>VIBL01000111.1:0-1481359 GCA_008271625.1 Lutraria rhynchaena
GGTGACCATTGAGACCAAGGCCTTGCCCTCAATCCGTGTGCCGATCTTCATATGAAGTCAAAAGACTTCTTCGTGGTGCATAGGCACCGACTTCCTGACTCTTCAGGTTTATAGTTCCATCATAATAATGATGATCTTGATGCTGGGTTATCTCCTATAGGTTCCACGACACACTGTGCCATGTCATCATTTTGAAGGCCCAGCTCTGAAGTCAACACATCCGACTGCTGAAATAAGAAAAAGACCTTCATCAATCCCAAACAGACGAGAATGGTTTTCACGCACAAAACAATCATGAAAAATAGGATTACTAGGAATGCATCAACGCCAGTGTAAAACTGATCATTTAGATTTAGCTCTGAACTGACAGACAGAAAAATGTCAACAGACCATCGACCCAACAACACCAACAGAACTACAAATGCTAAGAACAAATCAACAACACTACTTACGTTTTGGTGCTGAGCACCGTACGTTTGAGTTCGACCTTGGTGACCATTGAAACCAAGGCACTGTAGTGGTCTATCCATTTGTGGTGATGCTGAATTATCTCATAGTGATGCCACGGCACAGGGTGCCATGTCACCATAATGAGGGAAGAATAAACAAAACAAAACAGAAGGCGGTTAGTATAAGTCCAACAGATAAGTCAAATGTAAAACTAACTTTTAGAATTAATACACAATCTGCTTTTCACAATTTTCTACTAACTCCTGATATACATTGACTCTAAAAACATCCTATCTCTTTACCATTTAATATAACTCTCTGCTAACAGATTTTGAATAACTGAATAATGTTTTTTATATTTTACATATCCAACTTTTAACACATTTGCTTGTTACAATACTAACTGAAGAACAAATAATATCGAGTGGCAACAATTCTTACGTGTCTCTGCTGTGCCTTGGCGACCATTGAGACCAAGGCCCTGCCAACAATCCGTGAGCTGAACTTCCATCTGTTGCTGGGTTCCCTCAATGAGGGTCGACATCTAGTAGACTACACATCCAACTGCTGAAACAAATAAAAAAGGCCCTCATCAATGTACAACTAATGGATACAATATGCATGTTCATCTTACACACAATGGTGATAATACAAATTCCTGAGAATATCCCATATCTACAAAATATGTACAGATCAAATAGATTGAAACATTGACAAACTAAACAAAACAGAAGCAAGCAGACGACTAACCCCGCAGAACTGACTGGAGTATGCATGTCAACAAAAACCAATACTTACGTTTTGGTGTCGAGCACCGTGCCCTTGACCCTGACCTTGGCGACCACTGAAACCAAGGCCTTGCCTTCAATCCGTGTGCCGATCTCCCTTATGAAGTCCAAAGACTTCTTCGTGGTGCATAAGCACCGACTTCCTGACTCTGCAGGTTCCAGTTCCATCATAATGATGATGATCTTGATGCTGGGTTATCTCCTATAGGTTTCACGACACACTGTGCCGTGTCACCATTTTGAAGGCCCAGATCGGGAGTCAACACATCCGACCGCTGAAATAAGAAGAGAACCGTGTCAATGCCCAACAGGAGAGATCAGTTTTCAAGTACAAAGATGATGAGAAATTACCATTAGTAGGAATGCATGAACGCCTCATTTAGATTTAGTTCTGAACTGACCAACAGAAAAATTGCCAACAGACCACCAACCTGACAGCACCAACTGAACTACAAATGCTAAGAACAAATCAACAACAATACTTACGTTATGGTGCTGAGCACCATGCCCTTGACCCTGACCTTGGTGACCATTGAGACCAAGGCCTTGCCCTCAATCCGTGTGCCGATCTTCATATGAAGTCCAAAGACTTCTTCGTGGTGCATAGGGTGCACGACTTCCTGACTCTTCAGGTTTATAGTTCAATCATAATAATGATGATCTTGATGCTGGGTTATCTCCTATAGGTTCCACGACACACTGTGCCATGTCATCATTCAGAAGGCCCAGCTATGAAGTCAACACATCCGACTGCTGAAATAAGAAAAAGACCTTCGTCAATCCCAAACAGACGAGAATGGTTTTCACGCACAAAACAATCATGAAAAATAGGATTACTAGGAATGCATCAACGCCAGTGTAAAACTGGTCATTTAGATTTAGCTCTGAACTGACAGACAGAAAAATGTCAACAGACCATCGTCCCAACAACACCAACAGAACTACAAATGCTAAGAACAAATCAACAACAATACTTACGTTTTGGTGCTGAGCACCGTACGTTTGAGTTCGACCTTGGTGACCATTGAAACCAAGGCACTGTAGTGGTCTATCCATTCGTGGTGATGCTGAATTATCTCATAATGATGCCACGGCACAAGGTGCCATGTCACCATAATGAGGGAAGAATAAACAAAACAAAACAGAAGGCGGTTAGTATAAGTCCAACAGATAAGTCAAATGTAAAACTAACTTTTAGAATTAATACACAATCTGCTTTTAATAATTTTCTACTAATTCCTGATATACATTGAATCTAAAAGCATCCTATTCTTTTACTATCTATAATAACAATCTGAAAAATGATTTTGAATAATTCATTACTTATTTCTTTTATTTAAGTTATCAATTAACTATAAAACAATAAAAAATTTGGCAGGCCTAATGCTGAATCCCACCCCAGTAGGAAAACCTACCGGAGCCCGGCCGGAAGGGATTCGACATGTCGACCTTGATGCCTTACTAATGAATAATGATTTTTACATTGAATCTAAATGCATCCAATCTTTTTACCATTTAATATAACTCTCTGCTAACAGATTTTGAATAACTAAATAATAATTTTTATTTTACAAATCCAACTTTAACACATTTGCTTGTTTCAACACTAACTAAAGAACAAATATCGAGTGGCAACAATTCTTACGTGTTTCTGCTGTGCGCCAAACAGTTCATCCTGACCTTGGCGACCATTGAGGCCAAGGCATTGTGGTCCATCCGTTCATGGTGATGCTGAATTATCTCATAATGATGCCACGGCACAGGGTGCCATGTCACCATAATGAGGGAAGAATAAACAAAACAAAACAGAAGGCGGTTAGTATAAGTCCAACAGATAAGTCAAATGCAAAACTTACTTTTAGAATTAATACACAATCAGCTTTTAACAATTTTCTACTAATTCCTGATATACATTGAATCTAAAAGCATCCTATCCTTTTACCGTCTAAAATAATACTATGCAAACTGATTTTGAATAATTCATTATTTATTTATTTTATTTATCAATTAACTATAAAACAAAAACAAAAAAATTGGCAGGCGTGATGCTGAATCACCCCCACAGTAGGTAAACCTACTGGCGCCCAGGGGGCATTCAACATGTTGACCTTGATGCCTTACTAATGAATAATGATTTTTACATTGAATCTGAAAGCATCCTATCTTTTTTCCATCTAAAATAACACTCTGCTAACAGATTTTGAATAATTAAATAATAATTTTTATTTTACATATCCAACTTTTAACACATTTGCTTGTTACAATACTAACTGAAGAACAAATATCGAGTGGCAACAATTCTTACATGTTTCTGCTGTGCACCAAACAGTTCATCCTGACCTTGGCGACCATTGAGACCAAGGCCTTTACAACAAATCCTTGAGCTGAACTTCCATCTGTTGTTGGGTTCCTTCAACGAGGGTCGACATCTTTGTTCTGAAAATGGAAGAACACAAGCTCTGATGATCTGTTATTGTTTAAGTAATCATCAGTATGAAAAGTAAGTTTACCAAAACTAGTGAAGAAATAGGTTATATTGAATGATAATTGATTTTTTCCTACATCATCGATGGTCGCCAACTTCAGACCTACTTGATGATTAAAAGTATGATCCGATCTATCAAAAATTGAACAAACTTTCAGAACTGAAGTTACAATACACAAATCATAATTATATAATCCACAAAAACTGCAATATTGTCATATGTTGCATTAACATTTCCAAATAGGCAATGAATGAATAATTGCAAACACAAAGAAATACAAACTTCAACTTCCTTGGACAGGTGAATATGAATTTAATTTTAAATTCAATAATTGTCAGGAAGGTTACAACAGATAGTAATCGGTATACAGCAATTTAGAAGTATATAATCTATGATAATGCCAAATAAACAATAAACAAATGTTGTTATCAAATGTATCACTTCATTAATTTGAAAACAATGCAAACAGACATAAATTCAAATAATTTCTGAATTCTGTCTGTAGTTTTAGAACATATCAACCAACAATAACAACATATTTCCAAATGTCACATAAAACCATTATTTATTGGACAATAAGATCCACAAAAAAAAACAAATATTGCCAATAATGTAATTAAAATTATCACTGAATGTAATTAAATACCCCCACAGAGCCCCCTTTTTATAGGCTTAATAAAATAGAATAAGCCATTTAGGAGAAGTGCACACAAGATTTTGTTGACAGCCAAATAAAAAAGGGGCATAACTCTTGTGAGATTATATCCAAGTATTTTTTATATGTGCGATGACTAATGTACTAGTAAAGTTTTACAAACATTCAACAAGCCATTTAGGAGAAGAATCACACAAGATTTTGTCTCTAGACAAATTAAAAAAAGGTCATAACTCTGTGATAATAAATCTGAATAATCTTTTAACAATATGCGCAAGTAGACTTGATGCCTAATATGTTGGTAAAGTTTTATAAAAATCCAATTAGCCATTACAAAGAAAAAGCGCACACAATATTTCTTCTACAGATGGACGGACAGACAGACGGGCGGACAACCTGAAACCAGTATACCCCAACTTTGTTGTGTGTGGGGTATAATTATGCATTACAACAATCAATCCTCTTCATAAACATTAACACCAATATATATTAACAGCATCTAACAACATCATTTATTGAACAACAAACAACACAATCATCATCTTAATCTTAAATATTGAACAACACTTAATGACATTTTGACATAAAAAATAATTTCCTGAATGATAACAAAATCATCATCACTATTGCAAAAAACAACATCAAACAACAATATAACAATTAGCAACAAACAACACCATTCTCTTCATTTTATCATGAACATCACACAATACCGACATCATACCCAAGTTAACACCAATTAAAACCATCAAGACTTATAACTAACAAGTTAAAGTCATTATGAATATAGTCATCAACAAGCGACATAATTACACTTAACAACAAACAGCCTCCATTATCTTTAACCCAAAACAACGCCGACATCATACCTAAGTTTACACCAATTAAAACCATCAAGTCCTTTTCTAAACTTACAACAAACAAATTAAAATCATCATGAATATAATCATCAACACTTAAAACAAACAACACAATTACACTTAACAACAAACAGTCTCCATTATCTTTAACTCTGATCATCACTCAAAACACCAATTAAAATCATCAAATTACACATTCATGACAGTGATGACCATATTGAACTGATCTTAATATTATGTAGAAGGCTGACACTTAAAATGATCTCTAAATTTCTAAGAATATGTACCATACATGTACCATTTGATACCACAACAACCAATAATGCACTTGTAAACGATTAGATTTTTACTAGATTTATTAACCAATTTTTTGCCGCTGTTTGGAATTTATTTTTGAAATTGGAAAAAAAAGGATATTTCCATTTGGAAGTTATGAGGCAATAATGCCCCGAGACAAAATGAGGCCTTTCTTGAAAGGTGGCCTTTATTTGGATTTCAATTTGTTCTAAATAATCAGTGATAGTTTTAAAAGAATGGCCTTTATTCACAGACTGGTCTTTATTTGGAGGTGATCGCAAACACAGATTTGACTGTATATCTAAGATCTTATCAAGAGTCATCTCTCAACACAAACATTTTCTATAACATGTAAAAGATTTTAAGACACAACAAAAGAAACATCAGTAATCCGATTCTGTCTATTAAAGAGTAAACATTCCATCCGTCTATGTCTGGTATTATAAATGACTGCATTATACATATAAGGTAAGGAGACACACAATAAACCAATATTCATTTTAAATATTCTCATCCAGTTATCAAAGTATCTATTACATACACAAATACAAGGAATTTGTGGACATGTTACAACATAATTGAAATAAATACTGAACAATTAAAATACTTATATACACATAGACAATCCCCGAAAATTACTACATTAGGAGAGCGACATATGTTATAACACTAAACATATTCAAAATATTTAAATGTATTCAGTAAGCCCTGCGGTTATTAAAGATGGGGTGGTCTTCCTGTCTAAATGTAACTTACATTCTCAAAAAATTCTGGTAAAAATGATGACAAAAAATGATTCGTACCTTTATATAAGATAAAATCTTTGAAACTTTTCGCAGTATTAGAACTATTCTAATCAAATCATGTTTTTCAAAATTTGAAAAATAAAAAGGCTAAATCCTTTATTTCTGCTTTTAACAACGTTTAGCATAGAATTCCATATTATTCATCAAAGAAAATAAAATTTTCACATTCAGGTAAACGATTTGTACAGGCAACAAGCAGTAAACAAGCGTTTTTGCGAACCAGTGGCAATGAATTGCTAAGCGTGCGAACAACTGATCCATAAAATGGCGGCCATTTTTTTACTGCACTGACAAGTAAGCCAGAGAGATGCCAATATTGAATTATTCCTAACCCATTTCGAATGAAAATGCTTTAAACGAAATAAGCTATCAAATGCATCACAGTTGAATTTAGCCTAAGAGAAAATAATTACGTAAAGTTCACTTACATCAGGTACACCTCACATCCATGGTCTTCGCGCCAACACGTTGACTGGTTCTGTAATACATTCGCTCTAATCTTGGTAGTGAAGATTGAAGCCGGAGACCAGTAGTTGTGTGTTCTTACACCACATTCCTTCGACGAAAAAAATAAACAGATTCATTTGCATTATTTAAAGACAAAAACGACCAGTTTCGGCAATGTACATTTAATCGAAAATTGTCCAATAATAAATTAGATTATATTAATGAAATGTTCGTTTTCATGTTGTAAAATAAGTTCTGGAAACTTTTTAAAAGAGAAAATACAAAAAATAGAAGTGATACCAAATGAAAAAAATATGCATGCAGAAATATTATGAGCAAATACATGTATGAATACATGCTTCAGTGACAGAAAAATATTAATAAAAATAATGAATTACTTGTAAATCTGAAGACATACATGTATACACATTACCCTACAATTGCAAATATTCGAAGATTGAAAATTCACAATATTCAACCAAGTATTTTACAAAATGAATAAACGAGGGGAAAAAAGATGTCTACCTTCCAGAACTTTTCCTTCACTAAAGAATGTTTTACCTGTTAGCCATGTGACCGTACCTGCGAAAATTATCAAAAATTTGAGTAACTTACACAATTGGCCGATCAAATATTAGTTAATCCATCTATTGTTGCACTGAACACACTCTCGTGTGTTGGAACGGACGTAATAAAATTGAAATCACAGCCTGAGGCACTTTCAGGAGTCATACACAAGTGACTACCTGCTAAAAATGATTGAAATATAATTATCAACCACAACACATCTTCACACACATGTTCCAATATTTATTAACCTTATTTTTTATTTTGCAGATTTAAAAAATGATTTTAAATTGTAGTCGTACTATGAAATGTTACAGGTTTTTAAGTAAATAATTCCATCCTAAATGTAACATTTCAACATAAAAATTAAAGTCTCACCTTTGATTATCCATGAACTGTACTGAAATGGGTTGAGAAGACAATTTAATTTATATGCTCGCAATTAAGAACGAACGCACGAGATTTTCGAGTTTCAAGAATTTCTTACTATTTGTTCTATTTCACATGAACAAACAATGTGCCTGATTGGCTAGCTGTAGTCCATCACACCATGAGCACGTTTTATGGAGACATATATGCACGTATTAGCTCAGTTTTTAACCTTGGGGTGCCCTTGATTCAGTTTTTGCATATCGACGATATCAATATATCTGGAAATCGGTATCGATATATTATGATGGCATATTTCCGCGGCAGAAGATAATCAGAATATTTTTGCAAATTTTACCAGATTTTCATGAAAAAGAAGACATTTTCACAAAAATTCAAGAACTTTTCATGATAAGATTTTTTCATGAGAAAGTGCACGTACTTATCAAGTGGAAGAAAATAAAACATTTTTTCCCGAGAAAACTAATCGCAAAGTGTATGCATACATATGTCACCATCCCAGCAAACATGCATATATGGGTCCCATATGGGCTAAATCTGGACAAGCCCATATGGATTTGCCCATATAGTACCCATACGGGACCTATATAAACAAACCCCATATGCAAATGACCATAAATTGAGCCCATCAGGGCCCATTACATAAAATTTTGATAAAAGGAAAACAAAACGCGTTATATATATGTTACATGAAAATCTCTAATGTACATGGGTTTGCCCATACGGTACCCATATAGTACGTAACATTGTAAAGGGACGTAATCTTTTATCGTTTGGACAAAATGGATTGTCTTATATATTTTTTTTTAAAAAAAAATGAAAATTTTGGTGCCACGATTGCCTTTAGTAATGTTTTTTTTGTGGTTATTCAACACTATCAGATGGATGATTTAAAAATGATTTAGACTTCGTTTCTACTTACCTAAATCACGCGTTACATCAATTGATCGTCTGCAGGAGCACGCCATTTTGGAAGCTTTGCGGGGAACGAAAAGGAAGTTATAATAGTTCATAAAATCATTTTAATGTTATTTTCTTGGATAAATTAACTTTGAGAAACTTAAATCTGGCATCATTGTCAATTCGTGATAAAGAATTATTGAATGTGTTGTTCCGGTGAGTTTTTTCAATTCAAAATACTTTGTCATATATTTTCGCGATATGGATTTTTATTCAAATAATTTTCGAATAGCTATATCTAACAAAAGAGGGCTGATTATTGATTTCGTAAAGAAAAATATAGATTTTTTATTCAAATAATTTTCGAATCGCTATATCTAACAAATGGAAGGCTGATTATTGGTATTCGTACAGAAAATTGCGTTCAAATGTCAAGCAGCACATATCTGCCATTTACTAATGTAATTCAAATTCCATGCAGTTCAGTCAACGAATCGTCAGATTTTCATCCAGATTTGTCTAAGTTTACAGATTCTTACTGTTCTGAGCTAGATAAAAAAGCACAGCTTTCAATTAACCATGAGATTTCTTTCTTATCTGTTAAAGACCATAGTCCACATCTATTCATTCATTAGATAATTTAGATCTACCGAAAGATTCTCCATCTTGTGATACAAACGGAGAAGCATTTTCAGAAAATCTTCTCTATGTGTCTGACAGTGACAGTGATATTGATGATGATTTGAATACTGATACTTCTTTAGAGTATGAACTTCTTACTTGTGCTACAGCAAATAAGGTTACTCATACTAGTTTACAGGAGCTTTTGACTTTGCTCCGTCGGTATAGCCAATTGTTGTCTAAAGATCCGAGGACACTGTTGAGAACAGACACTGGATGTAAAACAGTTGACATTGAGGGTGGATTTTATTATCATTTTGGTCTTGGGACATCCCTGTTGAAAGCAGTTGAATGTGCTTCATTTGTTAATGTTCATGAACTATAGTCTATTGCAGCATAATTTAATATTGATGGGCTTCAATTGTACAAAAGTACAAATGCACAGCTGTGGCCTATTTTGTGTAGAGTCATTAGCCCTTTTGAAATTATGCCTTTCATCGTTGGTCTTTTTACTGGAAACAAGAAACCAGGGAATGTTCATACTTACCTTCAGTATCTAACGGAGGAGCATGAGAATGCTTTGCACAATGGCATTAAAATTCCAAATTCTGACCAAACATTCTTGGTTCAAATTCATCACATGTATAAAGGAAGAAACTTTTCTTTGTTCTGTTTGTCTTCTAATAATATATAATGATCACTTACAGATTCTTTTATATTGTATCGGTTAATTAAGATGGAATTAAGGACACATTTTGGCACACATTTCATGGGATTACAAGGTGCTACACCTAGCGTGCCAGTTCCAAGCATATTTCCTCAAAAGATTTACAAATCCTACACTGTGTCATTTGAACATTTGATTTAAATATTTGTTTACATTTTATGATCAGTAAGTGCTGAAATATGGTATGATGTTTTAAATCGCAGACTGACTAGGTCACCACCTGAACAGGTGTTTGTGTATCAGTTTATAGATGTGTACTTGCTATTTCAACTTTTGCCATAAACTACATATGAAATCTATTAATCCCTGATCATTACACATTCCTTTTCCACTGTCAGTACACTCTCTATAAATAATCAATATTTCATAATCACACATGAATTTTCCATATTACCCATGCTAAATGTCAGTGTTTGTTTTTGAAGTCAACTGTCATCACAAATCAATTTCCTGTGTATATCTTGGTGTCAAAAAAAAACATTTATAAGACAGTGTGACATGTTATTTACAGCTTATCTGATTGTTAATTTAACATTTAGTGATGTAAATTGGAGAAATTCACTAATTGTATCAAATTGGAACAACTTGACACAACTTAATGGAAAGAACACTGTTATCCTTAAACATATCGATAGAACATGGTATTGCTGTGAATTGACTAATTTGTTATTTTGGTAAAATGTTTAAATTTGTCTATTTTTACAGGGAGATGATGAGTCCATCTGTACTCCAGTGGTAAAACGACCTGAACCAAGCCAGACAGAACCAACAAAGGTAGGCAGGCCAGATGATGTTGATGGACTTATTCCTGGTTAAGCCGGGACAGGAAATCTGGTTCTGGATGAAAACCACTGTCTGAACACTTCAATCCATATGCATAATTATATAGGTTAGACTGTTTACTTTGAATATATTTATACATGTATATATTCACACAAAAATCTCAAAGCTGAAGAATTCCATTTTTTTTAAATAATTTTTTCCAACTATGGTTGACAAGTGCATTCAAACTGGTCTTCCAGATTTAGTAATTGAGGACTTACAGAGTGATAAAAGCGTAATGTTTTACACAGGTTTCCCTTCATTAGCAGCCTTTATGATGGTTTTCAATGCTCTTGTACCGATTGCCAGCTGTATGTCTTACTGGAAAGGTGAAGGTTCCAATGTGGAGAAGAAATGCCCAAATGAAGGAACAAAAAAAAAACAGGTCTTATGAGAAAGTTAAGTTTGATTGATGAATTTCGCTGATGTATATATGGATACGATTAGGTCTTTTGCTAGAAGACTTATCGCAACGGTTTAAAATCTCTGTTTCAACATGTAGTAGTATCTGTAGAACCTGGACCCAGCTTCTGGTTGTAGAACTTGTTCCAGAACTCATGCCATGGCCGAACAAGGAAGCAATTGTTTCAAATATGCCTGAATGCTTTAAAGTTTGATACCCAGACACAAGAATTGTACTGGATTGCACTGAACTCAGATCTGAAACTCCTGAACCCCATCAAGCAAAGACACTCCTCTATTCAAATTACAAGTCACATATTGTTGGAATAACTCCCAGTGGTGTTCCTTCTTTTGTTTCGCTGTGTTACAATGGGAGTGTATCAGACAAAAGAATAACAGAACTTTCAGGTGTGTTAGCTTTGTGTCAGTCAGGAGAGAATAGAGTTGATTATCCCCCTTTAAAATCAAGTGTAAGTTCTCAAGACGTGAGGTTGAGGAGACTAGAAGGATTGCAAACTTAAGAATTCATGTTGAAAGACAGATGGAAAGTACAAAAAACTTAAGAATTCTGCAAGGAGTTATTCCTATAACTAGTCATGACATGATTTTAGACATATTCAACATATGTATAGCCATGACAGTGCTCCAAGGTCCTTTGGTAAAAAATTGAGACTGAAAGTGCCATGTGACCAAATGGAAATTTGAACAGTAAACATTTGTGACATGGTGTATGCACCTGATGGTGATTAAGTAAAGAAAACTTTCAAACTTTTTGTTAATCTATTGATGCGTTCATAATGTGATCAATTTTTGTCAGTGCATCCATCTTGTATAAACAATTTGGCAGTCTACTGATGCACTCTTGTTTAGAAAGTAGATTCTGCCATGACAGTATCTAGGTCATGGTTTTGTCAGCTTTGGGTCAAATGATATTCAAAATGTGTCATTTGTCAGAATGAAATACTCTGCTGAACAAACACTTGAATTCAGGAGAAATATCATGTGATCATTATGATTGAGAAATTGAATTATATATTTTCATATATACAATGTGTATTGAAGTTTTATAATTATTTAAAAAATCTTTTAAACTTTATTTAGTAAACTGATTTCAAACTTGTACTATTTTCAGCAGAGTTATTTTACTCTGGCATGAAGTTCATTATGTATCGGAACACAATCCATAGAAAAGCAAACCAAAATACAATTTCAAATTTATGCCTTTATATAAATTTCAATATTCAAAGACATTTTTTTTATGGTACATGTAAACAATTCTGAAGGATAGTGTTCTGATAGAACTTCACAAGGCAACCAAGCATTGAATGCCAAAGTTCATTGTCAAATTTAATCCTTTCAATTGACATGCCTTTTGTGGTCCAAACCCAGCAAACACATGACGTCGGATAGACGTCGGATTGTCGTCGGATTTTGGTCACGACCGTCGGTGACCAAAAATCCAACGTTGTTCCGACGTCGCACATTGACGTTGGATAGATGTCGGAAAAAGTCGTCAATATGACGTCGGTTTTCAGTCGGGAACATGTTTTTGTCATTATTATTTAAGAAAACTAAGATACGGCTTAGAACTAACAGCAAGCATCTTGTTTGTGGTTGTTGAAGTAGCAAAGGAACTTAAATCCGTTTTGATCATTATTTCCCCTATCGGTGCTGTTTTTAGATTTGACCCAAACCTCGCAATTTCGAATTTCGCGGTTTTTGTATTGAACTCCTTTAAATGTGTTAAAATCTTCTTTAAAATATTTTTGACATTTATTTTCGAATTCTGGTTGTATATAAACCTAACAGGTCAGATAAAAAGATTAAACCAAAAAAATACGAACAAAGAAAATAAATTCTCGCGCATGCGCAATGGTTCGCGCACGCGCAGTCTCGCGCGGTTGTTTTTGAACGGCTCCATTTTCAATGAATCAAGCAGTTTAAAGCTGCTCTGATTCCAGAAATCTTTCCATCAAAATGGTATTTTGGGTTATATATATGCATGCAAACAATATATCATTGCTCAGTTTCTTTAAATCAAGACAGATAGCATGTATTATCTCTCTTGTTTTGTGCATGCATGGATGAAAATATTTTGCATGCATTCCCCACCCACCCTAGGCCCAGGGCGTTGAAATTAAATTTTGTCGCATTGAGACAATCCATAGGAATTCGAAGTTTTACAACCAGTTATACTCTCGTCTTGCACCTGCCTTTATTTTGGATTGGTTGATATACAAATAAACTGTTAAATTGTTTTCATTTGTAGTACTCCAGTAGCAATTAGTACACAGATCACTCATTGTCAGATTTTGGTTGGATAATGGTCGGGTTTAGTCGGATAAATGGTCAGATATGGTCGGGAAAGCGGTCGGATTTTGGTTGGATAATGGTCGGGTTTTTGGTCAGAAATGGTTAGATTTATGGTCGGATGTTGGTCGGAAATTCGGTCATAACCCGACGTCTATCCGACGTCGGAAACTGACGTCTAAAAATGTTTCATTTCTAACTATTTTCCCGACGGTCATCTGACGTCGAAACCCGACGACTATCTGACGTCAATCTGACGTCCTGTGTTTGCTGGGAACTACAAAATCACACCATTCACAACATTTCAAAGGCATTTGACCTTGCACTTGGTGAAAATACTTACGTTGTCGCTTTAAGAGAACGGATCCTTTACTATTTATAATTTTGCTCTCAGTATGGGCAAAGAAAAACAAACCTCATACAAGTATGTTATGTATGTATAGACTAAATATGTACACTTTATGTTATGATAGGGGTTAAAAAGCACTTCGGAAAAGTTTTAGCTCTACCACTGACCTTTGTCATTGTTAGTGATGTATTCAAACTTGTTTGTTTCTTTATCATCAGAACAAAGTTATGCTAAATTTGCACTGTCTTCTGTTTCAGGACTGCCAGCTAAGAAGCCTATTGTCTGTAGAAATCTGGTTGTTCCTGTGGATACTTGTATAAGTTTAGATGATGAACCAGTTATGATCATTGACTGTTTCCAATTTGAAAATTTTGAATTCATGACATTTTTTTCAATAAGGTTAAAAACAAAATTTACATCAAACTTAACAAGAGCACTCTCAATTGAATAGAAACTTTATTCTCAGACAATTAAAATAGCATGTGTTTGTACTTTTGGGTTTCCATAGAAAAATGAATGGGTATAGAAATGTGCTGTATCATGCCATTCTGTTTTTTAGCTCATCTGCTTTTTTTGTAGAAAAAAGATGTTATGTCATACCCTGAGCGGTGATAATGTCCAGTCAATGTTTTTGTTTAGGTCCACTTTCCTTCCTGTGAAAGACAAGCTACATAACTCTGGCATATATTTTGTTAGAGTTATATGCCTTTATTTTCTTAGAGCAGCTGGAATTTGGTTTAGTTTTTGTTCAAGTATTACTAACTTAGACAAATGATATAATTACTGAAAAACATCAATATTTCATGACAGAAACAAAAGCAGATGAGTGGTCTCCACCTGTAAGATGGTGCTCTTTTATTCCTGATTTAAAAAAAACAATCTGACATCTAAACAACAAAATTAACAAGTGTCTGCTTAAAAGATGGCCAGGTTGGAGATGGTACCCATGAGCAAGACCCTACGGATGGCATTTATACCAGAGATTGTGCTCCTGAACAGAATCAAGCAGTTAGCAATTCTACTGACAGAGACTCTGCCCCTCAGCAAAACCCTATAGGTTTGTTAATTCAGGAGATGAGGTTTGTTAATTCAGGAGATGAGGTTTGTTAATTCAGGTGATGAGGTTTGTTAATTCAAGTGATGAGGTTGTTAATTCAGGAGATGAGGTTTGTTAATTCAGGTGATGAGGTTTGTTAATTCAAGTGATGAGGTTGTTAATTCAGGAGATGAGGTTTGTTAATTCAAATGATGAGGTTGTTAATTCAGGTGATGAGGTTCATTAATTCAGGAGGTGAGGTTTTTCATGCTGTTTGCAGTATCAGATTTTTCCCTCTTCATCCAAAACAGAAAGTTCAAATTTAAAATTGTAAAGATTTGTGATAGTTTTGTTGGGAGAGCAAACTCAATTTTTTTCTGCTTTTCAGTGTTGTAAATGTGTGACCTTATTCTATCCATTTATTTATTTCCATGATTTCTGTGATCAAGTATTGTAGTTTGTATTTTATTTGTTGCTAATTATGAAAAATAAATGATGTATGAGTCATGTCCTTTTGTTGTATTATCTTGTATGATAATGTATAATGCAAATATATACATCATGATTGTATCCATACTTGTACATCCGTACAGACTTGAAATATTCAGAATTTGATTCAAAAGCTATTTTAACTCGTGTCATACATGGTACTCTGTACAACCCCACCCCTTTGAAGGGATCTCGACCCCTTAGACTTCCCCAGGGCCAATTGTGTAGTTATAAATGTATATATTTGTAGACACTAGCCGCATAATGAGACCTAAGACCATTATAATGTTCTCAGATGAGACACAGACGAGCTATAAGAAACCTAATTTAAAAGTTGTTTAAAATTACTTGGGAAAAAAATGAACAAGTTTCTATCTTGATTACTTATATCAATAGTATGATATCAAATTGTGAAAAATGCGCATGAAATTTGGGTGAATGTAGCCTTGCAAACAGACTAGAACTCAGACACGCAGACAGAAATTTCTTTAGCAATTAGTTTTGTATGATAGCGTAATATAACATGCAGAAACACCGTGCATGTTACTAACTGAACAGTTATTCAAAGAAATGTGGAAATAATGAGTTTTTTTGTTAAAAATGGCTTTTTAGTCCTCATATGGTAGCCCAGGTGTCAACGTACCAACAATATGTATATTCATACAGGGTATGTTGTCCATTACCTTAAAAAAGGAAAGTGTGAATTGGCTCCATTCAGCTTGAAATTGGCAAAAAAATGTGAAGCAAAATTGTTGAAATTTGAGTGCTAGTAACATTGAAACGAGTCTAGAGAACATACATACCTACTGCAGCGAATTTTTCTGACCGAATAGTGCATTGAAATACAAAAATACCTCTCCAGTGCAATTCCCTAAGGGGAAGCAAAATTATGCTGATGTTGAGAGGTTGTTGTTCTAGAGAGGTTGCACTGCATATTCGAAGAAAAGTCGGGTGGAATGAATTATGAAAAAGGGGTAATTTTGTCCCCACCTCTTGGCAGCCTGGGAAAGATTGAAAGTATTGGTATTAGATATCGGTGCTGTGCACGCGACCAACTTTGTCATAAAAGAAAACATTAATTTATATTGAATTCAAACAACTCTATTAATATTTGAAATTATTAAATCGTTGACGAAAAATGCGAACGGACCAACAAAAGTCATTATAACTTTTTATTCAATGCGTTTTGGTGATATCTGCTGACTTCTATTGGATTGATTATATGGATGAGATTTTATTTTTACAAAATACAGAAGGTACCTACAGTGTGGACATGAACGATCCTTTTATATCAGAAAGCAATGAAAATGCGCAGTATCATTATTTCATGGTATTTATATAGAGGTAGACGACCACGTAAGTTTTATTAGCAAGATCCACGATCAGTAGGGAACCTTTGTAATTTTATTATTTGTCTTTGTGTTTGTTGTATGTATTTTTATGTTGTCTTGTATAATAATTGTTTATTATCTCTGTAAGAATCATAATGGCTACTAAGTTCGTATTGTAGAAATGTCCAGATAATCCATGTTCATATCACGTTTGTTAATGTTGCATTTACTTTGAAATTTCAAAGCTGAACAAGCACGTATTCCATACAGACTGGGCCATTCTAATGAATCTTTGACTCCATGTCCCTGTGCTTTGATTATCGGTAAATTTAAGAACAAAAATAGTACGTTCTGTTTTCACAACCACAACACATACACGTATGAAACTGTGTTCACGTTGTTTTATTCCTTGAACGAACTGAGCTACCCGGAATTTTGGACTTAAACCCATTCCCCCAAGAACCCAAGTTACCTATATTTGAAGTGTTCATTTACTTCTACCCCCATCAACGCTTTAAACCTACCAGAAAAGCTCACCCGGTAACAAGAGACAAGAAAATAACATATAACGACGATAGCAATATGCAATAAATCAATTCGTGATTGTATGTAAATTCGAAACTTCACGCCGGGGCTCTAAAAATATGAATTCCGCATTTTTGTATTAGAAATTCATATATTTGTTAACATTTGTTAACTTTATTTTTTTTGGATAAAACATAGGTTGATATATTTATCAATGGATTTTAATGACATGCTCTCTGCATCCGAAACGTACCGTTTTCATTTGTGATTTAGCCCTACTTCGGATCAACCTTGTTTCGGATATGTGTGTCATGTTGTAAATGTGTATTTATGAAAAGTATGGATGAAGACAGTTGATTCTGTATTTTGAAAAGGAAGATTTAAAAATTTTGTTTGTTGTGATTTCATAATTCACATTGCATCATCTTCATGATTTTGAGTGACCATTAATTTCAGAAAAAAATAGTGAAGGACAAACTGAGCAGACCAAGCTGCTTATAAGGTTTTATTCTTGTATATAGGAATAAACGTTTCATATTCGTATTTTATATTTATTATGTGTTGATAAAACATTAGAATAGTTTACTGATATCATGGCTGGTCTGTGTCTTGGTATGGATCTTGGATCAACTTCAGTGAAATTATCCTTGGTTGACCTTTCTTCAAAATCTTTGGTTTTTTGTACATCTGAGCAAACCAATGCTGACGTAAATAAGCCAGAAATCCGAGGATTTGAACAAGATGTATCTAAAATATTTGATGCTGTCACAGCTTGCTTGACCCGAATAACAGATAAAAACCGTTCTCTTATACAATCCATAACTATATCTGGTCAGATGCATGGTGTGTTGTTATGGGACAGTCAGACACAAGCTGCTCTTGAAGAAAGTACCCTAACAGCATCCAACAAAACCAATCTTTACACATGGCAAGATAAAAGAGCTTCTTCTGAGTTTCTTGCTTCGTTACCAAAACCTGATTCCCATCAGAATATTTCTACTGGATTTGGTTGTGTTACATTGTTCTGGCTGCAGCGTTTTGATCAAGAAAAACTTGTATTGTATGACTCTGTTGGAAGCATTATGGATTATCTTGTTATGTTACTGTGTGGTTTAGACAGCCCTGTGATGAGTCATCAGATTGCCACTAGCTGGGGTTATTTCTGCTCAGAGAAAATGTCCTGGAATACCGAAATGTAACATTAATTTTCTTTCAAATATTTTAATACTAAATCAGTAAATGGTTTATTTATATTTATCCTCAGTTTTTGTTTTTGCTGAAATAGTATTTAAGTATCAAATGCCCTGTCAGGGTTTTTTCCTCCTATAGCAGGGGCCTTCCCCTGAGGAATTTTTTTTAAATCATGCAATTTTACCCTAAAAGTCAGTTTACATCAAGTGTTTTCTTCCCCTCTTTGCAAAGACACCTTGTTATTTTTTTCCCAAATTTAAGAAAAAGCCCCTTACCATGCTTGTGGAAAAAAGTCCTGCCTATATGCCACATTTACTAATTCTTGCTTACATCAATTGTGTATGGAAGAATTAAATGAATTCAAACTAGTATCTTTCCCATTGGTGCAAATAGATTGACAGATATTGACCTAAATTAGAGCTCAAAAGTAATGCTTATAAAGAAAGTAACTAATTGTAAGTTATTTAAGTAGATGAGACAATTAAGACATAGAAGGCCATAAAGGTTTTTTTTTATTTTCTAGAGTTATTTTTTATAATGAGATTTATTGACTCCAACAAAAAGAGATCTAGAAAGAAATTTTCTTAATTGGACAATGGCCCTTTCGGATGCAAAATCAGTGTAGCATTTTGAAAACCAATTTGACATTTTCATGTGGTGATAACTGAGTAGCAATTAAAACAGTTTTCATAACTATTTATAAGTGTCTATCTGCTTGGTGCTTGTTGCATAAAAAAAGGCTAGCATGAAGCATCAGATGACACAGATCATCTACCACTAGGTGCTTGCTTTTGCAAAAGGAAATAATTGCATTAAGCGTCTGATGAAGCAGAGCAGCAGTATTTACATCATACTCACTTCATTTCGTACACAAAAGAGTCGAAAACATGAGAGTGTGCTAAGGGCACATCAGTTGGCAAAGACAATGTGACATTTTAAATTTTAATCTGACTATGGCACATGGTGCATGCCTTTCCAGATCACTGAACAAATAAAATGAATTGGGACGAAGTTAATCTTCATGTAACAGTCTTATTAAACAACTCTCATAATCACACGTTTAATGTGAGGAATTTATGTGTGCATTATTTGGTCACCAACTGGTTGAAAACCAGTTCAGGGGCTGTAGGATTGTGCTTTTCTGTCCTTCCGTCCATCCACTTGTCTGGTCCATATCTGCTGTCCAGGTCTTCATTTAAAATGGCAAAAAAGTTCCTCATAGTGAACTGATGTGTCCTTCATCACCCAGACTCCTAGCTCAAAGATTGGGGTCACTGTCGGGTTTCCTCGTAATTTCCTTGTGAGAAAACATATCTCTGTTCACTTTGCCTTAAACAACAACTTCGAAAAAGGGCTATGTGGGGTCATTATCTGGGTCATGGGTCAAATTGAAGAAAAACTTTGTGAATAATAATGTAAAAAATCTTAGTGATTACTAACATCATGTTGCATGCCCCTGGTATTACAGCTGAACATATTTAATGTAAACAAACAATGAGGATATCTATCACATATTGTTTTCCATTTCTTTAATTCATTTAAGTATGATACACTTTTAGTTTCAATTCATTTTTCCCCAAAATCAATCAGTAAAAACGATAAAACGATGCATATCTGCAGCGCTGAAGGTGTATTGCAAGATATCACTAATCCATATTTTGCTTATGCACTTCTATATTTGAATTGTTCTGCAGAAAATACAAAATGAAGATTACATGCTTTATGATAAGACATTATTAATGTCTAAACCTTGCAGACCTATTTATGTAATTTCTATTTCAGATTACAAGAAGCCAACTTTCCTGTTCATTTACTGCCACATGTGGTTGACTCAGGTACAAAAGCTGGTACATTATGTCAGGACTGGTTTGGTATAAATAAAGGCACACCTGTTCTTGTAGGGCTTGGTGACCTTCAATGTTCTTTTGTCTCAGGATCAAAGAATGATTCTGATGCAGGTAAGTGATGTATTCTATTGATAAATTTCTATAAGATGTAAACATTCAGGGTTTAATTTATACTAATTTATTTGGGCTGCGGCCGTGGTCCAGTGGTTAGTGCGCTGGACTTGTAACCTGTAGATCTGGGATCGAATCCTGTCATGGCAGGTCATACCCTTCTATGAAAATTTGACAAAAATCTCGATTTTCCTCCTTATGTGGAGAAGTTGCCAGCTCCTTATAGAATTAGTATACAGTCCAGGAAAACTGGTTTGGTGAACTGGTTGCCATATATAACTGAAAAAAATGTTGAGAAATGGTGTTAAACCCCTGTGACAATAAGTCACATAAAAACAAACAAACAGAACGAATTTATTTAAGCTCGATTGCGAAACAAGCAATCATGCTTATAGTATTCACGCTCGAGTCTGCTTCCTGGACACTACACCAGTACTACATCTGAAAAAAGGGATTGTGAAGTTCATGAACGAAACCAGGAGCCAAAGCTGGTATTCGAACACAGGATCTTCGGATCAGAGGACAGACATTCTACCTCTCAACCACAATGCCTCCCACATTCAGGGTTTGTAAGTATATGGTTGATACTTTAACTCCTAATAAATTGTACTTCCCTAGGTGTTAATGTCCTCTAACCTGTTGCCTTAATCTGTTTCTCAGTTTGTTTAAATGCAGCAGTTTATGCCCAATGTGTGGCACATTAAAAAAATGATCAGACAAGCTAACAATTGCTGTTTTTCACATCAAGTGTAATAGGAGGAAGAAAGTTCCCGATGCGGGGCTCGAACCTGCGACCTTCTGCTTGCAAGTCAGCTGCTCTACCAACTGAGCTAATCGGGCAGACAGGCATACAAACTACTATAAACACATATATTATATATACAACACTGTTACATCAAGTATGAAGAAAAATGAGACAATTGGACTTTTGGAACACCAGTTTCAAAACCTGAAGTTGCTAACTGTAACTCCTTTTTGTTGCTACTAGAATGACCTTTAAATAGAACATCATTGCTAGGCATCATTAAAGAACTGAAATATGTAATCTGTAATACAAAGTTGTCTCAGTAGAGTGTACACATTCTGTATTTAAAGTTTTTTTCCTCTTTGTTGTCTGTCTGGTTATTTGTAACTTTTGTACAGTGAAATCAATCTTTACAAGATTGAAAGGGAAGTTAAATGAAATTTTGTGATATGAAAAACTGTCAGACCTCAGTCCGGAAGTCAGGTCGAATTTATGGAATTACTTGTACTGTAAATTCCTTTGCTATGCAAAAATTTAATTCAGTATAAATATTGTTATGTTTGTTTCTTGATTGTGACAGTACTTTACAGGAGTCTCAAAATTTATCAACACTCTAGTTAGGTTACTGAATCTATTCTGAATTCAACAAGTATCAAAGAGTCCTATAAACAGCATGCATTATCCAGTGGGCGGTGCTTATCAGTCATTGGTCAGCGCTATAGCTCAGTATACATTACACATGTATAATGTTAGACTATAATATTTTTTCTAGTCAGGTGATATTTTCAAGTTTGTCCTCTGGTCATAGTTCATTATATTCCACATACACAGACATAATGTTGTAATTCCTTCACATACCAGTGCTTTTATCACTTGAAATATTTGGCGAAATTCGGCCCCATTCCCCATTTTCTAGAATATAAATTTTTCCCCCAAAAATATTCAAATTTCTCCACAATCCTCTGAAAAAGATAATCCATAACTAACCAAGCATATTGATTTTATTTTGCATTTGAAGCAAAATAAGTGCTAGGTGTTAGAAATGAGTGTTACATAATTGTTTATTGAAAATGTAAAGAGATTAAGCACACTTTAATATGTAATGAAAATTCCCCATTTTGCTCATCCACATACTTATGTTCCTCAACCAATGAGCCGTGACCCCCTTCCCACAAAAAAAAACCACTGCAAATACAGACCATTGTTGTAAGCCCATTTTATGTTATTATTTTGTTAAGCATCCAAGATTAATGGCTGTAGTTTGTAGTCAATGTTTTAAGTAGACTTTTATTTTAGATAATGGTGCAATTTTGTGCAGAGAGAATATGTAAGTACATCATATTGCATGTATTTTTATTCTGTATTTCCAGTGATGAACATATCAACATCAGGACAGTTGTGTTATCCTATACATATTCCAGATTTTATACCACCAAGATTTCCGACACCGAGTCCTGTTGCATACTTCCCATACTTCAATAAGACATATTTAGCTGTTGCTGCGAGTCTAAATGGTGGAAATGTTCTATCTGCTTTTGTACAAATGCTTCAAGGATGGTTCTGCTTATTTGGTGAGTTTACTGTTTTTACTAACATGTACATGTATGTAACGTTATATAAAGTAAAGTCTTCATACTAACATGTACATGTATGTGACGTTATATAAAGTAAAGTCTTCATACTAACATGTACATGTATGTAACGTTATATAAAGTGAAGTCTTCATACTAACATGTACATGTATGTAACGTTATATAAAGTAAAGTCTTCGTACTAACATGTACATGTATGTAACGTTATATAAAGTGAAGTCTTCATACTAACATGTACATGTATGTAACGTTATATAAAGTGAAGTCTTCATACTAACATGTACATGTATGTAACGTTATATAAAGTGAAGTCTTCATACTAACATGTACATGTATGTAACGTTATATAAAGTAAAGTCTTCGTACTAACATGTACATATATGTAACGTTATATAAAGTGAAGTCTTCATACTAACATGTACATGTATGTAACATTATATAAAGTAAAGTCTTCGTACTAACATGTACATATATGTATTGTTATGCTATATAAATCATAGATTACTGGTATACACACACACACCTACTACTATATAAGTCATAGATTACTGGTACACAAGCCTACTATTTCTGTATGAGTAGTATCTATTTTGTCATTCTCCTATTTTGTTTGGTCAACCTGTTTTTTGGAGGGCATATTTTCATATTTGATAAGTTTACATTGACAAATTTATAATGAAGTCAGAGAGTAGAACACAGGACTGGTCTATGTACATGTCATCAGTAACACATTCAAATGTTTTTTAACTGAACATTTGTCTCAAGACTCCAGTTTACCACTTAAAGGAGTACATGTTTGTATTGATTGATAAACCAGGAGAGCTCTTTTAGCACATGATAAATGTAATTATGGAGAAGAAACTAAGGCTAGTGTGTACTTACTATTTGTTCCCTTATGTTAAATGATAAAGAATTCTGTTCCATATATTATATTTACAATTGCAGGTGTTGACGTTGATAAAGATACAATTTGGAAGAAGCTCACAGAAATGTCTGTGTCCAGTCTGGGAGACACTGGTGGTAATGGACTGCTTATCCAACCTATTATATATGGTGAGAGACATGATCCATCTCAGACTGGTTCTATGTCTGGAGCCAATCTATATAATACATCATTAGACTGTGTCTTCAAATCCTTGTGTGAGGGACTAGTTAACAATATTCATCAAATGATGCCACTCTGTAAGCTTATAGAAAGTGGTATAACCAGACTGGTGTTGACTGGTTCCGTGGTTGATAAGCAACCGTATGTGAAGGAATATGTGAAGAAGTTATACTCCCCTCTGATTATTGAAGATGGTATTGGAACTGATGCCTCATTTGGTGCTGCCCTGGTAGCATGTAAATTTCTGCATGCATAAAAAAGTCCTCACTTTGTCAGTTACATTTTATTACCACTACCATTTCAAAACATTGCTATAGTTCCACAGATTGTTTCTTTTTGTCATATAGTTTCCTGCCTTATTTGAACCAAGATACAAATATATATGAATAAGTAGGGAAAAATTATGAGTAATTGTATTTTACTGAATCATTAATGATTAGGCAGTCTCTTTTTACTGGATTTCATTGGCAAACTTGGTCATTGATTGAACAACTTGTGTAAAGTAACTAAAAAATATGGCTTTAGTGGCTTTAGCGTTCATTTTTAGAATCCTTACATTATCATCCTGCTCAACCAGAGCTGTGCCATAGTTTTGTATATAGGATGTATCATTGCATGTCTAACCAGCATATTGAGTATAGATATTTTTAATGTTGATTTTCACTAGCATATCAAAAGTTTTAAAACTAACGAATCTTGGTACAATTTGATAGTGATCTTGATTTGTTGTACAAGTTTTTCTTCAGTGGTTAGTGGTACAAAGGGTTGTCTTTATGATGTCTGAGGTTGCTAGTTTTAACCCTGAGAATGTCACCTAGTGAAAACTGAGTGTTTGTTGTGAGCATAAAATGTGTCACCACAGTGCTAGATTAGTTTTGATAAATGTGTTTTACAAATGTTATTGTGATATAAAGCTACATGTAGATATTTTCCACTTGTCCCTACACATCCAGACTGGTGTACTTTGTGATAACGTGTTTACATGTTCATGTAAAAAGTTTCATGATCTCAATGTTAATGTTGTATTGGATGTTCAAGTTTTCTCTGTATGTATTATTAACATACTTTCTGTTAAACTCAGAATAATGACTGTAGAATCTGAAGAATTTCGAATTGAATTGTCCAAGTTTACATTAGCTTAATATAAAACTTGTCATTTTCTTATTTTGAGAGCTGTTCTGGTAATATTCTTGTCATCCAAATTGTATATTTTGTCACATCATGACTCATCAATGAACTGTGACTGTAACTTCTTTTCTTATATAACATTAATACTAAAGAGAGGTAATTTACTTTCTTGACAATCATGTTTTATGATAGTGTTTCATGCAGGCCTTTTAGGATGGTGGCTGCGCCATACTACCCTCGTTAATTGCATATTGCACCATGTGTCATAAATATGCCCCTTTTTGTAGGCCTGTGTCTTATCCATAATCAAGAAGTTATAGATAACATTTTTGACTGCTCGTATGTACCAAGATAATTAAGGTTACAACGTCGATTTGTTTATAAATTACAGTTCATACTTGCATTATTTTAGTTGAGCCAACACATGTGAAGCTGTTTGATCTCAATGTAACTGATGTCTATTGATCATTAAAAATGAATCAACATTATTTAAACTGTGTTTGCTATAATATTATTGTCAACAGTATGACTTCTTTATGCAGTTGAACTTTGGATCACGACCCTTTCTAAAGCACTGGTTGATTCAGTTCAGATGAATATGACGTATCACATGTATTTGATGACGCGTTTCTTGATCACATGACTGTAATTGACAGAAATTAACTAGATTTTATAGATATTTCTTTGGCTCAGAAAGGACCAGAAATGATGTCATAAATATCAGACTATCTTCATAATGAAGAATGGGAGCTAAGTGACACTTTGTACTTAAGATGAAATTATGCTTGCCTTCATCTCTGAATACAGGGATTTTTTTAAGTGCTACAGTACCACTGAAGTGACTGTCCGATATTAAGATTTTGTATGCAGTTTTGCAAGATATCTCCTACCAGTAAAATTTGTACTTTTCAGAAAATTTGCCATCCCAAAGCTTCCATGTTTGTGTGATGTCATCTTTTAGCATCTTTAGATAGAGTTCTATCAGATTTGCTGAAATAACAACGGTTGGTCCCAATTAGGGGCCGCTAGAGCTAAAAATAGAATTAAAATGGCTTGTTTTCATGAACCAGTGGTTGGATCATTACCAAATTTGGTCTGTGACATCCTTCAGTCATCATGAATTTTTCTTTGTAGTATCCTTTGATGGTCCTCTATCGAGTTTATTATTTTCCCCCATTATTTGCCCACAGGTGTACCTTTATTACCTTTTTAGTAACAAGTTGATTAACATTTATTCTGGTGAGTGATGCAGGGCCATCGTGGCCCACTTGTTTGCATTTTATTTTTTTCATCATCAAGGTTTGTGTATGGAGTCCCTGCTTGATTTTTCTTCCTTTTTGTATACTTGTTGATATTAGGGATTTTTTCCATTACCTGCATAATCAGATGATATTGGATAACATCTTTATTTCTAGATTTAGCTTACTTAATTACAGGGCATTATATATACATACCAGTATGTGCAAACTCACAGTTTTTGTCAGAACATTTTATATACATACCAGTATGTGCAAACTCACAATTTTTGTCAGAACATTTTATATTATTGTGTTGGGGAACCTCTACCATTCATTTATGCTTATGAACCAACAGTCTCCCACAGCTTATTAGTTAGGAGTTTATACTGTTCTTAATACAGAGACATTTTACGTCATTGTTTTAATTCCTTTGCTGTTTTGCCTATTTTACAATTTTAATACAACCAAGTTCATGAATGTTTGAACCCTAACTCTGAACCACATAGTGTTTGTTTATTATTTTATTTCCCCATGTTAACTTCTTTTACCTATGTACATATTTTAGGTCACTTGGAGGTTATTATTCATTGTTGTATTTCTTATTTTGGTTATTCATAACTTGTATGTTATTTACTGGGCTCTATCTTTTAGTATACACATAACCTTTATGTTATATACTGGGCTCTATCTTTTGGTATACACATAACTTGTATGTTATTTACTGGGCTCTATCTTTTGGTATACACATAACTTGTATGTTATTTACTGGGCTCTATCTTTTGGTATACACATAACTTGTATGTTATTTACTGGGCTCTATCTTTTAGTATACACATAACTTGTATGTTATTTACTGGGCTCTATCTTTTAGTATACACATAACCTTTATGTTATTTACTGGGCTCTATCTTTTGGTATACACATAACTTGTATGTTATTTACTGGGCTCTATCTTTTGGTATACACATAACCTTTATATTATTTACTGGGCTATATCTTTTGGTATACACATAACCTTTATATTATTTACTGGGCTCTATCTTTTGGTATACACATAACCTTTATGTTATTTACTGGGCTATATCTTTTAGTACATGCATAACCTATATGTTATTTACTGAGCTGTATAATTAATTAAATAAACTTACATCAAGCTGTCATATTTGTCAGTATTGATTTTGTGCCATATTTATCTTGTAGAACAGTCTAAAAATGACTGAACACCAAGTACAAGTATTAAGTCTCTTTATACTTTTGTAAATACCATTTCTGATATTGCTTTATTTTATACATGTTCTATTGTTACCTAATTGTTTTGTGACCTATTTAGTACCAACAAAAATGTATTTGCAAACATACACAAATATCATGCTTACAGTTAATTGACCAAAAATTACGGTAGGTTGGTCTAAAAACATTTCAATAAACACATTTTGTGTGAATAAGAGGTATGATTCATCCTCAAATATTTTCTTACTTTTTTGGATTTTGAGTTTAGAAACCTTTTAGACAGCATCAAAAACTAGGCTGTTATGTAGTAATGAACGACTATTTTTAAGGCCTTAGAGAAACATGTAATTTAACTTCACATTCACAAATTGAGAGTCAATTAAGCATAAAACAAATGTAGGGCATTTGCCCAAAATGGAAAAATGGTCATTTTGATATTCGTCCCCCTAATAGAAATTGTAGGTAGGACATTTGATCCCCTTCTGGGGTTAGTTCTGAAACGAACATCTGCTCCCCAGTGCTAATGTTACATATGGACGTCTGCTCCCAAGTGTTAATGTTACATGTGGACATTTACCCCCCAGTGCTAATGTTACATGTGGACATTTATCCCCCTTAAGCAAATAACTTGGGTTATTGATAGAATTTTTGTATCATTACATTCTTATCAATGATAATTTTTCAGGTTTCACAAGATACAAATGACCATTATTTTAGAGAAGGAAGGGTTTTCATACATTTTAGTCAGAATGGGAAATGAAATAATTGTATTTAATTACTTTTTATCTTAATAAATCCTTTTAAACCCTCAGCTGTACAATTCATAAATAAATTCAAGTTCTTTGGTATATTTTCTTTTTCATATGATTGTGTTTAATTTTAGGAAATGATCGCTCAGTTTACCATTTCCAATTTATTTATTGTCATATACTTTATGAAGAAAAGAATTTATCAGTTGTTAATGGTAAATCTACATCTATATCATGCGAACACATGTCACATAATTGGTCTTACATGATGAATCTAAAATAATTATGTTCTTTTGGAGGGGCAAATTGGGGGCAAATGTCCTATAAACTAATTTTAATGGGATCTTGTATAAAACCACAGCAAATAAAACTGAAATATTTCAGTGCTATTGGTTTCTATGTTTAATGTTCAGTTAATTAAGAAAATGTCATTGATTTTACTTCTTTCATTTATATTGTTAATTGCATTGTAAGATTTAAGCTTTTAAAATACTAGAAGCCTGTCTAAAATTGTATTATTTTGTTGTGTTTTGTTTGTATATATTTTATAAGATATGCATCATTTTTTGTTTGTTCAAGGAAACTTTTCCTCAGACTGGGTGTTGGACAAGTGGTTTTTGTTGTGGACTAAAATATAATCATAGATTTTTACACGCAAAATATGATGTTATCAGACAAGTGGTTTTTGTTGTGGACTAAAATATAATCATAGATTTTTATACACAAAATGTGATGTTATCAGACAAGTGGTTTATGTTGCAGACTAAAATATAATCATGGATTTTTAACCACAAAATGTGATGTTATCGGGTAAAATTCATGTCTCATCCTGGATCTACTTGCTGGGGCATAGAATATACTGAAGCTCCACAATGTAGACCAAATTGTGAGCTTGACAGAACTTGTATTATTGTCACATCAAATATAGAGATGTATCCGGTAAATGGCAGCATCCTCCTCAAATGGCATGTATAAGGAACAGGTCTGTGTGCATACATTCCAGATCTCTTGTCCCATCAATGCGTGTGGAAAGGTTTGGTTTTATAAATGTGCCATTTTCAAATTGTGCTATGATCAATGAACATTGTTATCTAATCTTATGTGTAATACTTGTGAATTATTAATGTTTTCACTTTACAAGTGAATTTCATTATGTTGTAAGAAAAGCATTGCCCTTAGATCATTTATGATATACAATGTTATGGTATGTTATCAAATATGAAGGTGAGATTTAGCTAAGCTGTATATGGAAAAATTCAAAATGTTCCTATTAGTATTACAAGAAAAAAATGTAATAAATTTCTGACAATATTGTGTTTTTGTTGTTGTTACATTTCTGCTTACTTTAAAATCTGGCTGCAGTTAACACAAACTAATTAATTCTAAAAATATTTGAAGATTAATAAAGATATCAGAACACTTTATTTTGTTTTACCTTCAAGTTTTAAGAATGTGAAATGATCAAGGTTACTTTTTTAATTCAAGAATTTGGACATGCTTGTATCATGAGATGTCAGTTAAAGAATCATAATAATGTCCCTACTGGCTGTGTGTTACCTTACCAACATGTCTGCTGCTAGTATAGTTTGACAACTAGGAATTAACACAACTGAAGGTAATATTTTGTTAATACATAAATCTGCTCAACACAGTTTACAGATTTACCCATGATATATAGATAAATACAAGTATATATTTCTGTTCACACAGTTTATAACATATATATACATACACAACAAATTTATACATGTATATCTAACATATACAACATATTTATACATGTATATCTAACATATACACCATATTTATGTATATCGGACACATATATACACAGGAAAGACATTTCACCAATAAACTGACTTGCAGTCAAACAGTATCATTACCTTGTTTACAAAATTTAATAAATAAGAAATTCTCAATAAAATAAAGTGTAGAATGTATTTGTTTATGAAATATGGATATCAAAAACTGTAAAAGGCAGAAACTAGATCAACTCTTCATTACACCAGGAATTAACAATAAGCTTCAAAATTATCATGCACTCCTAATATTGAGTGGCTGCAGCCTTAGTCCCAGTCGTTAGTGTGGGTACTTGTAATCTGGCAACTCTGATTAAAATCCTTGTCGCAGCAGATCATACCCTTCCATGAAAATTTGACAAAATGAAGACTTTACTCCACATATTGAGAAGTTGCCTGCACCTAGCGGAAGTTAGTACTGGTTTGTATACAGTCCGGGAGAACTGGTCAAGCGAACCAGCTGCCTTATATAACTTAAATATCTTATAAAAATGGTGTTAAACCCACTGAAAACTTAAATACTTAAATAATGCACATAATTTGTATCAGAGCTAATAAGAGAACATATTTATTGAAGAAACATGCCAATATGCCAGCCGTTGTGTTAATCATTGTGCAACTTGATACAAAGGGAAATGATAGCAAGGAAATGGTTGCTGTATAACAAACACAACCATGAAAAATATGCATACATTATCACAGCAGTATTATAATAGTAGCCATAATTAACAGAACAGAATACAACAGTTCTAGTTTCTTTATGTTTCACAGAAGATGCAATTTTATCACAGTATACATTTGTAATCATTTTAATTGTCAGTACAAATTGTTTTCATCTCTTCAAATGCTTCAGTGAGGTCCATTATAACTGGAGAAGCATTCAAATGCGTTCCAAATGAGAAGCAGTTACCACCGCCACCTAGCAACAGAATGTTGTTGTTGTCAAAGGTAACACTGGTGTGTCCGTGTAACATAATTAGGTTATCCTTGTCTACACACTGAAACAAATCAAATTTCAAAATACAAGTCAAACAAAAATCAAAGCTGCAAATTTTGTTATGAAACTTAAAGACATTAGTTTATAAATGGTGATAAGGTGAGAAAAATAGTCACGTTTCCATTTATTTGACCAAAAAATAGTATGTAGGTCGCGAAACTTCTTTTATTTTTTCGGAACATGTTTGGTAGGCACTATTTATTCCAAAATATTTTAGTACTTGGGTTTTGTTGTGTGAAGCTTAAAGTGCCAAAATGTAGGGTCAATCAGGCAACCAAAAACCCATTTATTTTTTCTGACTTTATACAAACAAGTAGTGTGTATTGCATTTCACTGTAGTAGGTAATATTTAATATTATTTCAGAGTTGTGCAAGTCAGTAGATTTCATATCAATACAAACCTGTTATACATTATGTAAATTGTCATACTTAAAGAGTCTCACTTAGATTGTAAAATCAAACACTAGTCCACAGTCTTGTGTTTCATGGACTGAGCTAACCAGATCAGTTTGTTTACAAACATAACTACGTAACCAGAAATTTATCCATCAAAAAATCACAAAAACAAATATTTGTTAATCAACTGAAACGGATTTTTTAAATAATAATTACTATATTAACTTACAGGAAGAGAAAACTCAGCACTATTGCCAGATGGGAGATGTACCATAGTAACACCGGGAGGTTTGTGGGAAAAGCTCACTCCACCAATCAATATCAGAATATCATCAACAACATGTGCTGTGTGAGCATATCTGAAACACAAGATAACTTCACTGATTTGATGTGTACAGCTACCTGTATGATCAACAATATGCACTGTGCAGTACAACAGTGTCTTCTTTACTCTCAATATTTTCCATAATACATTTAATACAAATAATTTAAGTGTGCTGAAAGAATAATTTATAGACGAGAGGGCCATGATGGCCCTTTACTCACTCACCTGAGTAAAGACTAAACTTCTTTCATATCATTGCATTTTCTAATATAATCAATTTTTAAAATTGGACAGCCTAACCTAGAAATCTTCAGGACAGCCATTCTGATGAGGATTGGTGAAGATCCAATCAAAACAGTGACCTATGGAGTATTTGGTTTGACAAAGTGACCTCATTTTTTGAAACTAAATGACACATGTTCAAAATTTTCCCAAGTATCATTATGACATACATTCTGACAAAGTTTAATGAAGATCCAATCAAAACTGAAAACTGTCATCAGTAGAAGTTAACAACATTTTCATTTCATATGACCTATTGATTTAGTTTAGGCAACAAATTGTCTCATTACCCTAACCCATTGGTGATTGTTTAAGCCAAATATTCTCAAAATCCATTAATTATTAAGTTATTAGTTATCAAATGCCATATCCGAATATGCGCCACATTCAAAGGGCCACAGTGGCCTTGACCTTCAAGCTAGCACTAAGGTTCTTCATTGCGACATATGCTCAAATTTAGGTGATCATTTGCGCCTGATATTTTCAAAATCCAATCACTAATTAGCAAGTGATGAGCCAGGATGGAATTTTCAAACACACTTAACACATGCATGCACACCCTCAAATTGACAAAAATATACATGGGTAAAACATTATGCCCCTTCTTCCAATGGCATCAGCATAAAAATAAATAGATATGAATAAAGCTTTGTTTTAGGACAAGACAAGACATACAAAAATTTCAGCTATGATTGGTGCTTCAATAAAGTTTTTTTATTCAAGAAAATGATTCTCAGGAAAGGTTGATAATTAACAGCTCATTTAAGAAAACATACATTCACATATTTCAAAATTATTTACCTCGGGTATATGTCACATTTTATCTTCTTCCATATTGTTGTATCAAAGTTGAATAGGTATACAGAGGACACAGGTTGTAAATCAATATTTAATCCACCTGCAATCACCATGTTGTTATTCCAGGTAGAAGCAGTATGTGACTGACAAGGACCGGGGCATTCACCAGATGTCTCCACCTAGAAAACAGTACATCATTTCATTATTTGATCAAAGCTTGGTTATGGTTTCTGACTAGTAATCACTAGCCCTCACAACAGTGAGTTTGAATCCTACTAATGACAAGGCAAATTTCACATGCTAGGAAGCTGTCCAGGGCATTTACTAGTTCAGTGGATCTATCCAGGTGTACATCTGGAGTCCTCCACTATCAATAAAGCTGGAAAATCTACCAAATGACCCTGGTTGCTGGTGCGACGTTTTACTCTTTTCAAAAGGGTAATTTAAAAAGAAAACAGGAGGGTCATGGCAGCCATATATATCACTCCCCTAGAGACCCTGATGAATTGACATCTTGGTAAAAAAAAAATTATGGACAGAACCAATTTTAATATGGGATCACAATTTGATCAGTATTAATAGATAACCACTTGACAATATTATACATGTATACCAAATATCTAAGCTCTAGGCCATGCTCTAGCCAAGAAAATATTAAATCTCCAAATTAGTCATGAAATGTGTGTCATGTAATGTAACAGACCAAACACCTAAATTTTATATATCTAGGTCCACATGGTTTTGGCAGAAAATAATTTAAAAGATTTTCCCAATTTAGCTCTTTAACACAAAGTAAAATCCAGGATGGGGACAAAATCAACCCCTAGGCACATCATTTGAACAATCTCTGGAAAGGCCCGCAAAACAATGCTACACATTATACACCTTAGCTCTAGGTCAAGTTGTTTTGGCCAAAAAATATTTACAGGTATTTCCTACATATTTTTTGCAAAACAAGTGACCCCAAGCAAAGTGCCTCTTGTATGATTTCCCCCTTAACCAGCACCCAACATCTTCCCCTCTTCCTACAACACCTGGTATAAGATTGAATTTATTGATCTATTTATCTAAACTATAAATGTTAGGACATAGACCTTATGCCAAAACTTGGTGGCTGGAATAAATTTGTAACAATCATCTAATGCAAACACAGTCTGGGTTCTCCCTCCAAACAGCAGCATAGTTTCCACACCTGTAAATTGAAACAAATTACAAATAAAGCTTTTACTGGAACATTTTGCACAAAACCATGGCACACTCATAATTACTATGATTTTAAAAATTTAATTACCTCCAAAATATTAATGACTAATAAATTTAAATTAAAATTGCTAAAAATCTAATCAAGTAGATAAGTCGATCAAAGAAAAATATCTAGTTCTACATAAAAATAACTAATGAATGGTGCTAAGTTATCAAGTCCTTTTTTAAGAGACGGTATTCTGATGTTGGTAAAATAATGAAATCCAACTATCTAAACAAGACTGTACACGTGCCAGAACTGGGGGCACTGATTTGACCCTTAAAATGGTATTTTGACTCATGAAATTAGTAAAACAAGGCTTCTGACTCTGATGAATTTGTACCAAATCTTTCAAGTATTACAGTTTATACCTTTATCACTGTAGAGTACCATAGAATGTCTCCATCTAGGACAAGGTATATCACCTAATTGTTGTATAATGTTAAATGTTATTGTTATGTCTTCTGAAGGTAATTCACCACTAGAATTATTAAGATTACTCATCTCCTTTCCAGCAACATTCCTTACAACATTTTCATCCACTCCCATCCTTTTGCTTTCTGATTCTGATGAAACAGTATTAACACAATGTTCAGTTTTAATTTCACTAGCCACACTATCACTGTTAGTAGAAATATTCAGTAAGGCACAATTCATGCATACATTAAAAGTAGAACTTTCTTCACCTTTGGCATCTTCTAAACAATTACTACTTACTTTGTACATCATATTTTTATCACTATGCACAAATTTATACATACTTCCACGATTCATATACTTCTCTTGAACACAATTCATATCCCCCTCTAACATATTTAACTTGAATTTCACAGAATTCGTTTCTATAGAAACCATTTGTGTGCAAAGTCTCATTGGAGACATTCTTCCGCCAACCAAAATGATCTGTCCATCTTGTAAATGGGAGACAGTGGCATGCATTCTACTCACTAAAAATATCAATAGTAAGAAGTGACATTTGTTACCTTGGTGAAGTAATATGTATAAGGATCTAGAAAATGCAGCATTGTGAAGTAACAAAATATCATTTAAAAAGTTTTTGAAATATGTTGCTATGTCACAAAAACACAATACAATGCAGTCATGTGACCAGTGATGTCAAAGTGAATTCCCACTTATCTAGACTTAGCTGAAGTCTGATTTTTTTGCTGTATGACTATATTAGAAATATGATAAAACACAATAACATTTTGAAATAAAATGTTCCATATTTCCAAATAATATAATATCAGAGTGAATACTTGATTAGAATAAATGTTGTGAATGAATACGTAGTAAATATTGAGAATGTATACATAGTAAATATTGAGAATGTATACATAGTAAATGTTGAGAATGTATACATAGTAAATGTTGAGAATGTATACATAATAAATGTTGAGAATGTATACATAGTAAATGTTGTTTATGGTGTTTACATCAGTATTCAAGCTATGTATAGCAGCCAGATGACCAAACCTAACTTACAAGAAAAGATTAGAGCCAAAGACTGCTCAAAATTTGGTTTGGCTTACCTTCAACTTTTTTATTATCAACATTAGGATTTAATATACTGGTTTCCATAGTAACATTATTCACTAACACAATATCGGTCACTCTCATATGCTTCCCAGCTTGTTCACCAAATCCACCAAAACTTAACACATGGCTCGAATCCAGCTGACAGGTACCATGACCAAACCTTCTGAATGACTGATTCCTACTTGTAAATGAGACCTTTATCTTGTCATTGTACTCTTGGACTGAATTGGTTGATATTCCTGGAAAATGTTATTAAAAATCACAAGCAGAATACAACCAAGTTCAAGGAAAGGTTATATACTTAATCAAAGTTCATTCAATAAAACTTAAAACTTTTTTATTTAATATTTCAATAAAATCCTTATAATAGCTTACGTTAAATGTATTGATGTTAATTCATCAGAAGATAAATCAAAGATGTAAGTACAGAACCAAATACAATGCAAACATAAGACTCACATTAGCACAACAGACTACAGTCCCCGAGGTCATAAAACTTGAGACTGACCTCCCAGCTCAAATCTCAATTTTGCTTTTTCCAAAGTTGATAATGATACAACTATAAAACTCAAAAGAAAAATCTCAATGAGGCAAACCTGAATATTGATCTAAAATGATATATTTGAGCTGGGTGACTGATCTACAGTTTTATGATATTTGAGCTGGGAGACTGATCTACAGTTTTATGATATTTGAGCTGGGAGACTGATCCACAGTTTTATGATATTTGAGCTGGGTGACTGATCTACAGTTTTATGATATTTGAGCTGGGAGACTGATCTACAGTTTTATGATATTTGAGCTTGGAGACTGATCTCCAGTTTTCTAACATTAAATGAAAATCTAGTTGAAAAATGCAGTTATAAATGGTGTCAGTAGATCAGTCTAAATAGTGATTTCCTCAGTTTTCAAACATGACTATCTTAATTACATAAATAGACATATAAAATGTGTTTAAGTTGCAGCTGCCAATTGTTTAGGGTTTTATGTCGCACCAACAGCCTGAGTTATTAGACAATTTTCACCGCTTTAACAACAGAGGGAGACTCCAGGCATACACCTGGTTAGAACAACAGATCTTCTTTCAGCTAGCTGGACAGTTTCCTCACATGTGAAATTTGACTGGTTGCAGAAAGCTGTGAAGGGCTACTGATTACCAGTCAATGATACCATTGACCAGATAAACCATAACCAAAGAGGTCTATTCAGATGACAAAAAGTGCAGTAATTCTTCCAATATAGTGAAATCAATCAATTACAGTCAGGCATGTACATGACAAGCTGAGAATAGAGACTAGCTGGTTCTGAATACCAAATCAAACATTAACAGTTCATCTAAACAAAACAGGAAACTACTTCAATAAAGACAACTACCTGCTTGAGGAACTAAGGATTTCAGCAACAGATCACATGATCCGTGGTATGCAAGAAGAACCATATAATGAGCACATTTTATGTTCCATTCTTCATGTTCATCAAATGGTTCTAACCTCTCAATTCTATCATGTTCTGTAGATGTTACTAAAGTATTGTAGAACTCATTCATATCCATTGCTTCAACTTCTGTCCAACCCTTGATATAGTAGAAACATAAAAACTTTATTATTTTGTCTTAATAGATGTATTAACAATTTATAATGTCAAAAAAAGACAGCCTAATAGTCAAACAAAATACACCCATATTGTATATGAGTGCATATTGTCAAAATTACGTGTTGAGTATAGCACAATCAAGGCAATAGATGGCCTAATTATCTACATGCCTATTATCAACCAAAACAAAGTTTTGAATCCTTAAAAACAGAAAGTAAACACACAAAATCAATTTACAAGTATACATCGATCAATCCATTAGTAAGAATTCTAAAATTTGAAAGTAACAGAACTTACCAGTTTTATGAATCTATCTTTCTGTGACTGGATTGTAGGAAAAAAGTTGATGCTCTTCAGGGGTGAACCAACAGTATTAAAATGTTTCTGCATAAACAGACCAAATGCATCATCAGGGTTGATCTGTTCATACAAAACAAATACAGCATTACTAAAACTTTCTGCAGCCCATCTTATCACACCTGAGGCAGTTCTTCTTGTCATGTATGTAAGAACACATTCTGACAGTAATAGTGTTGGTCGCTCGAAGTCAATGTCACATAATTTTAAGGCAGCTTCCAATGTGTTTGTCTGTGAAAGGTCTGCTCCAATCAGTTTGTAAGATTTTGTACACAACTCTGATAGAAAAAAATGGCAAAATTTTAATAATTTATTCAGATGCTCTAACAAAAGAAACAAAGTCTCACTAAAAGAAGGTCTGTGCATATGTATGAACATGTATATATAAATTTAAAAAAGTTGGTACAGTCATGCCACATTAATTATTTTGATGACATTTTATTGGTAAATTATCAAACCTCATCATGGTCAAACACAACATGAATGAAAATTTCCAGCAAAATTTGCATTGTTTAGGTGTTCTGTATTTAACCATGTTAAGTCTGTTCTAGTTAAAATCAGGTCAGGTTTAGTGGATTCTAGGAATAACTGGTTAGTGAAGAAAAAAGTAAATGTCTAACCCTGAAACATACACAAGTATATGTAATATCAAACATTAAATATTTCATGAATTACACTGTTTGTATACAACATTAACATTAAAGTGAGGGGACAAACCAATCAAAGGATTTTTCTTGGCAGAATTCACGCAGTGTTCTCCAATCATAGACAATAAACCATTATCAGCTTCTATCAATCCTCTTTTTCTTTTTACTACTTCAGGAAAATCAACCTGAAATGAAATATACTATAAACAATCATACAAGTATAATGTAAACAATCATACAAGTATAATGTAAACAATCATACAAGTATAATGTAAACAATCATACAAGTCTACTGTAAACAATCATACAAGTATAATGTAAATAATCATATAAGTATAATGTAAACAATCATACAAGCATAATGTAAACAATCATACAAGTATAATGTAAACAATTATACAAGTATAATGTAAACAATCATACAAGTATAATGTAAACAATCATACAAGTATAATGTGAATAATCATACAAGTATAATGTAAACAATCATACATGTATAATATAAACAATTATACAAGTATAATGTAAACAATCATACAAGTATAATGTAAACAATCATACATGTATAACATAAACGATTATACAAGTCTACTGTAAACAAGCATACAAACAATTCACTTTTTAAACAGATTTAATTCATTTAAAAAACATCAGAAAATGCATGCAAATAAAAAACTTTGATACATATTATTTACTTTGGAAATATTATGAAAATAGAGAACAAGGTATTTGAACAGTTGCTCAATGGAAGACATAATGAAATAATTCAAATTCAAAACAAGAACAGACGCTGACCACAAAGAGAACTACTGTCCAACAAATCAAATATGCTTAAACTTTTATAAAAAGGTAACTTATATATATAACATATATAATATCTATAAAATATTACTGAACTCATTACTGATGCTTAGTCCAATAAATGTGTCATAATTAATGTGGTGTACTATGATTTTGTTACAGTTGGTGCTCAGTCCAATAAATGTATGAGAATTAATGTGGTGTACTATGATTTTTTTGTACAAAATAATCACAATATGTAACACAAAAGATTGCAAACCTCACCTCATAGAACACTGTAGATTCAATCAGGTTCTGTGACTTCAACCTGAAGTAGGCAGAGTCAAAACCAGCACCAAGGGAAATAATCTGTTTTTCACCATCATTACTGTCCAGGAACTTCCGTAAAATGTAATCAATTGTTTTAGCTCTGATGTAGTAGCCTCTATTAAACATAAATGATGGCAATTTAAAACTGTTGTAACATACGAAAATATCAATAGGAGAAATGGCAGCATTGTTCCATAAATTAAAAGTCAGAGGAATTCACCTCCTATAAATAGGAGTGTTCTGAAAAGAACACATTTTACATTTTACAAAAAAATTCATTAACTTAAGTACATATACTAACAGAATGATAATTATTACACAAACCTGTGAATCAGAGGAGCCCTTCTTGTAACCTTGGAGACAAATGCTTGTAAATATGGATCATCAAAATAACCTTGAGCAGCCATTGAGCATTTACTGACAATACTGCTGTCATTTGTTCCTTGTACCTGAAATACAGTAAGCTGATAATACACAGCATCACCCCAAGGATAAGAGATCCATAATTCTATAATGCTGAAAACAACATTGCCACAGTCATTATCAAAAAACTAATTAGATGAAACCACAAAATTTTGTCTTTTAGCCTTTGTTAGAAGGTAACTACATTTTAAAGACCATGGCAATTCATGATATCTGAAGGTAACATTCTAACAAAGAATTTTTAAGTTGGTAATCATTTCCTAAAAAAACATTTTCAATTAAAGATGTTACAAATACAGGGTATTGCCTTCAATGTCTGATTCATGCAAGCTTACAGAACGATAGAATCACAATCAGATTAGAACCAGAGAGGGAACTTAGGAACACTAAGATGTCTGTTATCTTATTTAGGAACACTTAGATGTCTGTCATCTTATTTAGGAACACTTAGATGTCTGTTATCTTACTTAGGAACACTAAGATGTCTGTCATCTTACTTAGGAACACTAAGATGTCTGTCATCTTATTTAGGAACATTTAGATGTCTGTCATCTTATTTAGGAACCCTAAGATGTCTGTCATCTTATTTAGGAACCCTAAGATGTCTGTCATCTTATTTAGGAACCCTAAGATGTCTGTCATCTTACTTAGGAACACTAAGATGTCTGTCATCTTATTTAGGAACACTAAGATGTCTGTCATCTTATTTAGGAACACTTAGATGTCTGTCATCTTATTTAGGAACACTTAGATGTCTGTCATCTTATTTAGGAACACTAATTTGTCTGTCAACTTAAAATCATGTTCTGGTATTAAATACCTAGGTCATTGATTTGAACGACATTGTTTCAAAGTTCTGGTATTGAACTATTATAAAAGTGAATTGTGTTCACTGTTCATAATTCATGCGTCTTTGTTTAATATGATCAACTGAAGTTTGCAATTCAGTTCAATTGCAATGTCAGATCCAAGTCTATGTGTTGACTCCAGCAACATTTGTATAAACTGATAATGTTCTGCAGCTTGCTCTAGTTTTTGATGTTGCCGAAGAGAGACACTGAAGTCTCCAATGATGAGGACATTTCATTAAAACGTGTGTTCATAATCTCCATATGGTCCTCTATCCATATACTAAGTTCTATCATTAGTACTTTTGGAGTTATCACAGGATCCCACTAATGTTCAGTTTTCATTGTTTTTTACCATTTCTGTAACCATAGCAATCACAAAGAAAATATTAAAATGAGTAATATTTCAAAACATTGTTGTAAAGGTATGAAACATTCTTTTTAAAACAACTAAATACTGTCCCATTAATGGAGTTCATATTTTGCCATTTTGTATTTGAGTCAATTTCTGGAGAATGGCTGACAAGATGCTACAAGTACTGCTACAATAATGTATATTTGCAGCTGTTAAAAATAAAAAACAGTACAATACTTAAAAAACACATAGGATTTCAGGCTTACAGGGAAGCTTTACAAGATTTCACTCGCCTTGATAGTGTAAGGTAAAGCATTCCAGAGTCTAACTGTTCAAGGCATGTATTTCATGTGATATTGAGTTCAATGGACAGGTACAAAATAGCTGAAGTTTCTTGAGGGTATTAGGTGACTGTGATCAACCAATACAAGGTTATTTACAATTTTGTAAAACATCAGAGATATGTATGTTCTAGTTTGTTTGTTTGTTTGTGACCTATTGTCACTGGGGTTTAACACCATTTTTCAACAATTTTTCAGTTATATAAGACAACCAGTTCACCTTACAAGTTTTCCTGGACTGTATACCAACCAGTACTAACTTACCCTTCTACAAGGACCCAGCAACTTCTCCACATGTGGAAGAAAATCAACATTTTTGTCAAATTTTAATGGAAGTGTATGACCTGCCACGACCGGGATTCGAACCCGGATCTCTGGGTTGCAAGGTATGTTCTTGTGTTTTCAAGAGTTTACCATTGGAGTGTCTGAAGCATAGTTGTTACATTGCTTTGTAATGAGTAATCATTTATACCATATCTACCTGCAGCTCTTTGGTCTTGTACAACTTCATTTGTAAGGTTCTTTTACCATGGATGCCAAATGGAACTACAATATTCTGTGACCTAACTTTATATGCTTTTTCTTTCATCTCTTATTCTTTTAACATTTCTTTTTATGAATCTTTCAGTATTCACTGCTTTAGAAGAGACATTTAATCAAAGAACACTTAGTGTAACACAATACTTGAACACAGCAATATCAATTTCCATTTCAGGATGACAGCAAAAAGTTTCATTCATTTAGTGATTTACCAATATAATTATTATTCATCACAGACTTGAACTCATCAGTAACAAAAATTTGTTTTAATGACTGATTTCTTGATCCTCATCATAGCTCAAAATGAATTAAGTAAAATTACTTTAATCATTTTGCAAAAAACACAAGTTGAAGTTAGAAAGCATTTCTACTGATCTTACAGCTATGCTTAAATATGTAAATCTTTTAACTCAATTTTGGATTAATATCGAAAAATCGTGTGTGGATGCGATGTCATTCAGATTCAATGACCGCAAATCTGAGAACTGAAGTATTCACAATCATAATTGTATTAATAACAGGTATTAATAACAGATTTTGGGGCGAGAAGACACGAGTGCGATAAGATTATAAAACGCATGTACCTACCGCAGTTTCTCTCCTTGACTTCGTTGTTTTAGTTTTCTTGTCCTTTTCCATTTTCTTTTGAACGTCTGACTCAGTCGACATTTTATCACCTATAAAAAAAACACAATCCAATCCACGTTCGTGAATATGTATTAGGGGAGACAATCGCTATAATGGCGGATTATAAACTGGTCCCCGTTCCATGATAAAGTGCACCAAATGTACACCAGAGTCAACGGGTACCAGTTTAGGTGGAGAAAGTCAATCGGCAATCCTCGGCTAACTCCGCTTCGCTGCATACAAATGTCGAGTGTGAGAGACATCCGAGTAGTACCGAGTGCCATGTTGCAGTTTAAACTGGTCCCCGTTCCATGTTGTCCCACTTCAGTTGCAATGCACCCAAGTCAGCGGGTACCAGTTCATTGGTTCCTGTTGGCCAAAACTGGTTCCGGGTCGCACTAAACTGCTGACGAATAAATTGACCATATAGATAAAGAGGAAAAACACTGACGATATACACGAAGTGGGATTATCGGAAAACGCTGACGATATACCCAAAGAAGGATTAACAGAGCGTATAGAATAAGACGGAATAATATTGACTCCCAGACTACCAAACAAAAAATCAAGTGTTTCACATTAACCAACAAATTACCGAAATTTATGAATAAATTGTAAAATTTATTTTCAAAGTAGATGTTTTTTCATGTTTCATTAATTTCCCCTCTAGGTATACAGAATATCGCTTTGCTCTACTTTAAGACGCATTAATTTTTCTAAAAATTAAGAACTGTAATGGAATGGCCCCTTGTTGTTTTTCTGACGCATGGATTCATTATGAATTCTCAGAAAAATGTTGTGTTCGTTTAATTGATTTGTTTAACACTGGTGTCCTGACAAAATTTCTTGGTTCGGGCGAATTACCGTAAAATCTTGATGCGGACAAGAGAGAGCCTGTATTGCAGGCTTTGATAGCGTTATCTGATTTTTTAACAGTTATCAAGGTAAAATTATTTAGATTTTGTTAAATACTAGTTTTCATTCGTAACGTGTGCATGACGTTACGTATCATTGTCTAAATGTACCAGTTAAATGCCTTAAAGTGTCATACAGTATATATTAATTATTGGGTGTCTATTGTTCTTATGGGATAGTACCTTGAAGAATGATAATTAGGTGTGAACATCACATTGTGCATTGCAGAAGATGTTATTTGTTAACAACGTAGCAGCTTAAATTCAATTGTAATAGAAGGCAGAAAGTAAAGTTCCCGATGTGGGACTCGAACCCGCGACCTTCTGCTTGCCAGTCAGCTCATCTACTGTAACTGAGCTACGGTAATCAGACTGACGATACAAACTACTATAAACACATAATATATATAGCTCTGTTACACAATGTTTTATTAAAGAAAAGAAAATGTGTTAGAGTATGATTTTCAAGGATTGAAAAGGTTCGGAATTGTAGTTCCGCATGTACATTAATTAATCCACATTACAATGTATGTGAAATTGTCGACTTTTAAGAATATTTTAGTGAAATTAACCACTCAATATTGATGTGTTATTTTTCAAATGCGGGTATGTGCTAGCTGGAGTAGTTAAAGGTTTGGCTCGTGATATAGTTTTTTTTGTGAATGTGCACATTTTTACAAGCTCTACGTACATATTGTTTGAAGAACAACTTGACCTTCAGACCGATTGCTAGAGGAACTGTTCGTTCAACTAGAAAAGTCCCCACTTATGATTTGGAAACTCTGGATATCAAAAACCACACAGATTACAACAGTGTTCAGAAAGATGTATTAAGTGTTTGTGCTTGGAAAGACAAAACCATATTTATTTTATCGTCAGCTGACAATCCTTCTGATCTGGAAAGTTCTGTTTCTCGAAAATTTAGGAATGTGGAAGTCTTGGAATACAAGGGACACATGAATAGAGCTTACTATGCAGATCTATTATCGTTTTCCAAAAAGTGGTGGCTGTACCTCTCCCGGTATGCATTGAAGTCACAAATGAGTTCATTGTAATGAAAGAATTCATCTTTCATCAGATGATGCCCACTATGATTAAATTTAGGCTGTCACTGACGAAACACTTGACTTTATGGAAAATGAGACTGCTGCCTTAACGTCCACCAGTGCTGAACAATTCCCTGAGGAGAAAAGAGGTAGGTGCAAACGATATTTAAAGAAAATGTGCGCAGAGAAATTGTGTCTATATTTAGACAGTGCAACATTCATTTGTGCCCAGACTACTTTCAGCCCTGACATAAAGAACTTCGTAGTAACTTGTTTTTACTTTGGTTGAGTGTAAATATGTGAACATTGTTCATTAGATACTAAATTTATTGTTCTAATATTTTGTTGTGTATATATAGAAATATACTACTGTTTGTAAATTTAAATCAGGAAATTGGTCAGAAATCTTTGTTTCTTTCAAGTAAAGTGATTGTTCACTTTTTATGTGAGTGTGTAGCAAATATTTATCAGCTTAAACTTTATAAAGATTGTCACATAAATACAATAATAACATCCTTTAAACACATGTACCATAAAACACACTCATATTCTGCAGATAAGTCTCAGGGAGACATAGCTGATAACATCAATAATCCATGTATGCTTATCAATTAGGCCTAAAAAAAGGTTTGTTTCCGGTTACCCGACCGACCCAATATTTTACCTACCGACTCATAAGTTTTTCACGGCGTCCAAATCTTAGTGCTATATTGTAATTTTCACAACTCATTAATATTACAGCGCACATATGAAAAAAAAACATCATAAAAAATCCCTGACTTATATTTTTTGGGGTATGTAACCGAAAACAAACCTTTTTGTTGTTGTCAAGGCATTATCAGTAGGGATCAACTGGACAGTTGCTATCAGGGCTTATTGTGTTAACAAAGCCGTCTATAAAATGTACGCCTCATTTCAAATCTGTAAGACTGTTTGTCTTTGTTTTGTTGACTGGCTCTAAGAGTCAGACAATATAGGACTGCTTTTGTATAATACTTTTCCGTTTTACTGTTATTTGATATTAATATTTACTTTTGGATTGTTTCCCTTTTGTCAAATCAAGTCAGATATAAACCAAGTTACTATTTTTATGACCATTTTAGAACTACAACCATTGGTACAGCGGGGAGGATGATTCAATGATAAGCTTATATATAAACTGCGTATAAGTTGATGCAAGCAGCGTCCATTAATTGCTGAAAATGGCAGAAATGAAAGATTTTGAGTTGTGGCAGTGGATTTGTCAGAATTTGTTAAACTTTGGTCAATTAATTAGCTGTATAACTGGAGAAATTTACCGTAGAAATTGGGATTTTACCTGATACTTACAATGTGTTAAAATATCAATGGGAAAACAATTTGAAACTTTGGCCTGATCTTATCTATCCATATATATGTAAATGTCACATATTACTGTTCATTCTGCTAATAATGACATTGGAGTACAGAAAGACATTAAATAGGGATGGTCGGAGGCGGTGATGTCATGTTTTGCATCTTACATTGAGATATACAAATTAATCTGTGTTTTTCTAATGGCCAGCGTTAGCAATGAAGGGATTCGAGGAAAATCAATAAACAACAACAATAAACTTCAGAAAGAAGTTGTTATACTTCAGTCAGTCAATTACAGTCATCTGAGTGCTTTAAAGTTGTTTTTTTTAGTTTTATTTGTAGTCATGTCTAACTGTAATTATTTATAGACACAGGGATGCGATGTTTTTTCATTGCGCGGGCTTTTGTGGTATCAATCAAATGATTAGTAACTATATAATCCAGCCAGAGCATTTAACGCCAAACAAAAGTAACCACTTTTCAGACTCACTCATTATCTCATGAACATCTTTGTATATCTGAACATGACATATTACTGTTTATCTTCAGATGTGTGACGACAAAACAGTGATCTATGTATTCTAAACATAATGTGAATGGGATAAGATTTTAAAGTTGTCCTCTATTAATAAAATATTTTATGTATTTAGATCGAAATATAAAAACACTCAATAATGCAGCACTACGCTATTCTCTTCATACTTACCTAATACCTTGTAACTTGTGGGTTTCAAACAATAGTTCAGCTTTTTTAATGTGATTTTAAATTCTTGTATTCTTATTGTATTATGTTTATCACGAGTTTTAAACCATTATCCTAGATTTATTTGTGAATTTGCTAACACTAAATTACAGATCTTTGTCTAATTTCTGTCTAGCTATTAGATATATTATGTTTTATACTTGTATCAGTAGGACCCCATTGAAAATAAGTCTTCGGACTTAATGGGCAATCCTGACGATGCTCTTGTTTCATTCTCTGTGATAGTCAATTGTTATGTTAAGATATCATTGTTATTGTAACCATAATTGAAAGCAACGCAAATCCATCCATCCATCCATCTATCTAAAAGAATGAGGGGCATTTGAATAGAAAAAAAATGACCCAGATCCAAACAAAATGTAGACGTAAAGAAGGCAACATCTATGAATGATGAATAAATACTTTATTCAGATGATTTACAATTTAATCTGATACACTTCAGCATGGACTCGCTATCTTTTCAGGCCATTCCTCACCTCACTGTTATTTTTCTTGCTTGCAGCATAATAATTATAACAAAGAGGTGCGGAATGATAAAGTTTTCACGAATACATGTACGTTGATATCTTTGTCGTCTAAGCTTTGCATCCGAAAAAATGTCACATTTCATCATGGGACACCTTTAGTATTAAGTGCATTTTAAAATCTGAATTGCTTCTAGATATTAAAATTATGACACATTTACTTAATGAGACATCGAAGTAAACGGAATCCTATCGTAAAATAGTCATTTAAACTTCAGCAGTGTTTATTGTTGTACCCCTATGATCATTAAACCTTCATTTGTTTTCTCCGAAATCATTTTTACCATGTACAAACGTGAAAACACACTCTTCTCAATTTGATTCCGTTCAACAAACGAGCATAATTCGATTTATACTAAACAGCATCAAACAAACACGTGACACAATCAAAACCTGTGACATCTTTATATAATCTACATATACATGTATATAAACACTCAGACATTTTATATAATGTATTCTCAGTATGTATGTTTATAATTACACTATTTCTAATAAACATGAATGTTATTTAGTCCTATACATGAAACCAGATAATAATACAAATACTCTGCAAAATGATATTCGTATTTATGTACCATATAAAACATTATACGTTAAGTTGCGACAATTTTGAAGAGCATTTTGAATGCTTAAAATTTAGAATAATAGAATTAATTCAGAATACTCAATTATCATAAATCATTCTAATAACGATTATTTATTGTATGATTGCTTTTGACCAACTGATACTGACCGCATTTAGAGACATAGAACGATACGTGAATGGATGATAATTAGTGTTTATATGGATGCCAATACGATCAGTATTATACATAAAACATTTGAAACATACATGCATTTCCAAACATTTTACATAAAACCTTCGAACCAAGGCTGTATATCAAGACTAATAAAGACACTATCTGGAGTATAAGATTGTATGTATGTTAACAAAAGCCCACGTATACTCTTAATTGTATATAAACCAACCGATGATAATATTAATACTTGAGTATATCATAAAACTAAATTATACATTCACAAATGATTTGAAAGAACAAAATATTGCACGCATGTTGTATAATATAAAACAAATAGATATGTGTTTTATCACTAAATGTATGAATTCTAAAACTAAACTTTACCAAGGTATAATCGTGACGAATACTTCTGAACAGTGCCATTGAAGCACCTACATAATGACACAAAACAAAGCATACAAGCTTGTAGCGAAACATGACATTTTACTCATTCGTTCTGATTAATAAAGTCTAAGATACAGACATATTTTTAAAGTACTAGACACCATTCGTACATCGCGGAAACTGGATAAAGTATTCAGTGAACATTAAAGAAAGCACGAAAAGCGGACAAAAATATGAACCAAATTGTTAATATTATAAATGAATAGTATACTAGTAGGGTATAAGGATATAATGCTTCATAGCAATACAAATTGTTCAATCACGTGGCGAGCAAAAATCAAACCACGAAAGAATTTGCGCCATAAAACGGTCTGTCAATCCTGTTAAAAGAATATTACTTCCATTCGTGTTCACCTTCAGTCAGTTATACTGTACAACATACGTTTATTTTTGTAACAAACAGTTATCAAGCAATTACACAGTCCATGAGTCAAAAATTGCTATATTTCCGGTCATGTGGCCTAAACTTATGTTTTCGGTGAACAATGGTTATATCCGTACATTAAAACTTATAAAAATGTAAAAGAAACAAAACTTAGATGATAGGTCTGTAAGCCGGATGAAGCAGATGCTGTATAATGCGGTAATACAATGAGGTAATGAGTGTAGATTATATACAGAGACCGTTATGGTAGAGTAGGTAACTGATCAGGTGTCTGGTAAATAAAAACATTCTTTCTTACAGCAACATTATAGCTTTAATAAAATCCTTTATACTGATTAGTATCAAACTTCTATTTAACTTTCCATAACCAAGTATGAATTTTGGAGAAATATCAAAGTGACCCTATTTCGTTACCAAAACGGTTAAATAAGTGAAATGAGAATAAAATATACACAATATGAAAATGAATAAAGCATAGACTACAAAATAAAGTACAGTAAAACTCAGTATAACAGCCAATAAGAAAGTTATCAGCTTACAAAATTCTCGTGATTCAGAAGACACGTACAAATATTTCGTTCCATTCCAATGTCCCCCTCTACTATGAAACTTAATAAGTCGATCATGTTCCACATTTAGTGTTGATGTAAATCCATAAATATTACGTAGATGTTTAAGATTTGAGTTGTAATTATAAAATTAAGTCATGGATTCTTCGAGACGGAATAATGTATAAACGATAGAATAGTAATGCAAAATTGATTGAAACACAGTCCGAATATTATACAAAAAATGTTTGTATAGCACGATTGAAAGTTCAGTCTGACCGTACTTGTAACAAAAAAAAGGTTTGAGGTAAAAACCACAAAACACGACTATTTCCTGTGCCGTCAAGCGTTTGATTTGTAAAGTAACATTCACAAAGTATGGTGCACATCTCAGCAACACAGTTCACCGCGCATGCGCTCAGGGCTTGCGCAATGCGGAGTATGTTCCTTTGTAGTATCTATGGGGAACTTGGTCCAGTACCGAAGCTGAAGTAGGCGACGGTCGTTGATCGGGACTCGGACTTTTCTGAAATATCCAGTTGATGCATTGTAAAAACAGTGCGTCCCAAAAGCTATTGTGGCCAACAAAAATACAATGAGTCCGAAAATATAGTGATACAGCCATTATTTGGCAATTATTATAAACAAAGTTCTTCATCCAAATATATATGGTCTACAATAAAAATTCTGTTCCCTTGTTATATGGCGATTGTTTGGGCAATTATTCTAGAACGCACTTTGACTGGAAGTAGAAATTTGAACTAGTTACAATAACTCAAAACCTCTAAAATCAGCGAACAGACAGAGAACAAACGTTAGCTTGGTGACTTTAAATGTAATAAAAGTTGAAAGGAAGTAAATGTGCTAAGACAGAGACAGAGATATCCACTAGAAAACATAAAAGTTAATACAAAATGTAAATTAATTACAACATATTTACTTTTGTCAATTATTGCAGTAGATTAATAAATAAAGCACAATGTAACAATTAGCTAAACAACAATTAAGGGTCGCTTTGAATACTGGATTACTAATTGAAGTGATAACACGCAGAAATATATTTAAACAAATATTATCAGAGAATTTAATTACTTATAACGTCGCTGATGAAAGAGGTTGTTTTGGTAATTTAAATTTAAAATTGTGTACACGTGACATGCCCGGGGTTTCCATAGCATGCACTGTCCCCTATTCTATTGAAGAATATTGGGTAGATTTCTACTACAATATATTTAACAGGTGTAGCTTCATTACAATAAACGCGCTAATTGAACGGAAGATGTCAGAAGTAAGGATAGAAACGGCTTAAATTATTTTTTGTAATTGAAAGTTTTTGAACACCGTTTTACCGTTTTATCAAACTTCAAAACATTTAACGTTCATCCCAGGTAACTAGATCTATAATTATGTAAATCTACAATTCAATAAACAACCTTATTATATTCTAGATATCATAAACAAAAGAATCTATTCAAAATAAAACAAAGAAATAAACTAAACCCTCTAGTGAAATTTGAAGAAATTATGTAATTATCAATAAGATTCATCGTAATCATTTATAGTGGTGTTAATTTTGAAGCACAAGCCGTTGTGTAAGTCATAAGAACGCAAATAAAAACATTCAAAAACATTCAAGCAATAAAGTAGCCCTACACAATCCATTCGTAAAATAGAATTCGTCATTCACAAAGCAACAACTCTGCTGAGCAAACCAAATATTTCCATTCAAACAAACTGTAATCGATTATAATACACATACTCGATATTCTATCCCATGGTCCATTAGGAACGAATGCATTCGTACGTCTTCGGCAAAACACGTGAATGATCCATTTTGTTCCAGCCACACTTATGTTTCTCGTGCGAAATGTGTAAATGATCATATTCTACATAAATTCCATTCACACAGCTCAAGCAGTTTAGTAGCAGGCACATATATAATATATGAGACGAAACAGACGTAACGAATGACGTATGCAATGGTCAGCAGGACACTGATGACGTACTAAGCACAAACAGTGACGTCATTAACAGCAGATATTCCACGAAGCAAATAGTAGTAGCACCAGGACGGAGGTTAAGAACAAGGTCAAGGTGACAACAGATCTACCAGATATAAGGTCAAGTCACAACATCTTTACTAAAAGTAACTGACCAAACAAAAAATAACATATAATTCATATATAGAGGGGCTCAATATAGGTAGGAAGATGTAAAGTCCTTGCATTTGTCAGGAATTAATATTTCACAGTAGTTATAAACCGTTAATGTTTGTGAGTTTCATCCATAAATGACTGAGTAAAGTCAAAAGGTCTGAAATTTTTGTAAATAAGGCATGCATTAGAGAAGTTCTACATACAAGAAGTACTTTTTAGGAAGGATAATTGTATACATGGGAAATATATGTAAACGATTGATGAGCAATGAGATATATCTTGTGTACACATAGAAACATGTATGACTTGACAAAGGCACAAGGTACAATGCAAACCCCAAACAATCAAACAAACCATCACACGTGTTCCAAGGTGTTGACGCAGGTTGAAAGTGGCTTGTAGGGTATTAGGGGTAGTTCAAATACGAAAACACAGTACAACAGATATACTCATGTAGGGTTGATGAAACGAAATAGGGACATTCGTAGATCAATAGAAATCAGCAGGTTGTTGGCCAAATTGACTATATGACTTATATTGACCTGTTGTTACCGGTGCATTACCTCCGTCCGTTGGTGAGACATAGTTATCATCAATGCTACTACTATAAGAAAGTGCTGGTGTCCTGCTGATTGGCTGAATTGGAACCTGTGGTGGTTCTACGTTAGTAATAGTAGCTGTCATTGGAGCTGATACCTCTTGCCTCGCACGTTCACGACGTCTTCTCTGACGTCGCTGGGCAACAGGTGAAGTTGGAGCGTCTTGGTAGCCATTTTGTCCCTCAGTAGGATTGTCCACAGAACTACTAGATTGCACAGAGTGGACAAGACTTCGCGAACGCGTGTTCACACCTTTTTCGCTAGTTTCAACAGTTTCCGTTTCCGTTGATTTATCATCTACACTCGAAAATACGCTATCTGATTCTTCCGAAGCATCCTCTTCTTTTTGTTCAGACTCTGTTTGAGTTTCCTCATCGATTTGTGCTGCTTTGGGAGGTGGTTCTTCCTTTTCTGTTTGAACGCAAGCTGACCGCATGCCTCCTTTGCGCATAGTACCTGGCATAGATAATTGACGGTTGGCACTTTGCCTCGGAGTGCCCATATCCTCAAGTGTACCCAAATCCAGATTACCCGGACTGAATGTGACTTCTTTTGCAACGCTGTCCGGCAAGTTATTTAATTCGATATCATTCAAGGCCGATAGTTTTTCTTGAACTTGTTTCTTCAACAGCAGTAGCTCTATATCCTTTCCCTTGAGGACCAGTTCGGTCAAATTGCAAGTACTCTTAACAGCGTCCAAATTAACCTGTAACTCATCTCTTTGTTCTACATGCTTCATTAAATCTGCACCATATAGTGAATGTAGATCATCTATAAGCTCCTTCTCACGTGATCTTACGTCCGCGATGAACTGTATAGCAGTGTCCCTAATCTGTTGTTCTGCTGCTTTGATAAGAGATTCACATTTTCCGAGAGTGACTAATTGTGAATCGTACAAATCTATCTTCGATTTACAGTTATCTAAAAGTGTCTGAATGTTCTCTTTGTATTTTATAACAGCATCTGTGAATGACGTAATCTCATGGTCCTTGTGCTCATTAAACGTACACAATACGCATATGCATGCTTCACAGGGCTCGCAATAAAATCTGACAGCTTCTTCTGTGTGCTCTTTACATTCAATATCCTTCTCAATCTCGCAGTCGAAAATACTGTGATTCTTGGTGACCTTCGTTTCTTTATGAAGGTCAACGCAAGTTTTACACAGTAGTTTGTTACAGTCCAAACATTTGGACGCCGCCTCACGGTGCTTCCGGTTAACCAGTTTGCAGATGTCGCAAAATGGAAACTTTGACGGTCGTTGTCGTACAACGAGCTCCGAAAGATTTGAGACAAGGAAATTATCTGGAAGTTTTTTAACGCCGCCAATCGGTAATTGTGTGCGCTTCCGACAAAGGGGACATGTGAATTCTCGATAATCGCTGTATTTCTTGTACGTGCATTCTGACATGACATGGTTGTCTATGCATGCCTCGCAAAACGTGTGAAGGCAATCCAAACATTTTGGATTTTTGTATCCTTCTAGGCATATCTTACACGTTAGGAATTCATCGTGAATTTCCTGTGCGAGCTTTCCACTTCCTGTAGTCGTTGCTGTCATGGATGATTTGATAGCGTTTATCGTGTTGTGGTCCACTGACGTTGTATGATAACGTTCACGGTCCTGACGTCTCCGAAACCTGAAATAAAGAAAAAGGAAGAGATATCAGCTGGGTTCTTGTTACATGTTTGTGATAGAACTATAACTGCCATGTCAGTACTACATTACTGATTCTAATAAAACGTTCTACTACATGCAGGCCATATGCAACTAGTAAAAAAAAGAAACAGAACTACGTGAAATTTAAGAGCATTGATTGTCTTATGGTAAATATTTATGTATATTTTTAAACAAATGAAATACGGAAAGTTGACTCTGCAGAAATATACTACAACATAAGTTGTATAAAAATTAGATCATTTCATGTCATTAATCATTCTTAATTGGAACTAGCCGTGAAACAATAGCTTTGCATCAACAAAATGTCACTCTATTGTACAGAATGTTCTCAAATCATAATCAAAATAATTGTTGGTCCACCATTCTCTCCGCTTCTCTTAAAAGACTACCTGTCTCTGATTTTACTATATAAATTCAAATAATGCAGGTAAAGGAAATTACTTCATGCTTGTATTTTCAACATATTAAAACACGATAACTTACTAGAACAGTAAAGCAGACGAGTTCCAAATTATGACAGCATTTTAACCCATTAAGCGGTCAAACAATTATTAATCACACGAACAGAAATCGTTTGATGATATACTAAGTCAAACACACAAGAATACATTCACACACGTGCATACAAACGTTTATATATACACATACACGTGTATACATTAGTACAAACAGACAGGTAGAAATGTTCTACATTTGTTTGTATTTTGTATTTTTAATAATAGCCTCGTTGAAAGTAATTTGTTTTAATAAAACTTTAGGATGAAACAAATAACGTTACAAATGAAGCAAAAGTTGTCAGCTTGAACAATGTAATCTTGAAGGAAATTACTACATGGTATAACTAGAATATAACACACTGAACATGTGTATATCGTACACAATACGCTGAGTAATACTTTTTCTTGGATAACTACGGTGTTATTACCTGCAAGTCTTCATCTAAAAATAACTTGCCAGAAGTGAGCAAAAGAGAAAAAGCCAGATTGTTGATAAGCCATCTAATAAATCCTCTACTCGGCCATCATATTCTTCTCTGTGATGACGTCATCACAAGATTTTCATACACATAACTCCAAAATTTGATAAGAATTTGCTTCTTATCAAAACAAACAGAAATCATGAAATCATAAAATGAGAAAAGAACTAATATTTGCTTGTAGAATTCAAGTACAGGTATACCCTAATTACTTTCACAAAATTGCAAACAAGTACAGCGTTCGATGATCGAAGAAGGAACTGAGGGATCGCTGGGAGTTATTCTTAAAATACTAGGGAAAAGGACAAATAGATGGCTGCTTATTCGAGTTTATTCATTCACACAAAAACGTAGGTTAATCCACTTTCAGATTACAGCAAAACGCTTCAAGCCATAGGGGGCTAGCCCGTTGAAGGGATGGGATATAATGGTGTATTAGACTTAAAATGGCCACACAGAACAAACACCTATATCATATATATACTTATACAAGGGTAACAACATCCGAAATGACAGTTTCTGCATCAAGTTTGTTTAACATTACGCGACCTCGCAACACCAAATTAATCACAATTACCATATTAAATACACATTAAAACAACAGGTAGAGGAATGGCAACGCGTGCTAACCATAAATATCACTATATTTATCACTATATATATATACACTGATATTTCTGCAGTTTTGGAAATTTCGGATTTAAATGAGTATATTCGTTCTGTCTCTATAGCTCTGCTGTAATGTGGTATGGTGGTGGTTCAGCGGTAATCGTTGAATTCATTGTTTTTATTTTTTCCTGTTTTTCTTATTTGTTTTTATGTGACACTGGAGTTTAAAGCCGTTTTTCAACAATTTTTCAGGTACATACGGCGACCGGTTCACCTAACCAGTTTTTCTTGACTCTATACTAACCAGTCCTAACTTACCCTTCCACAATGAGCCGGCAACTTCTCCACATATGGAGGAATACTGTTACTGTTACTGTTATAGGCAGACTAATGTAGCTTCTCTATGCACATTTCTACCAATTCCCAACTTTATTGCTTACAGGTTATACATTCAGGTTGTAGAAACCTGTTAATGATAACCATACTACCCGCGATATTACCTACATACACGATAGTTACATTAGAAAGTGTTAACTAAACATTATAAACCTGTACATACTGGTGATAAGCCTAAGGAAAGCAATCCATAACATGAAATATTTGTGGACTTATTCCGGGCCTTTGGTTGTTTTTTTATGTGACCTATTATCATAGGGGTTTAACGCCGTTTTTCAACATTTGTTCAGTTATATACAGCGACTGGTTCAACAGCTCTTCTGGACTACATACTAACCAGTCCTAACTTACCCTTCCACAATGAGCCGGCAACTTCTCCACATATGGAGGAAAATCGACATTTTTGTCAAATTTTCATAGAAGGTTATGACCTGCTACGACCGGGATTTCCGGGTTACAAGTCCACGGCACTAACCTATTTTTTCCTTGACAGCCATTTCCCCAACAAAATGAACAATTAAAATTAATTGAAACGCAGATATGCAAATTACAGTCACACAGCCCCTAGACAAAGGTGGTTCATTTGATTTCACATTTACACTGTTAACAAAAATATTCACAAGATTTGTACGGTGATAATTTCATCGATCCAACGTTCCTAGGCTGATAACCACTGTCAACCAGTTCTTCCATATTCCTTACACTACAATAAATTTCATCATGTATTCAGCTAGTCAGAAATTAACCAGACAACAAAAGAGATATCGACAGTACTATATTGACGCAAGTCCGAAACCCGACAACCAACTTAATAATGAGCTTTTCTGGTGAAACTAAACGGAAGGATGTTGTTACGCAATAAACTAATTTTTTGTAGGTGTAACAAATGGAACATAAGTCTAAATACTAGTCTACTTCTGACGGGTGTGGTGATGTTTCTTACTTGTATGACAAACGTATATACAGTGTCCATAGAGACAGGAGGTTAATGACTTACTTTATTCATCATACCAGGCGTTACAGACATTTCTCAGTTAATTACGCCCGTAACAGAGACATGAATATTAATAGATTGTTACACTCGATTAGTTTGTTGACTGTAAAAATCAGAAACAAAAAAACTACTGTAGATTGTACGTTATTTGCGGAAGAATTTCTGAGAAAATCTTGATCACAGATGACATTTGTAGATGGTCAACTTTGACAGGAAATACGAATGTTTGTACAAACAGAATTTGTGCAGCGCCTGTATATATGTTTTCAGGGTAAGTGAATTTAACTTAGAATGTTTTCCATGAACGTTTTACATGAACATACATATAACTTAGAATGTTTTACATGAACATAAATATAACTTAGAATGTTTTTCATGAACATACATATAACTGAGAATATTTTACATGAACATACATATAACTGAGAATATTTTACATGAACATACATATAACTGAGAATGTTTTACATGAACATACATATAACTGAGAATGTTTTACATGAACATAAATATAACTTAGAATGTTTTACATGAACATACATGTTCAACGATATAGCTGATATTCGACTGTGTTACTGACATTGAATTGCGTTTGGTGGTAAGTGATACTGGCCGCAAAGTTAGTGGATTATTTTCGTATCAACCGTTCTCTAAAAAATCTAACAGCATTTATGTAAATTAACTATTATCACTGATAAGGCATAATGAATCATGTTCAATCTAGCAGAAAACAGACATGAATTAAAATCTAAACATTAGCTAAATTCTGAAATCCGTTTTACGGCGCCATCTTGTTTATATTTGCTCCTAAAATACCACTCACGACAGGCGAGATGTCTAAACTAACGATTATTGCACTCAAAGATGATTTCTGTATAACAATTTCATCATTCGTTGAAAACATACCAAGTATGATTGTGCAAGCAGCCTCATTACGGTAAGATCATAAAACTCCAAACAACAAACAAGTCATCATAAATTATGTCAACAAATCAAAGTGTAAATTCAACATCTTGAAGAGTAAGATTGTTGGATTATTATACATGTATATCCTACCAAGCTTCCTTTCCAAGGTAAATAAATATAAGCAATATAGGAATGCCAATTATAAGTTGTTTATTTTCTAGCGTCGAAAAGGTATAATATACAAGAAGATTATATATGTACCTCCTAAATCAAAGCCAAATGATCAAAACATGCGAAATATGAATGTTTGCCTATCTTACTGTATTAACAAGGTCAAGTAGTTGCTGAAACATTAGACGAATTCCTGCAAAAAGAGGATATCGAAAACAGATTACTGGCCGTTAATTACATGCAGTTAATTTCGAGTAACACGTATGTACTTTTATCAATATTTGTCATAATTCATACTATTCTGTGCACTTCTGTTATAGATAAGGAAGATATGATGACGATGATTTCAGTAACATGTAAATAACCACTTCATTGATTTTTTTATTAAAATACTTTAGGTGACAATTAATAAGCAATTTGACTAATATCCATAATAACAAAATCTGTTTAAGTTTGAACAAATTGCGACAATAACATTTAGAACGATATGTAATATAGAAATTTAGAATTATATGCAATATAGAAATTTAGAACTATATGTAATATAGAATTTTAGAATTATATGTAATATAGAAAATTTAGAACTATATGTAATATAGAAATTTAGAACTATATGTAATATAGAAATTTAGAATTATATGCAATATAGAAATTTAGAACTATATGTAATATAGAATTTTAGAATTATATGTAATATAGAAAATTTAGAACTATATGTAATATAGAAATTTAGAACTATATGTAATATAGAAATTTAGAACTATATGTAATATAGAAATTTAGAACTATATGTAATATAGAAATTTAGAACTATATGTAATATAGAAATTCAGAACTATATGTAATATAGAAATTTAGAACTATATGTAATATAGAAATTTAGAACTGTATGTAATATAGAAATTTAGAATTATATGTAATATAGAAATTTAGAACTGTATGTAATATAGAAATTTAGAATTATATGCAATATAGAAATTTAGAACTATATGTAATATAGAAATTTAGAACTATATGTAATATAGAAATTTAGAACTATATGTAATATAGAAATTTAGAATTACATGTAATATAGAAATTTAGAACTATATGTAATATAGAAATTTAGAATTATATGCAATATAGAAATTTAGAACTATATGTAATATAGAAATTTAGAACTATATGAAATATAGAAATTTAGAATTATATGTAATATAGAAGTAAGTGTTTAAGTTTACTGTGTTTAGTACGTAAACTTATTTAATAGTTGAAACTGAATGTTTTATCATAAAACGCAATAATATCTAGCACAGATAACAAGAAGTATGTTGTATACATAAATTATATATATTATCTTACGGTTCTTCCGTTTTTAATAATTCCAGCATATTAGCACAGCAAATATAAAGCAGGTAAACACGTTAGTAATTGTTTTACGCAGCAGCGATTATTATTATACTACTCTCATAGATTCATGGAACAAACTGATCAAATCCGCATTCTCCGAGTAATTTAGTATGAATAATGTGTTTTCTCAATAAGCGTCTATATATCTGTTTCACAATAAGCGTCTATAAGCCTATAAGTTCTCGTGACGTCACCAGATTGTTGTTTACGTGCTTATGTCATTTGCAAAACATTGTCAGAACTTGATAAACATACTATTAAGAAATTATACGGTTAAAAATGCGAACATTTTGGCATTGATCAGGTATTTTGTGAATCATATCCATAGGTTGTAACAGGCTGAGAATTCTATGTATTTCGACAACAGTTCAGTATAAACTATATTCGTGACTTTTCATTCTATTTGCGTGGATATGGTTAGAGCTAAAACTACGCATTAGCAGTTAGGAATACATAAATAATAACTGGGATGATAAGTCACCCTATTGATAAGAGTGGGTGGTTTCACCATTGTAAATGTCAACAGAACCTGTAGAATATACCTGCAATCTATAAAATCTGGGAGACCATTGCACGTTATTGTTCAACTATCCAAACACGACAGGGGACCTCATGATGATATGCACGAAATTCTCGCCCACAACGTAAACTTTACATATCATAACAACAATATAATAAAACATGTGATTATATTTCTCTCTGAATGGTGCATGATACTGGATAATTCCTCAAGTACTGTTTTGTACAGATATAGCATACACTATCATATCTTTTCACTCGACAACTGATCATATAAATGCACATCGAAACATGTTTTAATACGTAGAGAATCGTGACAACATTCGGAACACATTTTAACAGAGCTCTGAACAAATCGTGCGGTAAATCCCCGTAATAAATACACAGTATCATCCCGATAAAACTTCTTTCTTGCATCTTTTGATAATGAAATACAAGTTAAAGAGAAAAATAAATCTTCATGATAAAAATTTGAAACATTGAAGATGATATATTTAACCAGCTCATCAACAGTTAACATCTTAAGCTTTACGAACGAGGTTTCCTACATTTTTTAAGAATCTTATTATGTAACCCTATTTAATGAGAATAAAGGATGTGAAATTCGGGATCTATCACTGATTCGTTAATCTCGAACGCCCGAAATACAACAATTAAAAGACCTGTTAAGCTTATGGAATTATTTTTAAGCTAAAGATATCGTTACTTAAGTAACACACTTTGTTCCCAAACTATACGGGTTATCGCTAAAATAGATTTCCCGAACGTTATTTCTTAAAAAAAAGATAAAATCTTCTAAACTGCATGAACATTTACATACCTGTTGTATAGCTTGTACAACAGTAATGCTAGTGTTCTACACATGAAATGTCCAGTTCTTACTTTTATTTAAGCCTAGTCTTATACTGACTTACACTGAAGTAGATGGGTCACTTTTGTTCAGGCGAGTGATGAATATTTAGAATCAAACAATCCCTCCCTTATATAATGACGTCATACCTCAAGGCATTCGAACGAAAACTTCAATTTCTTTGGCAGACGATATGAATAATTATTATTAGAATTGCACAGAACCGAATCAGACATGACTCATCCGGTGTCTGCGTGATTAAAGTTGGCACAAACTACATAACAACTGATACCGAGATTAAATGTTCAATCGAGTGATTGATTTTAACGCCCCAATGGTTAAATACATTTCTCTGTATCGAAACCAATGAATTTATGGCATCAAATCAAAACATAACTTTTCTAGATATTCTAGGTTCATTCCCCTGAACGAGTCCAACCAAGTATCCATGGTCCTGACACACAGACAGCTTTTAGATTTTTTATCAATTTAATTATGACTCCATATTTTGTAACGTCGAGAACACATACAGACATCGTATTTACATACATATCGTATCAAAACTTTGTTATCTTCACCATCAAGTACAGCGGATATACACACCCCGATGATGCTTAAGATGTATTTTGTGTTTCCATTCATTTATCTGATAAGATCATATCATCCACGCTCACACACGGGTCTGTGCTATCTTGTGTTCATCTTTCCATTACTAAATGTTTTAATAATCGTTTCTGTTTCAGTAAATCTACGTTTTCATAATGAAGAAAGAACAAAGGAAATATTTAGAACATTTACACAAGTACCCCACCATATATATTATATCTCCCCACTCAAAAAGATAGAAAAATCTTTAATATCCGCATCTTTTGTTTATTATTAACAAAGACATACGTGGATAGAAACGTGGATCCACAAAATTAAGAACACGTATAAATACACACCGAGCTCATTGGAATACATTGATGCTTACTTAACACACATTGTTGTCATCAGTTTCTTTTTTCACTACACATGATCCACTTAAAACATTTTCTGGTACAATCATAATTAGGTTCTTTGTACTATGAAAAAAACGTTTGTAGCACTTATTTTAGAATTCTACGAATGTCAGATTTAGGTCTAGCTTATGGTAGACTTATTTTTCTTTTTTTACAAAACGTCAACGAAGGAATCAGAAACAATTGCAAAAACCCAAACAGCAATTCAATGATTAGGATATTAAGCGTTTTGGAATTCGTTAAGACACGTGTGATAAACATGAGTACCAGTCACTGATTCATACATGCTTGAACATGACTGTACTGTATTGATCAGAAACTGACTAGAGCGAAACAATGAGAAGAAGAGCTAAAGAACACACATTGTATGTTTTTGGACACCGGTGTTGATAAACATACATACAGAAAAACAGCTGATGATATGTAAGGGTAGCTTGTCTAGCGAACAAGTTCGTAAATCACATACATCTTAACGCATTCTTCATATTTAACAAGCAAAGAACATTCAGTTGATGGCATGATTGCCATTTGTATATATCAGAATAATTGCAAATTAACAAAATATGCATATTGTTATAATTTTTATCATGCGCAAAGAATATTCACGTTGAACACAGTTGGTAGTGTGCAAACCTTTGTAGAAGCTAATTATGATTCTATAAAAATATTTCGTTTTAATTAGACTGTAACACAAGCACGTATGTATTATATGTATCTACTGTAATCACGATTTATTTTTCATTGACAATACAACAATAAATAGAAACATTTTAGAAAAACGAATACAACGTCTACCTCTGAATGAATAGTTAACTTTGCCAAATAGTTGCACAAATATGAAGTTCTAGTGAAGTGTTTTAGTACAAAGTGATCCATTTTATGAGTGGGTCATACTGTTACTAATAGACACTTGTATGAATTTCTTGCTTCAACAAACAAAGACATTGAGACAAGCAAATAATACTATTACAACCACACAGATAATACTCCAAAATAACATTTATTCAATAAAAAAATCAAAGACTTCACTGACCTTGCTTTCGAAACCGTTTCAGTTATTATGTTTGTGTCATCCATTTAGAAAACTCTCTCCACACGATTTTAAAATCAGATCGAAAACTGAGAGAAGAAAATATCAACTAGGAGCGCCTTGTGTATATCAGTACCTAGATTCCAACCACAGTATTTTACCGTACTATCTCTGCTTCAGACACGTGCATGTTTATTGTATACAGAGATATATCCCAGGTGAGCAGTAAAAATCTAGTTAACAAAATGTGTCAGTGTTTATTCCGTACAATTTTGCAACAACGTCTATTTACATGCCTAAGGTGGGAAATATTCAAAACAACTTTATTTTACTTTTTTCTTCGCCTTTATGGTAGAAAATTACCCTAAAATGTGTCTTCATAAATCGTCGTCTCCGTGTTCAAGTATCTCTGTAAAAGTTTTTACACAAAAAGTCCTATATTTGGAAATTTGTTTTGAATGTTTCGCTAATCCGCAGCTGAATTTCAAATCTTTAATAAAATTAATCAGTTTCAGTTTATTTCCAGCGTCTTTGATGTGAACTAAATGATCCTTGAACTGTTTCGCGGCGTGATGTATTAACCTAACGCTATATCACTAATGATTTCCTAGTAAGCTGAGTTTAACCGATCGGTTAAGCTCGTTCATCATAAAAAAACGTTCAGTTCGAAGACAAACCAGCTATTCTACGCTTTATAATTCAATATTCCGAGACATAGAGAACATAATAAGTATCTAAGACTCGCTACGACCAGCTGTCAGTAGAAGGCCTCTAACACATTCAGATAACACACCATACCGCCGAATTAATTTTATATCAACCTGATTTCCCGAAGTACACCTCCTTCTGGTAGGTAACATGCAGCATAGGAGAAAACCAGGTGGAACAACAAAATAATTAACATGATGACTGTGTGCGTTTATCTGGCATCTTGCATTTGTATAATGCGAACAGACATTCGGTCAGTTCAAACACTCGTACACTTCATATCAATTTCTGACCTTGGTAAGACAATATTCAGGTAGAATGTGTCACTTCTAAGACCTCTGTCCCATGACAGCAGAACTCCCGATAACAAGTCTCGTCATTAAGGGTCTGTACTACAGAGGTTCTCTGTCTTTATAAAACATATACATTACCGTTAACATTACTGTTATAGGCAGACTAATGTAGCTTCTCTATGCACATTTCTACCAATTCCCAACTTTATTGCTTACAGGTTATACATTCAGGTTGTAGAAACCTGTTAATGATAACCATACTACCCGCGATATTACCTACATACACGATAGTTACATTAGAAAGTGTTAACTAAACATTATAAACCTGTACATACTGGTGATAAGCCTAAGGAAAGCAATCCATAACATGAAATATTTGTGGACTTATTCCGGGCCTTTGGTTGTTTTTTTATGTGACCTATTATCATAGGGGTTTAACGCCGTTTTTCAACATTTGTTCAGTTATATACAGCGACTGGTTCAACAGCTCTTCTGGACTACATACTAACCAGTACTAATTTATCCTTTCACAAAGAGCCGGCAACTTCTCCACATGTAGAGAAAAATCGACATTTTTATCAAATTTTCTTAGAAGGGTATGACCTACCACAACCGGGATTCGAACTCTGATCTCCCGGTTACAAGTCCAGCGCACTAACCACTGGACTACGGCCGTGGCCTTTATTCCGGGCTTTTGATTTTACGTGTGGAATTTTATATCGCACTAATAAATCAAGAACCTTAATTTATTGTGGGCTGAAATATTTCTCTTTAACGATCTTTGATCTCTACAATAATACAAGTACACACCTAGCTTTTCTACACCATTCTCCACCAACTCTACAAGTGTTTTTATTTCTATATATAACTCCCTGTTAGACAGATTACATCTGTTAAGAACAAAGAGAGGTGTTTTTGTTTTGTCGACAAGTCATACTGAAGAAACTCTGAGAAAAAAACTTTGAAATCCATCATTATGGAGATAAACTTGCATCAGAGAATCTTATTTTCATGATAAGTAACAAAATTCTGTAAACCTCACCACTGTAAAGTGGATTATTTGTCAAGGGAGACTACTGCACAATAAACTAAGACGGGAAATGGAGAAAATTGTCTATGAGCTTGTGAAGGGAGAGCACTATGTAATAAACTGGTCCCCTTAATTCTGTACAGAAACTCTCGGTGCACTGTCACATGGAACGGCGGCCAGTTTAATCGTGTAAGAGATTTAAGACTAACCACTTGATCAGAGTATGAGATGGTAGAACGTTAACAGAGAAATTACCCGTTTAAAATTTGTACAATTAGAGACAGTGTTAATTCCAGTTTGGGAAATATGGGCAGATTGGGAATAGTATATGGCAACAACTGCTCATTTAAAACATAATAAGTCATTATCTGGTCAAGGTCAAATCGAGGCTGGGTGATATGGGCGGATTAGAAATGGTCTGAGGTAAAAACTGTATAAGTATCAAACTGGTAGACGAAACGATAAATTCTAGTTAACCTAGTTGATTACAAGTCAATCACTATATGCCTCATCAGTAAATGTCGGAGCATTTCAACATCAACAAAAACCATACGGAATGCATTGAAGTGCAACAGACTCGTAAATTTTATCACTAGTCCGCTCAAAGCCAATGTACTTAGTTGTCCATCGCCTCATGGGAGCAACAACGATACATTAGTGGATATAAATAAATTATCAGCGTCATTGATCATCAGGTAATGTGTCACGATTTTTGTTAAGATTCGGAATAATTACAACTATGTTAATACAATGTTTCATTTTTAAATGTGATTTTTGGTTGTTATGTCTTTTTATGTCGTCTCCTAAATTCATGACATAATTCGAAATTCATTTTCATGGAGCGATTCATCATTTCAACGAATGGAACAAGTTCAAAACGTCGTCCCCTTGACAAAGGAGGATTATGGGTACATTTTAAGCCAATAAAACAGAAGAACTCAAGAGGATTATCATAGTTTTTTGTAAAAAACGTCAATTATTTTCTAGAAAGAACCTTTACAATCTGAAGGTAATTGAGTCAGTGTAAGTTAAATACTTAAGATCGGACCGTGTAGTTACCAGTATATTCTTCTTAACAATTTGTTTGACATTGTCATCTTAGTTTTTCATCGATATTTACTTGGGATGTCTAAGGTCGCATCTTACATTACGAAGATGGTTTCTCCAATATGTGTACCTAGATGTAATCACGTATAAACGTGTAAGCAATGTAGCTGTATAAATTTATCAACTGATTAATCAGACTAACACGGTGTTCAGGCTGCAATCATTTGTTTCACAATATGTTGGCATTAAGTTTATACTCACTCGTGTCTTTCAAATCAGTGGATCTTCTAACATTGATATATGGCTCCAGTTCTTGCCAACACACCTAAATATAACTAAACATAACTATATGCTCACCTGGAATTTAATCATCAGCCAAACTTTCAGGAAATATTTTCCGATGAAGAAGAAAATATTCCTGACACTGACAATTAATTTCGAACATATAAGAATTTTAACAATCTGAAATTGTGTTGGATTTTGCCAATGTTTATATCTGATTTCAATAATATATTATGTAATACAACCCCATGGGACGTTACCTCCATAGATTCATTTAGCGTTTATACACGGACAGAGACTGTAAAACGAGTTGCACAAATCTCAAAATTCCTCCTCTGATTGTTTGCTGTTTTATCATGTTTTATAAATGGTCATGATTTAGACTGTGACTGGTCTAAAACAGTTTTTAGTCTTAGGCCATAATCAAAGACGGGCGTGCGTAAGGTGTCAAGCTATTTATTGTCTGTTTTAAAAGACAATACATGTACGTGTAAGTGATTATGTCGGCAGAAGAGAATAAGTACAAACGTACACACTTGCCGAAGTGAGAAAAAATGCTAAGTTTACACACACAATTTTGAACCATTGACTTTCCATAAGTTTATCTTACTGCGGGAACTAAAACAAATATATTTCTGACAGTTTGGCTGTTAGAATCTATCTCCCCAAAACAGGCACGCAAACTTCTACACTTCTCACTTTCGCACTATCAACGATCAGGCTCAATGATTTATAAAAGTAGTGGTCGCACACAAACCTATCAATATATACATGTACAATAAAAGTAGGATAAGAGTAGATCAGAACAAGAATGGATTCCAATATTCACCGTAATGCTGAGAATGTCAAAACATTTCATATCAAATTCTACGCGCAAACAGTTTTAACTTGTATTACGTGCCTTACAATGTCGTTGACTAAACAAATAGTGCCAAGTTTTAAATTAACGCTATAATACAGTCAAACCTGTGTTTGAGACCACTTCCGAATAAAGACCACCCTGTGAAGAAAGGCCATTCTTTGAAAAACCATCACTCATTATTTAGAACAAACTGACCTTCGAATAAAGGCCATTGTCTTTCCCAATGGTGGCCTTTATTCACAGGTTTGACTGTATACCCAAAACCTTATAAGCTGACTCACAGAATACATTTTGTATTTTAAGAGTGAAGGTATTAATGCTATATGCAAGTGTGAATGTGGCTGTAAATTTAAATCTTGCATCTAATTTATAAACAAGTTATAGGATGGTTTTTTTGTTAGTTTATTTTTTTCATGTTTTTATGTTTGTTCGTTCGGTCGGTCGGTCGGTCATTTAAAGAAGTTTATACTTTTACTTGCGCGGCTTGCAGCAAGAAGCAAATATCTATGACACTGATGTCACATATTTTAATAAACGACAAATTTATGTGGACTTCATTAGGAATAAACAAATCAGCAAAGTGTATGCAATTCCATTCACAATATGTCCCTAACAATCCGGATATTAAACAAATGTCAGGACTACGTGAGGATTCTTTTTACTGGGGATTAACGTCGCCATAACAACCAGGGTCATTTTGGAGATAGCTTTAACGGTAGAGGAAGAAACCAGACATGAACAATGGTAGAACCTCTGAACTTCCACAACTAAACCAGACATGAACAATGGTAGAACCTCTGACCTTCCACAACTAAACCAGACATGAACAATGGTAGAACCTCTGAACTTCCACAACTAAACCAGACATGAACAATGGTAGAACCTCTGAACTTCCACAACTAAACCAGACATGAACAATGGTAGAACCTCTGAACTTCCACAACTAAACCAGACATGAACAATGGTAGAACCTCTGAACTTCCACAACTAAACCAGACATGAACAATGGTAGAACCTCTGACCTTCCACAACTAAACCAGACATGAACAATGGTAGAACCTCTGACCTTCCACAACTAAACCAGACATGAACAATGGTAGAACCTCTAAACTTCCACAACTAAACCAGACATGAACAATGGTAGAACCTCTGAACTTCCACAACTAAACTAGACATGAACAATGGTAGAACCTCTGAACTTCCACAACTAAACCAGACATGAACAATGGTAGAACCTCTGAACTTCCACAACTAAACCAGACATGAACAATGGTAGAACCTCTGACCTTCTACAACTAAACCAGACATGAACAATGGTAGAACCTCTGAACTTCCACAACTAAACCAGACATGAACAATGGTAGAACCTCTGAACTTCCACAACTAAACCAGACATGAACAATGGTAGAACCTCTGACCTTCCACAACTAAACCAGACATGAACAATGGTAGAACCTCTAAACTTCCACAACTAAACCAGACATGAACAATGGTAGAACCTCTGAACTTCCACAACTAAACCAGACATGAACAATGGTAGAACCTCTGAACTTCCACAACTAAACCAGACATGAACAATGGTAGAACCTCTGAACTTCCACAACTAAACCAGACATGAACAATGGTAGAACCTCTGACCTACCACAACTAAACCAGACATGAACAATGGTAGAACCTCTGAACTTCCACAACTAAACCAGACATGAACAATGGTAGAACCTCTGAACTTCCACAACTAAACCAGACATGAACAATGGTAGAACCTCTGAACTTCCACAACTAAACCAGACATGAACAATGGTAGAACCTCTGACCTACCACAACTAAACCAGACATGAACAATGGTAGAACCTCTGAACTTCCACAACTAAACCAGACATGAACAATGGTAGAACCTCTGAACTTCCACAACTAAACCAGACATGAACAATGGTAGAACCTCTGAACTTCCACAACTTTGCTGCACGGCTTCATATCGTGTAATTTTTCAGGTCCCGGAGATTCGATGGGGCTGTGGAGTTAGTAATTTCTAGTGAGAGACTATAACATCTGGACCAAGGGGGCACGGACGAAGATATTTGCGTTGATAAAATGTCTATCTCCGTGTTCGGAAATCTGCCGCTCATATTTGTACATACCGTATTTTATGTTTGTTCATATTGTATATAGCTTTATGTTTGTTCGTACCATATATAGCTTTATAATCTTTAGATTAATTTCTACCTGGACCAGGAAACTGCAACTTGTGGTTAATACTTGTTATGAAGGATAAGCAGCGCGGACTATATCAGTCTTGAGGTTTTAGAGGTAACCCCCTCAGAAGATTTATGTTTTGTTATGGTTCAGAGGTCAGGTTTATCACAAGTAACATATAGTTTAGTTAAATGTATGAAATACAGTCTTGACGAGGTTCATTTTATTGACGTTAAGTAAATACGCGGATATAGACGTTATATCATCATAAGCTACATTGTATTGTATTTCCGATGTAAGTCGGAGTAATACATTTTTAAGAAACATGCATGGTATACTGTCATCTTTTTTATCTCCATAATTCAAAACGATTTACTGGTGTTTTGTACACATGAAATTTGCTCTTTGTGACAATCAATCAGTTACATTGACATTTTCTTGGTGTCATAAAACACAAATGCTTGTTCTCATCATTAAAATGGATTCGTACAGAGCATCAAGAAGTATAATAAACTGTTAAACAATTTTAGAAATTCAGTGATGTTAGATTAACGTTTTGTTAGTAATTTCATCATGCATTACTGTTTACATACAAGCTAGCCAAGTTAATACTATGTTAACAAGTACAATAGATGAATGGAGGTGGAGGATGGAAATGGAATTCTTCTGTTAGGGTCAAAGGTCAAAGTTCGGTGTCCACATCAAGGTCACCTACTCACCACGTGTCATCATCATTGTCATGAGAATCCTCTCGACTAGCTCTTCCGGTCTCGCGTTCACGTCTCTCACGATACGCTTGAATAGTTTCCATAGTGTCACGTGACTACAATATGCTGTATGATTGGTTGTTAGTGTCAGCTACAACTATATTATGATGTTTATCTCCCTTTGCAAGCCGGAAATGATGTCATTCCGCTGTTTTCTGTCCTTGTGTTATCTGAATACAATACAGCAAAAAATGCTTTTTAATCGCTTTGACAAACGCTGAATCGCGCATTAAAAACAAAGTCAGCAGACGACATTAAATTTAAACATTTATAAAAACCAAAACATGAAATTATTAAAAACACACTCATTTGACACGCAGTTAGACAATTATTAATCAAAGCAGAAACTATACATTGACAAACACAACACAAGCCACAGAAAGCAGTTCTGACTTCATTACCCACCTGTCAAACTGAGCCTCCAAATACAAGCATATTATCCAACTATAAAACTACACTGTATACAAAATGCACAGTAACATTTATACACTCAGAAAGATCCAGACTCTTGCATCACAAGAGAGGAAAATATACAGGTGTGTTAGCGAAAATATATTGTAAAGATTAAATATTCAAGTGTATTAGAGAAAATATATTGTAAAGATTAAATATTCAAGTGTATTAGAGAAAATATATTGTATAGATTAAATATACAGGTGTATTAAAGAAAATATATTGAAAAGATTAAATATACAGGTGCATTGGAGAAAATAATTGTATAGATTTAATATACATGTGTATTAAAGAAAATATATTGAAAAGATTAAATATACAGGTGCATTGGAGAAAATAACTGTATAGATTAAATATACATGTGTATTAAAGAAAATATATTGTAAAGATTAAATATACAGGTGCATTGGAGAAAATAATTGCATAGATTTTCTTCTATGTAATCATGCTTTCACATACACAGACTCGGTCTGAATCATGTTTAATATATTGATAAAAAGATAATGGTGATTTATAAAAAATGTGTGTTGGTCAAAGGACAGCTCGCAATTAAGATTAGGGAAGTCTCATCCTATTGTAACTGTTTTTGCATTAATAGGATCTATATAATTCCACCTTGTAATAGTTAGGCTTTAATAGGATCTATATAATTCCACCATTGTAATAGTTAGGCTTTAATAGGATCTATATAATTCCACCATTGTAATAGTTAGGCTTTAATAGGATCTATATAATTCCACCATTGTAATAGTTAGGCTTTTATAGGATCTATATAATTCCACCATTGTAATAGTTAGGCTTTAATAGTATCTATATAATTCCACCTTTGGCTTAGATGTGACAATAATCCCGAGAAGAAAACATGATAACAATGATTAATATTAATGATAACAATGATTAATATTAATGATAACAATGATTAATATTAATGATAACAATGATTAATATTAATGATAACAATGATTATTATCAATGATAACAATGATTAATATTAATGATAACAATGATTATTATCAATGATAACAATGATTAATATTAATGATAACAATGATTAACGATAACAAATCGACTGATTTAAAACTATCCAACATGAAAATTCATCAATTTACGATCACACTTTGATATGTGTCACTGTTGTGTTACATGAAGGTAAAATTTGCAATGAACTAGTGTGGGGCAGTTATAAGGGGCAAATGTGTATGCAAAACTTTCAAGCGTGTTAGTCTCTCCCAGAAATTAGTTATCTGTACACTTAAACTGAATACATTCATATGACAACCTACAAGGGTTTTATGCGTACTACATGTATAACTGATAACAATGGCGTGAAAACCAGTTGTGGGCTGCTAAAACAATTTTTATCATCACGGAGAAATCTTAGACATGATACAATCGTTAAGCTGCAGATGTTACCTGGTGTTAATTGAAACATGTTTACAGACATACTGTTAGTACATTAAGTCCGGATATAAATCTCACTTGTATAGTTGTGTTGGGATACTAAGCCTCGTAAGTTTTGAATTATCCAAAATGGAATGTACAAATAAGTCTACTAAAGGTATAACTTCTCATCTTTACCAGTTCCTTTTTTCAGTAGGACATAATTATACATCAGTATTAAGTTGGTGTAACTAGATTAAAACGTGGAAAATACGTAAAAAAGTATTGTAAGTTATTTACAAAGATTTACAACGACAAAAATCTAAGCGAATACGCAAAAATAACGTTTTGTTGCGATTAACACTGCACCCCTTTATCGACGTCACTTTATCAGCGAGAATCATCTAGGGTACTATCCGTAAGGTACAAATTAGTATCAATAGATACATTTCTTAGAATCACTAGCACAATATCGACCTAAGAGGTTATATTGATACTGATTACTGAAATTTAGGCATAAAGTGTTATTTATGTTTTAAGTATATATTCACGCAATTTATACAACTACAGCATATTTAAATTGCCCGTATATTAATACAATTAGATTTAGTAAAGGGATATCATTGTTTCGATAAGTCATTGACGTAATCAATAAACCAATTTTATCTTAACGTAACCTTTAAATTTAAAAATCTGTACATCTTTAGAGATATAGTGAAAACTACACCAGAAACTATAGTGTAGAGAATACAGCGACTTAATACGGACATCGGACAAATATAATTTTCGAGATTACGTTATTCCATAACATAAATCCTTTCAACTTTTTGTGCATGTCTGTTTCTACAATACTACATAACTGATAACAATCGTGGACTACTAAAACAAAGGACATTCTCACGAAGAATCTGTCGTTATTCATCAGTATTATATAATATTGATGTTAAAAAAATATTCAAAGAGCGTGGCTTTGTAAAAAGACAAAGGCAACAATTTCCCGCATTCATTTACGTGTTCATCTTAACAGTTTTTGCTATCTTTAGGCAACATGTTGTCTTTTATACAATTATCAGAGAACATATCAGTATGACAAGCTATCATTGACATACTAGTGACACAATCGCTCCAATTTTACGGTGTAACAGTTTAAAATGCACGAACAAAACTTCTTGAATTTATAGATCAATGCAAACAAAACATATTACACCTGCATATGACTAACCCCAAATTAAGACCACCCCGCTAAGATGGGCATTTTTAAAGAATGGATTTCCTTTGTTTAATGTTCTTTTCACTCGAAGTTCAGACTACTCCACGATTAAGTAATACCAATTTTCTCAAACCAACTTGTATATTTGTGTTTTCTAACCCCGATATTTAGGTCACGATCGATCGATCGATTGTTCTTGATCTGGACCCTGCATTCACGACATTTAGTGAATACAATGCATTCAAATTTATTGAAATTTTATATCCAAATTTATCTTTTTTTTCCGTCTGGAAATATCAGTTACACAAGTTGACATATTCCTTACGTTTGTTAGGAAACATCCTGTGATAGGAAAGTCCCAGTGATAGGAAAGTTCCAAGAAATAATAATAATAATAAATATATGATATATGTGTTTTTGGTCCGTGTGGCCATTTTAGGCCTAATACTCTTACACCATTATACACCACCCCTTCAATGTGCTAGCCCCCTGCGGAAATAACAAGATGACCGTTTTAAAGTGTGTGTGTGTCTCACCTGAATATTGCAATTCAACAATATCAGAGGTGGCGAGTATTCGAACTCGATTCTCAAGTTAACCTATGGGTATTTTAGTATTCTGATACTCCCTGCAGCCGTAGTCCTACGTGATGTGTATTTGTTTTTCTTACTTACCAACCATTACTTGATTGGAACCTTTAGCTTATTTAGAGAAGAGCCGTATCATTCATCTTTTTATGTCTGCCATATGTATCGCCATTTTATATCGGACATTTACACATAAAAATATCTATGTCAATCAAGTAAAGTATTCCAATTTATGACAGGATTTTGGTTCATTGTGTTCTGTATTGTTTCAATGATTGTGACCTTCATTATCCTAAATGTTGTCAGTAATACACCTACGAATAAGCCGATGAAAGTGAGTATGTTTATTATTTTACTTTTATTTCTATACTAGTTAAACTGTCATGTTTATTAATCAAGGACTCCAAAAATAGTCACAAAGTTTAACACATATTTTCATGTGCCCTATTAACTTGTCACAACGAGGCAATTTCTATTGAAGTCTATTCAAAATAGTTGATTTATAATACACATTGAAATAAACCCAGAGCAGCACCCAAATTATATCAAGGAGTTAGCTATTATTAATGCTTTGTATTTAACAGAAAAATCAAAAAGAATCCCAAAGAGGTACGAGCAGGCTGCTACCGGATACATCACCATATGACAGTTTGGACAAGGTCACCAAGAGTGCCTACGTCGGTCATTCTTATAGGATACTTTGGTACAATCCACCACCTTATATAAAATATCACCCTGAAGCAATGTACACAGGCTTTTCAGAATGTCAATTTAATAATTGCGAAATGTCTTTTAATAAGAGCGACAGTAAAGACAGTGACGCTATAATATTTGATGGACGATTTATGAAAGCGCAACCCATCGAACGTCCATTGGGTCAAGTTTGGATTTTCGCTGCACATGAATCTCCACACGTGTATAACGGTCCATCTAAAGGTCAGTGGAAAAACGTACCATGGCGACATTCGTATAATTGGACAATGACGTATAACATGTTTAATACAGATATACATCTGCCTTATGGTGTTATAAAAAGAAAGCCATTTCCTGAAAATAGAAATTATACTTTAATTGCTTCGAAAAAGAATGATAGTGTGCTGATAATAAGCTCACACTGCAAGACGTTTTCAAAACGGCATGAATATATTGATGATTTAAGAAAATATATTCATGTCACTGTATTAGGTGCCTGCGGCACTCGTTGGAATTGTGGGCGACATTTCGTACATGATAATTGTTTTGACTTACTAAACACAACGTACAAGTTTTATCTAGCATTTGAAAATGCTCTGTGCACTCAATATTTCACAGAAAAAATGTATGAAAATTTTAATTACGACATCATAATGGTTGTACGAGGTGGAAACAAAACCGAGGAACCCACCATCTTCCCAAATGGAACATTTATTTCCGCTCAGAGTTTTAAATCTGCCGAAGATCTGGGGAAGTATTTAAAGACATTAAGTGAATCGAGGGAGGCCTATTCTAAGATGTTGGAAAGGAAGAGCATGTTTTATTCTCCCGGATATAAGGTAGTTTATCAAAAGGCGATGTGTAATCTTTGCAAAAGAATGAACTTCCAAAATAAATATAAGAAAATGATCCCGAACATTGAAGACTGGGCATTCCAAAGCAAACCTTGTAAAGAAGTATAAATACAAATAATAGACATCATGTAAACGCCTACATTGTACATATAAGTACCAGAATGCTTCATGAAAGATTTTTGAAGAGACGTCAATATGAAAATCTTGAATTAAATTACATGTACATGTAAATATTGGGACTCGTAAAATTTCATTTGTTTTGTCCTATCAATCTCAATTTATTAATGTCATTTACGCCACAAGAGTCACTCACGAGCGTACATGTACAATATAGTGGAAAGAACAAAATATATCATGAAGCATTGATGGTATACGTGGGAGATGTTACTGTATTACAGACATTTAGTGGGGAATGTTTATAACCTCTTGTTATAACGTAAAACTATCAAGATGAATACATGAACATCGTTTAACACGAGTCTTAGTGTTTATTTATCATACTTAAAAAGTAGTGTAAACACGCGAGTCAGAATTGTATTGTAATTGTAGAATATTTCAACGTAATAAAGTTATTTGTATAATGTAGAATGCCATCCATTCATCAGAATTCAAAGATTTGTATGAAAATAAAATTCACTGGATTTAAGCATTTTACTAATAGTTTACGTGTATATATTGTTAGTACTATTTTTGCCTTCATACAAGTTTATGAGCATGAGAAAAAGTCATTTTAAGGTATTTCTATTTTTAGCTCTAGCGGTCCCTAAAAGGGGCGAACCAATTTTTTTTCGCAAATCTGATAGAACACTACCTACAGATGCTAAAAACCAAGTTTGGTAATATTCCATCCATAGAATCATGAGAGAAAAAGTCATTTGTAATTCTAGTGGCCCCTAAAAGGGGCCGACCAAATTTATTTGACTTGAGAGAGGACCATCTAAGGATGCTACAGACCAAGTTTGGTGATGATCCATCCATTGGTTCATGAGAAGAAGATGATTAAAGTTTTTTTCTATTTTTAGCTCTAGTGGTCCCTAAAAGAGGCCAACTGGTATAATATGAGCAAATTGCAGTTAAACGTCAAAAAGGCTTTTACACAGCAAATTTGAAGTAAATCCGACTGGTATTTTCTGAGGAGAGACAACGCCAGACGACGGACGACTAACGCCGGAGCATCCACCTACCCATCCTAATAAAAACTAAACAAATATACGCCATCTAAGGAACCTAGATACGTTCTTCAAACCAAGGTCAAAGGGGTACACCTGGGTAGAACCACCGACCTTCCGTAAGCTAGCTGGACGGCTTCCTCACGAGGGAAATTTAGTCCCGGGTGGGATTCGAACTCACAGCGGTGAGGGACTAGTGATTACTAGTAAGAGACCTTAACGACTGGGCAACGTAAATGTTAAAACGTTTCTTTAAACGGACGCACGCGCAAGAACAAACCTACACTGTATAAGAAAATGTTTCATTGCGCGTGTATAAAATTGTCTAAATCGATTTAACATAACATACATTACGTATGCTATAGTAGACATCCATGCTTAGCTCTTGTATATTTTGCTGTTTTATCTGCAAATGAGATCATACAGCGATAGTCTCTAACGAAAAACACAACAACGAGATATGGTTTTAGCACAGAACCACGGGTATTTGTTCAATTGATTGTATTTTCTCCAGTATGTCAGCCAGGAACAGGTAATAGAAAATGGTGAACGTTTACTGTTCTGATACTTCCGTAGAAATCCGAGTACATCATTCAATGACCTATTTAAGCTCGTACATTGAGGATCACTTGACATACCCCTGGCATGGTAAGCGTTTTACTAACAGGACATACCATTACCAATCAATTATCAGGGTTAGAGTTATATTTATATCTACTTTCATGAAGGAATGAAAATAAACTTAGCATGAATTTTGACAAAATGGGTAACTGCTGCCGCGGCTGTGATGTGTAGGCTACTCACTGTCTGTTATAATTTATCATTAATTCCTATCGATTAACATTATAATCAAGAATACCATAATTATTTCTCGTACTTAGCTCTAATACCATTCTAAGCAAGGTTTCATACAACAAATGACACTTTATTCAATAAAGAGGTAGGTAATTTCTTTCGATGTCTTCATTAATTTATATCAAATATAGCGATCTTATCAAACATAAAAATTTAACGTTCTTAAATCATTGTATGCCGCCGTGCCTAGTCAGTCTTGTTTTGTATTGAACAATACACATGTACGCCAAACTTTGTCAGATATAACATAAAGTGAACGACTGATAATTGGTTCCAGATGATAAACGCTAACTCTACCACCCAGTCACATGAAGCTAGATAATTGACAGAGATTTACTGACATGCAGCGTAAAAAAACAAAGAATGTCATATTTGACATGACAACATGGTTATAGTCATGAGGCGCGTTCTCGCGAAACAGTTATACAGAATTACAAAACTATAATGTAATAAAAGTTTCAAGAGAGGTAAATCCGTGAAAACATGACAATAGACATGTCCGTCATGTTCCAACGTCATAATTTTCTAGAACTCAGATTGCTGTTTAGATGTTTAATGTGAGGTTTGGGAAAATACCTGACATACTAATCCATAAAATACCTGACAGACTAATCCATAAAATACCTGACAGACTAAACCATAAAATACCGGACAGATAGATCTATAAAATACCGGACATAAAAATCCATAAAATACCTGACATACTAATCCATAAAATACCTGACAGACTAATCCATAAAATACCTGACAGACTAATCCATAAAATACCTGACAGACTAAACCATAAAATACCGGACAGACTGAGCTATAAAATACCTGACAGACTGAGCTATAAAATACCTGACAGACTGATCTATAAAATACCTGACAGACTGATCTATTAAATACCTGACATACTAAACCATAAAATACCTGACAGACTGATCTATAAAATACCTGACAGACTATCAACTATCAATGGAATGTGTGTGCATTCAATTTGGATTTTAGAAATTTACAAACTGCTTAACACATGCAGATCTTTGCGGAAATTGTGTTTATATTACATTCCTATAATTAGAAACATGGCAACCCGTTCTACCGATCCTAATCTCAATCAAACCGTGAATACATCATCAAAATAGAAATTCTGCCTCTCCTATAGACAGCCAGATACATGTTCAAAAATCAAGGTTCACCTAAAACTAAATTAATGTTATCGCGATATCTCAAGATAAGACTTTTCTGGAAATAATTTTAGTGTTTCGAGAAATTAGAGAGGATGTCTGTTGTCATGATATTAATATGCGGGTTATCGACACTGGGTAACACGATAATAGTCACCATAATGTTGTTCCTAAACCAACACAATTATTCGTCCAGTCTAATATCTATAATCCTTATTTTTAAATTCTTGTCACACTAACAATGATCATAAATGCGGACAGTAATAATATTATGATACACGCATGTATTTGTTGGACATTTTGATATTTCACTTGTAGAAACCATCTTTACTCCATGTTGTCCCGTTCATAGGATGTTTTATACATTCAAAGGGATTCATTTTAGAGGTTAAGTCATTTGGTATTATGCATTGGAAAACATGTTATGGCTAATATTTCGGTGCCTGTTGTCACTAAAACCGTTGTAATAAGACAATGCCTCTGTCAAATTTCGTTAGTGAGCGTTAAGCATAAAAATATCTACCTTTTTCTGGACGGAGAGCACCAAAGAGAGCGGCTTCCAGATCTTCATACATGTATAATATACGTATAACCACTGCTTTCTTACCACGAAAGCTATTGTTCCAATAGGTAATGTTGATATTTTTACATATAGCTGAGAAAAGACATAGTTGATTATGAAAATCGTGTACGATTGTTGAATTCTAAAACAAATAAAGTGATCGCATCCACTTTTGTTTTTTTTACAAATGTCTGATTTATGGAGGAATCATTATAACTCCATCGCCGAGTGTAACAACATAATTAACTGAGTATTACTGATGTTGTTTTAACACTCAAATCATGAGACACAACAATCATAAAATGTGTGAGTATGTTGTTAGAAATAATTCTACTATATAAAACAACATAATTATGAACATTTGTAAATAAGTGCTGTCTTATCGGGTAACTCACATCACATGTATTTTTTATTTGATTTATTGATGGATGAACCATTATACACATCAAACATTGAAGACAGTATCACCAGCTATCCGTTTATAGTTCTACTAAGAAAAAGACAATTTTGACAGCTGTATTATTATCATTATTTGTGATATAACAAAACCACAGAATTAACAGTACAGTATATATATATATATATATATATATATATATATATATATAGCACATAAAGGTGTCAATTTATACTTGTGTCACTTTAATATTTACCATTACACATTTGTTTTCCTTATACTTGGATCTTTGACTGTCAGTAAGCAGAAGTCAAGAGGAGGAACTACTAAAATTCTATTGTAAAAAAATGTATCGAAACATCTTAGGTACGAAACAAATCCTTTTTACATAAGTCAGAATTACGACATCGGTTGCCATAAGAAATGTATTGCCGGACCAAACTAAGTCCCAAAACCCACATAAACAAATGGGACCTTGTGAAAGAGCGGTGAGAGAGTCTCCCCTTGGAACGGTCTGTAACAGAGCGACAAATGGTTAATGATCTGGTAAAGACATCAAATGCAATAACACCTGTATTTATCATTTATACCAATCAAAACCCTCAGATTATTACAAAGAAAGAAGTCATAGAAAAAACCCGGTCTTTAAAAGTAGAAACTAAGTAGAATGATTAAGAGTAAGTAGGTCAATGATCAAGTTGATAATAGAAGTACAAATGGTATAAAACAGGTGTGCTTCATAACGAGGTGATCTTTATACTGAAGTGTTCCCTGGGTAAAGTTTACAGTATCATATCGCAAGTTTACCATAATAAGCTTGTAAGCAATGCATAATCAATGAAACGTTTCTGTGAAAGTCAAGGGACAGTTCTTAAACTTTTAACTACTTAAACGTTATACATGTATAGCCTCACCTGTGTTTGCGGTCACCTCTAAATAATGACCACCCTGTGAATAAAGGCCAATCTTTGAAAAACCGTCACTTATTTTTTAGAACATACTGTAAATGTCATCTGTTAATAAAGGCCATATTTCTCTTTCCCCAGGGGAGCCATTGTTTACAGGTTTGACTGTAAATGTTTAAGTGAAAGTCAATTAACAGTCCTTAAACTTTGAACTTTTTAAATGATATCCATTTAGGCTCCTTTATGCAATGCGTAATGGTATGAATGGAAAATGTTTGGGGGAAAATAGTTTCGTTTCTGTACAGAATAAGTGATAAAAATAGTCGTAAAGTATGAGTGAACTTATGTATGTGACAGTTAAATTAGTTCTAAATAATCAGAATAAAAGATGTTACCCCTGTGTATATGTTACCCCTGTGTATATGTTACCCCTGTGTATATGTTACCCCTGTGTATATGTTACCCCTGTGTATATATCTACATGTTACATGTTCCGGGCTTTCACAGTGTAACAGAACGAGCAACATTAATTTCCAAACAGATGTTTATAGGAAATATTTCCGATTTGTATGAATCAATGTTTTCTTGGTACAAGAAAATCTAAATAACTTATTACTGAGAGTAAAGTATGTAACTCGTACAAAACTTGATTCTGCTGATGGACCCTGAATGAAGACATTAACAGGTATGGTAATTTGTACATTTTGACCAACGAAAGCACGTACCCAGTTATCCGATAAAAAGGTGGGAGAGGTGTCTTTGGATATCTATCTTGAAAGTGTAACTAATCGTCAATAAGCTACGGAAAACAACGTAATACTATCACAACCAGGCTGAAAAGTTTACGTTTGCCATTGAACCGAATAATCGAAAGAACGTTTAAGTCAATGCCAACTTAAACGTGAAACGTGAAAAAAACAGGACAGAAAATACGACAACACGTTGCTATGCATTAAAAGATAATGTAATCTAGCTATGCCTTCCTTTGACACCTGTCAAGTGACCCATGTACTCATATTTCACGATTAAGCAAAGTATTTACAATTTAAAAAGATATATGAAAAAATGATATGTCATTGATCTTGAAAAGTTCGACTGTGATTACCCAAAACTGCCAGAAAGTATTTGAGGCCTTGTAGAAATAAGGCATCGATTTGGTAGATAAAACAGAAAGTTATACTCAGTAAAAACTTCACACATGGTGTATACAGAGGGGTAAGCGAGTGTAGAATAATGCATATTATACGTATACATTTATCTATGCAGTAAGTACAGAGAATTCACGGGAAATAAAGTGGAATTCCGTGATATTTAAAAAATTGCAAAACAAGATGTAAGAACACATTTTCGTTCAATGACACAAGCCGAACTACCACATGCATGCATGTATATACGTCTTACAGTGTTATGCTTCAGGATAATAGGCAATAATAGTTGCCATGGTGACGAGAAATACTATCTACATGGAATGCATTAAAAGCGTGTGCTGTATGTTATCGACAGGTATAAATCAAAACAGGGAGGAAATAAGAAATGAAACAGATACACTACATAAAGAATTAAAGAAATGAAACATAGACATTACATCATGAATTAATGGAGCCATTCTTCAAATTTTAAATCGCTAAATAATTTTAGTCCGGAGTGAAGCTCGCATACATATAAAGTGAATGGATTCCAGAACCTATTCTAAATAAAAGCAGATATTTAAAGAAACTGTATCAATATGTGGCATTGTCACAACATTCTGAAACTGTCCCGGCTTTACATGCAAATAATCTATACGATAAGCCCACACATACAGTAAACACACGTATTGTGTTGTTAAGTTAATCAGTGACTATCAATTAATATCAATTATCCAGTTGTTATACCAACTATAGATTTTGTTACATCACAAAAGGAAGATAAGAAGATGCATGGTGATATCAGATAAGAAGTTTGTTACATTTAAGCAGGTCCGAATATTCACAAGTAATTACGTATACTAGAGCAAATGGCTAATATTTCATAAAGTGACTCATATTTACATGATTTATAGCGTATCATTATATTTACTGTCACTGCATGGAACATCAAACGACATTTTAACTTCATTGTAATTAAACTAGTGAGTAGAATGAGTATAAAAATTAAAAAAATGAGATAAATAATATAAATCAACTTGAAATTTATCTCGAAATATCAAAAAACGAAAAGATAAGTCTACTTACATTGGTTTATTTAAAGTTCCTGAATGTTAACTTTTATAACCGAACATTCTAAAATCTAAATCCTGGTGAGTCATTACCTAGACTGCACCGGTATGACAATATACAGGATTGTCTGGGCACGGCAGGAATTCAACACGAAATAATTTGGCTGAATTTCAACAGATTTCTTTGAAATAAATTTTACCAGAACAGTAAGTTTCCTCCGTGATAAACATGCGAAACTTTCTTGCTACAACCGTGAACTGGTAATTGTCTAAAAACAACATAAATTCTATAAACTAAACGTGTCTGAGCTAAAAAATGAAATTTAAGTACTTTTTTCAAGACTTTGGTATGTTTGTTGGTTTTAAACAAAATATTTCTGGCCTACGAGAAGGCATGCGCAATAAAGAGTACCAGATTTATAAGTTGATCTTTAATCAACAAACCAAAATATAAGAAACTCACCTTTTTACAAGTTACTTTTCCCTCGTACTTGTGTTTCACTGGTGTTACTACAGCATTAAATCATATTTAGCAAGCAAAAAATAAAAAGATTCACACAGGAACTTGTATCAATCACACTTCCAGATAATACAATCACTCCGAGTGGAATACCTGGGAAAAGATGTGTGTTACACACATACATAGATACATACATACACCTAGTAGATAGAGCTAACCAATGATGGAATGCCTAGTTATAACAGAATAAAGACTACACGTCTGTCTGACAGACTTGCTGACTGATATTTCTAGATAAACGGACTGTGAAATAATTAGATTTGCATTGAGAAGTTTCTGTTCTAAGGTGTTTCACAAATATGATAAGAACCCTCGAAGGTTTGAATGCGCTCTAAACATATAGATTTGAGTCTACAATTCAATAGGTTCTTTAAGTCCGAATGTTAAACAGGTAAACTCACAATAACACAGGAAATACAGCAACTAATGAATGATTGTTACTTGATTATTAGTGCAATAATTCAAATATAACAACACCTAGCAGCCTTCTGTTTACATCCCATATTGAACGATGATTCATAGGGATGTCACTGTTGACACACACATCACTAAATTTAATTTGTACGATTAATTATATGCTGTAAAGGTTACTCATTAGAAGTTTGAATCATTGGAATGAGGTTAAATGAGGTTAAATTTATTTTTTAAATATGAGGGCGGCTGATGATGTAGCCAATGATTCTATGTCAACTAAAAGGTACTGACCTTATGTACATCATACATAATTATAAGAAAAGTTATCTACAGGATATGAGTTTGAACATAGCTGACCATTCATGTCATAGCTATGTCCAATTTGTCAGTGAGAAATATGGTTGGCTATTGCGTTGAACCTGTCGTTCATTGGATAAACATGGAACACTATGTTTACAAAGACAAACATCACAAAAATTATCGACAACAGGCACAGAAGCAGCTCTCCCCGTCCCAGGAGCTAACCAAACTGCGGAAGTGGCCGAAGTCAGTTTCGGATCTGAAGTGTTTCGGTAGAGTATTCCACAATTTGGTCGCTGGATAACGGAAAGAGTTGATCCCATAGCCTGTTGTTGTTTTTTGAGGTATATTGACAATATTCGTACATCTAAATGAATAATTGACTTCCTCTGTACTCAGTAAGTCATGTAGATAGACTGGTGTTTTCTTATGGAATATCTTAAAAGATTCTAGGGACATTGTTCTAAGACGTCTTAATTTTAGTGATAGTAATTTTGACTGTGTGAGTAATTCCTCATAATTAGAAGTGTAGTCAGCATAAACAAACCTAAGAGCACGTTACTGGATTTACTAAAAAAATGCCAACTTAAGGGACAGTAATTTAAGTCAGACATGATCAAAGAGTAATAGATTTGATGCTTACCTTCAAATAAAGATAATCACCTACAAAGGTTTCCACCTATTCTTTTAAGGACATTCAATTACCTGGATGCTTTCTTACAGATGTTTGATATGTGAGTATAAAGATTTAGTTTAAAATCAACGGTTACACCTAGCAACCTAACCTCTTCCCCACGTTTTCCCCAATTTTAAAACTAACGTTCTCCTTTTTGTATCTTCTTGCCTACTTCTCTGTCCTCTGTCAGGAATACTTAGATTATTATAATACACACATACTCATACAATCACAGCGAAACAATGCCGCAAATTTTCTGATTTATTTTCACATTCGAATCTGGTTTCTAATCGAAAACTTGAAACACGGAGTTGATCGGTGAATATTGTATAGAATGTGAAGAGCCATTGGATTGCACATAGTTTTACTGTAACATTCACGCACTGTTCTATGCTTGATTTTATTTGTTTTATGTAACTTATTGTCACTGGGGTTTAACGCCTTGTTCAACAATTTTTCAGTTATATACGGCGACCGGTTCACCTAACCAGTTTTACAGGACTGTATACTAACCAGTATTAATTTACCATTCCACAAGGAGGCGGCAACATCTCCACATATGGAGGAAAATCGGCATTTTTGTCAAATTTTCATAGAAGGGTATGACCTGCCGCGACCGGGATTCGAACCCGGATCTCCGGGTTACAAGTCCAGTGTACTAACCACTGGACCAGGGCCGCGGCCGTGCTGTTCTAATTTCGTTACATTGGAGTGAAATGTTAATGTTTGGACATGCACCCAGGGTCTTTCGAAATAATTTGAATAGCCCTGTCACATTATGTAGACCTACATAAAATTACCCTGTCACATCATGTAGACCTATATAAATTAACCCTGTCACATCATGTAGACCTACATAAAATTACCCTGTCACATCATGTAGACCTACATAAAATAACTCTGTCACATCATGTAGACCTACATAAAATAACTCTGTCACATCATGTAGATCTACATAAAATACCTCTGTCACATCATGTAGACCTACATAAAATAACTCTGTCACATCATGTAGACCTATATAAAATAACTCTGTCACATCATGTAGACCTACATAGAATTACCCTTTTACATCATGTAGACCTACATAGAATTTACCACGTCGTATCATGTAGACCTACATGTCAAGCTTTCACCGTGAAACTCATGTTTTCAGACCTCACACTCAATTGACAAAATCTCACGCTTCCCAAGAGGAAGAAGTGCACCATTCCTCCCATCCTCACTTGGACGACTAACTTTTATAGGTATAATAACAATGGCGACATTAGTTACCTCCCTTGCTTCTTGTTTACTTGAACACGAACCCTCCTATATGTTTACGCTGAGGTAGGAAGTTAAAACATTCAAACTGTACGAAGAACAGTTCATTAAGATGGAGGTATTATGTAAGTTTAACTATTTTATTAGTCGTAGTTAATCAATGTTCATATAATATTTGTTTTTACCATGTTGAATCAGCTTTAAGATACGAGTTTGTCACCAGAGTACTACATGTATTCTATTTTTAACTAAAATGCCTGAATGAAGCGTTATGTGGAAACGGGCTGGAAAACTGTACAGTGAAACCTCAGCATTTAAACCATTCTGACCGTAAATATTAATCTTAATACTTAGATTGTCTCATCATTAAATTAGAATAAATGCAAATCCCATTTTTGACGGCGACCCTAACGTTCCTAACAGCAAAATCCAACGATCGAAATTATTTGGGGACGAATCGTGCGAACAGTACGAAAAATATGTTTCGAAAAGATAGAAAAGTTTCTTGATCTATCTACCTACCCCCTTTTTCCCAAGTAACCCTAAAATGAGTATTTTTTCTAACCTAGGGTGTGTTAATACTGAAGTTGTTGATAAACGAGGTCATTCCGTACAAACTGTACAAACCAGTACAGTCAAAAACAGTTTATTGTCAACCATCGAACTGTTATCTGACCAAGATAAATAAATATCATAATTGCCTGATAAACACTGGATAAATTTTCTGATGAGCACCACACTGGTGTATTTATCATGATTAAATTACCGTGTTATGATGGGACACGTCCAGGCTTTAACAAAGTTACGTATATCCTGTACTAACAAACATTTTGGAAAAATAATCGTTCAAGATATCGTTTTATTTTGCACTTAAAACTAATTCATGCAATTATACCAGGGAAAATGATGAATACTTGCTTTGCAAGGAAGACGGAATAGGACGGAATGAATTTACAAGCAGATAATCACCAACACAGTCACAGGTATATTATTTATATGTCATACCAGGAAAGCAATTAGTTTGACATACTGTTTGGTGAACTATAAGTTCTTATCATGGGTAATTCAAATAGCAAGTGGTTGTTACAAATAGTAGAACATGTACTGAGTTACAAATAGTGGTACATGTACTGAGTTACAAATAGTGGTACATGTACTGAGTTACAAATAGTTGAACATGTACTGAGTTACAAAAAGTACAACATGTACTGAGTTACAAATAGTAGAACATAAACACACGTATATCGATAACAATATTTCAAAAGCGCTAAAACCTATAAACATTGTTTATCATGAAAGTTACATTCTTGAAAAAGTCGATGAACTTGTGTACTTAGTGAGTGGTTTAACAACTGATAGGTTATTTTCTGTCGTACCAACAATTTGGATAACACGCTTACTTAGCCATTGTTAAAATGAAAAATGTGCATAATGCTGAATGATTTTACTGTACGGCATAAAATAGAACTGTTTGATTTTGGTGTAATTCTATTTTGTAAACCTTCTAGGCTATAAGACATAAACCATCTATTAACACACATATTGTTTTACATAAAGCTATATATTCTTTTTAACAATGATATCTTTTATCAACCAAGTACTTTGTATACGTGACATAAAGATAATAAACAAGGTTTAAACATTCATTAATACAAACATGCATCAAATACCCAATGCATATTTTAACTGATAAAATCGTAGGTCCTGGATAACAAACCGGGGTTAATGGGTTATGGGCTCTGATTAATCATCAATAACTCTCCACCACTAAGAATTCAATCTTGAACCAGAAAAAATCACAGGTGAAGAAGCTAACATAGAGTCTTCCTTCGTCGTTAAAGTTGCAAACGTCACTAAATGACCCTAGTGAAGCAAGCCAGCATGTCCGCCATTTTTGATCATGTGCTTTTAAATTCTCGTTTCTGATTGGCTTAGTGCAGGCGGTGTAAAGGAAGAAATAGTAAAATTTGGTTAATTGTATATGTCGTGAACGGCAACAAAAATTGCGTTTCCTTTATACCAAATAAAACTACTTCTGTCTGGATGAGTGCTTTTGTGTATTTTTCAGATTGCGTTGTTGTAACTGAGATAGTATGGTAAAACTGTAGAAATCAACATGTCGTCTGCAGAAAAAGACATCATTTCAGAGACCACGAAGAAAGAATCATATTATCTACGTTTACATTTGTTGCTGATGAAACATGGAACATTTATTCTAAAATCATTGATTGATTACAAAATACCAAATTTTAAAAACGAATTGCATACACGTAAAAAATACTTAGACAAACTGAGGCTAAACAAAAAACTTCGGGACACGCAGTATTACACCCTTTATCCCAAAAATGGTGATGAACCAAATTTGGGCAACTTTGATATGTCCTTACTGGTTTTTGTGCTTAGACATATATCTGGGCTTGATCCGAAAGCACGTGAGTGGAGTGAAACGGAAAACAGCAAAATTTCTGGACATGATAAAGTAGCAGATATTGTTCGGATCAGAAACCTAAGGAATAAGGTATAAATAGCCACCATACTAAACTCTCAACATAAACAACCCGATCCTTCTAATATATTATGTAATATTAATGTTAACACATAAACAACCCGATCCTTCTAATATATTATGTAATATTAATGTTAACACATAAACAACCCGATTCTTCTAATATATTATGTAATATTAATGTTAACACATAAACAATCCGATCCTTCTAGTATATTATGTAATATTAATGTTAATACATAATCAACCCGATCCTTCTAATGTATTATTTAATATTAATGTTAACACATAAACTTGCTCAGTTTTGAATAAGTAACAAAGAAAGATGAAAAACGGTTTGATAAGGTATATAGCTGTGTACCTAACTGGACAAATATTCTAGACGGACATTTCAAATTGTATTAAGATTATATTGTCACAATGTATGTTTCAAATCAAATTGGGTAGTATTTAAAAAAAAAGAATAAAATGCTTTTAGTATATTGTGTTCACGTGATGTCATGTTTCAGTTAGTATATTACACACATGATGTCATGTTTCAGTTAAGTCATCCTCAATCACCAGAACTTGAGCAAAGCCAGTTTGAATCCATGTGGGATCAAGCAGAAAATGTACGTATCTGGTGCCGTCTAGTGCTTACACATCTTCACAATGTTCGTGAATTTTGGAAAACTATTTTTATAAATAAATTTAAAGACATTTACGTCGTATTCAAATATCAATAAAATTACATCACTGTCTCGGGATTACAATGACAACCATTTGTCTTACACTGTCAAAGATTAAACATGAATTACAAGTTGTATACAGATTAGTTCAAAATAACTTTTGTTATAAATATTATATCCAGTGCCCTTTGCAAACTATGTCTGATCTAGAATCCTCGTTCACGTCTTGTGGGTTATTATTGTATGTTTACTTGTGTAAAATGGAAATCCGGGATCGAAATATTATAAATGTTATTTGATTGTGTTAATATCTAGTACAAACAAACCTTATAATATTCGTAAAAAACGATAAAAAGTGTGTACACTAACTGATGTATCTTTATATTTTCCAGGCTATGCTGCGTTTGGCGGCAAAATGCAACATTCGTGATTTTAACAAGAAAATTGAAGAAGTTAAGACCAGAAAACTTGATTTGATTTCAAACGAATTAAGAAGCCTACGAGGTAGTGTATTCTACTTGTGGAGAACTTATTGAGTCTCTTTGTTTCCTCCGAAATAACATTTTATGATGTTTGGTGGTTAGGTATATAAGCAAGATATTAGTATTCAAATAGGTGCTTATTGTCCATCACTAATTACTGTTCTTCCATTGTTAGGAAAGTGAATACATGCAGAACCTATCTGTTGGAAAGCAGTTGGAAAGTATTCAATAGAACGTCGCAATATTTGTATGATTTACTTATTATACAAAATACCTATTTCAACAAATTATATGAAAACAGTTAAACAAAGGAACTCCGGTTAAACAACGCTAATGACTCGGACCAACATGCATCTAAACCTGAGCATTATTAGCAATATAATACAGTAAAACTACCTTATATATTGATATCGCACCCGACTTATCTAGAGGCGTTTTTAAATTTCTGTCAATTTTTGCCGATCAGTGCTGGTAACACAATAAAGAAAGAACTTCGTTTTTACACGTAGTGACAATAAATATTAATTGTATGTTGCAAGTTTGCGGTCAATTTCTAGTGTCGAAGACTTACGTTTAAAATTTTTATTTTGAAATAGAGCCATGAGAGCTATGTTAATGAAGTAAATATTTAATTATTCTCATGTTTATTTACAAACTATTTTTGAGATGATTGCAAATATCATTGATGAAGTATTTATACGGCTGGTTGCTTTTTCTTTTCTTCGATACACGTTTATATGTTATAAAACAACAGTTTTCGACAGTTCGTAATATACCAATATCTCCAACATTATAATTTCCTGCTTACGATAATTTGACATTTGTTTTGTTCAATGCGATAATTTGACAATTTTTTTTGTTCAATGCGACATTTTGGTTTGAAGTGAACTCTCTTAACGGAGAAATTAGGGTCTTACATTTTATGGCGTCTAAGTTTCTCATCTCATTTCATGATTCTAACTATTACTTAAATTACTTAAGCAATGTTATACATATTTGAATCTTTCTACAAATTTTAAAATCGTGAAACTAAACTTGTAAGTAAATACGATTGTCATCCAAAATCATTTTTCAATCAAGGAATTTCTCAACCAGAATTATTTACAAACTTGTAGAACATTATTGAATGATCTCTCTAGAATCTTGGGCAACTTTTATGGTTACATGGCAACTTGGGCGGTTACAAACATTTAATCGTTGATGGTCATTTCATAGACATGAGAATATTTCTGTTCAGCCTTTGGCTGTGATTTTTCTGGTTCTCTGAAATCAGTTGTTGAACGCTTGTACGCACTACAAAGATATAATTTTAAAGCTTTTCAACATGATGTGACGTAACTTATTTCGCCCTTCCCCCTCCCTCCGATGTAAATTTCGCTAGTTGAGTTATAAGTTAAGGAGAACGAGTGCAATCAACTTGTTATTTACGTTTAATGTTGATTGTCGTGGATTTTTGAGGGGGTATGTTTGTGTGCATCTATTGTGTATTTTTGTAACTTTTTTGTGTTGCTTCCCGGCTCTCTCCAGCCTGGGTCCCGGCATTTCTTATGAAATGCGTGCTTAATTCGGGAACCCGAAAAGCGCGCGCATTTCAGAAGGACTGTCGGGACCCAGGCTGGATACCGCCACTCCCGTCAATCGAAAAAAATGGCGAGTGACTTACCTTTTAGTTTTTTAGATACGCAGAGTAGCGAAATAGCGTTTTTTTTCTTGGCTGATTTGCGTTGTTTCGTGAGTTTAAATTTAAAAATAGGTCTGTTCGGCTATATGGTAGATCTAAAACATACTCTCCCTAATCTGTGTACTTCTTCTGGTTGCTATTCTCCTAACATTAATTGTCACTCGTTATTAAAACACAAACACACTGTTACATTATTCTGTTATATTTATTTATGTGATTTTGTTTGGTTTCCCCGGTGGTCAATGTGAGATTGGGCCACCAAATCAATTCCCCCTTCAGTGATTTTGCTGCGGACCGTTCCTAGGCGGTACCCTCCGAGAGACTAGTGTTTCGTCCTTCATTTTTGTATTGTCCTGTGTATTTGTGGGTTTCGGTTGGGGATTCGTGGAGGGTAGTATTTTTGGGAAGGTGGGATGTTTTGTATGTGTTTTGTTTTATAAGAATCCTTATCTTTATTTTTGAAGACCTTTTATTAATACATGTACCGAATATATTATACCCCATCGAAAAGCTTAATTGAAGTATTAAATAAGCATACGTATAAACGTCACGGATGCGAACAGTATTTCAATGATATCTTGTTAATTTTAGCAGAAATTCGTTTTGCTGTTACCCTATTAACACATCAGAAAAAAATTAGTTCTCTTTACTTTAAACAAGTGATTGTAAAACTTATAAATTTACTTTGTTTTGTTTTGTTTTTGTAGAAAGTACAAGCCGATTTCTTAGTGAACACAACGAGGACAAAGTCTTTGTGGAGACATCTGTGTTTCACGAGGCAAAATATCTACTAGAAAAGAACAGGTTTGTCCTACTGTCCGGACATAGAGGCGAAGGCAAATCAACCATGGCAACCAGACTAGCATTGACCGTAAGTAAACCTAGTAGATGTCTTGTACTGCAGGAACCATCAAATTGGCTGTATGTAGATTTGTCGCTGAATCTGATTGAAACCATTATAATCGATGACTTGTATGGAAATATTTCATTAAAACAAAAATCCGTAGCGGAGTGGGCAGAAAAACTGAAGGATATTCACAAAGCATCAAAAGAAAGAGGCATTTACGTCATCATAACATGTGTTACATATATATTCAAACAATCGGACGAAGAACTCTGGACCATTAAACATGTTTTAGACAATGATGAAATATTCATCTGCCAGCTTTCGTCATCAAAATTAAGTCGAACTGAAAGGATTGGAATTCTAAAAGCTCATGCCAAAAAATGCTCGAGAAACTTATCAGAGAGCATGATTTTGGAATGTGTTGTTCAATCATCCGGACCAGGTGAAGCGTTTGTATCCGGATATCCACAACAAGCGGCAGAATTCTGTAGCAAGGATCCTCTGTATAAACTGAAGTCAGAATATTTTAAGGCTCCGATGCACAACGTAATGAAATATCTAAAAGACATGTATGTGAGGGGTTCTTGCGATGAAGATAGATTAAAGTTTTTGGCTCTTGTACTTGTGTGGGCAAAGAAAGAAAGAAAATTTAACGAAAGTGAGTTGGGGATGAGAACAGAGTATGTTAGATATATGTTGAATTTGTTTGGACTCGCGCCAAGAGCCAACATTATTGAAACCATACATCCATCTTTAGAAAGCCACATTGGGGGATTTTTAAAGTACAATCAGAGAACAGGAGACTTTTCATTTAGTCATAGTACGATTTCCGATGTCGTTGGATTGGTCCTTGGGAAGAAAAGAAAAGATATAGTTATCAAAGCGTGTTTACGCGACTTCCTCATGCAATACATTACAGTAGTTGATTGTGACCGGGCATCTGACGAATTCAAAATCGTTGTAAATGAAGGAATGTTCCCATGTCTGGTAGAAAAATGTTGTGATATGCTTTTAAAACCAGAGGACAATGCAATTGATACAGATGGAGAATTTGTATGGCTTGAGAGATATGGCAAACATGGGAACACACTTTATGTATGGAATCATATTGACTACGGAATAATCAGGCACAATGCCTTCAAATCCAGAACCTTTGTAAAACAATTCTTGCGTCATGTTCAAAGTAAAGCCTTGTTGAATAAAGTGTTCTGTCGATCAGTTCTTACCATGTCCGGACGCTTCCTGGACTATGGGATATCTGTGAAAGAGTTAAACATGCGCTTACTGGACTATGGGATATCTGTGAAAGAGTTAAACATGTGCTTACTGGATTATGCGATTTTCAGGGGAGAAAATGAATTTACAACCGGCGTGATCGAAGCTGGAATTGTGGACCGAAATACGATAGATTTGGAAATGGCACTTCTATTAGCTATTCACTCTAAGAGAATTCCTTTGATCGAGCTACTTCTCGATCTAGGAGCACGAATAACGGGCGATGCGATACATATCGCAGTTTGTCGCAGTACAGACGTCCTAAAAATGCTTGTTCGACAGCCTGAAGTAGAAATAAATGATCCAGGGAATGCCGTGAATAGTAATTATCCGTTAATAATCGCTGCCAAAAATGGCAGTTACGACGCAGTTAAGTGTTTACTAAGAGCAGGTGCAGATCCTAGTGTTCGTAATACGATGAATATGACAGCTTTGCACAAGGCTATACTTTTTACTGATTCTGATTGTAAACGTCAGAAAATTGTTGAATTACTAGTCGATTATGGAGCCCCGCTAGATATCAGAGGAGGAGCGAGAAAACAAACGCCTCTCCATATTGCCGTCAGTTTAGGTGAACCTGTCCTGGTACAAACGTTAATCAGATATGGGGCTTCGTTACACACAAGAGACCATGAGGGTGCGTTCCCTGTACACACTGCAGTCCTGAATGGAAATGATAAAATTGTGGAAATTTTGATTCAGCGTGATCGCTCTCAAGAAACACTACGCATGTCATTTGATAAGCCATTGCACCGGTATGTACATAGAGGTGAGCCGATACAGAAAGGTTTTTCATTGTTTCACATAGCTGTATGGAAAAAACAGGCAATGTTGGATACATTAATATCATTGGGTGTGGATCCAAATGTGAAAGACTGCTATGGAAGAACTCCTTTACTGTACGCAATCGAAAAGAAACTTTTGAAACATGTATGGAAGTTGTTGCAATATTCCAAAGTAGATAAAAGCCACGCTGACAAACAAGGACGAACTCCTCTACATATGGCTCTACAGAATGATCTCCATTCCATTGCCACTCAGCTTATTCCACACTCGAACATTAATGCAAAAACGAAATCCGGGGAAACTGCGCTACATATTACATGTGCCATGCTTAACATCAATATCACTGACTGTCTGTTGAGACATGGCGCGGACTTTAGAATGGTTACAAACGATGGTGATACCGTGTTTCACATTCTAGCACGCAACACTGATAGACTTGCCAGTCATTTTGTTCAATTCTTCTTACAGTTGGACCCTGATATAGTGCATTGTTTGTCGCATTTAAAAGATGATGGTCAGAATCTAAATTTGTCACTGATCAAAACAGGATATTCGAGAATTGCATCATTGAAAGAATACTTAGCAACAGTGTTCTCTATTCATTCAAAACGTTCATCTCCCCGTCTGAGACGTTCTACAGTTTATCAGAATTTCAATGTTCTTGGACTTACACAATAGATGCGAACATTGCCGATGTTAAAACTGTCATAATTAGTGATACAGTAAAACCTCTATAATAAGACCACATACAGGACCCAAAAACTCGGTTGTAATAATTATGTGATTGTAATAATTATATTATCAAGTCAAATAAAAGGGAGTTATTGAAAGACGGTCCAAAAATAAGTGGTCGTTATGATAACGTGGTTGTAATATTGAGGTGGTCGCTGTTTGAGGCTTTACTGTAGTTTATTTAGGAGACAGTATATATTTCGTTATTTTTGATACGTATGGCATACCGTACCGTACAGTGCAATTAATTTATTAATAATAATTTATGTACAGATGGCGCTTGTATTTCTGAGAACATTCTAAAGTATTTTATTCAAGCTCATAATAAAAAGCATTTCCTTAAATTAGCAAATTAAACATACATTTGAATTATGGCCCTGATTCAGCAAAATTTACTTGATTCATTATAAATTTCAATGAATTAAGCAATACATGCAGTTTTATTTAAAGTAGCCTTTGTTTCCTATAATATTATATTTAGCTGTACATGTACATATAGTTTCATTTGAAGTACCCATTAATTCCAATGCATTTAACTACACATTTGGTTTCAAATACCAGCACCCCCCCACACACACACATAAGAACATACAAAAACTGAGGACAAAATCTGTTGTTTTAAGACAATATTGTTTTACTCTTGCCATACATAGCTAAATAAATTCTTAAAACGTAACATACTATGAATTGACAATATAAAGGGGTGGAATGGATGTAAGATGAGTGATTAAACCTTGATGTTATATCATTTTATATATATTGAATGATTAAACCTTGACGTTATATTATTTTATGTATGAAGATGAGTGATTAAACCTTGATGTTATATTATTTTAGTGATGATGAGTGATTAAACCTTGATGTTACATTATTTTATGTATGATGAGTGATTAAACCTTGATGTTATATTATTTTATGTATGATGAGTGATTAAACCTTGATGTTATATTATTTTAGTGATGATGAGTGATTAAACCTTGATGTTACATTATTTTATGTATGATGAGTGATTAAACCTTGATGTTACATTATTTTGTTGATGATGAGTGATTAAACCTTGATGTTATATTATTTTATGTATGATGAGTGATTAAACCATGACATTATATTATTTTATGTATGATGAGTGATTAAACTTTGATGTTGTATTATTTTATTGACGTTGAGTGATTAAACATTGACCGCTTTTTTCAATGTTCGAATCAATACGGTCGCGTTCATCAAAGTCATTAGAAGTTCACTTAATTATTTATTTTGCATTCAAGATGTACTCTTTTAGGCACTGTATTTCATCCACACATTACCAGATCAATAAAGCTACGTGTTTGAGAAACATATGAAGACAGAATATGACTATATGTCACGTAGGTAAGCGATCGGGTAAGAAATAACTCATCTAAATTACTTTATCTCGATTATTATTTATTTATTTCACATTTTCTTGTATTATCACGAACAAAACATCAATTTTCGTTGTACCATAAACTTCGTTTATATCTATGCTCGAATGTACTCCCTGATATCCAATTATTTGCAATCCATTTGGTTCCCTTAATGAGATCACAGCCGCCATGTTGTGATCGTCTGTCTATTCTGCCCAGGTATCCCGTCTAGAAAATAATACAGAAAGTTGTTTGAATCAACAAGAACATGTTTATATGTGTGTCGTCATACCATTGTACAATGGAACATCTTTGGTCACTGAATGTTCACGAGCAACGTACATGCATGTATATTTGACCAGTCATTAAGCAAATAATTAACTTATCTCCAAACAATTAAACAATACCGAACTTAGGTGACTGTATTTATCGTATGTTGAAAAATCGTTCGATTTTAACCCTTTTATTCTCATTAACCTCATAAGGCCGGAAAGAATATTTGTGGTTTTTTTTACGCTCACACTAAAGTTCTTTGTGACAAAACCCAAATATTTTAGGATGAATCGTACCCCTTATTCTCAAAACAAGAGTTAGAATAAAAAAGAAAGCATTTTCCATCCACAGATTCAAGTTTTGTTGTGGTCAATAGACCAGACCATTTTTAACGTAATGCGTAGTAAAAAAGCACGAAAGAGCAAGTGGCTGCTTCACGTGTAAGACATTATGATTAACATTTACCTCATCATCCACGTGGTGACTGTACCACATGACTGCCGTACCACGTGTTGGTGTTACCTTTACTGAAGAATTATAACAATATCGACTTAGATTGTACCATTCTTGTTGTCGTAGATTCAGAAACTTTTCCTGTAAATTAAAACAATCACGGCATGACTTGATATGTTAGAATAATTATGTTTTAATGTATCCGTACATTCAGTCAGGATTCTTAAACCAGTGGTTTCTCTCTTGGAGAGTAGGTTTCGGGGATTTTTTTAGTAATTTCATCATCAGTTGTTGCTGAGTTTTAGGGAGCGTCTCGCGTTAGTCACTGTGTGGTCTCTTATCAAATATCATTGGGAAAGACAACAAATGTATGAATCTTTTTGCCTTATTAATATTTTAACATGATGCAGTGTAGGTGAAAATAAACGTATTAGAATGTTACCTGCTTTTATCTTACTTTGTCTAACCTAGGAACTTTTACCCTGCAAGGCCAAACATCAGCAATCAATCAAATGCACCATATTACTTGGTTATCACGTATTGAGAACATCTAAGAACATGCATTTATAATATAACATAATACATGTATAACTAAATGTTTTCTTACATCAACCAAATCATCAGACATATCTGCAATAGGAAAAGCCGTTTCTCCGCCTTCTTCTGGTTCGTTCAAATAGTACAATATAGTAATGAATCTGAAAATAAATGTCATCTAGTGGTTTTATAAACAATGTACTTTATTCTCACCAGGGGAATTTCGATATCTCAGTCGGTAAAGTGCAAGACAGCTGATCCACTGGTGGACTCCGGAGCACGGCGCATATCTCATAGTGATCAGGCTAATATATCAATTATCTAGCTGAATATATCGATTATCTAGATTATTTCGAGATGTAATTTTTGCGATGAAATACATTGTATAAATTTTAAAAAATCGTTGAATTTTCAAGATTTATTTTTTCGCATATTTTGGTATAGCAATTCCATGTCAATTGTCACCAACCTATGATTGAATCCTATGAGAAATTAGGTGAACGAAATGAAATGAAAGGGAATACCGACATGTAATTTAGGAAAAGTGGTAAGGACAACTTTTCACCATTAATTAATGAAAAAGCGCCGACTTGTGCTGTAGCCAAAATATGTACAGCCAGTCAAACTGTTTTGAAATATTCATTTTTCTAAATGCGCGCAATAACACTATGGCTTTTTTGTAGAAGCATTTAAATGATAACAAATACAAGCACATGATGCCATACCTTGACATGACACTTGTTGATATATAGTTGTGCTTTTAATTAATTTCGATATAAAGTTTGTAGAGATAGGGAAGTTCAAAAGGGACAGTATCTACAAGAACCTTGTAAAATATGTACAACATGTACGATATCACATGTGTATACCTGCAGAGCCGGCAACATTCTGACCACTGTGCTGTTAGTTCCTTTTCTCCACAACGTGTCTGAAAACAACATGGACGATCGTAGGCGTGGTCTGTGGAATCTAAGTGAGCGTGGTAGTGACCTCCAGGTTTGTAACTAACAACCTTGAAAATAACGACATGACAAGAGTTTGATCACCAGCTCTGTATCATCTTGTTAAATTACTGAAGCACTATTTTACAGCAGTAAATCATTGTATATCATTTATAGCAATGACGAAAATAATTGGTTGATATTAATCCATAAGCATAGGAGTTGACATCAATGGAGGCAAATAGATTGCGGATACGCGAATTGACAGATGTACAACTATAATGGCCAATACAGAAGTCAGCCTAGCTGATAAAACATTTTCTGAGTTTATAAGGTAAATGAAGTACATGTAATTAGTTTATAAGTAAAAATAAGTACTTTATAAGGTAAAGTAGTTAGTTTATATAGTATAAAGATGTAAGTAGTCTTTAAGCTTTCAATACGTTCGTTACGTATTGATTTATTTGTAATGTTTATATAAAGTTACCTGAATTGGTTCGCTACTTTTCAAAAGAAACTCTGGAAGTTCGGTTAATTTAGAAACTCTGAAATTTGTTAAATAAAATTATAAGCCGCGAGTCAACATCAATGGTGATGTGCGATATTTACCTGATATTGTACATTGTATACAATAAGCGTTGTTATTAAAGCGACGTTAGCTGTGTGAACTATCTTACTGAGAGATGCACATATGATGAGGTCATTCCGTGAGGTCAGTCTTACGATACACCTCGATTTTAATATATATTGTATATTAAAATCGAGGTATATATATACTAACATATATTAAAATATAATAAAATATATTAAAATCGAGGTATCGTTACACTGACCTCACGGAATGACCTCATCATGTGTGAATCACTCAGTAAGATAGTTCATATATATATATATCGGAGGTATGGGGGTATTTTATAAAAAAAATATAATTCGACGCAACTGTTTGCCAAAACTTTTATCATTACAATATTCGTATGTTATGGTTGAGAAACCGAAAATAAAATAAAAAAATATATGTAACCTAAATGTAAATTTATTATAATCAACAGTCACAGTTCAATAAAATGTATGAAACTTAAATCTATATTTATTGCGTTCAACAGTCACAGCTTAATAAAAATACATCTTCACAACAACGTCATCTCTTATCATCATTAGACCGATCGTTTATTACAATCATTGTCAATATACACACATATATCCAATTACAGTAGTTGGGAATAATTGATTAAAAATCATTGAACGCTACCTTTTGTGCAGCCGATACCAGAATTCTTCACCAAGATTAATCTTTGAAAGCCAAGTTTGGTCGCTTATTCGGGATATATCAGACTTGTCAATTGTATCATCAGAAAGTTCATTTTCTATTTCAGCACCAAACAATTCACTCATAATGAGTCCGTTATCGATGGCACTTTGTATAATATGATCACATTCTTCGTCAGAGAGAAACTTGGGAATAACTAGAATAGTTGTAGATATCGAATACAACTGTTAATCTATGTATGTTTTATTCAGGGATGTTGCAGACTTTGTACTAACAAAAATTGTGAAAACATTGATCGAACATTATTATCACTACATATTTATTTGGTTGAGAAAAAACAACTTTAGCAAGGCTTGCTGAGACAAAATAGTATTCCAGTTAAATATATTTTTCATATTATATTTCTGGACGTAAAAAATAAAATTTCTTTGAAATGTTTGTTATGTAGAAAGGTGAAAGTATTGTGCTTAGTTACTCAGTAAATGACAGTACTATACTCTTACAATGCTTGGTGCGTTTTAACTAATTGCTTATTTCCCTGTATATTCATTGAATATGACAAATATTCAAGAACGAGCGGTTTCTTGGTCATATTAAGCAATTGACGTTTTGCGTGTATTGTGTAAATATGTTTCTGCTTAATACAAGACAATTAATCAAATCATATTTCATCACAACGTCAAACAAAGTGTTTTGTAGCTTTTTTATTAACGTAAAATGTTAAAACATTGTTTAGTAGATAAGTAAACTTTTATAAACAAAAAATGGATTAATTAATCTGAACAAACATGATACCGATGTTACAACATATGGAATAAAAATACGACAGTACTATGAATGTGTAAATATTTGTTAAATGAAATAATGAACTGATTCCTGACAAAAATCGTTCTATAGTTAGGTCATACTATACTAATAGATTATTCCATGTCATAAATTCTTTTCATGTCACATGAAAGGAGATTTTTTTTATCTAAATGGGATTTGTCTCTACATCACGACGTTCATGTGTGTTAAAAATGACCTAGATTGCTTAAGCTATACCCGAACATCTCACAGATAACAATGTGCATAAGTACAAGTTTTAACCATAAACACACTGACTGTTTTATGTATATTTTTAACCAAATACACATTCAGCCTAAAGAATCTTTCAATCTAAAAATGGATATTTACATATATCAATGCATGATTTTAAGGATCTCAGGACCTAGTTTTTTTATCAAATTCAAATTATTTACTTTAAATATCTATACTAATACGATTATTCTAATGCATGAGTCATGTTTATTACGTGCTACACGTGGTTAAAAGTGTTGCTGGGTTTTCTGATTTAGGATAATTAACAATAAAATCAATACCTCATAAGTCTGAGCTGATCGAATTATCGATTGTAATCACTTTAATACCTTGTTCAATTCATGTTTATTTTATGCTGCAGCTGGACTTTAATCAATATGAATGTCGATACAAAGTTAGCTCATATTTCTACAATAAACAGGATCTGTATCTTGTATTTACATGGGATTGTTACAGTCGGTCTATCATGTTGTTTATTGAGGTTGCATTACAATAATGACTGATTAACTCACCAAACGTGGTCCAATACATAAACACTTACCAAATATCGGAGGTTCTGTCGCTTTGGTAATTCTTGTATAATATTTCCCAGGTTCTAATTCCACTTGTAATTCATCACCGACATTTCCTGGATCGATTCTGTGAAGAGTCGGAAATTCATGCTGTGAATCATCCGTGCCCCCACCACCTTCAGCATTGATATTTATTTCTAACAAGTCATTGTTTTGGTCAGTCTCTATTTCACCTCCAGTGTCTATTTCTGTTTCGTGTTTGTTTTTATCTACTTCTTGTTCATCTTCCGTGTAGTGTTTTCCTGATTCATGTCTGTCTGTTATGTCCGGACAGTGCTCGTCTGTACAAGTTTCAGTTCTATTAGTGTGCACACAGACACTAATTAGTATGGTGACGATGGTTAGTAAGTGCTTCATTTCTCCCGAGCTTTGAATCTACTTGTAAACCTGCAAAGAAGGATTAAAGAAAGCAATTGTTGTTATGATGAATTTTGAGGAAGGGAATGTTTTGTGTTTTGTGCGTGTTTTGGTTCTCGGAATCCTTTTCTTATTAACTTTTTATTACCATTCCTTTCAATTGTTTTTCTTTTACCATGGGGGTTATGTTTTCAGCGCAGTGTTTAATTATTTATGTATCATAGTTTTATGTTTGACTTTTAGTCCAGTGAAATGTGCGATATTTAGCGTTCTGTTGCCTGTGAAATGTTATGTTAGTGTTATCTTATAACACATAATCGTTTTTGAACGAGATTGTTTTTTATTTGTTTGTTAAAACCAATTTTTAACCCATCTATCTGTACATGTAATACTGTTAATGTGATCAGTCGCTGTATCAAAGAAGAGAGATTTATGCATGGTTGAACATCAGAGAATGATCAGTAGCACATGATGCGCAACATTGATTTCTTGCATGCTGTATTGAAAATGTCGTTCAATATACAGTGAATGTCTCAATCAGTTTCATTGATTTAGTTGCAAACGTACATTTCTTTCGCTTCAGAACATTTTTAATTACTTTAGAAAACTGTGAAACAAGAGCTACGTGTATATATAATTACTATAATGTCGACAAGAATAAATGTTTAAATACTTGCATGTCTAACAAAAATGATTTCTATATTTACGCGGTTATTATTCAGCTAACATTTAACTGTATCTACTGCTGTATATCACACACGCGTACACCTGGTCTTAAAAACGTTACCCACCCTCATATCTCCGTGTGTTTACCCTGTGTCAAATTCCGCTTTATTTTTAAACTCGTCAAAAAGGCTAATGATATAATAACGTTATCAAGGTTTAAACAAGAAATTTGTAATCTGCGTAAACAACGAACTTTCTAAAAACTCACCAATGTATTAAAAAAATGATACAAGTACAGATCTTCTATAAGAGCAAACAAATCAATTATTAAAACAAGTGCTTAATATTCATTGATGATTCCAGTAAATTTTGTTAATGACGACTTACCACGAACATTTATATCCTGTTGCAATACAGTGAAATTAAAGCAAACGGCCACTTTATTGTTTATATACAATGTACAATTGTCAACTATTCGGGTATAATCTGTTTTACTGAAGTAATGTACAACGGTTGTCGCAAGTGGTATTCATGTATAAATGGAATCCGAGTCTGTGGTACACATTTTCCGATCTGTCCGCCTCTGACACAACGCAGTACAAGTTTTCATCCTTTTGCGTCCGATTGCTGTTCATTTTCAGTATATCATACAAATATAATAAAAAGCGCCCCATGGTGGAATGATAATCCTTATTCTATCAGCTTGTATGTTGTCAATATCATCTAACATAACGTAGTGCTTCATTACGTAAAATAACGTTAAAAATATTTTAAGTTATTTACAAAGATTAAATATTATGCTTTCATATTATGTAAAAAAAATTCTATCTGATTGCGCTAAACACTACCCATTTATCGGCTTCACTTTTATTTAATTATTAAGGAGACGGCGCTGGAGAGGACTCCGTAAGGTACAAATTAGTATCAATCGATACATTACTTATATCGCTCGCATAATATTGACATAAGTGGTTAAAATGATGTTTAATGAAGCTTATCTATTCCAGCGTTAATTATATTTTGAATACATTATAACACAATATATAGAACTACAGTATACGTATACAGCGGATTATTTCTTCAGTCAAAAAATTTGCACAAAAAATAATAAATTTTCGTGTTTCCAGTTCCAGAGGTGTAATCGTACGAATAGCACGCACGTGAAAGGAACATTTGACTGAAAAAAAACCCACAGAATTCAATATGAAGGAAAACGATCGGTAGAGTGACGAAGCCACCAAAATTTACTCAGATCATTTATTTTCAATTACAAACTCGCAACCAATTAACATTTATACGTGTTTGAATAACACCACCTTCAAGCTGCATTATTATACAGTATAACCCCTGAACACCGGACTCCCTGAAAACCGAATTCTCTGAAAATCAGATGATACTTCAAGTCCCATTCCACCCTTCTATGATCAACACTTCTCTGAAAAATGGAATTCTCAGAAAACCTGGCTTTTGGCACAGTCCAGACGGGGTTCAGTTTGAAGGGATTTTATTGTACAAAAGATCGATAACGATGGTAAATTGCCGACCGCGCAATCGTCTTCAAATCGGAATATTTCGGATATGGTGTAAGAGCGTACGTATTGAAACAAGTGTTGTAAAAGTGCCGATTTTTTGCGACTTGAAGTTTTGCTGAAAAAAATATTCTTCTAGAATAATTTCTGCTGTTTAATCAGAGGCCGCAAAACAATATTTAAAAATATATAATACTAAACAATGTTTTATGATAGCGTTATATTAAATAATCTCAAATTAATAAATCATTAATAAAAAAGTTATCATTTGTTTATGGTATTCTGATTTGTTACCGGTACGAAGGGAAGCAACTCGTACAATAAACCATATACTAAACTGGTCCCTGTTGACTCTGGTTGTACAAAGACGTACCATTGGTGCACTGAAACATGGAACGGGGACCAGTTTAAAAACATATACTAAACTGGTCCCCGTTCCAGGGGCAGTGCACCAAACAACCGGAGTCAACGGGTACCAGTTTATTACTTAAATTAAGCTGGTCCCCGTTCCATGTTGCAAAGCATCGAAGGTCTCTGTACAATCAGAGTCAACGGGAACCAGTTTAATACTTGCATAAATATATCCATAACTTCAGTAAAATTAACGTGTTAACTCGAAATTTCGTCTACGAGTCTAATAAATGCTATTCTGTATCAAACATTATCTTATATCATTTGAATATCATTATTAATAAAAATATCACTTGTTTTCGGTAATCTGAATTTGTTATCGGTGAATATTTGTTTTCAGTATTCAATAATACCAGTTTTCGGTGTTACGTAGCGAAAATGCTTATCTAGGGAACTGTGTCTCAGAATTATGATATTTATTTTCGTTTTTGATCTGTGACGTATTACGTAATTGTCAGCGGGGTTCGGGCTACTTTTATGTTTCTTTTAAGTCAAACATCCAATCAGGGACTCTACATTACATGTAAATGTATAGTCCCTGGTCCAATAAACTGTAATATATAATGACATATCTAAAGAAACTCCGAAACCTGAACCCCAAAAATATTCCGGAATGAATCGTGCCTCTAAAGTACGAAAAAATTGTTCAGAATAAAAAATGAGAAAAGTTTTGTGAACGACCAACCCTATGTTTATTTCTTGGTCGATCAATCGGAAATAGGTCTATTATTTTTGTGGCCAAGTATGAAAAACTAATGATCTTTCAGTTGAAAGTTCATATTCAAAAGGTATGTAGGTACCATTAGTTTTATATCATAGAGTAGGTTTTGTATCATAAAGTAAGTTTTATATCATAAAGTAGGTTTTATATCATAAACTGGGGTTTATATCATAAAGTTTGGTGCTAATGTATGTATGTAAGACTAATATTTGTCCTACGGAAATATCCAGTGTTGCAACCCACATTTTGAGGCGTTTCAAAATTTGTTTTGGTAAAATGCATTAAAACAATAACAGAACAGTTAAAGTTTTACTACCATATTCTAAGTACCTTTTTATTTGCTGTAAAACTGATGTCTTCCTTCGGCACACGTGTATATTGTTTCAAAATCTACGTAATCATAGCTTGATTCCCTTAGCAAAAGCACAATAGTGACTGTTCTTAGTTGTTGATTACAAAAAATTATCCTTTTGTTCATGGGATACTCCTGATTGTATAATTATGTTGGAGTCGGATTTTTCTGTAAGTTCAGGAAATGAACTGGTTATAACACTATGCAGTCATACCTTCGTTAATGGTCATCTGTGCAACATGCGTCACGTGGAAACCACGATTCAACACATACTTCATGATATAACAGACTGTATTAACCACGGAAGAAAGCTAAGCATAAAATTACTTCTCTCTACATATAATGACCTTAGTTCAGGTTTCATAGCGCACATATGTAATTATCCACGGTGTTCTAAAATTTCATGACTGACAACTTCTTATAATCACCACATGATATTTAGAATATGTTCAAGACTACATGTATGAATCTATGGATTATCATTATTTAATTGTATTTTGTATAAAAAAATAAACATATTCTAATCAGTGAAAATATTTGTTAAGATTTTGTAACCATTAAATATACTTTAACTTTAGTTATTACTGTATAACTGATGTTATATATATACACACGCTTACACTATTTACAAAAGAAATCACCAGTGACTGATACATGTAAATCAAGCTGTATTAATTTGGGAATCACATTGGATTTACTTTTCTCTGTGTGGCTTCTTATGGTATCAGCGGACAATTGATGCGTATTATTGTTATGGTGAATTATATTTTGAGAAATATATTAAAGATTTCGTCGGTATGTACATGGTTTGTTGTTTTAAGCGCCAATAAAATAGCGTAGCGCCGCACAGTACACTTCAGTAGCTTTTGTCACAACTAGACTTATTTCACGAGCGGAAAAATGGCGGACATTGTAAACATTTTTGTCGTTACGAAGTTATTTTGGTGTATTCACTAATATTTTACGGACGTTTATCTCAATATTCTTGCATTCGTACGAAATTGGAACTATACGTATATTTAATATACTTAACGAATTTATTTTCCGATTTTCGCTTCTTGATCGTTGAATGATTATGCTACATACCTCACTCAGGATTTGACATGTTGAAGAATTCAGGCGCTGAATTTAAAATTGTCAACTTCAAATTTTAGTGTCATGTTGCCATACTTTAATATTTTACGAATGTAGTTGTTTTACATTTGAGTTTCCTCATATTGAAGATTATAGTCTTGTATTCTCATCGTCCATTGTTCTGATACAAAATGGGTTAGTCAAAGTTCATGCAACCTGAATTATTGACGTTGTTTACTGTGTTAAAATGGATAACTCGTTTGGAACTAGACCACCGTGGACAGGAAGGCCCCCAGGCGGTGCCTACCCTCCACAGGCCGTGATGAGAGGCATGCAGCCTGGCATTGATCCAAGATACATGCCTGATTTATCTGCTCACAATGGAGGCCAATTGATGAATGGTTATGGCATTGGGCCTGGTATACGACCAGGAATTGCCACTCCAAGCTCAGTCGGTGGGGGTTACCCAATGTGGGACATGGATGTACCTAGTCAAATGTTTATGCATACAGTAAATTTTGACAGACTAATGCAGCAACAGGGTATGGTTGATTTAAATACTAGTGTCAGTACTGCATCAAACAGACCCGATGATGTTTCTCAAAGATCAGGTAATAATAATATTCACAATAAATTCTGCTTTATTTGGTGTCTGAAATTATTGATTGTTCTACTACAATTCATAAAAAAACTTTACTTGTTTTATATGAATTCTGTGCTGTTCTGTTCTCCAATCCCATCATATCATAATCATTTTATCTTTTTAAGGGTCTGTAATCTAAATTCAGTGCAATGCTAGAAAATGAGCATAATAGGCTAATGTGATGAATTTTAAGTTTTACTCTGTTTATTCTCAATCCTTACAATAAAATGTCAATCATACAGAAGCTGGAAGAGACTTGATAGAACAACAGCAGGCTATGGAACAAGCTAGACTGTTACAAAGATTTAAAGAATTACGACAATGGCAGCAACAGCAGCAAGAAATTCTCATGTCACAGCAGCATCAACAACTGAGCTTACTGAGAAAAGAACAAGAAAAAATGCAGAGTATGATATCAAAGCAAAGAGACAATCAATGGGGAGGTAATCACAGCTAAGTTATATTTAACTTTAAGCAGAATTTATTTTTGTGCATTCCATTTCTCTACTTTTGTTGTAAATGATTTTTACCTGTCACATGTTTTTCATTCCTTTTAAAAAGTCTGGATTTTTTTTTATTTTTATCAGGTGGTCATCCTAATCTCTATGGCAACACAGAGACTCCACCTAGAAGACAGATTCCACAAGGTGCTGACATCTCAAAGTTACTGGAATCTAGTCAGGATGTCAATGAGGTAATGTAGTTACAACTATGTGACATTTCACATAAAGTTTGTTTCATTTATAAAAATCCTGAGATGAAAGACTTTTTAAAAGTCATTCACTGAATTGCTGTAGTTTTTCTAACTGAAATTGAACTTGGCTTATGACACACATTAGTCATTACATTATCGTGCAATTTTTCATTAGATAGTTTCTGATGTTTGTCTTGAAATTAATGTTTTTCTTGTATGTGCTTTACTTACAGAGTAAAGGAGCATTGCCTAGACCTGTTATGTATGTACACCCAAAGGAAGATGATGATGAAATTAAAACTAACCCAGACTTATTCAGTGATACAAATTCAAATCGTGGAAGTCAAGCAGCAATTGATGATGGGATGTTCCCAATTCCTGACTCAGCATCAGAGGCTAGTGTGGATATTGGAATGCATCAGTTACGACAAAGTCAAGTTAAATCATCAGTGTTGAGACAAAGATTGAATCCACACGAACTTGATGTAAGTTTCCTGTAAAAATCTGTACCAGGATAATAATACCAGTGTCAGACCATACTGTCCTCCAATTTCTGTATGCCTAAATTCTTGTGATGATTATAATAATAACAATTATACATTAATCAGAGAATCTTTGTTTCAATATTAATAATGCTTTTCACCAAATAGTAATATTATTATATGTTTAGTAACTTTAATTCACCATTTTTTTTTTTTGGAAATGTCTAATTGATCACTGGGGCTAATGAAGTGGTATTTTGTGATTAGGAAATCATTGTTATATTTTCTGTTTAATATCAGGCTCCAAAGAAGCATCACAGATCATTTGCAGAACTGGAACAGGATGCAGAGTTTATGAATTTATCATCCCAGTCACCAACATTTCTAGATGTACAGCATGGTAAACCCCCTGATGAAAGGTAGTCTTTAATTGTATACACTGATTAACTTTATAAATATCTTGACCAGCTCCAGATTTGGATTCAAGTATCTTGTTGTTTTGTATCATGCCACAGGTGGTAGAAATGAGATTCTGAAACTACCTGTTCAATCAGAGTGTTGCTGGTACCATTGCTGTGCTGTAGTCTTCCTAACAATGTTTTTTTGTTGCGTCTGAATACTTAATTTATGGTTTGGAAAGATGCGAGTATCATGTATTTTTACACATCAATATGATCACTTCTGTAAAGTAATATTTGCCTCTTGTTAATTTGTATGATTTTAAGTACAAACAGTTTTCTATTGGATACATTTCATAAAATCAATATTTATCACTATTTACTCCGTAGAAATGGTATGATCGAGGAACAAGATGAAAATTCTTATGATGATGATGATACTTCTGATGATGATGATGATGATGATGAGAGTTCAGATGAAGATGATGAAGATAATAGCGAGAATGATGATGACACTCAAATTGAGGTTTAAAATGCATCTTTGTTCAGTCTTGTAAAGAGAACCATCACCAATGAATATTAATTTGATATATTTTCCTTTCATATACCACACTATTAATATATCTGTGTACTTTTATCCATTTGATAATCAAATTTAATTTATCTGTGTACTTTTATCCCCTTTGATAATCAAATTTACTTTGTTTGTCATATTACAAACTCTGTCTAGTTGCCTGCTAATATAATGCTAATTTAATGTAATTTTTTATTCATCAATGCTAGACTTGGTGTTTCAGTTGCTTTATTTGTGATTTCTTATAATTTTGAAAATATGTTTGAATCAACTATGTATTCAGAATGATAATTGTGTATATGAGAGTTAATTTTAAATGACTGTTTGATCATACTGTTACACTATAATAAGGTACTGCCTGTTTTTTGTATCAGATACATGCTGAATAATTCTATTCTCATTAAGTTACTTTACTGAATATCTTAATTAGAATTTACTCATTAAATTATGTAGCTAAATTAATTAGAGTATTAGTTTCAAATTCTGAACTACTATTTTGTATGATATACAGGTACATAAAGATGGAGCAAATATTGATGATGTACCTATCAAACCGGGTATTGAAGGTGGTAAAACATTTGAACAATTACTGGAGGAACAACTGAAAGCTGAAGAAGAAAGGGTAAATTATATTTTTGAAATTTTCTTCACTGTTACTTCAGAATGTACACATATTTGTAAGAATACATAAACAGTATACAAGACCTGGATTGTTTCGTTCATGTGTTTGGATGTCTCAAATTTGTGACATTCAGTGTTTTACAGGATCTCTGTAATTTGAAACCCTGGTTTGTGTTATTTTAAAGATGGAACATGTAAATACATGTACCCTGTGCTTTAGTCTAGTGTATTTTGTGTACATAGTCTGATTTTGAACATGTGATTTATGAAGTAGTCAGTGACCATATGTTGTACAGTTAATGACTAAATGAAGCTAGTAAAAATATTCTTGTTTACAGAACTTTTACTTGACCAAAAGATAAGGTAGTTAAATCTGAAACTTTTCTACTTTTTCTAAGCATGCCTTTTTTATTTTAGAGGTTTGATTCTTTCTCAAAATATGTTTGTACTTTGGATTTTACTGCTAGAAACTTTGGGGTCTGCGTTAAAAAAAGTAGAATCAGTCTGGCAACCGAAACACAACTTTTTTTCTGGCCTGATATTACATAGTAATTACTTATAAAGCATACTGAATGTTTTATTTTTAGTTAAGACAAGCCAACATGAATCAAGATTCTCCTACTCAACCTAAGCGTACATTCCTGAAGAAAGGTGAAGGTATAGCAAGATTTGATTCTAAACAAGGACAAAAACCACACCGACCAAAGAAGCCAGTCCACAAATCATCTGGTTCTTTATCAACGAAACAATCTGAACATCACAAATCTTTGAGCAATGCCTCTGCTCATAATAAGCAAGGTATTCTATGTAAGATTTTCCTTTTACTACAATTACATTAATTCTCTTCAAGCATAGGTGGCTATAATGAGACATATTAAGTAACTGACTTTTGACTGTTGATTCCTAAAGTTCCTAAGTTTGAAATTTGTCAATAAATTGCACTAACATCAAGTTATAAGTCGGATTTTAAAATCTCTTGTGTAATTTTTTCCCATATACAGGACACAAATCAAGCCAAAAAGTTTTTCATTTACTTTCAGCAGTTAAAGCTTCAAGTAAGCCTCCGTCACATGGTAAAACTGGTAACCAAGCCAGTCAGAAAGCTACAAATCAAACATTAAAATTATTAAAGAATGATGTCAAGGTATTTCTTCTACTTTTGCATGTTTTATGCTTGTCTTAATATGAAAATCACGTGATTTATAGGACAATACACATTTGTCTTACTGTTTGTCTTATATTTGTCTTTTTATTTAAAAAATTGCAGTAATTCTTTTAAATTTTGAGCATCTAATGTTTAATAAATTTTGAGTATTCATTGTGAAATAAATTTTGAGTATTTATTGTGAAATAAATTTTGAGTATTCATTGTGAAATAAATTTTGAGTATTTATTGTGAAATAAATTTTGAGTATTTATTGTGTAATACATTTTTGAGTATTTATTGTGTAATAAATTTCTGTTATGTGAGGCTGTTTATGTATCAAACCATATTGAATGATTACTTCGAACAGGGAAAGAAGCGGACAGGTAAGCCCCCTGTTCAGGACACAGCAAACCGGACTGGTACACAAGACCAGAATGCTGGGAAGAAACAAAGTGTGAAGAAAAGTGATTCTATACCAGATGATGCCTCATTTGTAGCAAATTTAAAAGAAAGACAAAAAGAGTCTGAGGTATATGTATGTTTTTTTTTTTGTCATGTTGATAATTTATATACTGGCTATGATTGTGTAATAAATTGTTCTTTACTTATAGTATAGTATAAAACAATGTTGTGTTATAATGGTATAGTAGTTCATGTATATGCTTATGCTAATGTAATGAAGGATTTTGATCAGATCTAGCCCCTGGTCACACTGAATATTGAGACAGCTGTGCTTGTTTTAATTTGATTAATGATTCTCATAAAAGTTTTAAGCAACAAAGCAGTATTATATAACTGTGCTGGCAGTCATGTATCAAATATCCAGATAGGATGTTTATTTGCTCAGACTTGATGTATTGACAATTGCAAGCTTGTATTCTGAGGACCGTTTCTGAAATTCAATGGAACTTTCACATAATTAACATCACCAAGTACCCCTGCGCATTTTGTCGGAGTTTTTTGATTCGATCATTTTTTGCCGAATTTTGGCACATGTAATATTCTGTGTACAACCTCTCATGAAAACCCGGTTTTGTGACAGTTCCTGTCATTTTGTTTTTCTCTTATATGTAGTTTTATATCTGTGACATGCTTGTTGAACAAAGTTTATATTACAGAGAGATATGGAAGAATTAGATGAATTTGAGATATTAGAACAGTTTGCTGACAATATGTCATTTTGTAGTAATTCTTCTATAGTAACCAAAGGTCTCCGTGGGTTACAGAATGATCGCATTCTACCAGGAATCGTTCCTAAGGTAAACATTTGTAAAACATATTTGTACACAAAGGTATATTATAATTTGAAGTTTGGTTCTTAGAATTTAAAATTTTCCTCTTTATCTATTACTTTGGTGATTTAAAAAAATGTAAATAAAATACAGTCGACTCTCTTTATGGCAAAGTCGGTTAACATGAATTTTCCGTTGTATCAAAGTATTTTTTAAGTCCCAATTTTTTCCTTCTAAAAGTATATAAAATTCTGTCGCTTAAGACGAATTTTGCTCTCGAATTTTTTCGTTATGTCGAACTAATTTTGAAGTCCGAATGAACAATTTCGCACCTAATTTGCGTTGTTTATTAGGAAGTGAGACAATAGTATGCACTTGTCCCTAATGTACAACGAGTTTGATTTAATTTTTTGTCAATAGCAATAGGGAGATTATTATTGTTTACTCTTAAATGCAAACATATCATCGTATGTAACTTGATAGTGGACAAAACGTCGGATTTGTAAAACATGTCATAATGAAAGATATTTGTAGTTTAGTATATTTTTATATAATTCACCATACATGAAGTAAATATCATTTATTTATTTATTTACTTGTAAATAAAACAAAAATGTCACAAATAAGTAATCAATTATCATGAACTAGTGATTCTAACAATGGCCAAAATGTCTAATACAATACCGGTATTCGCCCGATGTCGAATTTTCGTTAAGACGAAGTATTTTTTCAGACCTCAAAAAATCGAAATAACAAGAGTTGACTGTAATTAAACTTTCAAAATGAAATTAACATCTAATAAGTTCATACTATGATTGGATTAAACCACTGATAATTCATTCTAAAATTCAGATAAATTGAAAGCATTCACTTGTTCAGTTATGTAGAGACAATATCAGAAACATGAAGTTTTATGATTTGGTTATTTAAAACTTGTTTTTATCTGTATATTGCTTCATCAATTAGACATGGTTGGAATGTAATATTTTCAGAGTCAAGAGCTCGGAAGACCTACAAGTCCTAGAGCAATGTTAATAAAAAAACTGGAATTAGAAAAACAGACAAAAATGAAACCAAAAATTGATCCTCCTCAGACAAACTCTACTAAAACCATTGGTGCTTTAGAATTGGTTAAAAACAGTACAACAACAGAGAGTGATATGGCAGTGTTTCAGAAATGTGTTGAACAAACTGCTTTTGATAAACATGATGATGATGATGATGATGATGAGTATGAATCAGTGAGTGATAGTGATTCCAGTGAGGACTTGTGGGAAGATAGATTTACTCAAGGTGTTCAGAACAAAAATAGTACTGATTTAAAAAATTATCTTAGTACAGGCTCAGCACATGATTCCAATCAAGATAAAGGTAAAAATGACTCTGTTTGTTCAACTGATAAGAAATTGGAAAGAGTGTTAAGTTATACTGGATTTACTGAAACTAGTGCAACATCAGAATCTGAACAAGATCTGGATTCAGAGAGTGATAAAGATTCTTCAGAAGAAGAGGTGGAAGAGAAGTCACCTTCAAAAGTAATTACACGTAAAGTTGCTGGACGTGACGACAAAAATAAATTTCCGTTCCAAACTCTCCCGACTGATTCAGAATTTTTACAAGTTGGATATAACTCAGGTGCATATCCTCCAAAAGCTAAATCTCCGCTCGTAATTTCTAAGGAAAAAGTCTCTGTGGTAAACCATGATTTGATGAGAGAGGACACTAAATTTTCTTATCATTCTGACTCAGATTCTGTTGGTAATAAGCATAATGATAGTTTTAGTGAATGTGATGAGAGTCGAACAGAAGATAAAGATGAACACCCTAAGAAAACATTTGGTGAAAAGAAAGCTTTGCAATTTGATGATGAAGAAGAGTGGGGTGAATTAACTCCTAAAGTGTTGAAATCTAGAAAACGTAACGATTCTGATGGCGACCTTGATAAAACTATTGTTGATGAATCTGCCAAGGAGATTTCTTCTGCTGGTTTGTACACTGTTCAGTCTTCTGTATTTTTACTTCTTCTGAAATAGTAAAATCATTTAAACTTGACATTTTTTTTTTGTTTACATAATTACTTTTTTGAATTTTTAAAGGATTATTCTTCCCATATAAAACATCAAGCTTCCCAGTGGTGACAGGTGTTTGAATGAAATTGAAGAGAACATGTGCTCCTTTCAATCTGATCATTCTTCACATCCTCCCCTCTTTTAAAAGGTTGTTGTAATAAAACTTAATGAGAATAGCTTAAGTATATTTCATAATTTACATAGATTATCACAAAATTATTAGCTAAACGTCTTTTATTTTCATTGAAATTATTTTTTATTTATTCCAGTCCATAACTTACCTCATTTGTCTGACAAGAATGATGACACTACCCCTCCTACTTCAAAATTGGTATCAAAATTGTTTCCTAACTTAAAACCTGCTCAGAAGAAACAGGAAGAACATGTAAGTTATTTAGAGTTTTTCCTCAACTCATGGACAGTACACATCTTTATGAATTAGTTTTATTTGATTGAAGTTGATAGTGTTGGTTACTTTGAAATGGTCATGAAAAGGAACATGTGCCATACCTGGGACTGAAACCTATCTGTATTGATTATCTTGTGTTATACAGAGCTAACCAGATAGAATTTGACATGTTAAGATTCGTTAATAAATGATGATGTATGTTGATTTCCTTATCTGTGTTTAATTTGAAATGTTTGATTTCAGGATTTAGAAAAGATACAAACAGTGACTCAGTCTGCTGGTGGGGATGGTATCCAGTCTAAAATACTCCGTGATAAATTACTAGAACTAGAAAGAGAGATTGAAAAATTCAGAAATGAAAACAAACACTTAACTGCTCTACGTACTGAGAGAGAACAGGTAGATGGATACAAGTGACGTTTAATTTTAACTTTTCAGTAGAAAACAAAAGATATAAAACTATCAGCCACAAATAAACCTTCAAAATTATTCTTATTTTAGTTCATAGTCAATTGAAATAAATAAATTGTAAATGAGTTGATAATTTGACAGATGAATACACAGATGATAATTTGTTTTCTGTAACAGGGTCTTACAAAACTGAAGAAGGAAATTGCTGAATTTGAAAAAGAGAAAACTGAAGAATTGAAAAGAATTGAAGAGTTTAGAACTGAGGAAATGAGGAAGTTGAAGTCAGTTACTTTTGTACCAAACAATGCTTTAGCTCTTTTAATGAAATCATGTTGAGAAGTGGTAACAAAGTGTTCACCAATATAGACAGTGTGTTCTATACTTACCTTCATACATTCCCTCAGGAATTTGTTAATTTTATTTCTATAATATTAATTAATTTAAATGATTCTGTGACTTTACTGTTATTTATGTACTCATAGTATTTAAACATGTTATTGTGTGTAATTTTTGCAGACATGAAAAGAAGATGTTTGAGAAGTATCAGAAAGCTGCTAGAGCTGGTCCTGATAAAAAAGAAAGGGAAGAGATTGAGAACTTGAAGTCTCAGGTTGATGTTTGATTCAAGTTAAATCTCTTTGAATCTTAGTCACCATCACTATTTTTTAAATAGTTAATTTTTTACATGTCCTCATGATAGCAATATTAACATTTTCAGTCATTTGGAGGCTATTAATGTAGTAAATACAGTTATGTTTTGTTAAGAATTACTGGCTTTAAAATGAAGAACACCACAACTTGTAGAATTAAGATAGTTGAATTACCATAATGAGATAATGATGGACATATTGCTGAAGAATGTTATTATGTTCTTAAACTGCTTTTAGTTGTATGTTTAATTTAGATGGTTTATTTGTAAAATGAACAGAATATCTGCAGTGTTTGTTGATTGTAGGTTGCTGAGCTGCAAGATGAAATGAAACGTAAAGAAGGCCGCTGGACGGCCAACAATTCACGATTACGTGACAAGATTGATCAGCTTGAACAAGAAAATGATGAACTTAAAGAAGAGATTAAACTACTGGAGAAGAAACGCCTTGAATGGATGCAAAAAGATCACAAGGTAACTTTCTGTTTAATGTTTGAAGATTGAAATTTGTTAGTTATGAATGAAATTGATAAGACATACCCACTGACAGGTTATTTGTAAGTTAAAATACATGCTAACAGGTTATTTAATAGAGAAAAAATAAAAACATTTTAATTTATAAATATTAAGATAGTATGAAACCTATCTAAAAAGGAGAATTTACTTATGTCACAGATGTTGTAGAATCTTTTTTATGTTTCAGACATGAACAAGTGCCTCACTTTTATATACTTATAATTGATCACATTGTGTAATAAATGTTTTTTTAGAATAAGACAACAAAAGGTGGTGGTCAGTTATTGAGGAGTAGCACTCCAACTGAGGAGTTAGAACACCTGGCTAATGGTCATGTTGAACACGGCTATAATGGTGAGAAACCATGTTTTTTTTCCTAATTGTTTGTTATCTTTGTTTGTACCCAAATTAAAGAGTATATCATGTAAATTTTGAGATTTCAAAAGTACTAGACTCAGAAGTGTTGTGGTAATATTTCTGTAGAATTTTGTCTGCTATATAATGAATGGTAAAATTTTCTTTTAGTTTGTCACACAATAATTCAGAGCTGTGACAAATTTCCAGAAAAAAATATAATAATATTATCATTAATTATTATTAACAAGTATTAATCTTTCTTTTTTGAAACATTGATTCTATAGGAATTCTAAAGGAATATGTCAATGAAAAGTAAATTCTTTCATTTCCAGATTTGTCTGGTGTAACAACATCGAGACAGAATATGAATTCTAAACCATCCCAGCATCAGCAAAAACCAAATATACATGCAGCTCACCAGCCTGTAAACAAGGCCAATGTACAAAGTCACTCTGTATCTGCTCACAATAAACATTCTAATGTAAACCAGTCTTCAAAACAGAGTATGACACAGTCAAATGTGAAACAAAACCAGTCAAAGAAGACTCTGAATTCCCATAATGCAAAGCACGGGCTTCCGGGAACCAGTTATGGAAATAAAGCTGGAAACAAGTCAATGGGTAAAAGTAATACCAGTGTGAGTTCAGTTAAAAGTTCAAATTCAAATGACGGTAAAAACATGTTACGTAATTCACTTGCAGAGGATTTACCAAGACGTGAACTGGGAACAATTGCAGAACCTCAAGAGTAAGTGTTTTAGTGCTGTTTAATTAGAAATACAGTCAAACCTGTGAACAAAGGTCTTTGAGACCCTTGGGAAAGACAAAATGTGGTCTTTATTTACAGATGGCCTTTATTCAGAGGTCATTTTGTTCAGAATAATCATTGACGATTTTTCAATAATTCATTAATCTCACCATGACCAGTTTGTTGGATGTCAGGGTATTATAATAGGCCTAAAGATAATATTATTTCATGATTTTATATTTGATCATTTTAATATAAATATTTCAATATGAACAATTTATTTCAGTATGAGCATGTATTCAGAGGCTGATGTAGATGCATCTGTGATGAGACATTCAAATCTTCCACGTAAGTTTGCGTCATCTCGTCCAGGGGTAGACACGTCTGTTATAGACAAGGGAGATAATCATGAATATGACGAAGTACAGCACAGTGACGGAAAGGTATTTAAAAAAACAAGTTTGCTTAGTGGACTGTCTGTTGTAATAAACTTTTCTTGTAATGCTTGTTGACAATAGATTTGACAGACATTAATATAACTTACTGTGTTTTGTTTAAAACCCTGCTGATTATTTATGCCTTCAGATGATAAATACATACTTGTGTTATATATGGTGTTAATTTTGTTCATGACTTGATGAGATTAGTTGGGTACATAACATTCAGCGCTGTACATAACATTCAGTACATGGTTCAGAATGTAGATGTCTTAAGTGATGAAATTCCTTTTTAGATGCATTATTTGCTCTCCCAAGTTAACAACTCTTTGTTCATTTTATTAGGTTGAAAGAACATACAAGACTGGAGCCAGAGAGATACTGTTTTCTAATGGTACTCGTAAAGAGATTTCAGCTGATGGTAAATCTATCGTTGTCTCTTTCTTCAATGGAGACATAAAACAGATTATGGGTGATCAAAGAGTTGTAAGTATGATGCCTTGTACTCTGATCAAGATATTTTTATCTAGTTCAGTAATTAGTCTGGACCAATATAAAAGGAAATCTAGAATGTACAATAGATAAAATTCAGGTGTTGTAAATTATTTGTCCATCAACCGCATTGGTATGAAGTGTTGTGTATGTTACAATTGTTTTACTGTATCAAAATTCAGTGAAAAACCCAATGTCATACATAGATTGTCTCTTGAAAATAGATTTGCTGTGTTAATGTAGGAAACAGTTTTTGACTCAACATTTGCAGCTTTATTATTCATAATTATGTTGTTCTTGGCAACTAATGCAATGCAAACATTAACTTCTTGTTCCTCTTGTTTTATGATTTCAGATATATTACTGTTGTTTTATGATTTCAGATATATTACTATTGTTTTATGATTTCAGATATATTACTGTTGTTTTATGATTTCAGATATATTACTGTTGTTTTATGATTTCAGATATATTACTGTTGTTTTATGATTTCAGATATATTACTACGCAGAAAATCAAACTACACATACAAACTATCCAGATGGACTCGAGATTATACAGTTCCCTAAGTAGGCCTTTGTTGTATTGTTTTAGAAACATGTTATTTATATTCAGGTTTTGTCAGATTATGAATATAGTCACAATTCCTCCTTCAACCATTTGTCAGATTTGTGCTTTAGTCTTTGCTTTTCCCAAAACTATTACTTTTTTTTGTCACATTCAGAGGGACAATGTCCTTAGATTTTTATTCGGCATACAGGTTTCATAAGACTTCAAAGTGCCCATTTAGATTGTTGATAACATATTTGATTATCAATACAGTGGAACCCCTCTAAACTGGCTGAACACGGGGCCAGTTCATTTGACCGGTTTAGAGGGGATGCCAGTTTTGAGGGGATTTTTTAATTATATAGTAATGAAGTCGGTACCAGAACATTTGGCTGATTTAGAGGAAACCAGCTTATAGAGGATCTGGTTTAGAGAGTTTTCACTGTGTAGCTGTTGTTATAACCAGTACAACTTACTTCTTCTGTGTAATTACTGAAATATTGTATTCTAATGTTTGTTGGCTGAATGTGTATATATGATGACTTTTTTATTCCTTAATGAATGAAGGTCATGCATTAATTAGTGCCCTAGTAGAAAATAATTTGAATTCGGTTCAGTAAGGAATTCTTCATTTATTTCCTCAGTCAACAAACAGAGAAGCTATACCCAGATGGAACTAAGGAAATTACATTCCCAGATCAAACGATTAAGTACATATTTCCTAATGGTTCTGAAGAGAGTGTATTTGCTGATGGTACTGTTATTAGACTAGAGAAGAACGGAGATAAAACTATGGAGTTTCCTAATGGACAGAGAGAAATTCATACACAGGAATATAAGGTAGGTACATTAGATGGTTATATTGTCATACTCAGGAATATTATGTAAGTACATTAGATGGTTGTATTGTCATACACAGGAACATAATGTAAGTACATTAGATGGTTATATTGTGTGATATTTTGGTGGTGTCCCTTAATTTTGCTTGATAGTATATCAGTAAACATTATTGCATTGACAATTAAAACTACCTGATTGTTGGTGAAAGAAAGCATTAATAAGACTTTCATTGAAGTCTTTTTTACTGTTAAATTATCCCAAATTTATTGTTTAAAAAGGTTCTTAAATAGCGGTATTTTAAATAGTGATGTTTGAACCAGTTCCAACTGTTCTTCATGTTGTAAATTTTACATGATAGAATGAAGAAAGCACTGTGTACTCTGTGATGGAAAGTTTTATTAATAAATACTTGATTTTACAGAAACGAGAATATCCTGATGGCACTGTGAAGACAGTGTACCCAGATGGTAGACAGGAGACAAGATATTCTAATGGTAGACTGAGGGTGAAAGATAAAGATGGAAATGTTATAGTAGACAGACAATGTTAGTGTACATTACACAGAACTGTCTAAATATATGTCACTTTATGTTGTAATGTTTCACAGCACTGGACCAATATGGACTGTCAGTTCTAAAAACCACTGGACTGTAGTTACAGCCTCATTCATAATGATGTGATAATGCTCTTAGTTTATTGTTAGTTCATGAAAATGTGCAAATTTCTGACGTTTTGATTTTGTAAACATTTTGCTACATTCAAACTGTATAATTTTACTTTTTTTGTTCAGTTGGGTTAACATTTTGGAGCTGTGCTAGCCTAAAATCAACATTACTAGTCTCAGTGCTCAGGATGGTAGATTATGAGGAAATTTGATCTAGCCCGTAAGTGGTCTGTTAAATGCATCGTTGGTTCTTCTGTTCTAAGTATACATACATAAAAATACAGATATATAGTTTATTTCAAGATAATAGGCCTTCGGCCCATGAATCAACATATATATATATATATATATATATATATATATATATATATATATATATATATATATATAACACTGCTGGTCAGTGTTGCGTCCCCATACCATATTGCCAATACTATGTACTGTTATCTTGTATTTGCTGTGGTAAATGACATTTTATATGGACATTTATATGAAGCATGATGTCATTTCATGGTGACATTTGCACATACTAAAAGATTAAGGGATTTTTTTCCATTTTTTGAGTTCCAAGATCTAATATGTAGAGAGATATGAAACAGATGTCCAATTTCAGAGATCTTTCTGTATAATTCTTAAATTTTGTGATTTTGTATGCATCATCATACCTTAGTGCTATGAGTATTTTCTCTTATGTTCTTGATTTTTAAAAGTGTATGTTTTCTCAGGAATACATAAAAAGTATCTCTGTTATGTCAATGAATTAAATAGTACGAAATGTGTTTGTGAAAAAATAAATATTTTGATGTTTAGTTCAATTTTCTTGCCATCTTTGTTTTAGTCACAAATATTTTAGTCTTCATGTTGGTTTGGAATTTTGTGAATTAAATATGTCTGATTGGAGTCCATAATCTCAAGCTGTCTGTAAACATCCGTTATTTTCTAGTGGAAAGTAAATGTATCGTGTTTCTTGACTAAATATTAAACATTAGTTTGAATTATAATACAGAATAAAACAGACTACCTTGAGGTTTTATATAGCAATGTATTATTATTTTTTTATGCAGATCTGATTGGTATTATACATGAAAGCCTTGTCTTAATTATTAAATAACGAGTGTAAGAGAATTTTTTTCATAGAAATTATCATAAATGTGAAAATGACATGTTGTATGTTACAATAAATGATGTTCATTTCTCATGTACCTCTGTGCACACACTGACATTTTGTATTAGTTATAAAATTGTAATCAACTTGGATTCAGTCATCATTTGTTGTTGTCATTGTTATTCAAATAAATGCAGAAATATGTTTAATTTTGAATACATTCATCGTTTTCTTCCAATTTTTCTTTTAGCTCAAAAATTCTGACATTGTCCCTGTCTGTCACGTCTTTGTATTCTGGTTTGTTTGTAGATGTCTTTGTCTGTTTTATGCTAGGAATCTCAATTTAGAATTTCATGTTTTACCTGAATAATCTCAACATGTATATATCACTCCACCTATCCATGAGATTTTGGTCTAATAATACACATTCTACTTTGATACATGTCTTCTGTATCCCACACTCTCAGCAATATATTGTTTTTATGTTCTTCACCCCGGTCTGTATAAATCTATGGTGCTATATCTTTGTCAGTTTCTTGGTTAGATAAAGGTTGACTTGTAATAATCACTTAATATTGTTACTGTTATCAGTAATTTATATTTCTAAATGTTGTATCTGTACATGTTTCATCTTGCTTTGAAATCTGCTTTAATTTTACAATATTATTTCATGTTGTTGAGTTACAGGAGAAACAGCATGTTTTGGAATTTTATTTTAGCCTTTAGGTTTAATTCTATGATATTCTCAGATCCTCACCTTAATTTTCAGTCTGATTGTCTTCATTCTGGTGTTGATTTGAGCTTGTTGTTGTACATTGATGTTAATGTTGTGCCATTTTGTTGTTAATTCTGATCTGTATTATATTTAGTTTTGAGGTACACTCACTATCAGAATGTACAGACTTATAAACTCAGTGTTTGCTCTGATATTGATATACAACTATGTGAACACAGAAGTACCCATGTATCTTATCATGTTTGTCCATAAAAACATTTATTTAGCGCTTATTGACTAACGGTTTATAATACACATAGTTTCATTTTGTAAAGTGCAACTAAATACTAGGGACTATTAATTCTAAAATTGATTATCCTGAAATTTCAAATGGTGGCGTTAACTAAAATAGAAATAGCTTATCCTGTATCAGGACAAGATTTGTTTGTATTGGTTGGTATGTATTGTATTATCATTTTCGTAGCTCTGCCAGAGTTCATATTTATATGTATCAATTGTTGTACAAAAATGTATTTTTTGTGAATGAATATAGATTCCAGATATTTTAACTGAATGTTCAGTTATTACATATTTATACAACATGCATTAAAAGGAAAAAATTTCTACTATAAATTATGTTGTTGTTGTTTTCTAGCATTCAGTTGCATGATTTTTTTAAACAAGTTCATTTACTGGAATATGTGACCATAATATGACACACTTGTTATAACTGTTTATAATCATGAGATAAGCTTGTCAATCCATTAATTACTAGTTGTGATATATCAGTCCCAAAAATACATGATAATTGTGTCACTCTGATACCAGTACACAAGCTACATATATAAATGAATATAATGGTTTACTCAAATTATTCACCTTAATGACAAATCAATGTGAGCAAAGTTTATTAATTGGCACAATAATAGAATAAGATAATCTTAATAAACATGTTACAAAATAACCGCAACATTTTAAATGTACAAGATTTACTAACACCATGCTGCTGATCAAATAATCAGTGATGTTTATTATTATATAATTACCAGCTTGTTGATGACAGAAATTTTATTCTCATAACAATACATAACAATCATAAAACTTTGAGAATACAACTGGTAAATAATCTCAAAGAATTCAATCCATAAACAAATCAGTGAGTTTTCCAAAATGAGACATTTAAAACTTGAGTCATATTCTGATCTTGGCTCTCTATAATAATTCTAACATAACACACATTCTCTGGGAGTCACATAAGATAATTAAGATACCTTGGGAACCTCTATCACAATTTATTTGTGACAGAGTATTACTAAATTGAAACCATTCAAAAGTTGATCATATATGAAACATACACAAATACATCCCAGCTTTGATAGACGGATACACAAGAACTGATAAGTATTATCAAACAGTAGATGAATAACAATGTGAGACCTAACACTAAGCACATGCATTGACATACTAGTAACACGTGACAACAAACAATGTTTAAATTGTTTCATTATTAAACCATAAATATGATTGAGTGAGCTCTCTTATTCAGTCAACAACTTTTAAAAACAATAATGTTCGGATGAATTTAGGTCCTAAGGTAATGATAGGGAAAAGAAATTCCATCAGTAATGATATTGCACAGTTACCACAAATAGCTGCCTACAGATTCCTGAAAGTAGTCTACAAAAGTTTGACAAGAGAAAAAAATATAAATAAGACTTAATTTCAAATGACAACTTTTAGCAATAAAAATGATAAGCTTTGGACTTTTCATCAGTACAATAACATATTCTATGAAACATGAAATATCTGTATAATAACATGTTATATGAAACATATAATATCTGTATAATAACATGTTATATGAAACATACAATATCTGTATAATAACATGTTATATGAAATATCTGTACAGACTTCAGCTGTTGTCTTCACAGATATGAAAATTTTCTGTTCCATACAACAAGTGTTGCAGAGATGAAAAGTAATAATTGTATGACAGAACAGCGATGAAAACAAGAATTAACAGACATTAAACCACCTGAACAAATAAACTGTTTCCTTACAAGTTTGTAGTAATTATTAAATGATCATTTTATTCAACTGGTGGATGAACATTAATTATAACAATTAAATTAAGTTGATAAAAATCTCACTAAAATAATTTGCTTTGGAAAAAAAGATGAAAACTTTTCAAAATGAAAAACTAACAATAAACAGTAGTAAAATATAGAAAACAGATATCAGATAATAAAAGTTCAGAATTCAAGCAAGAATCTACCAATGTACCTATTTTTAACACAATACAGATAGAATAATTAAAAGTAAGACATAAAAAATGCAAGCATTTCAATATAAAAGACAGCACAAAACAGAAAAAAATATAAGTAAAAATGAAAAGTACTTTAAAATCTGATTAAAATAATGTCAGTCACTCATAAAAACATCAATAATTAACAACAAGAACACTAAGAAAAATTTTCAATGGGTTAACATTGTTATTAAACATTGGGATCATGTAGATTTCTGCTATGACACAATGATGTGTAATCCAGGTAAATTGAGTCTTTGTCATTAAATGTCAAGATTCCATACCTGTCAACACACTTCTTGCCATAATGACGCATCTATCATTCTCATATGATCACATAATATTCTTATAATCATTCCATAAACTGTAACACAAATAAAAGCAACCATTTAATACACTAAGATAATAACTGCCTACTGAACAATTCTATCATCAGGAAGTACTAGATGGTAAAAGAAACAGGTCATGGGCATAATAGACGGGACTGCTACAGTCTATAGACTATAGATGAATTCATTACTTACATTTGTATCATAAAAATGATTTGAATACAAAAATTCAGAGTCACTTAAAAGAGTTTCTTACCATTTAGTGTATTTCTCATCTTCTGGATGGGATTCAATCAATTGTTTCACTTTTTCAGATGGATTTAAACCATGCTTCTCCGCTCTATTCCAGCGTTCTAATCTTGTTATTCCTACACAGGAACAGAGATTATGTACATGAAATCAACAGCATATCCATTCTAGTGATCTTTAAAACATTAAAAACAGAATGTTTGTCCATACTGGGATTGTCATGATCTTGAAAGTAAAAATGCAAATCCAATGAATCAACCTATTTAACAAATTAAAGTTTTAAAATGTGAACAGTGTAATACTAATAGGTCAATACATGTAGATCAAATATTTACATTAAGGTGTAACAGCATATTTAGAAATAGTATTATGACCAATAGCACTATAATTCAATACTCCATATGTTCAAACTTGTTTTTAAACACTAGTTTTAACTTTAAGTGGGCCATTGAATATAAACAATGTACAACCAACCCAATAACACCATTTTAAGAAAGTTTACTGGCCAAAACAGAAATTTACTAGTCTGTATTTTGGATTAATGGGTAAGTATGAAGATTGTGTTCAATGATAAAAGTATGCATGATTTGTAAAAGTAACATTTGAATAGGGTAAATAGAACTGTAATAACTAAAGCATATTTATATCAAAATATCTGGAAGCCCCCAGTTTGCTGTTCCTAGAAACAGGATCAAAATAGCAGATAGGTCCATAAGTCACATTAAGTGTAGTGGGACCAAAATGGTAGAACTCTCTCTAATGTGACTTGAAATGTGTTTCGAATGAAAACAAGTTCAGACAAAAACTCAAAACATATTTGTTCTCAAATTCTGAAAGTAACTTACCAAACTGTACAAAGTTTTAGACTGATTTTTAAAGGGACCATGGGAGGTGCAATCGAATATTGGCATAAATTTTTGTGCTTTATAAATGGATTTGTATTTGTATTGTATAAAAGCAACAACAATAACTTCACTTTTTGCAATACGTGTTCAACTGTAAGTATATAATGAAAAACGTCACAGCTTTTAGCTCAGTCATACTTACCCATACTTGGCCCATATTCCCAATTTAAATCGAAGTCTTTCAATAACACAAAATCTTTTTCTTCAGCAATGTCAACTTTACTGGTTGATGGACAGGGCTCCTTCAAGTCCTTGTCTAAAAAAATCCAAACACTCCCATGAAGTATACAAGCATAGACATTTGATGATAAATGAGTTGTTATGTCAATACTATGTACATTCATAATAAAAAAACATGAAAATTTCAAATTAAGGTCATAGTATTTATTTTACTATTATATATTAATTGTTCAATTTGTTGCATGACTGCATCTATGATCTGGCAGACCATGATAATCAAAGAAACTGTGTAAACCTAATCATTTTCATATATCACTGATTTGTGTTTCAACTTTGATGTTATAGGACACTAGCATGATGTGCCACAGTAGAAGTAATTAATGGAACAATCGTAGCAAAAATATTGAATGTCTGCATGTTTTTGCAAAAAAATAAACAATTCTGACAATTTTAAATCTAGAACATTTTCTCAAATGCAGGTATAAGTATTAGACAAATAGAATTGATAGACAGCAAAATGTATTTTTAGAGTAAAGGGTGCACAGATGTTGCTTTAATACCAGCTACTAAATAAAACATCCGAAAATTTATCCGAAAAAGTTTATCCGAAATACAAGCACTGAATATAGTTCAAGTAAGAACCTTTTCCTCCTTTCCTAAAATTCGGAGTATTTTTCTTTGTTTTATATACATCCGTTACGCGAGATTCCTTCTTTGGCATGTTGAAGTTTTTTGCGTCTAAAATCAAGTCAAATTCCAAAAAGCTTCGAAACGCTGCATCAACAGTTTTGTTTATGTTCGCACCGGTTGTAACAAAAATAACGTACAAACGAAATTTTATTATTTTTGTTTACTGTTGGGGATTATTCTGGTGGGTAACATTTAACTGTTATTTAGGTATAAATGGAAAAAGATAAAACTATATTCTCAATATAAATACACAACGACACTTTATGAACATTCAAAAATTAAATTTCGTTTACAAACAGAATTTCACGTGTTTAACCATGAGCGTTTTCATTTGGATCTCTGGTAGCGAATAGAGTTGAGTTTTCCATTCAAACATCGAGAGTTACAACTCGAATGACATTATATGACCTCTTCACCCCAACCCTTGTAACCCCGCACCAACCGAACCCATGTTCATTTTACAGTCTTGAGTTATGCAATAAATGAATAATCTACTAATACTGTGAAACTGAAACTAGTGAAAGTTTTCAACTAGTCGACAATTATTTACTTACTTAAGTACGCAGAGAAAACCCACTTCAGTCTCAGTTCTAATAGCCCTATAAATATGAAATAGCACTATTCAGTAACATCAGTTGCCCGTTAATGATAATTAATTTATTTGCAGGGTAGTTCTTTAATGATTGCACATTAACCCTTTGCCTCATAATACCGCATTTCCCTGCATCTGAAGCAGACCACTTATGAAAAAAAATGTGGCAAAAGTAGCCATTGCTTGCAATGAGTAATGCCTAATGGCTTCTTTTGTCACAATGTTTTCCACTCTGCCAGAGAGAAATAACCCATTTTTTAAAAATAAATTGATGTTTTGTATATTTGCTTTGAAAGAGTCCAAAATATGCGAAGTTAATTTGGTATTTCATATGAGTGTCAACTGTCATATTAGTGTGAATCACGCAAATAATTTATGTTAAAAGTATCAGCAGTTCATGGCATATAATACATAGGTATAAAAATAACCTCAGAAACATCAAAATAACATTCGAAAGTAGAGTTAAGTGTGCCTGCATCCCCAAAAGTTTAATTGTTGCCTAGAAATATAATAACATATATGCAATATAATTGACACACCATTTATGCCCTGTCTACATATGTTCAGCTCTAATAATGGCAAATTTCTCATTTATTTTGACATTTTTGTTGCTGTTAAGAACATTCCAGTTTCAGGGATTATTACCACTTTTTGGTAGTGGCACCTATCAAATGTGGAAGATTGCATCATTTTGTCTGACAATTTTTACAGTAATACAGACACTTTTGTATGCTCCTTTTCACATTAAATTACAAGTATATAATGAAGGAATTAAAATCAGTCATTCAACAATGTAAAAGGCTACAACTATGGTCCACTGGTTAGTACACAGGACTTGTAATTCAGTGATCTTGGTTCAACCCTCAGTCACGGCCATTCATACCCTTCTATGAAAATTTGACAAAAATGTCAATTTTCCTCCATACATGGAGAAGTTACCAGCTGCCAATAAGTTATTACTGGTTTGTATACAGTATAGGAAAACTGGTTAGGTGAACCAGCCACCGTATATAACTGAAAAATTGTTGAAAAACATCATTAAACCCAGTGACAAAAAACAGTGTAGAAGAACAATTTCTCAATTCATAGAGGATCATGAAAATGTGTTACAGAAATGAGAGCATGTTTCTGAAGAACTAGAGTTAATTAGGTAAAATCAGATGCATAGCATTTGAACATTTACTAGTTCCTGTTAGGTAAAAATCCCTTTGTAAGGTTACCATAGACAATTCAACATTTTAATTCAATTGAAAATGCATGAAAAAACCATTGCAATATTACAATTCATTTCTTATTCAATGTATTACATTATAAGTTTGTCCATTGTATATTGGCTTGTCTTCAATTGCTGGTGAAAAACTATTTTATGAGGTGTTCAGTTCTTAGATCAAATTTTAGTCTTTGAATTTTTCATTTGAAACTGGGCAAGATTACATTGTCATATGTTTTAAACTTTAGTGTTTATGACTGACTTGCTTTATGTTAAGTCATTCCTCCATCTATAACTTGTTTTGTTTGTTTTTGATAGGCAACAACCTATGAGCCATAAGTCTAACAATGGAAGGTAACTGTGAAGACGTTACTTCAGATATTGTTACTGAAAATTATGTGAAAGTGGAACTTCCAAAGTCAAAGAAAAAAGCTGAACTACTGAAGTATCATAATCCTAAACTTGCTTTTTTGAGGTATAACCATGTTACTGAAATATTGGTATAACTGTAAAAGTCCCAACTGAACATGTGGCTCAGAAATCTGAAATGATATTTTCTGGAATTGTATTTTGCATTGGTATAGAGATAATCATTAAGTTCTAGTTTTTATTAGCTCACCAGAACCAAAGGTTCAGGGTGAGCTGTTAGGATGGGTAGGTGGATGCTCCAGCGTCCGTTGTCTGGCGTCAACAATGGTCTTCTCCTCAGAAACTACCAGTCGGATTTAATTCAAATTTGCTGTGTAGAAGCTTTTTGATGTTCTAACTGCAATTTGTTCATATTATACCATTTGGCCCCTTTTAGGGGTCACTAGAGCTAAAAATAGAAAAACCTTTAATCATCTTTTCATGAACCAATGGATGGATCATCACCAAACTTGGTCTGTAGCATCCTTAGATAGACTTTTATCAGATTTGCTCAAATAAAAATGTCTGGCCTCTTTTAGGGGCAGCTAGAGCTAAAAATAGAAAAACCTTTAATCATCTTCTCATGAACCAATGAATGGATCATCACCAAACATGGTTTGTAGCATCCTTAGATGGTCCTATCTCAAGTTTGCTCAAATAAATTTTGTTGACCCCTTTTGGGGCCACTAGAGCTAATAATAGAAAAACCTTAAAACAACTTTTTCTCATGATTCTGTTGATGGATTATTACCAAACTTGGTTTTTAGCATCTCTAGATGCAGTTCTATCAGATTTGCTGAAATAAAAATGGTGGGCCCTAATTAGGAGCTGCTAGAGCTAAAAATAGAAATACCTTAAAATGACTTCTTTTCATGAACCAATGGTTGGATCATCACCAATTTTGGTCTGTGGCATCCTTCAGTCATCACAAATATTCCTTTGTAGTATCCTTTGATGGTCCTTTATTGAGTTTATTATTGTTCCCCATTATTTGCCCAAAAGTGTACCTTTATTACCTTTTTAGTAACAAGTTAATTAACTTTTATTCTGGTGAGCGATGCAGGGCCATCATGGCCCTCTTGTTCATGTAATAAAGTGAACCAAAAATGTGCATAAAGATATAGCATTAATGTATCATACAGAATGGTTTACTTTGTGATTATACATGTATCAGCTTGTAATTTGTACACTTTTATTATTTTCAGGGAGGCAGTATTGACAACATTGTTGATAGAAAGTTCCACTTGTGATCAACCTCTTGTATGTTTAGATGCCTCTACTGGATCAGGTGAAATGAGATTAATGTATTACATTCTTCTTGCTTTTTGTCTGAACATTAAGCTTTGTAAATATGGAACTTTTTGAGCTCTTTTCAGAATTCATGATCCATTGTATTAAAGCTAGCATACTATACCTTTGGAGATATTAATTGGCTGTTGAATATTGTTTCTACGGAATCTATTCATTCATCTCCATGTGTGTATACCATGTGTACAGTATCAAGATATTCTCTAATGATGTATTTGGAATAACGAGCTTTTGATACAGAATATTATATAATATTAAAAATAAAATACATTATAAACGTTTCTAGGTGTTGCTGGTTTACAATGGAAGAAAAAAAGTGTGAAAAAAGTTCATGTTGTGACTGCTTGCACTGAAACCGAGTTTGTTAAAGCAAATGGTGCATTGACTGGTATTGAATGTTGTGATTGGCTGTTAGATCCATCCCATGTGACTGGTCAGTGGCCTGTGATTGGTCAGAATGAGAATGAAATATCTGTCAGTCCATTTCATCCGAATGTTGTACTTCATCAAGTGGCTTTTAACTTCATGTAAGTCTGTTATGTACATAATGTATGTATTATAAATGTTCTATGCTTTTACAACACATGTATACTTGGTTAGGTTCACTTTTTTCCCAACTAGCAGACACATTTTTGTGTATAAATGCACAAATGACTAAAATCACGACATTCAACAAAATTTTATTGATTATTGGAGGTCACCACAGCTGGATGTCTTAGCGAGTCATTAGTGAATAATAAAATGATGTATATTTGTGACATGTACGATGTAACTTAGTTTAGTATAGCATTCATTCATGTACTCATGTGAATATATTGAAACATCTACATATAAAAATGTATTGTCTGCGATAATTTCATTTATGTTCATTTTTTCATGCTTGCAAAATAGTAGTTAAGTCAGTTAACCAGTACATTGTACTGACATGGATTATTTGATACTATATAGTTGTTGGTCTGTGAGCAATCATCTGAGGATAATCTGAATCATCTTTTTTTGACTTTATGAATAATTGTGATATTATTCAGTATTCACATTCATGTACACATGTACATAATTTACGCACAATAAAATAAAATTACGTACATTTTTTCAACCATGTACATACGCGCACATATGATAATCAATAGAAACTACTTCTTCTGAAACAGACTGTAGATTCTGTGACGTATTGAGTGACCAAGCGTTCATGACATGTTTTTGTGCGAAAATGTAATAATGCATTTGATTGGCCCGGACATACATGTGTAGTAAAATTATTGACTGGTTATTAAATCGATTTTTTTATCAATGAGCGATGTAAAAATAGAGACAAATATAGTAACACAGTCATATTTTGTTCTTCTTGCGAGAGCGTGACATGCTATGCGCTGTCTGCAAAAATGTTGAGCAAAACAAAAAATCCCAATGACCCAACCCAATGACATTGGGTCTAAATCGGGCGGTAGAATCATCTGATTGTAAAGCTTTCAGGACTAGAGTATGGCAGGTCAGTTTATTTTGACAAAGTGTACATTTTATGTGTGTAAGCTTTAAAGTTATATGGATCATATTTTTTAGTTAAAATATGAAATAAACATACTGTGTACAGTGTACCCCCTTTTTTTTACCTTGGGGGTACATGTACCCCCAGAAAATATAACTAGTGGGAGCACTGTTATTATGTCTTACTTTTAGATTCCTTCATCCAAGCTCATCTTTAGCTTTGTATACAGACTCTGTGTTCTCTAACATACGTCAGAACGGTGTCGCTTGTTTCCTGTGTCCAAACATTGCCAGCCAATGCTTCAGATCGCCACAACTTGTAATGAGGCAGTTTGGTTCACATGTACAGAAAACAGAGTATGTGAAAGAAATGTCTGTACGTGTTGTGATAGCAGATATCGTGAGGTATGAATCAAGGCTCATATTCACTTGTTTTCAATTTATTTTTGAGGTATTGGGTTAGAATAATCTTGCTACACTAATGATTCCATCTGATTATTGAGTAATACGATTATTTGTTGTAAAATTGTTAAATTGTCTTTTTTATAGGCATTTTAATTTAGTTTAGACTATTCACTTTATGTGTGGTAGTATTATTGCATAGACATTACATAGTTGTTGCTAATCAGACTTTCAGTTGTAAAAATATTCACTGGTTAGACCAGTCTAGACAGGTTATATAATTAAGGTATTATAATTGAACCAACACAGGAAAAATTGTCTTTGTTATCAGAGCAGCAGCCAGATATCAGAAGGGAGTTGAAGTGCTGTATACAATGTGTATGGAAGATCATTTCCTGGTTGTTACAAGAGCAACAAAAAATAATCAACAAGCAGTTAGTTGTGTGGAAAATTGTTGTCGTGTACTACACTGCTTGATGTGTGAAGAAAGAGTGGTATATCCACAATCAAGTTCTCCTCTAGGTAGGTAACAGTCTTCTATGTAAGTCTGTGCAACTGGCAGCTAGCCTGTACTTTTTTCAAACAATTTTAACCTGAAGATGAATATTGATGAGGTTTGCATTTTTTTTATCATTCTGTACCTATAAGTGCTTGTTAACAAAGTCTGATATTCATGTATATATATATATATATATCATTCTGTACCTGTCAGTGCTTGTTAACAAAGCCTGATATACATGTATATATATATATCATTCTGTACCTATCAGTGCTTGTTCACAAAGCCTGATATATATACATATATATCAGACTTTGTGAACAAGCACTGATATATATCATATATTTTAGTTTGTCCAGTGGTTTAGTTATATATCCAGTATATATATATGCTGGACAAACTAAACCACTGGACAAACTAAACCACTGGACAAACTTAAGTCAGGTCAAACTTAACTACTGGTCAAAGTAAACCACAGGACAGACTTAAACTAAATGGGTAAATTAAAACATTTTCTGTGCACCCTTTTCTATTAAATCATATCAGTCATGTGACTCTAGAGAGATTGTCAATTTGGTCTTATCTACATCATATAAAATTATACTAGATATTTGTTATGTATGTAGCTGTTTTTATTTTAGAGAATCCTTACAGTTTGTTACCATGTGACTGTAAAAAGTCCAACCCTGGTAAAACTGCAGTTATTCTGGGACCATTATGGTAAGTTGATTATTTTATGTGGCTTTTATTTTAATTTGTAAAATTGGGAGACTATTTTGACAATACTCAATTATTGCAACAAACAACTTTTTCAATGACAATTTCAGTTTCTGGTGATATTATTGAAAAGTTTTGTAAATGTGTCCAGTGTTAGCATTTTATAAATTTTAGCGAGTTCCAGTGCTCATAATCATTACAAAACCGAGTCCCATCTATAATTTATTGAATCCCACACCATGCTGTTTGAAATCTTTTAAATACATAAAATCTTGATCAGCATAAAAAATTGCAAGATTTATTTTGTATTTTTTTTTAAGTTCCTATTTTATGTCAGTCTAGCCAGACAAAAAATAATTAAGAAGTCACATGTTTACGTTTAACCCTGACCCGTAGAGGTGCCTCCCAGGGATGAAGCTCAGGTAGAAATTTTTCATCCCGGTCAATTGACAGTGTGTAAATTGATATGATTACATCATAAATGCAAACTGTGTGTCTGACTGTTTGCATGACTATGCAATTTATCAGTTTGTCTCTTAAAAAGAATAGAAATCCTGAAATGAACAAGGGAGAAAAAAATCCAGTGATGACTTGTCCTACTTTCAAACTTTACAATAATAGTTTATTGTCTTGTGAAGTTGAGAATCTTTTATTTTAGAAATGCCAGTTTGACTGTCAAATTGGTATTTTTAAATCATAACAAACCAAAACATACGCACTGGGGTTTTACTATGGTTGGTGATGTATTCATCAACAGCAGGGCATGGAAAATTTTGAAATCTCAATCGGTCCAGGCCTGTTGCCCCCCACCCCCAATTCAATATACCCCCCCCCCAGTTTCTGAATACGGCGAATATTTGTTGATAGTTACAGTACAGTTAACAGCAAAAACGAAAAAAAAAACGGAATTGAAATTTCAACCTGATACTAGTACAATGGAATCACAAACACATACTTGATTGAAATAGATAATATTAAACGAAATCCCAATTACCCACTTATGATTATTTTTCTAGCCACAATTAGAAATATCAATCCATGATTTTAATCCTTTGACGTCATCAACGATGACGTATCACACCCGTGTAAATGTAATAGATGACATATTTCTTAGTCACATGACCGCTAAACCAAAGGAGCTATAAAATTGTAAACAGATGAGAAGGCGGAGCTACGACTTTGATATTGACAAGCGTCTTGCGTACGAAGCTGTCATTGGTTGATTGAGGAATTGCAATATAGTCTGCAAAATCTTAGCTATTAATGTTGGCTTCCTTTTTGATGTTACTAAACTTTATTTGATTCTGTTTTCTTTTGTTGATTCAACAGTTACTGTTCTATAGTCATTGGAAAGATTTGTGAAATTTCTAAATCATAACAAACCAAAACATATGCACTGGGGTTTTACTAAGGTTGGTTATGTATTCATCAACAGTTACTGTTCTATAGTCATTGGAAAGATTTGTAAAATTTTATTAAATACATATTATTTTTTTATGATGCCAAGTGTTTTATTTGTTTCAGGACTGGAAATATCTTCAGTGTTAATTATCTGCAAAAATTATTAACAAAAATCAATGAAAATAATCCGAAAAGTAAACTGTGTTCACTTATTCCATCAATATTGTCAGAGGCAGAGTGTAGATGTGAGCGTGCTGAAAGTTTTACAATGTCTGGCAGATATAAAGATAATGACGAGAAATGTCAGTATTGTGAAAATAAAACACAGGATGGTTCTGGAGAGCCAGCTGTAAAGAAGCAAAAGATTGACAATGAGTCCAAAGATGCTGAACTTCCGGAATACTCGGCATTGTCTGAAGAATGTACATTTGGGAAACGTGACACAAAACATTCTAACTCTGAAGTTACTTATAATGATAACAAGGTGTATAAGGACATGCCATTATTTTACTACGATTTACAGAAGAAAAAATACAGTGGATTTCCGAAGTGAGTATCATACTTTTAGTAGGTGACCATATCATGGCATTATGTTACACTTTCATATTAATTGTAAAAACTCATGCATTATATTTTTATTGTACTTATATTGGACATTCCATTATATGTTGTAACTCATACAAAATTTGTTTTGTAAGGATGCTTTAAGACATTGATGGACAATATAATGTCCTCTACCCTGTTCAGAGAAAAATGTTTCATATTCAAAAGTATTGTGTTGTACTTTTTGTAAGTTTAATCATTTTCATTATATTTGTATTGGTTTGTAATAATAATTATTATTTTGTTTTAATTGTGGGGTTTTACTGTTACATACTGACTAGCAGTTTATTAACCAGTGTTCTTGTACTCTGTACTGGTCTTGTCCACAAGTGTCAACTTCCAAACACTTCTTACTTATTTCTTTTTGAGCTGACTGGGGAACATTGATTTTTATACAATTTTTATTTACACTGACAGGTTAGATAAAGTTATCACTTTGTTACGTGCAGCAGGTTACCGTGCTAGCAGAACGCACTTTGAACACCAAGCTATAAGAACCAGTGCCAATGGACGACAACTGAATGAATTAATGTTGAAACTTGTGAAGAAGTAGACAAACATTATATGGTGCTAAGGAAGTGGATTTGTCTCAGTGGATTTTGTATGATATTTGCATAAATTGTTAAAAGCTGAAATTCTTGGAATTAAATGTTACTAACAGCTTTGGTGCAGCTACAATTCATTGTTGACACCTGAATGCCTGATCACTTTAATCGTTTTTATCTCGCGACAGTCATGTTACATGTCCTCATTTTTTTAGATCACACATTTGGAAATTATCAATTAATTGCATTGTCATGAATTTTGTATCACAATCTATTTTACAGAAAGGCAATTTTATGTCATACTATGTTGTGTTACATTCTTGATGACATTTTCTTAGTTTTATTGCCTTTTTAGCTCACCCGAACACAAAAGTTCAGTGCGAGCTATTAGTATGGGTTAGTACGGTGTCATCAATGGCTTTCTCTGAAAGCACTGATCAGACTTCTTTCAAGCTGTGTAGCTTGTGACCTAACTGCAATTTGCTCATACCAGTTGACCCTTTTGGCAGCCACCAAAACTAAAAATAGTAAAACCCTTAAGTGACTTATTCTCTAAATTTGGTCTTTAACATCTTGGTCATCTATCAGGTTTTCTTAAATGAAAATGGTTGGCCCCTTTAAGGGGTCACTAGAGCTAAAAAACAAACATAAATAACTTTAAAAAAAAACTTCTTTTCATTAACCAATGGATGGATCATCACCAAATTTGGTCTGTAATATCTTTTGGTCATCACCAATATTCCTCTGTAGTATACTTAGATGATCCTGTATCAAGTTTATTGTTCCCCTTTATCTGCCCAGGAAAGTACTTTTATTACCTTTTTAGTAGCGGGTTAATTAACTACTCTGTATTTTAGTGGATTCAGTTCTAAGATTATGTTTTACAATATCACTTTTGCCAAGTTTTCTTGGTTTGAAATAATTTGTCAATGGAGGCAAAAAGCAGAAAAAAAATTCAAAAACCACCTCTTAAGAACTAATGTAATATTTATTCTGGTGAGCAATGCAGAGCCGTCATGTTTTAGTTAATTTAGTGATGTCTAGTTTTTATTCCTGATTTTTTTTGTTTTACTTCAGAAATGTGTTTTTTTTGGGGGGGGGGGTTAACTTATTTACTTGTGAAAATAATGCAATGCACCATAGTAGTTTTATGATGAGAAGTATCTATGAAGTGTGAATATCACTGTAACTATTCAATCAGTCAAGTGATCCTCAGTGTGAGGTAATCATGATTAATACACACAGATGTGTTTTCATCAACAAAACAAGGCTTTCTGGTTTATATTGTGTTCTATCTATATTTTGTTATAGCACCTACAGGCAGTTACCTCCTTTCAGTTTTATGAATATTTCACTTTGTTCAAAGACAGAGAAACATAGAATTCATATTCTTTAATATAAAACAAAACATAGAATTTTATATACAAGAACATTGATTCAGTGACATGCAATTATATGAACAGAAAATAGTGTAACTAGCATATCACAAGATAAAGTGACTGGAACATGATGTAAATGTTTGTACAAACAGGTCAGCGTTGACAATCTGCTGATTTTAGCACTAATTGTGGGACAAAACCCTTATTTCTACTATTTGACTTGTTTTCACAAGGTAAATATCCAGTATATATTTAGTGAATGAATTATTTTGATACTATATTTTGATGTTGTCAGGCAAAATTTCTGTGATGCAGATTTAACGTCAAAGAGAATATGATAAGAAAATATAATACAATAACATTTTGAATAGGCAAGCTTCAGAGCACATTAAAAGTCAGCATTTGGAGATAATAAGGTGGAGTTAATGTTTTGTAATGATCAATCTCAAAAGTCCATTAATAAAGAGGCTCTCCAATGATTGACTAACTCTGAATGTAAAAAGTTCTAGTAATTACTCAGTAAAAGTTACATTCACAAAACAAGGCCCAACCCAACAGATCCCTAGGTGCACAACACCCATTTTACAAAACTATGTTTTTTTCTTGACTCGTTTTATGGCTAATTTAAATCTGACTTCACACTGGAAAGCATCCATCAGAGCTTGCCTGGCACTGGCCGTGATGCTCTTAATTTTATTTGCTCTTTCTTTCAGGATAAGTTTCTAAAATAGAAGAAGAAATGAGTTAGTAAAAGATGATACAATCATAGCCCTACTCAGCAGTACATGTTTTATTTGTTAAGTGTTCAATAATCAAAAAAATACAAGTAGTTACCTCATATGATTTTATATCGTTGTTAAGGTATTTTTATTCAATCAACTTAAACACCAAGTATCTAACAATTAAACATAACTGCATTATCTTTAAGGTAACTACTGAACCCAGTCTAGTTCTATGTCAATATGGAAAAAAATGAACTTAACACAGAAGATACAAAAAAAATCATTATCTGGGGGGAATATTTAGAGGTAATACTGAAAACACTTCTGACAACATCCTGTCACTATAAAAAGGCCGTCTTAACATTGAAGTCATTGCTAAGTGAACTTTTTTTGTTTATAAAAATCACTTATTCTAATATCCTGGATAAATCATTAATTCACAAACTGTTTATGTTATTGTAAGTATCAATAGGTAAAATAAACATTTACCATTTCGTAGGAATCCTTGACTAACACATCCATGGCAACATTTAAACGATTATGTTCATCTATTTCCCAATAAACAATCTCCTGAAATGAATCAAAATGAATATTACAATACATTTAATGTTGTTCAGATACATTAATACCAAGTCAAAACAGTCTAATAATCTTGGCTACACAATCGTGACAGTATGATGTCAGGCCTTTTTCTATGCACACCACGGGTCCGACTATCTGACCCATTCCCAAAGCCAAATATAGGTTATTTTTCCCAATCCCATAAATAATTCCAAAATACTGTTTTGGTTATTTGTCAAAACCTTGACGATTCAGCGTCTGACAACGCTATTGGTGTCTGTAAATGACTATCGCTGGAGGCCGTGAAATACACTTTCCGCTGGAACAATTTACCTGCACACCTTTTCCAGTATTCGTTTTTTCCTTGGATCTTATAAGTTATTGTTGAAAAAATGTTGCACAACAATAAATACCGCGCTCGCAAAATACGAAGACGCACACATATAATTCAAAGTCCTTATGGTCTAAGCCCTGAAGCACTTCAATTTCAGGGTCCGAAAATTATTGAAAGCCCCCTTCCTGAGTCTTCTGTTGACATTTCTGTTGAATATCAACCAGTTAAAATTTAAAGCCATCCAGTTGAATATGCACCTGATGTGGAAAGTACATTGACTAAATCCCTGTATCCAACTAAACTGCTTCAGACTTCCCTCGCCCTGAATCTTAGCTAGCCAGTCTAATAAAACAATATCAAAGGATTTCATTGCCCCCCCTCCTTTCCGAAATACCAGACAGGCATATACTAGACTCACTGAAATTAAATACGAGAGGTCATACTCCTGTTAGGGTATGGACAGTCCATGAACACTGACTGTTTTTTCTTGTAAACTATTTATCACCTGTTTTTAATGAGAAAAATAAATTCCCAAAATGGCTTTTTGATTGATAATTTTTCCCAAATTATTGGATTTTACGACTTGACTTTTTAAGATTTGGCCAGGGTCTTTTTTCCAAAATGGCTATAAAAAGGCCTGTAATCAAGGCTTGGAAAAAATCAGAAAACATACTGAGCATTAATTTTAGGAGATTTTTTGGTAAAGAGCGAGCTAAATATAGACGTTTCTGCATTCAAAAAATTATCACCACTAAGGTATAACTTTGATGGAAATAACACAGACCGGCCATATTGTCAATTATTTGCTAATTAGCAATTAATCAAAGTTTCTTAAATTGCTTTTAACAAATTAAACGCATATAATTGCAAAAAATCAATGAAATGTGTTACAGAAATTATGATAAAATTGTAAGAAAATTAGACAACAAATAAGATGGAAAAAGTAACCTACTTGTTTCATGGTGTATGGAATAGAATTGTCTATATAATCCAGAAAACTCTGTGTAACACACATCTTGGCGACATCGTACGGATGTTGATCTGTTATCACACTGCTGTGAAATATCCAATCACGAGCAGGTGCAATATTAACTAGATGCTCCTAAAGATGGATTGTAGAATTAGTGTAACTTTTTTTATAATAAACCTATTAGTATGCAAAAGGTACAAATCTACAAAGAATTTTAAAAGGATGAAAAGTAATACCAACTAATTATTTAACAATGCTTCAGAGTATAAAAATACAACATCACAGGGAATCTTATAACCTGACACTAATACAGAGTTTGGGACTTCATATTTCAGTAGTTGCCAAACATTTTTTGGCTCAATCAAAAATTATGAAAAGATACAAATTATAAAATAGATGTATATGCTTCTTGAACCATGACAACATGATTTTACCTTAACATCATCAATACCAGTCCCATCCAATGATGACACCATGAAAACTTTATTAAAATGTTCCCAACCACTTTCCTTTTTGGCTTTTTCATATGCTTCCTTCATAACAGCAAATTTATCTGTCCAGTCACTATCATCATCCATGTCAATCTTAAGATTTGAAGCAAATTCTTCCACAGATGGTTTGGAGAGAATATTAGATAAATGCTCTGACTGATAGGAGATCTCTTTAATATAGTCACAGTTGTTTGAACTTTCAGTTTTTGTTGCATCATTTACTGGTTCTAATTTTGAAGAATCAAGTTCAGTATTAACAGAGCTTAACACATTGCTTCCTTCCTCAATTGAATCAGATAAACCACGACCAGATGTTTCACATATCTCACTTGACATGTCCTTCAGATTTTTCTCTTCTACAAATTCACCTTGTCCAAGAGATTCCATGAAATTTCCAGCTGTAGTCTTTGCATTTAGTTCATTTACAACATGATGACAATCTGCAATGCTGTCCTTCAAGGTGTTCTCCACCTCAGCAATTTCTCTATTATCCTCACTTAATTCTATTGACTTTTCTCTAAAGAATTCACCAGAATTATCAAATGTTCTCCCTTCTCCAACTGAGTCATTACTTGGTTCATTATCAATGTCTTCCATTGATTTAGGCTTTGTTCTTACTTTCAATTTTCCGTACTTCTTTTCTAATTTATCAAAAAGCTCCATAGAATTTTCCCTGGGGTCTAAAGATTTCTCCTTTTTTCTTTCAGTGAAACGTCTACCAAATGTTTTTCCATTAATGACCCCACAGGACAAGCGTTCTGTTATATTCAACAGTAATGACTGCTGTTTTATTTTGGACAATTTTCTCAGTTCATCAACCTAAAAATGTTTAAAATAAACCTGCTTTAATATGAAGCATAACAGTACAAATGTACAATTAAACTCACAGATGACACAACATTCAACAAGACCAGTTTTACCACTAATCCTTAAGTTAATCTGGTTGAAAAACATAAATCTTAGTTCATACTGTTTGTTTGTACAATTAAATATAGGTGGTTTCTTATTTTCTGTCCACACGAGAGAAAAAGTCTGAATTACGTTTCTGCACCAGAAGGTTTTATTTTTCACAAACAAAACAAAACATTTATAAGTAAAGATAATGAATAAAAATCAAAATAGTAAAACTAGTACTTTTTGTGAAAGCATAAATGTAGTTTTTCTCAATAAATTTATTTGTTTGTTGAAAATCAAACATTAGACCATACCTTGTTCAGAATAAGAAATGAAGGAACATCTTTATGAAGATGGAGAACTTTCAGTACTTCTGTATTTAGTTTAAATCTCGTCCATATATCAGCAACATCAACAACCACACCAACTGCAAAATGAGAAAATCCATACTTTTACAACATCAATTAAGGTTCAATTTTTCATGTGAATCCAGTAACCCATTATATAGTTGCCATAATACAGAACAATAAAAAATCACAAAAATAAACATAGCATTAATAATAAGTAAATCTTGTATTAAGAGGCCCCCCCAAGGGAAAGACCAAAAGTGGTCTCTTAATAAAATGGCCACTCAATACAAAACTTGGAAGTTGCAAATATATTGACAGTGACACAAATTTAGGTTAACAGTTGCATTGTTTCATTTCCTTCATGTATATGTATGTTATTTTTTCTATAATACTATATTGATATATCACTCATGTTGCCTGATAATCTTAAAATAACAATCTGGTATTAAAATACCCTTCAGTTGCCTAAATACTTACACATTCCCAAAATATGACATCATCCCCACATGTCAATTGAACTGCAAACAGGCATAATTAATTCAGAATTCACAAATACAAGAAATAATGGAAACGAAATTCCTTTGTTAATGATGTTTCACATGTATTTGATGAAGTATTTCTTGGTCACATGATTACTAAGTTCCCACCACCTCTTCATGTGATCTATGTTAAGAAACCTTCCCAGATTTGATAGTCTGCTTGGACTATGCACTCGGAAAATGCTACTTTCACAAAGGATGTTTCTTACTAAAACAGACACAAATTTGAAAGCAGAAGTTCTTTTTAGTGGTGTCTTTAAACCATTCAAACACAACATCGTTAATATCCCTGTTGCCAAAAGATCATACCCAGACAAATTGTTTTCAAACTCAATTAGTGCTTTTGCTTTCTTTTTCAGAATATTCTGAATCTGGAGCTTTCCATCACCCTTCATCAGCACTTTGGGCATGCAGTTACCTTAGTTCTATCACTGGAACCTTATCATGCAATGTTAATACTTCACGTTTTGCACTTGAATCAAATAACTTTACAATAGTAATTGAATTCAATTTTTGTGAAACAATTCAGAACACATGTAAACATCTGAATATATTAATGTGAGTGAAAGTTGAAAATTAAAAAAAAAAAACAGAAATCTTAACCTCTGTGCAGAAACAATAAAAACCAGTAGGATCCAGACTTGGAAAAAAACGAAGATCCAGAAAATTCTAGGGAACTCTTAACCATGTATTAGGCTGAGGTTAATTTACTGTATTTATGCATAAAGGCAGAGCTATATCTTGTTTTGGATGATTTGATTGGATGATACGCGCATTGTGTATCATTTGCACAAAAAGCCAATTGCAATCTTGCGCTGTACTGAATGTTTTCACACGTTTGACACATTTTAATTGTGAATATCTGTGTTTACATATCACATTCTACAGGAAATAGCAGTTTCACACATAAAACAGTGGCTTCATGAAAAGATCAGCCTCATTTTGGCAACAAATTAGTGCTCACTGGTTGCCTTGTGCAAAAATTGCTAAAATATTAAAAAACAGTGAATAAATGCTCAGGGATTTTTTTGAAGTGGAAGAAAAAAGTCTTTAATAAACACAGTTGTATGAGGCCTATACAAAAAAAGGTATGTTTCCGGTTACATGCCCAAAAAAATATGGATCAGAAGGTAGGGATTTTTTTATGGTTTTTTTACATGTATCGGCAACACTTTAGTGAAAACTACAATATAGCACTAAGATTTGAATGCCGTAAAAACTTTAGAGTCAGGAGGTAAAAGATGGGTCACTCAGGTAACCTGAGCAAAATTGACTATATGAATATTATATATCTACTCACCAACATCAGCTTCTTGTACGCTTTTCTCAGGATCCAACAACAAGGACGCTTCACATTTATGTCTGAAAGCAGAAAGGATTTAAACATTAGACTATATTCAAAACTCTTGTTCTGATTTCTATATCTACTAGATGAACAATGTTGATGAACAATGCTGGATATTAGTAATTATATTTACCCAAATTTGCCTGAACAAAGTTAAGAAATTAGCTGACGGCATTCCAACACTGTCACTTACTAGAATTATTACAGTCAAATCTAAAACTGATTTGAAAGTGTTTAATGACAATTGAATTTAGTACAATATGTTTGTTGAAACAATGATTTTATGATATACAGATATAACTCTTACAGATCAATGCCAATATGATTCATGTTTCAGCATAAAATTCAAAAATGGACAGAGGTAATCAATATAAAATATAAACATTTGTATAACGTTTTACCTCTGTCTTTGTATCCTGTTGATCACACCAGGTGTATCCACTAAAACCTACAAAAACATTTTTTCAAAGTTCATTTAAAAAAATCCACTATCTTCAAAAAAAGGCACTTCATTTTTTCATATTGTTCATCAATATTCTACGTGAGAAATGTGCAAAAGCATCTTTAACACTCTGACTGATAATTGCCTCAAATTACTGAAGTAGGGACAAAGTAATGCAAAATAGATTCCCTAAAAAAAGGGTTATGGTTTTACTGAATTGACACAAAGAGTAAGGGAAATAAGCTATTATAAACTAGGCAATATCTAAAACAAAATCTAATCCTTAAATAAAAGATTATTTACTGAATACAACAACACAGATATTTACATCCCTAACAAAAAAGCCAATGTTAGTCATCTTGGATAAATTACAAAAATATTTTAATTTGATTACAACATGTTGACTTATATAATGAGTAGATATTCTGACATGGAGAAATTCTGCAACAGGTCATTTTACCAAAACCCTCAGAAGAAAAAATCAAAATCATGTAATTTACTTTGTATTATCCATACTGTTATATCTAACTTACTATCAGTGTATCATAAATACTGTTATATTTAACTTACTATCTGTGTATCATAAATATTGTTATATTTAACTTAATATCTGTGTATTATAAATATTGTTATATCTAACTTATTGTCTGTGTATTATAAATATTGTTATATATACTTACTATCTGTGTATCATAAATATTGTTATATTTAACTTACTATCTGTGTATTATAAATATTGTTATATATACTTATTATCTGTGTATCATAAATATTGTTATATTTAACTTACTATCTGTGTATTATAAATATTGTTATGTCTAACTTATTGTCTGTGTATCATAAATATTGTTATATTTAACTTAGTATCTTTGTATTATAAATATTGTTATATCTAACTTATTGTCTGCGTATTATAAATATTGTTATATCTAACTTATTGTCTGCGTATTATAAATATTGTTCTATCTAACTTACTATCTGTGTATTATAAATATTGTTATATCTAACTTATTGTCTGCGTATTATAAATATTGTTATATCTAACTTACTATCTGTGTATTATAAATATTGTTATATCTAACTTATTGTCTGCGTATTATAAATATTGTTATATCTAACTTAATGTCTGTGTATTATAAATATTGTTATATACACTTACTATCTGTGTATTATCTATATTGAACATGCTGTTTGTGTTAGCCCTAGTTGTATGAACTTTCTTTGATACACCAGTCACCTGAAAAAAACCCAATAGAAACATAATAAAAATGAACATACAACTTTTACAAGGTATAATTCTGAGTATACATACTTCCATCACACACTAATTCAGAAACACTGTATCATAACATTCACATGAAATATAATGTACAGTTCCATTTCTCAGGCAAGAAGTACTTAACACAAAATTACAAATCTAGCTTCACTCATCAGAACTTTTTCATGATCTTATAGTTTGTAAGCCTTGTAATACAAATGTTTAGACTGATGATCAGTGATTGTTTGAAGCGAGCAGAAAGATTATATTTGATTATTACAAACACTGATAATCCACAAATCAGATAAGTTTGGAAAGACATTAGATTATACCTTCCATCCCATGAGCTTGTTGACAAATGAAGATTTGCCAGCATTTGGGGCTCCTATAACCGCCACTCTCAGTAAATGAGGATTCTCAGGTTGGTCAGGCTTCAACAAACACCTTCTATACAGTTCAACTAGAAATATAAAGGAAACAGTCACATTGAAACAACCACCAAGACAGGCCACAACTCATTAGCCTTTCTCAGAAGAAACCTTACTTGCTGCCCTACAAGGTCCAGTCACACCATGGATTAATCTTTAAGTATGCAAGTACAGTGAGGGATCCATATGCAGCAATTGACATCAGTCAGCTTGAAGCCATCCAGAACATGCGCTATTTTTATCAGTTCAAATATTCAACTTTGCACTTTTGAAGCCACACTACACCCTATTTGACAATGCTCCCAAGAGAGCTAATGTGCAGCACTGACGAAAATTAATACAATGTATAAAAAAGTTACAAGTGACATTACAAGAAGAGGTATAATTTTTAAATCAAAATATTGGTTTTGAAACAAAATCAAGTCAATGAGTCCACTCAATTGTGAACGATGTTCATTACAGGATGACATAGTCACTTCTGTTATATACAATGCAGTCAAATGTAACGCAGTACCTGGATTCCTGTCCATGATGCGACTATGTGGGTGGGTAGCTGTGATATTTCTGTCCTCAAATCCGGTGCCATCAGCATTTTCCACAACATAAGATGACTGATATTGGCCATTTTCAACGCCACTGTACTCGGACAGACATCTGAATGATGTATTACGCAAAACATGTTGACACCAGCTCCATGTATAACCTGAATAACAAGCAACAAGATTTGAGCATATCGCGAAATCATATTACAAAATGATAATTCGGCATTTGTAAATATCTGAAAATATGTTGCGATTTCTAGGTGAGTACGTACTGAATAAAATAAATTTATTTGTCATATCTATAATAATTTAATAATCCTTACCGTGAAAATGAGAAATTTTATGAAACACTGACCGAATCATTGCTGAGAGTTAGTTCCCTTGATTTCGTTTAACCAACGACCCGAACAAATTCACGGCCCTTCTGCACGATTAACAGATTAATCAACGCTGGACCTTCACACTGGGTCTATATTTGGGAATTTTATTTAGTACATGTAGCTTTTCCGAGAAAAGTGTTCAATAAAATTGGAAATTACCTATTTCTGGGTGTAACTTGCTGTTGTATGTTTTGAAGAGGAGCCTGACAGATTTATTCAGGACAATACTCTTATATTCAGAAATTAATCCAGTTTTGAGATCAGATAGAAAAACTGATATTGAAGAGTAAAATGAATTTTATTATTCTTTTTCAGTTCATTGACCATGCAAGCAGGTTTAAGAGCAAATTGATTTACTTTGAAACTAGGCCCAATTCTTAAACTTACAAATATTGGAAGGTAAACAACTATTTATAACATGTTAACTGTCACCTAGAAATAGCAGACTCCCTGCAGAACATATTTATTTTTGATAATCTAGACTAAATACACCTCTAAATAAGGCTGACCGAGTTTATTTACTTTTTCTTCTCCCTCTCTCTCTCTCTGGTGGCCTTTGTTCACAAGTGTGACCAAGTTAAGTATTTAGGTTATAAAAGTGAAAGTAGTGTGACTGCAAATTGGCTAGGGGAGTGCCAGTGGTATGACATAAATAAGATACAACAGTGACAGTTCAATACTGATTCCTTACTTTATTCTATTGTTTCTTTTTTTTCAGAAAAATTATTTTTAAAAGATGATTTTATTCTGCATGTATGGAATAACACAATAATGTCAGTGATAAATGAAAACACAATGAATACATTAACATGAAGTATGATATCATTTTGAAGATACCAAGTGGGTTTCTGTGTGTATTTAACATGATGAAGGAAACTAAGGTCATCCTTAATAAAGTTGGTTTGCAGATACAGGACCAACTGATTACTCACTTTATTACAGCTGCTTGTTATCAGTACAAGAAAATGTTAATATTAAACCTACCTACCATTACAAGTTTGGGTCGTGTACTGCAAACTTACATTTTAAACAAGAATGGTCTAAGACAACAAAATTAACAATGATAAAATGAGATATAGTTGAAATGTAAATATGTTGAAAACAATCCAACATATGTCAGACACCATTTACTGATTTTTTACAAAACATACTAGCTATGTTAAAGGCACTACACATGTCTGTCATGAAAAAGTAGAGTCACCAAATAGTGGCTTTAATTTAAATGAATTAGCCAACAAGCAGAAATTCGAAATAAAACACAAATACATGTAATATGAAAAGCTGAACTTCGGTTTAACAGATATATAAACACTCTTGAACATAGCTGCTTGTCTATATTGTACACAGACTTTAAATCAATGATTAGCAACAAAGGGCGACCCATTGTTTTACTCCTGAAATAACCGATATAGAAGTATATAAGAAAAGTACATGTAGTTTTTGAAAATAAAGATGTTGTGAAGATAAAACAAAGCTGAGTGCTCAAAAACAGAGACATGCACACTATAATATTAACAAGTGATTGTAAGTATAAAGTCCGAAAACTTACCAGTAGTCAGGTAATTACAATTTAATTTACATACCATTCAAATTAATGCATCACTTTTTTCAAGGAATAAAACTTTGAATATTTAATAAAACAAGGTGTTCCAGCATATCCCATTTTTTAGTCATATGTATAAAATTTGTGAATATAGAAGTCATTCAAAAATGACTTTAAATACACAGAAACAACAGATTAATAAAGTCTTTTAATAAAAAATATACCAATAATCATTACTTTAGTACAAACAAATCAATCCAAATTTTATGTTATCAGACCAGTCACCATGTTAAAGATTCCTAACAGTTCATTTATGTCAGGAAATGTTACAAATTTCTGTAGACATTTACTGTTATATGTAATCATAATTCAGTGAACAGTAAAAACCAACAATTTTTTGCAAGATTTTCAATGTGTTCATTCAATGAAATATAAAAAATATATATCAACCTAAGTACAACACTTCATTTAGTTCTGTTGAAAAACAAATTTGTGAGCAACTTTTATCAATCAAATGGACAAAAACATACAAGTATATTATGTATGATAAAATGTTTAACAACAAGTATGTTAAAATGGTTTATAACTATACATCCAGTCCATATTCATCCATTTTGGAAGAATCTGACACTGGACTAACAATCCAAGCCAGCTAAATGAATAAAGGGACGTAACTCCAGACTGTGAACAGAAGATCTTAAAATAAAAGCTATGAGGTCACTTGTTTAGCATGATATCAATCATGTATGTTTATATACTTGGAGTATGAAATACTGGTAAAATAAAACTACAATATACCATATTTCAGCCAAGTTACAAAAAGTTCATAGACATATATAGAGTGATAGACACAAACAAGTGTGTTTTGTAAATAAGACGTCACCAAAATCCCAGATAAATTTTACTTTTACCCATAAATGAATTACATTTCATCTTATAAAAAGAGTTTCTAGATCACAAATCTGGAGTCTACCCCCTTTAAGAGTATAAAATATACATAAAAACCTGAAGGTAACATCATTTTAAAAAAAAATACAATTTTTTACTTTTTCTTTTTTTTCTTCATAGGGTTAATTTTACGGATTTTTTCCACAACTTTTCTAATTGCACCAAATCGACCAGTAGCATCAGGAAGGTTTTCAAATGGTATATGATCCTCAATACCTTGAGAAAACTTTGAATCAGAGGGCAAAACATCAAAACTTCCAGACCTTCTCAATATAGGAGTTCCATAGTCTTTAGATACAGAAACAGTTCCCTTAAAAAGTGGTTTATCCTCAGAAAATGGATTTTGAACAGGAGTACCAGGGTTTGAACTGGCTGGACTTCCTGTTCCCAGTTCACCGAATGTTTGAATAGAAGTAGTGGAACCAACTCTAGTCAGCTGCGGTTTAATAAATTCAAAATCCTCAGTACTATCAATTGAGTCATTAGCAATTTCAATAGCATGTTTGGAATCAGAACCATCATTAAATGAATCAATTTCAATGGGATTACATGACTGTTCCCCTTCTACAACACTAGATTGTGAATCATCATCACAGCTGTCTAACACAACAACTTCATCATCACCAGCATCATCTAAAGTCTTTTGAATAAGTTTGTACTTTTCTTCAAGTTCTTCCAAAGACGGTGAATCAGATCTTGAATTACTTGATTCTCGAGATGACTGTTTAAAAGACTGACGTGAATTTTCATCTGGAGTCGGAGGGGGTGTGGTCAGAGGAATAGGGGGACGACTAGGAGGAGTCTCAGGAGGAAGAGGAGGGTTAACACCAATTACAGTGACACCTGACTCATCTGAAATGAGTACACACAAATTTGAACAATTGCTATTGATATAAAGATGAGAAATTTAATTTGTATAGAGCTGAGCAAAGTGTTCAATCCAGTGATAATTAAACAGAAAATATAAAAAATATTCATAGCTGATTTTGTAAAATCGAAGTTTGTGGTATTTGATACAAAATTAATGTAACTTAGTTTTGGCAAATAAAGAGAGTGATACTGTAGTAAATCCTCAAACTTGTTCCAAATACATGTTATATCAGTCTATAAAGTTTAGCCTACTGTAGATAATATATAAAGTTTCATACCATCAAGATCCATGTCAGATGTATCTAATTTTTGTCTTTTAACTGACTCAATTTGTTCTTCTTCCTCGAGCTGTCTTTTCATAGATTCCTGCTTAAACGTAAACAATCAAAATATAATCAAAGACATTTAACATTGATTAAGAAAACGTTAAATGAATCTATATCAATGAGAACTATTGGAAAATTTACTCAATTTCAATAATAATGGTTCATCTTCCACTTTATGACAATTGACTACAAGCATTCAGACACTTAACTTTATACATTATTCCCTATCAGAAACACATACACATTTTAATCACTTTAAGGAAAAAATCTAACACAGATCATGATAAATCTTATACCAGTGCAAGGAACCAGGCAAAAATATTCAAATTCTTAAGATAAAACTAAACTTTGATGTATTGATATATGAGACATAAGTCAAATTCAGGTCAGTTTACAAGCAACTAAAAACATTCAATTCTCCAACATTGAAAATATGGGTCCATACACTAACCTGCATCTCAGTGTGAGCAATTAATGTAGCCTTCAGCTGATGTTGTTGTAGTGGTGGAAAACCGTATGTATCAGATTCCTGAATTATAGACAACATAATGAAATGTATACATAGGAAACAGTGGTACAAGATTATATATTTTACTTTGTTACTCTGTCATCTGACATAGTTTTTTAAAACTTCTATGCATGGAATAAAAGATCACACAACAAGATGCTGCATGCAATAAACAAATATGCACCTGATGGTGAGGATGACAATAGATTTTGAATCTGAATGAGATCAATGTGTAAAAGTAGAAGCACACATATACATAATTGCCCAATATATTCCATACAGAAAAAAATACAAAGTCCCATAACTGTGATAACAAAAATCAATACAGATAAGCAGTGTTGGTGCTTGACAAAATGGTAAAATGTAGTTAGAATAAGTAGTTTAGCAAGAAACCAGCCAATGACAAAAGACAAAACGACATAATCTACTTAACATAAAAATAACCCATTTAAAATTGTGTACATCCAATTATAGTCATGGTCAAACGAGGCTGGGTGCGATGAGTTGATTGGGAATGGTCCAAGGCGACAACTGTATAAGTATCAAAACGATACACAAGATAGTAAAATCAATCCTTCGAATATTTTATGAAACTGACACAGTGAGAGAAGAACACTTACGTCGACAATATCAGGACCAGTCTCCACAGTGAAGCCAGGGTACTCTATTATTTTCTGTACATCAAGTTGTGGACCAGGTGGTTCTTCTCCCTCTTCCATACCATCATCAACATCTGAAGTAACATCACAGCCAGGTAATCATACAACATATCAGAAAAAAGATAAATCTGTTTTTATTTGCCTCACCTTTGTTATTATCATTTGTCATTTTAAGCCTTTTGTATTCAAGGTAGTTTTATAAATAAAGCATTCAAGAACAATGTGACCAAACGATATATACACACACAGGTGTGTCAGAAGTACACACACACAGGTGTGTCAGAATTACACACACACAGGCGTGTCAGAAGTACATGTATATTGAGTAATCATAAAAACTAAACTCCACATTGTATGCACTGAATTCAATTAAGGCAGAGAAATCATGAAATCTTTTTTGAATTCCACAAGACCGAAAAACTATTAACGCAATAGTGAAGGGAAGTGATCATATCCAAAATAATGAAGACTGAACAATATTATACACTTACCAATGCCATCTTTATCAAACATAGACAAGCCTGGGTCAGACTTAGCCTCCTCCATCCATCCCGGAGGATAACCTAACACTCTCATTCTGTAGATGTGTATAGGTAACTGATGGGGCTTCAATCCTAAAGCTTCTCTCAAGGCATCACTGTAATATAAAATATTATCATACACTCATTATACAACCCCTTTAAAGTAGATTTTTGTGAGAATAATGTAAAGATATTGTACATCAGAGCTGACTCATGCATCCCCTGTTAATATGTACATCAATTTGTTGTATGTCAGAGCGGACTCATGTATCCCCTGTTAATAGGTACATCAATTTGTTGTACATCAGAGCTGACTCATGTATCCCCTGTTAATATGTACATCAATTTGTTGTACGTCAGAGCGGACTCATGTATACCCTGTTAATATGTACATAAATTTGTTGCTAAGCAATCAGTTTCATTTTGTGATAACATTAAGCTTACATTTAGAGACATTAATCTTGACATATCCGACTTATTATTGATTATTTCAGATTATAAAATATACTTGTTTAGGATCATTTCAAACTTATATACATATATACAATCTCATTAAATGAGTTAATGCAGTTCCTGCAATGCCGAGTCAAACAATATATAACAAAAACAATTGAGAATGAGTTCTACTTTTCTATGTGGGTGAGGGGGGAGGTTACAAATTTACCAAGTTCTAGCCAACAGGAGTTCATTGTATCTAAATTTGTAGACAGGACAGAAATTCAACAAAAGCTCTATATTATCTCACCTTAAAACACCAGGTTTGAATTTACCATGTTTACTATCTTCTCCTTGTGTTTCTTTGTGGTACCTAGCAGACCTGCGTAAAATAATGTCATATTGATGATTAAAGAATCAAGCAGACCTGCGTAAAATAATGTCATATTGATGATTAAAGAATCAAGCAGACCTGAGTAAAATAATGTCATATGGATGATTAAAGAATCAAGCAGACCTGAGTAAAATAATGTCATATGGATGATTAAAGAATCAAGCAGCCTAAAGGCAAAGATACAGAATTTGACAGAATCCACAAATACGATCAAAATAAGTTCAAAAGAATTCCACTGAATTTCTGAGGAATTTGCATTAAGTTTGTGTATTATATACAGAAATGCACTTGTTATAATATGATGAAACAAATGTTTTGGATTTTACAATGGATTTACAAAAAAGAAGAAATCTGAAAAACAAAAGCATGAATTGAATAGGAATGTTACATATATGATTATGTTCATACTTAGGCCCTGTTGGAGTGTGAGCAGATGATTTCATAGCATTTCTAGCTTCATTGATCTTTCTTTGATCTCTAGGTAGTTGACATTCACTCAACATATGGTCACCGTCACAGTTCCAACATACATTCTTCTTCCTAGAGGTGATGTACAAAATACATCAACAATCTGACAGCCTTTTTATCATTTTTGTTAGTTTAAATATAGATCACCATAAACACTTCTCAAAACAATACACACGATCATTTCCCTGAGAATCTGAGCAATCATAAACTTACATAATTTCATCATGTCAGCCAAAATCCCAAAAGCTTTTTTCTGTCATACTTGACAGAAGTTTACACATTTCATGCTAAAAGGACAAAATTTTAGGTGTATGATGTTTTATATCAGACTCTAGAATCTCCTTTCATTTGATAACAATAAGAATAAAAACTAAAATAAATGTTATCAAGGCTTTTGTCTTTTAATGCTGACTAAAAACTGACTACTTCTCTACAATACGTGCTTAAGTCTTCAGATGTGAGGACAAATACTGGAGAGAAAGTAATGCAATAGAGACAGACTTTAATTCAGGTTAAATTTAGCTGCGAAAAAAACTTATCAGACACTGATCTCCAACAATAAACTTATCAGACACTGATCTCCAACAATAAACTTATCAGACACTGATCTCCAACAATAAACTTATCAGACACTGATCTTCAACAATAAACTTATCAGACACTGATCTTCAACAATAAACTTATCAGACACTGATCTTCAACAATAAACTTATCAGACACTGATCTTCAACAATAAACTTATCAGACACTGATCTCCAACAATAAACTTATCAGACACTGATCTCCAACAATAAACTTATCAGACACTGATCTCCAACAATAAACTTATCAGACACTGATCTTCAACAATAAACTTATCAGACACTGATCTTCAACAATAAACTTATCAGACACTGATCTTCAACAATAAACTTATCAGACACTGATCTTCAACAATAAACTTATCAGACACTGATCTCCAACAATAAACTAATCAGACACTGATCTTCAACAATAAACTTATCAGACACTGATCTTCAACAATAAACTTATCAGACACTGATCTCCAACAATAAACTTATCAGACACTGATCTCCAACAATAAACTTATCAGACACTGGTCTCCAACAATAAACTTATCAGACACTGATCTCCAACAATAAACTTATCAGACACTGATCTCCCAACATGAAGCAAGGTGCAGAATGTCAATAATCTGTTGTAAACTATTAAAACACAATTTGGTATAACATTACATTTATTATTTAGGTTATGTCATAAAAAATATTAAATTTCCTTGAAATCATACATAAGGTAAAAGAGAGGAATATATTAATGGAGGACAAATTTACCTTTCAGCTTTTTTGGCAATAGCTTTTCGTTCAGCCTCATCTAAAGGAAGTACATCAGTAATAACCTGATCATACCTGTTCAAAGTTCAGGAAATATATGTACAATGTATCAGTTACATATGTTTTACTACACTACCAGATCATACCTGTACAAAGTTCAGAAAATATATGTACAATGTATCAGTTACATATGTTTTACAACACTACCAGATCATACCTGTACAAAGTTCAGGAAATATATGTACAATGTATCAGTTACATATGCTTTACTACACTACCAGATCATACCTGTACAAAGTTCAGGAAATATATGTACAATGTATCAGTTACATACGTTTTACTACACTACCAGATCATATCTGTACAAAGTTCAGGAAATATATGTACAATGTATGAGTTACATATGTTTTACTACACTACCAGATCATACCTGTACAAAGTTCAGGAAATATATGTACAATGTATGAGTTACATACGTTTTACTACACTACCAGATCATACCTGTACAAAGTTCAGGAAATATATGTACAATGTATCAGTTACATATGTTTTACTACACTACCAGATCATACCTGTACACAGTTCAGGAAATATATGTACAATGTATCAGTTACATATGTTTTACAACACTACCAGATCATACCTGTACAAAGTTCAGGAAATATATGTACAATGTATCAGTTACATATGTTTTACTACACTACCAGATCATACCTGTACACAGTTCAGGAAATATATGTACAATGTATCAGTTACATAAGTTTACAACACTACATGATGACATATCATTTTGTATAACACAGACATACAATAACAATGTACAGACATACAATAACAAGGTACAGACATACAATAACAAGGTACAGACATACAATAACAAGGTACAGACATACAATAACAATGTACAGACCAGCTACCATGACTTTTGTTACTTTTACAGTATAGCTACAGTCAAAAATATCATCTTTGAATTCCACAAATTGTCATGAATTTCTGACATTACAGTATTGGACAATATTTCATGCCTGTGACATCATAAACAAATTAAATCATATGGAACCAGCACTAAGTGTTCAGATTCCTCAATGATCATCTTGTACAGGCTTATACTGTTTTATTGTGAGACTGAACTGAACATGTAACATGCATATAGCTGCAAACAAACATTTTCATTATCCATGTTACAGTGAACACTTACCTAGTCAGCAGGTAAATAATTACGTTTGTTACTCATGTAAAAAAGAATTAAACAGACAGTAATGAGACCTATCAAGCAAATACAAGAAATTACCTGACAATATCAACATGATAAACAAAAAGGATACGAAGGTATGTCCCAACTATCTGTGAGAGAAGGATTGTATTCAACAAGGGGCCAGCCAAGTGTGTCTATCACATAATCAGGATAAAACTGGGAACAACCAATGATCTAAAATAATTCATTAAAACAATTACCAAAATCATAGTTTACATGTATAATACTGTCTATTTATGGCCACAAAAATCAATAATAATAAAGTGAATAATTAATCAGAGGCATACAGTAGGAATAAACACTATCATCCCATAACAGATACTTCACTTAACTTTAAACAGCATCTAGTCTTCACTGCCTAGCATTGATTATTTCATTCAAATTTCAATTAACAAAGTGAAATCTTTACACATTTATCTATGCTTTAAATGAATACAAAATGCTATTTTCCCCAAGGAAACATAGAAAAATTATTTCCTTACACAAATTTTCAATATTCAGAGACAACAAGAAGAATTTGAGGACACAAACTTACAGCATGAGACTGGTACATTTTGTTAGTTCTTTTCTCCACCGGAATCTTGTCATTTAATTCTGAACAACTCGGAACACTGCTCTGTAAATGATAAAAAATCTACTGGTGATAAAAATTCAACATTTACAATAAAAGCAGTTCAATATTGTACAAATATAATACCTGTTTAATGTATACTTAGTGCAAAACAATGACATACAGCATGTACATAATAGATTTACAACAACACCACTAACCCTGAGATCAAGTTTCTGTAGGGTTTCCTGTTCACTGTTAGCATCAATTTCAATCAATGATTTTATGAAATCTTCAATCTGTGTCCTGTATTTCCTGAAAAATTTGCAATCATTCATATAGCTGATGCTCATTATGTCAAACTCGCTAATATCAAAATTTCAATGTTGGGACATTGACTATTATTTTATTATGAATAGACACAGTCGAAACGTCATAAAATTGTTCAATATAAATGAACTTTGATACACAATGTACAAATAATTGGAGAAATTTGATGTTTAGTTATTAGAGCGATTGTTGGTGTATTGTAACAATTGTGCTATTTTTTTGTGGATAGGATAAGAATTTATACTTTCAATGTATTTAAGACATGCAACATTTACATAAAAAACACATGAACAAAAAATTACAACTTTATTCACACGAACTGATTTTGTAACTGTGAGCTTAAACACTGACATGATTATGTAATTATCATTAATTAAATATCAATTTCAGAGTTCAATACAAAAATATCTGATCAGGTGAGAAATTATAAGGCATATCGTGGGAAGTAAAGATGCGAAAATTTCTCTTGTTAACCAGCAACTTAATTGGTTCAACATAGATGGTCACTGCATAGTTGAAAATCGATGTTTGGGACCAAAGATCTTCTTCAATATACAAAAATATTGAGACCAATAATAAAAGCTGATCATAATAACTAAATAAGGATTTAATCTCTACCTTGAAAATCTGTTGTTTTGAAATAATATTTGTACAGCTGCCGATTCTTCTGAGTGAATAAATCTGAAATATCAGAAACATCAATGATTTAACCGTTTGCCTCATAATCATATTTTGGACTCTTCCAAATTCAAATCTAATATACAAAACATCAATTTATTTAAGAAAATTGGGTTATTTCTCTCTGACTGAGTGGAAAACATTGTGGTAAAAGAAGCCACTACTCATTACAAGCAATGGCTTCTTTTGCCACAATATTTTCAAGAGACGTCAGCTTCAGATGCAGGGAAAAGCGGTATTATGAAGCAAAGGGTTAAATAATTTCTACAACAATTAACATGAAAAATGCAGACTTTCACAAACTTTGTTCCCCTAAAGAAATAATATTAAAATATATACAAGAATCAGACAGGAATAATTGACTTGCTGAAAAATTATGCACTGGGTGTGACCAACAGCTTTTTTTAATGGGTATGAATCCCATATATCTAAAACAATTTTATCACAACCTTTGTTAATTGTGAGATAACAGGTTCTATACTTGGAAAAAAATGATATCGATTAATACATTAATTGTTGAATTGAAAGAAACAGTAAATGAAAAATAAATAAGTGTGTACTAAATCAAGACTTAAGGTAATATTATACTAACCTAGTTGAGTCAATGATGTTACAATAACGCTTGAATTTGTTTCCTGTAAACTTGTCAAGGAATGCAATATCTTGCTTAAATTATTTCTTATAATTTGTAATCAGTACAAAAAATGATACATCAGTGATCAGTCCTCATTGTATTATAGCTTTTCTTGTGTTTGACAGATGTTATTTATACAGGGTTTTCACCAGATGTCAAAGTTGAGGGTCAAAAATGACCCTTGGCTGATGAATCAGATGATAATTCGGTATATTTCATATTAAATGATAATTTCTAATTTTATGGTAAATTTGATGCTTTAATACAAATTCTCAAGAGTAAAAAGCTTTATTTTACTGATTTCAAGAGTCAAAATGCTGTTTCAAAGGTCAAATGAAAGCCTTTAAATAACAGCAATCAACTGAGTATATTCAAAGTTGTACGAGGAGTCCTGAGGCTGCGTAGGACATCCAGGTAAACAAACCAGAGCCACCCACTCTGCACTCATTTATGCTGTGAACATGTTACATCAAAATGCACATGGAAACCTACAACTATTCCAGTATTGGAGAACTGTCAACAGACAGAGCATAACATTTAACTCACTAAAGAGTAATTTGCGAAATGGATACTTTCAAAGTTCAATTTGTATGTGGACATTTTGGACTGTCTATCCTCGCTGATAATGGGATTTTGCATTTCTGAATCTTCATCGCTATGAACTCCATTCTGATCTGAAACATTTCCATTTTGATTTGACGGATTAAGCAATTGTTCAACAGTACTTGCCACTGCCACTTCTTTTACTTTCACTTTAGAGTCATCATCAACCTCGCTCTCATCAGACGAGGATTCTTCGCTTACTTGAAATACAAACTTGCTTTGATCATCTTCGCCTTGATCATCTTTCTCATAAATAATAAACGAACCTGAAGGTTCGCGTTCTTTGTCAAATTCTGCAAACAATTCGGCATCGCCGAACATGTCCACATCCGCCATTTTCCAGCTTGCGTTATGATAACACGCGCGTGATAAGAATCAATCTTGGGCGATACTATTTGCCGGTCTCACCTTGTCATTCCCGGTCTCATCCGGTCTCTCAATTCCCTGCCCATAAGTGTTGGAGAACATGGCTTCAGTCACTGGATTGGATTGGCTGCTGAAGTTCCCAAATAATTTATTATTCCCTGCTATCAAGTGATATTTACTGGGACAAACATCGCCTTTTTTACCACCAGTTAAGTCAATAAACATATTAAATTAAATGCCTAGACACTAAACAAAAGTCTTTCGGATCGGAAACAGTAATGAACAATTTCTGAAATTTTATATACATGAATAATATTATGATATATTATGGTCTGGGACCAATTGGTCCCAGGTATGATATAACATTATGAATAAAACAGTTTAAAAGTATAATATTGCATAATAAATGAGACTATTGGTTCAAGACATATATTAAATCGAATTTTATTGTATTAATAAAAGACAGAATTTTGTTTTTAATATAATTGAGGCGAAGACCGACGTATACTATATAGGTCTTTGAAACGACCATTCCTGTTAACATTGGCATCTATGTGAGCGATTTGGTTAGCTCACAACTCTGAAATTAAGGGATTTTGTCACATTCCAATTAAGCAAGAATATGTAAAATCACTAATTTTAGTAAAATACAATACTTGGGTCACAAATTATATACTTACCATTATTATTGTGGAGACATTAAGTTTTCAATGCGAGAGTTTGAGATTAACCCCACCTGCAACTGTTCATAAAATAGATGAAGAAAATATGTCAAAGAACAATGAGGTCACAAGTGAATAGCGACAACCTGGATATAAAGACCATTACCTAGTTTTTATTTCCAATACACAGGTACTAACAATTTATCTTTTATAAAAAGATCACATCCATTAAAGACAATTCTTGCTCGCACATATAGGAATAACCCGGAGGCGAGGGTAAACAAACTCAAAACTCAAGACAATTTTTACTCTCACTAAGGCAGCCAGGTATGACTGTGAATTAAAACATTTGATAATCTTTTGAATGTACATTGATTGTGTTATAGGAGCCTTACCAGATAAGTGTTTATGACGGAACTTTAGCCCTAATTATGGTTTGGTAGTAGACATGTCTAAAAGTAATATAGGACTAATTCCCTTTCAATCTAATACAACAACAAGCTACAGTCGACTCTCGTTAGTAAGAACTCGCTTAACACGATTTTTTACGAATTTTCCCTTAGGTTCCGATATACCACTTCTTGTCAGTATGAAAATCTGTCATCAAGATGAATTTTTTGCGAAGTTTTTCGTTGCGTCGAAGATTTTTCGACGTCCCGATTACAAAAGTTCGCTCCTTGATAAATGGTTTAACTCAATGTCGTATTAACAAGTTCGCTCCTTAAATCAATGGTTTAATTCAATGTCATATTAACAAGTTCGCTCATTAAATCAATGGTTTAACTCAATGTCGTATCTTATTCTGTTTCGACTTTCCCTTTTTTCCCACAAATCGTACCTGTTTGCTACTGATTTGTCAAATTAATAAATAATTAGAAAGGACGAATTTTGTCTGTGATATATGCCATGTGATTTGATCATGTTTAAACGTTAATAAACATATGTCATCAACGATTGTTTCAACAAATTAATACCATCGTGTTTGTAAAGCATGCATAATTGGGTGATTCTAAGAACAGACCAAATTTTCAGCACTTCTAATACCCCCAATGTAATTTGAGATAAATGATTGTATCAATACAAATCTAAAAATGTCGTCGAACAATAGAGTGAAGGTCCTGGTTTAAAATCCGGGAGATAGTTAAACACGTTCATACGTCGTTTTGCTCATCTTTCATAAAACCTGTTTGAGTTTATCGAGAAAGGGATTGGATACTGTTTGTGTTTATCAAGAAAAGGATTGGGTACTGTTTGTGCTTATCGAGAAAGGGATTGGGTACTATTTGTGTTTATCGAGAAAGGGATTGGGTACTGTTTGTGTTTATCAAGAAAGGGATTGGGTACTATTTGTGTTTATCAAGAAAGGGATTGGGTACTATTTGTGTTTATCAAGAAAGGGATTGGGTACTGTTTGTGTTTATCAAGAAAGGGATTGGGTACTGTTTGTGTTTATCAAGAAAGGGATTGGGTACTGTTTGTGTTTATCAAGAAAGGGATTGGGTACTGTTTGTTTTTTTTTCAAGAAAGGGATTGGGTTCTGTTTGTGTTTATCAAGGAAGGGATTGGGTACTGTTTGTGTTTATCAAGAAAGGGATTGGGTACTGTTTGTGTTTATCAAGAAAGGGATTGGGTTCTGTTTAAAACGCATGTTCCTGTACCCGTTATTTATTTTACATTCTAATAAATACACGTACACACAAAATCAAACCAAAACAGAACCGGTAAACATTTGAACAAAATCAAATTCACTTTTGCAATAATGTGTGTGTGGTAAAATATTCGGCAGTGTGTTCAACAGTTGGTATTATAATCAATATTTTGATTTGTTGGACGTCATATTTCACTTGTATGTATTATACAATTTACAAATGAATGCAATATACCTGTGTTTTATCACCACTAACACTTAAAGTACTGCCATCTTTATTCATGAACAGAAATATTATTCTCTCAATACGCACAGAAATTCTTGCGAGTTTATAATTCTCACTTAATGGAAAATCGGCATCTCCACGCTTTCATCAAGTTTTCATTACCACAAAGCATTTCAACGTTCTCGAAAACTTCGAGTGTCACCTGTACTGAATGTCACCTGTACTGAATGTTACCCACTGACTTTACGAGGATCATGATTTTACTACAAAACATTCACTTTATATTACTGCTGGTGGTAATATGTACTACATGTAGTATATTACAACTTAGTTTTGATTGTCTCCCTTATTTTATTTTACCCATTTTTTAATCAAGGAAAGAAAAATCTTGCTGGTGAAAAGATCATTTGAAGGCAGTAATCTCCCCTTAGTGTATACAAACTGTTTACAGGGAGTGGAATTAGAAGTTGTGGGCGTTATAAAGGAGATAAATATCAACTATTCTATTTGTTTGATCAATAAATTTGAACAAAATGTACATTTTTAAAACAACAAAGTGTGCCAACTATATCAGCGAAACTACACCGAGCATTTTGCCAACACTTAATCCTCTTTCATTATGCTGGAGATAATTGCACATGCAAACAATGCAGAAAAATAATTTTATAGACTTTGTAGACTTTGTATGAGTAAAATGAGACATTGCTTCCCGAGAGAATTTAAGTCAAGCCATTTGTAGAAGACGGTGATAAAAACATAACGCCTGAAATTAAACTGGTACCTGTTGAGCAAGAAACGAAAATTAAAAATTGAATGTTTTTATTAGTAATTACAGAATATAAATGTTTGGTGCACTGCCACATGGAACGGGGACCAGTTCAGCCTGAAATGTGATCAAGAAATGAAAATCTAAAAAAATGAATGTTTTTATTAGTAATTACAGAATATAAATATTGACAAGTCGTCATATCACACGTAAATGTATTGTAAGTACAGTACACACCTGAAAATCTTTGTTTTCTTGAGTTTCACGTCCCATAAAGCTGAGAACATGGATTTAATTATGATTATAAACAACCTGTTAATCATTATGTAATGTTCTGAACCGAATCGGTGAAAATGAAACATGCTAATGACTCGTTTATTTTTGTTTGAAAATTGCAAATATCCACGCGGCGCTTTCAAGAAACGAATGACAAAACTATTCTGGCCTGATTTGTTTACAAAGCTTATTCAGTTACATTATACCTTGGAGAGCATTAAGACCTAGAAGGTGGCGTCTTTTTACAGCAATGTTTTAGTATCAATGTGTGGATATTTTTCACTGCACGTAGTTTTGCTGGATATTTTTGGTAACCTTTTACGTATAATGCAATAAAAATCCTAACTATTTATTGAATAAGTATTTCAACTGTTAAAGCTTCGCACGGACGTGTTTTATTTTAAAGTGACAGATAAACAAATCCACCCAGCACCAGCCGTGTTACAGTACAACCTGCCGGAGAGACAACACATAGGTGGTACAGCAGGTGAGAGTGTTCAGGAACTAGGGAACTAGGTGAGTGGTCTGCTTTAATATCAACCATTGATTCTATTTGGTCAGTGTGTAATCGGCCATACTAACGTTCGTCCAGTAGTCAATCAGCCATAACGATATTACACAAGTGTAATAAAGGTGTACTGACCGTCTGACCGTTTGTATATGAACAACTATTGAAGCGAGTTTGGGACATTGAACTTCATTTTCTTGCCACACTAATCTACAGAAGCGAGTAGCTGACTTTATTTTTCGTTTTTACTAAAATGTCAAAAAGCAAGGTATCCAATGCAACGGCGTTAATTATTGACACAGATATACAGACACCCAATTCTGCTTTGATTAGGACACAGTGTGGATTAAAAATGAAACGTCAAGTGTATCAAGGGATTGATCTTAATAAAAAGTGACATATCGTTAATGGAATCTGGGGCCGGTATATATTGGTCCCAGAGGAAATGTAATCTACACAAAGTACAAACCAAACGACATAAATTGGGGGAAAATTTAGGCATAATTGAAAATAAGATTTCTAATCAAAATGTTATTACATGTATTTATATCCAAACAACGATATTTACTAATACAATTAAGACTTTACATATTATTAATAAACTATCGAACAGAAACACATTTTCAGGCCGCAATGGCAGGCTTAAGGAACTGGTTAGAAAACCGCAATGGAAAAATGGCACTTTGTAGAATGTTTCTCGTACATCATAAATACCAAACCCGCCCGCTTAGCTCAACAGATTTAGTACTAAATTGTGAACGTGAGTTTGAACCCTTTGCGATGTACAAATGTATATGAATTCAGTGCGGATCTAGTCATTGCGTCTACTAACAAGATTAGTACAGGGGTAGAACCCTAGAAGACTTGTGGGTTTAACTCCTTGGAGATATACATGTATAACGGAAATACTGTTGAAAACTGGTGTAAAACCGAAAAATTGCGCATTTATTTAGATATACATGTACAAATTAACTTTATACGTATAGTATACATGTACAAATTAATACGTATTAATTTTATGAGGAACGTATGCGAGACGAAACAAACCTAAATTGTTATATTTGTTAACGAATGGTTGTATAATATGCATGTTGTTTACTTGTTGCGCAAGTTTAGTTAAACATTGTATATTTTACATGTGAACAAATCTATTGTTTTATCAAAGCGCATATTTTAAATAGCTCACCTGAATGATCTTCAGTGCACGCGCACTGAGAAAACGGTGCAGTGTTCTACTACATCAGATATGATCGTTTAAATTCCTGAAAACGGTCAAGTATTGTTTTATCTGACATGACCGTTTAAACTTCTGAATGTCTTTTGTAGCGAAGTTAATCCGTTGAAAGACAACTGGATGTACATTGTTAATCAGATGATATATAAATCACAGTACAAACATTTGTTCGTGCATTCATGTATGCATGTACTTCATAAAAATTCATATTTTGTTATTTTTAAATACAAAAACACGTACTTCAGCCATACCCGACCAGAGTCACTCAAATGACTCTGTTTTAGTGACCCTGACCAAAACAAGTGCATAAAATTGATTTCATGTACATACACGTATATATGTGTGTAATACACGTTTTAATTTTGTCATACAATTTGTAATGATAATTTGTAATATTAATTTGTAACAGAATTGCACATACTGCTTCATCAAATTAAAATGAATGCAGGGCACACTTTACATGTACCGTCATACAGTTTTGTGATATTGCTTTGTTCAAATCCAGAAATCAGAAAACACTGTTGTATAACTCTATGTAACATACTGCTGTGTACGAGGTGTTTTCGCGTTCCATGCTCTCCCTGGAAGAAAGCATTTCATAATCCCTTTATGCCACCGCGTGCATTCTAACTTTGAGAGTTACTGATTTTCATTGATGTTTAACGATATGTTTGCAAGATATTGCAAATGTTAGTTACCCTGCGTTCTTATCCATTTAGTATAACCTGATAAGGCGACATCAACTAACAACTGAGTAACAATAAAAGGCCAAATATTTGACTTTTGGTTTCTCGAGAGATTCCTAGCCAGAACTACGTTAGACGATGGAAATAAAACATATTTCCAAAGATGTCCAAGATGAAATGAAAGTTGCAAACAGGGTGGTTTTTTTTATTTTCACATCAAGTCAGTAGACATATATTCTATGTTAATGTAATAATATTAATAATTTAGTTCTGTGAAAGTAAAGCTGTGGCATATGAAATAAGATGCCATGCTCATCATTACCGAGGATCACGTAAAATAGATTATCCTTTATTTCAATTATACTGATACTGATGGCATAAACACTGACATTGGACACATGCTTACATGTACATGTATCGCATATAATTCAGCATTGTATCAAAGAATCACATAAAATACATGGCTTACTTCAGGGTTGTAAATTAATGATGTAGCTTTACCATCTGATAATATTACTGGACTTCAGCGCCAATTAAATGTTTTACATGAATATTGCCTAAAGTGGAAATTACAAATGTAATTAAAAGAGGTCAGTTGTCACATAATGAAAAATTGTACTACGATGGTATTTTAATAGAAACTTTGAATTCCTAAACGTTTATGCTGCAATGAATTTTATGAATAGATGATGTATGTATCAAATGGTTGACCTGCTGCTATAAAGGCTAACAAAACCTTTGTTACTTTACTAAGAAGCTTATGTGATGTCTCATGATGTGTTTTTCAAAACTAAGTTTTGCCTAAATTGTTATATGGAACTGAACTATGATGTGTTGAGAAATTTGACCATATTGAACATGTTAATTTATATATTTGTGTTTGTTAAATGCTCCCGTGATTGAAATCATGAAACTATGTTTTTACTGTGGAAGTTTTCCTCTTTATATAATGTTAGCTAAATGCTGCATTAAATTTTAGATAAAGATTTTAAACACGCCAAATCACAGATATGTGAAACAATGTAATTCCATGTTGATGCATTTTGAACAATTAGGTTTTGTAAACTTGATCACTAATGTAGAATGTAACTTATTTGAAAATAGTTTTGACTATAAACGGAACAGACAGTGTGTAGATAAAACTATGTGTTCGCATGTATTTGTACGTTGTTTATATATATATATATAAACAACGTACAAATACATGCGAACACATATGCGAACACATATTACATTGTTTCACATATCTGTGATATATATATATGTTGTTTACATGTATGTGTGCATTGTTCACATGTATGTATATGTTGTTTACATGTATGTATATAATGTACGTTATATAATCAACTTGTTCAGGTTACGCTAAATGAATTTAAATAGATATAAAAAAGAACTGTTTAACCATTAAACACGTGTTTAGTGTTCTGTTTACTGACAAACCTAGGTGCATAAATGTTGATAAGAGATTTCTATTCTAAAATTACATTTGTAGAAAAAAACACGACAGTCAAGGTTTCTGTACGACGTGCTGTTTATTTAATTTACATATTGTGCTGAACTTTATATGGCGGAAAATAACGTGCTACTCAACTAGACAAGTGTATCAGCTGATCCATTTGCTGGCAATGTTTTATAGAACAAAATAAGGGAGAAATATTACAGTCGTTCGCTGTCTTTATTTCTCGGTCGTTAAGTATGTTCGTAAGGTTAGACTTAATGCTGTTTATTTACATTATTTCAGAAGTTGTCATGGTGTAAATATGCTACAAAATATTGTTCAAAACCAAGCACTTCTTTGGTTATAATGCACGTGGTCCTGTATTGAAGTTAATTACGTAATACTGTCTTCTTCGGAGAACATAGAATGCCAAAACCTCGAGGATAGCAGTATTGTGACTTAGAGTTACAAAACTGTTGTGACATAGAGTTACAAAACAGTATTGTGACATAGAGTTACAAAACAGTATTGTGACATAGAGTTATACAGCAGTATTGTGACATAGAGTTATACAGCAATGCTGTGACATTTTTTGTCGTTAGACGTCTAAGGCAAGCTGGACTGGTGTCTGACAGACTTATAAACGTGCTTTACGTCAGGATAGGTTTATTCGTGTCGTGTATTTACACAAACACTACCTTAGTACCACTGAATCTGCCCTTTATACAATAGGTACTTATAATCGTTCTATCTATGCTAAAACTGTAAGGAAACGATTACGGAAAGTTGCTTTTTGGCGAGTCGCTCGTACGCGGGTCCACCCATTACCACTGCTCGTCGTTAGCGTCGTATGACATAGGTGCTGGCATATGCCTCCAGAATATTCCCATTGAGGCAGTGGAGGTGTGTCCTCTTTACTGATGGGTCCTGCCTGGTTCTCTCTGTTTCGAGCAGCACCCAATTGTATAAACATTGGTTAACTTCAACCACTGGGTTAAATCAGAGTTTTTGGTTAAAATTTTGGTTAAATGTTCGGTTAGCTGTTGTAGAAAATTTTGTTTTAGTTTAACTAAATGTTGTTTTTGTTAAAGCTCAAATAAATCTAACCCAAGTCTAAGATGCTGGTTAAATCTTAACATAAATGGTAACCAGTACTAAATGGCAGCCCTTTTTAAATATTTAAATGACTTTTTTAATGGTTAGTAAACCAAAATGGTTAAATTCAACCTTGGGTTAAATTAACCATTTGGTTAAAATTAACCAATGTTAGTACAATTGGGCGCAGATGGTTAACGTCTTGGAGAACGTTTTGCTGACTGTTACGTTGTAAAGGGGGTTAGGTTTATATTCTACATTAATAACCGTTTGATATGTATCTATCATCTACAGAGGATGACAACAATCAGGGTACCCGATCTAGGTGGTTCTACAATGCGTATGGTTGATGTTGATAGACCAGACTTCATTCATCCATATTTCTATAAACCTGCTGCTGAAACTAAAGAAATGTTTGACGATGCACCCAACTTTGAGTTTCGAAACGACGACATCATGTTGTGTACTTTCCCTAAAACAGGTATGACACTAGTCTGGTCAGTAAAATTGAGTTAACGGTCTTATCAGGTTTATTGATATTTTTATTGGACCACAAAATATAACAAACATGGGAGAATTATGTAATGGAATATAGATTCAAAATATTTTTTTCAATGGTTACAATATTTTGCGAAACATTTACATACATGTATTACATTTACAAAGTAGATCCATAGTTCTATGGTCATATAACACTGTAAGTTATAAATTGTAAAGTGTTTATTCATAGAAGATGTTATTGCTGATAATTTCCATGCTAACTACATGTGTTAGATTATAAACTCGTGCAGGCACACACTGGACGTATGAATTATTATCCATGGCGCGTGCACAATCTGCTGAGAGAATACAGTCATCAAAGATACAGACAATGATGGAAGCTACCTCAGCAGACGATATCAACAAACAAGCGTCCCCTCGTGTGATAAATGCGCACTATCCTTACAGGTATGACTGTAAGAACAGACACAATAAACTGTATTCATATAAATGAACATTGAAAACATGGCTTGTATTTTCCACAAGTCCTGCAGTATTTACCTCCCTTAAATGTACAATACTGGTATATTCATGTAACTGGGTTTATATGTACAATACTAGTATATTCATGTAACTGGGTTTATATGTACAATACTAGTATATTCATGTAACTGGGTTTATATGTACAATACTAGTATATTCATGTAACTGGGTTTATATGTACAATACTAGTATATTCATGTAACTGGGTTTATATGTACAATACTAGTATATTCATGTAACTGGGTTTATTCAGTTTCTGGAACCAGTTTTGTTGTGAATATTGAAGAAGTCATCATGAGTTCAATTAAAATATTTTATTAAAAAGAAATGGACATGTTTATGTAGTGTGTATACAATGTACGCATAAAACATAGATTGGCTTGTATAGTTATAATTATACACTCCCTTGTACGTTTTTGGCTGACATGGAGTTCAAAGATATATCTAAGGCTATGTCCTTACGCACTGTGTCCTTTCACAGATGAAACTTCTGTGCGTCATGATAAACTAAGACATTTATCTTTTCTTAGATATCTTCCACTGACAGGACTTCGTGATAAACAGATCAAGACAATTTTATGTTTACGAAATCCAAAAGATACAGCCGTGTCTTATTATAACCACATGCGTGGTATTATAGCCTACGATTACTCCGGACAGTGGGAAGACTGGCTGCCTGTGTATCTTGATGGAAAACGTAAGTTGCGTGATAGATTTCTGAAAATAAACGGTATCCGCGAATATAGACGAAGAAAATCGTTTACTATAGTGACATGTGATGTACATAATATTTACAAAGTATTATATAATACAAATACATTTATATAGATCACCCGACCCCATGGACCTATAAATCACTTTCAAGAATTTAGTACAAGAAAGCAGCATTATAAATACATTATTTTCTATCGAATGTTGATAAGGTTACCAGGAGTGTTTGCAACGTAATATTGTGCAATGAAAATATAGCAAGCACACAAATCATAATAAATTAAACACACAATGTATATAATGCTTTTTACAAGTTAAGATACTTTTATACTGTACACTGCTCTAATCTATAATACTGATAATTATACATACAAGTAATATAAACAACAGTAAATAAGCACTAGAATGTTAATTTATGATGGTGAATATAGTAATCTATTCCTCAGCATGTAAGATTTCATCAAATATTTAGCAGTTTTCCTTGTATGACTATTTAACAACAGACACATCTTCTCAGTAGATGAACATTGTACATAAGTATTATCATTTAAGATGGTACCAAAAGTCTGTAGTCTTTGTGCGCTATATTTTGAACACTCAATAAGGAAATGCAATTCATTCTCAACCACATTATCATCACAGAAACGACAGAGTCTTTGCTCAAGAGCTTCCCCCAATATATCTACCAGTCTCTACACGAAGGGGTAAGATTCCAGTGCGAAATTGGGCTAACAAAAAACGTTCATATTTGCTAAGATTTAAATGTATATAGCCTTCAGTTTCAAAGTGCGATTTGAACAGTTTTTATGTGCGTAATTTCGGGGTTCTCTCAACTGTTTCTCGTCATTTTTCATTGAAGAATGATTCAACCTTGTGCTCGTAATGAACAGCGATCTGTAGAGTGTTCATAATATGCTCAATATTAATACGCCAATTGTTCATACTCATACATATATGTTTACACGTTAATCTTCTTTTATGATGATACTAAACAGGATGAAAGTTTCCTCGCTAATAAAGTTACTTTCATACATTCGAAAAAAATACCTCATGTACCATAAGACTGATGTACTGCATGTACTATAAGACTATAAAATACTTCATGTATTATAAGACTATAAAATACTTCATGTATTATAAGACTGATAAAATACTTTATGTATTATAAGACTGATAAAATACTTCATGTATTATAAGACTGATAAAATACTTCATGTATTATAAGACTGATAAAATACTTCATGTACTATGAGACTGCAAAAAATCTGAATACTGGAATCTTTGCTGGTGTATATTCAGCTATATTTCACCCCTGAATTCCGGACGTGCATATTGTGGAATGAAAGTCTCAAAGTGTTTGCAAAAGACTTTGAGGCTGAAGTAAATATCGACTTTAATAATCAGGTGGAATTAATAACGAGCGTAATACGCAGTTTTAGTATGATGCTAACATCTCTTAATCTATTGTTGTATATTATGTCAGTATTAGAGAAAACAATTCAGTGATGATAAGTATATTAAAACAAAAACAAACATCATTACGACAAATTGTAACATGTGAACATGTTTGTTAAACATGCACCTAAGTGGCTGAATTTTTATATCGTTTTTGTTTATGAAAGCAAATCAGACAGACATCCAACAAAAATTTCAATGACTGACATTATTTCATTGACTGATGTTCTATTTATTTCAATGACTGATAATCTATTTATTTCAATGACTGATAATCTATCTATTTCAATGACTGATAATCTATATATTTTAATGACATGATAAATATTTCTTGTAGTTGAATACGGTAAATACACAGATTATTTGAAGGAATGGGAGAAGGCCATACAGGAAGATGTTGGTTTTCCTCTCCTTGTTCTTTACTTCGAAGACATAAAAGCCGTAAGTTGTATTCTTTCTAACATTATGACAGCTTAGTAATTCCATTTCTCCACAACATGATTTTATAATCAATTATATCAACTAATTTTGGCCTAAACATGCATACTAAACTGTAACCAAAGTTTACCGTGTAAGTAAAGGTCACCATGTAACCAAAGGTCACCATGTAAGCAAAGGTCACTAAGTAAGTAAAGGTCACCATGTAACCAAAGGTCACCATGTAAGCAAAGGTCACTAAGTAAGTAAAGGTCACCATGTAACCAAAGGTCACTATGTAAGTAAAGGTCGCATATAAGTAAAGGTCACCATGTAACCAATGGTCACCATGTAAGTAAACGTCACCATGTAACCAAAGGTCACCATGTAAGTAAAGGTCACCAATTACCATAAAGGTATGGTCAAAAAAACGTCAAAATGTGCACAAATGTTCTATCTGATCTCTCCGTTCGGTGGATTTTGTTAAGAGATACGACTGTATGTGCGGTGATTTATTTGTCTGTATACTTCATCTAGTTTGTCGTATTGATCTACATTTTGTTATTTTGTTCTAACTGGGAGACAATCATTAACTTTTTGTCCGCAATTTTTTCTTCCTTGCTAAATTATTATTATTGAATCCTTTTTTAATGTTTAACTAATGATTTAGTCCTACCCTTTAATTCATATCGACAACCTTCATTATTCCTAGCTGTGTATCAACACCTCCATAACAGAATGCGTGATGAATACCAGACACATGTATGAACTGTAACGAATCTTTTATTACAGAACGGTAAGGAAGTATTACAGAAATTGTTGCAATTTCTTGACATTGACATTGATGAAGATTTACAAGCACAAATTATTGAAAATTGTGGATTTCACAAAATGGCTTCAACAAAGTACCCAGACCATGTGAAAGAACAGTTCTCCAAGCCTGGATTTAATATTTTCCGGAAAGGTAACATCGATCACATCTTCATCAACAGACTCCACTTATCTCAGCTAAAAATTAATCTAGTGTTAAAAATATCAATTTAAGTTAATACGCTTATTTGTCATGTTCAGTCAAATGCAAATCTCAACCGCATTGATTCAGACAATTTGTGAGTCACTCGGATTTCTGTTCTCGACATTTTGACAAAGTCAAAGTCTTTTATGTAGTCATTCTTTATTTGAAGTCACCAGGATACGTAAAATAAGACATTTAATCCTGCCTTTTCGAAGAATCGTGTATAGATTGATTTCCTGTATCTTTATACGAGTGATATCGCAGGTTGTGTGAGAATGATAAGAATATAAAATAAGTTGGTATCAGAGCATGGATATAAAATTATCACGTGATGATTATTTTAATGTTTCTCACTGATTTCAGGAGGAATAGGAGATTGGAAGAACTGGTTCACTGATGACCAGAAAGATTTGTTTGATAAACACTGGTCTTCTGAAATGAAGGATTCTACCATGTTTAATTTTGTTGATGGTACAAATGAGAATTGATTTGTAACAAAACGAAGGATACAAAAACATTCGTACATGTATGTACATGTTGGACGTTGACTTATATCATGACTTATTCATCAGACCAACTTTTTCTTCACATCAAGTACTTTCTTAAATGTTTCAGACTGTCCATTTTGAAAAAAATACTTAATATACAGTAATCAGTGATATATTTTAACAAGATGGCCAATATGGCCCTTTTTCGCTCACCTGAGTAAAGATTGCAATTTCTATGGTTTTCCTGTGACTTGACCAGGTGATCCAGTTTTAAACCCCAGAAGACTCATGTTCGAACCTAACCAAGATATAATGAAGATTAGTTATATACATCTGTACTGGTAGATGTTATAGACGAGGCAGGAAACTAGACGAGATGATTTTGTTATCCGTCATTAATGATGTAATACGGAGATACTGAAGACGAGTACCATTTAATTGCTAGATGTTCTTACCATATCTATATAAGAAAAACGTTCTCAAATTTATCGAAATTAAGAAATGAGAACAAGTTATGTAAATTAACATGCGAACAAGTTATGTAAATTAACATGAGAACAAGTTATGTAAATTAATATGAGAACAAGTTATGTAAATTAACATGAGAACAAGTTATGTAAATTAACATGAGAACAAGTTATGTAAATTAACGATTGGTTAAAAATACACCGTGAAAATAACATTTTAACATTCGTTTTTTCTAACTTTTTCTAATATTGTGTCTGTTATTATAATCTGATTATTGGTTTACCATCCTGAAGTATTTTGAAAATCATATGTAAATTGATGTTAAGTAATTTTACATCCATAGTGTAGACGTGAGATGTGTGTGAGAATACATGTGTACAAGGTATCCAGATGATGTTCACTAATTGAATCGATTAAAAAAGTAATAATACACTGATCATGATAGTAATAATACAAATTGATTATGATAGTAATAATACACATCTTATTATGATAGGAAATAATACACAACTGATTATGATAGTAATAATACACATCTTATTATGATAGGAAATAATACACAACTGATTATGATAGTAATAATACACATCTTATTATGATAGGAAATAATACAAATTGATTATGATAGTAATAATACACATCTTATTATGATAGGAAATAATACACAACTGATTATGATAGTAATAATACACAATAGATTATAACAGTGATAATAAACAATTTATTTTTATAGTAATAATACCCAATTGATTATGATAGTAATATACTCAATTGATTATGATAGTAAAATACTCAATTGATTATGATAGTAATAATACACAATGGATTATGATAGTGATAATACGCAATGGATTATGATATTAACAATACACAATTGATTATGATAGTAATGATACACAATTGATTGTGATGGTAATAATACACAATTGATTATGATGATAATAATACACAATTGATTATAATAGTAATTATACACAATTGATTATGATAATAATAATGCACAATTGATTATAATAGTAATAATGCACAATTAATTGTGATAGTGATAATAGACAATTATAGTGATAAACACAATCGATGTAGAATAATATTCAAAGATAAGGGATTATTTTTACAATCGATTTTTATTATAACAATTATAATCGATTGTTTATCTTGAAATCAGTTCGGCACTTGAGAAAAAGACGTTACATATACATAAGTATTTATCAACAATACGACACATAAACTGGAGCGTGTACGTGTGTTTTGAACTGAATGTTTTTGATGTGGGTTGCTGTTATATCTGTCATACATGTGTCTTTTTAAAGGTTTACCGACTTGCTGTTATACATAATATGCTTATTTGATTCATATATCCATTTTCGATTCTTCCCACGATTATAAGTATTGTATAAACCCTGATATACTAGCATTGTGATAAGGACATTTAAACAGATAATTGTATTATTATAAGGACATTTTAAACAAACTGACCGTGGTTAGGGTACACTTATTATTTTATGATAGATGATAATACAGGTATAAAGCAACTTTGTGATTAGTTTTATCAGTTAGGCTTCTGACAACGGTACTTGAGTTTTAGTCGATTATTTAGACAATTGTTGCTTAAGATAGCAGCTTTAATTCATTTAAAGGTGAAACTTCGTTTTCTTGTATATCGGTGACTTCTTATAAATAGTCTCATTAAACCAGAATCTGTTTAAGTTGGTTCACAGTACAAATGTCCGAAGTTCAATAATCGAGACATATATTTGAGTAGATGATCTATATGGGGTATTATGATTTATGTTAAAGTCCGAGAAGACTCCTTTAAATCATATCGTTGAGTTTGTCGCATAAACTTACCATGTTACACCATATTTCATTTATAGTCTAAATATCACAGTGTCGAGATGTGTTTCTTTAAAAAATTCTGCTGTATTTTTCTGTCGATGATAGTGCTTGGACGAATGTATGACAATTGTGAACTGTCCTATAAAGGTTCGAAGATTATAATGAACAAAACATGTGACTGGAGCGAATGGCTCGACTGGGATTGCTCGTGTTGTAAAACATCATCAGCTCAGCCGTTTGCCGTCAGAAAACGAGCGATTTGTTGTCAAGAAAAAGTAAACTTATCAGCCTGTATCCTTGATTGTAAATATGCAGAGAACAGTGATACAATGTATGGTAACTGTAGCGCTGATATCTGTGGCGGCGTGTCCAGGGATTCTACTTGTGGAGATAGTAAATTACCGGCTGGCATTTTTCTTTTACCACTTCCGACGAAAGGTATTGTATGCCATATAATGAATTTTAAACTCTCTCGCTAAATCATGTGAAACATGACAAAATGCATGCTGTGCCGAAAAGTTTCTGTAACTTTGAACTGGGGAGATTTCGTCTTACACTAGTAATTGATCTCTGGTAAACAAAGTTCATGTATTCTTTAAAAATGAGAATTATATCATACACAAAAGTATTGGTCGACTATATATGAAATAGACAAAACATAAGCTTCTTACTTAATATTCAATTCATGCAAATTCGTATGCTAGTTTTAATTATGACCTGTGTGTTCCGTAGTATACTTTCTTATATGTATCTATTATACGTACACATAAACAAAACACCAAATATAATATAATATTGTCGTACTGTTTTAAGGAATTATACATTGTAATTACAGAAACACCAACAACAAAGTCTTCATCCACCATCCCAGGGTCAAACACTCCCACGTCATCTACATCTCCAGCAACCACATCAGTACGAGCTACCATTTCACAACCAACGACCACTTTTGTGACGTCTTTGACAAAGAATCCTTCGTTTACCACGCTTATATCACCCGATACGAACCCTTCAAGTGGGATTGAGTTAACTAACTCAACTGCGTCAACTACAACTTCTTCACCAACATCAATTGCATATTATACTTCATTAGCTGTATCATCGACTATCTCTCGTGATTCATCACATTCAGATTCACTTCCACGACTCTCTACACTATCAAATCATTCATTCACAACAAAGGCAAACAATAACATATCCAGTATCGCCAAAAATGACAGTGCCGCATATACGACACAAAATGAACACACCTCTACCACACAAAATAAACAAATCTCTACCACACAAAATAAACAAACCCCTACCACACAAAATGAACAAACCACTACCACACAAAATAAACAAACCACTACCACACAAAATAAACAAATATCTATCACAATAAATAAACAAACCACTACAACACAAAATAAACAAACCACTACCACACAAAATAAACAAATATCTACCACAATAAATAAACAAACCTCTACTGATATATCTACTAACGAAACTTCAGTGCTGACATACAAGTCTGGATTAAAAGAAGCAAAAAGTAAGTTAAATATAATTAACAAAGTTAAACTCGGTGCAAGTGCATCGACATTTCGAACAATATTGTCGACAATAGAAATATGATAGTGTTGATGTACTGTGTAATTTTTACAAACTTTTGATTGACTGAACATTTAACTCATCGTGGATATTAAAGTCCACACTTTTCAACATCGAGGAACCTCTTTTATTTGATAGTACCGTACAACCTCTCTAAAGCAACTCTCTTTGGGCTAAGCAAAACCATGTTATTGTGAGAGTTTGCTGCTCTAGAGAGGTCAAATGAATATTAAATCGTACAGTGGGAAAATCATTGTTGGAAGAAGGTTGCTTCCCAAGAGAGGGCCACTGTGGAGAGGTTGCACTGTACATTGTAATTGTAACAAAAAGTGAAACTAGGTAGAGTTTTAACTTTGAGCTTTTTCACACTATTTGGTGTCAAAAAAATGTAGTAAAAAGTATTAATAGTATATTAAAGGCATGCCTAGCATACATCAGTGATCCAAGTGCGATAAGAAACGTCTGACCAGATTGAAGATCTTAATGCTAGTTTAGAGGTATGAAGTCTCTATCCGAGAGCAATGCTTCCTTATATACAGCTTGTACAATACTGCTATATTATTTTACGAACCTAATTGATGTTCTTTTTGTCATATTATTTTACAGGTGATATATTTTGATATTTTTGTAATATTATTTTACAGGTGATCTAGTTTTATGTTTTCAATTTTATTATTTTACAGGTGATATATTTTGATATTTTTGTTAAATCACTTTACAAGTGCTCTAGTGTTATATTTTTGTTATTCTATTTTACAGGTGATACAGTGTTATACTTTTGTTATATTTTTACAGGTGATATAGTGTTGTATTTTTGTTGTATTATTTTACAGGTGATCTAGTGTTGTATTTTGTTATATTGTTTTACAGGTGATCTAATGTTATATTTTTGCTATATTATTCTACAGGTGATCTATTGTTGTAGTTTTGTTATATCATTTAACAGATGATATAGTGTTATATTTTGTTATATTATTTTACAGGTGATATAGTTTTATATTTGTTATATTATTTTACAGGTAATCTAATGTTATATTTTTGTTATATTATTTTACAGGTGATCTAGTGTTATATTTTTGCTATATTATTTTACAGGTAATATATTATATTATTTTCTAGGTCATCTGGGAGTTATTCTTGGGTCAGTGTTTGGTTCCCTCCTGGCTTTAGGAACCGTTGGTGGAATTTTATATTTTCTGAAGCGTAAAAACAGAGCAAAACGTGAGGCTTCTGTGCACCCTGACATCGAACATCACTCCACTGAGTGCAGCCCCGAACTGGACCCTAAAACCGTGTAGTGTTAATTTTAAATATAGAACAATTATTTTTATCACAATAAGTAAATACATGCATAAATGAAGACTTATCATGTTTAATGTTGTTCTTATTAAACACAAGTTACCAGTTACTATAAATTACTGTAACACCCAAGAAATGTTCCAAAATGTGGTTATAGCGTAATATTTGTTGACTTTTGGCCTAATTTGTATGTACCAGTCCACAGGGGGCTAGCACGTTGAGGGGATGGAGTATAATGATGTATTAGGCCTAAAATTGCCAAACGGACCAAATACACACAACATCACCAGTTTCCCGTGGAAAGACAGTCATAAACTGCGTTATACAGTGCAAAGCTTACACATACACTTAATGACAATCCGTATCTTTTGAAAATTTATATGAAGACTACGACACTCTCATTTCATGTATTAACTGTGCTGCTAATTCAAATCTACCCAAGCGTAAATACAAAAAGTCTCTAAAGTCCTACTGGTCGCCAACCCTGAAAAAACTTCACTCACAACTGAAATTGTCGTGGTTTACATGGCTCTCGGACGGAAAACCCAAAGACTCCGAATCCTATGTTACCTACAAGGAAAACAAACGCAACTTCAAACGCAGTCTCAGGGCAGCATCACATCACTATGAATTTGAAGAAATCGGACAAATCTGTGCCACGTCTGAGTTAGATCAAAACTTATTCCGGAAAATTCTGAACTCTAAAAAGAAACAAAAATGCCAGAAACAATCTACAATAATATTCAACGATGTCACCGCTTCTACCACGGACGAGTTGTTGTCTGGCTGGCACGAATACTTCTGTAATCTCTATGACATATCCTCCGACCAAGTTTTCGACGATAAATTCAAACTATTCATAGAAAATAAAACCGCCCTGGTGCTGCGGCATAACGATCCTACTTCACATTACCACCTAACCCACAAAGCGTCCCTCCAAGAAGTGTGAATGGAAAAAGTGGTTCGTCTGACTGTCTAACATACGAACATCTGAAATTTGAAGGACCCGAACTTACCCGGTGCATAGCTAATTTTTTCAACACTTTACTTGATAAAGAACGATTGCCTCGTAGTTTCAACAATAACGTTTCACAATAACAATAACTATAACGGTATAACAATAACTGTTCACAAAGGCAAGGGAAAATCGTCAACAGATCCGAACAACTACCGAGCTATATCTCTACTTCCTGTCATTTCTAAAAATAATCTTATCACGAATCGAACAAGCATCATTTTTACCATCATTGAACAATCTTCAACATGGTTTTCAAAAAGGAAAAGACTGCAAGTTGGTTTCATTTATTCTTCAAGAGGCAAGGAATTACTGCTGTGAACGTAATAGTCCCGTATTCGCTTGTTTCCTCGACGCTCGTGCTGCATTCGACAAAGTTTGGATAGCCGGACTTATTCATAAGCTCCACGCATTTGGGATCAAAGGGAAACTACTCCGCATCATCAATGACTCATTTATTGGTGCCTCCAGTCGTGTACTTCTAAACGGACATCTGTCGGAGTCTTTTGCTATTAGACAAGGGACCAGACAAGGCAGCATTTGCGCACCATTCTACTATACCGTATTCGTCAACGAACCACTGGATGAACTTCAATCCTCAAACTATGGGCTTAGAATTGCCGGCATTCCACTCGTCTCACCAACTCAAGCTGACGACATTGTTCTACTATCACTGTCCAAAAACAGCCTTCAATGTCTATTAAATATCTGTGAAAGTTATGCTTCCAGATGGAGTTACAGTTACAACGCTTCGAAATGCGCTACGCTGGTTTTGAGCAACAGGGCTATTCCTCGACGATCAAATAACCAAATTGAACTGGTCTACAACAACACGACCATACCCAACGTTAATCATTACAAGCATCTTGGAATAACTCAATCTACAAGTGGTAAACTTCCATTCGACATAGACGCAGTTCGGCAATCCATGAGAGGTACATTATTTTCCATAATCAACAAACTTACCGGAAACAACGATCTCAATCCTTCTACCATAGTGAAACTTTACTTGTCATGTGTTCTTTCTAGAGCTTTCTTTTCTTGTGAACTGTGGAACAATATTTCGGTTTCTTCCTTGAAAAAGCTCGAATCGTGTCATTGCTTCTGTCTCAAATACATTCAAGGACTACCACAGCTCACCAGATCTATTATGGTAACCAATCTGCTTGGTTTTACATCTATTGAAGCCTACATTGATCTCCTAAAACTACTTTTTCTGGGTAGATTGTGCCGTGCTCCATCTTCAGATCTCGTTAACCAAGTCTTCAACATCAGACTCTCTCAACATTAAACATGTAATTATATCAATCATGCCGGATTCATCAAAGACATTGTTCGTATTCTTCACAAGTACAATATTTACCATATTCTGACCTCATGTCAATCTACAGGAGAGAATCCATCCAGATCTCAATGGAAAACACTCTGTAAGAAAACCATTTTCGAACACGAATCGAACGTTTGGGAATCTCGCCTACTAGAAGACCCTTGTTTCGATCGCTTCAGACTTGTTCATCACTCTTTGACTTTTTGTGATCAGTGGAATTATTCCAGGACAAATCCCGAGTGTACTAAACACATGAAATTCCTTATCAAACTTCTCAAAATTCTCTGTGAAACCCAGTATCAAGATCATATTACATGCTTGAAATGTGACTCCTTATTGACTGATAAACTCATCCATTGTTGGTTTCATTGCTCAGACTCTGTACGTCATTATAACGCATATATTCAGACTATATGCGAACATTTTGATCACGAATTTGCAGACTTTCTTTTCGGGAATAACCAAGAAATGTTCTGTGCCTATTTCCTAGGCCGTTCTGATGCATACATACAACGTTATGTAAGCCTTCCTGAACACATAAAGTTTCTCACTGAAAATAGTTTATTTCTTCGATCTATTTATTAGTACATGTAATTGATTCTCCATATCAGCAGGTATCCAAATCATGATATGTTGCATGTTCTTAGCTTCTAAGCCGCTTTTTCTTTATACATGTACATGCATACTGAACTTTTCTTCATGCCTCTTTTCTCATCATATATTGTTTGTTTGATCTTTCTTACATTTATGCCGTAAATATGTTTGTCTAATTTTGCAATGTATAATGTAATTTCTCCAGAATAATGGAGGCTCAATAAATTATATATATACAACTTCCGAAATGACACTTTCTGCACTTGTCTGTATTTAGTATGGTTATTCTGATCATTTTGGTGTTGCTAGGTCGGGTTGACTAAACGAACCTGACGCTTTTTCGAAGGAAAAAGATGAAATACCTGCTTCATCGTTTTGAATTGGACTAAATGTTTATTGGTTATGTGTAGTATAATGTATTAGCTATCTGCAGACACCAGTTATTAGAAATTTGGGCGATTTCTTGAAAAGTTACGAGGTGTTAAACAAACTTGGTACAGAAACTGTCATTCCGGAAGTTGTAACCCTTGTATATGTATATATGTGATATAGGTGTTTTGGTCCGTGTGGCCATTTTAAGCCTAATACACCATTATACACCATCTCTTCAACGTGCTAGCTCCCTGTACAAGTCTACAAAATTCGCATAACATTTAGTGTGAGTATGCCTAAGTTTGGCGGATGACAGGTAAACAAAACAAATTTTATTGATACAACTGATGATTTTTAATCAACTTTGGCAATTTTGGGAAGAAATTAATAAAATAATGTTAGTTCAATGAAACTTTCCGAGATTTTAACTTAAGGTGAATGAAAATTTCGTCTCTTTGGCAAAAACAAAATATAGGTCAGCTTTAACAGATGTAAACACTGGCTAGAGTTAATACCGTGAGATTAGTGATGACGCAAGTTTAATGGTGGCGAGTATAGCATTTGGCGTCTAATGTAAAGAATGTCCAGTTAATCAGTCATATTTAATTTTTTTATCTTTTAAATATGTTTATTCAATGCATGTGTATATGTACAAATCAACATTACGGAAAATTGAACTAGTAAAGTAGACGTATTTATTACATAAGTGACCCACGTTTACAAAATGAAGTTTGAAGCCAGATTTACTAAGCAAAGTGAATTGGTCAATATGGTGATATTCTTTTTCAAAGTACAGACAGCCCTAAAGTTCCTCCATTCATGAATAAGACAAATAATGGTCGATTAGACGCACGATTGCAAGTGGCAATGTGGTCATTATTCATGAGATAAGCCTTCATGTAGACAGTAAATTTTCATTTAATATTTAGACTTGTTAAAACATCGTGTTTTGCTAGTTTATGTAATAAGATGATATGAGTACTTTTTTAAATATTTTCTGTATTTTCAATATTTTTATATAGATTCCTTGTTAAAAGACTGTATTTATGTTTTTTGTTGTTTTTTAATGAGAGCCTTCCATACAGAAAGCTCACACACTCAGTTTTATTAGTAAGGCTACTTGACCGCTGGAGTATCAATTGTTAGATTACAGCACACCGGTTACACATATATTATATTTAATGTGTGTGCCTTCTGCTTGTTTTACAAACTAAGAGTATTAAAAGCTACACGTCACATTCTGTACTCTGTATTCATTTACCTGAACTCAGAGTAAAAAAGTTCTACACTACAGAGATACACAGAGTCTGAACACAACCTGATAGGGAAGGTGAAAAAAACGAAACGACAAAATGCAAAATTAATATAGTTAAACATGAAAACATGAAATATCAACTAAGAGTAAGAAGTATGAGTGTTGTTGCAAAAAATACCACCGCAATAGAACAATGTCTTCGTGCTTGTGGACTCGGAGAGTAACAAAACTGATGATGATGATTGTAGTACTGATGTAGGTGGGGAAAGCGGGTAGAGACAAAATGATCTTCATGCTTCCGACGATAGGTACGTACGTCGTTTAGGATTTAAAAAAAATAAAAATCGCTGATTGTGATTCTTCTTGAAATATGTATGTACTTCATTTGCTCTGCTGGGTACACTTTGGTATTATAGAAAATTGATATTTCACTCTTATGATTGTTTGACTCCCTTTATTTAATTCTTGCTCAGTAAACCTATCTTACATATGTCGTAACTTTTGAAGTCTTACGTACGCGGTACACATTACAGAAGTAAATAAATATGTCGTTATGCCCGAAATAGATTTAAAATATTCGGTACTAATATGACATGCCGCGGTCCAGTTGTTAGTGCGCTGGACTTGTAACGGGGGATCCGGGTTCGAATCCCGGTCGCGGCAGGTCATACCCTTCTAATAAAATTTAACAAAAATGCCGATTTTCCTCCATATGTGGAGAAGTTGCCGGCTCCTTGTGAAAGGGTAAGTTAGTACTGGTTAGTATATAGTCCAGGAAAGCTGGTTAAGTGAACCGGTCGCCGTATATAACTGAAAAATTGTTGAAAAACGGCGTTAAACCCCGGTGACAATAAGTCACATAAAAACGAAACAAACTAATATGACCTTCAGTACTAACTTGACCTTCAGATTTGTGTAAGGCTCGGATTTGTTGCAATCCTATAAATTTAGTAAATAGTGCCAGAGATACGTCAAAGTCAGATAATGAATATTTTACTGAAAAACTTATATGAGTGAAACGATAAAATATTTGATGTTACGAAAAAATGTAAACAGTTATGGTTCGTTCATTTTAAAGTTATAATTTAAAGCACACGAGTGTTCTCATTTTTACAGCGTGAGAAAATAACTATTCCAGTACAGTATGACCCGTATTTTGTTGAAGAAATCTGTACAAACTTTTGCAATTCACTTTTGACATTTATCACTATGTCCATGCTTTTGTTGTAACACACCTTGTATTAATCATCATTTTATTATAATGTCAGTAATGTTTATAATGTTTATATTATTATAACATACATTGTATTCATCATCATTTTATCATAATGTCAGTAATGTTTATAATGTTTATATTATTATAACATACATTGTATTAATCATTATTTTGTCAAAATGTTTATAATGTTTACTTTGTTATAACATACATTGTATTAATCATGATTTTATCATACTGTCAGTAATGTTTATATTGTTATAACATAAAATGTATTAATCATCATTTCATCATAATGTCAGTAATGTTTATTTTGTTATAACATAAAATGTATTAATCATCATTTTATCATAATGTCGATAATGTTTATATTGTTTGTATTATTACAACAAACATTGTATCAATCATTATTTTATCAAAATGTTAATACTGTTTATTTTGTTATAACATACATTGTATTAATCATTATTTTATCATAATGTCAGTAATGTTTATTTTGTTATAACATCCATTGTATTAATCATTTTTTTATCAAAATGTTTATAATGTTTATATTGTTATAACATACATTGTATTAATCATCATTTTATCATAATGCTAGTAATGTTAATGCTGTTAATACAATGTTTGTACTGTATGTAGTGTTTGTTTTGTTTCATGATGGATGGGGCTTCTGTACATTAGTTTAGTTTATATAATGATAGAATGACTGAACGTAGTGACCACATTGACAAAGAGTGCGAGGATTAAGGGGAAGTTATCCAAATAGACTAACTTAAGATCTGTAAAATTAGCCTCCCTTTAATTGTACCATCTGTCGTATCCACATTTAATATAACGGTTGAATTTAGATATGTTCATTTTCGTATGATCATTTGAAACGATTATTTGTTGAGATTTGTACTGAATTGAAAGTAAGATAATAGTTCTTGATGCATAGTTTTGATTGAGCGGGTATGTAACATTGTAGTCAAAATATATTCATGTTTGTTTGGTGAGTTGATAAATCTGTTTGTTCGGTCTCAACATTTCATTTTTTTAAAGTGCGGGGAGCCTCGTTCTGGAAATGTTCTCTTCCTGTTCTCTTCCTGTGTTGCTTGCTTGATTCTTTACTTAAGATGTGAGAAAAGAAACTATGAATTCAGTATAATAAGACGCTCTATATATACATGCACCTGTTCGTATTGTTGTGATGTTTTGTGATGTTTTGTGATGAACTTTTGTAACTTTTCTGAATATTGTGGTTTGTGTCATTCCAGTTTTATGACTCCTACAAATATTATCAGTAAAGTTTAGAATTTCGTAAAATTATTTGTAGAGTTATACATATCAGTTCTATATTCACTGTGGTTCTTTCTCGTTATTTCATCTGCGTGATTTCTTGGTTAATGATATTCACACTCTGTGAATGGTTCTTTACCTTAATATTCTAAAATGGTTTTACTCTAGTAATGAACAGGTAAAGTGTCTGTTTAACGGGCATTTAATCAAATTTGTGTGTACATGTTCAAAGCCTTCGTGTGCTTTATTTATAGTTAAAGATTTATTGTGTACTGTTTTTATTGGTTATAGATTTTGTGTGCATTTAGGGGCTGATCACGTGTGTTCAGTTTTGTAATTACTGGCTAACTTAGTTGTTGCTGAAGGTTGTATTCTAACATTAAAATAAAAATATTTATGAAGTTGGATGCTATTGTGCAAGAATGAAGAACGTTACAAGTATCAGCATTTCCAAAACGGAATCGCTGTTTAGCCAAGTATAAGAGCTAAGAATAAAATATTGAATAAAGATTTCTTTGAGATTTCATTTCTGGTTTCATTTCTTATTGAGAGTTTGCAACACATTCTATTTCCGACGATATAAAACTGCCCCAATAGAGCTTATGTAAAACACATAGCTAAAATATCAAAGTGTCGCATTCAGGCGAAACAAAGGATTTCATGGTGAATTAAACTAGCATTCATATCTAAATATTCATCAAATAAAATCCTTTTTCCTCGTTCGTATCTGAACAATAAAATCTAATGTCATTGAGTGAAATAGTCAAAATATTGATTACCCCACATGAACCTACAAACTGGTTTCGAGCTTCATACATTAAAATAAGGTATGTCAATTATACATGCAGATAACCCGACAAAAAACATGGCTGGTGATGTGCCCCGTGTGCGCCCCTTCCTGAGGTCTTTTTGTCGGCCATTTTTTTTTGATCATGTGGTATTAAATTCTCCTTTCTGATTGGCTTCGAGCAGGCGGTGTAAATGAAGAAATGGTCAAATCATGTTAATTGTATATGTCGCCGTCCGTGAATGGCGCCAATTATTACCCATTGGAACCTCTTAATGTCGACACTGGTGCTGGAAGGCAGGAAAACATCCGGCAGTTCAATAGTGGTTACCAATGGGGTTAAGGCGCTACATCGACATGTTCACATGAAAAAACGATTAGAAGATGTTTATTGCGATTATTTTTGAAACGGCAAATTGCTTAGTAAACAATTGTCAAGTTTGAGAATTAAATTGTACTAAGAGTGCATGAATGTAGTAAAAACTAATTGTTAAATTTTTTGATGTTTTTGTTCCGAATTAAACCTAATTACCAATTACTGTGCTCATGAACCAATTCTCAGGTATGCGCTTCAGGGACACGATAGCCATATTGTTTTCTATTCCATGTCATTTCTTTTTTATTTTCATACCATGTATGTTTATGTCGTATTCTTGTCATTACAATCAAGTTTTATTACAGTTGCTGCCTTTTTTTTGGTGCACACAACTCGGATAATTGTTAGTGCAACGCTTAATCTTTTGCTGCGATTTTGGAGCAATTTTTGCACTTGTATTTATTTGAAATTGGTCGTGCAATGTTTACATGAATCATCAGTTGACGTGTGTCTGTTGTTATCGTAGATAGATCGTACTTGATATAATCCTATTTTCTAAAATTCATACTGATATTTTCATTGTCTTTTTATAATTGTTTTTGTTCATTGCGCATACTACATCGTGTACATAAATACAATATGTACCAATTGTTTATGCCTGTAACGTGCACATATTTTATTGTCTTCTGATTCAGAAGTTTGTTGTCAATCTTTGTGTAGATATTTTGTGTTAATTTCGTGTAGAACTGAGATTTGGGTTGAATTTTCTGCACTTAATTGATACACTTGTTTGTTTTTCTCGTGATGCACGCGAAGAAATCAAACATGACAGCATTATGCCTACCTCTCATTTCTTGGGTACATCTGACATAAAGTGATTTCTTCCAAGTATATTTTTTCTGTCACAAACCAACACTACATAACAATACAATACAGTTATTCTGTGGATATGGCGGGAAAACAACGGAAGTGTCGTCATAAATCACTGTCAGCAGACGACACTCTATCAATACTATGCAAATAAATCATCGTTATCTTCCTTTCCTATAACTAGATAATATTATCTGAATATCATGTTATGAAATACTCTAGTGAGTGAAAGCGCTAAATAAAAAGCCAAAATCCCTAATATGGACACCATCCGAGATAGAATGTCCGAAATTATATACACTTCGCCGCTGATGGATTGGCGCTTGTCACGCAAATTTCGTGGAAATTACAGTATAGGTGTTGAGAGTCCATAAATGTTTAAAACATTATCACAAGTTGGTGAAAATTTGAGACTTCCTCAAATATTTATGCGAATTCATAGAGCATTCCTCGCTAGCAATCCACGCCACTTTCCGCACGCTATCCAATATTTTTCAGCCGGTCTTCACTCGGTGTAACTGTGATATTAATATTTTCTGAAAAAGTCATTCTTCGACTAAATTGTATCAAAATATCCGTCGATCTTAAATAAGTGTTTGTTTAAAACGTTGAGATGACAATAGTTGAATGTCTTCTCGACTTTCTGAAGTGTAGTGGCGACACGAGGCTTAGCTTGTATTGTAAAAAAACTGAGAGATGTATAATATCATGAAAATAATATAAGTATTATAATTAGAATAGACAGGTTTTGTAAGAAGTTCATTTTGTATTAATGTGAAAATGATACCATAAGTAACAAGTAAATACACATACATAATACAGTATAACCCCTGAAAACCGGGCCCATTCCGGACTGGGCTAAAAGTCGGTTTTCTTAGAATTCTGGTTTTCAGAGGCGTATTGTTTATAAAAGAGAAAACATGGGAGTTAAAAATCATCCCATTTTCAGAGGATTCCGGCTTTCAGGGAGTCCATTTTTAGTTTTTTTCTGTGTAATTACAACAACAACAATTACAAATCCTATCAGCGCCTTGTGTCGCATGGGGCATAGGTAGATGTGATAATAAATGATATTTATAGTCAACAATAATTCATGCAGAGAGATATGTAATAAATTGTACAAGTGCATGTGACGATACTTTACAAAAAAAATAAAAAATTAAAAATCTTCGTTTGTGATTCAGCACTTAATTAATTATTTTACCAACTGGAGTAAAAAGTCAGGTTATAAAAAAGTCAAGTTATTCTTTTATTATATGTTTCAAATTCTGTGTGTAATAGTCCGCTAATATCCCTAGATAGACTTTTGATTTCAATGTATTGTTAGAATATCAAATACTTACGTATTTAACAGTTTCATATAAAATAGAATTCTGATCTGCTCTGTAATATTCTAGGTGTGATGCTGTCTCAATATTGTCCGATAGTGTTTGGTGACTGTAATATTGGACTGTGAAATCTCAAATATCCGTGAAAAGAGAGTGTTCACATGAGTGTCCAGTTGGCTGCACGTGACTGTTTTATCTCGTGGTGGTCATTTATGAGCGAGATTCAATAATCACGCGCTTACAGATGGGCGCAAATGACCTAATAAGTACACCATATATTATATGACTTGTTTATTTTGAAAGTGATGTAGAACTTTTCATATTAAATTATTCAACATACTGATTCTTGTTTTTAAAATGAATACAATTCAGAACTGTTTTACACCATTTCAATAAAATAATGGTAAATAACACATTAAAAAACTGAGTTTATTTAAATTCTGGAACAGACTTATTGCTATGTTTTAGTTAATTGAATGTTCATTAATTAGCTTGTAGATTAAGATTACATCGACTCTTACTAGCTCATTGTTCTAACCCTCAACTGATTTCGCCTCAGTCGTTTTGGCCAGAGAGAAACGTCTCCTTGAATATTTAATCAGCATATTTAAACCATTCAACTACATGTATTTAACATGTATTTTAGTTTCAGGTTAATTTTTATTGTATTTTTGTACCTCTACATTTTTCGCCTTCACGAGAAATACCCACCACACCTTTCTCTGATACGCATATACCCACCACACCTTTCTCTGATACTCAAATACCCACTACACCTTTCTCTGATACACAACTCAACTTGACGTAAAAGATGGAAAACAAAATTTAACCAGGGCAACAAGATTCTAATGACGGTATATGTAGAAAAGACGAATAATTTATCATATAATACAGACCATATTGGTGGCAGTGATCTATTTGATGTAATTGTATCTACTTGTACAACAAAGAGCAAAGAAATAGAATTTTTTCCGTCCATGTGGACATAGTGTCCGCTTACAGCGAAACTGGTAATTATATTTTACACGTATTGTGTTGTATTCCGCTAAGATTGTAATTTCTATGATTACTTGCACTGAAACCTGACAATATTTAATACGTTCAGTGATCAGAATGCCCTTGTTGTGTCGATTTCTTCATATAAAATTATGTAATAGTTTTAATCACATGCCATTCAGCACGTGGTTTCTGTGGCTAAACATGAGGACTTTGTATGTATCTTGAGTAGATTATTATCTGACTTCATAGCACCTTTCCAAATACATGGCATCTAGCGCTATCCAGTGATAGACCATGTGTACGAGTATATTAATGCTGATTCTATGTTGATAAAGGCGTCAACGAAAAACGCCGGCGCCAAACAAAGTTCATTGTTACACGTTCTAGAAGGTGATAATAAACCCTTAACAACGCAGTGGAAAATATTTCCTGGTATAAAATGTTTTACAATATGTTTACTCAGTATTTTTAAAATAAAGGAACTTACACCGGTTAGTAAACATTGAAAATGCTAATAACAATGTGTTGTATACAAAGAAAAAAATTGATGTTTTTTTTCAGCTATATACAAAACATAATTACATCATTATTAACAATTACAACTTTTATAATTCAATTTTACTGATGAAAAGTCTTACAGAATTCAGTTTTATTTTATTGCAATAATTTATATGTTCACATTAAAAAAGACATTTTTAATCAAGTTTGTGTTCATTATAACTATTATCAGGTCAGCACGTGTTTGTTTACTTTCACTTTTAACTTTTACCACGCTCACTTAATTTGCTGTCCGCTGTTATTATTATTATTATTATTATTATTGTTATATACATGTATTTTATTATATTCATATACACAATTATAGTTTACATTGTATTAAATTTATATATATAATTATTTTATACATTGTATTATATTTATATATAATATTTATATATAATTGTTGTTGGATTTTCAAATTTTCGTTTTGAGATCACTGTGTTAAGCTGTGCTTGAAAGTGTCAACATTTTTCATCACATCGTCATCTACATTTATACATGAGGGATTCTGTTTCAAAAAGTTAAGAATTTGACAGTTTGTCACATACTTGTGATCATACACAACACGTTTCTTGAAGGTTTGGATTGTAGACATCGCCGTCACGTGCACGAGACAACACGTGATGTTAGATGGAATCATCCGAGATTTCACAGAACATCTCATTTAGTAACCAGCAGAGTTGTTGGTTTTAACGGGTAGTCGACACTCCTGTGTTCACGTAGATAATGTAATATGATCATGAAATATTTATATAATGTGATTGTCTTTTTTTCATGTTTCAAACATGGCGGAATTTTGTAGATTCGAACATCGAAGTAGTGAATCTTAATTAAAACAGTAAACTGTTGTTGACTTTGAACATTTTTGTGTTCGTGCTGGGTCCGTCTTAACAAAAGCTGGGTTAGTGGAAGTTCCTGGCTTGAATTCGTTCAGTAATCATCCTAATTTCATACAAGAGAAGTACTCCGTACATCAGTGCCGCAGGCGATACTAATATTTCCATTCAAAAAGAATATAAGACAAAGGTGAAAATAATGATGTCATTCAGAATGTTATCCAAAACAAAGACAATTAGGTCCGCAGTAAATATAACCGATTAGCCAATCAAGTTGAGCGATTGGCGGAATAATACAAAATGTCAGAATGGTGCCCTTGGGTCACGAGTTGATATAACGTGTTTATGGGGTGGTGTAAAATATTGCATTCAAGACACCCTTCAAATTGCAGGAACGCTCAAACGTGGGAAAGTAAGCGAATTTCCTTAAGGATTTTACAAAGCAGACGACAATTTAAGCGCCGTTTCGCTAACAATTTCTTACAAGAATTTACAGAAGGCAAATGATATTCGTATTAAGATGATTGTTAGACAGTCATTGGTGGTATAAATAGCGACGGGCAAATTTTAAAAAAAACAGCCGTTACTCAAGCTGATTACAATCGATATGATTTCAACATTTGTTAGCAATTAGCCATTTTATGATTCTGTTAGGTTGAAGCGATCTTAAAATATCCCAGGGCAAGTCGTTCGAATCTTCTTGAACCCAGACAAAATGTTCCTTTTTTAATACACCTTTTGTTGTCAGAAACCTAATTATGTAAACACTTACGCAAAAAAAAATAAATTTGAATGGCTGAGCACAGATTTACATAATTGTAATACAAAATACAGTTGATTTTTTATTTTACCGAAATCCACAAAATAACCGGCGACATAGTTCTTCAATACACAAAATGTACTCATTTAGGTGAAAATACAAGAGGATGTTGATAAACTTTAAGGATGTGTTGACACCCAGGGAACCAATTATATCGTGATGTCGTTCAGAAAGTGGTAGATTTAACAATATTCAGCGATCAGGGAGAAAATGCAAAGTTTGTACAAATAATTTAGTCGAATCTGAGTATCATTTCCAACTTTGTTGTCCGCTTTACAGAAATCTCAGAACAAAATATTTTATCCAATCATCATGGGCTTCATTGAATCGATTTTGTAACATAATGTCGTCAAACAGCTCTAAAGTTATTTTAATACAGCAAATTTTATTCATAACGCAATAAAAATTAGACAGGGAAAACTTTCATGATTACTGCTTCGTAAAATATCTACATGTGTTTGTATATGTTATCTATTCTGTTACTTAAAAACTGTGTTTATATTGTTCATGATTCTTCATTTTACAGTCCATTGTTTCCCTTGGTCATATTTTTTTCTTTAATTTGTAAATGACCAAAGGTATATTATATATGCCGATTTGCTATGAATAGATGGTAAGTGGTATATCGTGATGTCGTTCAGATATAGGTACTTTTTAAAAACATTTCTGCATGAACTCTGCGGGCGAAATTTTATTTAAAAACATTTATTCGCACTTTATTTCCCAATGTATTGTCTGAATAATTAGGCTCGCAAAATGAAGCTATATTGATATAAATATGTGCGTATATACGGAAATATTTTTCAATACTTTAATAAAATATAATACAAACTATAGTGTAAATTCACTTTCAAAAGTAACATAAAATGAAACGAGTGAACCTCGCACTGGTCTCTAGTTTCATGCTGGTCCCAAACTACGGTTTTGTCGTTCGTGTTTATAGATCTAATTAAAATGTCTCAGAAAATGGAGAAAATAAATTTCCCCGCTTTTATATTTCAACGCTAAAGATATGAAATATAGTGAGTGAATTAATTTCATCCTTGTTCCTGATAACTCATCTGTTACATTGAGGGACCGTCTATAACCCTGATTAACAAGATATTTCAGTTAGAACCCGCGTGTGATTAACAGAATTTATACCGTGCAATATTTAAAAAAATAGATTAGGGTGCATATGTCGCTCAAATGAGCAGTCATATCATCAGTTACATCATCAATTACACCATCAGTTGGGGCTCCGTACTTACGGAACAATTTGAAGATTTCCTTTTAATCAGTAGACCTTGTATGCTATACTTTTCATACTTAAAACAGGTCAACTTTTATCATTCATTTTTGTAGTTTTACTTCTTGTACCCAGCGCGATAATGTCTTATTTGTTGTTTCTGGAAATAAAACATTGGTAATAACTTTCTAATGACACCAATAGTATTCTAACCGTTCTTTAATACAGCGATGTGTTTAGAAATCATGTGAACGTGTAATTTATGTAAAAATATTCAGTCCCACAAAATTTTAACAGGTGAAATAATTTGTAGAAATAAAACAATAGGTCTAGAATATAGATGTTTAATATTAAAATTTCAAATGATATTATCTGATGCTATAATCTATATTCTAGACCTAGATCTACACCAAATGACTGCTGAAATATTACCTGTTCGTTTACAATACTGGTTTGTCGAATAAGATAAAACAAGAAATAAAAGACAGTACTTCTGCAATGATGTTTTATTCTTTTTTATAAATCTAAAATCTGAATGAGATATTTGTTCAATATTCTTTCTTTATAAATCTAAAATATGATTGAGATATTTGTCCAAGATATGCGTGTAAATTATTGCTCCCTAGAACACCGAGGATACCCGCATGTAGCGTTCTTTACGTCTAAATATGATACATGATTAAAACCGTCAAACATCTGTGTTGTTGGTTTTATTACAGAACACATGTTACAATAGTATCAACGTCCAAACTTGTCTTCTTTGTTATAGAATGATACCAAAACATGGCTACATTCTTATAGAATTTATCTGTATGTTCCTGTCTACATTCTTATAGAATTTATCTGTATGTTCCTGGCTACATTCTTATAGAATTTATCTGTATTTAGCTTTAAGTGTTCTGGTATGCTCGAGTCGCGCTTTGCAACATAAACATAGCATAGTATGTAATCTACATACTAGTATTGCATCACATGAATAATGTCAGTAACAACTTGTATTAATTTCCGTTTGACAATTACCTTGGTTACCCCTCAGTGTTCGTACGAGATGCTGGGTTAATGCAGAGTTGTATGTTCCGGATTTGAACTTTCGTCTATTAACACATCATGCGTGCATTTTGTCTGTTTTGTGTAATTCAGTGACCCAATCACACAAGACTTTCATTTGCCCTCAACTATTTGTGGAACAAGTATTTATGTACTTTCATTTTTTGAGTTAAAAAAATTGAACAAAATATTTAACGGATAATATTCATAAAATCATGAAGAAAACTCCAGTTCTTAAAAACAGTGTAAGATTTAGAATAAATATATTTATTTTTATCTAGCAATAATTGTACTACTTGGGAACACTGAACTTACACATTGGTGGTAAAATAGTTCATTTTTCATGATAATGTTTTCAAATATTTATAAATACAAAATACATTACATAAACATCTTGTAGGTTATCTTGTAAGTTATCTAAACTTGTGATCAATGAATATCAAAGTAAATATATGTATTTGTACATGAACGTGACTGCATATGGTAACTTGTGTACGTGACTGCATGTTGTAACTTGTAAACATGACTGCATGTGGTAACTTGTGAACGTGACTGCATGTGGTAACTTGTGAACGTGACTGCATGTGGTAACTTGTGAACGTGACTGCATATTGTAACTTGTGAACGTGACTGCATGTGGTAACTTGTAAACGTGACTGCATGTTGTAACTTGTAAACATGACTGCATGTGGTAACTTGTGAACGTGACTGCATGTGGTAACTTGTGAACGTGACTGCATGTGGTAACTTGTGAACGTGACTGCATATGGTATTTTGTGGACGTGACTAGATGTTAGATATGGTATTTTGTGCACGTGACTACGTGTGGTATTCTGTGAACGTGACTACATGCGGTATTTTGTGAACGTGACTACATGTGGTAACTTGTCAGTCAACTTGAAATATTATGTACAGTAATTAATGTACAAAATTTTCTCGCGATCGGGAAATCTTTCTTCTGATCGGCAAATGTAAGTGAGTAAATCTTCACTTCTATGAGTTATATGAACAGTATACATGTATTAATAAATGTATCGGTAACAAGTTTTTAACATCCAATGGGCGTACGAGTCGCTCATTCATTGAACCAAAATATTATATTTATATTATTATAATAAGAACATAATAATATTAATAATGATAATAATGGCACTCTCTTGAGCAACGACTTCCCTTCAACAACAGCACTAATTTCCCCCTGAACGATTTTACAACGACATAATTTTGCTTCTCCCAGATGGTGTTTCTTTGGAGAGGATTTGAAATAGTTACATAAGAGTTCGTTTTGTAGATGTGTCCACTATCATATATTATCTGTATGTCTGTGTTATAAGGTAGATAATGACTTTTTGTGGATGATCTAGTAATATGTCGTTTCTTTATCTTTTAGTTGAGCATGACGAGTAAAAAAATGTAAACAAACGAAATGTTGGCATCTATACAACATAGAAATGTGACTGAATGACACCTATTTTATTTCTGTCGGAATCAGTAAATATTGTCCAGTAAAGGACAGAATTAAACTTAATAATATGATGAAAACATTTTAATGTTGAAAAATAAATAATGAGAAATTTCCATGAGGTCTTAAATATCACAACCGGAAGTTTAAATCAAAGACGACCGGAAGTTTAACATGGAAGACATGCATTGTCACAATAGAATTTTCTAAGTTGCTTACATATCGTGTAAACAGAACAGAATAGAACAGAACTCTATATTCACATGTTACATAAGTAACAACATGTGAGAAATATATCTTCAAATACAACAGTGTAAAAATGGAAGATCATCATGAACATACTACTTTGGAGTAGAATTGCATTTGGAAATGGGAAAGTGAAAAAAAAATCAATAAAAAAATAACAACGAAATTTATTATTATACATATATCTCAAAGTAATGAAACGGTCGTCAACAAGAAAATACCTCACGATGATTTTCATAAAAATAGACAAATTGATCACAATTACAAAATCTTTTCTGTTGAAGAATTCTTTACATATTTATTTACTGGGACATCGACGAAATTTTTGTACAAACCGAAAACGTTTACGTTATTTATCTACAGATAAAACTACATCTCCGACAGATTTTATTAATTTATGGGGAAAATTCTTTATTATTACACATAAAATTAACGATCTGAACAAATGAATTCCGAATTACGCGTTCCCCGGATTTTTACTGCATCACTTGCCCTTTTCTCTGCGCATGTCTCTCGTGAGCTATTAATAAACAAACATCAATGTTCCCCAGCAGTCAAATTGTCATGCAAGGGCCAATTTTCGAATACATTTCTCATTTCTTTTTCAATCACCATGCAGTTCTAATGAAATTATACAATCTTCGTTGACAGTGAAACCCTCTCCTATAACAGTTTATGTCTCTCCGGCCATATGCGAGGGTATCCGATTACATGGAATAGTATAATGCTGTGCTTCCGGTACAACTAATTGATAAATCGTTTTCGTCTTTAATTGATTGATTTTGAAAAAAGATCCCATTTAATTATGGTTCTTTCATCAAATTCGGATTTAAAGATGCATGTTATGTTAGTAGCAATGAAATTTGGTTTCAGGAGAACGAAAATTAAAGCTGGCTGAAGGAAATATCTAATTCACTGCCGTGAGCGAGTATCAATCATAAATATTGTTCAACATGATCGGGAAATAAAGTACTTTAGTCACACGCCTATATATCTTTAAAACTCGAATAGATTAACTGAGTATGTAAGAACTGATAAAAACTAAGTCTATATGTTACCATATTTGGTAACACCGTAAAATTCTATACAATCGTGTTCATTGCATTCTTGTTAGACAATGTAATCCACGATAAAACTATTGTACAGCAATTTACATGTACGCAATGTACTTTCACGTTCGTATAACACGGAAATCCATTTTCTTTAAAAGTAAAAACATTTACACAGTTCATCGCATTATTCTATGTTTTGATTAGTGTTTTTTATGTAATTCAATTTATTCAGCAAAAGGCATCCTAAAAGCTTTTTGCGACAAAATATGAATATAATGAAAAATACAATCCGTGATAACCGATAAAATAAAAAACAACTATATGTGTACATTTGTATAATCTTGAATTAGACATTAAAACACTAATTTTAATTTAATCAGTAGAAACTAACACGTGGTAGATCTTGTCTTAAAACACGTTGTGACATATTTTGCATTTTTCGATTGTTTAATTGCATTTTTGTAGTGTATTCTACTTCACGCCTTTATTGATGATAGTGACATAAAACTAAAACGCTCCTATTTCGCACTCAATACGATGACAATTTGCGAAATAAAAGTGATATTCCGGTTCAAACATTTTAAGGTGACATAATTGACAAACTTTATCATTTCTACTGGTACCCAAATATCCCCCTGCTTTAATAGTTAAGCACTGTGAATATACATGCGTTAGCAATATACTAAAACTTGTTCGTAAAATGTCATTGTGTACTTACATGACAAAGCATACAAGGAAAATGTTCCTTAAAGAATACAACATGTTTATGTTTTGGCGTGTTTATACTGGGTTATGACTCCTGATTCGTTTTTAATAAAATGGAAATAATAGGTATTTTCATTAAACTTTCAACAATATAATCAAACTATGTTGAAAATGCTTGTTTTAATTTTTTTTTACAAATTTCGTTCACCTTCTGTTGGGAGGTTTTTATTTTCTCTAAAAATATCAAACATTACACAACTATTATCTTTCAATGTTTTTTATCCAACAGACAATTTCTGTTACGTGATTAATGTGTTAATTGGTGCATGAAAAATGAAATCAAGCCCCGATTATTACATTAAATTTACTTTAATTGAATGTCTTTACTTGTAAAATGTTTCCTTTATAAAATATAACACACTTATATAGTTGTATGCATTGCGTAATTTATCTAATTTCAATTGTAAACAAATGCCCACCAATTCCACACCGGACTTTTGTGTCCCGTTCTCCCATATGACCCAACACGCAACGAGATGACACCGCAGCCTGCCAGAAGTCCCTTCAGGAGATGTTACCTCCATTAAATCAATTCATTTAATTAACGTCAATTACACAAATTTGTTGAAAATTTCCTATTTATTGGAAAACCTGAGTTATGAATAATATATGTAATTCTTTGAAAAGCGACGTTGATTAATTTACGATGGGTAATAGAAGATTAAATTTATGTCATTCCATCCCATTTCGTTTTTTTATCCCGGGGGCCTTGTACTGAAATTTTCCGGCAAAATGAAAACAGTAAAATATGCTAAGTTTTCTGTCCCGTATATTCGTCACGTTTATACTGTTATCCATAGTGATAACTTCATGATCGCAGGTGGTTGACCGTAAAAATGGCGATGTTGACACTTCCGCTTGCCGTATCTTATGTTTTAGTTGGGAATTGTCAATTTACATGACGTAAAACGGTGAAATATAGATGTCGTCTGCTCGATACATCATGTAATTTACTGGTGTGGCAACTAATCACATTTCATCATAACGCCTTACAGCGGGGCTGTACTGACGGTACACCATGTGACGTCTGCTCGCGAGCGAGCATTTCCAGAAACGTCTTCGTAAAAAGGTTGCAAACACCACATGTGTACAATCTTTCCATCTTGTATAAATACATTAAATTCCATAATTCACATCTCTACCATTATTTCCCTGTAATAACGGATTATATGTATGTATGTCATCCAACAAGATTCCAGACTAAAACATCTACAGAACATATTATCGATGTCGTCAACAATCTTATTTTTTTACTGGGTTTAACGCCGTTTTTCAACAAGTTTTCTATTATATACGGCGGCCGGTTCACCTAACCAGTTTTCCTAGAATGTATACTTACCAGTACTAACTTATCCTTCCACAAGGAACGGTCTACTTCTCCATATATGGAGGAATATTGACATTTTTGTCATTTTCTCATGGAAGGGTAATACCTGCCGCGACCGGGTTTTAAACTCGGATCGCCTGGTTACAAGTCCAGCGCACTAACCAGTGGACTACGGTCGTAGCCTCAAGAATCTTAGAATCATCTGATGGACTAAAAGGTGACACAATAGACTCAAAGGATGATAACGTTGATGGTAATGATGATGATGACATGGATACATAGTTCTGAAAACATGCTCATATTTCGTTGGGTTATTAGTCGGTACCAGAAATAATTAAACAACAGATTAAACAACACTGACATCTAAATAAGGAAATAATTGGAACCTGACATTTTTTGCTGCAAAACAGATTTTCACATTGAGTGCATTCACCTCCGGGGATGTATGTGTTTTTTTCTCATTCTAGGCACTAACAGTAATGAAACATAGAGTTTAGGGGCGTTAAGGTCCATGTTTTACAGTTTTATTTACTAATTTATTGTCACTGATGCCAACTGTGAGACATTTTAATGATAATGATGATCAAATCTTGATCAATTCTTAAAGTTAACCTTAACTCGTCACAGAGCAGTTTGAGCATCCAGAAACTTATTCTTAATTGATAATAATAGTAAAACACGTGAGAATTCATGAAGACTCATATACAGGAACTCCAGACTTGGTTACTTTCATTTTATTGGCCATGTAATTAATTCTCTGGCGACAGATTTCCTATTCTAGCGGAGTTTTCTATTTCTATATGTATATTACTTAGAAAATTACGAATAAAAAAATACTTTCCAAGTAAAATTATATTCGTTAATTCTTGTATTGTCGACTTAAACAAGGATGAATAGCATGGATAAACTCGCTGAACATTCAAAAAATTCTTCAAACTGATTTCCCAAGTATAAAATATTTAGATATTGCTGTGAGAATCCGGTGCGCTGGTCTCTTTAACTGAAGTTTATTTACCAACTTGAATTACATTAGCCGTACCATCTAGAAATGTTGTTGTAAAATCTATTGAGAAAGGCGTTTTATTTGAGAGAAAATAAACCTTGACTTACTGTTCCAGGCGTCTATAATTAGCATATTAAACGATTTACATTCATTTGATATACCTCGTCAATTATCGTTTCCCATAAAAACGAACGATTCAATCATAATTCTACACAGAAAAATGTATCATATTTCGTCAGCTTTTACGTCGTGGTGACGGATTAAGTGTGAGGGTAAGGACCCACGAAACACATTAACATGACTTGAATAATCAATGACACTGCAGAAATGTTTAAGAATTTTGCGCCGCGTTTATTCGGTAATGATTCAGTTATGTTGTAATATTGTGTCGGACAACGAAAATCACTACAAAAATTGACTTGCTTTTCGCGCAGCTTCATTAATCATGGACGTATCCCGTGTCTAGTGTGGCTCTAAACTGGAGTTATATGTTCGTCTGCTCCCAGACAGAAATCTATGTGTACTTATTCAGAATGATAAGATATAAAATGGTTCTTCGACTCCCACAGGACCGAATGCTGTCTCGTGAAACTGTTAGCATCCTAAGGAAACTTAATATAATGGCACGAAAACATGCTGTATTTCCAACTCTGGTGATGTACATAGACCAGGTCTGTGTATGAACAAAAACTCCCATCTTTTACAAGCGACTATGACGAGCAGTCATTCAGATACATGCTGGTGTTTTATTTTTGTGAGTAACACCGCTTGAAATGTTTAAGAAACGAACACGAAGACTTTTGTGGTTTTTGTATTTGACCCGTAACTATATTTTAGATCAGAACGGAATCAAATCTCTCCGCACTGGTAACGAATCATTGATTAAATCAAACCAAATCTGTTTCATCAAAACGCATAATTAAACCGTCTGACAAACATCGTGCTTACATCCACACAAACTCGTTCAGGCTTTGGGAAATAACATTAACTATTACAACTCCCTAATTATGAAATATTAAATGTAAACCACCAATTCTTGCAGAGACACAGAGGTTAGGGTTCAGTTTGTGGAATCATTACAAAAATATGACTTTGTCGACTCTTTCATGTTCTTGCTGGATGAAAAAGTTGGTCATTTATTAACCAGCACTAAATCAATTTGTTTGAATGTAGGATAGATTTTCATGTTCTGCACGAGTTATTAAATATGGATATAACGACCATCTCTATATTAAAACCACCACGTTATGAAGACCTCTTGTTGTTGTTTTTATTTATTTTGGGACATATTTTCAATATTTCTTTTATGTTCCAACTTGGTAATAACTTCATTAATAATGACGTATTTTTGTCCTAAATGCTGTATTAATATCGAGGCTTCACTGAATATTGTCCGTCAAAGAGTAACTTTGTATGATATTCATATCAGATGTTTGTGGATGATAAAATATATATGTGTGTAACACAAGAATATCGTGATAATGTCGGATTTTCTCAGAATCTTATTCGACATTTTAGGCCATTGAAATTTATGAAATATAATCAGCAGACTGTTTTTATCATCAGTAGACACAATAAGAGTTTATCGTTAATAGACAAAATAAGAGTTTATCATTAGTAGAAACAATAAGAGTTTATCATTAATAGACACAATAAGAGTTTATCATTAACAGACACAATAAGAGTTTATCATTAATAGACACAATAATAGTGTATCATCAGTAGACACAATAAGAGTTTATCATCAGTAGACACAATAAGAGCTTATCATTACTAGACACAATAGGAGTTTATCATCAGTAGACACAATAAGAGTTCATCATTACTAGACACAATAAGAGTTTATCATTAATAGACACAATAAGAGTTTATCATTAATAGACACAATAAGAGTTTATCATTAATAGACACAATAAGAGTTCATCATTAATAGACACAATAAGAGTTCATCATTAATAGACACAATAAGAGTTTATCATTAATAGACACAATAAGAGTTTATCATTAATAGACACAATAAGAGTTCATCATTAATAGACACAATAAGAGTTTATCATTAATAGACACAATAAGAGTTTATCATTAATAGACACAATAATAGTTTATCATTAGTAGACACAATAAGAGTTTATCATCAGTAGACACAATATGAGCTTATCATTAATAGACACAATAATAGTTTATCATCAGTAGACACAATAAGAGTTTATCATCAGTAGACACAATAAGAAAATGATAGTTTGTGGTGTGAGTGCATTGTGTCAATATATGCAATATCTCTTGTATTCTGTAAATATCAACAAACAAAAAAATGTCGTTTTATTACCACGTAGGTTTTTTACTCAACAAATATCCGATCAACATAAGAATATTTTGTGGAGTTCAAAACTAAGAAAAAAAAGAAACCTACTGAGTGAATCATTGGCTCAGACCCAAGCTACGGCTGATGGACATATTTTGTGTAATATTCAACCAACTTAATGCAAAAAGTAATAAATATTCATGAAATAAGAAGTGAAATTACCGAAAAATTAGCCACTAATTAAGAATAGAAACCCAGCCTAATAAAATCCAATGTTCTACATAAATCAATGTTCTACATAAATCAATGTTCTACATAAATCAATGTTCTACATAAATCAATGCTGTATAATAATTGGGTTTCCTGTAATAGTGTTTTATTTGGACTTAAACAACGATACTTACTGATGTTTAATAATTCATGTGAGAATCAATTAGTTATTTGATTGTTTTTTATAAATATGTATAGACTGTACGTGTATGTAAAATTAATTCCATTATCGATATCACAGGATGCACATTATGTTTATTTTTTTATTTAATTGAAATAAGAAATTGTTTAAGTGTGACCATGGCATAATCGTTTTGCAATTATACAATTATACTATATGCATGAGAAAATATCAATTAAACAAAGAAGTATTATATTATTGAATGAGCAAAACATAAGGAGTCAGTTTGTCTGTATTCACGAGATTTAAGTGGTAAACGTTCCATATACATCTTCAAAAATTGGCAAACATTTTAAACGTTTTTTTTTCAATAGTAATTAACACCTCATTAGGCAATATGGCAACAATTCATTTTAACTTTAGCCAAACTAGATAAACAAGCTAATTGATTTATTTTAATTATTTACAGCGTGATTGATTTCCAGTCGAATGGGAAATTATTTTTTAATTGGCGCGACCTCTAAGGACACCGTCTTTCACACCTATCTTTAAATTTAGTTAAGCAGATGTAATTTTTTGACACTTTCTTTTATTGTAATATCAAAGGGTAAACTATAAGGCGACAAAATTCGAATTCAACTCTGACAAATTGTTATAATATAGATTAGTTATACATTGTATCCATACAATCTTTTCCTGTTTTGTCCAAAACCAGACTTTTGCATTTTACTTTGACACCAAAATCTGTTTCAGAATTAATTTGTTCCGAAATACGAAGCACGAAGACTACAAATATATGTTTTAAATGTACATTTAATGCATAAAACATTATCAGAAGAATAATTGATACAAAACGGAGTAAAGCTCCTGTTTATGTGCAAGGTAAAAGAGAATATCATCTTTTAAACAAAGTATCCTTTTTAAAATATAAATGTTAACTACTCAATTTACACAGAAGTGAAATTTATTGTAAAACATACATACATATACCTTTTAATGTATATTCAGGTCAAGTCAAATATTGTATTGGCTTTTAACTATAAATTTCTTCGCCAAATAAATTATGCACAATATTAAACACTTTATGATATGGTGTGATAATACCCAGTTTTAGTAAGGATATTCCTTTTACCACTATTTTACCTCTCATTATGGAGACATAACTCTAATTTACAGTGTACAAAGATCGTACATTGTACATAACTCTAATTTACCGTATACAAACATTGTACATTGTACATAACGCTAATTTATCATATGCAAACATTGTACATTGTACATAACGCTAGTTTTCGGTATACAAACATTATACAAATGACTTTCTGGATGCATTAAAACATGAGACAACAATACAAGAATTCAAAACGTTCACATCGACATCCAATACTTATTCAATATTCATAGATAGTTACAGTGAAACCTTACTTAGCGACCGCCTCAGTGTAAAGACTCTGATGTTTAAGGACTTTTTTCAGATCTGTTTTTAATATTTCTTCCTTAAATATTCCAATTTGATAATAAGACGATCTCTATATCAAGGCGGAAGTATTGGGTCTAAAAGATGGCCGTAATTGATGTTTTACCGTAAATGTTTAGAAAGTAAGGAACTGATTATCGCATATAAATGTCAAACATCATCATAGCACCAGTATTATTCAGCTGATATACATGTATTTATATAAGAGTGTATATCACAAAAATGAAACTAAGACAAAAATTACTCTTATGTACGTGAAGTAAAACTTCCCGAAACGTTCAAATTATCGCGTATTCTGCAGCATCTTCATCCACGTTACTTTACTAACAAAAATTATGCTGTTTTTTGTTGTTGTTGGTGTTAACAGTCCATGCGCTCTGGGATTCACTCTTGAATGAAAATTCAATGATTTATATAAAAGCGGCTGTATTCACATATTTAATATACGCTGGACTGTGTTTACGATATTTAATAAGCTGGACTGTGTTAACGATATTTGCCTTTTTCAGTCCTTTTTATTTTTTTTTTCTCATTTATGGATTAGCGTCAAAAAACACAAATATTAAAGACGTCTTTAAATAAGATGATATTCGCCCTTCTGTTACGGGAACACATACACGGAGTGTTTCATACAAGGACTTTGATATCCTTTAATTTTTTTAGAGTATTTCTAAAACAGTTATACACTGTTTTGACTGTAAAATATACGTTTAAAATTAAAATTCAGATCTTTGAAGAATTCAGTGATTTATATGAGAAGATCTATAACAGAAATGAATAATGGTACACTAACTGTACAGTAGATCAATGATAAGACCACGTTATTAAAACACCCGCTAATTTCAGACCGTGGAATGAGTCCTCCTCAACTTAGTATTAACTGTGTTTTAACTGAGTATTAAATGTGGCTTCTTAGTATTAACTGTGTTTTAACTTAGTATTAACTGTGCTTTAACTTAGTATTAACTGTGGCTTTACTTAGTATTAAATGTGTTTTAATATTAAGAATTTTCTGTCGCGGTTTACATCAATGCCGGAAGATAACGATTACGTGTATTGACGTATATTTAAATCTGAACACGTGCTGACCAGGAACACGTTTTTACTACAATAACTGGATTTCATGTAGCAGTAAAATATGATGTGTGATAACACATATACCAACATGTTAACTGTCCTCACGTTACAATATCCACTAAATGAACATAAAACTCGACTTTCATTTATTGTCCATTTCATTAAATTCTACAAGAAATAAAATATCAATGTATTACAAAATTTAATATTTCATAACAAAGAAGAATATGACATTTTAGTAATATTGAAAAAAAAACGTTGAATGAAAATCACGTGATGACATTAAAAGAAATAAAATGTGAAATTTCAGTTTATAATGTTGAGGTTATTTTATTACAGGTAACGAAAACCTTTGGTGAGTAAAACGCTTGTAGATGATACAATATGACTGAACAGAGATTTTTTATTTCTTGAAAGTTTTTCCACTTTTTTATCGTAAATAAGGAATTTTCAATCTGCCGCGGCACTATCTGGATTTACGTCGCCGTAACAATGAAAACGCAACCCGTGAAGAATCATCTGTTTGTATTTGGTCATGCGTCGCATCGATAACTCCGCCCACTGGCGTGGCTAACTTGATAACCAATAATTGATTTTACGTTGCCATTGGTGGGTGGAGTTTCGCACAGCATTCAAATAGAAGATTTGTTTTTGTGATTTAACACTATATCTGTGAGAAACATACACCCTGATCACGGAATTATTCTACATAGTGGAAATATCAACAATTTAGCTGTTAAAGGTATTGTAAAACTATGCATCTACTTTTAGCACTAGAAAATTGGCAATTTTCGACTCTCAAAATTCTTATGAAAAATAAATTGAAAATTTGATAACAAAATACTGTTGGTTCATATCTGTTTAGAAGCGCGGTAGAAAACAAGTGAATTTTGTGGAACTTTGTATTCAATGCATTTATGGCTAGGACTAAGAATACCCAGAGAAAACAAGGTATCGTATACAAGAGTCATAAGTTGTACAGTAAATAAAAAAAGAACGCAACATTTCTATTCTTAAAAAAGGAGACATTTTTTATGAAAAATATTTTATTTACATATACGTTACGCTTTTTACAAGTAATATAAATTACTTGAAATATTTATGTACGTATAACGCGTCCGTATTTTTATTACTGTGCTGGCGCTAAATAATTGTCACTTCTCGTCGCACTAATAGTAATTCTTAGTCTCTCAGTCATACCACGCCTTTGTATGCAATGCCTAATACAGGTAGATTCCAGATGAATTCTATAAATAGAAATTCTGTAATGATTGACAGCGACGTACAGGTAGAAGTGTTGTTAAGCCAGACATCGAATCAGGGCGTCAGTTCTTGAGCCTAAATACAATAGAATCGTAGGTTTTCTGTCATATTGTGTTTGTCTGTACCGACTGATCACAGTATAAAAACTTGGTGATGATAAAAATTACACGTGAACTATAAATTAAAACCTAAGGATTTTATAACAGTAAGTATTCTTAAAAATTACACGTCTGCATCGGCGAAATAATCGCTTTAGTTCGTACAATTGTTTCTAAAATTTACATTATTAAAGCGCAGAAGGAAGCAAATTAAATTCCATTACTTTATATACTTACATTATTTCAAATACATTATTTTGATATTTACATTATTTCAAATACATTATTTTAATATTTACATTATTTCAAATATATACAATGTGTTAATACTTACATTATTTTAAAATACATACACATGTATTGTATCTGAAAACTTCTTTTCTCAGATTTAAATTGCGCCGATTTCACTGTTGTAACATAAATTGAATTCGTACATGAAGTGTAAGAATAAAGTAAACGATATTTTTTATTTAACATTTTAGCAATATGTAATATATCAAGGGGTGAACAATACTTCTTTAACACTGTGAATACATTGTTCATCACGGGATTAAATAACCGGCTTCCTATTTATGCAACCGTGAATATTAGATTATTAATGATTGTGATTATATTCACTCAACAATATGTATAAATATAGCAGAATTATCAAGAAAATAATTACTTCCATGACAATAATATGTACCGTCTACTATTGACTATTTTTCATAAACAAACTTTTATTATAAAACGACGAATGTTTATACTATTAAATCATAGCGCTGATTCACCAGACTGTTTGTTATGAAGGATTACATGACGTTGACACTGTTAAATGATTTCAACGCAATTATTGAATCCATCATTATTTTGAAATAATACAAAAAGTAATTATTTTGGCATATTTGTAAATCTTAACATGAAAACTGCGTTCTTTATATGAACTTACGCATTGCTTTTTTATTATAAACTTTTTTATTAATTTTGCGGTCCATGCAGTTTATGAATTTTTTTTTTCAATTGGGAGTCAACGTACTTACTTGCGCACAACTGAGTGTAAGCACGCGTTTTAACTGAGTGTAATTTTCACGTGTACCGCGTGTTTAACTGAGTGTAATTTTCACGTGTACCGCGTGTTTTACAGATGCTGCTTTTACAGGGAAATAATTACAGTGGAGGAGGTTCTGGAGCGAATCCAAACTCTTACAGTTCTAGTTCGTCACATTCAACCAGCCATATGTATGAAGAAGATTTAATATCCCGTGGGGCCAGGGGATTCCCCCTGGGGCATGGCATGTTACCCGCCCCACAGGCTTACTCATTCGGATTCCCCGTCCATCCAGCTCATGACCCTATGGGCCTCTCATCATGTGAGTAAACACTCTAATTATTTATTTACTTACTAAAAATTCCTGACAGTTTTTCATCAGAAGTTTGTGGCATTGTTTCACAAGATTATCTTATTTAAATTTTTGTCACAATTCTTTAAATTTATAAATCGCTCTTTCAACTTGATTTCATACTTCAGACATCCACACCACACAGGTTTAAATTGTTTATTTATGTTATGCTGTTGTTTTAAATCTGTGAAACTTTATTAAGATCATTCTTCTTTTATCATAACAAAATTATCACATGTTTTATCAAACATCTGGTGCACAAACTGCTGTAACAATTAAAAATCATGTAGTATTGTTATAAGTAACAATTAAACATTACATAAGTAGCACTGAACTAATTTTGTCGTGTAGTATAAAATTTGACACGCAGCAAATTAGGCAATTATGAAAATGTGTTGAATTTTTGAGAAGTGATATAATTACTAGTAGAATGAACTTTTTATAAATGTTTTTAGTATATAAGTCTGATTGTACGAATCGAAACATATTGTAATGTTTCAAGAATTAACTTTTTGAAAATAGAAAATATCTGGACAAGTTACTGTTTATAAGTTCTAATAGAAATGACGTGTGTCGTGCAGAATAATTACCATAGCGGTCTGTGAAATATTTTATTGCAAAGTTTTAGATTTTTTATTCCTGATGTATTGAACATATAAATAAATAAATGTATGAAATTCAATTCAAAAATAGAAATAGTAAATAGCACACATTTGGGTAAAGTGATGTTTGTAATCTATTTAGTCCAGTTTTTAGTATTTTATGCTAATTATTTTTAAATGCATTTTTATTATTTTCGCAGTCAGCCAATCTCAACAATTTGGAGGCTACCCGTCGTTCACCAGTCATTCCGATCATAAACGGATGTTGGGAGGAACACAAGGCGAGGCGATGGACAAAAATCTGAAAATAACCCTGGAGAACCGTGATTTGTGGACCAAGTTCAGCTCACTCGGTACAGAAATGATTATCACTAAGACTGGAAGGTACGTTGTTATATTGTTTTGAATATTGTTGTTACAGCACCAGGTATGAAGTGTTATACACCTAAAACTAAAATATCTACTCTGGTGTTTTCTTTTGTAGTCTAATGTACAGTTTTCTTCACAAATATTTCTGTCGTTGAATATTTCATACCTTCATCATTAGTTTCAATGGACGTAGGTGTAAATTATTCATTTTTTCTGCGATATTTCAGTGTTACTTTTATGAAAATGCTATAAACGTACAAACGTGGTGTTTTATCACTCGTTCATCAAAAAGGCGTTGAAAGCAATTAATGATTTATGGATCTTATATAAACAATAAGTATTATAGCTGTTATACGATAGTGCTAGATTTCCCACAAGTCTCAGCGTTTTCTAATAAGTCACACACTTCCGGTGACAAAAATTCAAATCCTGTCACACTTTTTGAATAACGGAAAATGATTGTCAAAAAAGGTTTTATTTGCGACTTAATCATGTAATAATAAGAGTGTGGCTGATTTTAAGTATTTTCACAATACGTTTTCTGCACGGCATTTTGTGGTGTTAGGAAGGTGTTGCATCTTTTATGAAAGGTGACCATTTTTACTGCGCGTGTGATCAACACAGGGCGATGTTATGAATGACGGTGAGAAAAGTAAACGTCGAGATTAACATTTTTCTCGAAGTTGTGGAACTTATTTCTGCAAAATTTCATAATTGGCAAATTAAAAAAGTTCAAAGTAACATTATATGAATGATGATAAAATTGCACAGAAAAATACGTAAAAAATATATAGCGCAGAATACTTAGTATCAAAGAGCAATATTATTTTAATGTAGCGGCCAAAAATATTATTTGTGTCGAATGACATTCGAACAAAACTAGAACCGTGAGAAAATTCTACATGCTTTCATAATCCATTTAACCGGATTACCTTACAACATTATCGTTCAATTAGTGTAATACTATTCGGATATGTCAAGGTTCGTTTAATCCTATTGCATACTATGCTTCTTGATTGACTTCCGATGATCAAGAGGGATAGCGAAGATTTCTTATTGCTTAACAATTAAAAAAAAATATCCTAAATTGTAAATCTATTGTAATGTACGTATACACAATATTCTTCGTTTGTAAGACACGTGGGAACGTCTATTATCATTTTGTTTTTTATGTTAGTTCTTTGAATTGGTAAACATTCATGAGCAAATCTTGAGATAAATACATTAAAATTCAAATTGAACGAAGAATAAAGCATTAAATGTGCACATATGTTTTCATTTTAAGTATATTTATTTTATATAGTAACACATACTGTATATACCAATGACATATATTTACGTCTTCTCATACACTATTCATTTGACCGAATGAATAGAATTATGTAGACTTATAAAAAACAAATTATAGAAATGAATAGAATTTTTTTTATTAATTCGACTATTTGTAACACGAATCACTTATACATAGTTATGAGTTCCATCAAAATATTCAGTCTAAACTTGAAGCAATTATCAGACCTAAGTTTTTACCACTTCGTTTCTCGCCAGACAGTGTGTCGTCTGCGCCAGAATTTTCTATTGTGACCCACTTACGCGATGCGATTTACGCCTGATAGATAATCGTGGCAAATTCTCCTCCTAGACCGCCCTAAATTTGTTTGATCGCAAGTAATTAGGACATTTTTATAAAATAATAATTGGTATCAGAATAAACTCGCGAAAAGATCAGACGATACCGAGCATTCTTTTACGACCTGGCGTAAATTGCCGTAAACTGTTCGACAGACTTATCGTCTGCGAAGAAATTGATGAATGTCAGAATTAAATTGATTTCTTTATTTATATTAAATCTTTATATTATTGAATATGTATACCATCTTTCTTCCACAAGTGTTTCTGTGTTGTTTTAAGGTATAATTCTGTCTGCCCTCTAATTGTTGAATATACACCAGACTGGGCGGTATTAATAATAATGAATGATTTATTTATACGAGTTGATTACTAAAAATAAAACAAAATGATGTTTTCTCTTTTGCATTTAGAAAACTTCTTCAATATTTTTAAAACATAAAGCGAAGATTCTAACGGACCATAGAATGGTTTCCGTGATTTGAAACAGGTGTTCTGGCACGCGACCCTTATAAGACAAAATTGCTTTATTCACTAATTTGCTTTGATCAAATTGCAAGTAGTTACAGTGGACCAAATGTGCATTGTATCAAGTCTGTCATCTTCCGATATTATCTCACGTCTAGAATTCTGACTTCTGTCATGATTAAGTTAAAAACCCACGCGTTCAAAATTTGTACAAAACTTGAGCTGCTAAACTGACACATAGCGGTGACAAACTACCAGATTCTGTCACGTACGTAACTCATGTAGGTGAAAAGTCATGGGGAATGGTTAGTCACAGATTTTTACCAAATTTGGACTAAATGACATAAGTCGTACACTTTCTCTATAATTTTCTGACTCCCTGGACGGGAGGATTAATTTTCTATCTGTTACTACAGTGATTCTAATGCGCGATGTCGTAATTCAGTTTTTGGTCATTTATTTTGTAAAGGTGTGTTACAATTCCCCGGATGTGACAATTACAAATTGAACAGCGGGAGATACGTCCACAACTAATTCATCTAAATTCTGACTGCTTATTTATAAATTGTTCATTCATTAGTACTTACATTACAAACAAAAAGAATCAAATCTGCGCACAATTACCACAGAAGTTATAAATTCCAAACTGGATTTAGTTTGCATTTTTAATCAATTTTTTTTTTAAATATACCATTTTCTCCGTTGGATGTAAATACATAGCTTGAGGGAAAGAGTTCTGTTTCTTAAAGAATAATAACTTGTAACGAACTATTTACAATTTTATCATCGGAGTGAAAGGAAAATTACTCCAAAAGTTACAAAGGCTCAATGATTGTTAATAGGCGATAAAAATCAGAAATGAGGGACAAATAATTCCGAATTGTTATCAGAAACGTATCGCTTTTCAAAACAAGAAAATTTTGGCCTGTGGACACTGCTTAAAATCACGTAACAAATGACTCGAATAATAAAAGATGAAAATAACTTTAATCTCCTTGAATGATAACATTAAATTCTATCTGATCCAATTAACAATAGGCGGGAATTTAACATTTGTAGATATTAGCAAGATATCGCAATAACCTCACACCTCCTGTGAGAAGATTTTTTAAAAATGAAACGAGATCAAAGTGCGATAAAAAAATAAAAATGTAAATGCTTGTTCTTATCTATGACACGATTCTTACATAAATGTTAATTACTTGTAGTACAAAAGATAAAATTAATGAATTTTAATGTCTGTAAAGGTAACAAAAAGGCTTAATAATTACAACTTAGCGATTTAATTGTAAAGCAATATAGCTGATGTTTGTCTCTAAATTTATTGTAATTCTACTTGATAAATATGTGCACAAACTAGAATAAATAATATTTTATAAAATTACAACTTAATCAGTATGCAATTAATAATCATATTTAATTCATCTTATTATTTTGAAATTTATTGATTTTTAAAAAAATGCGTCCTAGACTGTGCTGATTAAATTTTACACATGTTTGTCTGTCATGTATTTATGACAATTCCCTCCATCCATAATTAATCCTAAAAATGATTGGACTAGCCTGACAGAGAATTACAAATATATTCATGGTCCAGACGTTTAAATTCTGTAAAATCAAGACCACAATACTTTAATCACTATGTTTTCATTTTGGAGATTATGCAACTAATCGCGCATGCGCCAGAAATGACCGCCACGTAATCTGATTGTAAAAATTTAATCACCAACAAAAATTCCGCGACGAATAATGAAAATAATAGAATGAAATTAGAATATTATTTACGTTGCTAAGTGATGTTTTTACACGGACACGTTTGTCGGCGTGTCGTGTTCTAACAAAACTTGTTCTATATCACACCTTGCAATTAAATGTATCGACCATTTTGAAATTGACAATGTCAATAACTTTGAAATACCAAAACTCTTCTGACCACTTAACGCAGTCGGTAAACACGTTGAAGAACAACTTGATCAGATTGATAATGATTCCTGACGAGGACCTCCTCCAGGTGAACTTAACGTTAATGAAAAAATGTGGTCACTATACATTTGGAGTTTCGTCGATGAAAAAATAGCAAAAAGTAAAAATCAACTAAGAGATGGTTTAAATCTTGACGCGAATATAAGACTTAAAACGTAGATACAAGAAATGTAAATGTACTGTTAACATTTCTACTTTTGAAATTTCGCTTGAAAAATAATTATGACAATAACAAACTAATATTATATCCGTACAAAATTGAAATACAAAAAAATCTTTATTACGATTATTTTAGTTTGCTTATTATAAGAAATGTTCTTTTTAGAAAACCCATAAATTTGATTTAACAAGATGTGCGTGACGTTGTACGCACAAACCGCTTGCACGTGCGTTTTGACAAATAAACTTCCATATGACCACGTGAGGACGGCTGCCACGTGTATAAGACCTCATTAAATAGTGCCAATGGTACTGGATGTTTGACAAATTTCTCGGAATTAAAGAAAATAGTTTTACGCCCTCAAGGACAAATAACTCTCACACATGATTGAGTCACGTGCACAATTTATTACTGAATAATTATGTCATTCATCAAAATTAAATGATGTATGATAAAGAAATTTCTGTAAAGAAGAAAACATTTTTAAAAAATGTCTCAAATTACAAAAAGAGACTAAAAATCACAGAGTATGCGATAAATCATTTTCATTCATATTTTTTATTTTTCAATACAGACAATGAAATGATTTACTTATAATATTGACATGTTGTTATTAACTATTTATTTGTTGTCGTCTTTTTTACCTTTTCTAGATTTCACCATAAACTGAACTTTATTTTGTTTTCAGACGAATGTTTCCTACACTGAAAGTCGGTCTAGAGGGGTTAGATCCCCATTCTAAATATATCCTATTGGTCGATATAGTTCCTCTGGATGACTGTAGATACAAGTACCACAATTCAGAGTGGGTGGTCACAGGCAAGGCCGAGCCACACATGCCAGGGAGGCTCTACATACATCCAGACAGCCCAGCTTCCGGTTCTCACTGGCTTAAACAGCCGGTCACGTTCCATAAATTAAAACTGACCAACAACAATCTTGATCAAAATGGACACGTAAGTTGATTTTTATCAATTTCTTAAAATGTTTTAATCCTAAATTGTTCAAAGGGTGAATTTTTTTAACGTGTCAACAAATTACCAGAAGACGATAAACAAACATTCAAGATCTGTCAGAACAATACTCAATATCGTTAACTGAGATGATCGGTCGCTTGTGTTGTTGAAACATAAGAAACGTATAGAATTGTCACAGACTGTATATAGTGTAATACATCACAAGTATTCCGCCGTGACTTCGTAAATATGGAGTATAGTTGTTTTCCACCCTTCCCGTGCCTTCGCACGCACTTACTACTCCTTAGCAATTCCATCTCGCTAAATCAATGTCCCCAAAACGCATTTATTTGCTAAACTATGCCCTTGTTATTGAGCATGACACTCCTGAGCGCTTCAAATCAAGTTTCTTTTCATTTTATTCGCCATTTTTCCTGCCGCCACAAATTGGGTTCTTACGTGCTAAAAGGCATATCGCGGCAGACGATTCAAAACTTCCGGCCCAAGGGACCGGTTCGTAGCCCATTAAAATATATAAACGAAGAACGCAGGATAAATTGATGAATTGAGACAGAAAACCAGAGTCGTTTGTGACTTTAAGAATTCCCGATGGATTCTGGGTAGCACTGAATCACGTGACTTTTATAGCAACTTCCGGTCATTTTTGCAATTTCTTGTATATTTTTTAAAATTTTTCAACCGTGTCCTTGTTTAATAATTTACGACTAAGTCTTAATAATTTTAAATTGTTAGTAGAATGGAGAGCTCTCCGCAAAATTTTCACATGGTTCCGTTTTAACAGTTTCAATTTTAAAACTGAAATGTTTCGCAAAGTGTGTCCTTCAGAAACCTGACCGACAATAGAACAAATTGATGGTTTGAGATATAGCGTGTGACGAATGTTCTAACTGAGCACAAACTGTTCCAGAATTCCCTTATCATACATATTAATAGAAAGAAAATTCATTCATAATAAAGAGCCAGCGTTTTTCGTTGCTAGAGTTTTAAGGGGTTAATTGACGTTGAGGCTCCAGGGGATACGACTAGCCGTATGAAAGTACCGTTTTAATTCATCTAATTACAATACAATGAACTGTTTCCTTCTTAAACACTATTTTAGACGATTTGTTCCCTTTTACATCCAGAATAAAATTATTTCAAGTGAGTGGAGTCGGGTCGTTAACTTGGTAAAGCGATCCTACAATACGGGCGTTTTACCGAATCGGCGACTAACTTTACGACCGTTGTGGTTACCGTTAAAAGTCTCAAATTAGGATTTTCCAAACTGGGGTTTTCTTTCATTCGTCTTGTAATAGTACGATTCGGCTTATTTAGCAAAACAAAGACGTCTCTAACTGATCCGTTTATTTTAAATCGCTTCATTTTCTTTGACGCAAAATTAATGTAAATACACAGCGTTAGTTGCTTTTCGTACATTCATCCTCGCCCATTTTCGAACCGTTAAGAATTTTTTGCTCGCTGTGGATAAAAACCAAACGCTAACTTTTGTAGGATTTTAGTCAGGAGCAGAAGATAAACTATAATTATATCACCGTTTTCGCGAACCCAAACTAAAATGATTAAGTCGTACTGAATTAATTTAATATTACTTTGCAATTTGTTTTTCATTAAGACATCGGCGTAGTTTGTATAAATGTTTGATGAAAGTGGACCAAACTTCATACAAAGCAGACGATTCGATATTCGCTGACGTTATTGTTGTCATAGGTTATCAATTTCAGCCCGGAAGCTTGAGCGTTCTTTTGTTTAACCTTTTAATTAACCCAAAGACTCAAAATCGTGGCAAAACTGGTTAATTACTAATAAATTGAATATGAATTCAATACTCTATTTCATCTAACGGACCATTTCAAGCCATCTTTGATGTTATTTTCTCCACACTGCGTCTTAAAAACTGTTTTGATTTATGGTCTATTAGCAGGAGACGGTCGCTTTGTCATTTTGCCGAAACGTTACTCCACCCACCCCTTTCTTCTAGGCAATCGAAACCGTTATAATTACAGGCTAGTTTCGCCCTTGGCAGGTCGGAACAATCAGAAGACATCCTTCTTAATTTCTCATGTAAAAATAACCCAGAATATGTTCCGGAAAATCTGGACCGGTCTCAATATCAGAGTAACGGTTAATTCCTGAAACAGATGTCCACGAAAATCAAAGACAGCATTATCATTTATCATGTTCTTTTTTGTTGCATTTCATAATAATGCTGGCCTGTTTGTGTTACACTCTTTGTGAGCAAACATAAAAAAGACCAGCTTTGTATAGTATTTTATTATTATTTTGTCCATCGCCGGTGAAACACCAAATTTAGTGTACCGTTTTCCTAAAATGATAAATTGGAATAAATTAGTATCAATATTTGAATACATGTAGTTGAAATAGAAGACAGAATCCACACAAGAAAAAAAGGAACAATACAATAAAAATGACAGCTCTGAAGTTTTAGTTAGAATTTCGATGTAAAATTATTATTAAATTATTATCATTTAAATTATTATTAAAATGAAACACTATTTACACAAGGAATTAATATATGCCATTTTTGTTCACAAAAACCAGAATACATACAAAATATTTTACATTTAGCAATAAAATCTGGATAGCGAAATCGTAAATGGTGTCACAACAATACTTTACAAGTTTACTGGTGTCACAACAATACTTTATAATCTTACTGGTGTCACAACAATACTTTACAAGTTTACTGGTGTCACAACAATACTTTATAATCTTACTGGTGTCACAACAATACTTTACAAGTTTACTGGTGCCACAATACTTTATAATCTTACTGGTGTCACAATACTTTATAATTTTACTGGTGTCGCCACAATACTTTATAATTTTACTCGTGTCGCAACAATACTTTATAATTTTACTGTTTTTATTTTCAGATAATTCTAAATTCAATGCACAAGTACCAGCCACGTGTTCATATTGTTCAGGCTAATGACATTTTTAGTATGAGGTGGACATCATTTAATACTTACGCTTTTGAAGAAACAACGTTTATAGCGGTTACCGCTTACCAAAATGAGCAGGTAAATATTTTTATAAATGTTACCGTTTGTTTTTCGCACCGTTTTCTGAAATCACGTTACATACGCTTTTCTGTAAATTATTATTCACTCCATATATCCACACTGCTGACCCTCCACCCACAGCTTGTTTTAACATCAATTTTAATCATTTTGTGAATGTCTTTTTGTTTCTGTTTCCTCATTTTGTAACGTAGCATACATGGTTATATTCTGCACCCCGTATTATTTTTTTTTACTCTCATCGAAATATTTTTAACACATTTTATTTACTCTATGACGTCTCTGTCAGACCTCTGTATATTAAAGTTATCTTTCTCATCGAAAAGTTCATAATTACTGATAAAAAGTTTCCAGGAATTTGGAGTTGTTCAGTTAGAATATTATGTTGGAATATTATGTAAATGATTTTGTTCCATCATTTTATGTCATGTTTTCCTCTGATCCTTCGTTCTTGTGAAAGCTAGGCTCACACATTACCCACGGTCCCCTCATCTACATACAAAATGATTGATCTAAGTTTACGGTAATTACAATACAAACACACATGGCATATTACAGTTACTTTCAATTGTCCAATTAGACCAGAGTCATATTGCATTGTAAATATTTAATTATGCCAATTACATTGTCCGATACGTGTATGTGGTCAATACTGCCGACATAATCAGACGACGGGACTGGCTGTGCTTCATTCTGACCAGGAGAACCTTGTCTTTGTACTTTTACTTAACTTTCAACTGAGAGCTCTTCTATTATTAGAATCACGTTTGTATGTCACCTTTTTAAGAAAAACTTACAGGAGACAAAGATCTGATTATTACTGGCTATTTTTTTATTCATTTGTAGGAAAATTATTTTATTTTATTTTATCATGTTCCCATAATTCTTGGTACATATTCATACAATATCCATCCACAAAAAATAAACTGAAAAATTTAACTTTTTAAAGTTTTTCAATTGACCATTGCCGCCTTCCGTTACGAAAACAGAAAATTGGAATCTATACTTTCCTAGCATATCTAGTTTTACTAAAATTCCGGTCAGATAAAATCATACAGAATTCCTGAAACATTCAATGTCGACAAACAGTCTGAAATCAGTTTTCAGTTTTGTAGTTTAGTGTTGAACATATCGACATGGGGGTTTACTGTTTATTAAACTATCGTTTAAACAAACTCTCAGACAATTTACGCACATTAAAATTTCAAATTTGTGAGAATTCATTCAAATTTGGGCCCAGATATACGGCTGGAACAGACATAGGATTCTTTTTGCTCTCAAATTTACTTGAACTACTGAATGTTATTTTAACAAACAATAAAAGTTTGAGATTAAAGATATGACGTACAATTGTATTTGTTTGATATGATCTTAAATGGGAACATTATTCGGCCAATTTTCTGGGACATTTTTCTTCATAGTTCAGCTTGAATCACGTATAAATTTTTACATTTAATAAACGAAATTGATTACTGAGATAAATCTATTTTTCTTTCATGTATTTTTTACTTTCAGATCACACAATTAAAGATCGACCATAATCCATTCGCCAAAGGATTCCGAGATAATGGAATGGGTCGAAGGTGCGTGTTGTGAGTAAATTATGATATTTTCTTAAGCTTTATTCCTACATCCAGAGTTTTCTATTTTTATGGTTTTTTTTATATTCTCACATGCTTTATACATTTTTTTTGCATTCACAAAAAGAATAAAAAAATAACAAAAATAAGATGCATTTTAAAACACCTACACATTAAAACGTAGTTACCAATTTGTAAATAAATGCTTGTAGTCTGTCATGAAGAATTCATGTCAGATAAAATCTTGTTTTTATTAAACACTGAATGTTTCTTGTGTATATAAATATATCTTTAAAATATATTTATGTTTTCAGGGATCATAGACTCACACTAAAACGACCAGCTGATGATAGTATCATTGATTTTGATAAAGGTAAGTGGAACATACATTTATTTCATTTAAATCTATTTTATTTAATGATAAAATCCAACACTATAACCTAATTTCAACAAGGAATTGCTTATTTTCTGCATGATTAATTTTCGCTTTTTTAAATTTGACTTTATATCATTAACTTACATATTATTGTAGATTGATTTTAAGTATAATAAGGCTAGAAAAAAATAGTTCGCTTTTTATGGTTACTTGACCAAAAATTAGGGTTGGTAGTTTTTTTTCTGTATAACATTTAAAAATACATTTTTCACTTTGGAGGAACGATTCGTCACCAAACATTTTCGTACTTTAGAGTTTAAAAATTTAGGGTCCACGCCAAAAAAAGTGGGTCGGTCGGGTAACCGGAAACACCACTATTTTCAAGCCTTATTTGAGGGACAGGTTCTGTGAAACAAAGAAACGTTTTTGTTTTTAGTTCTGATGCTCTCGTTAAATGTCTTAAAATGATCTTAAATATGGAAATACGTGTAGGTAATTTGTACAATTTATATGTGATTTAAAATAGATATGCAAAAAGGGGAAATGTCATACTTAAAAAATTATCTTATTTAACAAAACATAACAAGAAGAAAAAGTATCGGTAAGACATTATTTATCTAGACATGAATTCAATTTGTAGAAATGTTATACTGTACAAATAAGATTGGAAATATTTTTCGGGAACACAATATGACGATAATGAAGAAGCACAAATATTTACACTTAAAACAAAACTAAGCTGATTTTAAGTTTGACTCCACCCTGATATTTGTTTGCAAACTTAAAATGGATGCTGCTGTCAGTCATTTTTTGGGATCCTCCCATACTAGTCTGGCATCTACTTCACATTAAATCAACAAACCGCATTCATAAATATAACAAACATGGTCTGTCGCATTGTTTTATATTGGTCTAAATTCAATCAAATAACATATAAACACAGTAAGTTATAGCTAACAAATATATCCCCTGTATTTTCACTTTTTTATTGTCTTTTTATTTATCTTTATACACGTGCTATTGCCAACTTGTCAAGTCTTAAATTTTTGTTAAAGTCACAAGTATTAGACTTACCGGGCAGTTAGACAATACTGAGGCGCTCGTCTCATCGCAGACATTTCAAAAACCGACATGTTTATGAGACGTCCACATAACTTAGTGCAAACTGTGTTAACAAGTTTCAATTATTAAAAGTCTGACAATTTACGACACGCAGACGGTCGTTCATTTGGAAAACTGAGTTACTGACAGGTTTCCAAGTTTGAAAGCAGATAAAATAACATTAGTAGAAAATTTAAAACACAGTTCTACGTCAGAATTTGACCCAAAAGTCTGTGCTTGCCGTAATTAAAAGAATGGAAACGTCCAGAAATTGAATAACTGAAGATATATATCAATACGGGGACGATCTCGAATTGTCTCTTCCTATTTTCCGAGTCTGACAGAAAGCGATCAAAATGCGGGTTTCAGATTTTATTTTCACTGACTAAAACCTTTCCTCCAAGGAATTGTTTATAGGGAAATTTCCATTTAAAACATCATTCTTCTAAGTGTTTGTAGTTAAATAACATTTAGAAGAGAAGTGCTCGTTTTTTCAAGTATCTGATCAGTTTTATAAAACAGTGCACGGCAAAAATTCTCAACTCTACTTGATTGTTTATCACGATGGCTGATTTTTCATGTTCTCTCATTTAACCGCGTTGGCTAATTTCACATTTTGTGCCAAAACAACAAATCTTTTCACGACCTACCGGCGACATTTGCGCTTTTGTTACAACATATTAGCAAATTTGGCCGTTTTTGCGTATCACCCAGTCTGCTTGATTGTTCTTCGCCTTCAACTGAAAAACTTGTCAAGTTTCGAACATATTGGAACATAATTCCTAGGAGTTCTGCTATTCAATTGCCACGGCTACCGTCAAATTCATCGCCATGTGTACTCAGGGTGAATTTTAACTTCACACCTACTTGTAGGGTAATCGCAGAGAAAGATGGCAAATTCGATCCCCGCATTCTTGATTCAATTACTCAGTCATTCTTGAAATATTAATGATCCAGCAAAATTAGATCATCGGGGATCGCTGAAGTATCGTTCCGACGTTTCACACCTTAGTTCTCAGTAATTACGTTAGCTAATACTAGTCTTTCTTCGGAAAATGATTGCGATTGCTCGCAAAATGTTTCCAGGAGAGATAGGTTCCAACTAAATTAGGATTTATTTTTCGGATCTGAATGCGTCTGTGTTGTCTACCATTTTTGACTTCACGTCTAGTGCAATAAAGAGGAGTAGGAATATACTTTATTGCATTGGGCATTTTACGAGAGCATCTCAATGATTTTGTCGTTGTTAACATAACATCCGTAAAGAAAACACGATTACAGACCTTCTCGACGGTTTCAATAATTCTTTTTTCAACATCTCCAATAGACATTTAACATAAGCGATAAATAAATATATTTTCTCCTGAGTTAGCGTTTCATGTCACATTACTTGTGTATCCTCTTTCATTTGTTAACGTTCGACTTGTTTATTACAGAAGACGGCAATTTCTCAAAGAAACAAAAGAATGATGATGACACGATCGACCTTAAACCAACCAACAAAAACGACATAAAAGAGGAATCAGATTCTTTGAACAAATCAGACAGATCCGCAGACGACATACCGGAACCAGAGCTTAGTCAATGTCACGTGAATAAATCAGGATCAACAGGAGGCATGCATCTTCCTCTGGTTAAGGCTAAATCCCCGCCATTACCGCCACAAAGTGGAAACCAGGGCGTTTGCAATTACAACAGTTCGCTATCAAACAGTTCGTTGAGTAAAGGATACGGTACATCGTGTATGGGAGGCCTCACTGGTGTCAGCGGCGACCAGACCTACTATCCGCATCATTCACCAGTGGACAGGTCTAATACCTCGTCATTTCTGCCGGTCACAACATCACCCAATTTATTACAGCCACAGTCTGCTGTTTCCTCTAGTCTAAGTCTCCACTCATTGTCGTCCATGAACCAAATGCAACAATGTCGTCTGCCGGGTACTACAATCGCAAACACAGATTGTGCATTGAGACAAAGTTCACATTTGTCATCTACCTCCAATTATGGACTGAGGGCATCGCCCACTCCCCAACACCCATCTCTACCTTCATGTACATATATGCAGACGACACAGGGAACTGGGTACTCTCCTCATCTTGCACCAAACGTACATATGATGAACATGAACTTTCCTGGACCCATGGCTTAAAACATTTGAAGAACAAAAATGTGGACAAAATGTGCATTGCTGACTGTTCAGGTCATATAATTACAACAATCCTCAATAAATGTGTTCAACTGTTGTCATGGCAACAAATCCTGTGGTCAGGAAGTTTATGGATAGATGTATCTCGTATAAATAACATACTGCGAGCAGTCTCTTGAATTTGTGTGTCGTGCAATTCGTGTGTCGTGCAATTCACTCACGGAGTATGAATGCTTGGTGCTTGTTTCGGGTCAGAAGTGCTGTCTTCGTGTTTTTTTGAAAGTGCAAATGTGCGGATAATTATTTTGTACAGTGTTAGAATTCATTTGTACTTTGGTAGATTTAATTGTTTGTACTATTGTCATATGGACCATACCATCATGATTGCCACAAAGTGTACATATTTTATCAACCCAAAAACTTACATTTATTTGGGAAAAAACTTCTGATAATTTTTCACTCTTGTAAGAACATGTTTAACATGTACGATTCGTTACGTTATGAAAATTCTATGGAAATATTTACTGTTCATACAAACATTATAACTGTATTCTCCAAAAATTTCTAATTCTCTCAGCCAGCTTATGTAGACTGTAATCTTCACACAATCCTGGAATAAATTTGTTGGCCAGTAAATTTCAATGGTGCGTTTTCTGTAACATGAAAAATGATGCTTTTGCTGCTTCATGTCAAAACGTACTGTTTGATTCTTTCTACAAAATAGACGTCACTTTTATATCTTTCTTAGTCAGATAATTCATATTGCTGTGTTATACATGTTCGGTGGATTTTATGTTACATATTTTCCTGTAAATCATTCCATTGTTTTGTCTATTTCTCATTGTTTTGTACAGTTTTATTTATCGTAACCTGTCAGAGTTACACATCTACATAAAATTTGAAAAAAATCAATGATTTCTTTCTTTTTTTCAGTCAATACTCACGATAAACTACTCACCTCTTGGAGAGCGAAAAACATTGTAACGATGTTAAAACATTATAACGATATTAAAATATTAAAACGATGTTTAAATGATTTTACCGTTATTCAGAGATTTAAAATTCTTCTGTTCCATTTTACATCACAGGTCCGGTACCACTGCCTGTAGATTGTTTTTTAAATGTAATCAAGTGTGCATTAATTAATGTACAGTGACGTACAGGACAGAAATGTACAGTCTCCATATGATGAATATAGAGCTGGTAAATCAATATTTGGACGGTTATGTAAATAAAACATTGTCACCGTGTTATTAAATCCAAAACACGCCCAAATAAAAATGTCAAAATGACAATTGAAAAAAGATAAGTGCGAAGTAACGGCGTGCATGCATTACAATGCTCCGGCCTAACCGACAGCCAAAAGTTAACTGATGGTAAAACTAAGAAAGTGGCATGTCTATGTATTATACATAAACAAACCACAATCACAACCAATATCCAACATTTACCCAAAGTCAGGGTTATTTTATCTTTAATGTGTTCTCCTAGAAGACATTTATTGTCTGATGACTGACTTTATGTCGATAATTGCAATCAATTGAAAAAAGCACTTTACTTGCAGACGCATAAAACACTTTCATTGACTTTTGTTGAACTGTGTTTTTTTTTCATAGACTGGTGTTCAATCAATGTTTTATATTTCACAGAACACGACAAGTCTAATCAACATGACAAAATCGTTTACAAATATCACAAAAACAGCCAACAACCACATGTTGTACATTTCCATTTATAAGATTACAGAAGGCAAAACGTTATAGGGCAAACAACTTCAGGTTAATTCAGTATTAATGGGCGCAGATTACCTCGATTAAGACAGTATATGGATTATAGAATAGTAATATTCCAGGAAACAATAAATATTGTTATAAGTTTGACACCAAATACTTCACAAGTTTTATGTCTTGTGTCCGTCAATGTTATACGTACATGCATCTTTACAAAACAGTCACTGTAATAGATTTCCTTGTTCAACACGCACACACGGAATACAAACAACATCAAACAGTTGATTAGAATGAAATAAAAATTAACGTTGAAACAGATTTTATATCAGCGGAAGTATGAGAGCTGGATGTGAAACAACACACAGACTTTATTATCAATAGAGAAACGGTTCTGACTGTATGTAACTATTTGTAGAATAGTAACCAGTTACAAGATACATATGTGTAAATTATTGATCAATGTAGAATATATTCAATGTACATAAAATGTTGGGTAATATCATCAATTCAATACTTATGTCGGTGTCTTCATCATGCCAAAGGGATAAAAAGACTTCATTTCACAATAAAAGGTGCATCACTCACTAGTGACTGTAAACAGGAATGATTTAGTCCGCTTTATAATTATAGTACCATTCAATGCCGAGGTAAGATGTGGGAAATAGATAAATACAAAACAATTTATGAGATATTCCGTAAAATGTTTCATTTTAAATCACAAACACAGAGATAAAGAGTTCAATTATAAGGCTTTCTTTTTGTATCTTTTGCCAGAAAATATTCTAAAGCAGAAGACTTTCAACATTTATTTCTCCGGGATAACAAAATTGTTAGACAAGGAATAACAATCAGTTAATACTGAAGAAACAAGACAACGTTATTGATGTATTCTTTCTGTATAAGCTATTGCTCTAGGAGCAGAAATAAACAACGAAACGCCATCTCATTCCCCATGGGAACTGAACGCTTTATAGCATCATAAACAAGTAACGCGATCGTATTAAACCCTTACAAAACCAAATTGTTATTTTTGCCAAATATGGTGAAAATACCGTTATCTTTGGCGGCAAGAAAATTAAATATATTTTATTTACACCAGGGGCAATGGTTTATGGGTTTGGTATAGTATTTTGATCAGTACTGCTCAAACAGTTTTGGAAGCTCTGTGGCAACAATCCAAAATCAAGTGCGTTCACGGAAACATGGTCACTTTTTACGACATTCAGAAAACGTTGTCGAACAACTTTATGCGAGTTTTAAAATGAGCGTCTATTTGAGAAATAAAATAACCGCGATTTTCTCAACGTAGAAATTTTACAAACAATAGAACATAAAAGTTAATAAGACTCCTCTGAGAAGTAATATTTGTAAACCTTTTGCGACAACCGCGTAACGCTCGACGCGTGGTTTTTCGCGCTTGTACAGTTAATGGCGGACGGTCCTTTTAAAGTGAACTTTGTGAAGTTTCTTGCACCGAAATTTAATTTGATGCATTTCCTGATATCCTGCTGTGATTTCTCTTTTTATCTTCAGCATTAAATATTTACCGAATACAAATCACCAAGTGATCACAGAATTTCCGCAAATGACTTCACAGGTCACAATAATGTACAGATAGACGCTGTCATAACACTGTGAACATAAAATCAGGCCCACCAGATAGATTGTACACTGCGAATTAGTAGCGGAAAGATCAACAAAACAAGCAAAGATGCCATAAACAACAACAGAAATTGGTTTGGAACGAAGTCGAAACGAGGCAGGAATATACCAAACGTTTGAATGCACAACAAAAAGAAACGTGAAAGTAACATGAAAACATGACGACATGCATTACGATAACACTTCGTACGATATCAGAGGCCTCACATTGTCTGTATACATGTATAATTATACTTACAGTTAGGAAACACATACACAAATATATGATGTTAAATACAATAAATAGGTAGCCTACCATAAATATACAGAAAGATTATATTTAATAATTTCATGCACTCTCCTGTGTGTTACCAAAACTAACACTTTACCAAGTATAATATTCACGTACATATTTAGTGATAAACATTAACTGGGAGAGTGGTAATGAAACAGAAGGCGGCTTGTGAATATTTATAATATTTTTCTTCAATTCACTAAAACTGGGAAATGCTGCTTAAATACAGAAGTTGATCCTGGTTGTAGACTACACGGGGTGTACCGTGTTCACCAGCCGATTGCATAAAATTTGTTCTTTAAGTTTTGGAGTGAAATAAAATATCTAATTAAAGTGCACATACCTACTTCAAGGAAAGAATTAAATTATACGATTGTAATAAGCCAACAGAAGATCAACCAAAGTATTAAATACGTGTGACATATCTAAACTCCTTCAGATCTCTTCTCAGTTTCGGGTAATTTTAATTAAGTTCCCATTTGTAATAGTATTTAAGTAACAAAATACGCTCGCAGTCGGAGCCGTAACGAAATTGCGGCGCACCAGCGCGTGGTTAATTCTCGAATTAAACGACAGTTTACGAGATTTTGATAATAGCTTTCATTTGCCGACGTGTGTATATTTGTATTGATATCAAAATAAATGTTGTGTGGTCCGATATGACGAGGATAATGGAAAGCTTTTGAAGATTCTGCGCCAAAATACTAGATTTAAAGTGATATGAGAGATTTTAGTGCACACATTGACTATAGACGCCATATTTGTGCACGAAGCATAACTGTGCAAATGTGACTAAAAATGTCTGCTCTCCATATTATATTAGCGTTCGGCTAATTATTTTTATTGCGTCTAGACTTCTTTTAGCGACTACTTTGATATCACAAACTTCTCCTCCTTGTCATATTTTGGTCCTCAGTAGTTGCGGCGTTATGTAGAATATCGTCAACGTGAACTTGTACCGGAAGTGGACAGACCTGAACATAACATTTTTTAAATCTTCATTTAACGATAGAAATAAAGTAAAGTGATAAATAAAACACTTGTATCATTATCGCAATATTGTTTTATGAACTACAAAGTGGGAGAATAATATACATAATAACAGAATGGTATAAGATAATGTTTAATGCTCAGTTGACAGATTCAGTTTAAACTATTTGGATGATATAAACACACTGATTCATTCAGAGTGTTATGAACTACATCATGAATAAAACATAAATTTCATATCATAACACTTGGTTTGTTTAGTATGAATAACCTACACGGAAAGCAGTCAAGTTTAGCAAAACCTGCTCAGTTGTTTCACACTTAACTCCAGAAATTCTGCACTTCTCGCGTTATTTGTGATCAAATCTCGCACGTTATTGACAGCACAGTGAAGCTTTCTCAGTAGTAATTAACACTTCACTCAAGTTTCAATATCTACCTTATTCAGTACTCAAATATCTGTCTAGTTTTCATCAACAGATTCACCATGGCATTCCAAAGTACAGCGAAATCTTCTGTAAGCAGTAAACATTTAAATGCCTAGCGTTTATTACAAATTCTGCTGGTTTGATTAAATATGGAGCTATTTCAAACACGTCACATACATTCGCTGATATTGAAAATAAGCTGGATGAACTGACCGAATATTGCGATCTAAACAAAATGTCGATTAATGTTAATGAGGTAGGAACTGAAATTCCGCACATTTTCTCAATCTTTGGCTCAACAGTTTTGGTTTCAGCTCTAAATAATTATATAACTAATTTCCAAACATTTATATTCTAAACAATTACATTCTAAACAACTATATTCTAAGCAATTATATTCTAACAATTATATTCTAAACAATTATATTCTTACAATTATATTCTAAACAAATTTATTCTAAACAACTACATTTTTGTATATTCTAAACAATTATCTTCCTGTTTTGGAATTTTAAATTACATGCATACTCTTAGATATTTGTTGAATCGCAGTTCAGTAAACATGAACACGAAGTTGTGTTAATGATGATAATTTTCAGGCTGTGAAATATTTATCAGTCTAGTAACAGCATGGTCTGACACTAACATGAACAATATTTATCATGTACATAGTTCACTCTAAAAACGTAATTTCTCGATATAACTAATCACCACATGATTAGTATTCATAAAGTACAATGTAATACTACAACACCATGGTGCTTCTTACCCTAATTGAATGAGTTCAGAGTGATTTTGTGCAATTTAGTTTTTATTGATACTTTGTAAAAGAACAAAATTCTGTATTGTATAGATTGATAAAAATAAGTGTCAAGTTTAGGTAATAAATCAGGCGACTGATTGACAACAATTGCAGTAAAAGGTATAGTTTGTTCCTCTGACAAACTTGTCTATATTACATACTTATAGAAAGTTCTTTTTTTACTCTCATGATGTATTCATTGTGATGATGTATTCATTGTGGACAAGTAATTTCTAGACAGAGGCCATAACTAATCGAGGCCCTCTATTATTATTATGTCTCTGTATGCGTAAATATTGTCATACACAGGGAACTGGTTCTGTCCAAATAATGGCTTTGTTTAACAATATTCAAGAATTAAATTATTATTTTTTACAAAGGTTTCTTTCATGCTTGCATCTACAAAATTCACTTAATGAAGAATACAGAGCGATGGATGTGGACGCAGCAACCTTATCCATGTATGAATAAACTACAAATTGTAAAACATTAAACTGGTTATATCTGTCTTATGTTAACTTATGTCTTATGTTAACTTTAAACAGTTGAACAGTCATTGATAAAGGTAGTTCAATCAATGTTTGTCAGTTATGGTAATACCCCTTTTTATTAGGGTATTATGTCGCACCCACAGACAGGATCATTTGGCAACTTTCCAGCTTTAGAGTAGGAGGATGACCCGAGGTATACACCCAGGTAGAACCATCAACATTCTGTAAGTTAGCTGGACAGCTTCCACATGTGAAATCTTCTCTGATCTCGGGTGGAATTTGAATTCAGTCAGGGGTTAGTGATCACCAGACAAAATCAGTTTTAAGTCAAGCTATGTATGTGTTGGGTGTTAAAAACGCACAAAATGTGTCCTCCATGTGCATCCAATGTGTCTTCTACAGAAGTGGTCACATATCCAGACTGAAGTTCTACGTGAAATTCCGGCTGCAATGTTTAGATCTGGTGATAATGATATGCTGGTGTTGAATGTCTGAAAGTAGGATGTTAATGTAGGTATATTAACAACTAGGACACTCATGATCAAGGAACACCAGGTTCAGTCACATTAACCTCCTAAGACATGTTCATAATGATGATATGTTTGTTTTCATAAGAGCCACTGAAACAAAAACAAGACCAAGTCAGTTTTGTGACCCCACGTGACTAAGAACAACGACCACTGTTGAAATAATGGACTTCATCAACTGGTGCATATCTTTCATGAGGACGGGTATAAGAACAGGACACATCCAAATGTGTTTTCTTTCAATTTATTGCTTCACATAAAAACTTACATAGTTAAAAGGTTGAGAAATGATATAAAACATTGTCTGTACACATTTTAAATGCTGAACATGAAACAAAACATACAAAACTTGGACATGACAAATCATGTAGCACGGAGCTGGAGATTTTAACATGTGAAATCATCTAGATTACTAAAATAAAACAATTGATAAAATCCACAACACTGTAAGAACTGAAGAAAATCTCAATGTTTGCATGTCTGAACATAGGAGCATCTTGGTATTATAAACATTTAACTTCACAAGAACATTCTTTATTCATTATTTTCGTAACAGTAAGTAAAGACGCATGTAAATGTTATTTCATACATAAATTAATCAAACGTTTTTGGTAAGGATAAAAATTAGGTCAGTCAGGAAACTGTGACCACATCATAATATAGCTATCTATATATAGCTAAACTCAAAGCTTAACTTGCATTGAAAAATATCCTGTTGTTAGACCTTGAATTTCAAACATAGGTCAAGGTTTTTTACATGATCAAAATATAATTAATAAAAATAACAGCATTTGAAAATAGTGCTTAAATGTCATATTTAAAATGCATGATATGGTTTATCTATATGGCAATACAATGGACATGTACAATGATTTAATGATTACCGACACATAAAGACAACACGTTTGCTACCCAACCCCACCCACCTCGTCTTGCCCTAATTTGGTTATGAGATTAAGTAACAATTTTCAACAACATTAGAATTATTTGGGGATAAAACCTTTTTATTAAAGATAATCAACTGGTCTTAAACAACAAATATTAATTTTGTCAAAAGAAATCTAAAAAGTAGAAAGCAATTTCTAGCAAATAGCGTAAGTTTTATAATTATTATCAAGCAAACTAAACAAAAAGAAAATTCTGGCCAATCAGACAATCAGCATTTGGAATATTGACGGCTCATAATACTTAAAACAGACTGTAATAAAACATGTATAAGTGTAACTATAGCAACTAAGGAACACATAAAATGTGACAACAAACATAATTTAACAACATTTGATCATGGTACAGTAACATAAGTATACACATTAAGTGTTGCATTATGCCAGGACTTAAAGCTGCTCAACAACTTGACTTCACAAACACCGAGTTAAGACAGAGTAACAATTTATTTCTAACAAAATTATTTCTTTTTCTTTTGGTAAAAATCATAAAATATTTACATAAACAAAATGCAAAACAACAAGTAGATATTGTACAAATGACTGTTGAAAGTAATCTAATACAGAAGTGCAGTCTAAATTTGAAAATGTTTTTAAATGCTCCAAAATTGTACAGTTAATTAACATACTTGAATCCAAACTCTTTGCTAAATTCAAAAAAATAAGAACATTATCAATAATTACATGTTTATGATAAGATCTTCAGTAGACATACAGACAACACAGCACTACCACACCTCCCTACATTACATCAATACCCCACCCCCTACATTACATCAATACCCCAGATTACATCAATACCCCACCCCCTACATCACATCAATACCCCACCTCATAACATTACATCAATACCCCACCTCATAACATCACATCAATACCCCACCTCATAACATCACATCAATACCCCACCTCATAACATCACATCAATACCCCACCTCATAACATTACATCAATACCCCACCCCCTACATCACATCAATACCCCACCTCATAACATTACATCAATACCCCACCCCTCTACATTACATCAATACCCCACTGTCTACATTATATCAATACCCCACCCCCTACATCACATCAATATCCAACCCCCTACATCACATTATACACATTGTCATACACAACTAATGCTGCATTACAAAATTTCTGGTCACTGACAACATAAAAACTATGAATTCATTTAAGAATTAAGATATAAAATTACTACTGCATTGTCCAAGCTTCATCAAACACTGTGTTTATTGGAGAATCTATCAGGGAGCATACCAAACAACTGAATGTATCAAACATACCACCTGTCTATAATTAAACGTCAAGAAATGAAGTTTTAACTTAAACATTTACCATTAAAAAAAAAAGTTAAATCAGTGTGAAAAGAAATTCAGGTGTCAGAGGTGACTTAAATGGTCAAAAATCACTGTAAACACTCCTTACAAGTTTAACACTTTTTACAATTTTTATTTTAATTAATCAATTGCTCAAACACAATTAAACAAAATCAGTAAAATTCAATAAAACAATCAGTATGATGTTCATTTAATAAAATGCTTGAGATCTTGATTTTTTTCAAAATTGTGATTTTGAAGCCTTTTTTGGTGAAATATATCTTGAAAACATTGATTCAGACTATGCACTAGTTAGAGAAATAAAACCATACACAGACCACGAGATAGGTGAGTAACTGAGTTGTACAATGATATACAATAATACGATGTTCCAGCCCTATATAATGTGATAAATGATAAACTGAGATACTCAGAATGGTGAAAATGATGTTAAAATATAATAAAGGGATATATTTTCACTGCCTTTTGAATTCCAATGGATAAAAAGACTAAAAACATTGAAAAAAAGACTAAAAGCTGAACACAGATGTTGATAAATTCATTCCCCAGATGTAAGTTACTTCATGTCCCTAGCACAGTACAACAAGCACATAGTTTCAAAACATGGTTTTATATACAAGTCTAAAGTCTGTGCACACAACATGCTGAGCTCTTCTACGTTGATTCTGTGGTAGATTTAGCATTACTGGCTTGTAAACAAGCAAGCAGGAACTCGTCCACTTGTTCACCGTCACATTCTGGATCAATGTTGAATTCCTGAAGTTAAAATAAAAAAAATTCAAAGTAACTAACTTTATCAAGTAACCCAAATAAGAAATAAGCCCGATTGTGTTAGAACAGTATGTTCTACAAATAATATGTTATACTTCATACATAGAAACAGAAAATATCAGCATCCTTCAACTCTTGTGTAAACTTACATATAACCATCATCTTAAAATCTAAAATCGGTGAAAACAAAGTAACACATCAGAACCAACAGTGGATAACTACAGATGGAGATATGTCCACTCCTGATTCTGATAACTTCAGGATGGAGATATGTCCACTCCTGATTCAGATAACTACAGATGGAGATATGTCCACTCCTGATTCTGATAACTTCAGTATGGAGATATGTCCACTCCTGATTCAGATAACTACAGGATGGAGATATGTCCACTCCTGATTCTGATAACTACAGGATGGAGATATGTCCACTCCTGATTCAGATAACTACAGGATGGAGATATGTCCACTCCTGATTCTGATAATCTCCACTGATTGACCAGACAACACAATCACATCCATCACCTTATCAGCGTCTACCATGAATTTGTCACTCAAAAAATTTCCCTCAAGTAGCAGAACAATTTTCAGAAATATTTTTGAGAACTTGAAGCCAAATAACTGAAGGTTTGAATGACATTAAATCATGATTTCTGATTCATACAGAGTGAAGTAAGAGGGTTCATACTTCACAAGATGTGTGAATACAAACAGACAGTGTGTGAACAAATAAAAACATAGATGATGTATTTAGCCAATTAACTCAAGTACTTTTTCTAATTAACAACCAATTATCATAAATTTCAACAATCCAGTATTTCAGAGGAAAATAAAAACTTAAAATGGACAAACTGAAGTTTTCAGTCAAAAAAAGCAGGCTTGAAATAAAAAGATCACAACTGAACTATTCAGTATTATATATACAGCTCTCAATATGTGACAATATTTAATCCAAATATACATTTATAACGTAAGGAATCTGGGCATTATGACTGATCCACTCTACATATTTTTTCCAAGGAAACAAACAGAGAATCATTTTTGCTAGGACACAGTAATAAAATGTTCCAGTGAGCTAAGACATGATAAGACTTCAAAAGGCAATCCTCCCCCATAATGTGGTCCTTATTACCATATATGGGTACGTGGAACATTAAGAATCTAGCTATCAATGGAGATCAGAGATATTCCCACGGGACGTTTCTAAAAGCCAGTTTCTTGTAGGGAAATGCACGCCAGGAATTAATTGACATATGGTAGTCGGAAAATGGAGAATGATTTCACACCACTAAATGCAGTGTTAATGTTCGGCCTATTATGAAGATTGGAAAATCACCGTCCAGGGAGATCCGAGATAGATTGGAAGTTAACTTTCACTTAGTTACAGTTTCAGCTTGCTCCGCTTTGCCTCAATTTGGCAGTCAGCTGGCGGCAATTACCTTGGAATATATGAATTTGAAACTTTTATATTCTAATGTGATCTAAAAATCAACTTGTATGAAGGTTTCACAGACGTTCTGTCGAAAAACATGACGCTTCGTGGGGAACTTACATTAGATATTAATTTCTTCTGTCAAAACGAACGAAATATATGAAGACAGATTCGGGATTGGACAATTAAAATTAGCATTTAAGGTTTGTCTTGATGCCTACAGGAGTTTTTATTTAATTCAGAAGGAGACATAATGTTCCTTAAGAATAATATATTTGTATTTCAAAAATGAAAGCCAGCGAGGGAAATGGAATTGATATGAATTTGTACACTCGGAAAATAATTGAGTTGAACAAGAAAAAGACTGTGTGCTTCTTGGCGTTATGTAAATAATTTCTGAGGTTTTCATAACACAAAGGCAAGAATCAATCTGGAATAAAATGATAAAACAATTATAGGGAAGATTATGTAGCTTGTTTTTCAGTTTGACAATCAAAGATAAAGAAGTGAAAATTGTTCAGAAAATACAGAAGAGGTTTCAAATGTCGAAAATAAAATCAACACAATAACACAACACAAGAGTAAAAACACATCAGCAGGGAGAACGTCACACCAACAAAACAAGATCCTTCAAACTCATCCTAGCTGCATGAAATCAAATAAAAAAATGAGAATGGGGTATATCAACCGCTATTTCTTACAAACAGTAAGATTTGCACATGGATGCTGCACTTGTCTACAAAATCTTCCTTCCTCACACAAGACCCTTCCAGCTGCATCACTTTCTCACCATACTTAAACTTCAAAGTTTATGCTAAATTTCCTATACTTTTAATTACTGGTATATTATTATACTCCTATAGTTCTCAACATACCTGGAATTACCTGGAATTAAATTAAGTTTTTATAACACACACAAGGACATCATTTTAAAAATCAATTAAGTTACAGTTCCTGGACTAGTTACTCACCTAATGATAATAAACAAAAGTTTGAAGTTTAAACAATCTATATCACAAAATAAACAACAATAAAATGAACACAAACAATACATGTAAAGTTAGGTAAAACAAGAGAGCCATGCTGGCCCTGCATCACTCACCAGTGTAAATGTTATATTAATTCTTACGCTATAAGTTTCTTTTCTGCTTTTTTTCCTCCATTGACAAATTATTTAAACCAAGAAAAACATCAAAACTGACAAGAAAGTGATACTGTAAAAATAACAATCTTAGAACAAAATCCACATAGAGCAGTAAGGTAACCCTGTACTAAAAGGTAATAAAGGTACCTGAGCAGATAAAGGGGAACAATAAACTTCATGAAGGACAATCAAAAGATACTACAGAGGAATATTGGTGATGACCAGAGGATGCAAACCAAATTTGGGGATGACCCATCCATTGATTCATGAATAGCAGTTATTTTAAGGCATTTCTACCCTTAACTCCTAAAGAGGGCAAAGCATATTTATTTGCTCAACTTGAAGAAGACTACAAGCCAAGTTTACTGATGATCCATTCATAGGTTCATGAGAAGAGGATGTTTAAAAGGTCAACAAGTATCATATGAACATGTTTCAGTAAGAAGTTCACGAGAATACTGCACAACAAATTTGAAGAAAATCTGAAGTACTTTCTGGGAGGACTACTGTTCATGTCAGACAACAGATGATGGACGCTGTAGTATCAACCTCCCTGAACTCATAGTTCACCCTCAACATTTGATTCTGATGAGCTAAAAGGGGCCAAAAAATCCAAAATAATATAGGGAGTGTAAGCATGTTGGCCCTACAAAGTTTGGAAGCAACAATATTCATAAATATTCAAGAAAAGTAACCCTAAATATTACCAAAAATAAGAACAAAAAATGTTAACCTCAACAAAATTTAATATTCAGAGTTTATAGTTGTTCTACTGGCTCCACTGATCATTGTGAACATGTGTATGAATATGTCAACATGTGTATAAATATGTCAACATGTGTATGAATATGTCAACATGTGTATAAATATGTCAACATGTGTATAAATATGTAAACATATGTATAAATATGTAAACATGGGTATAAATATGTAAACATATGTATAAATATGTAAACATGTGTATAAATATGTAAACATATGTACAAATATGTAAACATATGTATAAATATGTAAACATGTGTAAACATGTGTAAAAATATGTAAACATATGTATAAATATGTCAACATGTGTATAAATATATAAACACATGTATAGATATGTAAACACGTGTATAAATATGTCAACATGTGAATAAATATGTAAACACATGTAATAACATGTAAACACATGTACAAATATGTTAACATGTGTATAAACATGTAAACATAGGTTTGAATATGTAAACATGTGTATGAACATGTAAACATGTGTATAAACATGTAAACATGTGTATGAACATGTTAACATGTGTATAAATATGTAAACATGTGCATAAACATGTAAACACATGTAAGAATATGTAAACATGTGCATAAACATGTAAACATGTGTATAACTATGTAAACACGTGTATAAACATGTATAAACATGTAAACACGTGTATGAACATGTAAACACGTGTATAAACATGTAAACATGTGTATGAATATATACACATGAGTAGTTTTACAGTCTTAGATCTGGCAAGTTGTGATACTTTGGAATAATAACTAAACGTTATGTGGACACGTTATGTGGACACGGATGATGACATGAATATGTTCAAACCATGAGAATATCTCTACATTAATATCTCAAAACAGACACTCTATACAGTAAACAAAATATATGACAATCATAAAAATTTAAACTCATTTTAGCATTAAATTTCAAACATTAGCTGAGTATCAAATCTAGACAAAATGTATAAACAATATGTTCTAAAAGACACATTGACTTATTGCAGTAAAGACATTAAGTTTACAACATAATTCTGTCAGCAAGAACAGCTGTTTTATTATTTATAATAATTATGTTTTTTTTAATCAATCATTATTACAAAATAAAACATGAAAATGAAACATTTTTCGAGAAGTAAATTTTCCATAAGATTGTTGTCAACTACATTCATAAAATTCACGTCCCATTAAATAACAACAACCAGGGAAACAAGAAAAAACTACAACAACACATTCCACAGCGAGTCAAGTCATACTAGATTACGTCTCCTTACAAAAATCATTGATTTCTTAGAAATATTAAGTCAGTGTGGCACTTTATTACCGTTTGCTTGTTTACCACGTATTATTGTTTCAGAAAATATCGACAAGTTTGACTGCCTTAACTCTATTGCGACTAAGTTGGCTTTTAAACTGTCTACGTTTACATGGTTTTCTCTGCCATGCTGCCTTTTAAACTGTCAATTTCTACATGATTTGTGTTAGCATTCAGTGAGAGGCCGTGACAAATGATAAGAAAAGTTTAGCTTTATTACCACACATCCATTCTGTCTAACATACAAGGAGAACATTTCAGAAATGTTCAGAATTTATGTAAGCGTTCAACAATGTAGGGCAGTAATATCCTTTTGAGGGAGAGGTCAGGCCCTCTAGTGGATAAAGAAATGTCTTGATTTCTTAAAAGGGTGATCTTATGGTAAGCAAAAAAAACAAAACAAAATAACACAATTTTACAACAAAAAATCATTGTAAGAGTATAATGTCAGAATATAAATTCACAAGAAAATGAATGATTTTACTATCAGTGAATTTCATCCCATTTTAAAGGGACATAGTAAACACATCCCTATCACATCACATATACGCGTGGATTCACTATCACATGAAATCAGCAGACAGATTCCACACCAAATCACATCAACAGACTGGCTGGTTCCCAATCATATCAAATCAACAGGCTAGTTCCTTCTAAATTACATCAACGGACTAGTTCCCTACCAAATTACATTAACAGACTGGTTCCGCACCAAATTACATCAACAAACTAACTGGTTCCCAATCACATCAAATCAACAGGCTAGTTCCCCACCAAATTACACGAACTGACTGGTTCCCCACAATATCACATCAACAAACTGGTTCCCTACCAAATTACATCAACAGACTGGTTCCCTATCACATAATCATCAAGACTGACTCAACCACATCAAATCAACACACTGGTGCCCTACTACATCATGTCAACAGACTGGTTCCCTATAACATCACATAATCAGACTGATTCACTATCACATCACATAATCAGACTGATTCACTATCACATCACATAATCAGACTGATTCACTATCACATTACATAATCAGACTGGTCACTATCACATCACATTATCAAACTGGTTCACTATCACATCTTCACTGGCTTAAATTCTAACTTTCTCATTTAAGTAAATTTTACAACCATTCTCTCACAATTGCCACAAGCGATACTAGGATAAGTTCCAAGTCTAATTATCAACGTGCTTTGTCACCTGAGTTTTTTGAAGAGAAAAAACTGAACATCATTGAGTTAGTTTTAAGATAATCAGGCTTGGTTTTTAAACCATTTATCATAGAATATTACAGGAAGCATTTCAGGAAAGAAGTGAGATGCCCCTTAAATCAAGCTGTGACAATAAATTCTAACACTTTTTTCACTTCTGTAGGGATTTAATAAGCAAAAGCAAAGTAAGAGCAGATTAAACTCACCTCGTTACTAGAGCTCAGTAATTGCGCAATCATTTTACGAACAGACTTAAGTTTGGAGTTAGCTGCCTCACATTCCTGTTTTCTTAAAGTTGCTTCTGTTTGAAAATTGTTCACCAACTGAAAGTATTTCAAACAGGCATTAAAAATATAACCTAAAAATAAAACTACAAATATGTCGCACAAGGTATATTCGTATATGAAATTATATCAAAGCTCCGACTATTTATCATACAACCAGCAATATAACTTAACATTTTACAATTATCTGTTTTTTATTGTGTTATGTCTCATAATTTAGGATTCCACAAAAACTTCATCTACAGAAAATAATGACATTCGGGCCCTGGTTTACAGAGATGACACATTCGGGCCCTGGTTTACAGAGATGACACATTCGGGGCCCTGGTTTACAGAGATGACACATTCAGGGCCCTGGTTTACAGAGATGACACATTCGGGGCCCTGGTTTACAGAGATGACACATTCGGGGCCCTGGTTTACAGAGATGACACATTCAGGGCCCTGGTTTACAGAGATGACACATTCGGGGCCCTGGTTTACAGAGATGACACATTCGGGGCCCTGGTTTACAGAGATGACACATTCGGGGCCCTGGTTTACAGAGATGACACATTCGGGGCCCTGGTTTACAGAGATGACACATTCGGGGCCCTGGTTTACAGAGATGACACATTCGGGGCCCTGGTTTACAGAGATGACACATTTGGGGCCCTGGTTTACAGAGATGACACATTCAGGGCCCTGGTTTACAGAGATGACACATTCAGGGCCCTGGTTTACAGAGATGACACATTCGGGCCCTGGTTTACAGAGAGACACATTCAAACAAGCATTTATCAGCAATATGAATTCCTGGTATTCACCTTTCTCAGTCCTTTCTCATAATGATCAAAAAAATCATTGAGAGGGAATGATCCAAGTTCCTGGGGAGTCATACCAGATATAGAATCTTTATCCATCACCCACTGTGGTGGTAAGAAATAACGTAAACAGGTTCTGAAACAAAAAACATCAAACTGTTCACCAATACATACATTAAATAATGATTATTTCTGACATACTGGAACATATGACACACTGTTCACAGAGATCTGCAATAAAGGTGGAATTCTGGTCTCTCATGATGTTGAAAACTTTCAATACAAAATTTTACAAGTTTGTCATCTTATTTTATCTAATTTGTCACATTTTCTGACAAGAATAAAGTTTATAGGATGTGAAAAATTGAATTCTCATGACTTGTGACAAAAGTTATACTTACACAGTTATCATTCGATATGTCTTAAATCTTGGTTTAAAGTTCACCTCTTTATAAGTAAACTAATCAATAAACAAAGTTCATTATCCAAACATCTATTAAGACATAATTCTATATAAGTTATCTGTTATTAAAAACTCCCATCTAGGAATTATTGAGAACAGTTTGTGGAAATTAACTAATATCAACAGACAGAATGGAAACGATTCATAATTTTTCTAGATTAATAATCTAATTGTCGAGGATCAAGGGAATCATATAAAATAACGGAACGACACACATTGTTTAGCAATCCTAGAAAAGGGGCCCCTGGATACTGCTTCATGAAAGCCCTAATTTCCCATTAATATTCATTGCATTTCATGAACAACATAAATATTGGTTAAGCAGGCAGGAAATTCTTAAAATTTTCTAAAGCAGTAAAATTTGAGTCTCTTCGTAGGCATTTTTTTCATTCTCAATTAAATCACACATTTCTAGAGCCGAGTCGAAGTATTCCTAAATGAATAAGACTTACAGTAATTGAAATTTAATAGGACAAAAATATGCACCAATTATTTGAAAACCAGCTAAAAGGAGGAATTCCAGGGCTGTTGTGGAGTTATTTATGCACAAAGAAATGGATAAGTTTAAGAAATTTTAATAACTTTATTATAATGACAATAATGACTTTCATTTTTCAAGTCTTAATGAAAAGCAATGTTTATCATTACGACACGGCAAGAAAATAAAGAAAACCATTTAGTCAGGAATTCATCTTAGCTGACAGGAAGAAATATGGAACACAAACGTTACTTGGAAAATCAACTTACATATCACGTTTTATTTAACTTGCATAAAATACCTAAATTTATTGAGGAATTTGTATTTTATCAAAATATATACAACCTCAAATGGAGCTAAGTAGGCATATTAATGTATAAGACTGCTGTAGAGTAGGTGACACATTGGTAAAACATTTACCTGTAACCGTTGGCGATTTCTTCAATAAGCTGAGCTTGTTGACCACTTCCAGTTGATGATGAGGGAGCCTCGGCCCCAGTATCCTGAGATGATAACGATGTTGGGGACTGAGATGATGTTAGCTTTTCATCCTTAAAATGGAGACAAAACTTCAAGGAGGGAAGTATTGGTAAGGTCCACATCGGACCCTGACAACATACTGACTAATACAATCAGATTATCGTATTTAAAGATAATATTATGCTCATACAAATCTTTGCAAACTTTGGTGATGATCAGATAAATAATTATTTATGTACAACATAAAATGTGGAGTTTTTTTTTAATTTTAAACTTAGCATTAGACATGAAATATGAAAATAATTACCTTGAGTTTTTTCAAAATGGAAGAATTTTTATCATACCTGTAAAAGACAAAAATAAATAAATACAGAATGATTGCAGTCACATGGAATTTAACATCACTCAGGGTTTGAATTTAGGCACACATACTCCCTAATAGCTTGTAGAATTTCCGAATAGCTAGTGCCAATAATAACCACTTGCATATTTTAGCCTAGACCACACAACTAAGAGGAAAGAAATGACCTGGGTTAACATGTAAACATGGACCACACTCAAGAACAAACTATAAGGAACTAAGCCTACAACAAAACAAGATAACATGACTTGTAAGAACCGTAAACTTCAATATTTCTCCAATTCTTCGTATCATTTTATTCATCTAAACAAAAATACAAAGTAAGTCAACAGATATTTGACACACTAAGCTCTCCTTCTACAACCTGGATTTATATGTTCGAACAGACATCAATAACATGAAACTAATCCATTAATCTATAAACATACATTTGAACAAAGGAAACTAACAAGTTGTGAAAAGTTCATGATTATCACAGAATGTTCTTTTCGTCTCTCTCATGTACGTGTGTGATTAGATTTCTAGAGTTTGTGTTAAATAAAGTTCCCTGAAATTTAACAACAAGAAAACATGCTCAGTAGAAGTGTGTTACTCGGGATGTTAATTATTGTCATGCAATCAAATCTAAATATAAAATAAATAACAATCCTTCCACAACATCAGCATATTTCAATCATTGACCTTCAACATTTTACGCTAAAAAACAATTTTTGTGCAGTAACTTAAAAATGGCTTTTTCTACTGCGTTTACAGCATCGCTTTTCTGACCCCCTAACCTGTATAAGAAGCAATAAATGAAAATGCACCCAAAGGTGAGACCCCTAATCTGCAACTTGGTGTATCTATCTGAGACTTGGTGTATCTATCTGAGACTTGGCATGCATTTCTGGGACTTGGAGATCCCAAATCTGTGTTCTGCAGTGACCCCTAATCTGGAACCCAGTCTGACACCTAATGTATGACTAGGAAAGTCTATCTAGTGTGGAGGGATTGGGGTCATGTCATCCAGAGTCTTTTGAAAGATTATTTATGTATGTGTTAAGCTACATTGAAATCATCAAGATTTATTTTTTAGTAAAAATATCCAAAATATTTCAGGGACAGTAGGAATAATGTACCAACAAACATTAACTATCATGTGACCACACTAAGATATATAACACACATAAATATCATGTGACCACACTAAGACATATAACACACATAGATATCATGTGACCATACTAAGAAATATAACACACATAAATATCATGTGACCATACAAAGATATATAACACACATAAATATTATGTGACCATACAAAGATATATAACACACATAAATATTATGTGACCATACAAAGATATATCACACACATAAGTATCATGTGACCACACTAAGATATATAACACACATAAATATCATGTGACCATACTAAGATATATAACCCACATTAAATATCATGTGACCACACTAAGACATATAACACACATTAACTATCAGGTGACCATACTAAGATAATAACACACATAACTATCATGTGACCATACTAAGATAATAACAAACATTAACTATCATGTGACCACACGAAGATATATAGCACACATAAATATCATGTGACCATACTAATATATATAACATACATAAATATCATGTGACTATACTAAGATATATAACACACATAAATATGCAACCATACTAAGACATATAACACACATAAATATCATGCGACCATACAAAGATATATAACACACATTAACTATCATGTGACCATACAAAGATATATAACACACATAAATATCATGTGACCATACTAAGATAATAACACACATAAATATCATGTGACCATACTAAGATATATAACACACATAAATATCATGTGACCATACTAAGATATATAACACACATATATATCATGTGACCATACTAAGATATATAACACACATATATATCATGTGACCATACTAAGATAATAACACACATAAATAGCATGTGACCGTACTAAGATAAGAACACACATAAACTATCATGTGACCATACTAAGATAATAACACACATAAATATGTGACCGTACTAAGATAAGAACACACATAAACTATCATGTGACCATACTAAGATAATAACACACATAAATATCATGTGACCTTACAAAGACAATAACACACATAAATATCATGTAACCATATTAAGTGATTTAACACATAAATCCACATTAAGAAGGATAGCCTTTAGTGTGATTAATTAGTATAATAATAAATTAGTATATATAGAATAAAATATTGAACTATCAAAAAGTACTTGATAAATTTTATCACAATCATCAGGATCTCTGACAATCAAAATATTAATGAATATAGCATGGTAGTGAAGTTTTTATTTATACATTTCACTAAAGCACTGGAATATGAAGTGTTGAAAACCACCCCTTCTTCCAGTAAATCGTGTATCTCTCATTCTCTGAGGTCTGTACCAGACACAATTTGTAAGAAAAAGGAGTAACTATAATTAAGGCAGACGAGAATATTGACCATATGAACATCATAAAGCACGATGTCTCGTACATCCAACATCACATACTGGATACATTTAGACTCCTTAATGGTAATTCAAATCCATACAGTTGGCGAGAAGTGACGACAACTTTATTTAATCCAATTCTCTGTAGAGTTGCCAATCAAACAATGGCCCTCTTTATTTACACAATAGGAATATTTAAATCTAATTGCTAATAACGTAAAGGCCATTTTGTGTTTGAATAGTCAATTGTTTTGTATTATCACAGGGAGGATCATTTAACGCAGAGACTTTTCTCCTCAATAAACCCAGCATGGAATTACTGGTTGGTCTGACGCTAATGAAATTTTAATAATCATTTACACGATAACTCAGCATCTCAAGATATTAACTGGTGAATTTTTATTTTCTTAAGGAAATCCAGCAAATAATACACCAATATCGTATTTTCTGTGACGAGATAGTCGAGAACATTTGAATTATTGTTCAATGCCTTATGGTCACGTATTATTTACACAGAAATGCTATTGTTTTTCCCCGTTTCTGACACGTGTAATGATTTAATTAAGGGCAACGACAAGACTAGGCGATGAAATTCTTTCAGTTGATGACATTAACGGCAAATCAAGCTTCTCTGCAGTAGACCATTATTTATTAATTCCGTAGTATTCTTGTCAATGTCTGAGTGGTAGCATTAAAAAAATTTCTTGTGTGGTTTTAATGTCTTTCAGGTTAAGAGGAAAATAATTTTTTTTGTAACATTAATGTACATAGTCATAGAAATGTACAACATACTAGTAGATCATGCGGACTGTGACTAATCTTTCTGGATCAATAACTGATAAAAAATTGAAAAAAGACAACTTTCCCTTTTAAATGCATTTAGGATCGTAAAAAACTGTCCATAAATTTTGATGATGGGTGAATTAAACAGTCAGAAGACTGAGTGTACTTTTGGAAGATATTTAAAGAACATTTTTGTCCTATTTGTAGAATTAATTCCAAAGTACCTTATCACAAGTTTGGTGTATAAATCTAATCAACTTTAAACAAACTGTGACATATTCCTCTGTATATGAAAACAATTTTATTTACAACTTCTCTCCACTCTGTGTACATAAATCACCAACAGTAACAGAATTTAACCCATTATCTAAGCTAAAGATGTTTAATTGGCAAAAACAGGAAATTCTAACATTTAAATATTTTGTCAGTTATCACAGCAAAGGTGTGATACTGTGTAAGTTTAGGTAACACTATACAAAATGTCTAATACACACAACAGAAGCCTTCAAATAAATACCATTTGACACTTCCAAATAAGGTATGATATAAAAGTTTACCCTAAATCTAAAACTACACCAAAATGTTAAAGTATTTCTTTAATCTAGTAACTTTATCTCAATTAGATGAGAATGATAAAAATAAACAGATGAAAAATAAAATCAACAACTCGTCCTGACACTTTGAATATTGAAGTAGAAATTCTAGAACACCAAGTTCATTCATGGCACATGTTGTACTAACCAAAATAATATGTATATGTTTTGTACTAACCTAATTAATGTACTGTCGTGTTGTATTTACCTAATTAATGTAATATTTAGTCTCTTTATGTATTTTCTGATTACATAAAAACACGGTGGAACTACTTTAGTTAAGGGTGTAAACTGGGGCAAGATTTGTAACTTTAAGTAATCGATTTCACATAAAAATTCTGGCCTCAGAGACAAACAACAGAATGCCACTATAAAATCTATCATACATTCAACAAAGTGTCTTCTTATATTGTACGAAGATATAAAAATACATTCATAAAATATAATCCCTAACTCCATCATCAGATCAAAACATAAACCACAATCAAGTAAAGACTACAATTTTATTGACTAACATTACATCTGACAGCGTAAGGTTTCCTGGCCCCTGTCACAGCACCCAATGTTATCAAGCTGTGAAAATAATCACACACCAGATAATGGTATCCTATCCATTCACACAATAATACTAATTGATGCTACTCTTCCGAGTGCTCTTCAGAAAGAAGTTAAAATTATGACACACCTTACCATACAGATTTAAAAACACTTAAGTGGTCTTTAATCATTTTCTAACAAGACAAGTTATTTGGCCTATATAATAAATGAAGGGGAAGCAAGAATTTCTTTATACTGACAGTCAGTTCACAGGTGAACAATCGTCTAACCACACATTTTCCTTCTCTTTAATGCATAAACATAGGAATGGAAACAGCAAGCAAATGATGTATTCATAAAAAGAACAAAATTTAATATCAACATAAAAACAACACAACTGACACTATAATTACTGGAAAACAGAATGTTCAACGAACGAAATGTATTGAAAATCATTTTCAATATTCAAGAGAGTCCAGAGACTCGATGAAAATAAATTCACGAAGAAAAACTTTCCACTTAAATATAATCACAACAAGCAGAGTGAATGACTAAATATGAATAAAGTCTATCACCAAATGATGCTAATTAAAAATACATGTATGCAAGTGACTGAGTCATGTTTTTATTAACCTATGACCTTTTTAACAGGTTTAACTAGAGTCTGGTCACAGAACAGGTGCGTCTTGCATTCCTTCTTTTCTTTAACAAAAATAGACAGTTTTCAGCCCTCAAGATGATTGAAAACCTCTAACCTGTCATTTACATTCCACTAGCACATCTCATCTGTCTAATTACGATCATGAAAATTGATCCAAGACATAACTTGACAATCATACGACATAACTGTCAACAACGTCAAGATTCTTGCGAAAACAAGAACATATCATTACACTGCTGGTGATGAAAGTCAAACAAAACATGGCTGAAATCGTCCTGACCGCACAGATTACACGCTCTCCCCTCACTTTTTCTTTCAGTTTCAGACGTCCTGCAGACGTCAAACAATGCGTGAAGTAACTATAGTAAATGTACGTGCAGTAATTGAGCCACCAAAGTTGATTTCTAGATTCTGTGTTTTGTGATTTTCATTTAACTGATCAGCAATCCCCAGATTTACAAAGTGGATTCAACCAAAATCATCACTTCATCAATGTACCATTACACTGATTATTTATTTGAGGGGTGATCAACTTAAATATATGATAAGAAAATTTTTCATTAAATTTTTTAATGTATTGTTACCTAATCATATTATTATCAAAAGGGTGCAAAGCATAAAAGGATAAAACATTGATCTGGTGCTAAACTGCTGTAACACAGTCCTGGTAAAGAAACAGATACAAAAAGCTGAACTAAACCTTGGATATGTATTCAAAACTAGGTACGTCCATGTCTACATCAGTCATGTAAGATTCGGGTAAAACAACATTTTATTAACTTTTTGATTTTTTGTAATCATTCATAAACATGATAATACAAGAGGGCCCTGATGGCCCTGCATCGCTCACCAGAATAAATATTCATCAACTTGTTACTAAAAAGGTAATAAACGTACATTTGTGGGCAAATAATGGGGAACAATAATAAACTCGATAAAGGACCATCAAAGGATACTACAAAAGAATATTCGTGATGACTGAAGGATGCCACAGACCAAATTTGGTGATGATCCAACCACTGATTCATGAACAGAAGTCATTTTAAGGTATTTCTATGTTTAGCTCTAGCGCCCCCTAATTGGGGCCAACCATTTTTATTTCAGCAAATCTGATAGAACACTATCTAAAGATGCTAAAAGCCAAGTTTGGTAATAATCCATCCATAGAAACATGAGAAAAAGTCATTTTTAGGTATTTCTATTTTTAGCTCTAGCGGCCCCTAAAAGGGGCCAACCAAATTTATTTAAGCAAACTTGAGAAAGGACCATCTAAGGATGCTACAGACCAAGTTTGGTGATGATCCATCCATTGGTTCATGAGAAGATGATTAATGTTTTTTCTATTTTTAGCTCTAGTGGCCCCTAGAAGGGGCCAACCATTTTTATTTGAGCAAATCCTATAAAAGTCCATATAAGGATGCTACAGACCAAGTTTGATGATGATCCATCTATTGGTTCATAAGAGGATGATTAAAAGTTTTTCTATTTTTAGCTCTAGTGACCCCTAAAAGGGGCCAACTGGTATAATATGAGCAAATTGCAGTTAGAACGTCAAAAGGCTTCTGCACAGCAAATTTGAAGTAAATCTGACTGGTAGTTTCTGAAAAGAAGACCATTATTGAAGTCAGACGACGGACGACGGAGCATCCACCTACCCATCCTAACAGCTCACCCTGAACCTTCGGTTCTGGTGAGCTAATAAATCTATGTTTTATGTCACTAATTGTACATGTGATACATGCAGACATTTCTTGTTGAAGGATGAATGTATAGTATTCTTCCTACCCGTACACAAGACAACAAACTGACAATATTTTACACAAATAATGAGCCAGTAGATACACACAGTAAGTATACAGCACATGCAGGCAATTAACTCCAGAAATTAAGTCAACTTCATACCTACACACGCAGCGTAATGAAAATAAATGTATCTATCCATCACAAAAAATACTTTGTATTTTTTTATTTCTTGGAATGCACGCTTGTGAAGTTTTACTGGTAGATATTTTAAAGCCAATTAGTCAGTTTGAAATGTAAAATAACAACAACTATCCGGGCCCTACATACTTCATGTTAATTTTATCAGCCATTTATTTCACTATTCACTTAAGACGCAGGTTTCTAGAAATGGTAACAATACTTATATACTAACAAGGTAATTATAGCATTACATTAAATTTTACACAATAACATGTGTAATGTACAGCTAACTTACATGTATGAAACGACAAACAAGCTTATCAAAGTTGTACAAAACAAGTTTTACAAGTAATATCATATAAAAAGTAAATTGTACATATCGCTTGAACTAATTTTGATGAATAAATGGAAATTCAAGCAAAATCTTTAATCATGAATTTTAATATCATCAAGGGTCTAATTATACTCTACTATGAGTGTTAGGATATGTGAAGTATGCAGAAACAATGACAGATTATAGACTGGTTCTGATTGGGTTGTTGCTTTACAGTAAGATGCAGTATTATATCAGTAACCTTTGATCTTTATACAGAACAACTTATCACAGAATACATAACAAACACCACTCATAACGAAAACCACTCATAACAAACAACATTCATAATGAACAAACACCACTCATAACAAACAAACACCACTCATAACAAACAACATTCAAAACGAACAAACACCACTCCTAAATAGTGCCACATCAGCCATCTCATGATGATAAAATACACAATACAACCTAAACAAAAAATAACTCATTTTATACATAAATCAGAAGTGTCCATATAATAGATACAAAAATGTTCATCACCCAGGTGCTTAAGTGTTAATACAGACTATTATTTAGATTGTAAGTCAAGTGTTCACAAGGGAAGGAGGTGTGTTATATTGTCTTTCTTTTAAAATCCATATAAATTATAATCATTTGTCAGGAAATATTCCATCCAAAGTCTCTATACACATATGTGTGAATCAAGTATAAAACATTGTATTGGTCATTTCTCAAATATCAACAGCATTGTTTGATGAAGGCTCACAAGTGACCACTAATTTGATAACATAACTTCCATCTGTCAAACCTAATTTGACATATAATTAATTTTGAATTACAGACAACCAAACATACAGATCACTTTTCTACCACAGTTCTGATGAAAAGTAACAAATATTAACCAAAAATGGTGTTGAAGTTGGAGCTAGCCTCCACAGTGTGCACACGGCCGAGAGCCTCAGGGCTGACTTCTTACACACGTCTAGGTGACAAAAGCCAGCAGACCAGTAACAATACCAGACAAAAAGTAGTTCACACTTTAACTGTGTAGTAATACATCATAGGTGTTATAAAACACAAATCTGATTGGTTGAACGCTTGCCTTTGTTGAGGACACATGCTGCTTCAACTTGTAATTATTGTGGTTCTCTCTCCTTTTACTTTAAGTAGATTATTGAATCTTTCAAGTTCAATTATTACATTCATTCATCTAATTCTGTTGTATCATATATAGACTATTTAGCGTCAAATAAACCTGAATGGCATGGCAAAGAAAAAAATTAAGGGAAAAACTCCAAACCATTTATCTAAATTCAGAAATCAAATTATCAGTTTTTTCCGTATTTGAGGATGGAATAACGATTTAAAGTCGGTCACACAATTGATCAACTTTATGGAAAACCAAAAAATTAAGTAAAAATTCATTTTCATTAACAGTCTCAGGGTCTGATGTATCGTATGATAATTAAATGAGGTAAAAATCTATCATCCTTTCAAAAACATCAATTTTTTCATCCTTTTTTTACTGGAGTTTAAAGTCTCACAAACAGCAAGGATTATTAGGCAGCTTTTCCAGTTTAATGATGGCAGAATGTGAAATTTGTCTTTTTTATATTTTAATTTGAAGATTTGCTTACAAGATGCCTATAACATGGTTGTAGTGAATTTCTGGGGACATGAATAATTACTACATAATATACATATTTCACAGTATCTATAAGAATGAACTTAAGGCTATGAGAGGTTGGGAAAAGTAATACTGCAATAAGCTCAATTCAAACCATCTGTCACTGTACATGGATAGAATAGTTTGAATTTACATGCTAGGGACATGAAATTATTCATACAACTAGAACTATCACTGAAGGTGATTAAATACTCCCTCAGAGCCCTTTTTTAAAGCTTAATAACTTAAGACAAACCATTTAGGAGAAGAGACGCGCACAAGATTTTGTCTACAGACAAATAAAAAAGGGACATTACTCGGTGAGAATAAATCTGAATATTTTTTTTTAAAATATCACAAGAAGACTTAATGCCTAATATGGTGGTAAAGTTTTATAAACATCCAACAAGCTGTTTAGGAGAAGCGCTCACAAAATTTTGTCTATAGACAAATAAAAAAGGGGCATAACAGTGAAAATAAATCCAAATAATTCTTTTTTACAAAATGCGCAAGTAGACCTAATGCCTAATGTGTTGGTCAAGTTTTATGAAAATCCAACCAGCCATTGTATGGATGGATGGACAGGCAGACAGACAACCTGAAACCTGTATACCCCCCACTTTGTTGTGCAGGGGGTATAACTAAATATGATGTAAAATAATTTTTTCTACACAAGAAATAAAACACAATTTACATCAATCAAGTTACATTCTGCACACAACACAAGCACATCAATATCATGACAAAAACAGACAAATGTTTTTTTTTCTAAATTATTAAAAACAAGACATTTTTACAGCATAACTAATGCACCCACCATATTACAATAAATTCAGACATTTGTTGACTGGACTTGGAATAATCTAAACTAATTCCACTGATTTCAGGTATAGAATTTGAACACCAGTCTGGTAATGAAACTATAATTAAACCAAAAATATCACGGTGTTCTTATTGTATTTCTAAAGGTACATACTAGTACAAACTTGTTTTCACAGCGCAGTAAGAATCTCTGACAATACTAACAGAAACAACATCAGAAACAACATATTGAGGAAATATATTAGCATGCCTCCAGAAACAGACAGGTTTATTTACTTAATTCTTTGTCTAAATTATTCAGTACACGACACAGAGTGGATCAGAAATAAGACAAAACTCTTCCTACATAAAGCGTGTAAATGTTACAAGCTGCGATGTACTTCTAAGAATTGAGATAAGACTGAAAAAAAACTCAGTACTTCGAACATGATCAGTACATGAATCAGTCTATAGAATCTGTTTCCTTTGTACAAAACTGATGAATTTTTTAAATGTCAACTAGCCAGCACCTTTAAGGTCAATGTCAATAAGTTGGTTCCTTTAATGTCATTTTTCTAAATCTTATCTCTGAAAAAATACCCCAAAAATGTGTACAGAATTTTTTTTTCCAGAGCTCTGATAAAAGAATGCAAACATTTTTGGTAAAATTTTACAATTTTTGACAGAGTGAAAATCAGAGCTAAAATGCTTTACTTAATGAATGAGAATCAACCACAGACTTTTTAAAACCATTTTTCTTAAGTTTTTATCTTTTAACATCCGTACGAGGGAAGGACGTACAATCACTATATTTGTACTTGTATCATTGATGTTTATATTTTAATGATTTTCAGTCATTCAACAGTAAAGCATATAAAACTTGTGGTCAGTCATCAGACATAAAGTACCCACAGTAAAATTGTCAATCTAATTGACACCCATGTGGTAAATAGGTAAATAATAAATCCCCACAATGACCAGGTTAAAACTACCAGTCAACACAATACAACATAATTATACGTACTGACACACTAATCTCAGGTATATAAAACCAAACTAATGCTCTAATGAATTTATTGTTGAAGGGAAGTAACTCCATGAAGGTACACATAAAGACAAATTATACAATAAGAGTTGTCCTCCTTTGACAAAGTTAAATGCTTCACAAAATGTGATTTTTATTCATCAACAAAAGATGAAACTTTCAAATATAATAAAAATCAAAGTTTATAAAGACTATGATTTAGAAAAAACAATACACAAACTTACATGTATACACAGAAATTAAACCAAATTTGAAAAAAAAGGAATTTAAGGGCTACTAGAAAACCTGTATATATGTAAAACTGGAAAACTGGTATATATGTTTGATAAAAATTCATGAGACAAGATTTTATTGAAAAGTACAACACATTATAAATCAATGGACATATATAACTACCAAACGTTTGAAAAACAATTAATGTATTAAAGGATGATTGCAGATGTGAAGTTCATTAGTCTACTGGCAGACTAACAGATAAAATATTTTCAATCCTAACATAAACAGCCTCAATGTCAGACATTACAAGTAAAATAATACTGTACACAAAAAATCAATAAAACAAAAACTTACCATTTATCATTTTTGTCTTTTTTATTGTTGTCAAATTTAATCAGCCACTTATCGTCTTTGGTGTTAACTTTGACCACACAACCCGGCATCCACTTTTTGTTTATCTGCACCTCTACTTTAGTTCCCACATCCTCTGTTTAAACATACACAAACAAAACATTACACTACATATTCACTGACTAAAATTGAGATTTAATGTGACATGACTATTTTGATCATTCAAGTCAAATTCATGTTACTGAAAACTTGACACATTGTACAAATTGACGGAAAAAGTTTTCTCATGAGAAACCAAGCCAAAAAAAATAATAAAACACTTCATACATTATCAAATAAACAAACGTATCACTTAAATGAAAAACACACTATTCTCATTTGAGCTGTTTTTATAATCATTTCTAAATGCAAGAGAAAATCTACTACCCCACATATCATCAACAATGTTTTGTAGGTGTTTTATGTGAACACACTAACTAGTCTGACACACAGAACAAGTAATGGAACAAGGTAGACAACTCACCATGAGTTTCTGATTCGGACACTCTGTCATCTTCCATGTCGACATCATCCCCCTGTGTACCTGCATCTTCATCAGAATCCTGAAATAAACATCAAATTAAATAGGAGGAAAACAACACGATTTTAGATCAATGAAATGTTTCAGTATCTTTAAATTATGTAAGTTTTAATGGGTTGTCTCTATTTTATTGTGACCAGAACATGAACAAGTTGACAGATAAAAAATTAGAATGCTCGGATAAAGTCTGTTTTACACTGATATAATATACATCTTTAATGAGCACAGTAGGATCCTACTTGTACAAACAAATATCTACATCAAGAATAAAATCTTTATTTTTGTTTCTATATACAACTCACATCTTTCACAGATTTGTTACGTCTTCCAGCTGTTCCATTCACCTCCACTTTAGCTTTGGCCCCACTTCTACCACGTCTACGAGAGACTTCTTCTGAATCAGATTCAACGGTATCTTGTTTTCCAGCACGTGAGTTTCTCGTGCGTTTTACGGGCGTCTCCTCTTCAGATTCTTCTTCTTCCTGGGATGAGACAGGTGCACGTCGTTTTTGTGCCGACTAAAAAAGTCAAGCAGAAGACTGGTCAAAGCGATACAACACAGACATTAAGTTATATCTTTTTAAATAGTTTCAATGCTTCAAACTAACCAGTGATGTCATAGAAAGTGACGTCAAGCCATGCAATGCAGACTTATTTCAGAGAAGGAAAAACTGATATAACGCAGGGGTAAGAGTTACGGTTCCTATTTATTACAGGCTTAAAACTTGAACAAAGATAAAAGAAAAATAAGCATCAGTAAAACATAAAATGGGAACCAGCTGAAAGAATGCACTGTTTAAGGCATGCTTCCTGTACACGACATTCCTCATGATCATTCATTAAGTTTTAGTCAATTCCCAGCACATCTTTAAAGTTATCAAAAAAGTGTCATCTTTAAAGTTATCAAAAAAATGTCATCTTTAAAGTTATCAAAAAAGTGTCATCTTTAAAGTTATCAAAAAAGTGTCATCTTTAAAGTTATCAATAAAGTGTCATCTTTAAAGTTATCAAAAAAGTGTCATCTTTAAAGTTATCAAAAAAGTGTGACACAAACAATGAATAAATGAAACCTACTACAAGTAAGTGTTGTGTCTATTTGTTGATTATATCTTTTTCTTAATGTCATCTAACAGTACATGATATATGATATGAATTGTTTGAAAAGTTACAGTCAGAACACAAAGTCATAAAAAGAAGATGGATAATGACAAACTATATGTGACCATGTGAGATATTAAAAAAGGAAGAGTACATGGAGTATCAATGATGATTAAAATGTTTCTTCTTTATAATAGAAATCAAACAATGTATATCAAATACAATAAATAACACAAAATACTGTTACATTAAAATCAAATTTCATTTCTAAAACCAAAAATTTAACTTTCCAAGTATATGTATAAGACATGACATCAGACTTGTATTATGTTTATACAGTCACTTGGTCCAATTTGTCCCTTACCTTTTTTGCTTCAGCTTTTCTCTTCAACTCTTCTTCTCTCTGTCTTTGTTTCTCTTCCTGTTGTTTCTTCTTTCGTTTTTCTTCCAGTTCTTTCTGTTTCCGTTTCATCTCGAGATCCTTCCTCCTCTGCCTCTCCTCTTCCTCCACTTCTCGTCTCCTCCTTCTTTCTTCCAATTCTTTTTCCTGAGGAAATAAAAACATGCAAACACGTGTTTACTTCAACAAATTCAGATATGCAAACACGTGTTTACTTCAACAAATTCAGATATGCAAATATGTGTTTACTTCAACAAATACAGATATGCAAATACATGTTTACTTCAACAAATTCAGATATGCAAATATGTGTTTACTTCAACAAATTCAGATATGCAAATATGTGTTTACTTCGACAAATACAGATATGCAAATACATGTTTACTTCAACAAATTCAGATATGCAAATATGTGTTTACTTCAACAAATACAGATATGCAAATACATGTTTACTTCAACAAATTCAGATGTGCAAATACGTGTTTACTTCAACAAATACAGATATGCAAATACATGTTTACTTCAACAAATACAAATATGCAAATACATGTTTACTTCAACAAATACAAATATGCAAATACGTGTACTTCAACAAATTCAGATATGCAAATACGTGTTTACTTCAACAAATACAAATATGCAAATACGTGTTTACTTCAACAAATTCAGATATGCAAATACATGTTTACTTCAACAAATACAGATATACAAATACATGTTTACTTCAACAAATACAGATATACAAATACATGTTTACTTCAACAAATACAGATATGCAAATACGTGTTTACTTCAGACATGAAAACAAGGACAGACAAATGAATGATTATCATAAAGTGAATCAAATAAACGGCATCTTTATGACTTAGAAGGACCCATCAAAGCAACCTGCACATAATTTAATGACCTTCATAAGTACATAGTATATATAACATGAGGGTTTACGATACTTCAGAACAAACCAACAATAAGTTCAGAAAAAAGTTGCAACCTGGAGAACATAGATATTTTCCCTAGATTATTAGAGAACATAGGCCTGTAATGGTTGTGAAATACTTTTCCAAATTATTATGCTTTTAGAGTAACTAATCACTAGAGTACTGGCATTATGTTTGATTTATTTCAGACAGATTTATCAGTCAAACAGACACTGTTCTCATACCTTCTGTTTACGTTTTTTCTTGTCTTCCTGATCTCTCAGTTTTCGTTTTTCTTCCTCTTCTCTTCGTTTCTTCCTCTCTTCAGCTTCTTGTTTGCGTCTGATTTCATCTCTTTCAGCTTCTTCTTCCTCTCGTAGTCTTCTTTCTTCTGCTTCCTTCTTTCTATCCATTTCTTGCAGTTCTCTAGAAGAATTCACCACTCTGGTTTTCTGCAAGAAAAAACACAATTAAACAACATTAAGATAGCAACAAGTAAACTTCAATTCATCATTAACAGTGAACTTAGAGCAGAAATTACCATAAGCACTCGTGTATAAGATGCAAGTTTTTACATACAAAATCAGGTCTGAAAATCAGGTGTTTCTTATTACATAGGTGTAAAACTCTATCCAATGCAAGAAACCTGCATCAAGGAAATCCCTGCATGTGTGTCCTGAACATGAGTGTTTACAAAACAATCAACCTCACTATAGAAGAGGAACTTCTATGCTGTTATGTCTCTGCTTAAATAAACAATGTATTTACCGGACAGTCACAACACAAAGTCTGTCAACATCAACACACCCTCTTAGGTCTAAATAGAGCATTAGTAAACTCAAATGAAATGAAAGAAAAAACAAATTATTCGACTCATTCAGCCACAACCAAAAAGATAAAATCTACGTTTGTACTTAATTTTAATACAGGCGCGTGCGAACACACACATTGTGTCACTTGTAATAATGATAATGTCGTGTATACTAACATGCATTTGTTCAAGTAATTTCATCTTTTTCTTGATGTCAGCTTCCAGATCTTTTTGTTTCTCTTCCTGTGACTTCATCTCTTTCTTCAGTTGTCCTTCAGGAATATTCTGTTTTTGTTCAGCAGCTGAACATCTGTCAATGTAGAAACAAGTACATCATTATAAAAGATGAAAGCCAAACTAAATATGTGTGTATGTATACTAGAAATAATTCAATGATTTAATGTAAACTTCAGACAACTATACACCTTTTTCAGGTTTTAGCAGTAATTCATTGTATTATCAAGAAGCCAAGACATGCATTTTTTATAAATGTAAGAACTTCAACTTAAAAATTCTGGAACTTAAAAAGCCTAAAATGTATTGTTACATGTCAGGTGAATGAATTTAATGGGTAAGAAACATTAACAATAGTACCAACACCGCCCCCAAAGAACTATCTTAATAAATCATTTAAAAGTTTCCTTAAAACATCACCAAGATGTACATTTTACCAATTAAACTTGTCATCAGGTAATCATATTTAATACCTTACCTATTTATCACCAGATAAATATATACTTTACCAATTAATTATCAGGTAAACATATGCCTTACCTATTTAACCTATCACCAGGCAAACATATACCTTACCTATTTATCAGCAGGTAAACATATACTTTACCTATTGTGTTGTGTGTCTGTGTTATCTGAACATTGCCATTCATTACTGAAATCTTTACCAACATTACTTGAAGAAAATGGAAGGCATCGCCACTTCAAGCATGAATCTGAAATAATCACAGTATCATTTAATCACTACAGAGAACATTGGTTGGCTCAGAAACTGCAGATAAAACTTTCACTTGTACTAACAAAAAATACCTTTAGACTAGACACTCCATTATTCAGCTTCACTGTATAAAACATACAAGGCTAGAAAAAAAATAGTTATGTTTCCAGTCACCTGACCAAAAACAGGGTAGAGAGGTCGCAAAACTTTTTCTTTTTTTCTAAGCATATCTTTCACATTTTTAGGCATCATTCATCCCAAATATTTTTATACTACCGTGATTGGTTGTAATTTTTTTACTATGGTGCTAGAAACTTTAGTCTGTTGTGTAACTGGAAACAAAAGTATTCTTTCTGGCCTAATAAACACGAATTATATATACACAAACAGGTCATCATTGAACAAAAAGAAATCTTAAAACATTGAGATACCATTTATGTCTAAACATCAGGCTACCAGGTGACTTTATTGAATCAACAGCCTGGCACTAAATGCCATGTTTTCAATCAATACACTGTCACAGAACATAAATTGAAAATCTGTCATTTAGTTATATTTAATTATGTGATCCAAGAAAGTCTGATGATTATTTGATGAGCACTAAACAAACTAGACATGGAAATACTTGAAACATGATTATATCAGTATACACTTTACACATACCACATTGTAAGGTTACATTTATCTACAAGTATACACTATACACATACCACATTGTAAGGTTACATTTATCTACAAGTATACACTATACACTTTCCACATTGTAAGGTTACATTTATCTGTAAGTACAGACTATACACATACCACATTGTAAGGTAACATTTATCTACAAGTATACACTATACACATACCACATTGTAAGGTTACATTTATCTACAAGTATACACTATACACATACCACATTGTAAGGTTACATTTATCTACAAGTATACACTACACACATACCACATTGTAAGGTTACATTAATCTACAAGTATACACTATACACATACCACATTGTAAGGTTACATTTATCTACAAGTATACACTATACACATACCACATTGTAAGGTTACATTTATCTACAAGTATACACTACACACATACCACATTGTAAGGTTACATTAATCTACAAGTATACACTATACACATACCACATTGTAACATTTATCTACAAGTATACACTATACACATACCACATTGTAACATTTATCTACAAGTATACACTATACACACACCACATTGTAAGGTTACATTTATCTACAAGTATACACTATACACATACCACATTGTAACATTTATCTACAAGTATACACTATACACATACCACATTGTAAGGTTATATTTATCTACAAGCACAGACAATACATACCACATTGTAAGGTAACATTTATCTACAAGTATACACTACACACATACCACATTGTAAGGTTACATTAATCTACAAGTATACACCATGCACATACCACATTGTAAGGTTACATTTATCTACAAGTATACACTACACACATACCACATTGTAAGGTTACATTTATCTACAAGTATACACTACACACATACCACATTGTAAGGTAACATTGTAAGGTAGCATTTATCTGTAAGTACAGACTATACACGTACCACATTGTAAGGTTACATTTATCTGCATAGCACGTTTTCTCACATATTTTGGATCATCAGACGGTGGATCCTTCCATCTTTGACTTACATAACCAAAACTTTCCCTGAAGAAATAGAAATTTACTTTAACCAAACTTAATCCTTAGAACAGGTCTATCTTTTTATAGTTTCAATTTCTATGCAGTAAATGTATTGAAATAAATTACAAGCTGTGTTTAACCTATTTGAGAACATACAAGATTATAGTTACAGTTGATAACAAATGATTAAAAGATTTCTATAGAGCAAATACATGAAGAACAATTACCATAGTTTAAAATTTTTAATCTGTTCAAATTATTATCAGATCCAGTATACACAGCTTAAATATCTGGGTTATTGTTCAACAGGGAAAACATTTCAAATTAAGTTATACACCATAAAACTTACCAGAATTTTAAAACACCTTGTTGTGCTGAAATATATTGAGAGACAAGAAAATATAATAACTTGTAAAACAGTGCACAATATAAAATCTGACAGGTAGAAAAAATGCAAGCATATTGTAATTTTGAACTAAACACAAAAACATTTTTCACTGTTCAAAACTGTTTCCCAGAGTTGAAAGTCAATTAAAGTCTTAACACTGTGTCAAGGCATATTCTTTACAGACCTGTAAAATACTGTTTATATTCAGATGCTGATGTCAGACAAATGCTGCTCTTTCAACTGTGTTTAATATATTTCATTAAAAATGGTTCATATTATAAAGGGCTGACAATTTTATCTCTATCCCTCTTATTCAGAAAATAATAGTCTTCATTATTTCATGACAAGTGAAGCAGAGATGGTGGGAAAAATGAGATTAGATTTTGTCAAATCATAATCTAACATTTGTCAGCCAGTGATCTTCATCCACCGAATTGACTACGCTGCTGTGAGAAACAGTACACTGAAACATCACAACAGACCTCCTTCAGAAATAAGAGCCTAGTAAAAGATACAAGTTTGATGTGAATACAACAATCTCTTATATATGTAAATGATACTATTTTCTCCACTCACCAATATTAAGGTCCTTCCAATACTGAACCATATGTTCTCCCATGGCTTTCATTAAATGTCGGTATTCCTTGGCATCAGCAAAGTCTTGTTTATTGTGAGTTGGTTCTAGGACATAATATGGTACATTTACTATACCCACAACTCCACTACAGAATCTATAATATACAACACAAATGTCATACACAGGATTACAAAAATGCAAACCCACTAACACAGAAAATCATTCAGTAAAGTAGTCTTTTACTTTATCTTCTCAATGACAGCTGCAATGAAGGCAAGGAGTAAGAACTGAATACAAACACAGGTTCTCCCACTTAATGAAATGGTGACCTAGTTTTTGACCCCAGATGACCCATTTTCGAACCTGTCCAACATATCATTAAGACAAGCATTTTGACAAAGTTTGGTGAATCTCCAATCAAAACTGTGACCCCTAGAGTGTTAACAAGGTTTTTCTATGGTTTGACCTGGTGACCTTGTTTTTGACCCCAGATGACCCATGTTCCGATTTGTCCAAGATATTATTAAAACAAAACATTCTGACAAAGTTTGATGGAGATTCAATCAAAATTGCAACCTCTAGAGCATTAACAAGGTTATCTGGTGCGCTGACCTAGTGACCTAGTTTTTGACCGGAGGTGACCCATATTCGCACAATTTTATGAGATCATTTATACAAACATTCTGACGAAGTTTCATGAAGATCCAATCAAATCTGTGATTTCTATAGTGTTAACAAGTTTTCCATTCTATTTGACCTGGTGACCTTGTTTTTGACCCCAGATGATCCATGTTCGAACTTGTCCAAGATATCATTGAGACCAACATTCTGTCCAGGTCTGATGAAGATTCGCTCAAAAAGTGTAACCACCCCTCAGTGTGGACGCTGGACGCCGGAGTAGACGGACTGATGACTATAGCTAACCGAGCACTACATGCTCAGGTGAGCTAAAAAGCTTGGTAATCAAATCAAGTGCTTAGCTATAAATACATCTTGATGATAAAAATCTCACACTGGTTCATTTAAATTACAAAAATTATGTAGTTGAATACTTACACCCCACCATCAACTTGTGGACCGACTTTTTCATACATTTTAATGAGACGACTACAGTTATATACAAACACACCATCATGAGATCGTTGGTCAATGTTGATACCAAATATTAAATTCAGTGTTTTTGGTTCTTTTAATGCTCTAAAATACAAAAGGAACGTTATAACCTTCATGTACTTATCATTATATTCATATTACCAGGCAGAATGTAACAATCAAAACATTTTCACAATTTATAATTCAAAGATAATAAAGATCAATAATTAACTTTAGCTACACAGCACAAATAGCATAGATTATGTTACATTATGATTCAGCAACCAGAATTATACCAAGAAACCACAGCCTCAAGAACTAGAAGTGTAGCTCAAATATCACGTAAGTACCACTGGATAGATTAATGATTAAGTAAAGCTTAGCAGAGCTTACTTTTGCTTCCTGTTAGCACTATCACGCCGTAACTGGGCTTCTCGCTTCAATTCTGCTGCATGGTTTTGTGCTTTTCTTAATTCAACCTGATAAATTATACACAAGTTAGAGCTCAACATGATAAAATATATACAAAGCTAAACTGATTCTGATAAAATATACACAAATCAGAACTAAACCTGATAATATATACACAAATCTAAACAGATTCTGAAAAAATATACACAAATCTAAGCTCAACCTGATAAAATATACAAAAATCTAAACTGATTCTGATAAAATATACACAAATCAGAACTAAACCTGATAATATATACACAAATCTAAACAGATTCTGAAAAAATATACACAAATCTAAGCTCAACCTGATAAAATATACAAAAATCTAAACTGATTCTGATAAAATATACACAAATCAGAACTAAACCTGATACAATATACACAAATCTAAACTGATTCTAATAAAATATATACAAATCTAAGCTCAATCTGATAGGATATACACAAATCAGAGCTCAACTTGATTTCAATAAAATAAACAAATTAGAGCTCAAACTGATAAAAAACAACACACAAATTAGAGCTCAACCTGATTAAAAACATACATAAAATAGACATCAAAAATGATAAAAAGAACACACAAATCAACTAAATCTGATAAAATATACACACATCTAAACTCAACCTGATAAAATATACACAAATTAGAGCTCAAACTGATCAAGTATACACAAATCAAAACATGAAGAAACCTGACAAAATAATTTGTTTCTTTTTATTTAAGGGGACACATAATGAGAATATGCAACTATAATCCTGGCAAAACAGGATTATTTACTGACGTTGCCTTGTGTTATGGATTGTCAATTTCATCAAATTTTTTCTAGGTACAGCTTAATACAAATTTTAATAACACTACCAAACCAAACAACAGGTGATTCCTGAAAGAGTAGAAGACACATTCATCAAACAAAGAAGCAAGAACAAATTTCCCATTGAAGTTTTTAAACCTCTTCAACCATGCATATTGTACTATGCACATAATAATTATTTGACACTTTTTGATACTTACAAGCTGGGCTTTTGAGAGATTTTTAGTTCTTGATTCTATATCCTTTGCTTTACTTTGTGCCTCTTTTGCTTTCATATCAGCTGCTTTGGCCTCTTCTAAGGCCTTCTTGGCCTCAATTTCAGCTCTTGATTTAAATCTATTTGATGTGTATTTATAGAGTTTTGGTTTATACAAACACGATGTAAGTTTACGAGTCCGTACTTTCTTTCCCTGAATATACACTTTCATTCTAGGGTCCATATATAACACTGCCACGTAAGATCTGAATGATTTCCTCTCTAACATTAACCTACAGGGAAAAACAAGCACCTTTAAAGTAAAGATAAAAATATTTTAAGTTTTGGACTTATTCTGCAAAGATAATTTCTGCAAAAATAATCACTAAGTAAAGGATGCCTGACCTTGACATTAGAATAAAGATCTGGGTATCATTTCTGACATAGCAAAGCCAAGACAGAATTTTTGAAACCAGCCTAAATATAGCATACTCTAGTTGCAGAGAACATCAAATATTCTGGCAATTAGTCACACAGTGTTTTGCTGGCTGATGAAAGTATTAGCCAGATAACTACAGCAGTGTCACATTTATGTGATTTGAAGTGCTATCTAGGCAAAGCATGTAAAACAACACATTTGTCGTATTTCACAAGCATCAGTCCCAATTTTAACATTGTGATTAAAAAAATAGTTATATGTGGTGGTCCTCATAATGTTCATATCTTTTTTTTTATAAGACAGTAAAAAACTGAAATATCAGATTTTTAAGTTTATGGCTAAGTTAGTTCCCAGAAATATTATAAGCCACTTGAAGTTTCTTTTACTTTTATCCAAAAAATTTTCATTGAAATGAACATCCTGGAAAAACTGAATCAAGTAAATATTAGATTTCTGTACGTTATTTCATCACGTAATACTTCCTTACTCAGACTTACCCATCATCAGAATCAAAGTCTGATTCAGGATTAGTTAGGAGGATGTCTGATGGATCAGATAGTATATCTAACTCAGGGTCCCCACTATCTAACAGTTTCATGTTATACACAATGACTAGAGTACCACTATCACCCTCTATACGATCAAACTGAGCAAAGAAATCATCATCGGTTTTAAAAGGAGAATATCTCAGGATTACATCCATCTCCATGGCGAACTGAAATAATGAAACAATGTTGTCATGTTGAAACTTGTTTTCATGAAGCATTTTAGGTTTGGTGCCACTGGACTTGTAACCTGGAGATCCAGGTTCAAATCCTGGTTGCAGCAGGTCATACCCTTCTATGAAAATTTGACAAAAATATCAATTTCCCTCCATATGTGGACAAGTTGCTGGCTTCTTGAGGAAGGGTAAGTTAGTACTGGTTAGTATACAGTCCAGGAAAATTGGTTAGGTGAACCCATTGCCGTATATAACTTAAAAATTGTTGAAAAACGGCTTTAACCCCAGTGACAATAAGTCACATAAAAATAAACATGAAGCATTTAAATAAATGTCTGCACAATTTTCAAGCACAAATCATCTAGAAAGTAGAGTGTATATATTTAGGTTTGGAAACTTTCAGCTAAAACAACTCCAGGGTATGATAAACCTACGGGTAGTGTTGGTACATCTTGGATTATACCAGATCTTTGAGGACGAGATAAAAGCAAATCAAACATTCCTAAATGTTAATGTAGAATGAGTGAACTACAGAAAGTACATTTACATATTTTTATCCAGTATGAAGTACAAATACAGCATTTAAGGTCTGGTCATTTTTTCCACAGGTAACATAGTTCAGGGGCTCCATCTTTTCTGAACTTACTATTAGATAATGTCTATAACAACTCAGATCTACACAGTTTAATAAATAATTCTGACATTATATATGTTTTCTTATTTATTAGTTCACAGAATAACAACCCAGCCAAAAAGGTTAACCTCACAAACAGTGAGACAAAAAGTTCACAGTGAGACAAACATTCACCTCACAATCAGTGAGACAAACGTTCAACTCACAAACAGTGAGACAAAAAGTTCAAAGTGAGATAAAAAGTTCACCTCACAATCACTGAGACAAACATTCACCTCACAATCAGTGAGACAAACATTCACCTCACATTCCGTGAGACAAAAAGTTCACCTCACGATCAGTGAGACAAAAAGTTCACCTCAAAATCAGTGAGATAAAAAGTTCACCTCACGATCAGTGAGATAAAAAGTTCACCTCACGATCAGTGAGACAAACATTCACCTCACGATCAGTGAGACAAAAAGTTCACCTCACGATCAGTGAGACAAAAAGTTCACCTCACGATCAGTGAGACAAACATTCACCTCACGATCAGTGAGACAAAAAGTTCACCTCATGATCAGTGAGACAAAAAATTCACCTCACAATCAGTGAGACAAAAAGTTCACCTCACAATCAGTGAGATAAAAATTTCACCTCACGATCATGTACTTACCCTCTCTTGTCCATGCTCTGAGTCATCGACTGGATTTCTTGTACCAGATTTAAATGATGGAAGAGGGACAATGACCTGAAAAATAAATAAAAAATTAATTAACATGTGATCATAAAAACCCATAGAAATTAGAATTAGAACTACGGCATTTCTATTAAAATTTTTTCAAGTTTGATTATTGCTGACTTGTGTCCCCTCAGGTCTGCAACCAACCTGCATTTTACAAGACCTATGCAGGGTTTAAAGACAAAACCTTTTGGCTGAGCAGCCCAACAATTATCCCTCAGTATCACAATAAACACAATTCATGCACCAAAATAGTAAAAACGACAAAATCAGTTTAATGAAGACCAATCAGTACAAAACAATTATGTCATTAATGTATGAAAACCAATTAACAAAATACAGGTACTACAAAACTTTTTTTATAAATAGTTGGAGAGAAATTAATCAGACAGGAAAATCAATAACAATAAATATTAAAATATGCAATGCATGTACTTTACAGAAGTAATAGACGTAATAAAAAACTGTCACCTCTTCAATCTTTTCCTCTTCATGAAATGTTCGGGACAAAAATAAACACGTTTGTGTTGAACTCTTCTTGGTAAATATAATCATATCATTACCAATTCTCATTGAACCACTGAATAATAACAGGATAAAATAGTACATATCATAGTTAGTCAAACACAGCCAGTATCTACCAGATTGTAAAATTACCATACTCTAAGGAAGATTTCGGATATTTTAACCTAGTATGTCAGGCTGTCAGACATATTTGCTGAACACTGGAATAAACATTTTTAGCATATCAATAAATTCAATTAAATGTTTGTTTCACTAGTTTAAAATTGAAGAAATGATCATCAATAACAACTAAAGCACAGTAAGACAGTCATGTAAAAGTAAAAATGTCCATACATGATAACTCACACAATGTATAGAATTCCTACTTTCCATGTCACAAGGTCTGTGCTTTGATCAGAATGCTATATTGAATACTATGAGTAGTTCAAAGTCAAAGTCCTTATAGAATGAAACATGGCTTTTGGAAAAAGAGAGGCATTTGAAGAGCTTTGTAAAATAAACTTAATGTATGGCAACACTTACGACTTGAGACCATTTCCATACATGCCAATTAAATGATCATCTAGATTACGTTTGTTGGACCTGCCAAATGTGATAATGTCTGCTGTCTCACCTAAAGTAGCGCGTAAAAAACATAAAATGAAACATACACAGTCATGTTATTATCACTGTTAACAACAATGTTAATTAGCAATACACATACATATTAGATTGAAATTGAAAAACCTCTGCAACAGACTGTTTAAAGAATATTTTCAGATTACACAGAATTAACAAATACTAACTTGGATCCATTCCTTCACCGTCGTCAAGGAAACACATCATGTAGCCTCCACGTAGACTTTCGTCAAATACTGAAAATTCAAATAGAAGAAAACTCAAATCAGAATACAAGAACTCAGTATGTCAATATTTTAGTTACAGACAAAAGTAATTCTGGGGGTTTATAAATGCTTTATTGAGTATGTACAACTGAAGATATGTACAACAGATTGAAATGGTATTTTCGGTTTGAACATTAAAAATAATTGGTACAAATACTTACATGTGAAAATGCTCAGTTTAGTGGAGTTTGCATCTCTGAAATAAAACAAAAATAGGAAATTGTAAACAAATGTTAAATCATTATAACTTCTTTAACACAAAATCACAGATCTGACAACACAGAAATAACGTTTAATATCTAGACAGATAGTTCCAATGATTAGAAATATATGAATTGCATTAACTGATCTGCGATAATTCAATGTCTTGATTGAATTATCATAACTAACTTTACTGTTTTTTTTATATCATACATATATATATATGTTTTTATATATAATATATATATATGTTTTTATATAATATATATACATGTTTTATATAATATATATATATGTTTTTATATACTGTGACTTGATTACACTGCTTTGTTTTTGGAAACTTTTAGTTTTCAGGTCATGCTACATGAAACTCAATCACATTTTTTTTCTCAATTTTCATTTTATAAAAATCATTGACTAATGGATTTTTTCTGCAATAAAATGGTTAAAATGCCTGTCCAATGGAAAATGGTTAAAATGCCTGTCCAAAGTTGATGTGAAACAAAGGCTTGTTGGACTGTATCATGTCATGGTATGAGCAGTCAAATAAGAACAAGAAAGTTCGTGAAGATTAATTAGCAATCACATTTATAGGCAAAAGAGCTTAAACTTACCTTGCGTTGTCCACTAATTCAGCCAGTGCACCGAATAAGAACTCATGAGTTGTTCTGAAAGTGTAATGAAGTGTTGAAAACATGTGACTATTTATGAACGTAGAAAATCTTAACTGGAAATTCCTAAAGATAATAAAGATTTACGTGAACGTGTTAATCATCAAAACACAATAAATGTTTCAAAAATCTTTTGAAAAAGCTATACATATACATTTGTCAGCCTTCATCAGATTTTCTTATCCATGCAGGGGGTGCAGAAATGAGCCAGAAGCCAGAAAAAATAACTGACCACTTGAGCATTCTCACCGGCTACTTTTTCTGAAACAACAGCAAAGCCTTTTTTCCTAAAATTGGGAAAGGTCCTTAGCCTTTCATTTTGGGAAATTCAACTGCAATTTAGGCCAAATTGGGAAAAGGTAGACTAGACATTTTTTATGCCATTTCCCCAAGTAATGTAGTATAAGTATATATTTTCCCCATTGAAAAAGAAAAATTTCCCCAAAATTAAAAAAAAATGACTAAGTTCTGCAATCGTATACTGAAAACTATTTTTTCCATGAAATTAATTGAATAAAATATTGTTTCAAGTGCTCTGGTAAATATAGAATGGTTTAGACATAACTTTGTGTTTTGTTCTTTCATTATTATAAGCCTTTGATAATTCCCCAATTTGGTGCTTCATGACGTAAATTTCCCCTATCAACTTATATCAAGGGACCTAATACCAGTTCTCCACAACAAGAAAAAAGGGCTGTAGACTGACTTTTAAGATACATCAATAAACAAATGGCAGTCTACATTCATACAGAAAGTAGACAGTTGCATCAGTTAAATAATTGGATTTAACTATCTGCAGCCCTTTTTGAATTTTCTGTTATACTTTTCAATATTTTTGGTTGACAGAGTAATTGTTTTTCTTTTCCTTAAAAAAAATGTTTACGACAACCGAGTTAGAATATGTTCTACGGTGTTCTCACTTCGCACTATACCTATGTTTAACAAGCCCAGCCTGTGTCAATTTAATGCATGTTAATGCTTGAGACTGACTATTCTTCTGAGTATACACTCCAACTAAGTCCCGAGACTTTAACTGCTTCAAAGGGTATATACTTGGGATGGCCAAATCACTTCCAGGTCTGAGTACACACTGCATTTTAGAAAGTGTTCAACCACCCAAGTTGAATGGCAACTCGAACAATATCCAATTCTGAGCAACGCTGCAACTTAAGATATTGTCCTGATCGTCATATAAGCTCTACGAGTTAAGCAGCTGCTACATTATTATTTTACATCTCAACACTAGTGATGAAACGATAATCGGATACTATCGATTAGCGGCGTGAAAATGTCTGCTGATTCCGATAATCGATTGCAGTTTTTCATAATCGATTATCGTCTATCTCATTTAGGCGCCGTATGCTAACTACTGGTGCCGCAAACCAAACACACATTCAAGGGAAATCACTTGCGTTATTTAAAAAAAGATGGCGGATCATTGATCAAGACGAAAAAAACAAATATTTGACCATCCCTCAGGTTATTTGATGTTAATAGAGTCCAGTTAATGATTAATGCTTATATGTTACAATGCCAACTAGCATAAAGCAGAGGATGGCTAAGAACCAAAGGGTGCATAAATAGAATCAAACACTAGTGGTCTACTTTTGTTACATTACTACACTAGAACCGATTATATAGTCGGAAAATCGCATCAGATGTACCAACCGATTCCAACCGATAATCGATTACGATTTTGAACCGATGTTGCAACACTTCTCAACACTATGGAGGCTCCTCATAGACTCTAAACTTACCCAATTACTGGCTTTATATATTCGGTGCTGCATGTAACTATCAACGTGATTGGCTAATGATTAACAAAGTCGTTGATTGGCTAATGTCTAATGAATTGTTGAATTTTCTAACAAAACTAAAATGTGAATTACCAATACCATTGTCATCATCGATTAATTAAAGGATCTAAGCTATTTTCTTTACAATAACTTATGCTTTTCCCATTCAAAAATAAAGACAATTTTTCCCCAATTCCCAGCCTAAAAATTCCCAATTTATGCATAAAACCATGAATTTTCCCAATTAGACTCGACCCTAGACCCTTTCCCAAAGTGGCAAAAAAATCACTGCAAATATTGGCAGTTGATTTCGATATTTGGGAATGTCGGAGACTACTTTCAACCAATCGGGACTGAATTGACTTGGAATACTGGAATTGACTTAAGTAAATTCTTATGTTTTTCATAATTCATTGTTACATGTTACCTGACTACCTGATTATAATATTCTACTTTTGGATATCATACTTATACATTGGCATCCCAGAGAGATGCAAATTACAACTGACACTAAATTACTTAAAATTCGACGATTTACTTTAACATCAAAACAAAAGTGAAGTACAAGAATAAAAAGGCAACTTACGAGTTCGTATGCAGATACTCGTAGCTCAACTGAGCCCTGTTCAGATTTAAGTAGTTGATATTGGACATTTTCACTTCATAAATGTGATTATTTACATTGACACCGGTTGCGATATCCCATTAAAATTGTGCGTATTTCAATCAAGCTTTGACAAATGATAACAAACATTCGACGAAATGATGTTCACATTTGCCTCACACTATGAAATCATTCTACACCATTAAATGCAGCTGGAATAAGCAATGAAATAATTTAGGACATGTAAACCACAATTTCTAAATCCAATGCTGCCTCCAAAACTTCCGGTGATGTATTAATACGCGTCAGAGACATCAACAATTTTACCAAACGAGATGACATCAAATTTTGTTGATATAACATAATTTAAAGTCTCATACTTATCCCGAATCTAGCTTGATATATTTCCGAACATTTTAAAACAATGACTTATTTGTAAGCTATGCTACAAGAAATAGTTCTACTGACAATGACAATTTTAAAAAAATATACTAGACGAAAAAAGTAAAAATAGAATAATGTCCTTTACATTGAATAATTTGATAATATATAATTCAAAATAACACGTACAATAAAAAAATAAATTAATTTCTATGCTGATAATCTCTTGACACAAACCATTAATTACATGATTTATCATTTCGTCAATAAATGTTTTGTAAACTGTCATGGCTGCGCCCATGAGTTCCGATACATCCAGCGAAGATGAAGAATCTACCGCGAAGTTTCGAGAGGCTATTCTTGATACACCTTCTTTATTCCTAAAAGGTAAATATACGATTGATAAATATGATTAGATTCAGTAAATAATCAATGTCCGTTATTGTTGCAAAAATATTCCTATTGTCACAAATTTTCGCTAGTGATTTTTTGACTGTATAAAAGATCGGACGGTTGTTTTCGGACAAAATAACACGACTTATGTTGTATGGAAGTGTGTTTAATAAGATCTTCGAAGTTAGTTGTGAACAGGTCAGATGAATTAGATTTTCTTGATACTTTGGTTGTGTATCACTGCATGTATTGTTGTAGTGTCTTGCAGTATCACTATTCTCGTGCACATAATGGCTTGGTGTGGATTTCAATCTGGGCAATAATGATTCAGACAGAAACTGCTTTAAGGGATCTGCCTCTGTTATGACAGCATATCTGAAGGATTATGTAAGTTCTACCATGAACTTCTTGAAAACCAAACAATGACAATTGATGAACTGTGGTCAAGCTTCAAAGCATGTTCACTCATTGACAGATGCATACCATCAAAGCTCATTAGAGAGCAAAGAAACCATAGATTGATAAAAAAGTTTGGACAGACATACAGAAAATGAGGATGCTCTTTACCTACTAGAAACATTCTATAAAACATCAGATGTCTAAACCTATAAAACTTGGAAGTCAGAAGCCCAGATATATGAAAGACAATCTTTTAAAAAATACATAAACAACATACTAGAACCTACAACTGAGACACTAGATAGACCATCCAAACATAAAGATTTTGGCATACCACTCAAAGACAAAGTCACCTCTTCAACACTCCAGCTGACAGAACAAACACACTCAACAGGAAATATCAGTCTGTCTTTACCCAAGAAGAATATGGTGAGGTCCCCAGTCTTGAAGGTACTCCACAACCAGCCATGACTGATATTACTGTCAGTTATTATTGAGAAATTCCTTTGGAATATCAACCCAGGAATGCATGTGGTCCTGGCGATATCTCAGCCCAATTTCTTAAAGAGTTTGCAGTGGAGGCCCCAGTTCTTGCAGTCATCTTCAATAAATCACTCAAGGAAGGTACCTGGTGACTGGAGACATGCAAATGCGACAGCAGTCTACACGAATGGTGTATGACAAGCCTCAGCCAACTACCAGCCATTTGAACAAGTTAAAAAAGTCTAATTTTGATAGTAAACCATTTCTGGCTAACTTCCTATGTAATATTTATCTTGATTTATCTTGATTGATCACTTCTTATCCAATCAGTAAGTGAATGGCTTGATGTGTTGGACAATGCTTTATTATATATAGTGATGTTAAATAAAACACATGTTAAAACATGCTTCGAACATCTGAAAGAAATTATTGTAAATTCGAATTTAGTAATTTGCTGAATATTTCAATACAATGTACATTGTATCATGCATTCTATTAATATTTGTGCGGTAAATGTATCACACTGTCCGCCATAATTATTATGTATGGTAGTCAAATAATGATTACATGGGTAGAAGTTGCTTGCAACATTTTCAAGTACAACATTCTATAGTTATTATCAATTTAAGCTGTCATTTAAACATTTAAGTATTGTGCAGTTTTTTTACTATACCCTTGTATCAATTTTTAGATACTGCCTGTATTGACAGTGAGTTTGAAATAAAGAAAGAAGTAATTCCATCAAAAAGGTATGTTGTCAGTGCTGTGATAGTATAGTGCTAAGTACATTTGATGATTAACTGATCATTTTTAGGTCTTGGTTGAAAGAACTGCTTCTGTAAATATACTGCTGGGGGTCTAAATTGGTTAGCTGATGTGTAGAACCTAATAATTTCTTTGTTTTATATCACACTCTTAGTCAATATTAAATAACAGAATTATTTTGTGGAAGACTTGATACTGATATACATATTCAGTGGCAGAGATAAGATTTGATTTCATAAATTTTACTGTCAGATTTCAACACATTTTCTCTGGACCAAACTATCTTGCATTCTGTATATCAAGATTTTGTTGCCCATAATATTTGTGTACAATATTTATACTTTCAGACCAGATAAGGAACAGATAGATTATGATGACGAGCAGAAAGGTAATATCCTCAACACAACACCTGGAGTCAGAAGACATATTTCAAAAAAGTTAACTGAGGTCATTGACAGGTAAAAATTTAAAGTTCAAAATTGAAAATAATTTATAAATACATTCAAATATAATTTCAATAAACAATACTGAAATTATATATGATGTATCACTCATCTGTTCTATTCTGTTCTAATCCACACTTTCTACTTATAATTTTTACATGTTACTGAAAGTAATGTTTTCTACCTTTTAAATTCATCCACTTTATGTTTTTAATGTTCATGTTTTGTATTCCTCTTATCAATGTAACAATCATTATTGAACAGTACGGCTATCAGTGATGTGTCGATTCCTTTCTATTACAGCAAATTGCAGTATACAGAGGCGAGTCATGTTGAAATGTTTACGAATGAGGAACCAGAAAATGGTGATTTTTATAGCAATGTGTTGTTGTCTTAAAACTTGTAGAAGAGGCATGATACTCTTGTTTATTATTTAACTATTTGAGACGTGATAGGCTCTTGTTTGTTATTTGAACTAGGTCAAAGGCATTTTGCTTAAGAGATATGGGGAATGGGTGACGTACATCCATGTTTTAGATTTAATTCATGTTTTAGACGTAATTCAAGTACCAGATAATGTGAAGTTACTCTTTCTTTAAATGAAAGAAAAAAAATACAGTCCACGCCACTTATAACAAGATCGGTTACAGCGGATACCGCATACAATGAGGTGTTTTCAAAGTCCCAGCCATTTTCCTTCTTTGTCTATATGTTATTTCCTTCGATACAACAAGATGTCTGCAGCAAGAATATCGGCTATAGCGAGGTCTTCTTATCTGCCCAACGGCAAATTTTACACAGGTATAACAAGATCATCGATAATTTGACTGTTTTTTTCACACCTCTCTATGGTGATCAGACGACACATAATGGTCAAAAAACAATGAACACAGTTGAATGTAATGTGTGAAAGTGTTCTATTGTCAAGTGCATTAAGGAATAGAATTTTACCACTTTTGTGTATATACCACAAATTAGAATTGCCTTTATTGTAAGAAATTGTTTCTATTAACGTGTAGATTTAAGCATGAAAATGAATCAGAGGATACATTCATGCATCTTGATATTGTGGAACAGTTTATGATCGTAAAACTAAGAACGCTAAACAACACACTAAATTTTACGTCATATTTTAGCAGTCCGTAATAGACTTTGATGACATAAACGCTGCAAGCCGCTTCTTCCTATGTTGTAAAAAATTTAAATGAGTATTAATTATTAGATATGCATTGTATACGTGTTTAGTAACATACTTTTGCCATTTTTACTGTTACTTTTCATTTTATATTGTGACCTTGTGGATAATTAATACTCTTCGTATTGGAGTAAATTGAACTTCCGGTAATTTTTTTTCTTTTTCACTATAGTTCCTTTTTGCCATTATCTTACCCTTTTATGGTGTAAACTTTGGTACCATATCGCTTACAACAAGGCCTGGTTATAACGATGTACTCACCGTGGTCCTGACGATCTCATTATAAGCGGAGTAGACTGTATTTAGCTCAATATTAATTTGTGTTGAACACTCACATTTATACGAGTTATTGATAAAATGAATCAAGATTTGAAGTCGTCATTTGATTACATTATTATTCTTTGCTTGCAGTTGTAAAACTGTTCTCTAATTCTTCCAAGTTTCTGTTGGAAAAGAACTCTTCAGTCTCTGAAGACACAAAACCAGTTAAAAGGCATCAAATATCTTCTAGTAGTGACAGCAGGTAACCATGACAGCACTTTATTATATTATCATTATAAGAATTTTATCATCTTTATCAGATTTAATAGTAAAATGTTTTACCATAAAAAAACTGGTCTTCATACAATATTACTTCAAAAGTATGTAAATTTAGGGTTGTTCTTTTATCGATTGATTTGATGGGTGGCATCGTGGTCTAGAGGTAGAGTGTCTGACCTCTGATCCGAAGGTCTCAAGTTCAAATCCTGGTTTCGGCAGGTATCGTTCATGAACTTCACAATCCCATTTTTTTGAACGCAGTACTGATATAGTGTCCAGGAAGCAGACTCAAGCATGATTAAGATACGGTAAGCAAAATTGCTTGATTCACAATAGAGCTAAAAATAAATCAGTGTAAGCTTATTGATTTGTAATGTATATTTCATATTGTTATTTTAGTTCAGAAGACGAGAGATTAGCTGAAGCCTCTGTGTCACATGACTTCATAATTCAACAGAAAGACCAGCCTTACCTGGCCACTCGGAAACCTCCCGACATTATCATTAAATCATCAACTACTGACCAACAACTGACTGGAAGTGTTAAAATGACACATATTGAAAAAACAAAATTTATTACCAAAAATGGTGACAATGATAAAAGTGCTTCCATCAACAATAAACCTGACATAGATAGAGCTATAGATGGTAAACTTAAAGCACATACAAAGAAATCCAAGAAGAAAAGGAAGAAACACAAGAAAGAACAGGAACATAGTTGAACATGGGATATTTTAGTTTTGTTGTCTTAAAATTGCTTGCTCCTTTGATTGGAATGGATGGTGCTTTATAAAGTTTGTTTGATATTTTATGTGAAAATTTGTTGTTATAACATGTGTGAAGATTTGTCTGTCAATTATTTGTCTGTCATTAAGTTCTCTATGGCTTATATCAACACTAAGTATAATTGAATGATTAAGCGAGACTTACCTGTAAGTTGAAGGTTGATCATAATTTCATCCAAAACAAATCTCCCTTAGGGCTCACGCAGATTACCTACGCCACAACATCACACCAGCTTGGTCATATTTTAGAACAATATATCTTGCATGCAAGATATATGTGCAATATTTAAGAAGGAATCTAAACGAGTAGGGTGGGTGGGTGTGTGAACCCTAAGTAAGTTTCGTGTTCTTGTCAAATATTCGTTCAAAAGTGTCACTATACATAGTTTTGGGGTATTTGTATACGATTTAAGCACAATTGGTTGTAGTATGAAAATGCCGCCCACTAATTCTAACAACGTCTGCGTATCATCTTTATGTCTCAAGTGATGCATTAGTTTTATAGTGGGTACTAATGCCAAACACACGTTTTTGCATTTGTTGCATTCAGTAATCATAACTTTTAGTTTGTGTTCTCAGTTGTTTCCATGGTATCTCGTCTACTTTCAGGACTTGCAGGTTTTTGACGTTTTAGGTCGTTTATGTTTTGACATAATGTCATTCATTTTTTCCTTTTTAGGACATGTTCTCAGTGAGATATTCACAACCTTTGCTAAATCAGCTGCCACATCTTCTCCCAAATCGTTTTCTTCTTCAAAAAAGTTGGAAATATAAGTCCATTCCTCACCATTTTCCCCTTGGGTCACCTTCGAATCTAACCATAAGAACGTATCAATCTCTGTCTCGTTATCTGATTGGTCATAGCTATTTGTCGAACCAGATCTGGGCATTTTCTCAGGAATCTCGTATTTCGGATCCTCTGATCGACCTCTTTTTAAATTGTCCACATCCTTTTGTATCTAGCTAATACTGACTAAATCTAATTCTAAAGGATTGGTCAATCCCGGCATCCTGACATCACATGATGTAGATGTTTGGTTTCCCATACGTTCAATTGCCTCGAAAATATTAGGCGCATGTGCATCCCCTTCTCCTTCCTTTCCGCCCTGGCCTGTTGCCAAAATGGCCTGTAAAAAACAAGAATGCGGTGCAAACGAGATTTCATTACAACCCTTCTTATGATTATTTTATCGTTATGCATATAGCCTCACCACGAATCTGCGCCTTTGGACTGTGGAATCAGTCATAATCTTTTTATTATAGAGATTTTATGGTATAATTATAAACTGCATGTTCATTTTTGGCTCTTAGAGATTAGAAATGTGAAATCCATTACTATGATAGTACATGTATTCCATGTTGAGGGATCCAGTTATGATAATACATGTATATTAAGGCATGGAATCTATCTTTGTGATTGAACATAATCGAAAAGTAAAAAACATTTCAGTTGTTGGTTGCTCGGACTTTATTTGTATTTTATGCCGTGAAATCCAGCCATTACTAATCGTGGCATGGAATCTGCCTTTTTTGTCCGAAACCATGTAATATTGTTTGAAATTTGGAATCCATTTCAAATTGTATTTTCCATGTCCCAAAATGTATATCTGAACCATTTAGATCGTTCGTTGTTAAAGTATATATTTTTTCTTCTGTGTACATTGAAATATAGTTAATTCATGAATGAACTTTTGATTAATGTATTTTTATTGAACATTAACAGTAATTTGATAAGAAACATTACCTCGTCAAGATCTTCCATTTCCAATATTTTCAATGAATTCCAAACACTAATAGTAAGTAAAATTTTTGTTAGTGTAATTTATTCGAACTGTATGACCGCACTGGTGAAATTGAAGCTTCGTTATGACCAAGCTGGTGTGATGTTGCGGCGTTGGTAATCTGTGGGACCCATAAGGGAGATTATGTCTAGGATGAAATTATATTTTCTCATTGTAGTCTATTTTACTCTGTTGAAATTGTTCATACAAATTAGTCATTTTGTAATATACAGAACAGCTACTTGGACCAATTCTGTGGAGAATAATTTAAGTGTCCTTGTTTTATTGTGGATTATCCTTTATATTCTTATGCCAATATTATGTTATTTGGTTCAAAAAGATAAAAAAATTGTCCTATCACAAATAAGGAAAAATATGGGCATAGAAGTAATAAGGATAGATACAAAAACTGGAAGCAAATAAGGAGGCAATGTTGAGATGTTACTTATGTGTCATGTGGTGATGTTACCTATGTGTCATGTGGTGATGATACCTATGTGTCATGTGGTGATACTGAGATGTTACCTATGTGTCATGTGGTGATGTTACCTATGTGTCATGTGGTGATACTGAGGTGTTACCTATGAGACATGTGTGATGTTGAGATGTTGTCTATGTGTCATGTGGTGATATTTAGATATTACCTATGTGTCATGTGGTGATATTGAGATATTACATTTGCGTCATGTGGTGATATTACCTATGTGTCATGTGGTGATACTGAGATGTTGCCTATGTATCATGTGGTGATATTGAGATATTACATTTGTGTCATGTGGTGATATTGAGATGTTACATATGTGTCATGTGGTGAGGTTACCTATGTGTCATGTGATATTGAAATGTAACCTATGTATCATGTGGTGATGTTATGAATTGAAACGACAATAAATACATTACTTAATGTCAATATTTTATTCCATTTATTCTTTATAATCATGATCATAACAGGAGTTATCAACAGTCATAGTTGACATATAACAATTTATTGTGATGTCATTCTCAACTCAATACATCATACATGTACAATGTATAATTTATAACAATCTTATCAATGACAAAACTCCATCACTTTGTTTTTATACAACAAACTTCAATCATACCTGCTGTGATACTATAACCAGTGGTGTCCTTACAGTACCAGACATGATGTAACTTTTCATATTAAAAGTCTCCTGTACAATTTAGTGGCTCAAATCAGACTAACTGTGCAGGATTAGATTTTTATACCAGCCAAGGGTATAATTTGTTGTTATACAATTATCTACTGCCCTCCAACATTAACTATGTGTGGAATCAATCACTATAAACATATGAATATATAGATTGATATTGTCTGTTTGGAACACAACACTTAACCCACATTGTAAGTGGACAGTAGAAAGTTGACGACATACAACAGTATATAAAAGCTGGTGACATTCAGGACGTTAAGGTGGATTCATCATTTTCGCCATCTGAAAAAGGAAAATTAATTCAACTATAAAAACATTTTCTTTTAATTTATGAAAGTACAAACACTACCTTGTAATATTTGAACAAGTTGTAACAAAGAGTAGAATTGCTAGTTGCATATTTTCCTAAAACAAGAAGTCAGAGTTTTACTTCCTAAAAATGTTTGGAGGGGACAGCAACCAGACTGCCTACAAAAATTTAACATGCTTTATTTCCATGAGAAACTTGAAAATTCAAAACCCAGTAGAACTGGAAGAGCACATAAAACAGGCAATAAATCAAATTTTTACTAGACAATAACTTCAGTGAGAGAATAAAACAACTAGCATACATTCTACACAAACTTATTTTCACTCAAAAGCATGCATATCTGAATGACTAAGCCTTACTCATATCTGAATGACTCTTAGCCTTACTCAGATTTGAATGACTAAGCCTTACTCATATCTGAATGACTGAGCCTTACTCAGATTTGAATGACTGAGCCTTACTCATATCTGAATGACAGCCTTACTCATATCTGAATGACAGCCTTACTCATATCTGAATGACAGCCTTACTCATATCTGAATGACAGCCTTACTCATATCTGAATATCTGAATGACTGAGCCTTACTCATATCTGAATGACTTAGCCTTACTCATATCTGAATGACTTAGCCTTACTCATATCTGAATGACTCTTAGCCTTACTCATATCTGAATGACAGCCTTACTCATATCTGAATGACTCTTAGCCTTACTCATATCTGAATGACTGAGCCTTACTCATATCTGAATGACTCTTAGCGTTACTCATATCTGATTGACTCTTAGCGTTACTCATATCTGAATGACAGCCTTATTCATATCTGAATGACAGCCTTATTCATATCTGAATGACTCTTAGCCTTATTCATATCTGAATGACTCTTAGCCTTACTCATATCTGAATGACCGCCTTACTCATATCTGAATATCAGCCTTACTCATATCTGAATAACAGCCTTATTCATGTCTGAATGACAGCCTTACTCATATCTGAAAAACAGCCTTATTCATATCTGAATGACAGCCTTATTCACATCTGAATGACTCTTAGCCTTATTCATATCTGAATGACAGCCTTACTCATATCTGAATATCAGCCTTACTCATATCTGAATAACAGCCTTGCTCATATCTGAATAACAGCCTTATTCATATCTGAATGACTCTTAGCCTTACTCATATCTGAATGACTCTTAGCCATACTCATATCTGAATGACTCTTAGCCATACTCATATCTGAATGACAGCCTTACTAATATCTGAATGACTCTTAGCCATACTCATATCTGAATGACAGCCTTACTAATATCTGAATGACTCTTAGCCTTATTCATATCTGAATGACAGCCTTACTCATATCTGAATGACTCTTAGCCTTACTCATATCTAAATGACAGCCTTACTCATATCTGAATAACAGCCTTATTCATATCTGAATGACAGCCTTACTCATATCTGAATAACAGCCTTACTCATATCTGAATAACAGCCTTACTCATATCTGAATAACATCCTTATTCATATCTGAATGACAGCCTTACTCATATCTGAATGACAGCCTTATTCATATCTGAATGACAGCCTTACTCATATCTGAATGACAGCCTTACTCATATCTGAATGACTCTTAGCCTTACTCATAACTGGATGACTTTGAGCTTTACTCCTTACAAATAGTCTAATCAAGAAGTGAAGTATTCTTAGCTCTGGTTGAACACTAGCACATTTAGCACATTTTATAACATATTAAATAACTCACATTTTGAGAACTTTATCTTTCCCACCACTGACCACTCTCTGACCATCTGGGCTCCAATCTACTGCATACACCTGCAACACATAACACATATAACCTAACTTCCACTAACATGGCTGAACACTTTTAATGCCTAGAGTAGGCTTTTTTCAATCTCATTTTTTTCTAGCTGAAATTTTATACATTTTTTGAATTTGAAAAAATATTTTTACTGACTGTTAGTGTAAAACAGGAGTTTGATATTGTTGGGTAATGTTAGTGTAAACAAGGTATTTGATATTGTTGGGTAATGTTAATGTAAACAAGGTATTTGATATTGTAGGGTAATGTTAGTGTAAAACAGGTATTTTATATTGTAGGGTAATGTTAGTGTAAACAAGGTATTTTATATTATAGGGTAATGTTAGTGTAAAACAGGTATTTTATATTGTAGGGTAATGTTAGTGTAAAACAAAGTATTTTATATTGTAGGGTAATGTTAGTGTAAAACAGGTATTTTATATTGTAGGGTAATGTTAGTGTAAACAAGGTATTTGATATTGTTGGGTAATGTTAGTGTAAAACAGGTATTTTATATTGTAGGGTAATGTTAGTGTAAAACAGGTATTTTATATTGTAGGGTAATGTTAGTGTAAACAAGGTATTTTATATTGTAGGGTAATGTTAGTGTAAAACAAGGTATTTGATATTGTTGGGTAATGTTAGTGTAAAACAGGTATTTTATATTGTAGGGTAATGTTAGTGTAAACAAGGTATTTGATATTGTTGGGTAATGTTAGTGTAAAACAGGTATTTTATATTGTAGGGTAATGTTAGTGTAAAACAGGTATTTTATATTGTAGGGTGATGTTAGTGTAAAACAGGCATTTTATATTGTAGGGTAATGTTAGTGTAAAACAGGTATTTTATATTGTAGGGTAATGTTAGTGTAAAACAAAGTATTTTATATTGTAGGGTAATGTTAGTGTAAAACAGGTATTTTATATTGTAGGGTAATGTTAATGTAAAACAGGTATTTTATATTGTAGGGTAATGTTAGTGTAAAACAGGTATTTTATATTGTTGGGTAATGTTAGTGTAAAACAGGAGTTTAGTTTTTTTGTATTAACTAGATTTCATTGACCAAGTCATTGCCAAGTGAATTAATTGATTTTGACCAATAATAGTATACATGTACTAAGCTGGCAATGTTATACAAAGAAGGACTAGATTGGGAATCTCAGGAACATTAATCAATGTACATTTCCTGGTTTTACCGAAATTACTTACCTCATCAGCATGACCAGGTAGATCATACAATAATTTCTTAGATTTCAGGTCCCAAACTTTCAATGTAGAATCAGAACTACCACTACATAACAATCTACTGTCAGCTGACCAGGCCACTTGATATACCCTGCTTACATGACCACGTAATGTCGTAATAAACCTGAAAATATCAACAGTATAGTCAGGAAGAAAGGTAAATGAGGAGAAAATCAAATCAAACCTGTGCTTTTCTCATTGATGAAGTGCTAAAGAAAAATCTGATAGATTTTTCTATAACTTATGTTTTAATTATCTCAGTAAGCAGTACCAAGAACAGGTCACCAAAATGTTTACATTCAAAAAAGATGAATAAACGCATTCTTGTAACAATTTATGATAAAACAAATGCTGGAAAGGTTACATTAGAGAGGCCCAGTTGTTGTAGGTAGTAACATAGGTAAAATATACATGAACATCTGTATTACTGTGTTTCATATGACCATCAGATATCTTCCTTACAATAATAAACACTTGCTGACAAGTGTAGCACTTCCCATATGACAATTTCTATGAACAAATTTGGTCGAGATATTATCATCCATCTATGATTGTCTGTATCCATTTTTCAGACATGTACTACCTATGCACTAGGAACGGGAGTGTCTGGTATAAGGGTTTAATCAAGTATAATAACACTTGATAATAACTTGAACTAACTAGTGTTTAACACTAGTTACATAAATACAAAAACTTTAAAGACTTACTTTCCAGTTTTACCTTCCCACAATTTTATAGATTTATCAAATGAGGCACTGGCTAACAATCTTGTATCAGGAGAAAAACGCACATCATTAATTAACTGTTGATGTCCAGTCATTCTAGCTAAAGATTTCTTGTCCTTCTCTGGTGACCATAGAAACAATGTAAAATCATCAGAACCAGACACCAGCAACTCTGGTCCCGCACCCTGCACAATAATAAAATATTTCATTATAGTATCAACAACATACCAATTACATAAGATGGTAAGTTAACCAAACATGTTTCTGTATCATTCACCAGCATGAACATTCCTCTAACAATACAAACCAGTTTCAGATGTTATGACTTGTGGCAGGTAAACAATGTTTAATGTAATTACACAGTGTCTATTCTAGGATGCACGATCGCGGAATTCACACTAATTTTTCAAAGATCATGTTTTTGAAACATATGCATGAAAATCATGCAATCAAATTGATAAACTAACAAAAATCGTATTCAAATTTCTAGTTGGCAATTAGTTTTTATGAACACCAGTAAACTAAGGGAAGTAACTCTGAACAAACTAAAATACAAATGTAAATATTTTTGTTCAAAATTTAGAGGGGGATGACTCTTGTTGGCTTAAATAATTTCGCTCAAAGAATTTAACCAGTTGAACGCAGAGCAGACGAATTATGTCTAAGAAGAGAAATACAGACTTTTTCATTAAAACCGGCGCCGATAAAGACTCGTCAGTAGTGGATGAAAGGTCTGACAGTAGTATAATAATAACAGTTGAACACGTTAAAATGTAAGAGTTAAAACATTAAACATGTGAAATGCTTAAACATTGGCATTTGATATTGGTCCCCCAAAAGTTTGAAAATCCCCCCTATTTTTTTATGCACGGGGAGAAATTCACCCCTTTTTCTGAATTTCTAGAATAGATACTGATTACATCAATCAATCATATTGTCACAAAAAAATTTGCCTGTCCTGAATATTGAATCAATGGCTACAATTATCTACAGTGTATCAACCTCTCAGCACATACATAATATTGACTGATTTATAGTAAGCAGCATAAAGTGATTTTTGTTCAAAGTAAAAAGTTCAACAGGGAATAGATAAAACACTACAGTAATGTAACATTTCCAACACTAGTTAGTAATAATTGATAAAACATTACAGTAATGTAACATTTCCATCACTAGTCAGCAATAAAATTTGTCAAACCTCGATTAGTGATTGGTAAAAACTAAAAGAAAAGTTTTCAAATCTCCTGTGTTGAAAAAAGTTCCTGGTTTCATAAATTTTCTCCCTTTCTCTGCTGACCCTTGACCTTTTTTGATCATTGTCAATTTTTTTCTTGTCTTGCCATATTTTCCATTTCATATGAACTAAATCTCTGAACCAAAAATTATTGTAAAAAACATTCTGTTAACCGTACATTTTTTGTGAATGTTAGTGGAAACCATGTTTTAATATTTTAGCCTTAATAATTACACATTAAGATTTTGGTTAAGGGTGTAATTACTATGTAACTAGTGAAATATGATTTCATTCCTCCATCAGTATAGACTTAAGAGAGCTCACACATGTGAACTACTACATGAATCAGGGAAGGAAGGAATACATGTACTTACATTAGCCTCGTTGTATCTCTCTAATGCTTTCTTCTGTAACTCATCAACTAATAATGAAAAAGAGAAATACATGTATTTATAAAACAATGCTGAACAAACAATATACATTTACATTTTTCTTCTGATGGGAGCAATAGAAGAACTGATCCCAACATAAATCCCCAAAATATGACAATCAATAATAAATAATTCACAATAAGTATGATCATTACAAGGCATACTTAAACTGTCAGAAATAACAAACACATGTTTAACTGAGTTGTCTCACAATACATCAACTAATTATACTGGGAATTATTAACACAAAACCTCACCATGTGACCAAAGTATGTACCAGTTGGCACTTCTAGAAATCACATCTGGTTTTGCAGCACTGGAATCTTTTTAAAATGGATGTGAAAATATGTATTAACTCATTTAATTTTAATTCCTCATGTGAATTTCACAGACCATTTTCACAGACCAAGACAATGTGACAAAATATTGAGAGAAAACAGTAAACTAATGAACTGTTTTTAGGAAGATATTACATACAATAACCAACTGTTTGCGTACTCTGCTGTATAAAAATAAATAGATGAGATGACAAGGAATAACTGATCCCGGATGCAGACCAGCTGACGAGATGAGTCAGAGAGGAAAAGTTTGAGCAGCTGTCAGTGATTCTATCAGGAATCAATATAACATTCACACACAACTAAATACACAACACAATCCATACAACAGATGTCACCCTTATGTCTCCTTATACAAGGTGTAAACAGTAAGACATGGAATCTTAGAGGAATAATAACACAGTGAGGTGATTCATCAAGGTAGTCATCTCCTATACTTTGAACTTAAGTTTTTTTAAAAAAAACAAAAGAATTAAAGGATAAATTAAATTTTGTGTGTTTTTATTAAAAACTAGTTGGATATTAATGACTGTGAAAGAAAAATGAAGAAGATTAGCTTTATTATAGAAATATGTTAGTCATGTTGTATAAATGTGTTAGTCATGTTGTATAAATGTGCTATGATTAAGTTTTGATTGATACACCTGCACTTCATATGTACAAAATATCTACAAAATGGACACTTATGAATGATTTAACATCTATAAAATAACTGAAAACAAAGTTTTCATAACAATAATTTTCTGTTAAAAAAGATGCCATCAAGAGTTAACCAGTCCACTTAGTGTATTCAAGATTGTTACATTGTGTAGCAGTAATTAAATCACCTAACATTCATATCTTATTAATTGTTACAAATGATGTCTTTTACAGCATGTTAAAATAATATTTCATAAATATGTAACCTTCCATTTGCAGTAAATTCACAGGAAATTCAGCAGAAACTGAGAAATGACATCAGATAATTTTGAACTTCTACCGGACAGTGGTCAGCCATCAGACCATCGTTGCTGTCAACATGCGTACAACATCTTCACCACACACCCTTGTCTCTATGGTTTTATGTTCATCAGTATATTAACACTCGATATTGCTGAAGTCATCAATGATGCATTTCTACTTAAGGACATTTCATATTTAGAACAAGGTCTGGTGTACGGACCATTAAATCCATCACTTGTTATGATGCTTTTACTGATGTCAGCAGTCGGAACATTAGCAATTTTATTTGAGATTATAAACATTCTTCGAGATGTCTGCTCAGGCACACCTTGGGTTGACCTTGACCTAGTTTCTGCGCTTGTTATATGGCTGGAGGAAATATCAACAATCTCTGTAAACCTCGTAATAAGTCTTTGCCATAGTGAACCCATAAGTTACTTCCAATTATCAAAAGCACTGATCGTGACAATATCAGTGTTAGTTAGGCTGGTGGTACCTTTAATTCGGTCATACTTGACAAAAGAAAGTAAAGAACTGGTAAAGAATCCATTCAGAAAATCTGTTTATAGATTCGTAGCAACAATTGGACTGTGTCTAGCGCTGTGTGGATCAGTGTCTATATTTACGTTCACACACGTCATAGCAATTGATGAACAACAGTTTCAATTCCGTCTGCCACAAGAAATTTGGGCTGGAAAACTGGCATTTGAAAAATACTTTGACAATGTTGGGATTTATTTTAATCACAGACATTTGAAAAAGAGCAAAGATGAAGAAGTCTGGGTAAAAATTGCAGACGTTGAGGAATTCTATGACAACAATGGGATCAATGTTAAGTTTTCATACACTCTAAGAGGTGACAATGTAATAGACAAGCTAGTAGTGAATAGTTACAATATGACAAATGAGCGATACAGAGAATGTTACACTTTGACAGTGGACAAAAACAATTCTTTTCAATATGTAACAGACACTCCATGCAACACAAACTATATCAGGGGAATAACGGAGAAAATGATTTTTAAATTCAATTTCATACGACCGCAGTCCACTCTGATTCTTGGGGATATTGCTTATAATGCTATATACATGAGGAATTCCATTTGCTACAATACAACAGCCAACAGCACAGACATATTTGATACTTTAGGGAACCATCCTGTTCTCCTAGGTAAGTTGTTATACATGAAACAGGAAACCAGACTACAAACAAGCTACAGACTGGTTCAAAGAAATCGATTAACCAATCAGACATCAACTAAACTTTTGTACGATGCAGATCATTTTATCCTATCAGCAGACGACATTTGGTCAACAGGAATGTACGGATGTGAATGTACAGGGAAACATGGACCAACAAAAGATGACAGTATTCCACTCTCCTGCTGACAGAAAATCACTTCTGAGTGAAAACAATTCTACATCAGGAAAGATTATTTCACACCAATAGGACATGTAATTTGAAAGCAAGCTGCAGACAAGAACAGACAGGTAACACAGGAACATTGGTTATGTCCACAGTTTCACTAACAGCCTTTCATGAAATACTGTTTATAAACCAGACCACTAACTTCAGGCTGTGTGTCGCATGAGCCAAATAAATTGATTTGTACACGTTGATTCTAGTGATTTTGACAACAGAATGAACCCATAGAACATACTGTTTATAAACATTGATACTGCAATGCAGGACAGAAGAGGGAATAAGACATTAGATTTACCATTTGTACAAAGACAGGATTACTTCCCTTGTGACACATGAAAATCAGTTTAATAATAATGAAGGTTTTACCCTGTTCTCTGTTGTGAATATATGACTCATGTATAAATGTTGCTAACACATCATGAATGTTTTATGTATTCATGTAAGGATTGATATGTATTAATCTAAAGTAAATATAAATCTATATAAATAGATGTAACACTTAGGACCACACTAATTAACAGTCTAAAGTTGGTAAGTGTTTCCCACTTATAAAAAACAGCCACAACAAGAGCACACATGTATAAAACATAGTCCCATACTTGTAAATACAGTACTTTATATACCATAATGTTTCAATTTAGCATGAAAGACAGCACCAAAAAACATTTTGAATTTCCTAATTAATGTAACTGCCACAATTGGATAAAAAGTCCGGTAAATCAGTCAAGCATAAAAACTGACTACAATCTGTATCAATTATCATATATATCATTATCATCTTTATCATTAATAACCTGTATTAATTATAATCTATATCATTAACAATCTGTAATAATTATAATCTGTATCATTAATAACCTGCATTAATTATAATCTGTATTAATTATAATCTGCATCATTAATAACTTGTATCAATTATAATCTATATCATTAATAATCTGTATTAATTATAATCTGCATCATTTATAACCTGTATTAATTATAATCTATATCATTAATAATCTGTATTAATTATAATCTGCATCATTAATAACCTGTATCAATTATATTCTGAATCATTATAATATCAGGGATCATCCTAGGGCGCGATTTCCGCGATTTCTCCCACTGAAATGGTAAAAATCGCATTGATAATCCTTAAATGCGAAAAAATATCGCACCGCTTCCAGCCAAATGAAATACGCTGATTGACTGGTGTATGGCCTAAAGCGCTTTCAGTCAACGTCCTCTAGACGACTGCCAAGCGTCTAGAATTAGCTCTCTTTGTTTAATAAGCGCTTCTCTGACGTGATCAACATGCCGAAGTCGGGGAAGCAAACTTCTCTACTTTCATTTTTGAAAACGTCAAATACGGACGATAATAATAATAACACCGAAGAACCATCATCGCCAAAGAAAGCAAAACTGCCGAAAACGGTCTTTCAACACAAATGGTTGAAATCGTACTTCTGTTTTTATATGCATGACTCTAGTCAAATGATCTATTAAACGTTTGATCTCAGTATGTTTTGATTTCTTGAATCGAAAATCTCATCATTTTTGTGCAAATGGGAGAATTTCTCTCAGAAATTTGAAATCTCTCATGATTTTTTTGTAAATGGGAGAAATTCTCTCATGGAAAATTTGGCCTAGGGTAATCCCTGTAATATGTATATCATTATAATATGTATATCAATTATAATATGTATAATAAATATAATATGTATATCAATTATCATATGTATAATAATTATAATATTTATATCAATTATAATATGTATAATAATTCTATAACTGAACAGACTGTAAAAACTGTAGGACAAACAAGATTTTTTTCAAAAAGGAGCATAATTCATCAAACTTCATATCATCACATATCAATAAAGTACACACACACATATATCATTAAAGTATACAACAATGTATTTACTGATAGACAGAATGCAAACTGTGTAGTCTACATGAACAATGAAACACAACTATGTCTGCAGATATCTAACAGTATGACATCCTAATATAATGTGAACTAAATATGAATAATTACAACATGAAAGTTCAATACTGAATACATACAGGTAGTTTATCTTTATGATTGATATGTTAAGGCTACTGTTCCTTGATTATTTGTTTGTTTCTTTTTGACAAAACCAATGAAGTATAGTATAGATGTTCATTCCTATTTTTTCTGATATTATAAAAAACATGCTCATTATTTTTCTGTTAATTCAATAAGCTTACATTTACCAGTTTCAATGAAAATACAAATGCTAATTCCAGAAGTAGTTACTTTTCTTGTGTACTAATCATCATGTCTAATTGTTTTCATGGACACAACTTAAGTCACAACATTTGTTCTTTTTTTCTGATTTTTTGAAACAAAATTCTGAGAAACAAAAAATAACATCATGGTGGCCTTATGTAATTTGTGATGTTGAAAAAATACAAAGTACATGCAAATGAGGTTTTCAGAAAATCTAGACAGCGTCATGGTTTACTATAGCAAATGAAAACTTACAATAGTTATTAAAATAATATTGATTACTTTCCTATTATCACGTTTGACAATTAATTTACATTGAGCAAATAGATTAAATAAAACATGTTAAATATTGATATAAAGGAATAACAATCATTTTTCTGTAGTTTATCATTAAAGATTAAACTTTGCTTCCAAATACTGGCAAGATAGCAAGCTACATAATGCAATGCATTACAGATTGGACACATCAAGTATGCACATAATGCTTGTGTACAGCATTCTGATAAGATTGCCACTTTGATTATTATTTCAGCAAACTTCTCTGTCTAACTGAGTAAAAGGCTGACATCATTAAATATGAACACTGTATTCAAGTAGTATCGCTGTACTAACTCTTTTTGTGAACGCCATACATACACGTGGGTTCTATAAATAGAAACACCTCAGCTCTCTCTCGGAACATAAAAATATAACCAGATTGAAGAGCCAGTCACAGATGTAGCGGTGGTGAAGTATTGTGTTACATGTTACAACCAACGCTCAACAAATCAAGATGGAGATTACAACCTTGGTGAGTTTTTGAAGTAATTATTTTATTGAATTGTGTGAAATGTTGAAGAATTTTATAATCTCTCAGTATATGTTTTTCATATAAGTAGTATGTTGATTCCCATAAGACATAATTTTTCTATAATCTGAGACTGTTTAATCAAAAATCAATGAGTCATGAACACAGTTCCTGACTGTAGTGATTTTAACACTAAAGTAATACATACACATCAACATTCTTTAAAAATAAACAGCAACATAAATCATTAGCTTGTCTTTGTCACCATCAGAAAAAAAATACAATAAAATAACTCTACAAACAAGATCTTAAAACTTCAGAAACAATTCTTGAAAAGTTTATACATAGGCTGCTAAAAAACAGAAGATGAACATTTTTAATTGGATAAGATTGGATAAGTATAATACAATCAACAATATACAACTACAGTGTTTAATGGTCACTTTGATTGTACTAGTGTTAAAAGATAAGGAAGAAATATTAAGATAACATATCAAGTAATTTTCATAATTTACATACATTTTAATCAAATCTGAGATGTTTTATATAGACTTCTTAGCAGAGATCCAGCTTTTATAAAAATTTAACAGAAAGTTGTAGCAGCTTTCTGGCATGTTGTAGTTTCTGTACATGATAAATACTTTATCTAAGTTTTATATTCACATTCTGGTATAGTATGAAGCAAACATCTATAATTGGTACCAGCTCATTCAATAAATCATTTTAATCAGACTACGAGTACCTCCTAGTTTCATGTTCATAAAGATAGAAGGTACTAAATCAACCAAGAATTTAGACCAATAGAGTATACAAACTGATTGGCCACAGTGGTTGGAATATGCAAGCTGATGTAACCATGAATCAGTGATATAATTAGAATTATGAGATGTAACCACAAATCACTGATGTAACTAGGAATTACTGATGTAACTAGGAATTACTGATGTATTTTATAGAGAAATCTCATCCAAAATTTTTTTTCAAACAAAAAATGTAAACATATCAAAATTGATACATAAATCAACAGGAATTTTAATCTAACCCCTTTTAAATCAATTGAAACTATCTAAAACTAATGGATGAGGACGATAAAGGTGCACAGATAAGAGAAACAAGACTGATAGAAAGACACTAGAATTTACACGACAGGGACTCGAACAGCTTTAAAGTCATCTCAAATCTTCAACAGTTTTATAAATAGAAACAGATGACAAGATTGTAAGACTTCAACTTAAGAATATAAATCTTAACAGGTTTTCATAAACTTGAAACTTGCTTTTAATCGTGACATTATAAAAGGTTTTATTATATTGATTTCAAATCTTATCTTGATATCTTAGATTTTAATGTAACTCCAGAATGTGTCATTGTAACAATTAGTTCAAATCATTTTAAAAAACCCAGTTCTTGATCATCAAGATAAGTTTTGTCTGAACACATACTGAACATATAATCTGTACACACTGTACAAATAGTCTGTACACACTGTACTTATAGTCTGCACACACTGAACATATAGTCTGTACACACTGTACTTATAGTCTGCACACACTGTACATATATAATCTGTACACACTGAACATATAGTCTGTACACACACTGAACATATAATCTGTACACACTGTACATATAGTCTGTACACACACTGAACATATATAATCTGTACACACACTGAACATATAGTCTGTACACACTGTACATATAGTCTGAACACACACTGAACATATAGTCTGTACACACACTGAACATATATAATCTGTACACACACTGAACATATATAATCTGTACACACACTGAACATATAGTCTGTACACACACCAAACATATAGTCTGTACACACACTAAACATATAATCTGTACACAAACTGAACATATAATCTGTACACACACACCAAACATATAGTCTGTACACACACCGAACATATAGTCTGTACACACACTGTACATATAGTCTGTACACTCTGTAGATATAGTCTGTACACATACTGTACATATAGTCTGTACACACACTGAACATATAGTAAGTACACACACTGCACATATAGTCTGTACACACTGTACATATAGTCTGTACACATACTGTACATATAGTATGTACACACCTTGAACATATAGTATGTACACACTGTACATATAGTCTGTACACACACTGTACATATAGTCTGTACACACACCGTACATATAGTCTGTACACACACTGTAAATATAGTCTGTACACACACTGTACATATAGTCTGTACATACACTGTACATATAGTCTGTACATACACTGTACATATAGTCTGTACACACACTGTACATATAGTCTGTACATACACTGTACACTCCCTGATGAATACTCTCCGATGATGACCCATCATTAATGAATCCTTTAATTTAAGAAAAATGTATTTCATCCATAAATGACACATGTATTAATGACCATACATTCAAATTATATAGCATGCAACAAAAAATAGTTCATACAATGACTCAGCAATTTTTCAAATGTAACACAGGTGGGGGGTATTAGTGACTATACCGTAATTATGAAATGCATTGAATTTTCCAGCAAGGGAAATGAACCATAATAACACAATCTATTGTATTTAATCATGTCTTCAATCTCATGGCAATTATAAGGAAGATTAATTATATCAATTATAAATAAAATCCACTTGTCCTGTCCTAGTCATCACTAGTCCTACCACTCAAGAAGGTGGCATACTCAAAAAAGCCGTTTAACAGTAAATGTGTGGTTATTCAAACACCTTACATCTTCAGGACCTTTTTGATCATTTAAACAGCTAAATACAGCCTAAGCTACTTTTCTGGAGCATGGGATGCCACGATGACATTACATTTTAACAACTCTTCAAAGTTGCCAGTGAACAACTTTAATATTGGCAGTAATAGTGTCGTGTTAATGCTTACTTCATACTTAATGTTTTCAGCTGTCACAATTTTTTTTTCTTCTTTTTCTGTCCCTTTTTCAACCCGGTTGCTTCTCTTGCCACTACCATTTAGAAATTTCCATATGTCAGACATTATGTCGCAGACAATAGCGAACAATATCACCATTGAAAATCATAATTATCAGTAAAACAGTCGGAATAAATGCCAGCCGAAGGCCACTTTACAGGTAACACAGCCTGGATAATCAAGTTTTACATAAGCACCTCCACTCATTTCTCAAAGACTAACAAGATATATTACACTTTTTTCATATGAAGTATGCTTACGTATAAACTGTAAATTTGATAAAGTATGTACATTCAATTGAAAGCATTTGCAGCTCACTGAGAAATTCAGATGATCAGCATTTACTCCAAACCATTGTCATAGCTGATTTTTCCTTCTGTCAAAGAGGAATTTTAAACGGATATTTCCTTTTTTTTCAGCTATAAGAGATTATGTCTTACTGATTTTTTTAATTGGATTTATTAGGCAAAAGTTTCTCGTCTAGTTAGATGACCATGCCCAATTTCCTACTCATCAAGACCCTAAATTCACTTGTCAATATGAGCAGACAAGCAGATTTTTTGTGCCCTGGTTTGGGTTTATTAGGCCATGTTTGGTAACAAATTTCTGACTTAAGTATAAATGATCCTGAATATAAAATTGTATAATTGATCTAATTAAGAGAAAATGCACACAAACAAATTAGTTTATACTTTATACTTTAACAAGAAATCTAAATATTAACAGTACATAATACTTGTTATCACAGTGAGCAGTTTGTTCAGTTTTAATTTAGGAGAAATTTTACACTGATAGAACTGATATTATAGAGAACAACAATTTTAAATAAAGAAAACTGATTTAACCACCATAAATCCATTTGGACCACATACGTTCTTCCTGTCTGCACAAATGATATTACAGGGTGTTCTTAAAAATTGTTACCCTTCTATGAACATTTGATAAAAATGTCAAATTTTCCTCCACATGTGGATAAGTTGCCAGATCCTCGTGGAAGGGTAAGTTAGTACTGGTTAGTATACAGTCCAGGAAAACTGGTTAGGTGAACCAGTTGCCATATTTAACCAAATAATTGTTGAGAAACGGCATTTTACAAAAAATTAATTTGCAGTGAAAATACTGTCTATTTATGGCAATTTAATTATTGAGCCTTCCATTCAATTATGCTTCAAGTTAAAGTTATTCACTAAATGAAGAGTTATACACTAAATTAAGAGTTATACACTAAATTAAGAGTTATACACTAAATTAAGAGTTATACACTAAATGAAGAGTTATACACTAAATTAAGAGTTATACACTAAATTAAGAGTTATATACTAAATTAAAAGTATGATGCAAAACTTAAAAAAGTAATATTGATAAGTATATCAAGGTGAGAATAATTAAACAAGTTAAGACTTCTGGCATCACAGACAAAAATGTAAGAATATTCAGCCCAAAATAATCAATTAGATAAAACAACTCAATCCACTTAAACTACAAATAGGTAATCTGAATAAAAGTCATATATTGTAGTCAATGACAGCTTGTTGATTTATCAGTACAGACAGTTGAACATTTACAATGTTATATATTCACTGTTTATACATAGACTGTCCCCATAAAATTTACCATCATATTATTCGATACATGGATAGTCTATAAATGGGACTAAATTAGCAATTAATATTACGCAAATGTCACTTTGTCACACAAATGAGTACACTACACTTTAAACAAAGGAATTAAACAATGGAATGTAACATGTGAAAGGTAAGTTATGTTTCTATACAATAATGAACTGTGTATTGGTTTCCATGGAATATATATAATGATATTTTGTCCATTATTTGTTAAGAGAATTTTAGCAAAAGTTTGGGATCAATTCAATATGAAGGAAAATTAAGGAATTCTTTATGCTAACTAATATTTTTACTGATTAGAATGATACGTCATAAAATGGCTAAAACTATACATCTATGCTTCATTGTTCAACCTTTTGCCTAATAATACCACACTTCCCTACATCTGAAGCAGACGGCTTTTGAAAACAATGTGGAAAAAGAAATAACTTAATTTTCTTAAATAAATTGATGTTTTGTATATTAGTTTTGAATTTGGAAGAGTTTAAAACATGCTTATGAGGCAAAGGGTTAAAATATCCTTAATGTCACCGTTATGGTCATCTTAGCTAAAGATCTTAGTCAACTCAGAATGCTCCGTGTATGATAACAGTATATTAAAACGAATGTAATCAGAATACAGTCTTGTTTTATACTAACAGTACCTATAAAAAGGCTCAAATAAAGCTATGAAGTAGAATATTACATCCCTGATTGACCTGAAAATCATACATAGTACTGTTAACATATAACATTAATAAAACTACACTAACTGTCACCAAACCATGTATACTTAATATCGAGACAATGATCTCACTAATTACATTGATCTGTTTGTTTACATAAGTGTAAAACAATAACACAGCCAATTTCAGATTGTCTAATTACATATGTAAATAAGTTAGACCTAATTAGGGGCCATTAATTAGGGTTAGATTTTCCCCTGGTCCTAACAAGTAAAGTTATGAAGAATCATGTATCTATCCATCACTAACAGATTAACAACAACAGGAAATGAGCACGTTGCTTGTGTGAACATCTAATAGGTCAACATGCAAAAAAAACAAGCACTTTACTTGTGTGAACATCTAATAGGTCAACATGCACAAAAAAACAAGCACTTTACTTGTGTGAACATCTAATAGGTCAACATGCAAAAAAAACAAGCACTTTACTTGTGTGAACATCTAATAGGTCAACATGCAAAAAAAACAAGCACTTTACTTGTGTGAACATCTAATAGGTCAACATGAAAAAAAAACAAGCACTTTACTTGTGTGAACATCTAATAGGTCAACATGAAAAAAAAAAACAAGCACTTTACTTGTGTGAACATCTAATAGGTCAACATGCACAAAAAAAAACAAGCACTTTACTTGTGTGAACATCTAATAGGTCAACATGCACAAAAAACAAGCACTTTACTTGTGTGAACATCTAATAGGTCAACATGCAAAAAAAACAAGCACTTTACTTGTGTGAACATCTAATAGGTCAACATGCACAAAAAAAACAAGCACTTTACTTGTGTGAACATCTAATAGGTCAACATGCAAAAAAACAACTTAGTCTCAGAATATGAAAACATTTTGAACATTACATGGAATGCTGTGTCCCGCTGTAAATATTCTATGTACAAAATTATAATGCTTACATTAACTAGAATCAAAGCTTCATAAAACTGTTATTATTGAACTCCAACAAACTCCTGTCATAGTATGAAATATCTTCATACACCACTGATAGTGTAATCTCTATGACTGTGTATATCACTATTCTGTTACCATAGTAACATTTCTGATAAATGGTATGGTATTTTATTTAAAATGTCTGCTAGAGACACACCTGGATCAATGAGGGTATAATATAACAGGTTGTCAGCCTGACACAGTGTGTTCATTGTAACAGATTCCTTCTGATAGAAGAAATCATCCTAACAGTTTTCATAATACAAAACATGGATAAACAAATCCTCAAAGAAAGTCAGGGTAAGTGAAAGCCATACTGCTGTTAGACTTTTTATCTTTCAATAAATTGATACAGAATGTAACATTTTAGACAGATCCAACAAACATACCAGTGCATGAATGTATATTCATACATGGTAAAATCAATGCAGGTAGACATCAAATCAAACAAGCATACATGTACATTGAATTCCAAAAAAAAAAACAGCAGATTTAATTAACATTAAGAAATGCTGTACACACAAATTAAAGGATAACTACAAAGCAGAGTAGACATAAAGAAATGGAATTCAGATTTTGATTTACAGCAACTGTTTTATCTCCCTAAATATCAATAGTTTCACCCAGGGACCTTACACTTTGTCTCAATTGTGGATAAGAAATATCACTCTCATCATATTATCAAGATAATACTAAAACTAGACTGGTTTATATTTAGGCTTCAGAACACTAAATTTATCATTTCAATCGTACTAAAACTCAAACTCATCCAAAGCTTTTTAGCCAAATAAGGAAATAAGTACTGAAGACATAATGCTAGATTCAGCATGAAAATAAAGTTAAACACCTTATGAACAGGTTTATAAAAGGTAACAACACAACCACACAGAGCACTTTATCAGGGGTCTTAACTATGATTTAATTGAATAAACAATTTGAGGGTCAACAAGCAGAGCCTTTATTTAGCACTTCATGTCAGCAAATCTTTCTATATTTAATATATATCAGATAAGAATTGACATTTTCTATCACAACATTACCACCCACCAACATAACCTATAGAGATTTAAAATCCCAAACAAACAAGACAAAATAGCAACCAGCATATGAATATTGGTCAGCTTATCAATTAGGGCCAAGTATGAGTATACACATTTCTCATACATTTCTGGGTGTTCTTCGTATATTAGCGAGTTAAATATGACACACATTATTTACTTGTACATTCAAATACTTATTATATAACTGATCATATTTGTTTGTTTTTATTTCAAGTTTCGATTTAACATCAAAATCAGTATAAAGGTATAATTTTGTTGTTTTAAACAACAGAAGTTTATCTACAAGTTAACATATGAAATGTTTCGTAGATTAAAACAATTAAATAAAAAAATGAACAGGAAGTAAAATGGTTAATGAACAAAGATCAAACTTTTCATTTGTATGATTAGATAACATTATTATTTTATCACACCAATAAACATCATTACTTTATCAGAACAACAAACATCATTACTTTATCACACCAACAAACATTATTACTTTATCACACCAATAAACATCATTACTTTATCACACCAATAAACATCATTTCTTTATAACACCAATAAACATTATTACTTTATCACGCCAATAAACATTATTACTTTATCACACCAATAAACATTATTACTTTATCACGCCAATAAACATTATTACTTTATCACGCAAAAACATCATTACTTTATCACAGCAATAAACAGGTGTAACAACTTCATAATCATTTTTTGTTTTATGTCTTAGTGTGAATGTATAACTAGTAATTGTCCACTTATTCCAAATACAAATAGTTATATACACGCAGAAGCACCAGAGGAAATAGATTGATCAGGCCAGTCCACCAGGAGTTCTATCAATTAGCTACTAAGTGCCAAATGTCTCAGAGTACAAACCACTGTTTTATGATGAAAACTTCAATTAACTCATTTGACTAATGCATGATAATAAAATGCACAATAAACAAATAAAGTAACAATATTAACATGAATTTAGCCTTAAAACATGTCTGTTGTTTGCTCAGATAAGTTACAGTATTAAAGCTGTAGACATGTAAAAGGTTTTGTACAGATAATTAGGTTTGATACATAAATAGAAGAACACATAAAGTAAGAGTATATGATACATCAAACCTGTACAACATAACAGGATGGTGCCACTTCCTTCAAACTGTTTCACATTGTTACATGCAGTCAATGTCATTTCTACGCACAAACATCAATAACCTTAATTGTATGTGCACTTAAGTAAGCAATAAGTTGAACAATTTTATATAAGGTTTGACATTTTTGTCACTATTTTTAATTACATTTTATGTTAGGTTTCACATTTGTGTTACTATTTTTCATTACATTTTATGTTAGGTTTCACATTTTGTTACTATTTTTCATTACATTTTTATGTTAGGTTTCACATTTTGTTACTATTTTTCATTACATTTTTATGTTAGGTTTCACATTTGTGTTACTATTTTTAGTTACATTTTAAGTTAGGTATCACATTTTTGTTACTATTTTTAGTTACATTTGAATACTTCAATACAAGATTTCATTTATTTTTTACTTCAGAATCACATGAAAATCAAAACAACCAACAACTACAAGACATCAAACCAAGTATGGCAGGTGAAAAGAACGGAAAAATTACACCTGTAAACAACACTGAGAGTGATAAATCTACAGAGACTGTTAATAACTCTAAAACAACAACAAAAAAATCAACAACAAACAATATAAAAAATAAAAGCGCAAAAGAGAATTCTTCTTCTAAAGATAACAAAGAAACAACCACAGAAATGGCACCATTTAAAATGGAGCTTGAAGAAACGTGTGCTATCAGACCACAGGCAAGTAAACTGATGTCTGGAATACCCTGCTGTCGTCATCTGCATCATAAAACTAGCTTCAAGGTCATCCTATTCCTTGCAGTAGTAGCCTTTGAAGCAGTTGATCTTATCAGTGACTGGTTTTTGTACTATCATGTGTCTGCAACAGAGGAGGGACTTGTGTATGGCCCACCCAGCCCTTCACTCCGCTACGCGTTACTAGCATTCTCTATCATTGGTTCACTCACATTTCCCTTCGAGGCAATTAACTTGGGATTTGAAATATTCAAAAATAAACCTTTGGTGGATATAGACCTTCTAGCAGCTATAACAATATGGATAGAAGACGTTCCTCAGATTGTAATCAACGTGTTTATATTTGCCTGCAGAGAGGAAGCAATCAGTTACTTCCAGCTTGTTAAAGCAGCTCTTGTGATCTTTGGAGCTCTGATTCGTTTTTTTGTCTTACTTGTACGCTACTGCAGCAAAAACGCACGTTTTGACATGAAATGTGCAAGAGTTAATCCAGAATCTAGACGTCATGTTGTCTATAGATGTTTCATTATGATTGGATGTTTGATGACAATAGCTGGGGCAACGGCTGTATTCCTCTTCACTCAAGTTGATCGAAATCCTGATGGAAGTTTGAATTTCAAAATACCAAACAGTTTGATAGAAGGGGAGTATGACGATCAGAAATACTTCCACAATGTCAGTGTATACTTCAGTCATGAACTGTTTGACAATGGAAAGCTACAAGCCACAGAAAATATTAACCTAGTAAGGTTACTGACCATTAATGACATCCGCCGAAGTAAAGCTGAACAGGTAGTGAGGGTTCAGTATGAACAGAACTCGGGTCAAAATAAATTTGTTATTGATACAACGGGTTCAGTCATGAATTCCACCAAATGTTTTGAAACGAACACAGGAACAGACATTGTAACATATGCAACAAACTGTTCCTCATACATACATCCAACAAACAAGAGAGAAATCATTTTTAAATTCAAGTACATAAAGCCATCTATACCAAAGTTGATTTTTGGTGACATAAACTACAACGTGAAGATCCATGAAATATCTCCAGTACAACTCTGCAAGTCTCTGGATTTCACCATCAAAGACATGTTAGACGATCACTTACAGGACAGTAAAATCTCTGCCTTACATTACTTCAGACTATCTTCCAGTCCGAACACAGATCATGTGTTATATGACACAGCATCAAATACAAGAAGGTTCTATCACTCTAATGATCTGATAGATGTAAACAAGGTGTGGAAAACAGGTTTCACAAACTGTAAGAGCAGTGGAAGTATGGCCCCACATTATGATGACAGTATCCCTATTGACTGTAACTAAGGTGATACTTGTTTTTTGACAATTTTCATGAAAATAATTTTATAGCATTTTTATGTATTTTTATGTAAATAATTTTTACATCATACTAGATCATTGTGACTGTGAGTATCAACAGAATAATTCATAGACTATATGAAACCATATTTTTTAAATGATTTTAATACATAGTATTGCACTATATTTTGAAAGAAAAGATTTTTTTTATCTTGCAATTGAAATATGTTGAACTTGTCTGTTAAATACCACTAAGTATTGTGTATTCAATGTAAACATATTTTTTCTACAGAATTTTATTAAAATGAGTGTTTACAATGGATCAATGTTGATCACAAGTTCATTTCATACAACTGAGTCATCATCCATTATATTTTGACTTCATCCAGGATAATCGTGTTATCATCTAGGACTTTCGTGTTATCATCTAGGACTTTCGTGTTATCATCTGGAATTGTTTGTTATCATACAGGATTTTTGTGTTATCATCTAGGATTTTTGTGTTATCATCTAGTATTTTGCATTATCATCTACACTTTTGTGTTATCATCTAGAATTTTTTGTTATCATCTAGGACTTTTGTGTTATCATACACGATTTTTGTGTTTTCATACAGGATTTTTGTGTTATCATACAGAATGTTTGTGTCAGCATCTAGGATTTTTGTGTTATCATCTAGGATGTTTGTGTTATCATACAGGATTTTGTGTTATCATACAGGATTGTGTGTTATCATCTAGGATTTTTGTATTATCATACAGGATTTTTGTGTTATCATACAGGATAATTTTGTTATCATCTAGGATATTTTCACTATCAGAAGATGTCTGATTTCTGCAACAATTTTGATATTTTTGTTAATACAAAAAATGGAACCAAGTTACTGATGTCTGATGGAAAAGATTTCAACCAGAGATCTCATTGCTTCCTATTGACAAATACAATATTTTCATTTTTTTGATAAAAAAGGAAATCAAAACTGGGATTTATCTATAAATATCTTGTATTTAAGAATTATGTCAAAACATCAATTATGCCTCAAAGTGTAACCATTGCTTCATACAGTGTTCTGTGTTCTATGTTCTGTGTTCTGTTTTCTATGCAAATTTTCTTTTTTCACAGAAAATGCATAAGTAAAACTCACAGATTGAATTTCCATACACAAGTGTAAAATGATCATAATTATGTCATCCTTTTATCCAGAGGAGACCATTTTTCTGTTATCATATTATTTATTTTACGTCCAATTATTTTCCTTCCTAGAGCAACAATTGAATATTCCCACATTTTGTCTTCCAACTTGGAGCTTATTAAAGAGATTTCATTCCAAAACATTTGCATCTACCCTGTATCCCATGGTTACAAGGTAATACAGCAAGAGATATCTTTGCATCTTTTCTACTAATCAATCAATTTGGGGGATACAAGATACAAATGTTTCTTTTTGATCAGTAGGATAAACATGTACACATTACACACTACAGACTATGAAAGTAGTGGACAGATAGAAACAAGTGCTTTTTGTTTAAAAAAAACACACACTTTGAATGCAAAATGTCAGCCAAGCAAAGTATGACTTATTTGATTGCTATGACTATCATTATTTTAAGATTCTGCTACTGTTGGTAATACTTTTAATATTTATTCAAGAGTTTATTGTAAGATTCTTCATACAGTAATAAAATAAATAATTCTTCAATTTGTTCATAGACAGAATAAATGCATTTCACTGACACTTGTCTTATATTTTTACTACTGTTACTGTCTATTCATAGAACACTAAAACACTTAAGCTGACCACTGGGTCAAGATGTGGAATGTGATAGTCCTAGCTGACCACTGGGTCAAGATGTGGAATGTGATAGTCCTAACTTAACGCTGGGTCAAGATGTGGAATGTGATAGTCCTAGCTGACCGCTGGGTCAACATGTGGAATGTGATAGTCCTAGCTGACCGCTGGGTCAACATGTGGAATGTGATAGTCCTAGCTGACCGCTGGGTCAACATGTGGAATGTGATAGTCCTAGCTGACCGCTGGGTCAACATGTGGAATGTGACATTCCTAGCTGACCACTAGGACAACATGCAGAATGTGACATTCATAGCTGACCACTAGGACAACATGTAGAATGTGACATTCCTATTTGACCACTAGGACAACATGTAGAATGTGACATTCCTAGCTGACCACTAGGACAACATGTAGAATGTGGTATTCCTATTTGACCACTAGGACAACATGTAGAATGTGATATTCCTAGCTGACCACTAGGACAACATGTAGAATGTGATATTCCTAACTGACCACTAGGACAACATGTGTATTGTGGTATTCCTAGCTGACCACTAGGACATGTAGAATGTGATATTCCTAGCTGACCACTAGGACATGTAGAATGTGACATTCCTAGCTGACCACTAGGACAACATGTAGAATGTGACATTCCTAGTAGGTCTAGGCTAAGCTTCCATGTATGACATTTAAAGTCATATAATTAGATGAAGGTACGTTTCCATGCATACTTTTGCCTCATTCAAAGTATCAAAATATACAATCACAATGATTAATGGCACATTCTCATACATAAACATCCACAGAGTTGTAGAGCAATGGGCTTATAAGACAATCAACAGAGGATACTTACCAGATAAATTTTGTTCTTTATATACAATATCAGCATTACGTGGATCAAACGCTCCAGTTCTCATTACATAATCTGTACTTAAAGCAAGAATATTCACCCAGTGTCCATGACCTTGTAAAGTTCGACATAACATACCCTGAAATAATATCACTCTTAATTGTATACAAAACAAACAATATCATACATACATAGCAAAATGGTCATCTATTCATGCCTTTACCAAGTACCTAAAATCACAGAGAATAAACAACAAAGATAGAAAGAATAAACAACAAAGATAGAAAGAATAAACAACAAAGATAGAAAGAATAAACAACAAAGATAGAAAGAATAAACAACAAAGATAGAAAGAATAAACAACAAAGATAGAAAGTGCTATTTCTTAAGAAAAGATTTACTTTTATTATCTGCTAAACAAACTCATGCATTGTGCATATTTAAGCAATAAGTCAACCTGAATACATGGGATATATGAGTACTAGTACAACATAAGATCTGAAACTATAACATGAAAGTGCAAATGCACCATGAGATTACTGACACTTGTATGTCTACACACTGAGCAGGCTTCTCGAAACTGCTGGAATACTTGCTGACATTTGGTCAGGCAAAGTTAGGATTTCTGTTTGACCAAATGAAAATTTGTCTGACCGAATATATAATAAATAAGTGATAAATGCTGTAAATCATGCCGGACTGCTGGACATCTGGTCCAGTACTCGCCGAAAAGTTAATGGACCTGCTCAAAATTTTCCTGACATATCCGACAGATTGGCAACTTTCTGGAAGCCTGACTGAGTAAACTGAGGAATCTTATACTACGATATTAAATCACATACATTTTCTCCCTTCCACACTTTGATAGTTCTATCTTGTGATGCTGTATAAAGGAGATCTGTACCACCCCATTTCACACAGGTAACACTTTGTAGATGACCAGATATACACACAACACACTGTGATAATGAGGTGTCCCAAATCCTTACAGTAGCATCCTGTAAAATACACAATGAACACATAAACTACATAACTATTTGTAACACATAAACTACAAAACTATCAGTAACACATAAACTACACAACTATACTGTAACACATAAACTACACAAATATCAGTAATACATAAACTACACAACTATCAGTAACACATAATTCTTTTACCAGAAAATAAACCTGAATTACGTCTGAAGATTTTTTTAAGAATTTCACTGTAAGACATAGTTTCTTTAGTTTATACTAATCTATTTCAGCTAAATTGCAAAACAAGCAATTTTGCTCACAATAATCATGCTTGAGTCTGCTTCCTGGACACTACACTCTGAAAATGGTAATGGGAAGTTCATGAATGAAACCCTTCAAAGCCGGGAGTCGAATTTATCTTCTTAAAACTGAACATGCAATTTTACATCAAATTACCTACATAACAGAGAATGGAAGGAATATTGGTGGATAGTTTACAAGATTACAACATGATATAAAACACTTACTTTTGATGCACTAGCTAGATATCTACATTCTGGATCTCTGTAAATGTACAACACAATACAAATGTTAGAATAAAATATATTAAACAGATGTTATGCCAGCATTTATGTTTCAGTCATACACTTATATACTAGTTACTAACCACATACTTTCCAGTTTTCCTGAAATTTATACCTGTGCACATCATGCTCTCGCAAGCAATGCTAATTTCAGTACATGAATCACTAATACCAGTGAAAGAAGATGAATATTTTATAGAGAATTATGTGTGCCTTACACAAAGTCAGAAGTCAAGAACCCAAGGTTTGTAGAACAAAAGTTCCTGCTGAGCTGAGCAGGCACGCTTGGTTCTAAAGTGTGCTCAGTAACAATAATACCATGAATTTACCATAAATAAATAAACAAATACAACAGAAATGGCGAATAGTTCATTCAAGTACATATCTAAATGTGTGTTTAATGCAACAACAGATCAAACTAAATTAAAGCATTGAACCTTTAACCCAGATATTCTGGAAGACATCCAGTCAAGAAAGAAATACATTCATAATTAAATCATTAGAAAACTGTGTTGTTTACAATCAGTGGACACTGGTCTATCATCAAAATATACTTACAAATGTAAAGGTTTCCAGGTCAACCAGGTAATCCATTGTTTATGAAGAGCTAGTGTTTTACCAATCTGTTTTCCTGTAGATGGGTCCCAAATACACACCTGTCAACCATCAAGTATCATCATATTATCAGTTGGGTAGAAATACTAATAGGATATTTTGCATAATAAGCAGATATTTCAAGAGATGTTTTCACATAAATGTCAATAAATAAATACCAATTATCTTTTTTCTTCACAGAGAACATGAACTAATAGGTACTATTATACACATTAAATAGATCTAAATTGCAAAAATGGCTAACTTGGTGGTACAAATAATCAACCACTTGCAGTTTTTGACAAGTGAAAAACATGCGTCTTTACACCTAGATGGACAAACAATTCCAATAATAAAATTGACCAAACATTTCAACCAGCTATCAACATACAACATTGGTAATCAGTCAAAATATTTCACCTGACTATTTTTACAACCTGAAGCTAACTTCCTGCCATCTGGTGACCAAGCTATTGCTAGAATCCAATGTTTATGAGACTTGCATGTAAATTGTGGAGTTTCTGTGTTTACATCCCAGAATCTTACGGTAGTATCACCCGAGCCACTGGCTAGATATCTGTAAGATACACGTCACGTGATGTGTCAGAGAACAGATATGGATGGATATGATAAATCAGAATGATTTTGCAGAAGAAAAAAAAATGGAAATTAAACTTGAAAATATCACTTAAATGGCATCAAAAACTGTACAAAAAATAAAGAATTGACATTCATAACCTAGATTACAAAATATACACACACATTAACATAGAAAAAGCTAACCAGATTTTAGGACATGTTCAAATAGAATGAACTCAAAATAAATTGAAAGTCCTCCAATACAATTTACAATTCAACATTAGTAGTTAATAATATTTATATAATAATAATAATGATGATGATGATTTTATTCTGGTATGTACAATGACAAATGGCATACACACACATAGATATAAAATGAAATACCATACATCATGCTCATCAACACCAAGGATGACACAAAAAGTGATCACTAGCTCTTATTACCCCGTCATTGATGGCATAACACTGACATGGAATGTATGTTTACAGATTGTAAATTACGTATTGTAGTATCACTTAATATTTAATGGCTCAATCATATTTAATTATTAAAAGACAAAAACTAACCTTCCATCAGGACTAAACTGTGCAGAAATGACTGCTTCCGCATGGCCAGGAATTGAACTGGTGCATCGTGTCACAGCTCGTACCCTGAACACAGCTTGTGGTTGGTATATTATATCAAGCACCTGTTCAGAACCTTCGAGTGTTTTCTCATCTAGAGTGGCATCCAGACTTTCCGTTATCTCTTTATCATTCACAAAGAATGAGTACGGTACAGTCTCCTCCTGGAAAATAATCAAGTTTGAGACTTAGATTTGGTTTTCAGAGGCAGCAGCATACGACAGTGACTGGATGGTACAAACATTATACTCCTGTTATCTGCATTGGATTCTAAATGGAAACATTAACATAACAAGGTTTCATACTTACAATAATTAACTTTTCCTAACAAACTTGCTTCACTCAAGGTGAATAAGATCAAATGGTAATAAGTTCCACTTATGTTCTGTTCATTCCAAAATGTTGACCATATAAACCCATTAAGTAATCAATTTATAACTAATAATTTAACAACACTAGTTATCAGATACTAGTTATCAGTTACTAGTTATACTAGTCTGAATTTGTAATTGTTGAAACAAATCACAGCACAATCCGAGCAAAAGCCCAGCAAGCTGAATTCAAGGCCTATATCTTTGATAAAACTGAGATCATATACATTAAAAAAAATCATCTCATTCAGTATATTATATTAACATTTACAGTGTCTGCATTTTTGTAACCATCCAAAACTTATTATATTTACAGAATAAAAAGTGAAGAAATATAATTTAAGTACCTTTTGTAGAAGAGCATTACAAATTAATTGTAATTTGTCAACTGTTATGTCAACTGGAAGATCAAAAGCACTGCCAGTAGTTTCTCCAGATTCACTCTTTAACTGAGCTAAGATTCTTTGACCTGACAGGCCTTGCTCTGTCTTATCTTTCTCTGAACTACAAATGAAATAACAAAATTATGTAACACATCTGTAAAAAAAAACATAACTTAAGCTTGGCTAAATAAGTTGGGAAATACCTTAAACTATGTTCAGCACTGGCTGACTATTAGTTGCTGAAAACAATTCCATTTCATAAAATGATTTATCAAACCTTAATAAACTGACTGTATGTCATTCACTGCTAATTCTAGTTCTAGTTCATAATGACAAACTTCAACAAGGGCCATCAAAATCAAAAAATTTTACTTGTCCACAGACAAGTAACTTAGAAGATTTACTTGTCCATATTAAAAAAAAAACACATGTCCATACCTTTTTTTCATTTTTACTGTTGGTGTATTAAGGAAAGAGAAACTACAGTATATTAGTACATGTGAAGTGATGGACAATTTAGGCGTATTGCACAAAATACCTACAAAAATTTTTGTCTGCAACTGCACAAGAAATAAAAATGGTTTGCTCTAAATGTTTGCTCAATTCGCAAGATGACTGACATATGGAGAATAACGCAGGACTGCATGTCAGTTTTACAGCCAACTATTAGGAAAAAATTTATCTTTCATGAAAATCACTTTCATCGGTAAGGAAAGTTTGGAATTTCTGTCAGAAAACTAACAATAGCTGCTGAATTTTTTCTTGTCCACAGACAAAAAAAAGCAAAAGTTTACTAGTCCAGACACACAAATGTATGACTCTGGCAATTCAGACATTTGATTTTGCCGGCTCTGCCTTCGACAGGTGGAGATAGGTTGGTTGATAGGTTTTAGAAGGAGTATTCTTGCATATTTCTGGAAAGTCTTCCTGTTTTTGTTAATGAGTCTTTGTTTATACATTAACTGTATTGAGTCAAGGGTGGTCAGTCTTTTAGTTCTTCTATCTTCAAAAGACAGCCAACCAAGGCAGTCCAACATGTCACCAACGCTCGATCTGTTTCGATGCCTGCTGGTGACATATCAGTCCACCCTGGACTGCACCATTTCAATTACTCTTGTTATGACTCTGACATCTATACACTGATGTATAGATGTCACATATTAGTAATATAAGGGACACAACTTGTATTGTCTTATTGTATTTCATGTATGAATGTACCTTTGTAGTTATTACCTATGTGAGTCAGAGAATAAAGTCAGTTACCCACCAACGAGCGTTGAGTTCATTACAATCATGACAGCTTTACACTCCTATCAATAAGATAAATACCTACCAGATGTCTACAGGCATTGACAGGACACAGCCAGTAAGTCTGTGGACATTATGATAGAACTTAGCAACCCGACTCCAGACAGCAATAATTTACTGTTCATGTTTCCAAGGTAAAAGGGTTCTGATAACAACACCATAATTATGAGCCGGGGACAAATCAGTCACATGCAAATGAAGAGTGATGATTCTTGTAATCTGGGAAATATTATGTGTGTTTGGACTTTACTGGTGATACACATTTGCTCACACTTGTCATGGTTGAAAGCAATATGCCATTACCTTCACTTAAATTGATGTCTGTGGATCTTTCATAAATAGTTTCAATATGGCCAGTACACAATGTTAATACTGTACATAAGGTAAGAAAAATGAATGGTTTATAATTAGGATTGTATCCAGAACCTCCAGCACTGTAGGTGGACACAACACCATGTCACTAAAGAGTTAATGTAACAGCAAAGTGGACATACATATAGAAGGGTTTTATAAGAAAACATCACTACACTGAAAGTGATATTTCAATTTGTGAGAATGTCCCATTATCAAATAATGTCATTAAAATGTTTACAATTAGGTCAGACAGACTGTATCAACACTTAAGTCAGGTAGATTGTATCAAGGCTATTTGCATGCAATCATATAGTACACAAAATCAAATAAATAAATGCAAGTGAAGGGATATACCTAGCACACAAGTAAACTTATACGAAATTGAACATTATCCGAATACTAATCAACTCCTATAAACAAATACTAACAGTAGTGATCAAAACAATAATACCAATGAATAAAGTATAAAATTAATCAAGCATATTCATTAAAACATGCAGATTGCACTTAGTTTAAAAAAAGACGTCGTATACGGAATAACTTTAACATTATTTGACATTTTCTCATGTTTACCTCATGTTTCATGTGTTTCCGGTTTTTCTTTTAGGGAGCAGCTAAACTGGTACCCATTGACTATTGTGCATTGAAACATGGAACGGGGACCAGTTTAGGGAGCAGCAAGTTTTTCATCGGAAATGCGCATTCCCCGACCCTAACGCCGGGAAATAAGAAAATGTAATTGATTTTACGGCCTTAGGATTTTTTTTATTTTTTAATCATTTTTTATAAGATATACGCCAAATCAAAGGGAAAACTCTCAGCTTTCAGAAGATCTAGAAATATATCTTGTGTGATAATACGTTTTTGAATGATGTGAAGTTAATAAAAATTTCGATAAAAATTGTCACTTAATTTTTGGTCAGAATTCCACTGCCCTGGGGTCTATTTTCTATTTTGCAACTTATTTCATTTTTTTACATCTTAATAAAGTTAATGCTCTCAGCTTTCAGAAAATGCTAACATTTTGGAAACTGGTTCACTATAGATATGTTTTGAGCACCTCAAATTTGCACAAAGAATAAAAAAAATAAGACGCAAATATTTTTGGGTCCGAATGCCACGGCCCTAGGATCTATTTTTTTAAACAAGTTTCCATGTTTCAGCACCACTTTTTAAATATGCTGAAATATCTGTTATCTTTATAAACATTGTGTAATTAATTGCAAAGCTTTGTTTTCCAATAAAAAATAACTGCAAATGTTTTGTTCTCCTATTTCTTCATGTTTACAAAGATGTAATATTGTAGTATTACTGTTTGCTTAGAATTCCTGAAAGCCATGTTTCTGGTTTTCTGATGTGCTAATCAGAGGTGAAAGACAAACAACCTTGACATTGAGGTTATTAAATTTGAGATTGGTCTCCGGTCTTAATAAACTTAATATATAATTCTATATATAATTCTTAATAATAAAATGAAAGTTTTAATCATTTTGTGTTCGGTAATTGTACTTGTTCGCAAGCATCACAAACAAGAGAGAAGTTGAGATTTGAGCACAGTGGCTGTACTCAAGCCTTATAAGACATAAATCTAATACCTGTCAAATTTTCATAGAAAGGGTATTTTTGATCATATATTCTATAATATAACCTATAGATTTAACACAGTTTTTGCACATTGTCATTTAAACCTAACTTGTAGTAAAGGACTTAAAATGGTGTTTCAACTTTTTTGATATGTTCTTTAATGTATGTAAGTTAACTTAAAAATCACATGTTTTAAATGCAGTTCAGTCTAGACTGGCTATAGTGACCCTCTGGGAGAGAATCAAAATAAGGTCACTGTAGACAGGGGGTCATTATTCACAGTCGAGAGATTCCAGCAGGTTTCTTCACTCGATTATTATGTTTTATATGAAGGCTATTGTTTAAGAACAAATAAAGATTGTGTGTTCATTTACTTTTGTACATTATTTACATGCCAGTTTAGGTTGACATAAAATACAAATTTTTAATACACGTATTTTAAGATTCACATAATAAAATTGAAAGTGAAACGAAATCATTTTAAAAATCCAGTGGTTTCTAAATGTTAAAAAGTTTGTAAATTTCATTTCATTAGAAAATTCATTTCTCATTATCACCATGGACTGTTTTAGACTGGTCTTATATTACGAATAAAGAAGTCTACAAGACTGTTCTAAAGTTTTCCATCCAGTCTTGAAGATTACATGCAGTGGTTTCATAAACATTGAAAATGATAAGATACTTGATGCAAAACTCCACTAGAAAGTAATCAAGCTAATACAGTAGATGGTAATTAAAAAAACGGTTTTGTGATTTTGAACCAGTCGCCATATATAATTGAAATTGTTGAAAAACGGTGTTAAATCCCAGTGACAGTATGTCACATAAAAAAGCGAAACAATTAAATGTTGAATCTTAAAGGGCTGCTACTTTCAAAGTGCAGTAAGACGAAAAGCAAAAATGCCTATCCCATATTTGATCAATATATGGCTATAAGTATATATGGTAGTTGATTACTGGTCAAAATAACATATTGTTAGGTCAGGCTCTCAAGCTAGAGTCGTGAACAGCAACAAGCCAACAAAAATGATAACATCAACTATGAATTCATTGTGAACTCAACAATTTTAAAGCAATTTGCACATTGCATTGCACATAAAATAAGTGTCATTAACGTAAACAATAATCAGATTTTTTTCCAATCATTCAATAAATCCAATCAATGAATAATAAGGCCAGCCAACCAACCAACCCACCAATCAGAATGTTTTATCAATCAATAAAAAATGTTTTTAAACAAGATTTGTTCATGTTTTAAACGTTGGTCAAATCCGAGAGTTTTTTCTATCAATGCTAACTTATCTAATGCCGCTGAGAAATGAAAGTAAAGTGTCTGTGTATGATGATGTCATGCAAATCAATTCCATATAACCTTTAACGTAAATAATAAAATGTACTAATTACCACATAATCACATAAAGCGCAAAATATAAACTTTGTAGTAATTTTTATTGAAGGGTACCTACACTCGCTGTGCACATATGTCTTGGTAAGGTACTTACCCTCGCTGTGTACATTTAACATAATGCATTTCTGCTGTAGTCTTTTTAATGCAGAATGTTAAATGTTGTCCTAGCTTTATACATGTCTTTTTTATATTTAACATATTACTCAATACCACTTCATATGTTTAACAAGTAACAATTTTCCATCATAAATTAATGGAGGCGGAGTAATATTGGCTCCGCCTCCTCCTTTTGCTTGGTATAAATATATACCTGCTGCGGTTGTTACAGTTAATTACTTCCACACACGACGGTCAAGCATCATAATGAATAAATTTTTGTCGCTTCGTATAATTTCTCCAGCTTTCTTGGATACTGCAGCATTTTCATGCAAAACACTGCAATGTGCAGGTAATCGTGCATTTAACTTCAATAAATAAATGAAAGACATGGTACAGAATGAGTTCTTTACGGTCAGTACCGAGAATGCCGGTGGGTGGGGTATATGAAATATGATTGTCGATAGGACTCTTGTTAGCTGTTTTATTATAATTGACTATTGCCCCAATTATTAATATTCATTATCATTAATCATTCAAATTTTCGCGGAAGTAATTTTTGTCCAAAAAAAAGAACAACAACAAAAAAACATTATGATCTTGTATTGGGTTGAAACCCACATGAAAACTTTCTTAGTTTCTATCTAAGAATAAAGCAGGGAATGTGAACGATAATATTTGTCTAGAAATACTGATAATCCGTCCGTCCATCCATCCAATCTTCTGTTATGTCAAACCCCTAGTGGAGACTTAGACTGATACACATCATAATGAGCAGTTCATATACTGAGATATGATTATATATATGAGTGTAATATTATTGTCATATGAATTGCAGCACTTTTGGTCACTCATGGTCATGAAGGATAATTAATTTAGCTATTACCTGGGTTAGACATTTTTTTCTTCACTAGACCAGCGGACCAGTACCTCCTAGAATCTACTAGACCCAACATCAATATAATTAAATACCTTTATTTTAGTGCACATTATATCAGTGATAAAGATGACATGTAAAATGATTCTGATTGTATCAATAATATGATAATATGATTCAAATAATGCAATCATTTAGACGTTATATGTTGTATTACTTATTCATATAAACAGGATCATTTGGTCTTATTACATATGTTCAACCTGACCGGACCAGGAATTAACAAGACAATGTTGTTTGGTCTTGTGTCTGATTAATAAAGATTAATACTCTATAGGTCTTTTCAATTTAGGGCTTGATTGTAAAACTCGCAAAATGCAAGTAATAAAAGGAAAGTGCAGGTGTGTTTTTTCAATCAGCTCATAAACTTGGGAGTGCAGGAACAAATGTAAATATGTACAATTGATGACATTTTACCACACTTGCTGTCTGCGAGTTAAATGAATAGTCCGAGCCCGAGGCTATGAAAAAAATGGCTCGGACTATAAAATCCTCCTTACGTGTAGTCCGATCATACTTATAAATCTGGGAAACCATAAATCTTGATTTTTTATCATTACTTAATATAAATCTTTCGCAGAGGTGTGTGAGAATATAGTAGTCATGTGACCAAAAATGATGTCATCAATTACATGCGATACATCATCAGTGATGAATTTCATTTCGAAATAAGTTGCACTCGGCTGAATTATTAGCTGGAAATGTAAAAAGTTGTGGAATTTGTCAATATTGAGGCACTGACAAGTCTTTTAAAACCAAATTGTCATTTTAAGTATATTATGCATGGTCTGTGAGTTAATACATCACATTTTTTAAAATGTATTTCTATGACAAAATTTACTTTAATTGGAGAGTAATACTTAACAAGCAGCTGTGATCAAGGTTAAAGAGTACAATATTATGATCATACGATTTTACTATTTCTTTTAGTTTTCCCTATTTTGCGCCTCATCATAATATGGGTTATTATTTGGTCGTCTGTTACACTAATCGGTTTTCCAGAAAAAAGCTCCAAATTCAATTTGGTTTTTGTGAGTTGAAATTTCTTGCGCTCGCAAATAATGCAAGTGTAAAAAAATTAAATTCTGTAGCCCTGCATTTACTGTAAACTTTGAATAAGCGTATACAATCAAGCATATGTGGAATGGTCTGGGTTGATGATCCCAGAAATTCAGAAAGTTGTAATGTATTAGCAAGACTGTCCTATTTGCTAAGTTGGTAATGATGATACTTTACTGATTTTCTAAAGAATTGATCACATGTTTTGTTTCAAAAATGTTTTAATGGTTTCACACTTGACAGACTGTTTCTTAATAATCCAAAATTATAAATCTAACTTTTAGTTTATTAAATAGTCTAATAAATGTTCAGAAGCTGTAAACACTTCATGTAAACACTTTGTGTAAACACTTCATGTGAACACTACATGTAAACACTTTGTGTAAACACTTCATGTGAACACTACATGTAAACACTGTGTAAACACTTCAGAAACCTCTGACTCAGACTCTTCTACAACTGTTTAGTGCGGTCAGGATTGCTAACTGTGGACATTGGAAATGATTGAATTGCACAACATAAATATAACATTAACATAACTAAAATGATGCAAAGACAACATAGCTATTCAAATATTGTAATGAAAGTTACATGTGTTATAGACTGAAGGGACAGATACTAAGATAGTGAAGTATGTATATGTATACAATTTCCTTACTTTCAGCAATTAACAGTACAAGATGTATGGGTACTAGTACTTGTATGCAGTCAGCTGATAACAAGGATATTAAGGTGAATCCATTGTTTACAAATAGGAATCCAAGGTAATCTGTTATAAATACAATTTGTTCTCTTCTTCTTATATAATTGTGTTGTTAAAGACCTCCAAATAGCTCTAGTTGTGTAATTTGAAAGTTTGAATTGAATTACTCTGTAACATTTCAATGAGGTTATGGCCATTTTGTAGAACACTCAGCTGTGTGTGGTCAGTGATTTTTATCTTGTAAATTTACTCCCACTTTTTGATAATTGGCTACCAAACAATTAAGTCATTGTCAGACCAACTACAGAATAAAATTGCATAATATACATGTAGCCTCCATTGTAAGCCTCATGTTTGTATTTCAGGGCACTAGAATATCTTGGGCTTGAACCTAAAAGAAAGGGTTGGAAATTCCAGTCTCCAAGGATAAACTTTTATCATAAGTAGGTAACTTTTTTGGTGACAATCTGAGCTGTTTTTAACATGTGCTTTAACTTAAAAATTGCAGAAAATGGTGACGTAATTCACTCTATAAGTATGGTGATGTCATTTATTTGTAAAGAAATTTTCTTTTTGTGGTTTGAATTCTTGCAGTTGAGAATCAACAGGTGCGTTCATATGCTGACTTTGGATAGCTGCTAACATGTTTGCTGTCAGAGAGTTTCGATAAATTATCAGTTAAATGTTTCATTTAGGTATTGTTTTTAGAAAAGTTGACAAACTTATTGATGGTATTATTTTGATTTTGAAATAATTTCGATCCAGTTTTAAATACCAGTGGTGGCAGGTCATACCCTTCTATGAAAATTTGACAAAAATGTCAATTTTCCTCAGTATGTGGAGAAGTTGCTGGGTCTTTGTGGAAGTGTAGGTTAGTACTGGTTAGAATACCGTCCAGAAAAACTGATTTGCTGAACCAGTCGCCATGTATTACTAAAAAGTTGTTGAAAAATGGTGTTAAACCCTGTGAAAAAAAGAAGGAATTTCAAGAACGACTACATATAGAAAATAACTAAAACATAGCAAACTTCAAAATGCAAGGTTCATAAAATGTCGAAGTTAAACTAATGTCAATGTACAACCATAGAAAGCTTACATGCTGTTGATTAACACCATGAAAACATAATACAAACAAATGAGACGAATCCTGATTTGTTTCAGATTAGTTTATGACAAAGAATCATCATTTGCTTATATACTACATAGCTCAGGTAAAGTAATCATCTCTGCTTCTTCGAAGGAGCCTGCTGTAGCTAAGCATCTCTATAGGTAAGTACTGGATGGTTCCATCTGTATGCAGGTATATCCTGTGTCCTGATGATTACGGTGTACTTATAAAGTTTCTGGTCATTTAAGGAGAAAACATCAATTTCTAAATGAAATACTCAGCCTGTTTCTACTTCCTTCTTATTTTGTTAAATATATTATCAGAAAAGCTGCATATTATCCAAGAACAAAAAGAAATTCATTGAGAAAAAGTGAAGATTTATTTATATGTTGTTTAAATGCTTAATATATCACTTACAGAAAACTTTTTTTATTAACTTTGTTTAAATGTATTTTGCTAATTTTTTTTGTTTTTAATCTCCAGTGCTATGTATAAACCTTGTATGTTTAAGTAAATATTGTCTCTATGCATAGTATGTTGTGTTACAAATTGTCTGTTTGACAGTTGCTCCAAGTAAAGTTCATATTTTATTACTTTACATTAAACATACCTTCATACAAATAGACTAACATTCAGTAAATTAATGAAACACTGTATGTAGTTCTGTGAAGTTACCTCAGTTTTTACTTGTTTTATATTTAGTTCAGTTGATGTGTGTGCTAATATGAATGTTGGTCGCCTGTTAGGACGCAGAATGTTGGAAGCTGGTATCACTAACGTTGTGTATGATGATATGAACACTGACGCAGAGTCAAAAAAGGTAGGGAATGATTTCTGTGCAAGAATTACCTCACAGTTGGTTTTCACTGTATTTAACAGAGAACATTAATAGTAAATGTTGGTGATTTGTAAAACTATTATATGATGTGTTTTTGCCATGAGGGTAAAAAAAGCATCTTGAGAGGAAATAAAGGGAAAAATAAACATGTACATGTCCTCATTACATTTAATAACTCATCTATAGGGTATAATCTAATGGTTACATGCACAAGAGCTTTTCTACAGGGTAATTTTAATTTCTATGATGATGTCTTTGATGAAAATAAAATTCAACTGAGGGGGGGGGGGCAGATTTTACCCCCAAATCAGTCTCCTAAAATACACTGTTGTAGCTTTATTTTGTCAAGGAGTGTAGTGTAGTTTGCAAGCACCTGCTGTATTTTATTATCAATTACAAACAATGACATCTAGAACATAGATTTCATTTTTGTTCATAATGACTTGGATACAAATTGTTGGAACTATTTCCATTGTGTAATTAGTATAATCCTGTTAACTTCTTTTAACTGTATTTCTTAACATATTTGTTAACTGTATTTTCATAATTTGCTATGCACTAGAAATGTTTTTACTTTCATATTTTTCAAAAATATATGTATCCATTCATACATGTTAAATGATGAAAATTTTGGATGGCATTTGTGGAGATTATTTGTGAATTCATTAGTCCCAAAATACTGAATGATTAATCCCCGCAACCATAGTCCATAGGTTAGTGCACTGGATTTGTAACCTGGCAATCAGGGTTCAAATCCTGGTTGCGACAGGTCATACCCTTCTATGAAAAATTAGAAAAATGTCAATTTTCTGCCATATGTTGAGAAGTTGATGGCTATATTTGTGGATGGGTAAGTTTGTACTGGTTTGAATACTGTCCAGGAAGACTGGTTAGGTGAACCGAACGCTGTATATAACCGAAAAATTGTTGGAAAACGATGTTAACCTAGTGAAAAAAGAATGATTAATTCAGCATATGTTTAACAGTTATTCACCAGTCATGGGTCTTATATAAAAACTGTAAGATTTGTTTTTAGAGAATAGTTGTCTGTTTTTCGATACTAAGGCTCTAGAAGTGACTGAACAATTACTGAATTTCCTCTCTTGATTTGTTTTAACAATTTCAACAATTAATATTCTGTTACAGAAATCGGCGTTCCTGGCAGCATTGAAGGAGTTTGGTATAGAATTTAATGAGCCTGAAGAAGTGACGCATGAACACATTCCAGGAATTAATTACGATGGCTACAACCGGCTGAATGAAGAGAGAAAATATCAGACCGATTACCAAAAACTTTAATTAATACTTTCATGGTATTGTTATTCAGTGGTCTGGTTTAGTGCTCTGGTAGGATGTTTCTTTCAGTTCTGTTCACAATGAAGAATTACAAAAAACGGATTAAATTACTGCATTTTGTTATCAATTTACGACCCTGAATCTGGAGTTTGTTCAACCATGGAATTGTTATCACCATTTGGAGAAAGCCACTCTTCAGGTCACATCTATAGATAGATGACCCAGCAATTGAATATCCAGCGATTGAATTTTTAGTTTGCTACCATTTTTTCATAGTTTTGACGGTATTTTGAGGAATCCCAATTTTTCTCTGAACTTTATCATTCAAAAGTAACAACATATAGATCTCTGAGATGTTGTCTGGGTTAGAACTTGAATCTTACATCAAAATACTTTGTGATTATATTACTTTATGATTGTATTTACTTTAAGATGTGTGCACTTATGATCAGACTTAAGTCCACTATGTTCCTTACTTTAAACTAGTGACCAGTATTTTGTTTTCAAAATTTTGGATTATTCTCCCATTTAACTTACATAATCTGCTCTGAAAGGTTTTATTGGTCTATGATAAGTCACACCTTCATGTACCTGGGTTGTCCTATCTGGTGACATCAAATGGTGCCTTTGATTGTAACTTTATAGTGATATAAATGAACGCTAATTTTTAGTTAAACAGTTTATTAAATTAGCACAAAATAATACACAAATAATGCTCTGTAGTTGATCTACATGTACAAGATAACATGTACAAGATAACATTTACAAGTTAACAGGTACAAGATAACAGGTACATGAAAAAATGTCAAAACAATCTAACACAAAGACTTGCATAAACCACTCATATAAGAAATACCACATAACGGTTTAACATTTTGAAGCTTATCAGTAATCAGGCCACAGGATGGTAATAAAACTATACATGTATGTAAGATGCTCTGCTACCATACCCAGCATGTATATACTGTCAATTATCTAGTGACTGTTGATCTGAATTCATTGTTTGGTCATGTCTCAGATTTCATGTGAATTTTCTCGAAATGTTTAATAAGTATCATGTCTGCGTCAAACAGTTAAATACAAATGAGATACGTGATATCAATTATAATTTTCAGCACTTCTGAGCCACACTGTGAAAATTGTCTTCACAACACAAGCAGTAAAAACAGCTTAATCATTTATCAAACATGAATTAAGTACATATATTCTGATTATTGTTACAATGCCATGTTCAGCTGTGAGGTTATTGTAACCTTAGCAACCAGGATTTCGGATCTGACCTGAAATAAAATATAACAAAAAATCTCTGAGAAACAAATGATTACCCGGTACATAGAACCAATTTTGTGATACCAAGTTACCAATAAGGCCCCCAAAAAAAGGTTTGTTTCAGGTAACCCAGCCAACCCATTTTTTATCTGCCGACTCATAAGTTTTAATGGCATCCAAATCTTAGTGCTATATTGTAATTTTCCTAATAGTATTGCCAATATATGTAAAAAAAACCCAAAAAATCCCTACCTACTGACCCATGGTTTTTTTGGGCGTGTATCTGGAAACAAAATTTTTTTTGTTTAGGCCTAATTCCTTTGTTAAAATAACAAAACTCCAGAAATATAAAATTAAGTTCTGTTAGATTTACATGAAGCAAGGAAAGAAGCACATACTTTATTTCAGCCTTGGATATTTTCTTGCCGGCTTGGAACATTTCAGCAGCTTGTGATACGATAGGGTCAAAGTTCAAACTAGCCACCGCGACCACCTCCTCACCTCTGAAATATATAAAAATACATAAAACATCATAGAACATAATTACATAAAAGATTTAACAATATGGAAAAAGTTCACCTTCATATAAAATGTGTATTTACTGACATTATGTTTCAGTAGTGATACAGCTCTGCCATTGATCAACTTCAAAATTTCTCTTCAAACCAGTCAATCAGCTTAAGCTTGTTTTTACATGTATTATTTAAACAGAAAAGTATAACCACATTCAAGTTTCCAGATGTTTAGAGCACACATGACTGCTGACTGAGGTCTTACAAAAACAAGTCTCGGGCTATACTTGCTTCCTGTTGATAATTTTACTCTGTTCTTATCAAGGTTTTAGTCTTCAATCTTGGCCTAACATTCCAGATGGTAAGTCAACATCCTTCAGCAGAAAAATTTTCAGGATCAGATTTTGCCAAACAATAATCCTACTGTAGAGAAAAACTGCAAACATTTGAAGCCAACAAAAATGCTTTGTTTTTAGATGAAAAACTGATAAAATTTCATACTTTGTATAGAAGGCAACAAATTTTTGTTCATCAAGATTTCCATGTACAATAATATCATCATAACCAGGTCCATAACCTGAAAGTAGAACTCACCAGTAAATATGTGTCAGTAATATAAAATTAAGACAATAAATATATGTCAGTCATATAAAATTAAGACAATAAATATGTGTCAGTCATATAAAATTAAGACAATAAATATATGTCAGTAATATAAAATTAAGACAATAAATATGTGTCAGTTATATAAAGTGAAGACAATAAATCATCAAACTAAAGGCTGATACATCAAGATTGAGATGTGAATGTATCAGAATTCTGTAACATACAACTGTAAGTAGTGTATCCATTTTAGACACTGAACAAAAAGTGAAAATTCTGCAGACTTAATAAAAAATGCTTTATAAGGAGATAATTAATTTACTACATCTGTTTATTTTCAATCTGTGAACCAGACAGCAAATTTTGTTAAGTGCAGACATAAGATACAGAAATGTATCATTTAAGATGCTGAAGTAAAACTAGCAGTCTACTAAAACGTACCAGTGTATCTGACACTCTTGCCATACATAACTGTCCAAAAGTAGGGAACACTTCTGATTGGTTGATTTTTACCCATGATGCTATAGGCTGCATTCCGTCCTGAAATTAATAAGTATTACAATCAAGCAACATAATTGGTATGTTACTGGACCCTCCTGATTTAAGTGGCTTTCTTAGAATTTCAGCAGTGATTTGAAAACTATTTACTCCTACTACAAGCACCTCATCAGAAACATAAACATAGATTTATTGCATTTAACTTAGAGATACATGTTTAATAATACAAGCAAAAAAACAAGCTCACCGTGAGCATGTGCCATCTGCCAATGTTGAATGTTAACGTTTGTTCCTCCCACACTGAAGAGCGGGAACTCCACAATATCTCCTGCAGCAAACACACCTTCCTTGTCAGTGGCCATGTTCTTAAAGAAGATAACTGAATTATTCAACACAACTCTACCAGAAGGTAGAAAAAGTATGTAATACAAAAAAAATGCATCAACGACTCAATTATAAGAATGTAAAGTTTTGTACAAAATTTTCATGTATTTGTTATGCAATGTGTAATCACTTTCAGAGCCAAAACAGAACATCAGCATACACTATAAAATGGCTGGAGGAAGATTTTATAACTTCAACAGGCGTGCAGTCCTTAGCTGGAATCTTTAGTACTTAAGAATACTGTAAAACTTTGTTATTACGTGCATCGATATCACGAACATCCGATTTATCTTGATGAGTTTTTAAAGTCCCGTCAATATTTGTTCTTAGTTGTGTATAATTTTCAACCAACAACCAAATACCTCATTATCATAAGCACCACATTTATATGGAGCATTTAATCTGTTCCGATGACTCCTTGAGATAACGAGATTTTACTGTATAAGATATCATGTTTTCCTTAATGTACAGAATTACTTTAACTATAAGCAGATATTTGACACATTCCTATGTTGTATTAAGATAACAAACCTCATTGACAGATATGAACCCTCTGTCTGACATCTTTATACCAGAATCCTTCAAAAAGCTGGTAGCAGGAACAACACCTGAAATGTATCCAGGCATGCATGCTTACCATGTATGCATTCTGACACCTTGCAGATGTCACAAGTTTGGTGTATATCAAAAGCCTTTACATTTCAATCATATCATTATAAGCATTTTTTATCACTGGTATAACGTTGCATCAGCGGCCATACAGCAGGGTCATATGGCAACTTTTCCAACTTTAAATGGGGAGGAAGACCCCCAGGCTTACGACTGGGTAGAACCAGCAACCTTCTGTAAGCTAACAGACAGCTTCTTCATATGTGAAATGTGACTAGTCTCCGGGGATTTGAACACACGGTAGTGAGAGGCTAGTGATTACTAATTAGAGACCACAACCACTTAACCACTGAGGCCCTGTATTGATAAATACAGGTAATCTTATCATACAGATAAAATATAAATCAAAATAAAATCAAAAAAATAATGCCAGGCAGAAATTTATGTCTGTGATTTTCTCATATCACCAAACTATGCACTCAGGTAAACTTTTAAGTTTAATGAATTAATATTACGCAGCTAAATAACCTGTTCTTATTTTATAAACAGTGATACTGGTAGATATTTGTCAACCCCATTCAGAGGTCCAACATATACATGTAAAGTGATTCCAGCGAAAATATACACAGTGTCTCCAATATTATCAGCAGTTTGTTGTTGTTGTTGTATTTTGTTTAGAATGGATGTTACTGAAATTGCCTGTTTTTCATACATCCATATTTGTTATGTCTGTTTGTTAATTTAAAGTTTTTTTTAAGTATTAAACATTCACTTATGTACATAAACTAAAACAAATGTTTAAAACCTCTGAGCCTCACTGGAGGGATTTACAATATTGATCTACTTACCCACACCCAACACAGCAACATCAGCAGGGATTTTAGTCCCTGTAGACAACACAGCTTCAGTCACCTTACCATCAACCCCTACAAACTCCTTAATACTAGCTTGAAAATGAAACTTGACCCCTTTTTCTTCATGCATCTGAAGATTATAGAACAGAGAACAAGATGATAGTTTGGTGAAGTTTTACTGAGTTTTACTCCGAGACACTAATGTACCATACAGGAATTATTAATTAAATGCTATCATTGTAAGAGTTGAAAAGTGTATGATTCAAACAAACACATATACTGATGAGTAGATTAGTAGCTTTTTAACATTAATCAGCATTTATCGACTAATCATTTTAAAATGAAAGCAGCATTTATCAAATAATCAAATAATCAGTTTAAAATTTAAGCAGATCATAACAGTATCAGAAATTCTATTTGATATGTTAAATGTTTTATGTGAAATCTTCTATACACAAACATGCAGGTTAGTCATCATGTAACTTAAGTAAAGAAACCTCCCACAAAATATATCCCCAAAATGAAACATTCGTCAAAAGGAACAGATATAACCAATAACCAAAAGTTGATAACATACAATTATGATAAGTAGTAAGTTAACTTTATACATTGGATTTTTCAACATGTATCACTTTGAAAATAAGTCATCTTTTAATTAAACAATTGTAGTCTTTTTTATGAACTAAATTTTGAACATTATTTCTTGTCTTATTTCTGTGAACAAATAAATTCTAATGAACCAATTTTACATAAGTTTTTACGACAATGATAAAAAATACAACAAAGAAATTAGTTAGGAGTCTTGTTAAAGCATTTAAAGACAGAAAATGAAATAAAAAATTAACAAAAACAACACTTTATGTATTAGATAACAATTTATGATAAGCATAACAAAAGCATCTACAGCATTTTGTGCAATTAAAAAATCCAATACATACAGTACAGGAACAGAGCGGCTAGAGCAGACGTGAGATTATACAGCAGGATACAGGGATAGGTTACTGGTTACCTGAGTAAACACACGACCAACTCTCTTTCCAAATACGTTTTCTAACGGACACTCCCCTCGACACAATACATGTATATTGGAGGCCTTTCCAGACATATATGAAGCAACTTCTAGCCCTAGATAAAAGTAGATTTTCCTAAAGTGTATATAAGACATGAAATCACTGATGACTTTGACTTACACTCAGGCTACTGTGGATGTATGATTATTATTTAACACTGGCATTAGTAACTTGGTTAGTAATTGTTTAATGAAGGAAACAAAGACTACCCACAGTAAGACATGATATATCACAAGTATAGTGATACACTAACTATTACAATGATTTAATTTCTAAACTAGTCACACAAAAAACATGCTTTCTGGGTAACATAGATAAGAAATAATCCCCACCCCAAAAATGGCTGTTAAAATGTAACCAACAAGCAACATGAGTTGTTCTTTGTTTTCCATTACAAGCACTTAAACGAAAGAATTTGTGCCGATTAGATTCATTCTTACAGCTCATGGATGACCTTGACACAATACAAGGAAACAGGTAAACAGGAAGGGCCAAAAACCAGGTGAGAAATAAACAAGGAGATCTCAGTACAAATATTTGTTGTGCAATATGTCTCCCACCACCATTAACAACATGTGCTAAACTACAGGAAAAACAATGGAAGGAATTATACACAGACACTCATCACCATGACAACAGACACTCATCAACATGATCATCTGAGTTTAACAAGTAGTTAAAACATTGAATTACACAATGTATAAAGCCACTCTACACAATCTGTTTGTTTGATGTTGCCAGCCACTCTTTTGGACTGGATTGGTCAGTCTGATTTTTTTACATATGATACATGTAAATTGACCATGAAAGTTAAGAGGAAATATTTTCAGTAATATAGAAAGGAAATTTTCAAAATAATATGCATCCAATTTGTAGTACTAAAACTTTTTGGACAGGCATTTTTCCGGTGGGTTGGTCAGCAATGGCAAACAAATAATATTATAATATAGGCCTAAGGAAATTATGGATGACATATGTATCAAATTAATGTGCTTTGTACAGGAATTTTATGAAGTTCAAAATAATACCATTTAAGTCTTGCTACATGAACATATAAACTGGGAATAATAACCATAGTGATAATGTTGTTTCCGATGAATGACCAATAAGTAAAATATGCTGAAGTTAGCTTAGAGTAGGTAGTGCTGACTTATGAAGGTCTGTCACTGTTCAAATGTATCATATGGTCAGAGTGAAGTATTGTTACAATTAGTCACTTGTTGCTTTTTTCACCTGAGTTTAACTTCGCAGCAACAACCGGAGTCGTTTGGTGGCTTTCCAGCTTTAGCAGTGGAGGAAGACTCCAGGCTTACATGTTGGTAGAACCAGGAACCTTTTGTAAGCTGGATGGACAGTTTCCACACATATGGAATTTGGTTGTGGGTCTGATACAAACACACAGGGTAAGGTACTATAGATTACTAGCCAGAAACCACAACCAATCCATCAAATTGTTTATAGATGTAACATTGGGACAACAACATCGTGAGTAAAAGAAAGAAAAATGATTCATGGAAGTTACATCATTTTGCTCATTTTAAGTTAAAATGTTGTTGAAAAAAGTGGCATAATTGATAACATTGCTTGACTACATTTGCAGGATAGGGAGTCTGTGCTGGGCCCCTAAAATATGAAACAGAAAGTTGTGATAAAAAATCTGTTACTGTTAAAACATGCAGCCATAATAAGTAAACAGGAAAGCATAGGGAGTTTATGTATTTTTAGCTAAACAGACATCATTCTAAATTTGTACCTTCTGTAACACAGCCCCTACTTTGTCCCCTAGGGCAAGCTGGAAGGGTACTTTTATTATATCAACTACTGACAAGGACTTAGCCTTGTCTGCAAGAAAAGCAGCCACTTCCATTCCTGTAAAGTACATTTATCATAAACAACACATGTATTTTGATGTTGTCATAAGTCTGTTTTTCTACAATATCACAGTAAATAGTTGTAGTTATAAGTAGCAGTTGAGAAATTGACAAGAAAGCACACTATAAGATTAGTATATGTATAAATTATCCTCTAAAATCAGCCATAATCTGACAAAAACATGACTTTTATTCTAAATATAAAAAAACAACTTTGAGACACTATCTGCATGGTAACTACAGTAAAACCTCAAATAGCGACCACCTCAATATCACAACCACCTTGTTAAAATGACCACTTATTTTTGACAGACTTTCAATAACTCCCCTATAATACAACTTGACAATGAGACTGCAACCAATTTTTTGGGTTCCAAAGATGACTTCATTACGGACCAACATGTGACATGTTTTTATCCCGAGTATAATACTTCATAATTTAAAAGGATGACTACCTATACATTATCCCAACTAAAATTAAATATTACGTAATAAACTTTTATAAGACTTTAGAGGAATCATAAAACTATAGATGTAAAATACTTGTTTATCTCATAATACAGGGATTTTTTCACAGGTAGGGGAATCTTAGATTTGGGGAAAATAACACAGTGTTTTCGCAAAAAGGGGAAGAAAAAACTTGATGTAAACCGAATGATTTTAAAGATATTTCCTGAGGGGAAGATGCCTATAAAAGGCCCCTGCTATAGAAGGATAAAATCCTTGTAATACATAATATGCAAAAAGAAGGTTGAAATGGATTTGACAGAACAATACAATGAAACATTGTTTTATTCTAAATATTTTGATGCATTAAAGAACAGCAGAGATATAAGAATTTCAACACAAATATTTCTTCCTTGCAATTTATTAAAAGTTATCCTCTTGTGTATTTTTTTACTTCCACATTTAAACATTGGGATTATTGTAAGCAAGTTTGTACATTGACCACATTTGTAAGGTATTTTTTTACATTAAAATCACTGAGATACAAAATGAGTCAATAAATACATGTATATGGTGTCATACATGAGTAAAACATGAACTATAATTTAGTGACCAACAAAACAAAGCAGCCATAATCAGTCTCATCAACTTTAAAAAAGACATTATAGTACATATATAAATAAAGTTACAAGTGTTATATCTTATATTATATATAAAATCTTTGTGTACCTACACGCTTATTTCTCGTATAAACTGTTACATAGTTTCTCATACTTACCAATGAAGGAAGATCCAATTATGACAACATTTTTACCACTAGCAGCAGCAGCAATCTTGTTCGCATCATCAGGTGTACGTAAGCTGAACACGTTCTGTAGATCTACACCAGGGATTGGTAATACACGTGGTCTGAAGTACACAAACAGTAACATCACAGCACAAGTCCCTACTTCACAAACCATCCCAGTTAAGATATCAAATCTTACACACAAAATAACTGACTCCAAAACTACATCGACTGTAAACGTGCAGCTAGGAGCTAGGACTATGACAGGTGTAAACTGTAAGAAGTTTTTGTCACTGTCATTATCAGATTCACAACACAAAGGGCTGTAAAATGTTTTAATTAACGTCTGAACTATGACTGAATTTACTTTGATATAAAATATCATTTATGCCTGGATTTTAAGTATATCTCACAAAATAGCATGTCAATAGGACAATCATGTGTAACCAGACTGAACAAATACAAGCCCCAACATCTCTGACAAAACAGACCAATATAAAATCATTTGATGATTAGTATCTTTTACACCCAATATCACTAGAGATCAGTTAATCGGAGATTGGATTATCAATGAACACATACAAGTTTGTAAGTCATATATCATGGGACAAGACACAACATCACTACACAAGGTATATAATACATGTACTTACTGTCCACCTGTAGCAATCATTAATTTATCATATTTTACAGAACTTCCATCTACAAATGTAACACTCTTATCTGAGGTATTAACAGATTTCACCTGTAAGTATAAAACAAACAAACTGCTGAAGTTTACTTCTTACTGTAATAATGATAAACCATAAAAAATATGAAAAGGGATATCTGTCAAATACAAGTACAACCATTGACAATACATGAAGAACAAGTCACAACTATATTTTGATTAGATTTGTTCCAAGAACTTCTTCAATTAGACTAGTTTATTTGAAGAGCAATGATAGATAATTTGCTCTTCAAATAAGAAAACTATAATAGTGATACATCAAAGAAAACTTACCTCTTTGTCAGTTTTCACAGTGATGTCATTAGATTTGTAGAATTCGGCTGATCGTAAAGCTATGACATCAGGTTTAATATCCATAGCCTGCAAAATGCAAAGAAACATAAATACTACAAAACATGCAGGTGCTTATAACTCACAACTCAATACCAAGTACTGTCTAACCTGTGTTAGTGGCCACCTCCGAATAAAGACCACCCTGTGAGTAAAGGCCATTCTTTGAAAAATCATCATTGATTATTTACAACAAACTGAATTCCAAGGCCACACGTCAACAAAGACTGCATTTTGTCTTTCCCAAGGGTGGCTTTTGTTCAAAAGGTTTGACTGTAATTCTTATAGAATTCATTCTAAAACATATCTAGATACCAAGAGACTTGGTTATAATTCTAAGCAACATAAATGTGTATTGAGACAGCTTGAACATAGCTGGACTTCAGTGAGTTTGGTGACAAATTGAGTCTTGTCTCAAAAGACATGAAATTATTACAATACCCAATCAAAAGCCAGATTTTTTTACATGTCTATTTAACATTAATGTTTTCAAGTCATTAAAACCTAATTCATTCAACCTTCCATGCAACAACATAGGCCATTACCTAACTGCCTGTGTTCAAATACACACCTTACTTAGCTTGATTCTATCATATGGAATGTATTTATCCTTGGTTACTATGGTGACATCTCCTTTAAAACCTTCTTGTCGAAGAGTTTCAGCACAAGCTACTGATGCAGGTCCACCTCCAATAATGAGAACGTTCTCACCTCCTGATGAAGATTTACACATTGATTTCTGACGTTTAACGTTGGACAAAGATGCTTTATCAGCGTGAATCTTTACCTTACCATCAGCAACCTCAACCTGTATAAATTAACAAACAATAGGAAAATTTCAACAGCTTTTACAGGTTGACATAAAAAAATTTGGTATTACAAGAGTGGAGAGTAGAATAGGCCTGTTTGGAATCAACTGAACCATCAATCCATCAAGGTTCATAAAGATCAATTCAATTTGATTTACCTGAACGATATCTCAACAATCAGTGAAGTCTTGTGAATTTAGTTTTTCTCAAGTTTAAAGTGAAATATCACAACAGGTAAGAGAGCTCCTTCGTCCAAGGACAAATCTAGCAAGAATTCAACTTCAAGAAATATGGCATATGTAACAATAAATAACAACAGACAGTAATTTAGTGTACCAATAAATAACAACAGACAATAATTTAGTGTACCAATAATTAACAACAGACAATAATTTAGTGTACCAATAATTAACAACAGACAATAATTTAGTGTACCAATAATTAACAACAGACAATAATTTAGGGTACAGATAAATAACAACAGACAATAATTTAGTGTACCAATAAATAACAACAGACAGTAATTTAGTGTACCAATAAATAACAACAGACAATAATTTAGTGTACCAATAAATAACAACAGACAATAATTTAGTGTACCAATAAATAACAACAGACAATAATTTAGTGTACCAATAAATAACAACAGACAGTAATTTAGTGTACAGATAAATAACAACAGACAATAATTTAGTGTACCAATAAATAACAACAGACAATAATTTAGGGTACAGATAAATAACAACAGACAATAATTTAGTGTACCAATAAATAACAACAGACAATAATTTAGGGTACAGATAAATAACAACAGACAATAATTTAGGGTACAGATAAATAACAAGACAATAATTTAGGGTACCAATAATTAACAACAGAAAATAATTCAGGGTACCAATAATTAACAACAGAAAATAATTCAGGGTACCAATAATTAACAACAGAAAATAATTTAGGGTACAGATAAATAACTTATATACACCATTATTTCATGGCCATGTTACCAATCTTCTTAAAGAGAGTAAAGTATTGGTACTCAAAATGGTGGCGTATTTTTTCTGGTTTATTTATAGTTAGAATAAGAAGAATTTATAACAGAAGATAAGACAGAGACAAGTATAGACTACTTTATCATCAATATTGTCACCAGTGACTCTGTATAGTCAGTACCATGTATGTTTTATAACCAATTCATTTATGATTAATCAGATAAAAAACAGAAAAACATCATCCACAGACCACCTTAACATTAAACCCACCTTGTTATACAGATAACCAACTTTACAGACAGGTTTTCTATATATCCACTATCTCCGAACATCAACATTAAAACTGTTTTTTTGCCCCAAAGATTAAATATGCTGTACATGTACAAACTTGTGTATTTGTTTGATACAATCTTTTTGAATATCAATTAATATTGTTCATACATGAAAAGTGTACAATACAGACAAACCTGTGTTTGAGACCACCTCTGAATAAACATTCAGAATTCTGTACACACAATGAACATTTATTTATTAGATTGTCTGTTTTGATTTTTGTACAAAAGTTTGATAATTCTACATTTCATGATTATGATAACAGTTGGGAGAGTATAAAGGTGAGGGCCAACCTTGAATGACGGGACACTATCAAGTCCAGGAAACTCTTCAATATCTCCGTTCTTCACGTTAAAACAGGCACCATGCCACGGGCATCTCACACGTCCATTACACAGCACACCTAAAGAACCACAGTTTAATAGACCACATCATAGCTTTTAACTAAAGAATGTAGAATTATAAATTTATTGCAAGCAAAGTCTATTGATATTACTGATATGCTTAATTGTAGCCATATAAACCTGTACATTAGATGTGCTGTTATAAAGAAATAGTCTGTGCTGGTATCTCTACCAAATTACTTGATACTTGACCAAACTGTGCAATTCCAAAATGATTGACCCTTATATTTGTCCCAAACATTACAACAATATATGAAGCAATTTCAATGTAGAACAGAAATCTTATCATGAGGTGTGATAAAAAGACATACTAATCAATATACATCTATGATACTAGTGAACAAATGATATTAGGATGACCAAACTAGATTTAAATAGATCTAAGTCACTCCTTAATATCATAGTTCAACCTCTTTAAGCATTATATACAAGATGTCAACTAATTTTGAATTCAGATGATGTAAATATTGTACATAATATATGGTGGGTGTCATTGATACAGTTGATTTAATTTATGCCTCAGTTTGCAAAGAAAAATACTGTACAAACACCAAGTCAACAATTTATTACCACAGTCTTCATTTACAAGTAATCATTTTAATAAGAGAGACAAACGTTTATATAAAAATAAGAATAAAACCATTAGTTATCATGTTTTTTGTTAATGATAAACTTATCACATTATCTACACACACGTTTAGTAGAATGAACACAGTTAATAAAACAAGCAGGTTCTAAGTTGGATACCTTTAGCCAGAGGTGCCCCATAATGAGAACATTTAGGTCCAATAGCATAATACTCTGAGCCTTCTCGGACCAACAAAGCCGTACCAGCACCTCCGACATCGACCTCTTTCATCCTATAAACACAAACATCATTCATGTTCATACATAATACACCTAAAAGGAAGATGAGGCAAAAAAATGGGAGCAAGCAAACCATTCTTAGGAAATTTAAAACAAAATACAATTAAACACGATTAAGATAAAATAACCTGATCACGTTTAGTGTAGTACTTATTTGTACATATATATATGATCCTATAAGGGCGGATTTGACTTTTGTTATTTCCAGTAAATTAAAAAAAGATCTCTCAATGTTTTTTTTTGGTTTTAGTATACTTTAAAGATACATGTATGACTAACAAGAGAAACAATTAACCCTTTGCCTCATAAGCATAATTTGAACTCTTCCAAATTCAAAGCTAACATAATTAATTTAAGAAAAATTGGTAATTTCTCTCTGATAGAGTGGAAACATTGTGTCAAAAGAAGCCATTACTCATTACAAGCAATGGTTTCTTTTGCCACAAAGTTTTTGAAAGTCGTCTGCCTCAGATGCAGAGAAATGAGGTATTATGACGCAAAGAGTTTATCATAAACTTTGAGGAGGAAAAAATGATAAAATATAGGATGATAAATACAGCTAACAAAAAACAGAGAAGATTGTACATACAAAAGTGTAGTAAGCATTCATTAATCATGATTAAAATAACATTTCATCAAGACTGATCCAGCCGTTATAAAATTGACATAAATTAATAAATTATAAAAAAAATCAAACACATACTCTCCTGATTTTAAATCATCTACATTGCAGACAACAGCTTCTATTTTATCAGCAGCCATGTTTAGTGAAGACGTGGAAATTGTTGTATTCTGCTGTTGTACGTTTACTGTGGGTGTAACAGTATCACCTGGAAAAGAACAAAAAATCATGAAATAATATTTTCAGAAATAAGTCACAGCTTTCAAGAAAATAACTAACTTTTCAGAACACATTTTGTGGTTTAAAACTGTAGATAATACTGCGACCATAATGAATGAAACAGCATCCATACATTCTACAAACAAAAATAACACTCTCTGAAAAAAGTCAAAAACTACCACAGAAAATTAGTGAAAACAATAACTTATGTCATAAATTATATCCAAACATTTTGTAATTTAAATAATAATGTATCCTGAAAATCACAGTTAATATTACTAACATCAGATCAGTGTTCAGCTTACGTACAGCTTACTATACTTTTAAATGATACAAATATCAATTTTATCTATAAAATATTTTTCACTTTTTATGCTCTAATTCAGACTGTGTTCAAACTCCAACAAATTAACTGAAATTAATGATTTAAACTGAAGATAGATAGAAAATTACAACACATTATGACATAGACCCATACCATACCAGGTGCACATAAATCCTACCTGTTTTAGGATAAGCCTTTCTATACATTCTGAAAACTTAGTCCTTGTAGTCCAAAAATAATTTATATCATCTAAAACACCATAAAACAATTCTGTGTCAATTTTGTCTTACATTCCACACTAAATTTATGCCAAAATCAACACAAGTTCCACTTTAAGACACAGTTATAAAGAATTCCTAAGTCAGACGTACTTGATTCAGGTACGCAGATCAAAGAGAAAACTACCGCATATAATGTTATTGATTGATTTACTGTGAACGTGACTCAATCAAGAGAGACGATTATGTGCTGTCCTAAAAATATTCAGTGAATTCATGTTGTGCATATTTATACTATTAATGTAAGATATTAGACAGATTGTAAAGTAAATAAATGAATAGTGTACCATTCATATTAACTCAACATATTTCATCAAATGAGAAATTTTTCAAGTTTATTCAGCAATGATTAGTAGAGAGTTCTATATTTTGCAATTATGATCTGATAAAATATTTATTTAAACATAAACAATACATTAATAGGTGACTGGGTTTAATCTTGTCAACATGATATGTTAACCTTATTACCAATACTTCCATTAAGTGGGATCGTGGATAGTTTTACAGTAAAGAAATATACACTGTAATACTTTGATCATAAAACTGGATCTTTCTGCTAAACCTAACAACATTTATTTGGGACCTCCGTGGTTGAGTGGTTATAGTCTCTGGCTATTATTCACCAGGCCCTCATCGCTGTGAGCTTGAACCCCATTTAGGACTCAACAAAAATGAGAGGAAGCTGTCTAGCCAGCTTACGGAAGATTAGTGGTTCTATACCAAGATGTAAGCGTAGGGTCTTCCTCTACCATTAAAGCTGGACAAGTTGTTGAATTAATCAAGCTGTTGGTGTGACACAAAACCCAGAAAAAAAATAAATAAAAACCCAACAATGGTAAACATTACAAATACTTGTACTCCGAACTAAACATTCAAATTTACACAAGGACAGGTTTTATCAGTGTAACGTACACACTGGTGTTATTTTGATAAGATAACATTATAAAAGGTTTGTCTTCACAGTGTCATAGACATTTTAGAACAGAACAAAAACACAAACATTTTGTATAATTATAAGGCACAGTCACATCGTATACATTTACATTGTACGCAATTTATAGACAGGTAAATATGTACACATATGAATGGTGTTTATAACTTTACATGTTTCTAATATTAAATCATTACAAAATAAAGTAAAAATTAAAAGACGACAGTCCTGATGTTTCAGAAATAAATTATTAGATGTTATGTTTAGAACACAATAGGAATTCTAAATAAAACAAAAGCTGAACTGTTCTAACAAAGTACAAAACATCCGGTAACACACACACATTACCTTCAGTTTATGATAATGTATCGAGATCTGTGTACATCCCCACACTGTATTCATGAATGAAAAGTTTTATCAAAACAAAGTCAATAGTCACAATATAATTATCTTCAGCATAACAGGTCAATAATATGTAATTAATTGATAAGTTTGGTTCATGCCATGTTTTGATCAAGGTAAACTTCATCAACTAATCAGGTTTTTACCCTTATAATCAAACCATTTAAATATAAGGATAATTGGATAATTGGTCAATTCATGGCTATGTAAAAAAGACAATTAATTCCAATAATATGAATACAACATCTATTTTGTGTGTTTACGTTTTATTTTTTTAATTTTACAGTCATAAAAACAAGATCGCCATGCTGTTAGCCATGAATTACATACACAGATAGACAGGTATGTGGTACGACAGAATTCATAATAACAAAACGATTAAACATAGACAATATTAAGATAAGGTACTGATTTAAGAATTCACATGAACTGTCACTAAGTTTCACAGGAGCAAGATTGTGGCCAACAATTTAACTTGAAGAGTGCCAAAAATTTAACCTTTAAAGTGCCAACAATTTAACTTGTATTCGACCTTTAGAGTGGCAACAATTTGACCTTTAGAGTGGCAACAATTTGACCTTTAGAATGGCAACAATTTGACCTTTAGAGTGCCAACAATTTAACTTATAGAGTGTCAACAATTTGACCTTTAAAGTGCCAACAATTTAATCTTTACAGTACCAACAATTTGACCTTTAGAGTACCAACAATTTAACTTTTAGAGTACCAACAATTTAACTTATCGAGTGTCAACAATTTAACCTTTAGAGTGTCAACAATTTGACCTTTACAGTGCCAACAATTTGACCTTTAAAGTACCAACAATTTAACTTATAGAGTGTCAACAACTTAATCTTTAGAGTGACAACAATTTGACCTTTAGAGTGTCCACAATTTAACCTTTAGAATGCCAACAATTTAACTTATAGAGTGTCAACCATTTAACCTTTAGAGTGTCAACAATTTGACCTTTAGAGTGCCAACAATTTGACCTTTAGAGTGCCAACAATTTAACCTTTAGAGTACCAACAATTTGACCCTTAAAGTGCCAACAATTTAACCTTTAGAGTGCCAACAATCGAATGATTCTGGAGTTTATATAATGGATGTCAACCATCAACTCTTGTTTTTATCATCAGTAATGACAGAACATGACAGAAAGTTACTTCTTTTGAATCCATCTCCTCTAGATGAGGAGTTAAGTTCTACCCCTGAATTATGATTTTAACAGAAGGTAAACAGAATTCATAATTATAAATCTGGCTATTATTAATGTGGTATTTTAATGCAGAAGAAAGGCATCGACATGCACAGAACAGACACTTACAGACTGATAAGAGCCACAAAAATTATGCTTTAACAGTGTAATACATTCACACTTCCATTTCTCAAAGTTTATAACACAGCAAACTAAGCAAAACACTACAATTTTAATTTAGTGAAAATAAATTTCAATAAAACAAACATGACTGTGTATAAAAAGTGTACAAAAAAGAGTCAAATACACTTGGCCTCACATAAAACTATCAGTACTCTAAATTCCCAGGGTCATAACAGCTAGGTCTTATGACCCAACAACAAAATTATGTTCTAAATTCAAATTGTTTAATCAGAACAAGAAACAGGACAAAGTCTCAACTTTAAATCAATTTTAATCTACATGATACACAACAAAATTGACACTACACAACATGCCTGAGGGAGAGTGTGAATTATTTACATAAATGTACATCATAAGAACATGAATGATGACTTACACATGTGTGTATTGACAACTACAGCAGATGAACCTCCTACATAATTATTACTCTTTATAAATTTTTATCATTTTATTGTACATACATATTATTGCATCATCCTATTACGCATGTACCATAAATCACTCACATAATAAGTATCTACATAGATATAAATCAGTTATGATTGCACTGAGGTTTTCCAGCCCCTAATGCTGGAAGAAGACCCCAGGTATACATCAGGGTAGAACCACCAACCTCCATAAGCTAGCTGGACAGCTTCCTTGTGTGTGGAATTTGGTCATGGGTGGATTTTGAACTCACAGCAGTGAGGAACTAGTGATCTCTAGTCAGTGACCATAACCACTAGACCACAGAGATCCCCTAAGTAATACTGATCATGATTTGAATGTAATTCATACATTTTATTCAAACAAACATGTTTTATATTATCATCCTGCTCACCACATACCCCAGAGTAGTCGTAGATGATTTCATTTTTCCTGTTTCGTGCCATCCCTTGTCATACAAAGGACCAACTTTATGTATTTATTTATTATCTATTTTATTGATTTTATTTTCCAGCTTCATTTAGGAAAAATTTATTCAGTAAAGTATTAGATAGTAGTTTTATATTATAACATGTGAAACTTATAGCTGATTATCCATTTATGTTACATACCATAAGCCAATCAAGCAACCTGATTTTATTAGCCATATTATACACTTATGTATGACATTAATTTTACACAGAAACAGATGTCTGGGGTAACAAATAACAAACGAATGTGGGAACAAATGTCCGGTCTGTCAACATGTATGGAAACGGACAACGGCTCCTACGGACAATCATTCCTATGCTATTTTTGACCTGGACAGTCAATGGTTCCTACATGAAAAAGATACCCTGGACACTCGTTCCAACACAGTTTTGCCAACCTAGAGAATGACTCCTATGATATGTATAATACACTGCCATGTAAAGTGAATTTTTTTTGTCATGAAAACTTTGTGATAATTAAGCTGCCAGATTTATCATAAACAAAAACTGTAGAATAACATAACCCAAACATCAAGTAGAATTTCAGAATCCTCGAGTCCAAAACTGGTTTTATGCAGGACAAGGAAGGACAGCTGCATGATAACATTCAGCCAGAAGCTTAACAATGTCAAGAAGATTTTTAAAAGAAGAAAATTTTTGTCATGGAAAATGTAAATTTGCAACAAATATAGGAAATTATCTTAAATGTCATAAACTTACCTAAAACAAAGGAAAGTTAATCAAAATGAAACACAATTTGTCAAAATTATTTTGAATTCACATTTAAAACTGGAAATTCACTTTAAGTAATAAAAACGAAGCTAAGGTGGTGATGGTTTATGAAATGTTTAATTTTCTTAGAAAATATGTAGAAATAAAGCAAACTGTTTGACAAGTTAATTTTTTTCATAAATATACATAAAATAGCAATACCACCTTTAAAGCAGCTCTTTGATAATCCAGACCCCATCTTTCAATTAAAAGGAGTTTTCTACTGAGGCATCACACAAATTATACTGTAAACTATTCTCTTTATCTCCATGAATTTATAGCAGATTTAATAAATAACTTTAATCCATATATCAAGTTTACTGTAACATCACCATTAGTGCTAGAAGGTTTAAATTTTACTAACTAATGTATGAACTTGTTTACAAACACATAATTCATTCAGCATGCCACATAGATTTTAGAATATATTCCTGGACAAAACACCACTGTAGTACGACTGGTTTACTATTTATACTGTGTGTGTGTGTGTATCATTTTAGTGACTGTCATACTGGAGACAGTCTGTAAGAAGGAAATTGGTCAGTGATATTGGTCGCACAATAAGCGACTAAGATACCAAATAATTTGACATCAATGTGACTACACATTGTATAACACCATAATTCTAACACATGATGTCACTTATTTCATGTCGAACATTAACTTTGGCTTGTTTTAAGTTAGAGGGAGCTTGAGAAATCAACATGTTACATGTATTTATTGTTGATTGTGCTGTCTGTCATATTTATTTATGTTTGTTTTATTTTTTTTTGTTTTCATAAGGGTATGTGTGAAACTAAACACTCTACTGCTTCACCTCCATTCCAGCCAGCATCCCTAAAAGAATTTTGTTTTGTCCCCATGTTTTGTATGTGTCCATTATGTGATAGGTGAGTGTGTCTATTATGTGATGAGTGGGTGTGTCTATTATGTGATGGGTGTGTGTGTCCATAATGTGATATGTGGGTTCGTCTATTATGTGATGGGTGGGTGTGTCTATTATGTGATGAGTAGCTGTGAACATTATGTGATGAGTGGGTGTGTCTATTATATGATGAGTGGGTTTGTCCATTATGTGATGAGTGGTTGTGTCCATTATGTGATAGGTGGGTGTGTCTATTATGTGATGAGTGGGTGTGTCTATTATGTGATGAGTGGGTGTGACCATTATGTGATTAGTGGGTGTGTCTATTATGTGATTAGTGGGTGTGTCCATTATGTGATAGGTGGGTTTGTCCATTATGTGATGAGTGGTTGTGTCTATTATGTGATAGGTGGGTGTGTCTATTATGTGATGAGTGGGTGTGTCTATTATGTGATGGGTGGGTGTGTCCTTTATGTGATAGGTGGGTTTGTCTATTATGTGATGTTTCAGGTAGGTTATATTTTAGGGAAGGTGGAACTTTTGTTTGATTTTCTAGGAATCTTTTCTAGCTGACATAATAAACAGAATAACTCATTTTATAATAACATAATAAACAGAATAACTCATTTTATAATAACATAATAAACAGAATAACTCATTTTATAATAACATAAACAGCAGAAAAAGATGCTACCATCTTCCTTGAGCAACAAACATGTCAACAGAGGTCACCATGAGAACAAGATCTTTCATCAGAATACATTTATCAACAAACTAGATCAAAATGAATCTCCTAATATTGGACAATAGAGAATGGTGGCCGTTTTCATTCTATTTGATCAGCCAGAACAAACCTCCATGTTTATTAATTCACTGATACAGAATACAGATACAGAAATAAACCTCCATGTTTATTAATTCACAGATACAGAATACAGATACAGAAATTTGGTCTGATTTCAAAACTCAGTAAAAAAACCTAGGACTTAGTACATCAAGACACAAATGTCTACCCTGAGATGTGCCTAATTTATGATATAATTACTGCAATAAGACAAAGGTGCAGTCATAAATGGATCATAAATACATGTTGTTAATTGTCTATATAAAAGGATAGGTAAGAGGTCAGATTAACACAAGTGTTTGATGGACGTAAAACACAGATGACATACGAGATGTCGCCATGGTTGTCCACAGTGTACAAATAAAACATTTTCATCTCGGAACATCTTATCAATGCTACTATGCGTTAACTTTTCAAACAAAGGTTGAAAACAGACATTGTTCAATAAAGACTGAATATAAATTAAGCTTTTTTTTCATTACTGACCCAACTTTTTCTCCTGACTCAAAATAAGTGCGTGAGTATACATCATCATCCTTTTAATAGACAAATAATCATTTTAATATTATTTTAAAGAATTATTTGCTGATAAACCACCAACTTTTACCATCTAGGAATCATAACAATGATTTACCCTATGTATGTAAGTCTGTAAAACAGGTCTTAAAATTGTTAACCTAAGATTTTTATCATGAACAAGAAACACAAACAAGAAACTAGGTAACTCAGAATCCAGTAAACAAGTCACTTCAGTAAATAAATAAATCACCTTTACTTCTTATAACACAAAAAAGAATTTATGGTACACTGTATTCAGTTTTACAACACACTAATATAAAATGTTATAAAACATTACTTTAAGTTTCCACAAATTGTTACATTATGCTATTAGATATTCCATATTTCCAGTTTTCAGTAATGTCTGCATACATACATGTATAACTACACCAAATGAACAAATAATCATATGAGACAAATATACGAAACAAGATATTTACATAAAAGAATATTATAGTATCAAGTTTACATGAAAATAATAGATACAAACTGTACAAGTATTAGATTACAATAAACAACGTATATATGTAAATTCTGCTGGATTCTACTGCTCTCATTAAAACGAAAGACAAGTATTTGTAAGATATGTGAGACAACATATTTTTTCAACAATTCATACAGCAGGCTTATATCTTTAATACAAACTTATAAACATTAGAACAACAGAAACATGTACTTCAATGGTAATTCTCAAGTCAAGTCAAACAATTTATTGACTAAATATATATTTGTATACATGTTTGTCATCAAATAGACAAATTAAGTAATCTTAAGAGAAAAGAGAAAAAAGCTGACGCTAAAAGATACGTCAGGATAAGAGAGCTTCAGATTACACAGGTTCTAAGGTATTGTTGTGTGCAAGTATTGCACTTTGATGCAAGTGTGTGTGTGTAGATGAAACAACTATTTGCTGAGCAAACCAACTCTAGCTTCCTTAGCTCTTACTGATACTTGGAGGACGGACAGACGGACAGACAGACGGACATGGAGTGTCATGATATGACTCAGCAGTTTCTTATGTAACTAAGAACTAAACCTCTAAATAATGAAAAGCCAGATTGCTGAGGGTTTGGTGAGATTTGTTTGCAGTAGACTGTACAAAACATAAGAAATATAATAAAATCATATCAATTCAGTAAATAAAAAGATGAAGATGTCAGTGGTCCAATTTTAACTAACAATGTAACTATAAGTTCAAGTTTAATTCTGTTACAATTTATATGACTATCTCAAGGTTAAAGTTTCTATGTTCCATAAGTGATAAGACTACAATTCAAATTAACTGCATAAAACAAAATCTCTAATAATGAATTCTAAAAATTGTTACTTAATATTACAAAAAATATAAAAATAAGTACATTGTATTGACCAAAACTGATACAGATTTAACCTAACCTAATGATGATGTACTACTGAGTACAGGCTTAATATAAAGAAGACATAAGCTTGATGATGTCATAGTTCACATGGACCAAATCCAATATGGCTGTCATTGTAAACAACAAAATGAAATGTGATTGTGATAATAAAAAAGGAAATACTGCTATAACTATGATAAACAAAACTGGTGAGTGGTCTAGTAATGAAGTACTTATAAAAAATAATGGTTAACAACTGAATAACAAACATGACAGATATATATTTCAGAGATATTTATGATGAAATGAGATGGGTGGGGGTGCTGGAACAACACAGTATCAATAAATACTTACAGAGTTTTGGAGAATAAGTATGAGTATGTAAGTTCCTGGTGAGGTAGAATAAGGTACGTGATGTGGTTACTCTAGCAACGCTGGCTCTCTGTAACACTGTTCTAGCTACAGGTCTGATCAATACACTCCAACTTTTCATCTGAAAATTACAGACATAATGTTCAGACATTAAGTTCAGACATGAAGTTCAGACATAAAGTTCAGACATAAAGATCAGACATAGTGTTCTGTCATAGAGTTCAGACCTAAAGAAAATGCTAAAAATGGGACTCAAGCAATGTCACCTTGAACCTCTAGGACAAACATCAAACTTTAATAGTGGACACTAAATTGATGAGTCTATTAATTACATTCAAAATTTGAGGTATGAAAGCTCAAATTATACCAAAGAAAATATTTGGAAGAACAAGAAAAAAAAATAAAGATAAAAAGTTTGATGGGGAGACATGTTTTATACTTACCAGTCTGAAATCTATCCTTCATTTGTGAAATGTTTAACAGTTGACATTAATGAAAGATCAATATAAAAACAATCACATGGAGTGCATTGTAAGTAAATTCAACAATAAATACTGTATATGTCTGTAATGTTGTTGTTATTTCAACAATTAATACTGTATATGTCTGTAACGTTGTTGTTATTTCAACAATAAATACTGTATATGTCTGTAACGTTGTTGTTATTTCAACAATAAATACTGTATATGTCTGTAACGTTGTTGTTATTTCAACAATAAATACTGTATATGTCTGTAACGTTGTTGTTATTTCAACAATAAATACTGTATATGTCTGTAACGTTGTTGTTATTTCAACAATAAATACTGTATATGTCTGTAACGTTGTTGTTATTTCAACAATAAATACTGCATATGTCTGTAACGTTGTTGTTATTTCAACAATAAATACTGCATATGTCTGTAACATTATTGTTATTTCAACAATAAATACTGCATATGTCTGTAACGTTGTTGTTATTTCAACAATAAATACTGCATATGTCTGTAACATTATTGTTATTTCAACAATAAATACTGCATATGTCTGTAACGTTGTTGTTATTTCAACAATAAATGCTGTATATGCCTGTAACATAGCTGCAGATGTTTGAAGGTGTTACCATCAAGCAGGTTATGTTTTTCCCCATTTTTTGTTTGTTTCAATGACTTGGATGGGTTATGGATTAAGTTTAGGGGAGGCTAAATTTTAGCATATTTTTTTCTAGAAATATATTTTTTCTATAGAGTAAAACTTCCAAATGACCTCATTTTGCAACACTGAAACTAATTATACAACATCAAGGTTTGAGTGGATTAACATGATGGTATAAGTTGATATAATATTAACTTTTCAAACCAGAGACTTCTCACATTGTTATATACTATACATTATACTTAATATAAGACGCTGCATTGCATAAACACATAAGCCCCCAGTGACAGCAGATTTTGAAACTAAATGAGGTCAATGTAAAAGTAGAAGCAAAGTTTGAAGCCCATTTAAAACATGTTATGTCCTTATCTGGTCCAGGTCAAATCAAGGATGATGATACAGGTAGACTGGGAATGGTCCAAGGCAACAAATGTGTCAGTATCACAGTGACTGACAAAATGGTTCAAGTTAACCTCGTACAGACGAGGGAACTGACGGACAAGTAACTCACTCTATGTCCACACATCAGTAGATACTGGAGGCATAAAAAGCAAAATTGAAAATATTTTACACTTAAATTGCAACTCTGTATCAACTGCATAAATACTAATAAATAAAATGCATCCATTATGGTTCAGTTTTGTAAATAGAAGAAATTTCACCTAACATTCTGATCAAATTTACCTAGTTAGGATTATTCAAAAAATATTTCTATGTTTTGACCAAGTTTTTACCTAGAACTCAGATCCTATCAAGATCAGATTTCACAAAGATTGTTCTGACCATGTACATCAAGTTAATGAGGTACAAACAGATGACATCACACCCAGAGGAGAGTTAGGTCTTCATTGTAAAAACATGGTTAAATAGAATTAGCTCACAAGAGATGAACATCAAGTTTATGTTCACTAACAATCACTAATGAGGGTAATTATGAGTAACTCTGTAAATTTTAAACAGAAAATAAATAGTAAAATCCTTCAGAAATGTCATAATTGGAAAGAAAAGAAAAAAATTCAATTAGCAAAAATACTCTGACCATCTAGGTTTTAAAACAAAACAAGTGAAGTGTCAACTTGTTTTCAGTCAATGCTTTTGTTATTGGACTGATAGTTTCATGTACAATACAAATATTCAAGTCAAAGATTCTGAAGCTAACTGTTATGAAGCTAGCTATATGATATCTAACCAGCAAACAAAAAAATGGACAAAAAATGCTTTGGCCACTTAAACAATGGTCTGTATATGGCTCAGGAAATGCTACCCAAACAGTAAACATATTACAGTATACAAAACCAGAAACAAGTATCATGGTATAACAGATTTAATCAAAATATTATCCGCTCTTACATCAATATACCCCAGAATTATTTCCATATTCAAGATCATATATCATTAGATTTAGCAACATTCTCTGTCCTTCTGATGTAGTTATATCAACTTGTCCAATATTTGCTTGGAATGCCTTTGTAACATTTTCAGGTTTATGTCCAAATATATACACATTTTTCTGGATTTCTTCTTTAGAAATACCAAGACCCACTAACATATCCAGTATGTCATATGCTGTTGATGTTTCAATGTCATCTAAAAAATTCTTTGCAGTACGACTTAAATCCTTTCGAGAACGACCGAACAACCTATGAATTTTATTTTCATTCCTGCGTTTATGTGAATGAAATGACTTTTTTTTGCACAACACAGAAATGGATATTTTCCCAAGAGTAGCTTTCATATCCATCAATCTTGCACTCAAAGTGTGTGCTGGGATAGTAAGAACTTTTAAATTCACAGCTATCTCTGTTCCTGTCAAACCTTCCCAGATAAGGAAGTCAATTTTACTCTTTAAAACATAAGGTCTATATTTCCCATTTATAAAATTCTTCAACGCATTATTAGTAACCTTCAGCAAATCCTTTTTCTGAACATTTAACAATTCACTTATATAAGAAATATTGTCAATTTTTTCCCCAGTTAATTTTTTTCCAACATGCTTTTGAATTTCTTTTGACGAAAAGTTCAGCCTTTTGTTTTCTCTACTTTTTAATTTTTTCAGGTTTTTATCCAGTATGGCTGACAACTCGTGAGAATCAATATAAATCAAACAATTACATAATGTTTTCAATTTCACATATACTAATTTCTTTTTAAATGGGTATTGAAGCAAAACATTCACCTTTTCAATTATATTTTCAAGAACTTCCAAATTACGCAAATAAGGATGTTTTTTCACTAAACTAGCAAGCTTTTCGTCAGAACAGCTCAGACGACTTTGTAGAAGTTGAAGATTTTGAAAAACATTTTCCTGATACACAGAGTCATCACTATTTGTGTTCACTATACAATCATCTGTCATTAAAGCGCCACTCTCCTCTGCTACGTTTAAAACCTGAGAACGAGAAGTCAAATGATCAAATTTGTTCTGATCAACGAAAATATCCAACTTGTCTGTTTTTGAACAGTACTGTCTATGAAAATGAGATGAGAGACCAAAGTTGTGAGGTACAAATGATCGAAACTCTGATGTCACTAAACGTCCACATCTAAGATGTATGAATGTAACATTTACAAAGCCTACAAGCCTGAGATTATAAGTCGTATGGAAACAGAATGGACTTGATTTACATAATTTTTCTCTGAAAACTCGATAATACTTCCATCCACTTTGACTTTGAACAAAATTTCTCACACTAAGAAGCATCTGAAAGATAAGGAAACAGATGACATGTATGTACAGTATGGAGAAATTTCACAGCTTAAAATATACAGTTTAAGTTTGTTAAATATGTGTTTTCACGCCTTTCTTTAATTCAATAGCTAATATCTATGTAATCTCGTTTTGTTACAAGTTAAGACAGGTGGCCATTCAGAAACCATTCTTACCCCTGTGACTATAGATCCTAACAAAAACATTACAAGCATTTACACATATTCTGTTTCTTTTATTTTGATAAGGCACCTGTTAGTATTTCGAGTTATTTAACTGTTACTTCCATCATGACTTTCAGATAGTAGTGATAAACGTATCTGATGCAAACCTTTCATTGCCGGGCGAAGGAGATGAAAATCTAGTGACACAACTTTTAATTTGAAAAGCTTTAACGGTCTTCACAAAATATCCGAAAAATGATTGCCCGAATTTTGTGCGAGAATTCGATGTCGTGAATTCACAGTATCTTAGACGACCATGTAACACAAGACATTTTCAGTCAGTGGAAATGCAAATACGGATTAAGATTATTAAGACTTCAAGAAGTGTCACAATTATTATCATGTGGAAATAACGAATTTCACTTATTAACCTTGATAACTCAACTCTCGAATGCAGCCATTTTCGCCATTTTTGTGTTTAATGTTCGATTAACATGCCTTAATATACGGACCCAGATTTCTCCAACGTATAGTGGCCCCATCACTCTTTTATGATATCGGCCAATCAGAAATCCTAATAAGTAGGGCTATCCCACGCATAGCTTTAGTTGTGGGTAAAACTGGGACTTCCCTGAACTGTTTGAAATTCTTATATTGGAAAAAGATATGGATAAGATCAATCATCTGCTGCCCTAACAGGGCCACTTGATGGTGTTTGATTCAACAGAAAATCATAAAGACGAATTCTTTATATTTCATTCAGAAGTTTAACAATTTATTACAGTCTGTCTGACTGGCTGCATTTCTTTACTCTATAATTATTTAGTACAGACTAAAAGTTCATATACTGAAGATTGTGATTCCCAAGAATAATAATGATATATACATGAGTGTCAGACCACTTGAAGTACATTTGAATGCTGTCCTCAGTACAATTTTGTCATTAGAAGTAATTATTAGTTGTACTGTACCTATTTTTGTATCTATTATCTATTTATGTAATTCCCAGGGAGTGTGACGTTGGGTCCACAAAACTAGTTTCAATCCTTTGTTACAGACTGTTCTAAGGCTGTACTCCTCCAGTGTACTGAATTCCATTTTTTGTTTCTTTCTGTGTTTGGTGGGGTTTGTGGTGGAATGAGGTAGTATTTTGTGGTAGTATGAGGTAGTAAGTAATATGAGGTATTATTTTGAGATAGCATTTTGAGGAAACTGGGATTTTTCTGTTTTCTTTTTACATATTTGTATTTTTACCCTCATGATTGTCAGCAATTTTGATGAGTAAACTATGTGAGGCTCAGTAATACCAAGTGATTAAAAAGCAAGATGTCAAGATATCTTACAAACATAAGTCCTTTATTAATAGTAGACAAAAATATAGAGCAATTTTCACAAACACATGAAACTATATTATATTACAGTGATATGATATGTAAGAATAAAAAATTATATGGATACATACAATAAAATCATCAAAAACAATTGGTATTTCAAATTTCAACAATACAACGATTTGCATCACTTTCATTTCATTCAAATATAAAACTTGCATAATGGATGTTGCTTAAAATCAACAAATATTTCAATTATGTGTCCTGAATAAGTTGTGAAGATGTTCAAATGGAATGGAAATGAGAAGACATGATGAACATTAGAAATATTATTTTCAAAGATACAAATGATAATGAAACAGAAATTGTCCATTAAATATAACCTACATATGCATGTACATTGTATAAAGACCATAATTCCTTTTCAACATTTAGGATGTAGAAGATTTAATTCATATATCTAATGAGAATACTTTTTCCTTAAGTATTTCATGATGCAAGGGACTAAACATAAAATACAAAGTCCCTGGTGTTAGCAAGTAATTTTTTTCTTCAAATTAATTCAATCTTCATGCAGTACAGACAAAAGGCATTCAAATTAGCAAATAATTCAAGAATCAATTATAATTCAAGTCCTAATTTGTGAATGAATTTCTGAAATGAAACGTCAGGAAATGAGAGTCCCTGACAGATTTTACCAATATAAAACATAGTCAGATCTTGATACAGTTGTACATGTATGTATAACACACATCTTAATACAAAATTATGATTATTTTACAGAAAACATGCACACAAGCATTTGCTTGAAGTTATAGAAAACAGTCGACAATAGTATTTGTTATAAAACAAATTAATACATTTACACAGTGGTGAAGCTATAAACACAAATAATTTAGAAAACCAAAAGTTAAACAAATGTTCACAAACAAATCATGTTTATAATAAAATTATAAAATATTTATCAGGAAAAGTTTACACAAACAAATCATGTTTATAATAAAATTATAAAATATTTATCAGGAAAAGTTTACACAAACAAATCTCACAGAAGCAATTTCACGATGCTATATATTAAAGCCTAGATTCTGTAAAAAATTATTCATAATTTGTTGTTGGTCATTAAGACTATTAGGAGTTAAAATAGCAAACAGTAGCAAAATATCACAAAACTTTCTTTTAATTTATGGTAGAGAAAAAAAAGCACAGACATACAAACTTTCATGAGATCAAACACCATGTTACTATGTCTAGTCTGTGGCGCCACGTATCAATGGCACTTTTGTGATGGAATGTATATACACCTGTGGATTTGAAGTGGTCCCCATGTTTAAAGCCTTGAAGGCTACAAAATTGATATCATAAAATATGAAAACATTAATACATAATGTAAAAATTACTTGACCATGACTGCATACTTTGTTGTATTTATGTTGAACATTCTCATGATGCGAGTTCGTTATTTTTAGAACTAAATGTTTGCTTCATCTGATGTAAAAGATGGTAGTTTTTGTACCAGGTAACTGACATAATATAAACTTTGTACATTAATCATAATAACACAAACAATAGTTCTTATAACATCATATAATACCATACAACACCTCAGTCATTCAATAATATAGAATTTATACACAAAATACATAACCTTATTATAAATCATTTAAAAAATGAATTAAAACATATAAATCACTAAGGATGTTAAACAACATCATAATGTATAGAAACTTGTGCTATTAACAAATATGTCAAGCATATATTAAAAAAATATTTATCATAAAAACAATTGTCTTACATTGGCAAGGAAAAATAGCAAAAAGCTGGATTCATCCTGTAATGTTTATTTACTACAAGCAAGTTCTAAATAATTGTGATGTTTATATAAATTCTGAATGTATTTTTAATCATTTTAAACCTAAGTTAACCTTAATAAATTCAGACCTGTCCTCAAGATCAACATGTTAACCCACGTTTATCACATGTTTATCACATGTTTATCACAATGATTTCACACACTTTTCTCCTTCACAATGTTGTTTCACAAGTGAAGCCCTGATGTTCAAATGTACATTGAAAAGGGCCAGCCATGATTTTGTTAGTCATAATTAAACACAAAAAAATGGTATAATGATGTCTTAGGTAACAGGACCATATATCAGTAAGGAACATTTATAAGCTACACTCACATTAAATCATATGACAACTTAGAAGATGGTGTTTATGATGCTATTTGTTACATATTTCATGAAAACTGACCACAGTCACTGATATCCATAGTGTTCAGAATGCAAGCTGAGTGCAAATTATTGAGATCAAATTCAACACAGAGCTTTCTCCACATTTAGACTTGATACCATGTTTACCATTATGTTACCATACCAGCTTATAATAAATAACCATATTAAACTGTCCAGGAATAAGTTATAGTCAAAATTTTGTGTATATATATGACTTTTTGTAAAAATATAAAAAATATTTCAATAGCATAAAACTACAGATGTACCATGCAAACAGTATAAATATGACCAAAAAATGAAAAACAAAAGAACAATATAATTTTTCTAAATATGTGTAAAACAAAAAAGTGACATCATATGAATAACAGAAAAAAAATGCAGAAGAAACAAAGATCTGTTGAAGTATCAAAAATATGAAAGCAAAACAAACAGACTGACAGACACAAAATAACCAAATAGCACTGTTATCTAATACAAAGTGTTAAAATGTTGAAATACTAGTTTACACTTACAGCACATGTGAAATGCGCTGAAACAAAATGAATGAGAGTGATTGACAGAAACAGGAAGCTTATATGACACATGAAAAACATACAATATATTAATTCCTCAATATTGTGGCCAACACAAACAATTCTAAGGCCAAAAAACAGTAGTGTTTCCAGTTACTTCATCAAAAAAAAAATAGATCGACAAACTTACATTTTCTATTCTTTATAGCATATTTATCTTGCTTTTGAGGCACAATTTGTCCACAAATATTTTGAAATAACACAATTTGGGAGTGATTTTTTTAATTCTGCAGTTAGAAACTTTAGGGCAGACCGAAAAAGGGCCAGTTGGGTGAAAGGTAACACATATATTTTTTTCCTAGCTTATACAATTTTATATGTGAGTGTTATATACATGGAATATTTCTGTGTTTTGTGTAGTACTCCTGTAGACATACTGTCTGTTTATTGTCATCCACAACTGAACACTGGCAGTCACTTTAAGCTTATGAATTGCGTCAAAACATCTAAATGTGTATTTTGCTGTTTTCAATATGGCAGGTATTTTAGCTAGCAATCACTCACACACATAGATTGATCTGTCTAAATATAATGTATATCCATGTATCAAACCATTTACAAGTTAATTCATACAGTAACCAAGTCCATATAATCACAACTCCATAGAATATAGTGGTATTAAAATGTCTGACTATACTAACAATGGTTTCTAAGCACAATGGTAGGTTTTACCATTCTTTTGATACATTCTTATCATTGAAGCATTAAATCTTTAAAAACAGAGCAAACTTTGTTCATTGAAATTTTCACACAAATTTTTCAGCAACTTATGCATCAATCACAAGTGTAGAACAATATACACATAAAGTAAATTGTTGTACCATTAGGAGTATATGATATTACAACATCTCACTGAACACTTGCTCACAGATAGCAGAAGTCACATGTGTCAGTTAAAGGATCAAATACAATTTATCAACTCCAGAAATATTTTCACTCTGTGTCATCATAATTGTTATACATGTCAGCCAATTTGGCAAACTTTGGTCCCCATTCATTGAGATAATCATAGTCCTGGCTCCCAGTGCTTGACGTATTCAGTGAGCTCAGGGAACCAGCATCACTACTTCCTCCTTCGTAATTGAAATCATGAGGGGTGTCATATGGTGGAGAATTTGGATCATCGTTGGCATCATTGAGTCTGCTGCCAATAAAATCACCCACATCAGGTCTGTCTGGGGCAGAACCCAGTGCTTTGGTAGATACTGGAACATCCGGGGCATCCCAGGTTGATGGGTGTTCTCCGTCATCAGGTTTACGAAGACGACTTAAATCGTACTGTGTCTGATCCTCTTCTCCTGTAATGTCAAGTATAACACTTCAAAAAGTGATCATAAAAACTGACATTTACACAAAGACTCATTTTCATTTACAGTCTAAGTTAACAGCCACCTGTGAAAAAACAGTGACACAAACATAACTAATCACTGACACATTATATCAAATAAACCTCTGTATAAAATAGGATTGTGCAAAAAGGAACATTTCTCATTTCACTGTGTTGGTCTTTGAGATTCATGAAAACCGTTAAACTGATGCTTAAAACAAACAAGTTTTTTATAAAAGTACATACTGTATTATATCTGTTCACAGACAGCCAAACATCATAAGCCTGTATTTCACTCTGAACACAATATAGTAAAAGGTCAAACTCACCTGCTCCCTCTTCATCATAATACATCACGTTCTCCCTGATATCATCGTCCATATCATCATCAAATGGCTCCTTAGTTTCAGATCGGGATCTCCTCATCAGTAGATAAATTATGATCAATATCACCACTGTAACATTGGATAAAAAACATGGACTAGTAAGGTCATGCATAATTCAATGATACTCTTAGCAGTTTTGTCTCCTCAGTTGCATATCAAACAGTTACAATCATACCGAAAATACTTTTAAAAAATTATACAAAGAACAACAGAGTAAATCATTCTCTCTTGACGGTGTCATTGTTATTTTTCTGACAATTAAACCCATGCTGAGCTCTTGGCAGATTGTATTTAATGCTTGTACTATATTTTATCTCATATAAAAGGATATAAATGATACTTACCTATGAGGAATATGATGCCCAGTACGATGGCAGCAATGATACCACCTGCCATACTGACGGATTCTTCTTCTTCAGTAGAAGTTTCACAATCACTACCACCTGGATTTAAGCTAGGATTACACTGACAGGAAGGACCGTACCAACCAGCTGGACATACACATTTGTATGGTTTCTCACCAGGACTGGGAGGTATGTTAGGAAGACAGGTAGCTCCACCGAAGCAGGGAGATAACTCCGTACAATAGTCTCTCTCAACACACGTGTCACCCTGCTGAACATAATACTGGGGACAGCTGGAATATAGACAAGAATTAAATGTCAGATGTCAATATAGACTGGTTTACACTGAAATCATCTGTTTCATTCATCCAGTCCATTAAACTAAGAAAATGTTATGGTTAAAAACATTTGCTACAACAAGCTACAAGTCACTGATCTGAAATTACACTGAATATTTTCCATCTTTATATAATAACATTAGCAAAATTATCATCCTGAGTACATACTATTTAAAAATAGTGTACAATCAGTGGCCCATACTTACACACATTCAAATGCCTCCCATAAAGATTGACAGACAAATGGATCTGGACATCTGAAGTCAGGACAATCATTTCTGATGCATTCAGCTTTTGTGTTCACTGATGATTCTAATGTGGCTGCTGGGCTCTCTGACTCTTCATCATCAGTCATTGGGAACCAACCGTTGTCGAAACGTATGTCATTCATACAAGCTAGAATAAAATACACTTGAATTAAATCTCTGTATATAAAATGTTAACAATGAAATAAGAAAATGTACATGAGATCATGACATCATGAATTAAAAACACCATGGTTCAGTTTCACAGAGCTAAACTAAACCAAAGCTTAAACAAGAGGACAATGATGGCTCTCCATCACTCGCCAGAATAAATGTAGGTTAACTCATTACTAAAAAAGTAATAAAGGTACACTTCTGGACAGATAAAGGAGAATAATAAACTTGATAAAGGTCCATCAGAGGATACTACAATGGAATATTCATGATGACTGGAGGATGTCACAGACCAAATTTGGTGATGATCCAATCATTGGTTCATGAAAAGAAGTTTTTTAAAGTTATTTCTATATTCAGCTCTATTGGCCTCTTACAGGTGATGACCAAATTCGTCTAATAAATTTGATAAAGGAAATTCTAAGGATGCTACAAGTTTGGTGATGATCATCTGAACCCCAGGTTCTGGTAAAAAAACAGGTTAAAAATAATTAGAAGCACAAACGGAATGACCAAAATTGACCAAAAATACAGTATAAACAGTCTCATTACTTGAAAACATGACTGGATAAATGTATGAGAAACCAGATTGTGCATCCTATACCATGGTTTTGGAATTCCTTTTGAAAAAACAAAATTCATACAAAAAAGTCAAAATTTTGTTAGTTAGCCACAACATGCATATATATCTATACATGTATAGACATTATTTTGATCAAGACAAAATATAAGGAGTAGTACAGTGGCTAAGGTGTTGACCCCTAATCCTACAGTGGCTAAAGTGTTGACCCCTAATCCTGAAGATTAAAGTTTGAACTCAAACAAACATCACAATTATGTCTACCTATTAGACACTCGGGTAAGATTTTCCTAGATGCTGACTCACGAGTGATTCTAGTAACTGTTCATTTTGTAAGATGGCATCCAATAGTAACAGAATTATTATGTTGAAATGCTATTAGGTAGGAAAATGCTACACACATATTGATTCCTAATTTCAGAAGAAAATTTCAATAAAAAATGTAACTAACAGTACGGCCTTGAATAATCATATCACAATTAACTACTAATTACATATACAACAAAAATGTAGTTTTAATATTATAGAAACATCTTTATATAGTTAAGATACAAAAGTATGAATCCATTTCTGAGTTGATGAAACATTTAAAACATGAGCACTTACAGCTATTGAAGTCATCCCCATTAAATGAAGCACTTCCTGAGCTGTAAGACACACTAGCTCCAGCATAGACCTGATCTTGTCTAACTAAGAAACGCTCAGGTCCGTTAATAGGTCCAAGTGTGTCAGCGTAGTACCTGCCCTCCCCACTGTCCATCTTTAGTATAAATTCCTTTCCATAGCGTTCTAGGGTCACTTTATGCCACTGTCCATCATTGACTTTTGGTACATGAATCAATGGGAGTTCATACCTGTCATCACCGAGATTATAAATCACCTGTAGTTGGGAATTAACAACCTGAAATAAACATACACAATCATTATAACTTCATTCAGAAGAAATTGCTAAAACAAGTTTACTTACATACTGAAACCTAAATGATTTTAAATTATTTTATTACAACAAATATTTATAAATAATACAAAAGTTTATTCCAGAATTTATTGTTGTCTCAGCAATGGTCTACGTTTATGTTACAGAAATGATAATTTCAAGTATTACCTTGAATTTAATGTATTTATTGCTGTCATTTTCATCTGTTAACGAGAAAATCAATCCATTCTGATCTCGTGTTCGGAAATGGAACGTAATTTCCATTTTTAAGACATCCAAAAGTGCCTTAAATGTGTTTTTAATCCTCCAGTCCATGAAACTTTCAGTACCAAAGTCTCGCACTGACGTGTCTGCAAAAAAAGATAAAACAAATCATCATATGATAATGCAAATAGGTTTTGTAAAAAGGACGTCAGAGGTTTAATCTTTAGGGCAGAACCTTAGATTCTGTATTGTGCAAAGTATAGTGTAATCAATCTATAGTTTGCACAAATAAGATCCATTTGTTTCTAGCAACGTCAGTCCTTACTTCTACATAGGAAGGTCATAAATAGTTTGTAAATGTTGATATGGCACTGAACCAGAGTCCTTAAGGATTTTTTAAAAAAAAATTCATGAAGATGATGATAAAAAAATTATTACTGTACTTTAAACAGTCAATTAAATCAAATATTACAAGTAGGTAAGTTTTATCTCATATCTACTTTTATCCATGAGGTATCTAGTTTCATTCAATAAACGATTGAACTTGTATATTGTGCTTTTAATTAGTCCTTTCCCTCCCTTACTCAACAAAGACTGGCATTGACAGGCACAATTTACTTATGCAGCTGTTGAGGTTACGTACAATGGAAAACTTTTCTAACCCTAACAATTTCCTTTGTCCAAACAAGTTCAGATTAAAACAGTTTCAAAGTATCTACCTCTCCTTATTCACTGGACTTATGATAAATGCTTGTATAACTGATGTTTATTGATACATACGTGTGTCACAGGCAGCTGAGGATGATTTTCTGTACCCAGGTAAACAGACACACTCCGCATCCACGGTATTAGGTCCAGCACCTGTTATCATACAACGTCCATGTTTGCAATCCACATCACAAGCATCATCTTCTCGCTTACAACCGTCTGTGGCACCTGGAAACTGTCCTCCGGTGCTTAAATCATAAATCTGAAAATATGGACAGTAATCATAAAGTATGTACAGTAATCATAAAATATGTAACATAATCATAAAATATGTACAGTAATCATAAAATGTGTACAGTAATCATAAAATATGTAACATAATCATAACATGTGTACAGTAATCATAAAATGTGTACAGTAATCATAACATGTGTACAGTAATCATAAAATGTATACAGTAATCATAAAATATGTAACGTAATCATAACATATGTACAGTAATCATAAAATGTGTACAGTAATCATAAAATATGTAACGTAATCATAACATGTGTACAGTAATCATAAAATGTGTACAGTAATCATAAAATGTGTACAGTAATCATAAAATATGTAACGTAATCATAACATGTGTACAGTAATCATAAAATGTGTACAGTAATCATAAAATGTGTACAGTAATCATAAAATATGTAACGTAATCATAACATGTGTACAGTAATCATAAAATGTGTACAGTAATAATAAAATGTGTACAGTAATCATAAAATAGGTACAGTTGAAATTTAATATTCAATCTTTGAAAATCTGTATTTCTATGTTCATACCTGTTCAACACTTCAAAAAATAACAAGTACATTAAAAAACAACTAAGAACAAAAATTTAAGTCTTTTAAGTAATTATCTAAAACATACTTTATTCAAAAACACTTATGAAGTCAGAGGCTGAATAACTAATGTGTGAAACAGAGCTGGGGAATGACATTTGATGCAATAACTGCAACCCATTTGTTATGAGGATATGGGTAGGGCTTTCATTTGACCCTTAAAACAGCATTTTGACTGTAGAAATCAGTAAAATAAAGTTTTTTGACTCTTGAGAATTAGTACCAAAGGGTCAAATTTATAATAAAATTGGAAGGAAATTTTGCTGACCCTTTGAATTATCATCAGGCAAGAGTCATTTTTGACCCTCAATTTTTGATGATTGGTGAATACCCTATGTGGGTATCTCAAACGAGTATCATCCAGACAAACAACTCAGCACTATGCTTAGATCATGAGACTGGCATTACGCTCAGGATTTAATCTGACAAAGGATAGACATACCTCGGCATTATGGATCAGGTTTTTCATACATCCATTGAACTTGACCTCGGTAATACCAGCTGGATATGTTGGTGAATTAATTCTCCCTCCAAGTTGAAGAGGGTCTGCAGTATTAATGTAGATATTTTCTCCCTTTGTAACTCCAGCCACCTCACAGTCAGATCTATCGTTAGTTCGACTGTTCACACAATGATCAACAACCATACGTACATTCTGAAAAAAACAAAACAAAATGAGATACTGATATAGTTATCAAAAGATACATGAAAAATAAAGTACACAAAAGGCCTTGATTTATATCAATTCACATTCATTTACATCAATTCACAATGATTGACACATTTTCCTGGTTTGTACAGTTTTCTCTTTTTCGTATCTTCATGTTGAATATTCAGTAAGAGAAAACATCATACCTTTCTGTCTCTAAAAATATCAATTCTATGCCAAGCGCCATCATTCAGTCTATTAGCTCCGTTTATTCTCATGGAGATTTCTCCAGTACCGTGATTAATTCTCAGTAGTGGTTGACCATCAATGAGCTCCAGAGAAATGAAGTCAGTAGGATCAGATGGGTTGACTGCAGAAACAGGACCATTATACAGTATAAGTCCATTTGGATTGGATGTCAGGATTTCTATACTTGTACGACTCTCCTCACACTGCTCAAGTGGCCTGTAGAGGGCATACCCTGTCCCATCAAAACTCTGCCGCAACTTTTGACATCTGGGACCTGTAAACCCATCAGGACAAATACAGCTGAAAGAGAAAAAATTGAAAATGACTGTGAACATCATGACTCATATATGACTGTGAACATCATGACTCATATATGACTGTGAACATCATAACTCATATATGACTGTGAACATCAGGACTCATAATTATATGACTGTGAACATCAGGACTCATAATTATATGACTGTGAACATCATGACTCATATATGACTGTGAACATCAGGACTCATAATAATATGACTGTGAACATCATGACTCATATATGATTGTGAACATCATAACTTATATATGACTGTGAAAAATGTTTGACATGTGGACACTTCTACCAATGGTCAGCTACTTGTTTGCCAAGTTTGAAATCAGAATATGAGAATTAAAGGCTACTTCAGACAATGTTCACAAGGTAAAGACAGAAGTAGAAAAAAGAAGCAGAAAACAGACAAACAAGACACAGCACACTGTATTCTTTCTTTAAAGAGAAAGCATAAAAATCACCCATGAACTAGAACTAAATAAATACAAATAAACCCAACAATACTTACCTAACAACCCCCCAGAGATCTTTCTTACATTCCCCTCCATGGTAACAGTAACCTGGTGTACATTCAATCTCTGGTGGGAATGTTTTAGCCCGACAGCCACAAGTACCATTTATGCGTGTATCAACACCAACATAAGATGCACCATACGTGTTCACTAGCTTCGGAGTGTCAGCCACAATTAATTCATTATAACAACCACCCTCACAGGATTCAAACTGACACATATCAACAGGTACCATGGCAATCTCTCCTGTGTTTTTCACTCCATCTGTTTGCAACAAACTATTGAACTGAAGTTGAACAAACATTAAAGTCAGTCCTCTGTAAGAGTTATACATTCATTAACCAGAATGGAGAAAAGAAAAAGAGAAGATGTCAATATTCTGTACTGAAGTGACACCATTCTCACTGACTAGTCAGGTGAAAAGATTACTTGACAACAATAAAAAATAATACAGCATACCTTTACAAGTTCCTAAATTTGTAAACTTCCTAAGGACAGCCAAAGTCATTCTAATGAAATATAATTGTAAGAAACTTATAGCCAGTTTACAGAGTTAATAATGATTTTTCTCATTTAAATATTTCATAAAAAAACATTTTAAAGTTAGATCAAGCACTTCATACCCCTTGCCTATCAGAGGCAACAATCCCTTCGATACGACTACGTTGGTAATATGGTGACCCATGGGCAGCTATCATAACATCAGTGTATGTATCATATCCCATAATGCTGAGAACTTCAACATTTGCCACTTTATCAGGAGCACTAGAGCCGTAAAGCTTTTCAGCCATTCTAGAACGGAACTTCTCCATCATGCTTGGTCCGAACGATGATGGCCCACCTTCTTTTTTGGGCTTGGTGAGAAAATCTTTATCAGTCACACCTATAAAAAAGTGGAATGCAATTCTCAAAAAAACATTTTATAACCTCTGTTAAATATAGTGTCAACAACAGAGTCACAAAAAAGTCTATCTCAATTAAAGATATTGGCAAAATCAATTAAAAGTCAATCAGAGTATTTGAACACTTTTCTGACTTTTGGCTTTTTCATACGTTGATGAAATTCATTGAACAGTTCATTTCAGTTTACATTTAAACATTCAGAAATAGTAAAATATAAGCCAATGTACATAACTGAAAAATTGCTGAAAAACGGCGTTAAATCAAATAAAAAAAAAGAGTAAAATTTAAAGTTACCATCAATTCTAATAGCTCCAGCATTGAAAAGCGCATCGTCTGTGACAAATATAATGGTGATACGTATTTTAGATATCTTGACTAGACCTTTATTATCTTCAACTCTCACACTGATTTCAAATGACATTTCTGGTACATTACTCAACAATGTGATTTTTCCTGTATCTGGCTGAACACTGAAAGTAAAAAATTGCTGCAAGATTTGAAATCCCGTGACTAAGATCACATTAGTATTGTTCCTTACTGAAAACTTTTCAACTAATTTTCTGGAGTAGCTTAACAGTGTTTGAATGTCATTGTTTCACTATCAAACGGAAAAACTAGTTAAACAAAAACAATACATAAATACTTACGATACAAAGTATCCAGAAACTGCTGTGTTTTCTAAAGTATAAGTTTTCGGGTCAGGGTCGCTGGGGTCATCAGGATCGTTAGGATTAACAATTCCAATTTCTATATTGTTGAACATTCCTGTAAATATACCGTAGGTAATGTTATAATCCATTGTTTAGAATAACAGGACAATGATTAATATCTTCACATGGCTTTATACAAAATACACAAAATAAAACTGAGAAGAATATCTACACAGGACTTGCCAGATATATACATATTAATTCTGTAATTTTATAAATTTCTCCTAATGGAGATACATATAACTGATTTGTTGTTTTTCAATAAAATCTTGATTTACAGAACATATAGGACTTGCAATGTATGCTGATAAATAAATCAACATTTTCCAGTTCCTTTTAACTTCCTTCAATGAATAATGATTATATTATACAGATTTGCAGCCAAAAAAAAAACATTCTAATTTTTTTACATATTAATTACAGTTAACATCTCCTGAACGGCCCTCTCTTGAGGTAAACCTTCCTTCAACAACAGCATGATTTTTTTCCCACTATACAATTTAACTATTAATTTAACTTCTCTAGAGTGACAACCTCTCAACAACAACATAATTTTGCTTCTCCCAAAGGGAGTTCCTTTGGAGAGGTTGTACTGTACCCATAACACTGTTTTCATGAAAATCAAAATTGATAAAATAATGCAACTTCAGCTTCACCTTGGCAATAATTTACTAATGAAAATTACTGAAGTTAGATAAATTGATTGGAGTAAGGCAGTTTATCCCTATAATAAAAGTAAGTTATATTATGATAATATTTACCTTTGTAATTGAAGACTGTTATATACTGATAACCATCATTGTGGTCATTGTCATTTTCATTATGAATCTCAACATTGAGGAATCTATGTCCACACTGCTGATCATTTCGACCGGATACTCCAAACAGATCACACATTTTGATCGGAAGCACGACAACCCGCTCTACTTCACTATCAAACCTACCAGTAACATACACAGTGCCTGTCCCGCGTCCACCATCACCAGCTGCAAAAATAAGTACAACTTTTACTATCTCAATACATTATCTAGGATACAGAGGGAAAAATATTGATATCCACGAAAGTGACAATACCATGTCTAAAACATGAAGGGAAAACAACACAGACATCTTTGAAAACAACACAGACATCTTTGAAAACAATACAGACATCTTTGACAGCAACAACCAAAAATTTCTTCCTAAAACATCATGAAAAAGAATTTCATAACTTAAATTGAGTTATTCAGCAAATGTAATCTTATTGATTTTTCTCAACAAGGTAAGGGCAGTCAGTGTACATAAATTTAAACACTGTAGAAACGCTCTAGACTGATTCCTCTATAAATCAGTTTCTCCTCCAAATTGTTTCATAAAATTATCTCTGTAAACAGGTTTCCCAAGCATTCCACACATAGGTCACCATTTTTCAATAATGAAATTTAACAAAACTTTACATTTTACTGTATAACTTATTGGTGAGATATTTCGTGCATTTTTTTATCAAATAAACTTACTGAATAATAAACAGGTAAAAATTTAAAACAAAAACATACATGGATTGAAATCCAGCCTGAATTTAGAACACTGAGCGGAGGCTCCTTCATGATTACAAGCTAATTCAAAAGAGAAAGGTTGTCCATTTGTAGCATTATCAGCATCCACTGCAGACAATGTAATAACACTGTAGTCATTAAAGTCTGTGTTTTCTGTTAGAGTTGGTTGATAATCGGCAGCAAAGTCAGGAAAGTTATCATTAACGTCTCCCACTGTGACGATCAGAGTGGCTGTTCCTGTGTTCTGAGGGGAACCTGAAAATAAACGAAATACCACAATACAGAACACACAAAACATATTCACTAAAATAATAAGACAATAATTTAGGTCATACAAAACAAGATGACAGGAACTGTCACCAAACAATTTTTTCACGAGACCTTGCACGCAGAATATTACAAGTGCATAAAATAAACAGAGGGCAATAAGTTCACAAAAAATGATTGAATCACAAAACCGCAACAATATGGACTATGGATAACGTTAATTAAGTGAATGTTTTGTCAAAATCCATTGAGAGATGTAGGAGCTGTGCACAGAAGAACTAGTGGACAACCACCCACCTACATTCCCCAATCCAATAACCCGATTTTTTCCTTCAGAAAACCTGATTAAAAATTGTTGGTTCACAGTTGTGTAACTGACTAATAAAAATTTACCTGGACCGAAGCATTCTGATAGAAATTTTGACAAAAAAGTTGAATTTTTTAATCCAGCTTTTCATTTTCTGTGCAACATCTTCAAAATAGCATTTGTGCCATTGGTCAATTTTAGATATATACCAGTCCCAGATAGCATTTGTGCTATTGGTCAATTTTAGATATATACCAGTCCCAGATAGCATTTGTGCTATTGGTCAATTTTAGATATATACCAGTCCCAGATAGCATTTGTGCTATTGGTCAATTTAAATCCGAATGACAGTGGCTAAAGTTTAAAGACTGGCCTCTAAACTTGTGTTTATATCTTTCAGCTTTTATCTAGCTTCCAGAAAAGAATTTATCTAACGAAGCTGTGGTTACCATTAACATTATCAATAGCCAAGATGTGGACTCTATGGACAGGTACAGTTTCACGATCCAGCAAGTTTTGTATGGTAACTACACCACCCTGATCAATGGCGAATCTTCTGTTAAGGTCTGTTATCCTTTGTATGTAATATCTATAAACAGAAAAAAATCTAATTAAGCAAAAAGTCTAAGAACAACACAAGATAGGATTTATAGCATTAAACTGAAACAATGCCATCAAAGAAATTAATTTACTTGAACAAAATGTTTGTTTTTATGGTGTAATTACTTATGCACCATGAAGATGTATGAATGAAATAAATATATTAAATCTGATTGTTCATCAGTCCTTCCAGTCACCTATGATCTAAAACAGTTAACAATTTCTCAAAACAAGTACAAAGAACTAGCAAAACATTAAGTAAAATCACCGAGTCATATTAACACTTTGGAAATATTTTAGTATACTTACTCGAATGAACCAAAATCAGGGTTGATATCCCTGTCTGTAGCATTAAATGTTGCCAATGAGTAACCAATCGGGGTATTTTCTGGAACAGTGACTGGTATTTCACTCACTTCAAACTTAGGTACTTCATCATTATAATCACTCACATCTACTAATATGTAAGTCTCAGCTCGTCTATTATTATTGGGACCTGGTTCGGGATCAACAGCATATACAGTTATATTGAAATGTCTTTGTGACCCTGAGGGTTCATCATAATCCACAGGCTGTAAATTAGAACAAAAAAAAAGGATTTTTTTTAAATGCACAATGAAACAAAATATGAAATAAATCAATATGCATGTAATACGGTTTTGTTTAACAAATAAAAATATCAAATTAAATCTTACAAGTACCTCATTATATTTTATCTGTTCATTAAGTTTCAATTAACTTCTTAAGTTGTAGCCATAGAAAAAGTCTTACCACATATATTTTCAATACACCCTGATTTAATGCCCTGTCCTGGTCCATCTGGAAGTGTGAGGCATCCTTAGTGGCGATTGTGTATGTAATGACAGCATTAGGACCAGTATCATAATCAATAGCTTGAACTCTACCAATTTCATCTGGTTTATAAACACATTTTGATGAAGTAATAGCATTTTAATGTCATCATAATCAGCAAGTTGTTAATTGTAAATCAGTACTTCTTAAAATCAATCAAGTCTGAAGGACCAGCAGCATTTCAACACTGTCGTTAAGGCAAGTCTCCCTAAAAAACTGATCATTCAGTAAAAGAATGCAAAAGCATCTGAGCCCGAGGTTATAAAGCATGAAATCGGTCTCTGAGCCCAAATCTCATATTTTGTCTTTTAGAGTTCACAGTTAGTTAAGATCAGACAATAATGACATTATTGATACATTATTCTGACAGCATAATTGACCTGAATATATCTTTAAACATTAATTATCTCTATATTTTCAACTATAATACTTAGAGAACAGAATTGAGATTTGAGCTCAGAGACTGTTCTCAAGTTTATAACCTTGGGGTTTGGATATTTGAGCTATGTGAACTATAAGTATAACCACTAGGACTAAGATCAAGATGGAAAGTGTTCTGGTGGATATCACATTGAATATGTTCCAGTATGAAGTCAAAGTATGACAAGTTTAATTATACAAATTTGCATAAAGAAGAAAAAAGGTTTCACTGTGTTAAAAGGGTGGAGGCTACTTAGATACACTTCATGAGTGAATTAACGTTATGGCGTGGTGCCAGAATGACAGTGCTGTTAAGACTTTATTACATACATGAGACAAACAGTCAAAATGACTTCAAATCAACTCCTAAACTAAAAATGTGCAAATTATACAAAAATGTAAAATAGAGCTACATACAATATATGGGAGACCATCAAGTACAGTCTGACTGATCTTTAAGAACATTGCATATATGAGACCATCAGACACAGTCTGATCACTTAGAACATTGTTTATGGCAAAAAGCAATTATTTAATTAGATACAAAATTACCTGACAGCTGATGTTCAGACAATGGAAATCGGTATGATTGGTTAAAGAAGGGTGCATTGTCGTTTTCATCCCCAACATATACAGTCAATGTCCCAGTACCAGAGCGTCTTTCAACAAGACCTTGATCAGTTGCTTCAACCACGATATAGTATTTGTCAATAACTTCTCTGTCAAGGCTTTGTGTCGTGAAGATATCAAGAGTGGTGTCATCAAGCCGGAATACAGACTCTGGGCGTATTTCCAACACACTAACATCGACCGTACCATTCTCCATATAATCATAATCTTCAGCTTTCACTCGTCCAACACGAGTGTCTGACATAAATCGTGAATATAATTAATAAATAAATCAAATAAATGTGTTAATACATAGATTTTTAGGTGAGAAAGCCATTCCCCTTCAGCATGGTTTACATTTATCAAATAAGAGTTCGCAGAATAAGCTTCTTTTGAGCTTAATATTAAAAATTCACCAATTAGTACAATAATGTATAACAAGGTTGTCCAGGACTGGTCTCAGTATTGCAGATCTCATTTCAAAATAAGGCTTAATTTCATGCTTTTCTAAAACATGACTGGCTAATTTGTCAAGCTGAAAACAAATGTGAAAATACAACAGATCAGTTTTCTATCAATTTTAACCCTTTGCCTCATAAGCATATTAAAAACAAACATACAAAATAACAATTTATTTAAGAAAATCGGTTTATTTCTCACCGACCGTGTGGGAAACATTGTGGCAAAAGAAGCCATCATGTATTACATGCAATGGCATCTTTTGCCATAATGTTTTTGAAAGTCATCTGCTTCAGATGCAGAGAAATGTGGGATAATGAGGCAAAGGTTAACTGCTGTTGATGAGTAAAACAATGATATTGTTCTCTGTTGTTCTCTGATATAATCTCATACAACATGTTGAAGAATTCAGTTCTCATTGATATATACATGAATAATGTTGTATGCACTATTTCTCTACTGAGACTGTACTGCAATACACATCAGAAAGCTGGTGAACATATAACAGCTGACTGATCTAACTAAAACTTAAAGAAGTCCAACTTCTGTTGTTAATTATTTAAAAATACATACAGATGCTAGATGAAAGGTTTGTGTATAAAATGGATTTTTTAAAAAAGGATGCCATATAATAAATGCCTGAAGTGATAGCCTGATTGATCCAAGATTTTACCTAATATAGCAAAGATTTTACATACCGTATCAAGCATGTTACCTACAGTATCAGAGACATTACCTACAGTATCAAATATTTTACCTACTGCATCAGGTATGTTACATACTGCATCAAGAATTTTATCCACTGCATCAAAGATGTTACCTTTTTTTATCAAATTTCAGACAATGAATATAACTATTGTAAACATACAATTAAAATTTTCAGGATTCATGATTTTATCACCAAGAAAAAAGTTAATAATGAAATGCATACCAACTGGTTGATTCTCCAGAACTCTAAACTCTGAATCTTCCACAGGGAAGAATGGATCATTGTCATTAATATCTTTTGGTCTTACGCTCACATCTCCGTATCCTAACAACGGATTAACAAGATCATCTGCGACCACGACCATAAATTGAAACTCCGCTTTTCCATCCGGGTAATCTCTGTCAAGTTTTTTAATTATAGACAACTCTCCGGTGTTAAGATCTATATCAAAATATTGCTGGTCTTCAGGACTAGGAAAACTGAGTCTGTAGTAAAATGTATTAACACCATCATTATCCAGGTCTGTGGCAGTCACCTAGAAATACACAGAAAAAACAGGGACAGGTTAATACTTTGTTCAAAGTGTGCAGTTTAGGAGATAAAACAGCGACAAGTTTATACTTTGTTCAAAGGGTGCAACAAGAAATGTAAAAAAATGGTTTATTTGAAACTGTAGCAGTCAAAAATAGCAAATAATTTTAAATTCTTACATAATGTTTTTTTTTAATTTGTAGGCATAAATTATAGTTTATGGGTACATAAAATAAGTTTTTATTATCTTTCTATCTTTGCAAGTGAATTTACAGTAAACTAAATGTGTGCAATGGAACAGTTAATCAATCAATAAACTAGCAGTAATTTTGATAATCTGATTATAACTAATGGTCACAAAACAAACAAGATAACATAGCAGGAACATGACTGAAGGTAAAATAAAATTACATTAAATATAAGTATTAATTACCTTTGCAATGACACCAATATCATCTGGATCTTCCTCTGTAAAGTCATCAAACTCATAAGTGCCAGTGACAACTGGACGATTATCATTTACGTCTGTAACACTTACTGTGACAGTTGTGGTAGCTGAATTCTTTGAATCATCAACAACAACTTCAAATATATATTTCTGGAACTGAAATACAAAGCAGGGAGTATTTGAACAACTATGGGAAGTAGCAGGTCATAAAACTTGCAACTAACACCTTACATAATACATACAGCTAACACCTTACATTAAACATACAGCTAACACTTTACATTTAACACACATATAACACCTTATATTAAACATACAGCTAACACCTTACAGTTAACATACATATAACACCTTACATTTAACATCCATATAACACCTTACATTTAACATACAGCTAACACCTTACATTAAACATACAGCTAACAACTTACATTAAACATACAGTTAACATCTTACATTTAACATATATATAAACTTAAATTTTTATTACAGTCCACTGGTTTTTATTATGCTTGGTTGATTCAAGGCGTTGAGAATTGTAGGTTATTTTTGCATCTTTTTTCACTTAGAGTTAATGACATATATATACAAAATTGGAATGCCGAAATAAACGAGTCATCCCGTGCCAGTACATACCGTTTATTTTCGAAATTTGAATTTAAATCATATTTTAACCTTATTAATATACCAAAATATAGAGTTGCTTTTACCAAATTAATAATGTCAAGTCATAGACTAGAAGTCGAAATGGGAAGATGGAATAGATTATTACAAGAAGATTGGAAATGTAAATTTTGTGAAAAGTTAGAAGATGAATTTCATTTTGTATTAGAATGTTCTTTGTATTTGAACCTAAGAAAAAAATATATTGATGGTTATTTTTGGAAACGTCCAAACATACCTAAATTCATTGAACTTTTTACATCTGTTGACTTACATATTATTCAAAACCTTGCTGTTTATATTTACAAAAGTTTTAGGTTACGAGATAGTTTTGTTTATGTTTAATTTTTCTTCACACTTGACTATTGTTTGTATGTGTCTCGCACTTTTCTCATTATATCTATATATGTGCGCCATTACCAATGTAATATTTGGAATGTTTATATCATTCCCGTTATAATATAACGTATCTATATTCATATACATGTAAATAACTTGTAAACTGTTGGGCTTCATGCCTTATGTTTATCGAATAAAGTAAAGTAAAGTATATATAACACCTTACATTAAACATACAGCTAACAACTTACATTAAACATACAGCTAACGCCTTATATTGAACATACATATAACACCTTACATTTAACATACAGCTAACACCTTACATTAAACATACAGCTAACACCTTACATTTAATATACATCTAACGCCTTACATTAAACATACAGCTAACACATTAAATTTAACGTACAACTAAAACCTTACATTAAACATGCAACTAACACCTTACATTAAACATACATCTAACACCTTATATTAAACATACACAACCTTTGTGAGCTTTGTACCAACAACTAAATGAGAACAGCAGTACTGAACATGGCTAAATCATTCAAATGTCTACTGTTATAATTATCTTATAATTATTTTTATAATTATTATTAAATCTAGATAAGAAATGCCAAGATCTAAGAGTTTTTTCATTAAATTATATCAATTTACATAAATACAATTTATAGTGACTAGATATTAGTATTACATCAGGGCCTTTTTCATAGTCCAGACTGCTTTCTACGATAATATCTCCTGTCTGCCGTTGTACAGAAAATGGTACTGGACCCCCTATTGACCTGACGTTGTATGTTAGGACAGCAGCTGTAAATAAAAAAGTTAGGATGGTAATATCATGTGACTTTAACTGCAAGACATATTTTATATAACATTATGCAAACTGTAAATAGTAAGATAAATATTGTTAATAATATGTAATACAATGTATGGTATGTTTTCTAAATAGAATGGTTTGTGTTGCACATAGGCAGGTTACAATAAATGATGTATGTGCTGTAAAGAGTAAATTACCAACTGCATATAGACAGGTGCAGATTATGAATTGTGAAAACATGTTGAAAATATTACAGCTAATAGAAAAGCCATACTGTTATTGAAGTTGCAAGGTCATATACAACAATCAAGAATGTGGTTTTCTCCTTAAATTTGAAATTAACTAGATAGACATTTGACCAGATATTAGAAATAAGAATCACTGAAACAATGTATGAAATCACTTACTGGAATCAGGATCAGTAGCTCTGACCCGAGCATCAGGTATGTTAGAGCCACTTTGTAAATCTTCCGGTGCACTGAACTGGTAGTTATCTTGATCAAACACTGGTTTATTATCATTTACATCATTTATCGTGATCTTCACAGTTACTTGTCCTGTAATGGCACAAACACTGGGTGTATTTCAGTGTGACATATGGATGGGTGCCAGTATAAAATTTCTAAAAACCTGAAAATATTGCTGGGGGCCTTCACATAGTCTCTATAAAATGATAGACAACTACTCCTTGACACTTTACCGATTACGTGCTGCGGGAATGCAACCCCACCAATTTCTGAACAAATGTAGACAATGTGGAAAAACAATCCTCAAGGTCCTTAAAAAACTGGAAATCCTGTACAAACTGGAAAACTTGCACTCTGCATATGGCTCACCTGGAGGACCAGGTTGGTAACACAGAAAAACTGGGTTTGTCTATGGACGGGATTGATGGTCATTAAACAAATGAAACACAATGTGAATCAATAAATCAAACCAATCATAAACAATGTGAATCAAAACTATTCTTAAAGTGGTGTAAAGGGCTTGATATGTAAAAACACGTAAAAATATTTTCAGTTATTTACAAAGATTAAATATTATGCTTTCATATTATGCAACAAAACAAGTCTAACCAAATGCGCAAAATAGTGTTTTATTGCGATAAACACTGCACCCCTTTATCGACTTCTCTTTATTAGTGAGAATCATTTAGGGGACGGCGCTTTAGGGGGGCACAGTAAGGTACAAATTAGCGTCAATCAATACATTACATAATCAATAAACCAATTTAATTTCAATGTGACCTTTAATCTAAAAAAGTCTGTACATCTTTGGTGATATAGTGAAAACTACACTAAACAAACTATTGTGTAGAAGATGCAGTAACTTCTTACAGACATCAGACAAGCATAATTTTCAAAATTATATGAATTACATGCGATACTGGTTTACTGAAGACCGACCAAGGATAATATTTGTTTCAAATCCCATGCAATGGACTCTGTATAATGGGTTTATTAATGCATTAATTATAGTAAACGTTTTAAAACTATAAATTCGTGAAACTTGATATCACAAAATAGCCAGTTACAAAATAATGGAACTGTTCTTGAACACCATTAGGCAATGGTTTATTTTGTATAATGAGCAAGCCACAGGTAGGCTGAGCATATAGCTACATTGTGGAAATAAAGAACAAGTTCAACAAAGTTCTGGTAGAATTGAGCATTAAATGAATCTCATATTTTCAATGCTCTCAAGACAATAAGGAAATCATAGGTTATAGTAAATATAACCCAGAAACAGGATCCTTTGTCCATTTAATTTGGGGATATTGAATTGTACTCATCCTGAACACGAGTTTTCATCTGTTCAAAAATTTTAACTGTTGACAAATAGAAATGCATGAAAGACAAATGTTATGTCGTGTTATTTAGCTACAGTTTTAACCACATTTTGCAGCTAAACACATTGATTCTGTTCTCCATAAGATGAATTTTAGATTAAGATGATTCAACATTTTGCTGTGAGATAATACCTGTATTATGTTGTCCATTATTAAGTAAAGCTGAGGGAGCATTATCCACGGCTTCTACGATAAGATTAAAAACATAATTTTCACTCTCTCTATCAAATATTCCTTTTGCATACAGTTCTCCGGTTCTCTCGTCTATGCTAAATAATGAGTTAGAGCCCGCTATTTGATATTTTTCAATCTGGAATTTAAAACATTCATTTCATCATGAAAAGTTACATGGAAAGCAAAAATTATATCAATATAATCTAACTAGCTTCATTACATGAGCACAAAATGATTTATTTCCATTCCAATAAATAATCCTTATCTAAAAGCGCAATAAACATTCACACATCATGTAACTCATGAAAAATCACATGAGTACATATTCCACATGCTAAGCAATACTTGTTAATCCTTGATTAACACTTTCAATATACATTAGCAGTAAATTTGAATAGATGAGATTGTATTTTATTTGCATATAAATGATCACAACTTTATTCAAGACTAAGCCACTGACCAATTTTCATAACCCTTTGGCCAAATTGCAACAGTGTTCACAAGGTGAACTTCCTGCTCAGGTAAGCTATAAAGGGACAAAATTATGATAACCAAATTGTACCTTACGAAAACAAATATAAATACCTGATTATTTCTAGAACTTCTGTCGTTATCAATGGCACGAATTGTGTCAATTAGTTTTCCTGACCCATCACCAGTATAGTTTCCTTCATCGAAACTCAATTCAAGCCATCCAGATTCAGAAGATTTTGCAGGAAAATCAGGAATATTGTCATTTTCATCATCTACATTCACAATGATAATTCTATCATTGTATGTATTGTAAATATCCTGAAATAATAGCAGAAAAATATGTTGTTGTGCTCAGAAATATTGTTATGCTCAGATATAAAGTGGAACAGACAGGAACTCCCATAGACAAGCATAGACAGAATTTACAGGCTGGTAGTGGCTGTAAGTAGCAAATTCCAGTATTCAGTATAAAGTAAAAACTATGTCAAAATTGAATTAGGTTAAAATAATACAGTCCAGGATCTTGACTTAGATATTTAACGACTTCAGGACCTATATTAGATATGTTTATATGCAGGTTGTCAGCTTACCGATGCTCGAAGTGTTACACTGTAACGTTGGGTTTTCTCGTAATCCAAATACTTTGCAAGTAGAAGCTCTCCCATTGTCACACTCGTATCATTGGTGTTCTTATTTTTTGCTATAAAGATTGCTTCATCACCAACAGGGTACTTGGTTGTAAATGTCAAAGCATTGCTGTTGCTGTCATCAGATCTTGCTGTAAATGTCATCAGCTGGGTTCCAATATTCTCAATTTCTGACACATTAATAGTAAAATCAGGTGGGTTACTCCCAATCCATGTAGGTGGTTGGGTAGTATCTTCCCTCACGATTCTAATACTCACAGATGCATTTGAATGTCTTGGAGGTACACCACGATCAGTAGCAACTGCTATTAAATTAACAACCTACAAAATAATAAAGAGAGCAGGCTATTAGTCTTAATCAATTTGGTAAATGTGCACCAAGCTGGAACTAGAACGATTTGGTAAAACACTACCGGTAGTTTTATTGTTCTGGAGATATTTGAAATGACTGATCAACAAATCTGCATAAAAACATACCTGAGGTTCTGAGGGTAATGCAGCCTTCACTTTAATCTCTCCCGTGTATTCTGCCAGATCAAAGAATTGACTATCAGATGCAAACGAGTAACTGACTTGAGCATTAACTTGAATATCCTTGTCTTTGGCTTCAATGAAAGCAACCACTTTATTTATTCCTAGACTGTTAGGAGCAGTAAAATCGTAGTTGTTTGACGTAAAGATAGGATCATTATCATTTATGTCATTGATCAAAACCAACAGAGAACAAACATTCTCTGAATTACCACCATCAGTCGCAACAACATTAACCACAAGTTTTGATGCTCCATCAAGGTCAGTTTCACGATCAATGGGAACCTTTGTATACAAATCACCAGTAGTACTATTAATTCTAAATTTTGAATCTCCTTCGACACTATAAGTCACTTCTCCAAAGCGGCCATGATCTCTATCAGTGGCTTGAACCTATAATGTAGAAAACACAAGGCATAGAGTGATGTCATCATCATTCACCAATGTAAAACAGGGTATAAATATCTAATCTAATCTAAAAATCTATGTGAGCCATTGGAAGAACCTTTGAGAGGTAAAGTTTATAAAGTGGATGGATGTGTGATTGCTAGGCAGTCTCCATTAATGTGAACCCAACAGATGACTTAGTACAATAGTTGTATCTATGTGTTAATGACTTTGCACAATAGATGTATCTATATGTTAATGACTTTGTACAATAGTTGTATCTATATGTTAATGACTTTGCACAGTAGATGTATCTATATGTTAATGACTTTGCACAATAGATGTATCTATATGTTAATGACTTTGCACAATAGATGTATCTATATGTTAATGACTTAGTACAATAATTGTATCTATATGTAAATGACTTTGCACAATAGATGTATCTATATGTTAATGTGTATCGATGTCTACCTGTATCACAAAAGCATCAGCCACTTCTTCATCAACACTAGGATCGTAACTTAAACAGTCATCAAATGAAGGACGATATTGATTGTCAGTCAAAATGTTAATGGTGACAGTGCCGGTTGACGACAGACTGTTCGTTTTACCACAGCATCCACCATCATCGGTTGCTATGACACGAAGCTCATAAGTAAACTCCTGAATTAAAGCTTGATCTGTGGCAATTATACTCTTCAGTTTAATGCTTCCCGTGTCAGAGTCAATTTCAAATTTCTGATAGGCTGAAATTTTAAAATCAGAATGTGCTACAGATGCAATTTTGCTAAATATATGGAAATGTCTATCACTACTACTTGACTTTAAACATAATATCAATCCACATATGTATATATCACTTTAAATCCGCAGAAAAAGTTGTGAAATATTTTGTCACTTATTAAATTTCCCTGTACATTGAATTTGGGCTTTCGATTATAAAATAAGTAATTCAACAAACGTTTTTTAAAAAATTTAACAGAGACATTGAACACGTAAGATGTATCTTTAAAACATATAGCAGGGTTTATACTGGCCTTCATAGGAAAGTAACCATTTTGGCCTAATATACTGACCTTGAATACTTAATGGTATACAGGAATTTTATGGTCATTAATGGATAACATTAAACCATATCAAGAAAATTTCCAGCTATTTCCAGAATTATATTCATTTCAATTACTTGCGCTTTGTCTATTTTATACTAATATCACTTACTGATTTCTTACTTATGACAGCCAGTACACATTTCAGACCAGAAAACCTAACATTATCAATACTGTTGGTACAAATAGTCTTCGTTTTTATCATCATACTTACGTTGAGCAAACCTATAGGTAACCTTATCACCGCTGTCTGCATCAGAAGCAAACACGTAATACACTTCTTGTCCCACAGGAGCGTCGTAACGTAACTGAGTGGTCATTGTGTCGGGGAACTTGGGTTTTTCATCATTGACATCCAACATAAAGATCTGTATGGTCGCTCTTCCTGTCTTAGGTATAGCTCCGTTGTCTTTAGCAAACACATTAAATTCATAGTTCTTGGGATTGATGAGGTCATAATCAAGATGCCTACAAAATACAGGTAAAATTATGGACCTCAGATATAACTACACAACAGAAGAATTCCTGTCAGTGTAAAAATTGAAATTAATAAGCATTGAATCTATGATGTATGTACACAACTACTTAAAAGCCTCATCCAAAGATAGATCCCCAGCAGCTTATTCATCAGCTGAGTTCAGTTTAAGAACAAAACTCTCCAAGTAGAGGAATTCTATTAGAAAATGTACGTGTAAACAGTGAATTTGATTTATAATTAAAAGCCTTATACCTTTAAACTGGATGTTTGTTATAATGTGGCATGACTCCCAAATTTTAACACAACATGATACCACAGGAGCATTACATGGTTAAATAGATTGTGTATACATAACTCAATGGTTAAACAAAGATTTTTAATCTAAATGTGCTATTTAAAATTACTACCCAAAGTAGACTGAAAATATACATGTAGGTTGTACGAAAATAAAGTCTTTAAGATGAAATACTCACTTGTTCACAACAAGAGAAGCAGTGACCGTATCGTCATCAATTCTTCGAATAGTTTCAACTCTAAACAAACTGTTATTAACAGAAAACATTATCTCACTGCCATAATCTTCATCCTTAGCAGTCACTGGAAAGAAAAGTTTAAACACATGTACATAAGTCTAGCATTCTACAGGAAAACAAGGTTTAAATATTTGATTCAGAGTAAGACTGGTTCTCAAACATTCATCTAGTACATTGTAATAAATCTGAACAAGACAACCAGTCACATAATGAATACTTCACACAGGCCAATTAAAAGGCTGTACTTAGTAATAGAGCAGTTGTTTTTGCACATCAACAATTAATTTTTTATGTCACTGGGTTTAACATTGTTTTTCAACAACTTTTCAGTTATATATGGCGACAGTTCACCTAACCAGTTTTCCTGGACTATATACCAATCAGTACTAACTTCCCTCCCACAAGGAGCTGGAAACTTGTCCACATATGGAGGAAAATAGAAATTTTTGTCAAATTTTCATAGAAGGGTATGACCTGCTACGACTGAGATTTGATCCCCGATCATGGGGTAACAATTCCAGCATACTAACCCCTGGACCACTGTCACAGTCACAACAATATTGATAAATTGAGAATTCAGTCCTGATGATATACTGATACATTCAAAGTTCTGAGTAAATATCGATATTTTGAAATGTACACAATAATCGAATATTAAAAATTGTTGATCTATTGTTTGAATCATAGGGAGCTAGCACGTTGAAGAGATGGTGTATAATGTTGTAGTAGGCCTAAAATAGCCACACAGACCAAAAACACCAATATCATATATATACATAAACAAGGGTTACAACTTCCGAAATGACAGTTTCTGCACCAATTTTGTGTAATATTACGTAACTTTTTCAGAAATCACTAAAATTTCTAATAACTGGTGTCTACTGATCGTCAATTTTGTTTAGTTGAATGAGGCCAAGCAGTTATTAGAAACATATAAACATATTATTAGTAACATACCAGTCAAAATGGAACTTCCTACTGCAATATCTTCTGGCACATTATCATGTGTATATGCCGACTTCGTAAATGTTGGTTGAAATTCATTTTTGTCTGTCACAAAAATCTGAACCTGATAATAAAACAAGAAAATGTTACAATTATATCTAGACAGGTTTACATGAGAACACAGAAAATAAGCATGTTTCTATTATTTCAAAAACAAAATGCAGACTTTCGTATCCAAGCCTGCTCTAACATACTCAACACCAAATTTGTTTTTTTTTAAGTATACTGTGGTATCATTTATTTTCATTGGGCTCAATTTTCCTGGTTTATACTGAAATGGCTATTTCATGGGAACATAAATTCACAGCTTTTGATTTTTTATGAAAAAAAATTTGCCTTTTTTTGTCATTTTCTTCATAACCTTGAAAGTGACGTAAAAATACAGGTTATTAGCCCTCAAGAGTAAAAAGAGGACCCCATCAAAAGTTATACTACATACAACAGATATTCATTGATAATCTTGTACAATTTTTATTATACGTGACAAATTTGACTTCTGTCATTTGCAAATTGATGATGTTGCAGGTACGGAGCAAAATTTAAAAGGCCTTTCGTGTTCACACCTTTCTCAGGTATGTCATGTCTGTTATTTTAACTTCATTTCAGCATATTTCTGTCTATTCAATATGGCATGTAAATGATTATTAATTATTATAGAACATAAACTGAGACCTGTTTCGTTACTGATTTTGGTATACATACTTTTCCTACTGATGATTACCCAAACAGTGACACATTGTCGGAGCCTGTTATTTTCCAGTTTTGGAACATACTGGAAGTTGTATTGTAGCACAATTTTGTTATCTGGCAATTTACATTTGTCAGGATTGATTTCATGGATCAACCGTCCCATGGAATCCATGAAATTAAATCCTGAACGATAATTAGTGACACTGCAGTATTACCATGAATCCATTTGTTCAAAGAAGCTTTTATATATTTATACAGAGTATAAAATATCTTATTTCTTATAATAGTTGAACACAAATACAAAATAAAGAGCTTAGCTTCATAAAGACATTTTAGTCTAGTAAAAAACTTACCAGTTTTTCTGACACTAAACCAGTTTCTTCTTCTGTGGCTTTCAGTGTCACGTTATATTCTCTCGGCCCTTTCTCATAGTCTATAACTCTATTCACAGTAATTCTGCAGCCTTTTATCTGATTGGTTGAAGGTAAAGCTTCAGCCATAAAAATAGGTGAAGGTTCACCATTCATGTCGAACACTTGGAAAATGACAGGTCTATCTTGGAATGAGAACACTTCAATGGTGTCAATTCTGAAAACAATAGTCGTATGAATTTATCAAACACATGAAATTCTTCAAAATTTCTTCTCCTATAAAGTCATGGTAGCTCTACACTGCCATGCTTTTCAATTATAATTAATAATTAGCACCAATTAAAGGCTTCCACAAAGAATGATGATAAGTTTTCAGCTGATTTGATAAAAAAATTCAGTGTTTTTTATCAAATCATCAGAGGCACTATCACACATGTATTGGATGAATTTTGTCTTCAACAAAAATCCTAAGGGACAGATATTTAATGTATTTTGTTAACTTATTGTAAAATTTGATTTAAAAAGAATGAATTTGAAACCAGGAGATGTCAGAATTACCTTGACAAGCAGAAACAATTGAAATTGGCCTGAGGTCGGCTCTTTTAAAACTTTGGTGTAAAAAATGAAAAATTTTGGAAATAACAAAAATCTTACATCTGACCACGTGTATTTTCTTCCTGGAAGTATAACATAATATTTTGTTTCATGAATTGTACTTCTCGTGCTCCAGCTTTAATCTCTACAAATGCTGTTGTACGCTGTGATGTACCCGCAGGGGCAGACAGATCAGTAGCAATAAAATGAATGTTGAAGATCTCATTTTCAGTGAATGGATTGCTACCTGAGCGTAGTATGTCAGCCTTGTTTCCTTGTATGTTCACAGTGAAGAACTGGTTCACCCTATTACCTGAAAAAATCATCTCACATCATGTATATTTGCAGTAACAAGCTGGGTTAAAATCAAACATGAGATTTTTCTTCAAATGGGGTTAATTTAACACAGTCAGGGTCATTTGGCGACTTTTCCAGCTTTAACAGTGGAGGAGTACCACCAAGGTAGAACCATCAACATTCCATAGGTCAGCTGGACAGTTTTCTCACATGTGAAATTAATCTGTTTCAGGGTTGAATTAAAACTCACAGTAGAGTTCGTCAGAGGCCAGAACCACTCAACCATGAGACACTCAAGTATGAGTAATGGATGATTTGATAATAAGATTATAAGACAATTCACAGCAAGCAACAGGTGCATAAATTCACTTTATCATACATGTGATCTTTATTCAAAGAAATTGAACTGATTCAAAATTTTACCATTTACAAGTTTCTTCATTTAAGTATATAACGTGCAAGGAAAGGAAAATACACATACTTGTTTGAGAATCCACTTCAAGGCGAATGTTTGAACCATCGTCTGGGTCCATAGCAGTGAGAGAATAGACAAGAATGCCAGCCGGAGCATTTGGATTAACAGCAGCCAGGAAAGGCTTCGGCACATTCGTAAATTGAGGAGGTTCATCATTCACATCCACAATTCCGATAACCTGTAACAATTCTTTGACAACTGAAATAAATGAGAAATAAAGAATAAAAAGCAAGTTAACATCAAACGGAGACAACTTAAAAGGGAGACAACTTAAAAAGGGAGGTAACTTTTTCCTTGCAGTCTGTTTTCTCTGATGTACACAAATGCCTGTTGATTTTATAATCTACATTATAATGAGAGACAATCATCGTGAGTTTTTATAGATGCAGCATATTCAATGTGTTGCAACAATTGAATGACTAGATTTCAATTAAAAACCAATTAAAAAATAGGAGTTAAGGAATCACTTCACTGGAGAATGAAAACTATGACTAACATGAACGTTTTCCAACCACAATGTGTAGGATATTGTAAATGTGACATTCAGATTTTTAAATATCTATTCACATCTGGATTGTATTATTTATAATATCATGTCCTAACATACACAGATCTATTTCAATATTTTGAAGCCAAATATGGGCAGACAAACTAAATGAAACTAAATGGTTGTCACAAACTATAATGTTGCCATTTCACCATGTTTGTATACAATAACTTCATTTAATAAATTAACTGCCTGTGCTAGAAAAGTACCAAAATTTCAAAATTTGTTCATTGGTCAGAACTGTCCATACTTTGTAACATGAACACAAAACAGGGTATACGGAGTTTGATTACTAATTTAGTGTTTTTATAAGTAACCTAAAATCCTTTTTTAACAAGAAATTATCAGGGCATGTTATCTACAGTTTTACACCATGAATAGCTCTCTAAAACAGTAGACTAGATGACACACACATCTTAACTTACTTATTTGTTTAGTTGTACAGTCATTATTTACACACAGAGATAAACTTGACAAGTTTAAAATCAAATTCTTTACATTTAACAAGGCTAAATAAACAGATTCAAAGTTTTGTCATATAACAAACACAAAGAAATAAAAGTTAACCGACCAGCCTTACAGAGAAATTTTCAGGAGATGAACAGATATTTTTCTTTGCATTTATTGTTTGTATGATTTTAAAACAAGCTATATATACGTATGTAATAGCAGTAAGCTTACAGATGATAGGAGAATTACATTTAGTAACATCTGTTACCAGCAAACTAACACTAGATGAGATAAAACAAACAAAAAAATGCATTTAATTAATTCAGCTTAATACAAAGCACCATTTCTGGTAGAACAGGTAGAACTTGTTAATATTTCATGAATCATTTATTGCAAAAACTTTTCTCAACTAAAATATTCATAATTAGACAATGCAGCAGTGACATTGAGTACATGAAGCCCTAGTTTCAGAGAAGAGGGATTTCCCTGTGAGGTCTTACCTGACTGGCATCCAGTTTCTACAGAGAAACATGCACAGAATTTGTACTTATATCCATACAGGAAAAATTGTCACATAACAAACATTTTTACATTGCCTTACTTTAACTTAAAATATTTATACATACATTGTATATGAGAGCAACTGGTGATTACTTTATACAGTAATGATTTTATGTAGGGGACAAATTTGTTGAGCAATATCTCATTTTATAGCAAACTTTTTTGCAAACTTAGTTTGAAGGAAACAAATCAGAAAGTGAAGCAAGCTGAACTACCTATATGTATGCTATAACAGTATATGCATACAATAGTGTCTTGCAAGGTAAGATTTGCAACTTCAGGGCTTTACGAATTTTTTTCAGGTTATTCATACTGTAAGATGATCAGCTTAGAATTTTAACTAGTTCTACAACAATTTCAACTCAATCTGAGTGGATTTCTACTAGGAATTACGAGCAGATAAGTGGATTAATCAAACCCTTACTTTTCTGAGTTCTAGACTCACTCAGTTGTTTAGACTCAGATAATTAACTTCACCTAAAATATTATTGAATGCTTAAGGCAACAGACATATATAATAATGTAATAATTTACATGCAATGGCAATAAGTCGGGGGATATGATTAGTTGATACATTACATGTCTATACAAAATCAATTTTGTCACAATGTATTTCAAAAAATGACAAAAGTGAGGAGCACCATTTTGGGCAACAAACACAAAACAATGATTTTCAAATGTTCACTGCTACACTTAAAATATCATGTATGTTTTGTACAATATATGTTTCAAAAGCACTTTTTGTTTTCAGTTAATACGAATGTTCATTTGCAAAGATCTCAGTTTGAATGAGTGAAGATTCATTCGAAAATGAACTAACAGTTCAGAGATAAAGACATAATTTTACACATCACTGTGTCACCCTGAACATCTGTTATCATTTTAACCTCACCATACAGGGCAACAAAAAATCTCATAGCTGTGTGGACAACAAGTTAGACATTACAAAATTCTTAAATAATGTATCATCACAACAGAGACACGATACAGGTAAAGGTAACTAACGTAAAACAGTAAAAGAACAGCATCCTGTCACACTGGTCAGTTGGAAAACTGATAACACAATGAAACCATGTTTAGGAGAGATGCATTCAGTGATTTTTTCTCTTCTTTGTTTGGGTCTAGTAAACGAAACCTTCCCAATTGAAAATAAAGGCATTTTTTCAGAATTTCTGACCTAAAAGTTCCCAATTTTGGCATCACACCAGGGATGTCACTGATTCAGGAAGGGAAAAATCCACTGAATCTAAGCATTCATCTTACAGGACCTCCGTAATCAATACCAGCTGGTTTGACGTATTAATGGATCTGATTTGATGGACCACAACTGGTCAGCTTTTATAAAGGAGGCTTTGATAATTACATGACCACGAAATATTAATGAAGTAAATTCACAGCAAAGTGAGCTCTCGTTTTGTAAGGGTATACTGAAATGACTCATGAAAGTTTTTTATTATATCAATATTTTTAAGTAACTCCCGTGCTAATTTTTTGTTTAATTATGGGAGAGGTAGTAATGTATTCAAATGATCGATAATTTTTATTTAAAAAGTCACATGACAGGATTACCATGTAGCTATTTACTAACCCGAGTATGTTTTGTAATACACATTCATTTCTGTATGAGTCACAGCCATACAATACAAACTGTTTTAAAAGAATTAAAACCTTCAAGTTAACATGGCGCCATCAACTTGTTTTAAGTGGAAGAAAAGTATAAGGAAATAAAACAATGAGATAAGACCTTCATGCGCAATTTGAAGATAAATTTTTAAAAAGCCATCTTTGCATATAATGATACATAATAACATTTAAATTGTAATGTTTCAGTAATATCACGACTTTTTCCTCCTATTGCAGGGGCCATTTATAGGTGTTATCCCCTCAGGAAAAATCTTTTTGATTTTGAAGAGGGCAAAGCCTATTTGTATAGCATTAACAAACTAATACTTGTAATAACTTAGTGAGGATCAAAAAGTAAAAAAACACTCTGTACATATGCACGTATGAACATTAACATAAAACAGTGAACATATAGGGATGTCACTCATTCAGTCATTGGCATATAAATTATATTGATGTTTCGAGAAAATATCAACATTTCAAAACAATATTGATAATCAACTAACAGAAAAAAATCATTGACATATTATCATTCAAATCTATGACAGTAGTATTTAAACAAATTTTGTTAAAGCGCAAGCCCAAACTATAAGTGGATTGTTGAAAATGAACAATTTTCCATGAGCCTAAATTCACGATTTTGAATAAGTTCACTAGCTTAAAAAGAAATTGGCTTCTGGCTATGGGCATATGGGTTAGCATGGAGATTTTGACAGCCCAAAACTGTACGAGCAAAGAATCTTTCAAGGTGAATGGTATACAACGTAAATACATGCTTAATTATCTTGTTCACAATATGCAGATTAAGTAAGATTGAGTACGACTTATTCATTCAAAATTATTTGCCTGTACATAGACTTAATTATTTAATTTTTTTATGAGCAAAATTAATCACACTCATGCTGCCATGTAGCTGATAAAATAAAAATGTCAGACTACACACTTTACAGCTCTAACAGTGATTAATTAATAAATATAAAAATTTGAGTCTAATCCTGTGTTTTACCCCTTATTACATGGCAAGTTGAACAATTCTTCAATGTGGTAATTTATGCAAGGTTTTCATTAAGAAATTAAGTAACCAATTTTTTTGTCAAAGCAACAAACTTTGAAAAGTGGGTGGGGGTTCGTATTTTTGCAAAAATTCTAAAAATCTTTGAAAAACAACCAATTCAAATGTGTTTTAACTGATGGTTTCAATCAACAACCAGTTCTTAATGAAAACCTGTTTATGATGAAAATATCACCAAATAGGCCTTCATATGTATTACCATTCCTCAAACTATAAAAAGGGTTGCTTCAACAATACCAGCTTTTCAACTATTTTGTAATTTATGCTTCACAGTGACTGAGAAAGAAAGTTTTTGTTTGATACAAAGCGCCACATCCTGAGGAATAAGTATGAGACATTTTTGAAAATTTTGCGACATTTCCAAAATTTTACAAGAAATGTGAGAATTCGGCAATAATTGTTAATAGCTAATTATATGTTGTACATACACAAAAATTGTAGGGGCTTTTTTCCTTCCATAGCAAGGGCCGTTTATAGGTGTCTTCCCCTCAGAAAAAATCCTTAATTCATGCAGATTTCCCCTAAAATTCAGTTTGCATCAAGTTTTTTCTTCCCCTTTTGCAAAAATACAGTGTTATTTTTTCCCCAAAATTTAAGAAAGGCCCCTTCTCTTGCCCTTGAAAAAGCCCTGGTCACATTTGAAGCCAAAAAATTTTGTTCAGAATTTTCACACACATATCTACTGCTCCATACAACCTCCTTAAAACACATTATTACCCAGGAGTAAATGAATATTGATTTGACAAAGTTGGCCACATTTATGCTCGTAAATGTAATCTTTCCAATATCTAGATACATTCCTTTATCCACTGATACACTGTTTAGCTGACTGATTTAGAGCATAATAGCTTGTTATATGTTTTTGTAACAAAAGGTTTGGTATGTAAATATTTTAATGGGTAAGATTGCAACTTAAATACATAATACACTGATACAGTTGTACTGATAAAATGTATAACTGGACTCAAGTTATGTTTCAATTTTACATAATTTTAGTTTTTACCAAATGACTCCGTTTTTGTAGTTTTAATTTTGAGGGGGGGGGGTCTGATAATTCTACACATATGATTTATAACATGAGGCATAGGATAAACTACAATTTTTCTGCTGGTTTTCTAAATTGATATAAAACATCAGTCGTGTGTCAAGTTTTATGAGTGTAATGACTACATGTTCTCAGATCTCAGATGACAACTTTCTAACTTATGAATGTACCTCATCTCTATAAGCATTCAATAAAAATCATGCATTTTGCAATATGGCATACAGTGTCCAACCTGGGATACCTACCACTATTGTCTGTTGCATTTTCTACATTGATCACAAGCTGAACTGAGCTCGAACCTCCGTTTGCCGTTAGTGCCTCATAATCCAGGTTAAACCCTGATGCCACAGACACAGCCCCATTAGAGCTGACTGTAAATGCGTCCTTGTATGTAGAGGAGACAAGTCTGTACTGCTGACCAAGTTGAAGAGCCGACAGAGTGAATATCACACCAGTGGCCGTCTCATCCACCTGCTGTGGGGGGAGGATTTCTTGTGTATCACGTTTGTGTCTCCTGTTTGTATTACTGACAAAATAAAGACTATTGTCAGCGACGTTTCCCCGTTGTACATCAACGTTTGTGTGCCCTTGTTGTCCTTTCGCGTTCTTGGCAACAATAATGAAAGATTCATCATGTTTTACAATTTTTTTTGTGAATATTTCCACCTCAATACCATCATCCTTAGATACAGTTACCAGGTAAAAGTTATCAGTGCCAACAATTCTATAATCCAAGTTGTTCTGGTGTGTCCCTGCGGAGGATGTTGCGAACAGATGTTCGATGCCCAATACCTTTGTGTTAACTGGTGCTTCTACAGGCACAATCCCTTCATAGTAATCATTAACAAACTTCAAACGATCGTGGTCATCAGTAATTTCTACAAGCACTGGATGCAAAAATGGACGCGAGACAGAGCTATTGCTGCAGGATTCAAAAGATTTGTGACGAATGCTGAACAAGTCACCAACGTTATTTACAAGGGAAGACTTAGTGACCAGACATCCATCAGATTTGATAGTAAATGGATTGATAGGGTCACTCTTCCTTAGAATATGATCAACAGACAAACATGTCTCCACTAGCTTAGCTTTCATCACAAGGAAACCCACATCAGCAGTGTGTGGAATGTTCAAAGTTATATCTTCATTTTGTAAAGAAAACGTATCACAGAATGGAAGGAAATTTAAAACGATGAAAACTAAGCTTACACACAGTCCAGTATTTTTGTGTCTCTTTTTACATATAGAGGCCGCCATATTGGAATTTTGAATCACCTATGATTCAAACTGATTTCCGTGTTTGTCAACCTGTGTTTATCCAGGTACGCTTTAAAATCCAAATATGCACAAATATCACACACAGATTGTTAAATTCACATATTTACGATATATTCCAACAAATGAATAAATCCAATTTCGAAAATGTCGCTCCCCGCTGATAAATCCACTTATTAAGTCAAAGAATAATCGTTTAAGGTAAAACACGGTACAGGTAAAACTCGCCGATACACGGACTGGCAGATAGACGCGCTGAACACACCTGTATTATGTATGACTCGTCAGTTTATTTATAGAACCATATACAGTCATAACTTTGTAATGAAATTAATGTACACTGGAAGTACGCAAAGTTATAGTTCAGAAACATGCAGCATATTGTCGTAAACATTAAAATTGCGCAGTAATTTAAACAGTCTACTGTATAGTTATCAGTTACCTTAAACGTGTTATTAAACGTGTTATCGTTTTAAAAAATCTGACGACATTACGTCGCTTGTGGTGCGCTTATATAAGCTTCGTTTTTCTGCGCTTATTTTGTTGACATTGTGTTTATTGCAAGCCTTTAGGGATATAATTATGAATGACTCGGAAAATCGAAGTGTCGATAGAAATATGACCCTAAAGCTATGACGGACAATAACCGGCGCTCTTTTTACAATGCGCCGACATACCTGTGTAATTAGTTATCTTGGTAAATGGGTCAGATACGTATATTGACACATAATTATGTGGGTACAAAAATATTTAGATTTTAAAATGATTACGATTAAATAGTCATTGAATTCAAATTAGACCGATATTTTTTTGTACATACATAGTGAACATTTTTATTATCAAACACAATTAATATACTAGCTTATGTACAATTGTGAGGTACAAAATAGGTAAATTTGAAGCTAAAAGTCTGAAACACAAATTTTTACAGCCAGTTTGAAGAAGTTGTGACATGTTAATAAAATGATACTACATTTTTGTATATATAAGTTCATTTAATATCGTCAAATAATTTTGGAGTCAGGTAACAAATGGGTGTGAAAGATAAATATCAGTACTGTATCAGCGCAGTACCAGGTAGATGAATTTAAATTTCACTTAATTTTTACTGACCACATATTTTATAACGTTCTGTTACAAACTGAGGCCATTTTCAGTACGTCCCTGTCTTTAATTTATTCTTCCATCGCTGTATTTTCATTTCTTGGGGGTGTTTTCATTATTGTTCTGTATTTAATACGATGCAAGAACAAAATCACGTTCAGTGGCTACTTCCGGTGCTTGCTCGGATCGCTCTTAACAATGATGTTGCGAGCACGCTACAAAATCTCGTAAATGCTTTAATTAAAACCCTCGACCACATACCAGAGATGTGTCTATAAGTTTACATTCTGTGATAAACAACGACCATATATAGTTATTACCGAAACATAAAGGAGAAGTTTGTAGATATATAATTAAGCATGAACTGGTACAGGTACCGACCATACAGTCACGTGTAACACAGACATTATTGACAATACAAAAAGAAAGCAGAAGAATATCTAACATTGTATGATAGTTTACATGCATGTGATTGTACAAAAGTTTTCAGTATTGTTACTTATTAGCCTGACAAAATATAACATTTACACAGTACATTACTTTGGTAATATCGTATAACATTTACACAGTACATCACTTTGGTAATATCGTATTGAACAAATTCATAGTTCTAATAATGAAGTCACGTGGCTCTGTGGTATAGCGGTTATGGTCTCTGGAAACTTGCACATCACCGCTGTGAGTTCGAATCGCATCCAGTACCAAAATTCACATGTAGTGAAAAAAGAATTGTATTATCATAATTCTAATACAGGGGAGGATGGCAGGTAGGTTTTGTAACAAACTCTGTTCACGTGCATCTATTTTCGAACCAACAACACCATAAGCATACGCAGGAATGAACTGTTTATGCACTATGAGGCACGAAGTGTCGATGGGGAGGATGTGGGAGGGGTTTTACAACTTAGGTTGTGGAATTTTTATACGCACGTGCATATTGCTCGTAATGCGCGCTACGCCCCTGAAGACGACGACAGTTCGTCTGATGCCAGTAATATTAAAACATCCACCAGTCAGTGGATGGGACTCGCTATTGTTACATTGATTCCATGAGGAATGTTATAAATGAATATTTCATTAACACAGTGTAACTGGAACATTTTGTTGTATTACAATTTGATGAAATTTACAGATACATAAATTACCAATAATTACATGAATATATTCGATTCCTACAGGACACTTTAAGGAGATCGTCTGGGAATGAAATAATCTTCTGTTCACGTCAGATAACTACGCACGGCTGTAGAACATTTCTCGCAGGTATTGTAGATAAATATTGTAAGAAATAAAACTGAAAATGAAATACTGTGAATACGTAACTAGTGCGACCTGGAAATACATGGTTTAAGGGAATTTTTGTTTTCACTGTCAAACCACGTGATGATGCAACATGAACGGCAGACGACAACTGAAGTTTCTCATTCTCAGACAAGCTGAGCATGTATGAGATTCTCTCGCGACCTTTATTCTTTGGTTATAACCAGCTTGACACTATAAATACGTTTTCCTTTGAAAGATTCTCTCGCGACCTTTATTCTTTGATTATAACCAGTTTGACACTATAAATACGTTTTCCTTTGAAAGATTCTCTCGCGACCTTTATTCTTTGATTATAACCAGTTTGACACTATAAATACGTTTTCCTTTGAAAGATTCTCTCGCGACCTTTATTCTTTGATTATAACCAGCTTGACACTATAAATACGTTTTCCTTTGAAAGATTCTCTCGCGACCTTTATTCTTTGATTATAACCAGTTTGACACTATAAATACGTTTTCCTTTGAAAGATTCTCTCGCGACCTTTATTCTTTGATTATAACCAGTTTGACACTATAAATACGTTTTCCTTTGAAAGCTTAAATCCATCACGTACTTCGTGTAAAGGGCAAAGCCTACCATTGTTTTCACTGACTGTATATCCCACTAAACACGGCCGCTTTTTGTACTTTGATACATCGATGTATCAAAACTCAAGTTTGAAACAATAAGAACATGTATACTTGTAGCGTTATCTTTTTGTGTTTAAATGTCATGTGTTCATACATGATACTGACCCATTAAAAGCTATACATGAGCTACATATAACAATAATGACAATATTCTTGCACGGTTTGTCATATGAACACCACATTGGGTGATGCAGACATTTTGATTTATTGATATTTCGAAGGAAAGGTCAATTTTTTAATAAAAACCCGTTGATTAATCATAAAAACTTGAACATAAAACATGCTCGTGTGATTGACAATGCAGTAATAAAACAATATACTCGGAGTTCGCGTTCTAAACATTAGGACTTAGATTTGGTCAATGAATGTGAAAATTGTGTCACATATCTTAATAGTCATATACAACACATATGGATGCATATCATATCGATCAGGGTCTTGTGCAAATATTTTAGGATTTGTGACTAATCCACTGTAAACATCTGACAATAAGGTATAAATAAGGTATCCGTTATCTCAAGTCGTGCTTTACAAACTTCTGAGTGGTTTTAGCATGTAAATACCACCCTCTTGATAAGAACGCTCGCTTTTATAAAATGGTGGATTAAACATGATATTATACAATCCTTGGTTCAAGAAATCGATGTTTGCGAGTTTTGTAGATAATGTATTGAACTTTACCCAAAATTCGCAGTCACTTCCGGTAGCGTTCTATTTAGAACTTCCACTCACGTGATTGAATAATCAGAGAAAGTTGTTAGCTGTAAATATACCCGGGGTAAATGTGCTGTGTTCATATAAACAACATTGAAATATTGACTTAATCTAAAATCATTCATCTAATACGTTTACATATGTTAAAGACGTGATAATGATATTGATATAATATGGGGTAGATGAGTAGTATAGTGTCCCTGATATAGCTATATATAATTACTCCAGTATATTAACATTCGCACGCGTTAATTGGCTTAATGTATAGTACATGAAGTTTTATTTCACCGTTTCCGTATAATCAATTCTGATAAATATTTGTCGTCGACATCAAAGATTTTTGTGTCCTTTAAATACAAGTATTTTCATGTTCATGTTTGTACTTGCTGGTTCATATATCAGCGTGGATCAATGATTAACGTATAAATAATTCACTGACTTAATTTTATTACTTTACGCTTCTGGTCAATGGTGTGAAATCAAGTAACAAGAGGTTATATGGTTATAATATTTGCAGAATGTTGTACATGTATTCACATTAAAAGGTAACTGAATTCATAATAGCGATATAACTTTTTTACCTACATTGTCAGAAAGCATATACACCCCCCCCCCAAAAAAAATAGTAATAAAAGATATTTATAGTAAAATAAAAACAACAGTCATATTGTATGAAATAATGAAGTAGGGTGCAAGTACCGATAACACGGCAGTGGTATACATTGTACTTGTATTATGTCTTGAATTTTTGTTGACATCTGACGTGATATGAATTGTAAATCCCTGATTAAAGTCAGATTCCTTGTTATTGAAAAGTTATGAATTAATTTTAAGTCATTTGCAATTACATTACTACCGTGTTTGCTTTACATTTGAATTTTATCTCAAACCTTCTTTAGTTTAGCATCTAATATTGTTTTCATGTGAGGTCAAATAGAAAATAAAACAACTTGAAATACCTTGAATATACTGGTCGTCATAACAACGCAATCTACGGAATCTGGAGGACGTACAGCCGGGGTACAAACTATGTGTACATTTAATGTAAACATACATACACGCACGTGAAGCATTGAAATTATTGAGTAACCTCGTGTGTGTTTCTTCTTGACTTCATTTTAAATAAAGAAGTTGAAAAAAAACAACGAATGGTTTCCGGTTATGCGACCTAAACTTTTAACATTAGATATGTGGGTGAAATTGTACATAAACTTTTAACATTAGATATGTGGGTGAAATTGTACATAAACTTTTAACATTAGATATGTGGGTGAAATTGTACATAAACTTTTAACATTAGATATGTAGGTGAAATTGTACATAAAGTTTTAACAGTAGATATGTAGGTGAAATTGTACAGAAAACAAAGTTAAGATAAAGAACGAAACATTTTTATACCAAAATCAACAAAAGACTTTAAATGAGTCGGTTTCGTAACAATCAATAAATACATTTTTAAAAGGTTTGCATAAACTGGTGTAAGTAGTTCCGAATATGTCTGAACTTTGATGAGGTATTCTGTAAACTGACCCTCAAGTGATAAATGATCAAATCATTTATTAAAGTACTGTACTAGCATTTCCGAAACATGACATAATCATTAGACACAAATACAAAACATCCTTGTATCATGTATTATATAGTATCATATATTTTATTAAGTGTTTCTGTTTATGACATAATTTCCATCGTACATGGTAGCGACACCTTTATGGCTCATATAAATTTAGACATAAAATGGTGCATCATGTACATGGTACAATGAAAACAACACTTGTGATCAATTGTTCATGCTGAAAATTTATGTCGTCCACAAATTTTGCTGAATGATAGAACACACACAGCACCTATATGGGAATAAAGCAAACTATTACAGTCAAAGTCAATGATACACAAAATAAGATTCTTCTGATAAATGATGATAATTATGACAACTTTGTTTAAAAGTACACATTACTCAAAATGAAACAAAATAAAACAGACATAATACATATAGAGAACAATACATTTAAAAGAACGATTTGGACAGTATCACGTGTAAAGTGTGTTAAGTGTAGTTATTAGCTTGAAATTGATTAAATTATAATCGCAGTAGTCTTTGTCACAATTTTTATGTCGGCGATTTATTACGATCAAACTGTTAAAAAGGAGCCGTATCTGTAAATACTAAATACATGTAAGTACTGCTGGATCTTCCAACTGATGTAATAAAATATGAGGCTCAAACGCTCTGGAAATCTCAATCTGATTATAAATAAATACACAAAAAACTAATCTAAACGCTAATGCACTAGTACACGGTTTTGTATACATTATTTCAATTACTGAATCACAATACGAACTTGAAATTTCTATGTACGAATATGTTGAAAATTAATACCGTGTTCATATACTGAAGTATATATTTAATTGTACCAAATAAGGTATTTAAAACTAACAAATAATGAGATGAAATAAGCAGTAATGTATACTTTATTAATTTATATGGTTATTTTAAATAGATTGTTATGCCTTCAAGGTGGAGCGATAATATTTTAAACAGATATTTGTATATTTGGATATTTATATAATTCAATCCTTGTACATAAAAGAACTGTGCGGTTATCATGTCTAGAGAATAGTAATTATCAATTTGTTGTGAACTTTTACTATATAAAATGATCAAAGGAAGCCAGGGATAAATGCGGAGAAATTATCTTCACTTGATTGTCATGAAAATTGGCCAATTAACATACTGAGTTGGTTTTGAATACGTTAAAATAGTTTTAAAAAAAGATTATTTACAAACTAACCCACTGCCTTTTCTTCTCGTAATTTTTTTGTGACGTGGGTTCTTCGTTAGCAGTGTACACACAAGACAGTTTAATACATTTATATTGTCTGTTCCTCAACAGATTAATGTTCTTTCAGTGTTTTAAAACTACATTTTTGCCAAACTTTAGCAGTAAAAAGACTTTAATTTTAAGCTCACTTAAATCGGTGTTGGAGATGCTTCTTTGATTTGGTCGCACAGAAAATTTATGCTGGTCGACGTCCCTTCCATAAGAAGCCGGCAACTTCTACATTTTTGTCAAATTTTCATAAAAGGGTATGACCTGCCGCGACGGGGATTTGAACCTAGATCGGCGGGTTACAAGTCCAGCGCACTAGCCACTGGACCACTGCCGCGGTCCTCAACAGCCTTGAAGGCACAGTACCCTGTATATACACACTGTACAACAATTCTTCACAGATACTAAGATGCAGAAGGTGGGAAAACTGGTGACAGTTGTGTTCATACACTGACAGATGTGATACATCAGTGTACCGCTGTCAGGTATCTCGCACCAAGATACGTTTCGGAGTCTATCGCAAGTACCGTGGTAAGAGTCTTGTACGGACCATTAAAACATTACTGAAGGATTCTTCAGTGGTAACTTTTATTGTGGAGCTTTTCCTGACTGCACTATACTCATTGATAAAAAATTTCACCACGTGACCTTTACAAATAAGAAGAATTATCTCAAAGTGACCATTTCATAGTTTAACACCTGCTTAAAACGACATAACTTCTTAATTTCCTCTTCTTTTCTAAAGTCAAGAAATTATAACAACCAACCTGGCATTGTGCTCAAGTAATGATTATTTATGGATAATGTTATACGTGACTCAAGTTCTCTAGTTTATCATTGAAGAACACTTTACGCAGTTTCTAGTGAACAATTAACATTCCAGACCGTGTATACCCTCTTAAATATCCTAAATGTCATGTTCGAAAATAAGCCTATAAAATCTGTATTAACTAGGAGTGGATATCTTGTACAAACAAGATTTTTTAGATTTACAACGGAACACAAACACAGAAATCTACTTACGAGTGCGTTTTATTTTTTTATTCGTGGTTAAACCAATTCTATTTTGTCCTGTGGGTTGGAAAGAGGACGGATGTGTCTATAAAACGTATAAGAAAAGACTTGCAGGCACACACGTAGATATCCACCATGAAATACGTCCTTATTATAGTTTTTAAATTTTGTTTCTGATTTATATTTCTAGATTTATTGACAAATTGAAAATGAAGTACAATCACATACATTTTGTATGTGAATCAAGCGCAGGAGAATTTTAATTTAAGAAAACACTACCAGTGTGACAGATATTAGATAGGTAATAAGACAATGGGTTGTAGGGAGTGATCCCTTGGTAATGGGACAGACCAAATGGTGACAACATGTAAAGAAAGTACAAATAACCGAACAAATACTATCACAGAAATAATTATTGTAACAAACAAATAACATCACAGAAATAATTATTGTAACAAACAAATATCAGCACAGAAATAATTATTGTAACAAACAAATACCAGCACAGTAATAATTATTGTAACAAACAAATATCAGCACAGAAATAATTATTGTAACAAACAAATATCAGCACAGAAATAATTATTGTAACAAACAAATACCAGCACAGTAATAATTATTGTAACAAACAAATACCAGCACAGTAATAATTATTGTAACAAACAAATGCTGCACAAAAAGTACGTACAGTGACCTGGATAAAGATGGTAAATACAGACCTGAAGAAGAAACAAAATACATGTATATAATTAATCGAAATCTTATAACAATATGTTGTTGGTAACTATTTTGTATTTACTGTTTATTTACTCATGCTGTTTAACAAGGAAGGTAATTTCGTGTAAAATTGTTAAAAGGATTTGTATAGGTGACTTATAGGTCCATTAGGCCGGGTGTGTTTTATACATTTTTATGACTGTATATTGTGTCGCTTTAATAACTGACTTTCCTATACAAAGAAAACACCGACATCAGGCAGATATGTGTGAATGAAGCTACAAGTTTTAGAACAGGATACTGTAAGTTTAGCTTGTTTGAGAGGTGCGTGATGACTCTAGTTACGTTCGTGTGAAATACCAGTGAATTTTTCGTTGCTATGGTGATGTTGTTTACATTTAATGTGTTTCAATACTTATAAGATTAATGGCTATTAACCTATACGTCAGATTTCGTGGTTTTGGACTGAGTTGACTGTATTTTATTTCTCTCTATTAAACAATCCCTGTGATTGTCTTAACTGGAAATAAAAAGCTGGATTGCATGCTAATGTTGACGCTAACTCTGTAATTTGATATTCCTCTGAACACTTACAGGTATAAAACCCACTTGTGTACGGTCTGTGAACGCGCAGTTGACAACAATCACGCCGTTTTTGTTTGAGTACTTAACAATAAGCATTGAAATATCAATTTCTTATAATTACAAATTACTGTTGATTTTAAAGTTTTATGTCAGCATCAGTGATCAGGCAGTTTTATGATTTGTGAGTCAATAACTCGTCCATAAAATACACAAATATCTAATTGTATTTACAATAACTGTATAACTTTACAAATTATTTTATGAGAAATCTAGTTAGGCATAGTTGATTGAAATTTCGAGAAATTAACATAAATTCACAAAGGCAGTCGCATTTTCACATCAAGTTATTTTTTTATATTAATCGCATGGGATTAAAGGGTTCTTTCAAAATGATTTCAGCGTGTGCGATTCATTGAACACTTCCGGTGTGTACAAAAAACTAAAACTATTAACTGTTTGCGTAATCCTTACTTAATCACCTTCTGAATAACGCTGGGTCATACCAAAATGAGTGTTACTTGGTCTAAATACTGGGGTCACAAAATATTTTTGAATAAATGTAAAGTTTTACCCCAGGATATGAACATTAACTCAACGTTTCAAAAAGCAGCTGTGTTCATGATTACCCCGCACATATTGTAGTACTGCAGCTAAACTTGTTGTTTTAATGTTGATAGAATACTCAGCGAGTTCCACAATAAAACACGGTGTTCACTATATAAATGAGACGTGTTTGTTCTCCATATCTGTACGAACCTCACTGATATCTAAACAGGCATTTTGTGGATAAAGGATCAAACAACATTCACATCATACATTACTCCCTCATCACAAATATTGTGTAGTTTAATAAATATGTAAGGTACATTACTCCCTCATCACAAATATTGTGTAGTTTAATAAATATGTAAGGTACATTACTCCCTCATCACAAATATTGTGTAGTTTAATAAATATGTAAAGTACATTACTCCCTCATCACAAATATTGTGTAGTTTAATAAATATGTAAGGTACATTACTCCCTCATCACAAATATTGTGTAGTTTAATAAATATGTAAGGTACATTACTCCCTCATCACAAATATTGTGTAGTTTAATAAATATGTAAAGTACATTACTCCCTCATCACAAATATTGTGTAGTTTAATAAATATGTAAGGTACATTACTCCCTCATCACAAATATTGTGTAGTTTAATAAATATGTAAGGTACATTACTCCCTCATCACAAATATTGTGTAGTTTAATAAATATGTAAGGTACATTACTCCCTCATCACAAATATTGTGTAGTTTAATAAATATGTAAAGTACATTACTCCCTCATCACAAATATTGTGTAGTTTAATAAATATGTAAGGTACATTACTCCCTCATCACAAATATTGTGTACATTACTCCCTCATCACAAATATTGTGTAGTTTAATAAATATGTAAGGTACATTACTCCCTCATCACAAATATTGTGTACATTACTCCCTCATCACAAATATTGTGTAGTTTAATAAATATGTAAAGTACATTACTCCCTCATCACAAATATTGTGTAGTTTAATAAATATGTAAAGTACATTACTCCCTCATCACAAATATTGTGTAGTTTAATAAATATGTGAGGTACATTACTCCCTCATCACAAATATTGTGTAGGTTAATATGTAAAGTACATTACTCCCTCATCACAAATATTGTGTAGTTTAATAAATATGTAAGGTACATTACTCCCTCATCACAAATATTGTGTAGTTTAATATGTAAAGTACATTACTCCCTCATCACAAATATTGTGTAGGATAATAAATATGTAAGGTACATTACTCCCTCATCACAAATATTGTGTAGTTTAATATGTAAAGTACATTACTCCCTCATCACAAATATTGTGTAGGTTAATATGTAAAGTACATTACTCCCTCATCACAAATATTGTGTAGTTTAATATGTAAAGTACATTACTCCCTCATCACAAATATTGTGTAGGATAATAAATATGTAAGGTACATTACTCCCTCATCACAAATATTGTGTAGGATAATAAATATGTAAGGTACATTACTCTCCTCACAACATTGTGTAGGTGTAATATGTAAGGTACATTACTATCTCCTCACAGACCTTGTGTAGGTGTAATATGTAAGGTACATTACTATCTCCTCACAAATACTGTGTTGGTTAATATGTAAGGTACATTACTCTCTCCTCACAAATATTGTGTAGGTGTAATATGTAAGGTACACTACTCTCCTCACAAATATTGTGTAGGTGTAATATGTAAGGTACATTACTCTCCTCACAAATACTGTGTTGGTTAATATGTAAGGTACATTACTCTCTCCTCACAAACATTGTGTAGGTGTAATATGTATGGTACACTACTCTCCTCACAAATATTGTGTAGGCGTAATATGTAAGGTACATTACTCTCCTCACAAATATTGTGTTGGTTAATATGTAAGGTACATTACTCTCTCCTCACAAACATTGTGTAGGTGTAATATGTAAGGTACATTACTATCTCCTCACAAATACTGTGTTGGTTAATATGTAAGGTACATTACTCTCCTCACAAACATTGTGTAGGTGTAATATGTAAGGTACATTACTCTCCTCACAAACATTGTGTAGGTGTAATATGGAAGGTACATTACTTTCCTCACAAACCTATACAGTAGCACATCATACCATTCCAACATAAAACACCTTCGTCATGATGGACCATTACAAGCACCATATTCCAGTGGTCGCTAAGGATTATTGGCGTTGATTTACCGAGTTAATTTGTCTTTTTAATAATGCGAGACAAAACAGGCTGATTAATTATAACCCTTCCTTCGAAATTCTTTATCACCATTGTATAATTTCAGTACTCATTGTCACCAAAGACTTGTAATGACATGTAATGGTTAAACATTAAATAGATTGGTGATTATCACAATAAGTTAAGTTTTTATTTGAATTGTCCACATTAATCGCGGTGTCTGTGATTATACTAAGTGTATAGAATCCTGACTTTTGAGCGAGGCGGGACAAGTCGTGTATTGCTACAAATATTCATGGAATCTTTCTACAGTATCACACGTGAACCGGTCCTTTTTACCCGAACTAACATTTTCCCAGTTACGGATATACAAATGTACATGTTTGGGATATAACAGCGCAACTCTCTCTTTAGCAACAACCTTCCTTTAACAACCGCATTAATTTCCCCTCTGTACGATTCAACTATTAATTTAACTCTCCAGAGCAACAACCTCTCAACAACAACAACGCAATTTTGCTTCTCCCAGAAGGAGAGGTAGCATTGTATCGCCAGAGACATACACTTTCTTGGTTTATCAACCGGCAAACCCACTTCCAGGCTGTAGACGAGATGTACTGCTAAGTAATTACATTTGACTTTCTTATCAGGAAGACAGCGTTCTTTCTCCACCACTACGCCCTCTGGACGGTACGTGCACATATCAATCCAATACAATACATCAGCCCTCCACAGGACCCCGTCATTATTATTATTATTACCGTAATCTTTGTTCTGTGTTAAATCTGCCAAACATGTAATCATTCCGGACGGTTTAAACTAATTTTAACACTTGACCAAAATATCTGTAATGTGTTTATTTAACTTCTTAACTGGACAATAGTTATATAGTATTAAATGCAAGACCTCGGTAATATAAACCATCCGTTTATGAACCGGATTATCGTGTCATTGTACGGATCGAACATGTATAAAGATTTGTTGATATTTTTCACGCCGCATCATTTCTTTGTTAGTTCTATTCAAACCTTTGTTCTCAAATCTTAAAGATAAACAAACCTTTACAGGTGCACAATGTACCACACAGAAAACTCGACAATTTTATGTCATTTATGCAACAAATTTAAGAAAACACTGTCGAAAACAAACTGGTTTCAGTTAAAGACCAGTTGATAAAACCGGTGTGGAAAATGACGGCGAATTGTTTGCATTTGTAGCGGGAGATCTGTGAGCTTTTTTATGTTGATAATTTAATGACATGTTTTATTTCTATACATGATTTCTACACTTAGTATGTCCTTATTTTACTATGTACAATATTAAACAATCATGTTTTTGTGCTCCAGTTGTAAGGAGCAGGTACAATGATTACAGCAGGGTAACTTACGTCAGGTGTAACATTACACAGATAAAATCAGACACATTCCGATATTCAAAGTTTAGTTAATTTGAAAGAACATACAATTTTAATTGTTCGTTCAACAATACATTGTCACGTAAATAAGGAGTGCCGTCTTCTAAATTTGGATTGTTTTATTTTGTTTACTTTACTTTTTATTATTTGTTTGTTAACTTTGAAAAAAGTTACCTTGGTAATTCTTTAAAACATGCACAAAAATTAATTTCAAACCTGTTTGTATATAAAATTTAACGAAGGGAGACAACTGTGTGTTTAATAGTGTTTAGTGTTGTAAGAGTTGTCTGTATACGGAAGGAGAACCGAACGTAAACGTGCTTCCCGTTGACTATTTATGTTACTGGTGCACTGCAACATGGATCGGGAACCAGTTTAATGTAACCTTGGTCTCAACAATTCAAAGTTATCACAAATTTTGTTCATATACAAAAAATGAAAACATAACATCAAGAAGAGGATTGTTGAGAAAAATAATAAAAATGATAAAGATAATTTCATTTTACAAAGGTGTGCTTTTTTGGCCCCGGACTAAATCAACATTTATTATAATCTTTGTGCGAGCGCTGCAAAACTGTTGTCATGGTTACATTGCGCGGGGAACCAGTCAGTGGTGATATATAGTAAATGTTTTGTGCTGTTTTTGTTGTTACAATATAGACTTAAAGCGACTCTGGTGTATTCATAGAAGTACTGTGTCAATTACACAATCATGTAACATACGGACTGTTTTCAACAGTATTTCATTCGTGTTCCGGCAGACGACATTTTTTTCCTGGAGTCTGTACCTAGTTAAACCTCGTTCTTAGCAAGCAATTGTCAACTTCTGTCAGTCACCTGAATCAGCTGTGGAGATAAATGACCTTAGCAGGAATGTTCAACCAAATCATAATAAAAAACATATACTTGGTATTCACGGTCCATAGACCTAACGCTTTTTCTATTGAGCTAAGTGGACGTACTGTGCTACAATGTCATTTAGAAGACTTGACAGACGGACGGACGGACGGACTTATACAAAGTACATCATCTCAATACATACAAGATCACATGCAGTCATGTCACGTATACAAGCAAAAACTACAAATTTACACAAAAGTAGAGAAAGTCATAAATACTATCAAGCTGCATCTTTACCTTTATACATGTATATCGTTTAATGGAATGTACTAGCATCATATCTAATAACAATTTCATTTAACAAAGGTAGTAAGAAATAATTATAGGTCAAAATTGATAAATTATATCATGATATATAATAATGGTATATTGCATTTCGGAAAACAAATGCTTCTTACATGAATTTACAAACTTTGATAATTTCAGACTTAACAGTTGATTTTAATAAATTGTGAAAATAAACAGGCGGATTAACATAGTAAATATGTTTAATATATTTCTTAAGTGTAAGTGTAAGTAACATGGGCATACACAAGTAAAATGAAACTCATCTTCAATATCTCGACCATTATAGCATAAACAATAACGTTCGTTTCTAGGTATATTATGAACAGTATATCTCCCTGTTTGTATTCTCAAAAATGTGCAGATACCCTTATTTTAACAAAATATGTACAGTGTTCTTGGTAATAAGCTAGATATTGTTCGTATTCAAACATAGGCTTAAACTCCTTATACATATCCAAGACAGAACTTTGGTTTAAATTACCATACCATTCCTATTTAAACGTATCAATAAGTCTACATTTAATTTACTAACAAATGTATCAACATGTACCCCGGTAGGATTTTCAAACACATGCAAAACCGCAATCATTTAACAATTTTTTAACATTGGATACCGGTTAATAAAACTATGATTACAATTATAAACACAGACTTCAATATGATATTGTTGCTATTGTGAATTTTGAACCAATACTTAACCATTCTAACATATCTGCCAATATATAAGGGATATTTCCCTAATTCGCCGTAAACGGCATTATTGCTTGTGCTAAGTTTTACTTTTAACATACGTTTACAAAATTTTGAGTGAATACGTTCAATTTCTTTCGATTTGGTAAACCCCATATTTCAGCTGCATAGTTTAATATTGAGCCTACAAAGGCATCAATCAATATACAAAAAAAAAATGGCTTAAGATCGTATTTTTACATTTGTAGAGTAACACATTCATAGCTTTCAGTGCTTTTCCCACTAAATGTTCTTGGTTTACAGAAAAACTTCCAGTATAATTTATAATAGTGCCTAAGTAGCTAAAATTATCTACAACTTCGATAGTATGGCCATTGTATTTCCAAGATTCGTTAGGTCGTGGTCTACCCCGTTTTCGAAGCACCATTATTTTAGTTTTTACAGTGTTAACTTAAAACCGCATGTATTGCACTATGAATATAAATTATGAATGTGGGATTGAAGTTCTTCGGGCGTCTTTCCTATATCATCGGCAAATAACAACAGAATTAGTACAATATCATCAATACTTAAACCTGAGTTCACACTATCTTGTAAATAAAGTTCTAAATCCTCTACAGACAGAGAAAATAACATCGGGGACATTACCTCCCCTTGACGCAATCCAACATCATAACTTAAGTAATCTGAATAAGAAGAGAACGATTAACATTATTATACGTATCCCTAATTATTCTATGTAGTTTACTTTAATACATGTTCTATACAGTTTAACCACAATACATTACGATATATATTATCAAAACACTTTAACATATCGACGTGCACAACATATAGTCTTTTCTTATCTTTTAAATCATTTTGCACAACAGACATAAGTATATATATTGCATCTATAGCTGAACAACCTTTTCTGAATCCGAATTGTGCATCTGATATAATATCGATTTCTTTACAGAATGTTTCTATGCGTTTATTTAAAATGGTGGTGAATAACTTAGATAAGCAACTAACTAGAGTAGTTCCTCTATAATTATTAACATCGTTAACAGAACTTTTTTATACAGAGGAATAATAACACACTCCGTCCATTAAGATACATTGTTTTTTTAAAAAATAATTCTAACAAACTTGGAGCAACTTAGTTTATGTGAATCATTTGTTTTACTTATATACACGTCACGTGATGTATGACAAAGGTCTCTTTGACGATTCTATTTCGATATTATAAAATCTGAATAAGTAGTTTGATAATGACTAGAGTTATTTGTTTATATATATACACCGTGATCACATTGATATTAATACATTATAAATTTATACCCCACAGCATTCAACAGGTCGATTCATATTTCAATTACAACTTGAATTAAGTTCTGTATTCTATTCAAACAGAATCAAAATTTCATCATGTTGGATTTCAATACAACATTAAAATCCTTTCCTCTGAATTTGTAAAGATATCTTTCATTCGACAATTCAATAGATAATCACATTGCTTAACATTTTACATACCGTCTGAATTTACTTTTTATTAATAAAATGTATCACCTTGAAATCATGTGATAGAAAATGCAGACAGATACGGATCCCCTTGGGTGACATTCTACCCTTTTATTTAAACTGTAACATTTCTGTTTTATTTCGTTTGCTATTTCGTTCATACGAATTATGATTTCGTATTTACTAAATGATATTTCGTTTTTATAAATTACTATTTTGTTTTTACGAAGTAATAATTCGTATTTACGAAAAAAATAATTCATATTTACGAAAAAATATATATTATTAATTCGTAGATTAAACATTTCATACAAACGAAGGAATAATTCGTAATTAGGAAATGTTCTTTCGTAAAAACGAAATAAAAGATAATGTTACAGTTAAAATAAGTGTAGCAAGTCACTTTAGGGACTCCGTACATTTTACAATGAAGAACCAGCATTAAATACAAGTATTAGCATTTCCAAAAATGCTTGGAATCGCCGTTCAGCCAAGTATAAGAGATAAGAATAGAATATTTAATAAAGATTTCTTAGAGATTTCATTTCTGGTTTCATTTCTTATTGAGAGTTTGCGAAACATTCTATATTTACGACGATATTCAACTGGTTCCCGTTGACTCTGGTTGTACAGAGACAAAGTTCCTTTGGTGCACTGCAACATGGAACGGGGACCAGTTAACGACGATATCTTAATATTCATCAAATAAAATCCTCTTTTTTTGTAGAAATACACTCGTTTCTGAACAATAAAAGCTAATGTTTTTGAGTGAAATATTCGAAATATTGCTTACCCCGCAGGAGCCTACAAACTGATTTCGAGCTATATACATTGAAGAGGCATGTCAATTATACAAAGAGATAACCCGACAAAACATGGCGGACGATATGCCCCGTAGGAGACCCTTTTGAGTTTTTTTGCCCGCCATTATTTGATCATTCTCCTTTCTGATTGGCTTAGAGCAGACGGTGTAAGGGAAGAAATGGTCAAATCTGCACTAAAATCTGCATTTTACCAAAAATCAGCACAACCCACTTGTACATGTATAATGATTTGATGAGCAAATAGAAAAATATACACTCCGTGTTTTGATTGAATTGGGTAATAAATAATTAATATCCGGTGACGCGTACTGTCTCCTTATTTTGTATACTCTCACATCAATATTAACATTTAAACATTGATTTAACGGGAGATTTTCCTGATATTATCAGACTATTATCTAATACATAACAAAATGATCGTCTGTGCGTGTGATTTTTAAAATACTGTTCAATTGAATGCATTGAACATTATGTACACGGAACAATCAATGGACAATCTTGCCTAAATATTGGCATTTATATCCCATTTCGGAGAAATTAGAAACATGTATCGCTTTGTCAAATACAGACTCCTCAAATGTTCTACAATAAATTAGTGTGATTAAGATGGCAAATTGGCCGAATTGAGTCATCATCACCCAGATATATTCATTATGTAGGGATCATCTAGGGGCTGTGGTATTTTAGGAAGTCTCGTGTTCCTAGTTTTATCATTGAACTAATGTTTACCATACATAGTAATGAAAAACAGACTGAAAGTAAGACATGGAACCACATAGGTGATTTATTGACGGACAAACAAAACATGGAACCACACAGGTCATTTATTGACGGACGAACAAAAACGTGTCCGACTCAAAACAGCCAGAAAACTGTTTCAAAAATATCATAGAAAGCAGTTTTCTGACATTATTACTGGAGATGAGACATGGGTACACTTTTGGGCCTACTTGGAAAGACAACAGCAAAATATGGGCTACAAAACACTACCGCCTCTCCTCAATTGTCAAAAAGAATGTTTTCATGGTTGTTAAGAAAGCAAGGTTTGTTATAGTTTTTTGATATCCATGGCCTGATTATACAACTGAAAATCTATGGCTGGATCATTTTATAAAGAGATTGTTGAGGAAACTTAAAAAAATGCTTTACTCGACGACCACACACTGGGTTTAAGTTCCTGTTGTATGACCTACCCATGCACATAAATCTGTTATTATGATCTTGTTTCTGAAGAAACAAAGGCTTCGAGTTCTTCCACATGTACCTTATTCCCAGATCTTGTCCCGAGGGAATATTTTTTATTCCCTAGATATTAAGCTGGCGTGCTTTTTTATTACACCAGTTGCTCGGAATTACATGATTACAGGACTGAGTGAACTTTGTATACCGATGGTTCGTGCGCACCTCACCAAGCTTAAATTATTACTTTTTCAGTGAAAGTTTTTTTTAGAATAAATTTACTTTTTTAGGTTAGAGTTGATAGCTAAAGGTTACATTGAAATATGAAGGAAAGAACTGAGTTGTGTATATATATCTTTATTTCAACCAAGCACGGAGAGCATATATAACAATTACAACATTACAACATTTTACAGTAAAAATGAGAACATAACTAAGCATGTACATCAACTAACAGAGACTATAAAAAAAGCAAGGCATATCATGCCGTATAGGCAGCACACAGACACACAAAAACATTAAAAACTTTTTATTGGGCTTCTAAATAGACATGCTGTAAGCCTTTATGTAACTTTTCCATCTACAAATCTGCTTTACGGTATTGTTATTTAATCGTCCCGTTTCAATAGCTAAATTATTGATGCATGTTTTAAAATTTGCAAGTTTGGGTTCATATTTCATATAATCTTTTCTGTTTCATGCTGTAATACGGTGTAATCTATCTAGGTGTGAAATATTTAACAACTTGCGCGAAGTGTACTGTACATGTTTACTGATTGTGTGAAGATATCCAATGCTTTATTCTTTGTTTAATTACGAGGAAGTTAATATAGTTATTCATAGATTATAATGTTTATGTTGATATTGTTTTGAGAGTCGTAATTCGTCTAATACCCTTTGACTTTCTGTTGCTGACGACCAGTCATGTAAATATTAATGAAATATTTATAATAAAATTGGAATATGATTAAATGTTTTGTAAATTTCTTAAAATACCATAAAAATCATTATATAACTTGTTTTGTTGGTTACATCATGCGTACTGACATCATATATATTTCTGTCTTCAATAAAAAAGATAGAGATGAGATATGTTTTCAGTATTTATTTTTATTTGTAAATACTTCAATTTCTAATAGAAGTAATGATACAATCGTATAAATATTTGATACTAGCTTAAACCTTTCAATGTTGCTGAAAAAAAAAATTTGTGTATACATGCATTATTAATTAACACACAGAAGGCACAATACAGATAAGTCACTAAGTGCGATATTAATATAAAAGTGTTATTATCGTGGCATATAAAAAAGTGTTATTATTGTGGCATATAAAAAAGTGTTATTATTGTGGCATATAAAAAAGTATTATTATTGTGGCATATAAAAAAGTGTTATTATTGTGGCATATAAAAAAGTGTTATTATTGTGGCATATAAAAAAGTGTTATTATTGTGGTATATAAAAAGTGTTATTACTGTGGTATATAAAAAAGTGTTATTATTGTGGTATATAAAAAAGTGTTATTATTGTGGTATATAAAAAAGTGTTATTATTGTGGCATATAAAAAAGTGTAATTATTGTGGTATATAAAAAAGTGTTATTATTGTGGAATATAAAAAGTGTTATTATTGTGGCATATAAAAAAGTGTTATTATTGTGGCATATAAAAAAGTGTTATTATTGTGGCATATGATATTCACTGGTGCCACAATTATCACTACTTCGATGTCTCGATTTATAATCCTAATCAAATTAACAGGACATGGCGGCACATCACTTCTGTAGTTAATCGGTAAAACTGACGTTTAGTGCAAGAAAACGTTTTAAGTGATGAACCTGACAGTCCGGTATGTTTAAATATTAAAGTATTAGTGTGGAAATGCAAAATTAACCGTTTTACTTTTTGCGTATAGATATATTAAATTATGCACCCCTTTTTTCAGTCCCAAACTGAGTCCCTTCAGACTGTGGTTGATGTACGAATAAATCTTAAACAGGTATTTCTGTTATGTAGTATAACTTCGTTTCATGGCTGGGTAGCTGGAGGGCGGAAATGTAAATTAATAAAAAATCACATATATTTGTTTCCACATTGGCGTCAGTTACTTACACTGCGGCTAACAAGGATATATCACTATACAGGTAACTTGTTGTTATTTTAACTTATTTTAACAACAAATATTTTTTTACAGTTTGTTGTATTTAAACAAGTGTAAGACAGAATCTTGACTATCCACACAATGAATGAATAAAATACTTTTACTATTGAATTCATTTTTATGTGTTTATTTGTTTGATGAATTTTTTTCTGATTTTAAGCTTTAAAAATTAAGAACAGGGTGCTAGTTGTTATTGGAAATAACTATTAATGTTAAACACATGCAGATAGAAATTGTCTGTTAGTCTCGACGTTTTAAACAGCGTTTTTCCGCGGTGTGTAATATTAGCCAGAAAAAATGGAGATTTTTTTTTTTATTTTTCTCGTTCGTTATTTCTGTTCTATGATGGTACAAAAGTTTTACACGCTTTAAGACATTAGAATATACGAAATAGTTCAAAACCGTAAATTGACACCAGGGTTCACAACTGTGAATTGACACCAGGGTTCACAGCCATAAATTGACACCAGGGTTCACAACCATAAATTGACACTAGGGTTCACAACCGTAAATTGACACCAGGGTTCACAGCCATAAATTGACACCAGGGTTCACAGTCATAAATTGACACCAGGGTTCGAGGTTATAAGGCTAAATTGAGATCGGTTTCCGAGCTCAAATCTCACATCTTGTCTTTTAATATTTTAAAGTTAATTATGATCTGCCAATCATGATATTATTATTCTGACAGCATAATTGACCTGAATATGTATTGAAACATTAATCATCTCTAACTTTTCAACCATAATACTTTGAGAATGGAATTGAGATTTGAGTTCGGAGACTGTTCTGAAGATTTTTAACCTTGGGGCCAGAAAATTGTCATAATAAAACCGGCAAAATGTCTCGTAAAGGGGTCACATGAAGGGACTATTATCATCGTAAAGGGGTCACATGAAGGGACTGGTATCATCCAAGATACGTGACTTTATATGAATGTAAAAATAAAAAAAACACATTTGAAACTTGTTTGATATTTCATGTCCACTAACAGCAGAATCAACTGTCGTAATTGTTTGTATCATACAGGCTGTAATTCACTTTGCAAAACATACTAATTCTGGTTAGAACATGCTGATTCTGGTTAAAACATGCTAATTCTGGTTAAAACATGCTTATTCTGGTTAGAACATGCTAATTCTGGTTAAAACATGCTAATTCTGGTTAGAACATGCTAATTCTGGTTAAAACATGCTAATTCTGGTTAAAACATACTAATTCTGGTTAAAACATGCTAATTCTGGTTAGAACATGCTAATTCTGGTTAAAACATGCTAATTCTGGTTTGAACATGCTAATTCTGGTTAAAACATGCTGATTCTGGTTAAAACATGCTGATTCTGGTTAGAACATGCTAATTCTGATTAGAACATGCTAAGTTTGGTTAAAAGTATGTTAATTCTGGTTAAAGCATGCTAATCATGGTTAAAAATATGCCTAGTATCACGTGCTTATCCCTGAAATGTCATTGATTATATATAAATGTCCCCTTTATTTTGATATTAGAAAAGAAAGTATCAAACAATACTATTGGAAAAGACCCAATACTTTAAAATTTACTGAACTTATGACTTCTCAAAACTGAGGAATTATACTAAACCTATCCAAATATATTTACAAAAGCTTAAAACGTAAAGATAACGAATCCACCGTATGTGACTCAATATTTTGTGCTATTAAATAATAATACTTATAATATAATATATGATATTATGACATAATTACAACATATGTTTCAATCCTGTTTAATAATAGTAAAGAAATGTATTTATGTTTTTTGTAATATGTGAAATGTTGGACATATCTTATTTTCTAAATAAAATCCATCCATCCATCCATCCATCCATCCATCCATCCATCCACCTACCTACCTACCTACCTATATTCGTAAAGTTGTACATCATATTTATTGGAATATAACCTTAGAGAGTGACACATTTCTGTCATTTTGATTCTACATAAGTATCGTATTACAAATTATTTAGTCAGGCGTACTAAAACTACAAGATTTTGAAACTCGCTCATACAAATAAATTAGACATACATGGCATGAATATGCAACACAAGGTCAATCTATTTAGGGACATTTTATCCTTGCAATTGTAAATACAAATATCCTACTACACATTCTTTTTGTTCCCATATACAAAAATGTATTAATTAAAGAACACAACATGGACAGCACAAATATCCCAAAATAAGCATGACTCATATCCCAACATTTACAGGGCACATATCCCAAAAAATACCAAGGCACATCCCAAAATTTACAGGGAACATAACCCATTATTTACAGAGCACATATTCCAAAATAAACAAGGCATATCCCATCATTTACAGGGTACATATCCCAACATTTACAGGGTACATATCCCAACATTTACATTTACAGGGTACATATCCCAACATTTACAGGACACATATCCCAACATTTACAGGACACATATCCCAACTTTTACATTTACAGGGTACATATCCCAACATTTTCATTTACAGGGTACATATCCCAACATTTACAGGACACATATCCCAACTTTTACATTTACAGGGTACATATCCCAACTTTTACAGGACACATATCCCAACTTTTACATTTACAGGGTACATATCCCAACTTTTACAGGGCACATATCCCAACTTTTACAGGGTACATATCCTAACATACGCAGGGTACATATCCCAATAGCCATATAAAACACATTCTATCTACCAAAAGTTATATCCCCTCCTTATGGAGGGCGGTCAGTTACCTGTCGTAGAATGCAGGATACGTTGTTATTTTTTATTATATGAATCAACTTTCTTTATAAACATCTAAATATATTTTAATAAAAAATCATTCACAAATATCTACCAAACGACTTATCTGTGGATTTATTTCTGGCGTTTAATCGAGTTCTGGACATTTTTTACTCATGCAGTATCTTACTTCTGTTTATAGATTATTTGTTGTTTACGATGTTAAACTTCCATGTTTGTGATTAACTACACAGATAAAATAAATACGTACTGTAGTGTGCATACATTCTTGTTATTCTTAAAAAAGTTTCGTCGATGAAATAATTTCCGCGCTTTTAAATGTCAACATGATAAAAAACAATACAAAAAATAAGTTTTATAGATTTCATAATAGTATATCGGTTAACGCTGGCTGAGAAAAATGACAATTAATGTGAACACTCTGTATTGATCCTGTACTGATTTTTTTCTCCAAAATTTACGTATGTCACATGTTTGTAAATTGTTCACCATAACGATACATTTAGTAGAATAATGAGCATGATATAATAATTACAGAGCCTGACGAAAGCTAATCGTGTTCACAATTACCTGACCGATCCTAGTTTTTGTCGCCTAAATTGAATTAAACTGTATTACCACCAAAATCCAGAGTACGAAACTACTTGAGGACGAATCAGTACGAAAATTATATTCAAGAAAAAATAATTTCTAGCATAGTAAAAGTGAATTAAATGAAGTACGGGTATTGTTCTGTACAGACGGACCTGTGAAGCAGTAAGGTAATCAGAACGATTAAAAAAAAACACAATTCAACCCCAAAAATACCAAATGTGAAAAAAATACTAGATCTAGTGTAACTGATTTATGTGTATTGATATTCTATAGAAAAGCGTGCATGGGGAATACTGAAAAATATTCAACGCTTCAAACAAACATTCTGTACGACCAAACATTGGAATTTTCAGGAACTGATAAGCTGTTTTCTTTTTTTCTCTGGTGTTTTACATCTTACCAACAGTCAGTGTCATTGGCCGAATTTTCCAGTGTATACAATGGAGGAAGACCCAAGACGATAACATGGGTAGAACCTATTGAAAGGACTGAATAAGTTGTGTTGAGTGGGTTTGGGGTACGTGAGTTTCCGGTCTCGTGTGGTTTTTGTTTTGGAGGGGGGATATTTTGCGTGATTTTATTTTCTAGGAATGATTACATTGACAACGTCTGTGTACATGAATTCAGATCACCAACAATGGACTCAAATATTTTTGATATCAACGTTTTATTTACGCCTCAACTTTAGTCACACACCGCCATTAGACTAGGAAATGCTGTCAAAACTGTTACTAGATAAGTTTTCGGCAGTGTGTGATGTTAGCCAGAAAAAATATGAAGAACTTAGTTTTTAATTATGTGTGCTGAAGCCACTTTTATAACAATCTGAGATCGACAAGTAAAACTTCACAAACACAAATTACTGACCAATTTTTAGTTATTAAGTAAATATAGACGCGCTGTGTAAGTTTTACTAAAAATAGCTTCCTGTTTAACAAGTTTTTTTTCTTCTCTGGGTTTAACGCCGTTTTTTTCCGACAAATTTTCAGTTCACCCAACCAGTTTTCCTGGACTGTATACTAACCAGTACTAACTTACCCTTCCACAAGGAGCCGGCATCTTCTCCACATATGGAGGAAAATCGACAATTTTTGTCAACTTTTCATAGAAGGGTATGACTTGCCGCGACCGGGATTTGAATCCAGATCGCCGGGTTACCAGCCCAGTGCACCAACCACTGGATTACGTTCGCAGCCACTTTCTCTTTCAACACCAAACACTGTAACTGTTAACATTAACGTGAGCAATATATCTGACCATATCTTTATAATCAACCATCCACGTTTAAATTTTTAGAATTATTGTATTCTCAGAATAAAACCTAGTTATATATAATGGAGCCATAATATTGAAAAACAATCATTGACAAATAATACTTGATGCCTTTGTTCACATATTATCATTTGATCATTTTATACTTATATCAATGTGCAATGTGACTTATTGTATATTGTGATTTTGTAATTGTATATATACAGAGCAACATCTCAAAAGCTAACCCTTTTGGAGAAGCAAAATTATGTTGTTGTTGAGAGGTTGTTGCTTTATAAAGGTTAAATTAATAGTTAAATCATACAGTGGGAAAATCATACGGTTGTTGAATGGAGGTTGTTGCTCAAGAGAGACCGCTCTGGAGAGGATGCACTGTATATATGCAGATGGTGTGCTTATGTACAAATCAAATCAATATTCTATTCTGTTCTATATTTCTGCTTCAATCGATAGGTCGGTTAAATCATATTTTTTTTCATGTAGATTGTGGAACAAGATTTGACAAGTGAAATCAATCCCTTTTGGAGACTGCTTGTTCGGGCTAAATTAAGGCAGACGACTACTTCCTCTGTTAGATTTATTAAACACCGTTTGTGCCTAACTCAGGGAGCATTAAGCCATGCTTTTTAAGGAATCCTTTCAAATATGTTATGTTATGTTATGTTCATATAAGCGAGTTGTTACGATCATTAACAATATATTCATTAAACCATCATTTACAATTTTATTTCATGGTTTTGTCTGTGACATAAAAGTATTTGGTTCTATTTATTGTATCTGTAGAAAACTGGTTAGCTATATCTTTTCTGAAATGTTCCGCGTTAAACAAATCGGTTCAAAAAATCATTGAACAGAAACTACGGTCCCCCTTGTTAAGCAAATACATGTAAACCAAAGTAGACAATTAAACGCAAAACTTTAGATCGTGTTATTCAATATGCGCGATAAGAAGTTACGCATACATGCTCTTTACAAATACATGTTCATGCATTCAATAGAATGACCTTCACGTCATACTTCATACACACTCTGAACACCTCGGCCGATTCCGTACCTACATATATAACGTCGGTTATATCTAATGACAATAATAATATTATTTGGCAAGTTTACACAACATGGCAATTCAAACAAAATTGAATGGATAGATAAATACAATACAATAACAACTGTGAATTCATCTGTGGAAAAAATAATAGTATTGCATAAATAAAATTTATGATTATACATATTCAAATAATAAAAATCATGCAATGCCCACCAATACCAGGGATAAACAAAAAAGAGGAAAGGATTCCTCTTATTTTCATTGTGGTAGCTTGATATGCGTCCACGCCTTTCAATTTTGATGCAACTATTTTTCTTAATTGGTGTATGTCCAAGACTGTCTGGTGTCTTTATTACACAATTATTCTTTATGTCGTGTATTAGTTTGCTTCCTACAGTACAAAGTACAAAGAAAAAATTGAAAGGCGTTTCTATAATGGAGGCCGCCATGTTTGTAAGTTTTACATTCTAAGAAGTACGCATGTCAGCTAACCGGGTACAGCTGAGATAAGACGTAGATGGTCTAGGTGTTCCGAATGACTTTGTTTAAACGTCCCGTTCACTCATTTTAACTCATCATTCTATAAAGACAGTGGACTTTTAATACCACTGCCTGACTTATTCATAGTCCGAAAATTTACCCTAAGAACGGATAAATGGTCATCATATGGTGACTTTAATAGAAGCGAACACAACCTCAGGCTTGGAAAAATGGTCATATTGACGATTACTTGACCAAAAAAGTGGATAGGTAAGTCGAAAGAATATTTCTATTTTTTTCTAACATTCCTTTCGTGCGATGCAGGTACGATTCGTCCTCAAATGTATTCGCACCTTGAATTTTGCAGCTAGAAACTTTCGAATCACCTCAAAAATAGTGTCGGTCAGACAATCATTTTTTTGGCTTTAGAAGCCAATCATCTGCTGGACATGACGTCACTCCAGGTCAAGGGGGGTTAAAACATCTATAAATACAACAAAACACGTGGTTATGTTACACACCTAAAACTTTTAATTGTGTGTTTTTAGACACAAGAACTCATCAAGATGAAGAAGGTTGACATTGGTGAAGTCATACAGGCGTATTATCGTATAAAACAATACGTACACAGAACTCCAGTTTTGACATCATCGACGTTTGATGAAACTTATGGTCGAAAATTTTATTTTAAAGCCGAAAACATGCAGAAAACAGGAAGTTTTAAAGCTAGAGGGGCTTTAAACGCGGTATGGAAAAAACTTCCTTCTTACAGATTTTATAGAAAGAGACCTTGTTGTTCAATGATTTAAAATAAAAACAGAGCATTAGAAAACTCTTTTACCAGTAGACCAATATCTTGTGTCTATACATGTAAATATACACACCTTTCAATTCATCTTATGAAATGTACACCATGAAAACAGTATTGTATATTATTTACATATTTGTACATGTATCATTCTTCAGGTTTTTAAGCTGCACAACAATGACATGTCGGTTAAAGGAGTGGTAAGTGCATGTTTTGTGATATGATACAAGTCACATAATGCAAGTGACATGACACAAGTCACATGATACAAGTCACATAATGCAAGTCACATGATACAGGTCACATGATGCAAGTCACATGATACAGGTCACATAATGTAAGTCACATGATACAGGTCACATGATGCAAGTCACATTATACAAGTCACATGATACAAGTTTTGGCCAGCAGATATTCCAGCAACCAGAAATGTTTTGACTGTCGAAATCTCGCCAAAGTTTTAATTTTCAAATTATGTGCGACTCAAAATAATTCCGATAAATTAGTAAATAATGATAAACAATGGATAATGATGATCATAAATGTTGACACTAGAAAACTTAAAATGTAAGATGATTAACTTTGTCCTTGCGTCAAATATTTCACAACGACATCCTTACGATTGTAAAACAAATTGAAGTGGCAGTTATAATCCAATGATCGGCAATTTATATTTGGTAATCTGACTTTTCTTGTAATTGATGAAGTTGTTTTTGTTAGAAATAATCGTGTCATAATATCGCATGATGACCTTTTGTTAGATAAACTTTACAGTCAAAATGTAATAACATGAAACAGGGAATAAATATCGGGAAATAAATCCGAATAGTTTATTTATGATAAGAGACGCAATTTGATGTCAAAGTATATATTGCAGACAACTCATTCCAGCGGTAACCACGGGCAGGCACTGGCCTGGGCCGCCAGCATGTGTGATATGAAATGTAATGTGATAACCCCGCGAGACACACCAGAAGTTAAAATACAGTCAATTAAGGGTTACGGTGCTGATGTAACCCTTTGTGAACCAAATCCAACGTCAAGGTAAGTTAAATGCACGAGATCAAAAGTAATGACTGGTATATGTAAACGTGATGCCTGACAAGGTCATGTTTTACACACTTTTGTTTTCAAAATAGTCATTGTTTTAATGAAGTAGGCCCCTAATAAGATAGGTAATGAATAATCTATTCTTACATCGAAAACAAAACATTTGAAATCGTTATTTTTACATTAGATAGTTATACATAATTTATATGTGCAGATTTCATTTTTTTGTTTAAAACTAGATTGTGAGTGTAAAACTACTAAAAATTTCCTAGACATAATTCCTTTTCAAGTCTTTGTTGAGATAATTGAGCACATGGGTTTAAAATTCAAATAAGGTCTTTATCTGATCTTTGAATACGCGAGTTAATCAGGATGTGGAAGTGTCAATCAAACACAGTAATAGTAAACAAATGATCATTGTAATTAATGAAAAATTATTACCGATTAGAGCCGATTTTTCTTGGTCAAAACGTTTATCTAGTAAGACTTTCGACATAATGAGCAGATCTATATTCCATGCTTTGATTGGCCTTTTTTCATAATCACGTGATCTTGTTTAAACTAGTTTTATGACGAGTATATACACTAGTATTCAGTGTTTCATTGGTCAGTTAACATATACATCAATGTACTTACGTATACTTTAAAACATCCAAATTATTGTATAAAAAGTGAAAAACAAACAAACAATGATATTTATATCACATCCTAGAACCTCCTATAAATGTTCGAGAGGTGGGATAGAAAACAAAGCTAAGCCTGATGTAGTTTTGGTTTACAGTAAGACAGAAAGTGACGTACACTTAATGAGATTAACTACCGTTATTCTTTCTCTACACCAAACAAACATCCGACATTTCAACATTGTATGCATCAATATCATTTGAAGTCCTTAGATAAAAAAAATACGATGTCAAAATAGTGCCGCTATTCTAATATATTATTGTTTTGTTGTTTTTTGTTATGAGAATATTCTTAATTTTCTTTTCAGAGAGGAAACTTGTAGACGTGTTACCATGGAAACCGGTTATACGTTTATTCCATCTTCAGATCATTATGACATCATGGCCGGACAGGTATTAACTGCCACCAACTTTCTATATACATGTATAATTATATAAAAAACATTATTTCTAACAAATGGCTTTTGACCACTATTGTTACCTTTTGGCCACTAATGTTCCTCTAATTTTGTAGAGGAAATGTCCAAAGGTCTGGATGTATGTTTTAGTGCTCTTTGTTAAACAGACAGAGAACTAGGGCCCACTTACCAGAACTTTTGATCAGCCCTCACACAGACTAGTTGTTTGATAGGAGTGATTTATACCTGAAACACAGTCTTTGCTGTGTCACTATAAATATTGACGTGTAACCAGACCCCCTATAGAATGTATGATGGATTAATTAAAGCATCATCCACAGAATGAATGATTTCTATACAGAAACAAAGATTTTCTGTGTAACAGCTTGAAATAATGAATACAAATCTTTTCATTTAGGTGGGTTCAATACACAATAAATTAACGAATTGTCGCCATATCTTTTTTAGTGTGCGCACGTGTTCATAAGAAAACTATTTAGAACACATAAATTAATGCCAACTGTGATACATAAAAATACATAAGTTTCTTGAATTAACCAGTTACATGTATACATGTATACAAACATAAAATATATTATCTAAAGCTTGCAGTTTTCATATTTTCACATTTTGGTGACAGAATTATAACTCGTACTCCTCTATTCAGATCTCATTTCGATATTAGTACGAATATTCGTGCAAAATCTCCAGACAATATACATGTATATCAATAGTTAAGAAATCTGTTGAGAAAATTTAATTTTAAAAAAGGTAAGTAAGAGACAAATACATGTATTTTGTATCGGACAGTTATCTGTTTTATTCTAAGTGTTGTGAAAACATGTCATAGAATATCGTTTATTTCACTTCCATGGCTGGAAACAACAAAATGTGTATAATTTTAAAATTCCCATCTGTGTATATATCTTAGTTACGACCTAGAAACAAGTATTACTTACTTATCATTATCATAAAATATCTTATCGCTTATGAAATGTAAATCTGACATTTAGGGTACAAACTATAAATATTTCAATGTCACTTTAAATCAAAATTATGCAAAGAGTCAAATTGATAATCAAATATCGCTTTATACCGTAGGTAGGTGATCAATAATGAATGCGTGAATTCATGATCTCAACTGAATGGCGCATTTACTGAATCCTAATTTCCATGATGAAAATACTTTTAGTCAAATATTAGCTATAATTAAAACCTTATCCACATCTTGTTTGCACGTTTCGGTTAAGTATTGATAGGAAATTTATTCTAAATCAACGAAATGTTGAACAGATATGATACATGACACCGCCGGTGAACTTTAAGTTCTACATCGATATGAAAACTGGCTTTGAGTCACGTACATGGACAAAAAATGGTGTTATATTATTTTTATATGATTTTCTATCATAAATGAACAATATTTTGAAAGGATTGTAAGTAGACTGTATAATGCATATCGCCTGTTATTACCGACAATAAAATGATCCCGTTGTGATTTCATTGAACACCAGTGTGATGTATTTGTACCACAGAACACCAGTATGATGTATTTTGTACCACAGAACACCAGTATGATGTTTTTGTACCACAGAACACCAGTATGATGTATTTTGTACCACAGAACACCAGTGTGATGTATTTTGTACCATAGATAGAACACCAGTATGATGTTTTTGTACCCTAGATAGAACACCAGTATGATGTTTTTTGTACCACAGAACACCAGTATGATGTTTTTGTACCATAGATAGAACACCAGTATGATGTATTTTGTACCACAGAACACCAGTGTGATGTTTTTGTACCACAGAACACCATTATTATGTATTTTGTACCACAGAACACCAGTATGATGTTTTTGTACCACAGAACACCAGTATGATGTGTTTTGTACCATAGATAGAACACCAGTATGATGTTTTTGTACCATAGACAGAACACCAGTATGATGTTTTTGTATCACAGAACACCAGTATGATGTATTTTGTACCCTTGATAGAACAATAATATGATGTATTTTGTACCCTAGATAGAACAATAATATGATGTATTTTGTACCCTAGATAGAACAATAATATGCTGTATTTTGTACCCTAGATAGAACAATAATATGCTGTATTTTGCACCCTAGATAGAACAATAATATGATGTATTTTGTACCATAGCTTGAACATGAGAAAAGTAGTTACGCGCTGTGATAGAAGAGGGTTGTGATGTTGTATAGAACTTTTATGTTATTCTCGTTGTAGGGTACCATAGCATTGGAGTTTTTAGATGAAATACCTTGCTTGGATGCTATTCTGATACCAGCGAGTAAAGGAGGAATGGCGGCGGGTATCGCTGTAACAGCCAAGTCCATTAAACCAGATATCAAAAGTATGCTTTACATATTAATAAAAATTATAACGAGATGAGATTTGACAAAGTGTTCTATAAATTCGTGATCATTAAAAAATGCAGTTATCTGAAATCTTATAATAATTATTATGATGTAATGACAGTAATAAACTTATATAAGTCCTTAAATATGAAAAATGCAGTCAATCATCACTTTTGGACCACCTCGTATTAAGTACACAGAATTATCTTCTTCTTATTTTTAGACCACCTCGTATTAAGTACACAGAATTATCTTCTCCTTATTTTTAGGCCATCTCGTATTAAGTACACAGAATTATCTTTTCCTTATTTTTAGACCACCTCGTATTAAGTACACAGAATTATCTTTTCCTTATTTTTGGACCACCTCGTATTAAGTACACAGAATTATCTTTTCCTTATTTTTGGACCACCTCGTATTAAGTACACAGAATTATCTTTTCCTTATTTTTAGACCACCTCGTATTAAGTACTCAGAATTATCTTCTCCTTATTCCATCTATAATTAAATTTGCCAATGAGATCGCCTGAATATTAAGACAAATACAAATGTATTTGGTTCTAAATATGGTCTTAATATCCAGTTTTTGTCGCGTATGTATCTTGGTCATGACTTGCTTTTTTGTCTACTAACGAGGTGGAACCAGTAAATACATGCTTCAAATTGAAAGAAAAATAAAACAAGCAGACGAAATTATTCCTTATTTGTTTACACATTTGTAGAAACAGTAACAATGTGGTCTGAATTTAAACAGTAACAATGATGTCTGAATTTAAACAATAACAACGATGTATGAATTTAAACAATAACAATGATGTATGAATTTAAACAATAACAATGATGTCTGAATTTAAACAATAACAATGATGTCTGAATTTAAACAATAACAATGATGTCTGAATTTAAACAATAACAATGATGTCTGAATTTAAACAATAACAATGATGTCTGAATTTAAACAATAACAATGATGTCTGAATTTAAACAATAACAATGATGTCTGAATTTAAACAGTAACAATGATGTCTGAATTTAAACAATAACAATGATGTCTGAATTTATTTTCAGTTTTCATCGTTGAACCGAAGGGAAAAGACCTTGAGCGATGTTTAAGAGCAGGTAAACTTGTGTTTTGGATCTTAATTGTTTTTATATTCATATTCGATATTATGAGAATAAAAAAACGAACATGAACTACATGTATGTGTATTAATTCGTACATTCAGGTGAGAGATTGTGGCCAAATCCACCTCAGTTTGTGGATACTATAGCTGATGGTATAAGAATTCAACAACTTGGAGAGCTTACGTGGCCTATTCTTCTTGATCTCGCGGAAAAAGAAGTACTGACAGCGGTGAGTTGTGTCAGTGAACCTTGTACACTAATTCTTGTTCAACAAGTTAATTAGCCAAAAATTATATATTACACATATAAATTACACATAATTGCTGACATAAATTACAGTTATGTCGAGGTACAAATGTATTTCTTACAAGATACTCTTTTCACAGTTATCGTTGGTTGATTCTAACTTTGGTCTAAAATGTTGACTAATTATAATTTGTAATTTAATTTTTTGAGTTGACTTTCATGTCTTTATCTAGGACAACGATGACGTAATGCGTGGTATGAAATTCGCATTCCAAAGAATGAAGGTAAATGTTTGGTATTTGTCCGTAGATTTTACAGTTTTACAATTGGTTGATAATAACATATATACAGTATGTAATGTCCATGTCTGTCAATATATGTACCATGTCTGTCAACATATGTACCATGTCTGTCAATATATGTACCATGTCTGTCAATATATGTACCATGTCTGTCAATATATGTACCATGTCTGTCAAGTGCTTAAAGAAGTGATTGTAATCCTTAGGACGTTTTTTTCAGTCACTTTTCTTTGTTTGTACATTAAAACTTCAGCAAACGTCGCAGTTAGGCTCTGCGTAAATAACTCCGTGTCTGACATGCTGAGACTCCATAATGAATTGCCTCCCATATCTGAGCCATTGCTCGCTAGGGAAATAGTTGATCAGTAGTACAACAAATGAATTTTTATTAAGGCCTAAAAATAGCTTGTTTCCTCTACCGGCTCTTAAAAAGATAGGGTCGGAAGGTAGGGATTTTTTTATTCCAGAATATGACTAACATTATTTTTATTTTGCAAAACTATAATTTGAACCCCCCAAAAATCATAGGGTCGGCGGGAAATAGTATGGTAGGTAGGGGGAGTGGAAACAAGCTATTTTTAGGCCTAAGTTTTATTTACTTCAGGTTGTAATAGAGGGCGCTTCCGGTGCTGCTGTCGCGGCAGCAATGTCGGATAGGTTACGTAACATGGACGATTCTATTCAGCACGTAGGTGTGATAATGTGTGGTGGGAATGTTGATGTCGATCACCTACCGTGGTACGAAAGGAAATGAATTGAAGATTTTATGAAGATTTTCTCCCTAAACATTTACTCATATTAACAATATCCCATGATGTCTTTGCTAGCATTTCTTACAAATATGCAGAGAACAATGTTTGGAGCACTAAAATATGTTTCAACTATTAATTCGGCATGTATGAAGACTTTTTAGTGGAAGATATTTTCATATCTTCGTTTAAAAGTTGTTTTCAATATCTTGGTTAAACTTATACAACTTAGATAGCAATTTGTGTAGCTGACATGAATGTTGGAGTATGTTTACATAATGTGACTAAATCATATTTTACATTATATACATCACTTTGCGCGCAAAATTGAATGATACCGGTGCTCCGGTGTATATAATATTTCCACGTCAGTAGATTAGGTCTTAGTTCGTGTTGTATACACCACAGATAATAGTTAATATTCCGGTGAAAATGTAATATTATGTTTTATTATGTCCCGCCATTAATGAAGGGAGAGGCATAAAGTGTTACCCATGTCCGTGTGTTTGTTAACTTTACCATCAGAACATGGATAAAGACAAAATTTGACCCACATTAATACGATGATGAGACAATGTGTTACGTCATGTCTCCAAGCAAAGGACAACGTACAAAAAACAAAGAAATGCCATGATGCTTTTTACACGCTTGTCTGTTTTTTTTCTCATTACATTGTGGGTACAGTCGTGTCTTTTGGACACATTACTGGCTTATATTTAGCTAATCCTGAACGTTGTTATAACAAGTGGTTACTTGTGGCTGTTTATGTACAGAGTGTCCCGGTCATGGCAGAGTACGGGTTAACATTTGTTTTAAAATCAACCTTTACCACTAATTATTTATTAGCTTGCTGTTATTTTCTGTTACTTTATTTCTGTATCGGAAACTGTTGATCGTCATAAATTTAATAAAAAAACATAAATTCAATCATTTCGATGAGTGTTTTTTTCGAATGAATGACGCCAAGGTCAGGCCCCGAGGTTATAAAATTTGAGAACAGTCTCCAAGCTCAAATCTCAATTCCATTCTCAAACTGTCATTGTTGAAAAGATAATAATGACTAATGTTTACACATTACACATATTCAGGTCAGTCATGTTGTGAGAATAATGTATCAATAATATCATTATTGTCTGATCATAATTAACTTTGAAACATTAAAAGAAGAGATATGAGATTTGAGCTCAGACACCAATCTCAAGTTTTATAACCTCAGACCCAGACTTAATGGCGCATTAGGGTCAAGAAAGATTGGTCGAGCCACTTATGTATTATAGATAAATGAAACAAACAATAAAAAAAGAAGCTTTATAATTCAGTGCTATACATGACTGAATTACAGGAATAAAAATACCAGTAGAGGTAAAGAGAAATAAAACTTGAAAGCAGTCTCTGAGCTCAAATCTTAATTCCATTCCCAAAGTATTATGGTTGAAAAGATAGAGATGATTAATGTTTAAATACATATTCAGATCAATATATGTTGTCAGAATAATGTATCAATTATATAATAATTGTCCAATCATATTTGACTTAAGAACAGTAAAATACAAAACATGAGATTTGAGCTTTGAGACCGATCTCAAGTTTTATAACCTTCATCCCTGTCATAGTTCACAGGTCGGCGGGATTCTGAAACTGCTCTGACATATTTAGCTAGAACAGATCTCATCAAGATTAACTTTTGTTGTTTGTGAGCATACAAGAATATTCATTGTGTTGCTTAATATATATTTAAACATGATACACAAACAAAAGTAATAAAATATAAAACATCATAATTCACGTGCTCATCTTGTCTAAACATTCAGCGTATTGTACAAATCATGTTTTTCACGTTTATATTCAATGACTATATACATGTATTTGGTCCTAACTTAAAATTCACGGGTACTGTTCATGATTTATTACGATACACACAGTGAAAAAATTAGAGAAACAGATCAGTACAACAAGACGTCCGTACAGACAAGTTCTCTTGGTTCAGGTTGATCTTCTACACTAGGTATCTTGTTGTTCTATCTCAGGTCATCCAGTAACAATATGTTAGTGAGTTCAGGACTACGGTTCTGTCAGTGTTAGTTTTTAAACATCTATTTTTATGACATCTGTTTCATATCATGGTGTTAGAACCTGGGTTAAAATAAAACTGAGACAATACTTTGTGAATTGTTAGATCATTACACAGGTATATATGAGGAATTCATATGTTTTGTAGGTTGCGGAAGACAAGGTTAAAACTGGTGCAGACTAAGGAACACTGGGTTGACTGCTCACTGGTACATATGACAGTAATATTGTTAAAAACAAGCTTAAATCCCAAATAAAATTCCCTTAAAGCCCATTGGCATGGTGAGCAAAGTTACACCGAAATGTCCACACGAAGTTTGAGCACTTTGTATGCGGAGCAGAAAATTGCACGGACGTGATGTTAAAGAGCACCTGTTTTGTTTTTCGTTTTATGTCTCGTACATAAATGCTTTATTAAGTTGTGGATCATGCTAAACGACTTCACACAGTAAAACTGTTTATGTCCAACAGTTCTGATAGTTTAATCTTGAAGATTCTAATGACTTAAGGACCCGGTGTTCGTCAAAACAAGGTGTTTGTAACATCCTGTCATGTAGGTATGTCAACATCAGACACAACAATACCCTGGTTCCGGATATTTTGATTTAGACTTGACTTGATCAACAGATAATTTGGCCACTGCATCCCGGTATATTTCTGATGTTTCGAGTTAAACTTTTTACGCTGTATCACAACCATTCGTCCCGTGCTCTTTTATTTAATGTGGAATAATTAAGTAATTATAAAAAGTACTTAGCAGTCGTAAATATACATATTGAAAATAATTGTTTTTTTTAGGCTTAATTCGGAATTTAATAAATCAATAAAAGTTATGACAGAAATTACGCCAGAGAGCAAATATCGATACAGTAATCTATTGATGACACAGAAAGATTATTTATCATCTCTTCAAATGTCAGTCATATTATGATGTCAGTCATATTATGTCTAGAAACTTTGAGACTTACGGGAATATAGTTTTCTGATAACATTTCCTTATCTTTTTTTCTGGCGGGAATCACTGATTGATATAAATTGATGTAAATAGGATCAATAAGATAATACGTTATCATACATTCTACATTAAATGTGTAATAAAATTAAAAGTGTATTATAATTCTGAACGTTTTGTTGACGAACAGTTTAGTTTAATAATCCGCGCTATGACTTAATGTCAGACTTCCGTTTTTTTTTGTAATAATCAATGGACAATATTCAACCTTTTTAGATAGATGCCTGTGAATTGTATAACGAAATAAAATATCATAATCTACATAAACGACCAACTCTGTATAAATACAATAATACAACATGTATATTTTACGAAAAACATCACGATGTAACAATGCTTTAAAATAAAAGAAACTTTAAAAATCAAAATATGTCCTAAAATATGTCAAAAAATGTCCTAAAAAAGTTCACAATAAACATTTAACATATAAATAACATTTAATATATACATAACATTTAATATATACATAACATTTAATATATACATAACATTTAATATATACATAACATTTAACATAGATATAACATTTAACGTAGATCTAACATTTAACATAGATGTAACATTTAACATAGATATAACATTTAACATAGATGTAACATTTAACGTAGATATAACATTTAAATTAGATCTAACATTTAACATAGATGTAACATTTAACATAGATCTAACATTTAACATAGATCTAACATTTAACATAGATATAACATTTAACATAGATCTAACATTTAACATAGATCTAACATTTAACATAGATATAACATTTAACATAGATATAACATTTAACATAGACATAACATTTAACATAGATCTAACATTTAACATAAATCTAACATTTAACACAGATCTAACATTTAACATAGATGTAACATTTAACATAGATCTAACATTTAACATAGATATAACATTTAACATAAATAAAGATCTAACATAGATCTAACATTTAACATAGATATAGCATTTAACATAGATCTAACATTTAACATAGATCTAACATTTAACATAAATCTAACATTTAACACAGATCTAACATTTAACATAGATGTAACATTTAACATAGATCTAACATTTAACATAGATATAACATTTAACATAGATAAAGATTTAACATAGATCTAACATTTAACATAGATATAACATTTAACATAGATCTAACATTTAACATAGATCTAACATTTAACATAGATATAAGATTTAACATCGATATAAGATTTAACATAGATCTAACATTTAACATAGATCTAACATTTAACATAGAAATAACATTTAACATAGATCTAACATTTAACATAAATCTAACATTTAACACAGATCTAACATTTAACATAGATGTAACATTTAACATAGATCTAACATTTAACATAGATATAACATTTAACATAGGTCTAACATTTAACATAGATCTAACATTCAACATAGATCCAACATTTAACATAGATCTAACATTAATATTTGATAGACTACATGTATAAAGTGTCCGCACACACATCTGAACTAACAAGAGTGTACAATGACAATATTTTAAACTATAATAAAAGTTGTACGATGTAAACAAAATCTTATTTCAATCTGAGAAAACAAACCGTCGCGGACTTTCATGTTTTACAAAGTTCTAAATTAAAATTATAATTTTCAGACTGACTTGATTTGAGCATTAACGATTGTTTGAAAACTTATACACGTGTAGATAAGAACAAGTAAACACCTACATAATTTACTAGAACCCAGATAATTTCCGACACTAGAAGGACGTTATCGTCTGATAATTTCTATAACGAAACATTCTCTATTTGTGTGAAATCATCGTACATTTAAGTAAAACAATTAAACTACACTATTTTACAACAAATACATGTACATATAATAAAAAAAAATAAAAATTAAAACTTACGATGACAAATACACAAACTCCAGCTTATCACAAAGATAGAGAAGATATAAATGCAGAGAAACAGTTTTATGTTTTCATATAAATCAGGATTATAGACAAATAACATTGAGCCTTTGAATTCTGACGTACCCGAAGAAGACATTCTGATGTACAGAATGCACTTAATACATGTAACATGTAAAGGTAAATGCTTTCAATTACATGGAATTTTCATTTGTAGTAGTATATGTGAAAGTTAACTTTGTCTCTGGTTCAGTCAACTTGTTAAGGAGAACATTGTGTATCGTCATCATTAATGTAAACAATATACTTAATGTATATTATTATGTGCAGTAAGAAGATAGACAGGACAGGAAAATCACGGAAACATCATCTGTAATATTTTTAACCATTCTATAAAACTATCATTTGCACAAAATAACCGACATTTTAGCTAAACAGACACTAAAACAACACCATAAGCATAAAAGCAACACGTTAAGCGCGACACGACAAATACAGTACCAAAATTCCGTTGTGGTACTTTTCACTTACAGCACGGGTACTCCTTAAAACACCGGCAATCATAATGTTGAAAAAAAAACACCAACAATCATTCATTATGTTGATAAAAACACCAGTAATTATTCTTTATGTTGATAAAAACACCAGTAATTATTCTTTATGTTGATAATGTTTGTATTCATGGAATCTTCTTTCAAGCTTTTGTTCCGTTTTATGTTTCATTGTCTGTAGTGTTTTGTTTTCCAGTAAGTTTTGTGATAAAAAAACTTCACACGACGTTATTCTGATGAGTTCAAATGTAAAAATTCACAAACATGTTCGCGTAGTTTTCGTTCCTGGGGACACGTTAGATGCTGAGGTACATGTACTGTACGTGTTCTCTCGTCATCATCTTTGTCCTCTGTCTCCCGAGTGTCTCTTTTTATTTTATATATTTTACAAGTTACTCGTTTTATGTTTTAGTTCGTTATGAGATGGTCTTTTCCGTCCACGCTTCATTTTATGTCCAGGTTTTTATTCAATTTATAACAAGGTGTATCCACGACACGGTCACAGGTTCTTGGTATAATCTAAGGACTGCGGGCAGTGTTACCCTCCCTTGATGAGGTCGTTGGATTAAAAATAAGGCGGATCTTACAACTACTGAATAAATCACGTACATCTTTTCTAAACTGTGAACCAGCCAAAAAATACACGTAGAAATTTAATGCGGAGTTACTCTGTTGAAAAACTACGGCTATAGGATAGACGACATAATACAGGTACGGGTCCACAGAGTAACGTAATGCTGATATCATAAAAGTTATGATGTAATATGGAGACATAGTAACGATAAACACCAGGACAGAAGCCAAAAATATCAGAGTCACGTAACTTGTGCGCCGCGATGAATTATTTCCAGATCTGATACCCGATACTGTAATCTTGTAGATGATAAAAATCGACCCCATTATCAGCAAGAATACAGGAATGAAGAACTTAAGACACCCATCAGCCAACATCACAACTCGAGTCATCCCCGGATAATTCTGTTTATAATACAAAGCGCCAGTCGGGTAAAAACTTGCTTCTAGAAGTACAGTGAATGCTATGCTAATATAGGTTAAAATAAACAGGTTCGTGATGACAATAGCTGCCATCTTCATTTTGTTGAAGCAAAGATCTTTTGTTCTGTGCGGAGCCGCCACACATACCGCTCTTTCCGCTGTCAGAAGGACAATCATCCAAGATGAAACGTGTTCTGCCGTGTACAGTGAAATCGTCGTAAATGTTAACACACGGGGACTAGTCATAGGGTAGTGTTTTTCAATTACATATAACATCGGCCCAAAAATGATTACAACCATATCAGATACAGCTAGTCCTACGAAATACGCTACAGATGAATTCTTGCTGTTTTTACAAGACATTACGATCATTATGAGTGTGTTTCCTATAAGTCCCATTGCGACTATGACGTAGCGAATATAAGCCCCTGCGCTTAAAACTCTTTCCCGAAGCTGAATCAACTCTTCATCTCTTGCCACTGTTCTTCTTGTTAAACTGTCAGAAACGTTAGAAGTCACATTCGTGATCATTTGGATCGTTGAATTTTCCATGTCCTCTGTAAAATAGTTTAGTTCACAATCTCTGTCAATATGTATGAAACAGCTTCAGCATAGTGGCTGCGAGGAAGCCGTGGTCTGCTATATATATAGCGAGTACATGAGGCAATGATATCATCAACCAACGTGTCACGTGATTTTTCAGGGTCCGTATGGACGTTTTATTGGTAATTGGAAATATATTGGATTTGAAGATTATAGCTGGCGGTTGTAGTTTTACGTTTGGTAAGCAGAGGAACAGTACACGTTGGGTTTATTTTTTTATTTTTTTTTCATTCTGGAATCTTTAATCTAATCTTAATGCAAGAGATACACAAACTACATACGTGACTTATTCTCAGTGAACGATAATATCACCGTCATCATTAAGTCGACGCATCCAGACTTCTTTCGATTAAAAAAAATCTGAAGATTTGATAAATTTCGCCGGGACTTTAGCGATTCATTCATTCATTCATTCATAAGTTACTTATTAGTTAAGTGTTTATTTATGAATGAATGAATGAATGAATGAATGAATGAATGAATGAATGAATGAATGAATGAATGAATGAATGAATGAATTTATTAGTTCTAACACATACTTGTTAGGTTTTGAAACCTACTGGCTTGCCTCAATAGCATTATCATCAGTTTGGGTTTGTGAGTTTATGTTTTAGAGACGATTTGGTGTTAATTCGTGCTCCTCCGCTGATCTGAGAGAGTCGAAATGAGGAAGTTACTTACCAGGGGGAAGATTTGTATTGGTTCAGAATCAAAGATAACAGTCCTCTGGTATATAGCTAAAATACGGTTTAAAAACTGATGTAAAACATGAGCGAAATAAAACATATACCAGTTAAGATCAGTGTTTCATTTTCAAACTAGATAAGTAAACAAAGAAATCATTGACAGGGGTTATCACTCGAATCACGTGGTATTAGTGACGCAGCAAATATTTTAAAAAATAATTTGAAATTTGATGTTAAGCGCTATTACGATATGGGTGTTCCTAAGTATCAATGAATGACTAATTAATTACTTACTAATGACTACTTACTGATGACATGTAACTATCTTCGGAAGTCTTCATGTTACAGTATACAGGCGTGATTAATATCTATTCCGTTGAAATGGTTAATAAAACATTATAGGTGTGTTTGTAGTTGTTTTGTAAATGAGGTAAATAACATTTTACCAGGTTTTGATTAAAAACAACAGTTAAATTATTTGTGTTTTAATAAAGCTGGAGAAGATCTCTGTTTAATTAATGAAATAACAATACCGCGCATGATTAAAATAAGCCAAACTGTAATTAAGTGTTCGTGTTTTTAATCAACAAAAATATCTTTATTTATTCGTTTTTTCATATGATTCTAGAGACAAAGAAAATATATTTTAAGTAAAGACTTTTAGACATTAATAAAAAGCTGGCAATAAACAACTTTTTTATTTACACATTAAATTCATAAAGATGTCAGCTGTATTTCTGAGAACTTTCTAATTAGCACATGAAGTAGTATTATTTCGATATTGCAATTTGTTACAATATTAAGATTCTATTTATGAAATAGAACTTAAATTAAGGATGACCTTATCACAATATATAATGAAATACTACAAAGTCAAAACAACAAATAGATAGATGAACTCTGGAACAAATTTAAAACTTATAAAGTTCCATTAAAATGCTTGGTACGGATATTTTCTTTTTGCCAAAGCCAGATAAATCCGGCGAAAATTGTTTATATTTCAGCGAAAATTTAAAAAAAAATCTTGGAAAAACAACTGATTCAAATGCGTTTTTAATCGATGGTTTCAATCAGCAATCGGTTCTTAATGAAAACCCTGTATACAATCAGTCATTTAGACTTAATGAAAACCCTGTATACAATCAGTCATTTAGACTTAATGAAAACCCTGTATACAATCAGTCATTTGAACTTAATGAAAACCCTGTATACAATCAGTCATTTAGACTTAATGAAAACCCTGTATACAATCAGTCATTTGAACTTAATGAAAACCCTGTATACAATCAGTCATTTGAACTTAATGAAAACCCTGTATACAATCAGTCATTTAGACTTAATGAAAACCCTGTATACAATCAGTCATTTGAACTTAATGAAAACCCTGTATACAATCAGTCATTTAACTTAATGAAAACCCTGTATACAATCAGTCATTTAGACTTAATGAAAACCCTGTATACAATCAGTCATTTGAACTTAATGAAAACCCTGTATACAATCAGTCATTTAGACTTAATGAAAACCCTGTATACAATCAGTCATTTAGACTTAATGAAAACCCTGTATACAATCAGTCATTTGGACCCAACCACTCATCCCTACCACACGACCAACAGAACAGATGTAGAGACTGTAACACATAATATCATGAATGCTATCTGCATGAAACGTCTAACAAAGTAATCAATGTTCACCTAAGCAACAGAAACAAGTTCTGTTATTTGCAGAAAAAACAGGGGGTGTAGAAATGAGCGAGAAAAATCAACTGGCTATTTCAGCATTTTCGCAGACAACTTTTCCCCTACAGGAGCCATTACCCTTTTGCCCCCTACTGGGGGAACCCACAGACCCCCCTTCTACTTTAAGTAGTTTACTGGCTACATGAAAACCTTATCTACACCCCTGAAATAGAATATCAGTAGACACCGCATAGAACAATAACCACAAGTTATTCTGTTTTTTTTTCTATTCAAAATTTGTAATTTTTGATATAATGATTGTTCAAATGGAAATAAAAAACTAACTGAACATTATATTGATTGTCTTAACAAAGTAACTACATGTATGAAATTTTAAGATGGTATGATTTTATACTAGACAGGCTCCCTTTCCGCGGGATGAGCTTAACGAGGCAATCAGAGAGGGCCCGTTAATTCTTCCTTAATGAAGTTTTTTAAGATATTTTTATAACATAACATTAAGAACAGCAAAGAAGATGTTTTCTCGATTTTTGTAGGGAAAAAACTTTATTTTTAAGCATTTTGTGGATAAAGTTCACTCAGTGTACACATATGGCTGATCATATCTAATACAACTCGCGGACGTCTTTACTTCACCAAAAGAATTTATACAACACAGCCTAAGAATGAAACTCATCTTCAGTACTAGCTCTGGGGGACACAAAGTATCCACAATTTTGTCATATATTTTTGTATTCTGTTTACGGGATCCATAAAGCACAAAGGTACGGACAGCTCTGATATTTATCTCTCACCTACTGTTGCAAAAGAGTTACTTCCCTTTAATGATTTTTTCCATTTGCAAAATGTCAGGTGATGAATGTAGTGAACAGGCTCTTTGATGTAAAAACTTATTAATTTTGTGTTAAAAAAATTCTGACACTTTGTTTTAACACCACTGAACATGTTGAATTAATCTCCTGATCAACAAAAATACCAGTCATGTCGTACGCTGTCGTTATTATAGTGATAATATTGTCGACCGTGTACGCATTTTATCGTTTTCTGAATGAAACTTCGGGCTCGGAATTTGCTGACAATTCAATCGATGCATTTATCATTCCAAGTAAGTGATCGTTAGCTGACTTTGTGTTTTATCAAGTGTCAATACTTGTCAATCTGTACAATTTTATGCTCAGTTTGTAAATATCCTTGAATCCACCTTCCACTCGCCTTCTGTTTAGATGGATTGTATACGGTCAGATTATGAATATAGTCGTTTAACATTCCGTTCTATTAAATCTACCTTACTAAATGTCATGTAAAAACAACAATGAAAGTCAAGAAGGCATTACATAATAACTTAGAACAAACACATCTGCCAGGTATTTTTAGGAGGGGAAGATGTAATGTGTTGATAAAGGGGGTAAAATCAGACAAAAGAGGCAAATTTGGGGGAAAATTACTCTTGGACATTTTTTATTTAATACTTTTACAGAAAAGACATGCCTGCTCATTGAGGTGAGGGGGGTCATCCCTCATTGGTTACTTTCAGTTAAGAGTACCAGCCTAACTTGGTGCTTGATTCAGACTTTGAACTGTTTTGTTGTTTTTGTATTGATGATTATTTTGTATTGTATGTGAGGATTATTGTGCATAATAATTATATATCATATTACACACAGTTTTTATCTCTCCTGGATATTTGGTATTAAATGACTAACAAATTTTGAAACTGAATAATTCTATGGGTGCTAAGTCCATCTACCAGAGCTGAGTACAGTACATTAATGACAGTGATTCCAATAGATGATTAAATATTTGCATGTATGGTTAAAGAACACTTACTCTATCTTTGAATGTTTTTCGTATCCTCAAATTCTGAATAGACTTTTATAAGACGTTGATGTATTATTTGTACTTGATTGATGTGTTGGTTAAATCATCTACGGTGTCCCTAAATCCATTGTAGTATTAAACCCAATCTTAATGATACCATTACACAGGACTTGTGTCATTTTTTGAAACGTTTGTTATTTCTGTGCAGACGATAATGAAGGTAAGAAGAAGAAATTTACAAATCCAGACACGAAGTACAAGCAGGATTATACTGTAGAAGGGAGACAACTCCTGATTATTTATGGCACTGAATATGGTTGTTGTGAGGAGGTTGCAAAATTACTTTTTAATAAGTAAGTTAGAACATTTCTTGGTGAGATTGTAGCTCTGTTATAATATTTTTGAAATAAGCAGAGGAGAAAAAGCATTTAACAAAATTATTCTTCATAATCTACACACATTAAATTATGCTGAGAAGAAATTGCTACATAGTATGTTTGTGTGTGTCAAGTTTAGAAAAAAAAATTGCTGACTGCTGTTAAAAATTTGCGCAGTTTGTATAAGCTTCTACTAATAATTATGTGGAAATGTAAATAAAACATGCTAGTTGATGATTGCATGTAAACTCTGTTTATTGTTTGTAAAATTAATTTTCATGCTTACATTATCTTCTGGTCATTGTTTTGATTTTAGAATTAAAGAAATGAATACAGAAGATGAATTATCTCCCTTACAACCGAGACTTATTAATGCTAGGGATTACAATATTATAAACTTCGAAGCTGAACAAGTTTTGTTTGTTGTCATATCCACCAGTGGTGATGGTTTGTAGTTCTGTTTATTGTCTGGTAAGGTTACAGCTGCACAACTAGTTTCTTACAGTTTCATAAAATTCATGTTACCCTTAGATTGTTGTGTGATTCATGGGGAGAAGCTCACTTGCACATGTAGAGAACAAGCCTAGTATTGGTTTGTATAAGCAGAAAAACTCTTAGAACTGGGCCTGATGTAGCTGAATATTTAATAGTTAAATATCAATGAGTAGTTAACCTGTTGCCATGGTTGAGTGGTTATGGTCTCTGACTAGTATTTACTAACCGAATCCCTCTTGGACCAAATTTCACATATAAGGAAGCTAGGTCGATGGATCTACCTAGATGTATGCTGGGATATTCACCATCATTTATGTTGGAAAAGTTGTAAAATGACTGTGGCTGTAGGGGTGACAATAAACGCTAGAGAGATGAACTATTGGTTTGAATATTGACCTTAAACTGACAGGCTGGATTCATTCTGATGTAGCAGACCATCACAAAGCCACAATTGAAAAGAAGAAAAATGTTTTGCTGCTCTAAATTATCAGTGTAATCACACTGCAAGTTTATGATAACATAATAGTTCTGGCATATGATGGCATAAATGTATTATTATACAATATTAACTTTTTCATCATGTCTTATACGTTATAGGTGTACCGCCAACAGATGCTCGACCATTTTGTGAATTTCTTCAGTCCAGTACCGACAGTTTGGGTCACCTTAAATATTCAGTACTAGCTCTGGGGGACACAAATTATCCGCAATTTTGTAAGACTGGCAGAATGGTTCATGACAGGTGATGTAAGCTTTTATACACAGTTAATGTTGACCATTGTAGAGTAAAACTGTAAAAACATTGAATTGGTCTAATCTTTTGATTTTTTCATCATGTCAATGTTTGGAATTGTGTGAAACTTTATCTGATGTGAAAATAATTTTTATTGAATTCTTCAGTTTAAATTTTATGCTTAAGTTCTTAGACCAGAAAAAAAAATAGTCGTGTTTACAGTTGCCTGATTGACCTTATTTTTTGTGCTGACTCAAAGTTTCTTACAGCGAAAATAAAAAAAAATCAGAAAAATATTATGGGAGAAATTGTACCTCCAAAACAGAACAAGTATGTTTTGCAAAATAATTAGACCATACCATATTTCCTGTTGTAGCATTTTTTGGTACTGATGTTATATTGTAGATTACAAATGTTTGACTGTAGTCTTTGGAACTACGTACCCTATTTTCTATCACAGCCTTATTTATTATTGATGTTATATTGTAGATTACAAATGTTAGGTTGTCAGTGTGTTATTGATAGACAGGAAGTTGATATGGAAGATTGGTTGGTAATTAATCTATGGATACACAAGGTCATGTCATATTTACCAACAGCTCAGTTAAAAACGTCACTGGACTATCTTCATCACAGCGATATAACAGAGGATACTTTCTCCAGAAATAAACCCTTTATGGCTACATTAAAAGTAAACTGTTTATTTTGAAAGTTGTAAACTAAACACAGTATTTCTGTGTCTCTTGTTTTGTTTTATGCTTGTGTGTGGCTGTGAATTCATAACTGCCTCACTTATGTTTTAAACAATCAGAGTTTGTGGTTAAGTTTCATTATCACACTCAAAATGATATTTTAAAATATTTCTCTTTTTGGATGGTTAAAACTTTTCTATGTTTTGTTCATTGGGGTCAAATGTGGCTTCTCCAGCCAGGGTCATTTATCCGTCTTAAATGAAGGAAGATGGAAAACATACACCTGGGTACAACCACTAACCTTCCATAAACTAAATAGCTGACTTCCTCACATGTGACATTTGTCTCGTCCCAGGTGGGAATCAAACTTACAGGATTTAGGGGTTAATGGTTTCTGCTTAGAAAGTTCTTTTCTCATTTATGATAACGGATTTTATCTGTTCTTGTCACAAACTTCTCTGAGGATTCAGTATCCCATTAATTGTCAGCGTTCTCTGTTAGCTTGTTGAAGTTTTGAGAACAGCATTTTTATGTTTTGTTTCTGATTTTCATGAATAGTGGATGTTTGATGTTGATTATTTGAAAGACAGGAAATTATCTTGTAACCCATTTTGGTGATGAAAACTTTATATTACAGAAGAAAACGTTACTGACGGTGTGTGAAATACTTTCAGATAAAGAAACGATACATTGTGAATTTGATATCACAGGAAGTGATCTAAACTGGACATCAGGTAGATTGATACATTAACTCTATAGTTTATTAAATATAAGTTGATGGTAAAACATTTGTTGAGGGAAGTACTGTAAGTGATTGTAATTACTAGTACAATGCAACCTCTCCAAAGCAACACCCTTTGGGAGACAAAATTATGTTGTTGTTGAGAAGTCTTAGTTCTGGAGAGATTAAATTAATAGATAAATCATAGAGTGGAAAAAATCATGATGTTGTTGAAGGGAAGTTGTTGCTGAAGAGAGGGCCACTCTGGAAAGGTTGCACTGTATTTAGTATTGGATCATTAGCATGGATTTTTTCCTTCAATGATTTGTTGATGATATTTTATAGAACTAATTTTGTTGGCCCCAGTGAGCTCCAGCCAATGAGAGTATACAGTAGATTATTGTATTACTTAGTCTGTGGCAAACTTTACTTTGGTGTGGATTTGAGCTGGTTAAACATCTAGCACTTGTCGTTGTTGTGTATGTATATAATGTCTGATGATTTCTGTTAATTATGTTGATTGTTGTAGGTGATGCTCTCGGTATATACCCTCAGAACAATCCAGCTGATGTGAGAATGCTACTGGACACCCTGAAGTGTTCAGGTACAGAGCAGGTTAACAAGCCTAGCTGGGCTTATCAGGTGTTTGAGGATTCAGATGATGGTTTGTATGTTTATAGTCTTCATTTCTGTCCTCAGTTTATTTTACATTTTATTTACAAGTATGTTACTATGGTAACATTAAGAATTCTGTGTAGAATGGTTTGTTTCTTTGGTAACATTGAAGATTCTGAGTAAAATGGTTTGTTACTATGATAACATTAAGAATTCTGTGTAAAGTGAACTGGTTTGTACAACAAACTAATATGTGGAAAGGTCACTCATTAATTGTTTGCCATTGTGTATGGGGATCATTTCAGGCATAGGGTTATTTTGGACAATGGGTTGTTTTTAAGATGTAAATCTTTAGATTATCTTGCAAAATGTGTGATGTGATTGCTATGTTTTGTGCAGAAAAATGCAGATTTTGGACTAAGACATGGAATGAGCATACTGTAATATACATAGATGTGAAAGACTCATTTCTAACTCAAGTTTTACAGAACTGTAATTTTTGATACCATAAATAAAAACATGAAATAAATGAAAGTTATTTAAGGTGAGGTCAGGCATATGATAATTTTGTTTGTAACTGAACATGACCATATTAGGTAATAGACTTCTGTGTGTTTATATTTTTTTCCTGTGTATTTCAGATGCGCATCTACTGTCAGATGTATTACAACAGTTCTATGATTTGAAGGTCGTGAAGTATGAGCTACTTGAGATGTTAGCTTCTAGTATTTCTGATCTACAAGAAAAAGATAAAATCGAAGAATTGCTGAAACATGGTGTGAGTATTTGTTCTTAATGGAGGAAGCCTCAAGTTTTGATATAAACCCTGCCCAAAACCTCTAAATTCATGGTTAAAAGTTTTCCATAATTTTCTGGAACCTCTTCTGGTTTTTCCTAGGTCTGGACCCTACTGGTTTTTATTGTTTCCACAGCACCGGGGTCAAGATTTCCAGTTTTTTGAAAATTTTCAACTTTCACCCATGTCAACTGGCTATAAGAATGTTGCTGAGGTCAGAATAAAAATAGTCGTGTTCAGGGTTACTTGACCAAAAAATAGGTTTGGTAAAAAAAGTTATCTTTTCTACTATTTTTATACATACTTTTCGTACTTTGGGGTAACAATTTATTCCCATATATTTTTGCGTTTTAGATTTTACAGATAGAAACTTTAGGTCTGGTGCCAAAAAATAGGATTCATGGAGAGTCTGAGAACTAAGCCTTATAACTTGTATGACAAGATTTGTGTTGATGTCATTTCCAAATTTGAATTACACAAAACAACACTAAACATACCTGCTGTGTGGGATTCATTATGATCACTCCTAATTTGTTTGTTTGGCAGTTTTGACAGTTGTTATGCCTTACTGCTAAAACTAATAAGAATTGAAATAGTTTGTCTTGCATTATGCATTATCATATTATATCTGCTGTTTTTGCAGTTTATTTTGTTGCTTAACTTTTGAGAGATTAGAATGTACCATAGACTGTAAATGTGATATCTTGTATTTTGTGAGATAAGAATGTATCGTAGACTGTAAATGTGATATCTTGTATTTTGTGAGATAAGAATGTATCGTAGACTGTAAATGTGATATCTTGTATTTTGTGAGATAAGAATGTATTGTAGAGTGAAAATATGATATCTTGTATTTTGTAAGATAAGAATGTATTGTAGAGTGAAAATATGATATCTTGTATTTTGTGAGATAATAACGTACCATAGACTGTAAATATGATATCTTTTATTTTGTGAGATAATAACGTACCATAGACTGTAAATATGATATCTTGTATTTTGTGAGATAAGAACGTACCATAGACTGTAAATACGATATCTTGTATTTTGTGAGATAAGAATGTATTGTAGAGTCAAAATATGATATCTTGTATTTTGTGAGATAAGAACGTACCATAGACCGTAAATTTGATATCTTGTATTTTGTGAGATCAGAATGTACTGTAGACTGTAAATGTCTCAAGAATGCTGCTGTATGTTACCGTAATTGTAGGATTCAACGACACAAAATCGCAGAATTTACTTTGAAGATATGAACTTTTATGTGTAAACAGTGTCTGAAGAGTGATTTCACACAAACTCTTCAGCTTGAGTTTATTTTTTTATGTCTTTCAGATTTCAAAGTCTAATACCTTGTTACAAAATTATCTTCAAGAGAGAGAAGTTGTTGATGTGTTAACTGACTTCCAATCTAATTCATTACCATGGCAACAAATATTAACCTGCATGAAATCCCTGCAACCAAGATATTACTCTATTTCTTCATCTCCAATTAAGGTAAGTTTTAAAAATATTCCTGATTGACTGTAAATTTTATCAAAAAATGTTTTAACCGTTTGCCTCATTACACCACATTTTGCCACATCTGAAGCCGACAACTTTTGAAAACATTGTGGCAAAGGCAGCCATTGCTTGTCATGAGTAATGGTTTCTTTTGCCAAAATGTTTTCCACTCTTTCAGAGAGAAATAACACAGTTTTCTTAAATAAATTAATGTTTTGTACGTTAGCTTTGAATTTGGAAGAATCCAAAATATGCTTATGAGGCAAAGGGTTAAGTTATATTATAATGTGTTTCTTGTATCATTGACTGGGGTATATTGTAATGTATAGATGATCTTAAATATTGTCTGATTTGTTTATAATTATAAATGTTGCTGAAATTAGAAACGTTCTGTTATATTTGCATGTTGCGATGAAATATAAAGTTTGTGTAGTTTTACTGAATTCCACACATGTCTTATGATTTTATATAACACTGGCATAAATGTTCAAACAATAAATTCAAGTCAAGTCTGATAGAGATACTGCTAGAAAAAAATCATGTTTACTTGACCAAAAAATATTTTAAATTTACTGCTAAACCTGTTGTTTTTTTTTACTTTGGGGTACGATTTGTCCCCAATTATTTTCATACTTCAGACATAACTGTTAGAAATTTTATGGTTAGCACCAAAAAATAGGGTCAGTCTGGTAACCATTAACAGGATAATTTTTTTTCTGGCCTAAGATTATTTGAATATCAAATTTGAAATATCAGAAAGCTGTTTATTGTCATTTAAAATTTACATTACTTGAGGAAATGTTCTATTTTAGGACAGTTTTACTGTATGTGTTACTGCTGCTGTTCTCCGGTACCCAATAAACGGACGACAAGGTGGTGGTGTTACCACTACATACCTTCAAGATAGACTCCATGTTGGAAATAAATGTCCGGTATTTATGAGCCGAAACCCAGATTTCAGGTTGCCTAGTAACCATACATTACCCATCATCTTAATTGGACCAGGCACTGGTATAGCTCCATTTATGGCTTTTATCCAAGAAAGAGGTAAAACTTGAGAGAGATTGTATTGTTTTGATATACAGTAGAACCTCGATTATCCAAAATTGGCGGGACTGAAAAATTATTTCGGATAATCCGAGGTATTAAATAATCCAGGGTAATGGAAATCTAGAGTGTTTTTATATGAAAATAAAGGGAGAACACTCCAAAATATATTATGACGAACATGTAAATTTATAAAATTTGATCAGTTCATGAAATACAATGTATATACATGTTATAAGAACATTGTAAGCATACATTTTCAATAAAAATGAACACTGAAATAAAGTCAAAGTCCGAAACAAAATTCCATTACATAGTCACAAACATGAACCAGCATCACATATATCTTTGTTGTCCGCAGTATGTAACAATTATGGGATATTCTATGTATTGTTTGTTTTTAGCATTTGATGACAATTCATAAACTACAAAAAATAAAGTGAACACTTTTAATGTTAATTGCATATTAAAGTCAAATTATGATATCATTAAACTTCTTCTATTAAAGCAGTTTATAAATAAAACAAAAATTAGAGGTGAATCATCCAACCGAATTTGCATCATAATTAGGATAATTATCTTCCCAAAATTACAAACAATAAATCAAACGAACAATACTTTGTTAAGTAGGGTTTTGAAAATTGTTGTTCTCACCCTTAGACATGTTATAGAAATTCTTCAGTGGACAAGTATGGTCGATCGGATGTTAAATGCCGATTTCGGATTACAGGCGTGAAAATATGCATACAAACCAGTTTTGGGACCTGATTATCACTTCGGATTAGCCATGGTATTCAGATTAGACGATTCTGATAATTGGGGTTATTTTACAATGAAATATATAGTGAAAAAAATCGGGACTAAAATTTCTTTTCGGATTACACCAGGTTTTCGGATAATCCGTTGTCGAAAAATCGGGGTTTTACTGTAATTTAGATCTTGCATGTTACATTTAATATATGTTTTCTTTGCAACTTTATATATCTACCCTCCTTCTTGTATATTGTAGTACTATGTTTATCTGGAATTCATTAACTGTTAGTATTGCTTAGCTATCAGTAGCAAAAGCCAGATAGTGGTTAAGATTTCATATTACAAAAAAAGTCAGCCACCGTCCCTGTTAAGAATTTTTTATGATAATACTGTAACATGTTTTTGTATAAATGTGACAAAATGAATGTGTCTCTTCTAACTGTCACTTTGCTGTGTGTTTATTACAGCTGTGGAAGAATCCTCTGGTCCTGTGTGGCTTTACTTTGGTTGTAGACATAAAAACAAGGATTTTCTGTATCAGAAAGAATTACGTAAGAAGACAATATTCTACTGTTGATATAAATCAGAGTTTGAAAAATTTGAAAAAAAAATGTCAACATTAAGGCTAATATTTTAGATCAAGGATTCAATCAATTATCAATTTTTTGGAATAGAATACAAAATGAGAATTAGCCATCAAAGTATTGAAGTGAACTTATTAGAATGTTTAGCACACTTCCTGTTTTCATAGTGTGTACTTGATGTATGGTAACAACATAATTCTATGAGTTATTCCTTAGAAAATAAAAAAAAAACATACATTGTTTATTCCATTGTCTGTATGATTTGTCTTTCAGAACAATGGGAGAGTGACGATGTGATAAAACTGTCTGTAGCGTTCTCACGAGATCAGGATAAGAAACAGTATGTACAAGATCTTATATACAGAGATAGGACGGACATATGGAGACTAATGGACCAGGTTCGTGGTGTATATTTCTGTACATTTCACTGTGTTGTTTTATAAACCTATTTACAGCATCTACTGATCAGTGATTGGCTCTTGGTTACTGATCAGTTTGTGTTCTGCAGTTCTAGAACTGTGTGGATAAGTTTGAATAAGTCTGCAATGTCTTGGTGAGATGTCTGGGGTTTATCCCCGCATTTTGGTTTCCCTTTGTGCTTTTAAATTGCTTTCCTTAATTCAAAATCAGCTTGTACCAAATAAATTCATTTTTGAAAACCTAGATACGTATAAACATACATAAATGTCCATTAGACAATCTTTGTGAATTTTTTGTGATAAAATTTGCTTGTTTTTACAGGAAAATGCCAGTATATTTGTGTGTGGTGATGCCAAGCATATGGCTCATGATGTTCACATGACCTTGACCCAGATAGTTCAAGGTGAAGGTCATATGAGTGAAAGTGAGGCTGGCGATTATTTGTGCCATATGGAAAAATGTTCACGTTATGAAAAAGATGTATGGGTAGTTTAAAAGAATTGTGGAATGGACACATATTAATATTATAACAAGCTACATGTGTAGAATACTTCACACAGCCAGTATTTAACATTATTACACGCTACATGTGTAGAATATTTCACACAGCAAGTATTTAACAGTACAACAAGCTACATGTGTAGAATATTTCACACAGCAAGTATTTAACAGTACAACAAGCTACATGTGTAGAATATTTCACACAGCAAGTATTTAACAGTACAACAAGCTACATGTGTAGAATATTTCACACAGCAAGTATTTAACAGTATAACAAGCTACATGTGTAGAATATTTCACACAGCCAGTATTTAACAGTATAACAAGCTACATGTGTAGAATATTTCACACAGCCAGTATCTGCTTTTAGATGAGTTTTTGTGTCTGTTAACTGGACACTTGTTTCTTGTATCCACTTTTCATACTGTCAGTATTGATCGTTATCCTTGTTACCCGTCATGTAATCTTGTTAATTGTACAGTTGTGTACATTTTTATAATGAGTAAATCATGCTACCACATGCTTGAGAGATGAATTTATGATTGTTTTTTTTATTAATTATTTATTGATTTTTAATTATGTTATATTTTTATGATGGTTACTTGACAAGTAAAAGTAGAAAATACTGTTTTGTTGTGTTTTATAAAGTAGGATACACAACATGGATGATGTAGCACTCTCACTGAGGAAGCCTCTCCTTTATAAAAGTTGGGCTTATATCTTAATATATAACATGTGAACTATTCTTGATCAGCATTAACTATTGTGTTTATCTCTTTAGTAAATGTTACAACTATGATACTTGAATTGAGAAGTTATATTTCATAATATATGAGACCAAATGGACTCTTTTAAGAGTGTGTGACCATTTACAAACACTGCTGTAGAGTTCATAAACCAATACAAGTAAGGTAGTTTGTTGGTTACATGATTATAATCACTGCTGTTTGTTTATTACTCATGGTTTCAATGGAAACAGACATTGAAATATTTGGATAGAAAGTATTAATAATAGTAATAAAAATGGCCTTATTTAAAGAGGCTACCCTTTTGGGTTACCCCAATCTTCCATGTGGACCTCTGAAAATAAAGTTCCAGATGCGGGGCTTGAACCCGCGACCTTCTGCTTGCTAGTTAGCTGCTCTACCAACTGAGCTAATCGAGATTCTCAGGAAACTCAAACTACAGTTAATTCTACCCCACAGCACAGACTGGATTGCCGTAAATAATCAATTACAGCACAACAAACACACCATCACACAGAAACACACGCACAGTAACAACACAAACACAACAACACTGTCCACCACCATCCTGTACATTAAATGTTCTACTGATCTGGCCAACACATTTATTTGTAAATAGTACACATTTTATTAGTTATATTTGAATATATTTACATTCAGTATAAATTAATCAATAAATAAATTTTGTATTAAAAAACAAGCAAGACCAGGCAAAAATGAAACAGAAAATTTAGCCGACATTATCATCTGGTTTATGCGACAATTCATTGTTTTCAGTTTGGGAATTTTTGCAGACTAAAATATCACAACACGCTTGGACATTTGGTTTTAACATTGAACATCCACTTGGTATGTACTCATGTCTGGGACATCTGTAAATATACACACAGTTATTTTAATACTGGTTTAAAGATGCACTAAAACAAAGCACCAAGTATGTTTTTACAAACTGTAAAGTTGTCCTTGTATTTCTAACATTTTTCATTGTGAATATTTGGTTTACAGTTATCAGGGATATAACCTGCTATTAGCTAATCCCTGCCTGACATACAACAGAGGACCACCATCTTACTTTGTTCATAAGCAGCAGCCTATAGTTTGGAAACTTAAATTTATGCCATTTTGTATAAAATACCTGTACATACATCATAAATATATTACAAAAAGTATGTTTGATATGAATAAAGGGATTACCTAATAATCAACATTATCTTTTAAAACTATTTACTGAGCTGTTAGTAAGTTAAGATATTGCTACTCAAATTATACCATGTAAATGGTTGTATTGTAAGAAATAATTGTATACATATGTCAGGTGCCTTCCATAGTGAAAATGATGCTGGTACACATGACATGAAGAATGGTAAGGTACCTTGGTATGGCCACATAATGATTCTATAAATTGGGCATTTACTGGATTTTCTTTGACAAAATAATAATTTCCTGTTATTAAGGACCCAATTTTAAATTAATTGACTGGAATCATACCAGTCTAAAGATGTTTATCTTTACATACGATGATCAGTGAACTCACCTTTGGTGGCACGTGTATTGTCCATCACCACTACACTTACATACAAAGTCACATTTGTCAAACCATAATTCACCTTTTGTATAAAATCGTCCCTTGTACAGGCACTCCCCTGTGATTATAATGTAGTCCTGTGTCAGAAATTTCATTTAGGTTATAATACACAGTTCAATGCATGTAATTGTTACCGTTTTACCAACGAACAGAAAAGTGGAATACTTCTTGGAATACTTTTTCCTTTGCTAGAACAAACGTAAGCAACATGATGTAGTTGAAATGCCATTCACGGTAATGTCCGACGTTACAGTAACCCAAAACACTTATGCAAGTATACAAGTGTGTTTCAATAGTAACTATCCTGAGTTAAAATACCTTCTAATATATATAAAATTGTGTCTTGCAAGATTATAATTCCTGGCAAGAGTTCATATAACGTAACAACATAAAACATGTATATCTTTTTTCACTGGGTTTAATGTCGTTTTTTAAGCAATTTTTCAGTTATATACGGCAGCCAGTTCACCTAATCGATTTTCCTGGACTGTATACTAACCAGTACTACTTACCCTTCCACAAATAGCTTGCAATCTCTCCATATATGGAGGAAAATCGACATTTTTGTCAATTTTTTACAGAAGGGGACATGCTGCGACCGGGGTCCGGATCGCCGGGGTACAAATCCAGCGCACTAACCACTGGACCACGGTCATGGCTGTATGTCTTTCTACCCATGTTGTATAATGAGATTACCTTGTGTTGCTGCACTGTCTTTCTGGAACGTTCTCCTCTTTTGCGTTGACTGTAGCATTTTACCTAAAACACCAACAATTGGTTTTCTGAATGGAGTAATTGTTCCATCCACTAAAGACACTTGGAACATTCCGGTGTTGGTACGCATTGTTCTATACGCAGGTTTTATACTAGCCACCGGAGTGGTAGCCTTCAGTTGACCTTCTTCCTGTTTGACTTTTAACAATCTACTTAGTAAATTGTTTGGATTTCGCGTTTTTAAATGCATAAAAATCTTGTTTTGTACATGGCCATGTTTACCAGTAACTAGCGGATTATTTGAATCGGTGGAATTCATGGTCATGTTGTCTTTGTGATTGTTTGTGTTCTCATTCAACGACTTTGAAACATTTTCCATGTTAGTGACATTGTCTGGTTTAGATTTAATAGTTGCATATCGCGCTTTTGAGTTATCTTTCTTGATCACAGCGGAGTTGTTAATAAATATATCAACCACATTAGTATGATTCCATTCTGGAATATCTTTTCCACTAATTTGTTTGACAGAGTATTCTGGAGAATCGGTGCTGACTTGAAAATTGCTTCTAGTTGTAGTTGGAGCTGTTGAATAGTTCATCTGTATATTTTGAATATCTCCGACTGCTTGAATATCATTTATTGTGATATCAAGGATGCTCATTAATTGTTTTAACACAAATTTTTCATTCACCTGATTTGATTTGACTGCACTGGTTTCGATTTCTTGTGAATAGACTGTGTTCGATAACTGAGCGTTTGAACTCATCGTGTCATTTACTGCTTCTGAATTGGCCAGATGTACAATCACTGTGGCTGGGCCCGCAGTATTGTCTTTTGAATTTACGATGTCTGTTGATTTCATTGGATTCGCATCGACTTTTCCTTTATTCGGTGATTTAGAATCTATTACACCATAATTCAGCAACTTAGTCGTCACTAAGCCATTAACTGAAGCGTTTGGTTTTACTTCATCAGGGTTGCTTGCGTTTGAACTGATTGCTTCATTACTCCCTGTAATGGACTTCATGACGTCATTACTCCCTGTAACAGACGCTATAACGTCCTTACTCCCTGTTAAAGATGTCATGACGTCATTACTCCCTCTAACAGATGTTATCACGTCATTACTCGCTGAATAATCAGTGAATCTTTTACCCGAATTAACAACTTCAGGCTGAATATTTGTTACGACGTCAGAATATCTGTCAGATTTCTTCGATATCGGAAAACGCCTTGTGAAAGTCGGAGGCTGATGTTTTCTTACATACACTACTTTATTAACTAACGTGTTTGGTTTGTTGAGGTGCAACGGCGCCCTCTGACGGTGTAACTGAAAGTAGTCCGTTAATTCCGGATATCTCCTTCGTCCAATTCTAACGCTCTTTAAATCCATTCTCTTATTAAACATCTGTTTTAATGACGACATGTCTGTAGATCTAATTTGTTGTAGTTGAGATGGTGTCCACTTCGGCTCATTGAATTTATCCTGTTTTATTACACTGCCATACCTACAGTCAGGTTCAAAACAGCAACTATCTCTTCTTGAAGGCCTGTTGACACACCCCACCGGAAGTGCGTTGTATTTCGGACATCTGAAAATGTTTTATTATCATGTATAGATAATCAGAAATATAACTAGCGATCATGTATTACAAAGATCTGACATCATTATAACCGCATATCAGTTAAAATGATTATTTATTGATTTTTGACGAAAAAATACATAGTAGTTCATTTTGAATTCAACTATTACTGTAAGTTAATAGGATTTGTCATCACATATTAGGATTACAATATACCCCCATCAACGCCAATAACGACGTTCGTCATCATATATTACCTAATTAATATTATTTGTTAACTGTTTGTGATTTCTTGTATAAAGCAACATGATAGACAATCAATGAAGATGTTGAGGAGTAAATCACTCGCACCTGTCTATACATTTATATACTCCAAACTTGGCGTTCATACATGTACACACATAACTACAGCCATCAAACCATCTCTCTTCCTGTGTGTAATTTAATCCTTTGTAGGAACACACACCGCCTAAAACAGAAATTTAACGCAACTATGACAACCCGGTTAGATAAAAAAATGATACCACTTCTCTAATTACAGTAGAAAACTTCTTGATACACACTTCTTAAAAATCTTTAAAAGCTAAGTTGAATGTTAAAAATGCTTGAGGCGGTTATATTCAATATATGAGAGACGCACATGCTTCTCTGTGACAATATTACATACATTAATTGACTCACACTTCATGATGGGGAATTGATAGTTGTATGTCCTGAAAAGTTTGATAGCTTACTGGTTGTGAACTTATGCCTGTCTTGTACAACTGATGCATTGTTGAAGAACAAAGTAATGTGACTGTAATCATGCAGTTTTCTTAAATATATTGCATTCAACCAACAACTATTGATTCAACAAATGCAGTATATTCAATTATTTTGTTTGAAAGTACTTAAAGAGAAAGGACAAACTTATATAGCAAACGATATTAGCAATCTTACCAAGTCCGTAAGCCAGCCTTTGTTTTACTGATCCCTTATTTTCTGTTGATGTTGGGTTGTAAACAAAACCAGGACGAAGTTTCGTGTGTTCAGGTACATGTAGCATCTCGTTCTTAGTTACATTATTCACAAGAGCCTTTCTTGCTGAGAACAGATTAACAGGTCCGAACTTAGAGAAAATGTCTGCCAACCTTTGAGTGGATTTCACGGTATAAGTTGTCTCTGTTATCTCCGGAACAGTCGCTGTTTCATACACAACAGTAGTTTCCCTTTCTCTTGCTGTTGTGCTTGTAACTGTTGCAGACGTGACACTTGCGTCTTGTAGCGGTAGTTCTACAGGCGTGTTGTCGTCTGTTGTTTGTGTTTCAGATGAGTTACAGACGGGTTCCAGGCAGCACTCTTCATTTGGAGGTAATTTTAACTCACAGCCTGGATTTAAATCGGAATGTTCTGTGCATCTGTAACAGTAACAGTGATTTAGGAACGTATGATCTCACAATACATGTCATACTTTTTAAAAAAATTTCATTAGAGAATATTTATGATTTTAGTTTTGTACTAGTGATGCAATTAAATCTGGAAATTATCTGTTTATCTTTTTTATATTTCGAACATATTGTAAGTATTTCTTATCTAATTGTGACAACAAAATAAGTGCCAAAAAAAGAAACGAAATTCTATCCATGTTCCTGTATTAGCGGAATTTATGGAAATCTAACATTTCTACCCTTTAAAAATAGTCCGCCATTGACATCGTTGTACCCCTAGACACTCCTTGATTTGATCAACGGAAGTCGCAAGGTGCCTGATCTGGCAAGTGCGAGGGATGCTTCAACATTTTGTAAATTAACAGCAAATAATACAGCTTAATTATTCTCTTACCGTGTTGTGCACCTGTATAGTCCAGATACTGTGTCTTTACAGGTACATGAAAACTCACAACCATCAGTCCAGTTCCCATGATAGTATTGTCCTTTATAATAACATCCTTGACCTCCATCTGAAACAAACATTTCATAAATTCTTACCCTTATATTTTACAAGTGTAGTGGGTAGTGCGCTGGACTTGTTACCCGGCGGTCCGGGTTCAAATCCCGATCGCGGCAGGTCATACCGGTCTATTATAATGTCTAATTTCCTCCATATGTGGAGAAGTTGCCAGCTCCTTGTAGAAGGGTAAGTCTGAACTGGTTAGTTTACAGTCCAGGAAAACTGGTTAGGTGAACTGGCCGCCGTATATAACTGAAAAATTGTTGAAAAACGGCGTTAAACTCTAACGTTCTATAAATAGTTGAAATCTATTAGTGTCTCATAATTATTTTTTTATAATGTTTATCCAGGTAGTATATCTAGAATTCAGTCTTGAATAAAACAATGATGCACATGGTACCTGTTTCAGTGACATTATCAGCGGTGTTATCTGTGGTGGTTGTATTTTTGTCACTGTTATCGGCGTCATTATTGTTGTTATGGTTACTGGTTACCACGCTACAGTCTGGTTGCTTACAACATTCTTCTCCCGGTGGCAAACTGAGTATACAACCTGCCGGGATGTCTCGATACACGGGACATCTACAAACATGTACAGTATGCAATAAAAAAATAAAATAATAAATTAATTAAATAAAAGATACAACACATACACATATAACGTGTTCACTATCTCGTAAATTTCCCATCTTATGGAACATTTATGCACGACATGTTTGGGGAGTAAGAGTTAGCGATCAATTTTCCTGGTTTTGATAGATCGAAGATTCTTTTTTCCTCTGTGTTAGATTTTTGTAAAACACATTGGAGGAAAAAAATCAGGAAAAAACATTATGCATAGAATGATAAATACGTACTGTTTAGAATGGTAGCGATTATAGTTATAACCAATTATTAGACATTATATATATATATATTATATATATATATATATAAATATAATTAACTACATGCAATGTCCTGTAACCGGTCAAGGTCATGAGTGGTACAGACATGTAATCTCAACCGAGTGCAAGATATCGCCGGAAACAGCGTAATGATAACAAAACATGTTTTATAGTAAATGGAACCTAGGATGCTTGATGAAAAGTTACATAATGAGACACGGATATAGGTTTTATTATACATTGATCACATTGTTATCCACTTGTTAGTTATGTCTGCTGTTGATTGTAGTGTATTTTGTGTTTTGTTTTATTTTTGCATGCATCTATTATTTATTTATATAACTTTTTTGTTTCCCCGGAGGTAAGTGTGAGGCTAGACCCTCTGAACGCCCGTAGTTTTGTACAGATCATTCCGGTATCCTCCGGGAGCTTGTGTTTTATTCTCCATTTTTTTTTGCATGATCCCACTAGTGTGTACTGGGTGAGTTTTGTGTTCGAGGATTTGGGGGAAGGTAGTGTTTTGGGAAGGGTTACATGTCAAGTAGGTGTTTTACGGAATGTTTTTCATGTCTATATTCACGAGGAAATTTTGCTTATAAATTCCGTACAAAATAAAAACACATACATGAACCAGTATACAGCTAATCTCAATTGACACATTTTCTCTAGACTGGCGCTTTTCTTGATTACCGGTATATCAAACTTGTGCATGTACTTGTATGTATGTCATACACCTCACAACAAGACACAACCTGCTGCCACCTCTTTCTTAAACCAGTAAAATGTGAAGAATTCAAGATTTTCGTACCGTGTTGTACATTTATAGAATCCAGCGTCTGGTTTGATGCACGAACAGTTAAACTCACAGCCGTCTGTCCAGTTGCCTGTGTAATACTCGCCTTTATAGTAGCACCCTGCATTGTTTCCTGAAGGTAACAATAAATTTACTCCCGTTAATTAGTTACACGTTTATACTTCATCTTTCTTATTTAGTTACACGGTTATACTTCACATCCGTTAATTGGCTACGCGTTTATACTGCACATCCGTTAATTAGTTACACGGATAAACTTCACCTTCGTTGATTAGTTACACGATTATACTTCACCTGTCTTAACTAGTTACACGTATATACTTCACATCCGTTAATTAGTTACACGTTTATACTTCACATCCGTTAATGAGTTACACGTCTTTACTTCACCGTCGTTAATTAGTTACACGTTTATACTTCACCTCCGTTAACTAGTTACACGTTTACACATAACCTCTGTTAATTTAGATACAGATTTATTTGTTTCCCGTCTGTATTGTTTTATCTACTGTATCTAAGAACAAACTTGCTTATGTAAGAATTTGTGGATATATTTTTCAGAGATTACTTGTAATAAAGATACAGTGCAATCTCTCTAAAGAAGCACCCTTTGGGAGAAGCAAAACTATGTTGTTGAGAAGTTGTTGCTCTATAGAGGTTACATTAATAGTTAAATCGGAAAAATCACGCTGTTGTTGATGAGAGGTTGTTGCTCAAGAGAGGGCCGCTCTCAAGAGGCTGTACTGTAATTCTTTATTTAAGATTTGACATTCTTGTTAAGCATGGTTTGAAATTAAATCGTATTGTTATCATTTAAAACATGTTCAAATTTAGTGTAACTATGACGCAGAAACTATGTTTTTCTGAAGAACTAAATGGGATAAAAATTAGATCATACATGTAAGAGTAAAGTTCAGTTTCCAAGTCAATGTACGGCGTATTCAGTTAAACATACTGTATATAAAGCATGCTACTTTGATGAAATAAACCATTACCTTTATGTGAGATACGTTAAACATTGCATTAAAAGAAACAACGACATAACTGTTTGAGTCTGTTATCTTAGTCACATTATTGATTTAAAGTTATATTTTATTATTCTGACAGTAATATTAATGTCGTGTGCCGACGAAAACTTCATTAATTATTCATAATTTAATACATACCTTAGACAAACATAGGTTTGAACTATGTCAGACACTTGTATTTATTCTTTACTTCCATAGATCAACAATAAATTGTCTAGTTAAATCGAATGACTGATGATTTAATGTATAAATGTGTTTATAATACGGAGGTTATATGTGACAAGTGAAGTTTCTCCATCACAGTATGCAAATGAAGTTTTTGATCAAAGACAATACATACATAACTAACATACAAATCATCGTGATCAATGTATGATCTGTTGATCAACTTGTAGATTTCATACAATACTCGCTATTCTTTATCACAACAAGGCGGTTATAACATTGTTAAAGGATCAATGTGCATGTCAATAGATTATAAATGAATCAGTCACATATTCTGATATAAAACATAAACAAGACCATCAGATTATTTCTAGCTGTTCATTATTTACTAGAAAAGTAACTATTTTTCATGTTTTGAGGTACACGCTGACAATATCTTAACACGAGGTTATTTTCGTGTTTATACTGTCTTAGTGTTCATATTCTTAATGCACTGATGTTTTTTATCTTTCCTGCTTTATTTTTATATTATCCGACTCTGTTATTAAAAAAGAGACTCATGTCGTGAGATCCCCCATTAAAGAAAGAATAGAATGTCTTCAGTATTAACATAACGCTTGATTTTGTGCGCTACTGCACAGTGAAGCTGAATCTACTCTTAATGTTGTATTCCACCAATGTTTAAGCAAATAGAAGCTAAGAGTAACATTATACATGTACAGTCAAACCTGTGTTTCGGCAACCCCCGAATAAAGACCACCATATGAAAAAGGCCATAGTTTGAAAAAACCGTCACTGGAAATTTAGAACAAACTGACCTCTGAGTAAAGGTCATCAGTCAATAAAGGCCACATTTTGTCTTTCACAAGGGTGGCCTTTGTTCACAGGTTGGACTGTACAATAATTGCCAGCATTCATAATAGGAATATGTTTTGCTTACACTGAAAGCACTCACCACTGTTCTCCGAGCTGGACCAATCTACAGCTACCGTAAAAAACACCATCAGGATAAAAACTGCCAAATAAGGAGATTGTACCATTCTGAAAACAGACACGAACACAATGAACCACGCCGGCTTCCGCTTAATACTAATTTCATCTTCTAATATGTGGTTGGACACGTAATTTCATCACTGGTGACTGGTTTTTGTTTCCACCTTTGTGCAGTACTGTAAAACCCCTGAAAACTGGAGCCCTTTCGGACTGATTCAAAAGTCCGGTTTTCTGAGAATTCCGATTTTCAGAGAACTATTGACAATAAAAGTGGAAATGTTGGGCGTAAAAACCGTCCGATTTTCACAGAATTCCGATTTTCAGGGAGTCCGGCTTTCAGGGGTTTATTGTGTATGATTTTTTTCTCATAACTCAGACGTCATTTATAAAACGACATTTTTCACATATAGGCTACATGCTGTTGCGTTTTTATATCGTCATATTGAATTCATACAAATAAATGAAATAGTTGTATAATTAAGTGAAGATAACTGAGAATGAATGGAAGATTAAAAATTGAAGAAAATCCACGGGTGCGCCACATGGCACAATAAACTTTTGATAATAGAAAGCAAAACTATGAGAAAAACAAAAACAGCAACATAATCTTTATTTAACATTCTATAGTATGACAAGCACGTCATGTTGACGGACTGATAATAAACACGCACTTCCGGTGTTCTAAGTTATAAAATAAACTGGATGATATGACTTAAATTATAAACCGTGTGATTGTTAATTACCCTAACGTCAACACGAACAACATATCGTTAATTTATGAACGTTGTATTGTTATTATAAAGTGGTGAAATTCATAAATATTTGAAATTTAGTCACCGTGAATTTGTATAATTACATGCCCGTATATACAATCCAACTCCTCCCACCCCGTATTTATATAATTAATGACAAACGTGTTTGTCTAGTACTTATGGCTAGGACCCAGTGTCATTATTTTATATCGATTATGAAATTAGCTTATTTTGGATTTTTTGGCTAATGATTTGTTCCTGTAAGTATTTAAAGATGGCGAAAACGTGACTCGATTCTGCTATATGGACTGGATAGAACCAATTAGAATTTAATTAAGCAACTGAGCATCCCTGAATAATTTTACCACATTAAGATTGTGTTAACCTGTACTAAATGACACATCCGTTCACTGTTCAGGTATTTAGAACTTTGTCTTCTGTGTCATATTTGACTTCTGCGTTCACCGTAAGCGTACGAATTCCATGTGACATATTGTCACTGGGGTTTAACGCCATTTTTCAACATTATTTTTAGTTGTATAAGGCGACTGGTTCATCTAACCAGTTTTCCTGGACTGTATACTAACCAGTACTAATTTACCCTCCCACAAGGAGCCAGCAACTTCTACTCACATGGAGGAAAATCGACATTTTTGTGAAATTTTCATACAAGGGTATGACCTGCCGCGACCGGGATTTGAACCAGTATCTCCGGGTTACAAGTCCAGCGCACTAACCACTGGACCACGACCGCGGCACGTACAAATCTTAGATTGTCCAGATAACATTATGTGTACCGTATCAACTTGATTCATGTAAATAACTGTGTTTTTGTACAACAAATATAAAAGGTGATTTAATATAGCATCATGTTTGACATGTATTGTGTAGATATAACGTTGACGTGACATGCTGTGGTCTGAGGTATATTTTAGTCACACATTTTAATTACATGTTACACGGTGATGGCCGTGTAGCTCACTTATCATTCAGAAAATACAATTTATGATGTGCATGCAATAATTCTTCGTTCTTATATAAGCTAAATATATGTTAAAGTTTACTTACCTGTTTTTTTTTATAAAATGTCCATAAAATTAAACTACACAAATAGTGTACAGTTCAAAATTTAATGCACAAATACTCATACAATTAATTCTGTTATTAGAGTTCACTGCAAGTACCGCCATTAATAAAATGCTGCATCTGAAGAGACTTAAATTGAAGCAGTTTTTGATTTAAGAACAGAAATTTGAAGAATTTAAACGTGAGACCAGCTAGGTATAAATAGGAGAAAAACTAATTTACATATACTTCTTGACAAAAGTAACGATCACGTATGGAGAATTGTTGACAACAAGCAGTTCACAGATAAACGTTCGCGAACTTGAATGAGTCTTATGTGCATAGTGTGTTGGTTTTTAGCTACAGGAACACCAACTATAACAACAGACTCTCAGGATACTCTACAGGCTGATTGAAGTATATAACGTGTTGTTTTTAAGCTACAGGAACACCCAACTATAACAACAAAATCTTAGTACCCTCCACAGGCTGGTTGAAGTATATAACGTGTATTTTTTACATTTATTCCACTGTAAATTTTTGGAATTGATAGAAAAAATGTATATCCAACTTTGGTTTAAACTTTTTTAAATTAATAATCACATGCAAAGCATACATACGTATACATACAGGCATGTATTATGATACAATTTAGTAACAAAAAATAGGATATTATTGATTGGGAACAAGCATGACTTATATAGATTCCCCTGCATTCCTCTTCCACCCCACCTAACCTTAAATCTAGACTTGTCTGTAAACATGACATAAGTACAAATAGTTCGATACATACTTTAAAGTTTTTATGTCGCGTGCATTCATTCCCTGATAATTAATATTGGAATAATTTAGATGTGTATTAATGATGAACTACATTTAGTGTGTTTACGCGCGCGCCGCGTAATCTTTATTGACCAGTATACAGAATCGATCATCATCAAAGAAAATGTCATTAATTTTAAATTCCAAAACAATAAACGTGTCAGATTTAATATCACTGATGTGAATGATAATGGTGCTGTGGTGTCCTACATAGTCAGACATTAGTCAGAAACACGGTAATTATAATCACCGTGATAGATACGTTCATTTTACCAAACAGAAATGCTTTATCATGATTTTTGGTTTATTCTAGTTCCCTGAAATATTTTCTCATCCCTTGGAAGAGCTTAAATAAATAATGACTGCATCAACAATTGATCACGTGACAATATAATCAATACATATTGTGTTACATTTGACAGAGGATTTGACGTATAAAATTAAACATGAATCAAAAAGATGTCAGATTACACGCTACTTAACAATGTTCTGTAAATTCATCGTTTCTTGTACAGATGGACCCATACTTTACACAAACATTCGTCGGACTGCCCGCCTCAGCTGGTGGAGCACAGGGCTCGAGGTTATAAAACTTGGCACCGTTCTCCAAGCTCAAATCTCTTTTTTTTCTAAAATATTATCAAAGTTGACTGTGATAAAACAATGATCATACTAATCATACATCATTTGTATTGTATCTGAATTGTATTTAAACATAAAACGTAGATGTCTTTTCAACAAAAATACATTCTTAATGAACTTGAGATTTGAGCTCGAAGACTGACCTTAAGTTTTATAACCATGGGGCTAGAACTGTCGATAAAGAAGTCGCGAGTTGAAGACATAAGTTGATTGAAGATATTGCATCCACAGTCTTTGTCTGACGAGAGAAATAAAACGTACAAAAATCTTCTCAAAAAACCTACTTTCCCACAAAAAGCAAACCTTACCAACACAAACAAATATTAGAGGACAAAACAATCCCCCGAAGCCTGTGAACAGTCTGCAGCAAAGTCACAGGTTTGGGGTCGAACTAGTTAACAAGAAAATATGAACAAGTCACCGGTGGAAATGGAAATTTGTTAGAAGAAATGTCCATCAGTCATCACTGTAATACTGGTGATACAACTGATGACAAGGTTCCGTAAATCCACAAATCTGGACCTTTTATCTCTGTTGTGATTTGTTTATCATTTATGATGAAGCAGTGTTGTGTAATGTGCTGTACCTCAATGTTTGTCATAGAATGATTGTGGTTATACAACAGTTTAGTGTTTGTGATAGAAGGATTGTGGTTATACAACAGTTTAATGTTTGATTGCTGGATCATGTGTTTATCAGTATATGAACATATTTAAGCGTTTGATATATTGATAATGGCAAACATGGCATGCAGCGTGCGACCCTGACAAATGGTTTATCTATATCATCTTGTAATAAAGTTAAATAAGTACTCCATGAATCAATTATGAATAATATCATATAACTCAGATAGGTATATATGTAGACAAAGACAAATCACCATGTCACTTTGAGTGAAGACACCTCGATGCTATGTGATTATAACATGAATGATGACATGACGTTGATATTAAAATAGACTAAGTTTGAATTACTTATTGTTTTCCTATCACTTGCTTTGTTTAAATCATTATCTTTCTCAGTCCTTTGTGTACCTGCTCCTATTATCGCTCTACATACCCGTTGGTCCTCAGTCCTGTGTCGTATGTCGCGTTACTGTTCATCCACGGATTTTGATTTTTCACCGCCGTCTTCACTTCTTCCGTCTGGAACAGTCCAATGCTGGAATGTCTTTGAAAGTCTTTTTGAATGTGTGACGCGTACAAACATAAATTAAGACCTGAAATGGCCCAATCTTCATTTCTGATTCATTTTTTTGTAGGGATAGCAGGTTGACCATTTCACGAAGAAGCACAATTCATGGTGTTGTATTATCTGTGAAAAATCATAGGATGTAACAATACAACGTTGTTGCTTCAAGGGACGCAATGATTCAATTCAATCTGCATAAATGGATAATTAAATAATGGTTATCTCCCTTTATAGAATGGACGTATTAACGGTGGAAGTAAAATGTTGACTCACTTATTGTGACTTAACTCTTGATTAAATATTGTATGATCTTCTTTTGTATGTTCATTTCTTGACCAAATAGTGTCCTGCTGTTGCAAAGTAAATACACTTACAGTAAGAGATTTTATACACCTTGCAGAAGTCAACATTTTCTCAACATTTGAGATAAAAAGAACCGTCTGAAGAGTCATCGTAATTATTCATTTCTTGTTAACATGTTTATTTAAAACATTCAGGACGACGCTGACCACATGAAACAATTAAAACAATTAATATCAATTAAACCGCTTTTATGTCGTGATACACAGAATGTTTTATAAACTAAAATCAGAGTGTCAACAAGTTTAATGTTTATATTGTTTATAAAATGCCCCCCCATAAAAATTAGACATAAACATACTACATAGTATTTTGTATAGCCATTGAAATTGGTTATCTTTCCGGAAATGTCAAATTAATTTTCTACATCACTGAGATATTTTATCACCAACTTTATCATTGAACACTTATCACTTCCAGGACTAGACAACGAGTTTCAAGTAGGAATGATATCAGAGTAGATGTTTGTTTCAAGGTGTACACAAACATTCTGAATCATGGATATTAATGGAACTTGGAAACTTTTGACTGCGGACAATATTCCTGAAATCTGCGATGCTCTTGGTAATGTATTCATAAATTAATATCATAAATAAAAAAAATGTTGAACGTACTTATATTTCAGCTGTATAACGTAATGGATCTGATATGACATGCAAAAACGGGAGATTTGAAGGATTTAAAAGTTTGCATTTTTTTGTAAAAACGTTTTCAATAATTAATTTTAGTAACTAAAATAATTTGTGTGCATGTGGCTGTAGCTTATTTCCACTTTCATTTATTAATAAACAAATCCTGTCGTCATAAAGAATAAAAAATGATGATTTGTCTGCGTTATTATATTCAGTGATGACTGGTTTCTACAGGAAACAACTGGTATTTGGTTAATGATTTTCGTACAGTGGTTCTGTAAATCATAGTTACGTAGTTGTAGCTCGGAGATTATGTATTTGATTGCAATTGAATTGACAAAATTTAGATATTTTCTGCTTTTGTATTGATTATAGTTTATATATGTAAAAATAAATATAAATATTAAATATAAATATTTAATATAAATGTCACATTATACATTGATACTAAATGGTAGGCAATGCGTGCTAGGGAGTGTACGGGAGTCATTACAGCATTTTGGCAAGGACCCAGGAATGGTGGGTACGACTCCTGTGAATGGCACGTTTTAGCGTATTGTATAAGCCGGGCTTCTGCGTTTGAGTGAATAAGGTCTCCGGTCACTGATTAGTAATCACCAGCCCCTAACTAAAACAATATAGTGCAAACCCGGATATGATTTAAAACTGGTTGTAGTCGTCCAGAGTGACTTAAATAAGCGTTAAAATGTTTGTTTTATTACGGGAGTGAAATGATTGATATTCGTCTTGTAGAATATCTTGCGGAGCATATACTTAATATTAGACTTTTCGTCTGCGTTATTCTTTTTTGTGGTGATCTAACTTTCATATAAATCAATAGATAAAACTTTAATGCGTATAAAACAGCATTACGAAGATATTCACTTTAGTTTATCACGATTTACAGATGTTAAGACTGATTTCAAGGAAAAAGCGATCAAGTTAATGAGTCCGGGAAGCGATGTGAAACAATCCGTCAATGTAGAAGGAAACAATGTGTCTATAACATACCACATCCCCGGGAAAACAATTGAAGCTAAAACTTTCCTAGGGGAACCAGTCAACATGCCATTCTTTGATGGTAGAATTATGCAGGTAACTTGAATTGATCGTTTTGTTCATTTTCTGCTTCCCAAGCTGTTTGATTGCTTTGTGTCTTGATAAGATTTTATGTTTTCTGGCACACAAACTGTACATTATTGTATCATTTCGACAACATGCGGCACAAACATCACGGACAGACAGTTGTTTTCAGTGGAGTTTTCCATCAGACTGGTGTGAGTGAGAAAACTTTCAGAGGAATTACGTATCAAAGATATCGTGCACCAGACCATTCCAGACCCTGCCTGACACAGGGGTGCCCATATGTTTCCTGTGGAACTCTGTTCTAAGCTTGAACTGTGAATACAATCTGGTTTTAGTTTAAAGACAACCTATTAGTAATGATCATTAGTGAAACAATCATAGGGTAGACTTTGTTCAGTTGTATGGTCGTAGCGTATGAATTGAAATCATGTCTTGTACAAGTATGATAATTATAAGGGCAGTGTTTTTCAAGTCCAGTGTTTTGACATTTACAAAGACACATTTTAAGACGTTATAATTTTAAGACACAGATTTCATCATTTTCATATTTTGTGTTTGTACTGCTATTAATCCTTTCGGAACACATTGACCCTCTACGTTTTAACTGGTCTGTACCTGGTAAGTCAACATTGGAACTATTTGGAATTTCCCAGATGCAAAACTATTAAAGAAATGCCTGTCGAGTTTTTTTTCGTAACGAATTCTGTTTGTTGTATACCTGGTCCTGTAGGAAGCAAATGGTAAACTGCTTGACGGACGATTCTACAACAAAAAGCTGGAAAGTTTTGGAGGTGTCGGGTTGTAATATTCTGTATTAGTAATCAGCAACCGCATTACGAATAAAACATGTAGACGAATATCAAGTTACCAGATACATCCGAAATTGCCAAAGGTGATCAGAATGGCTATAAAACAGATTTTCACCTCCTGATATTTTTGTAGGGCAGTAAAGTTAATCAAAATAAACACCAAACAATCTAGATTATGTACATCATACAACACAAACATACTATCTTTTTCTCAGAATAAAATTAAACAGTCATGTAAAACAGTATAACAACACTGGCATCTGTTTCTGACAGTCAGCGATTTTCAGACTGCGATATTAAGTCTCACAGCTTGTCTGGAATAACGAATCTAATTGAAAATTGATAGAAAATAACAACTTGATATGTTTTTCCGAAAATTCTGTCTGAATATTTTATTGCAGTGTGTGTTTACAATCGATGGAGACAAGCTGGTGGAAACAGAAAGTGGTGCATTTGATGCTGTCAATGTTAGATATAGACAAGGGGAACAGCTCATCATTGTAAGTCGTATGAACAATTCTGCTACAAACAGTATGTACCCCTGTCTTTTGTATCCTATTCGCAAACTGGTCCAGTTTACGTACATCAAACAGATATACGGAAATCCCCGATGTTTTACGAATGAACAGTAGCCAGTGAAAAAGCTTATACGAACTGGCCAATGAGACTGAACTTGCTCCTTTCATGCCCAGCAACACGGGTCGGGGACCAGTTTATCCTGAAAGTAAACTAGGCGGCGATACAAAAACAAGACTTCCGGTATGAGGCGTATTCTAGATTTAGATCCATATAAGTATATATTGTCTGTAAACAATACTCAGTACAGGTATCACACATATATAGGACACATTATTTTCTAAAGATTCGGGTATTTATGTCGGGAGTTATTACATATTTAGAATTCTGTACAAAATCAGTATTAAGCTCCCTTGATTAAAAATGTGACAATTCATCAACGGATCACGATCATATGATATATGTAATATTATATTTGTATATTATTGTTCAGTGTTTATCAAATCAATTCGCCTTCTTCTGGTTTCGATAAAATGGAGTTATCTATTAGTTTCAGCTTATGTTGTCAGTTCCACATTTTTCTAAATTTAAGTACAACATGTACTATTGTTCTTATTTCTACTTTTATGTTTTATCACGTGAGTCTAGACCTTCCGGTTAATACAATAAAACGTATTACATCCGAATAAATTACTCGATAACAAACATCTTAAAGTTCGAGGGAAATATTAAGTCGATGTAGAAGATATCTATAATGAATATAACGATATAAAGGTTACGTTACAAGTTGTAACTTGTTTGAAAGAAGTATTCACTTGCAATTTACGTATATATTATACTGTATGTTGATATGATGGTGTGTTTCTGATATTATATTTTATCATAAACCCTGTTATTAAAACGAAAACATGTTTACGTTTCCATGGTAACACTGTTTGCCGACATTGAAACCAATAAAATGAATTCATTTAATCGTGATGGATACCTTATACTGTATTTGATTACATGATAGTCTTAGGACTATTGTTATACATGATGCCAGTTGTGAATAGTAATAATACATTTACGGTATGAAAATTAAAAATGTTTTGCTTACTTCACTTAGCCTTCACACTCACCGACATGTATCTAAATTGTTCGGCAATCCTGATTTAAATTTCTTGTTCTGTAATTTTGTGTGTTTTGGACACAGTTACTCTTTAATGGTGTGTCTTTATCTTTACAACGTTTAATGCTTTTTATGAAATGTTACTTTTTCTGACTGCATATAACAAGAACTGCAAGCAAGAGTCAGTCAGTCAGTCAGTCAGTCAGTCGGTCGGTCGGTCGGTGTCGGTCGGTCGGTCGGTCGGTCGGTCGGTCGGTCAGTCAGTCAGTCAGTCAATCAGTCAGTAGATGACGAATTTCGCTTTCCTTTTCAGAAAACGACGGCAAAGAATGTAACCTCAACTAGAGTGTACGAGAGGGCTTAAAATATGCTGATTTGTTTGAAGGAAAACCTGGTTTGTTTGAATGAAAAATGAATTGTTGATACTGAGACACTTAGTGCCTTAACATAGCCGCAAACATATACAGTTCATAGTTTGTCATACATGTATTAACATCATATAAAATTATTGTTACACATATACATGTCGGCTTCAGTGACCATTTAATACTTCACTCACCAATATTCACGTGTAATATAATATCCAATGGAGAGTTTGTTTCATTTAAACGCACGTGACAGAAATCTGCTACACCATATTCTACAGTGTCAAGTCAAAGAGTTTGAAATTTATGAACGACAATCTATACAAACCAATTAAAATTTTGTCATCAGAATTTTTTAATCTCATTAAATGAGTGTCCTACCAATGTACCTAACGATGTTAAATCAAGATACTTTTTTAAAAAAATATAAAATGTTCATTTTTACATGATATAAACAACTAGACGATATTGTTCATGCATTTAGCTTTTTAGCGAATGTTTTTAATTTATAGAATTTAATAAAACTGATGCATTGTAACATTTGTGTTGGTGTCTAAATGAACATCCTAGTTTTACATCAGTTGTGGAACAATCTCTTACTTCTTATTTAACCCACTTATTATGATTCTATTTGTTGATCAAATGTCAATACTCGGGATATCTGAACAAACGCGAACACCAAGGAAAATCTTAATATTGACAGATTTGAAGTATATGACTTTCATGTCAAGTTTACAGAGCACATGATGTTTGCTATATTACATTACTTACACAGATCATAGTACATTTGAATCATTTTCTGTAAAGACAACCTGTACTACACGCAAACTTTGTCTAATTTTGTCTGAAAGCTAAAATTCTACTCTTTAAGATCAATTCGTCAGACCTACGGGGACTTTGTTAACAAGGACATTCGGTAATCAAATTGCGGACTCCAGAACCAATAATCCTTATCCTGTTGACATTTTGAATATTTTTGTCAAACCAATGACAATTATAAGACCATGCGATCACAAGGTTTATTTCAATTATTCAATTATTTAAATTTTACAAACATTATTACATTTACTTTCATACTTGCTCTGAATTAAGACTTGTGGGGTGTGCAATACATAATGCATGCTGTCAATAAGTAGATTTAGAGCTGCTCTTTCTGACTGACCTTCTGTAAAGAAAATACATTATTTGCTTATACTACATAAAGCACAAAGTAATTACGCCCTTTTTTGGTTCACAATAATACAAATTACAAAACAAATATAAATAATAAATACAGGATGACATTCATTAATTTAGCTTTAACCGAAGTATCAAATCAAAATCAATTACGCACAAGCACAAATGAATTGTTCACGTGACTGATTTATTTATTTTGACTGATTATAAAAGACTAGTAAATAAGAATTATAAGTGCATACACTAATTGAAATGACGGGGTAAAAGATCCAAGTAAGTATCCACGATGAACATGCTGGAGATCAAATAAATAGATACATCAGGAGATGCTTGATTATCATTACTAACCCGCACTGAGGAAGCTGTGGGTGATTATTAACATTTTATTTAAGCAAATTGCTTTCAATTGTGATAGAAACTACAAGCAGCCGCGACCGTGGTCCAGTGGTTAGTGGTTAGTGCGCTGGACTTGTAACCTGGCGATTCGGGTTTAAGTATGATGCTTTTAAATATGTCCTTGTCTTTTGAATTGTGTTTATAAATATGACATTGAACTTGATTACAAATTGATAGGCAATAAATTCTCGGAAATATGGCGTGTACATGTACGTCGTCTGCTCGCGTCGTTACTATCACGTGTTCGTACCCTTGGTTACGACGGTAATTTCAATATCAGCTCTGTACTCTACCAACATACCAGGTTAGGAAATTGTTCAGTATTTATTGGAAACCAAGGTGATAATTATATCAGAATCAACTGCGCATGCGCTAAGGTAAATTTCCTTCCAGAAATCGATCGAGGCGTGGTTTATTTTATGCTCACTTTTCAAAAGGCGAACTTATAATGGAAATAGAATTTATCCAATATGTCTCCCTGGTTATGTGTACAAATAAGGACTTTACAAATATAGTGAAAAACAAACAAGTGTTATAGAAGAGTAATCCTGAAAATATCGTAATAATCATGTTTTCTGTGACTGTAGAAGGGTGTGGATAAGATTTAAATGTTAAAGGTATGTTATACATTCACAGGTATGTTATACATTCACAAGTATGTTATATATTCACAGGTATGTTATATATTCACAGGTACGTTATACATTCATATGATGTTGTCACATGACTGATGTGTTTTTACATATACATGTTGTTGTGTTTATTGTTGATTAATGAAGAGATATAAATGGTTATTTCTGTATAGATCTAACAAAATGTATTCCCTTCAACAATAGTTACAACCTCTCGAGTTTCTGTCTATAACATACAGTTAGAGTGACATTTTGAGTTTAACAGAAAACTATACAAGTATATATGCGGTCTGTTTTAAACAAGTACATAATATCATTCAAGGCTCCAATGAAATTTTGGCTTAAAAATTCAAACTCAAAACGAATGATACGAAAACGCTAAAACAATTTCCTACAAGTTGTTAATTTAGATTGTTTCTACTGACACCTTATGTACCTCTGTATCTGTCATTTTATGTAAAATCATTGGCTCTTATATGATGTGTTTATTCAGATTAAATTATACAAATGCATGTTTTTGTTGAAATGAAAACAAACATAAAATGAACAACAAGTGCATATAGCAGAAAATGCAATCAGACACAACATGCACGCATTAAGACAATTTGTAAAGTAAATCTCAATTTACACGTGCAATCACGGACTAGTGCAGTATGTGATTATTGAAAACTCAATCAATTTCAGTATGGTTTTATTGACGTCATTTGATGAAAATAGTTTTATAACGTGCAGAATTGTCGTAAAATTTTATCGTGCTTATAATTACTTTAAAGTTTACTGGTTAATCAAAGAATTAGGTTTATTTATGTTGTTTAATGTTCTTTCTGTGCTGTTGGAATTCGGATAACGACTTCACGCTTCAGAATATATAGAAAACTAATCACATACTAAACATTGACGTAACAAGACGTAATGTTAAGCCTGTAATAATCTCCTAACAGCATCCCCTACGTCAAATAATCCTATATCAGGACAATATATACATATACATTATTGCAAAGGTTAGCGTATGATATTATCACATAACTATTATTATCTTCGAATTCGCTTCAATGTGCTAACAATGTGTCACAGAGTTGTCAATTAAACGAAAACGTTACTAATAACAGTACATTTACCCGAAAGTTCACCCTGTGAATTTCTAATATAAGTACTGATCCTGCGAATATACTCATATCACACGCCGCGACCGTGGCCCATTAATTAGTGCGCTGGACTTGTAACCCGGCGATCCGGGTCCAAATCCCGGTCGCGACTGGTTGTACCCTTCCTTGAAAATTTGACCAAAACTATCGATTTTCCTCCATATGTGGATAACTTGCTAGCTCCTTGTGGAAGGGTAAGTTAGTACTGGTTAGTATACAGTCAAGGAAAACTATTTATGTGAACAATTCGCCGTATATAATTGAACAATTGTTGAAAAAGGCATTAAACCAAGTGACAATGTCATATCACACACTGTAAGCTTGTCTTTTTACGCTTCATGTGAACTTATTAATAAATCTTGGGAACACCGCTGACAACCCAACAAGAAGCTTTTATTCAGCCTGTTTACGGATTTGAAATTAAATTACCAAATTTTCGGTTGGGAGTAAATCAACTTAATTCTTACGTTCTCAAATTGATTTGAAAGCAAAGGATTGCTTATATGATCCTTATATTATGTTTATATCATCTTCTTAAACTGACCACAGATAAAATGGCACAAGCCAAGACGTTAACACTCTATAAGAATGGTAGGAAGATACAGACAACCAGGAAGTCCACAGCAGGTAGGTATAATCACAGGTACTTGCCACAAAACCAAATTTTAGCTTCATAGGCTACTTATACTTAATAACAAGGAAGGTACCCAACGTTAATTCAACAGCCATGCGAAAAACTCGTGCTGAACTGCAATAAAAGCAGGTCATATAAAATTTGGTTTTGTGTCAAGTCACTGTGGGTAAAATGATTTTCCATCAACATACCACACTCATGTACCATACTTTTACTTTACTTTGTAAATGTAACGCGTTTTAGTAAGAAATATAACAGTGTGAACTGTAGGATTGCTGACAGCATTGTTAAGATAGAATTAATTCTTGTTGGAAAAGTTCACAAAATAAAATTCTTATCGTATAAAATGTATTATTCAGTTTAATTATTTATCAGACAAATCATTTTACCCACAAAGACTTGACACAAAGCCAAATTTTATTTGGTCTGTTTTTGCTCTAGTTTCATTACAGGCACGAATAAATATTTCGCCTTTTTTGTTTTATATAAATTTTCAGTACAGTAAACGACGGTTACTGTAAATCCTCAGAACAAGTCATTATTTCATTTAGTCATAATTTATTTTAAAATTTATCTTTCACTATAACTAATTCTTCACTACATTTGAGTCCACTTGAACTGTTTTCTAACTGAATAAATATTCTAAGTTTTCTTTTTTGGTTCCCGACAATGACGACAGGACTAGACACTGCAGGAGCTTATCCGAACATTGGAATATACATGGATATTGATATATTTATATGGACATGATATTTTGCAAAATCTGTTAATTGTTTGACCTTTTATTGTATTGTTGATGTATAAGAAATGGTCACTACATGTATTTTATTACAGAGATACGGTTACGTATGATGTGGTTCACTCTGAAGGCGATATTTGACTGTCTCTGTCAATATGGACGATACATATGGGAACATAATCCGATCAGTGTTCTCTCAAGACGTCACCGTCGTCTTTACTTCGTGGAGAATTACGGAGAAATGATGATCAAACCAAAACTAAGGGAGAGAATCCTGGATTTACTGCTTTCCGGTAAGTCCTGGTATCCTGTTCTTAACTGCTTTCCGGTAAGTCCTGGTACCCTGTTCTTAACTGCTTTCCGGTAAGTCTTGGTACCCTGTTGAAGAAATAAGCTCAATGTGCGTCCGGAATAAATGGAAACCAGTGCATACATTCACTCGTGTTATAGTAATTCCAATGCTGCATTGTATAAGATTTTGTCCTTTCAACTTCGATGAAATTTGCTTTGACTGGTTTATTCTTTTTTATTATTATTACGTCCTATCATAAAATATAGCAAAGCCGGATAAAATTCTTATAAGATCTGCCAGATTCATTATGTGTAATTGCAGGCAAAAGGGATACAATATTAATAGGATACATTCAAATAGAATTTATAAGAAGTCACTTCTGTAAATCTGTTAGTTCTTGTTTTTTACTTTTATTATTTTTTAGTAATTTGAAACACCTGACCAACATTTTAGTAATTTGAAACACCTGACCAACATTTTCAGACTTTCGACGACGACAGCGATTGTTGAATTGGGTCCACACACGAGTTAGATCACACGCATTTGTGCACGACTTCAGCACGTGCTGGCAAGATGGTACAGCGCTCTGTGCTTTGTTAGAGTCAATATGTCCCGGGGTCTGTCCAAGTTTTCACCTCTTGTCTGGTCACAACCGCGTGAAAAATTGTCGCCTTGGGCTGAAATTGGCAAATAAATATTTGTACGTTCCTATGGTGAGTTAAAGGTTTAATACTGAATTTTGTGTGAATGTCAATTAAATAAAAATATTCACGCAAGTTTTTTTTGTTTTCTCATTAAGTACTGAATATTTTAAATATTTGAAAGTTTGACCTTCCCCTATCTAGGTCAGTTAGTTCAAATATCTAAAACTTTGGCTTCTACTATTTAGGTCAGTTAGTTCAAATATCTAAAACTCTGATTTCTACTATTTAGGTTATTTAGTTTTAATATTTAAAACTTTGAATTCTCCTACCTCGGTCAGTTAGTTTAAATATCTAAAACTTTGAATTCTCCTATCTAGGTCAGTTAGTTTAAATATCTAAAACTTTGAATACTCCTATCTAGGTTAGTTAGTTTGAATATCTAAAACTTTGAATACTCCTATCTAGGTTAGTTAGTTTGAATATCTAAAACTTTTAATTCTCCTATCTAGGTTAGTTAGTTTGAATATCTAAAACTTTTAATTCTCCTATCTAGGTTAGTTAGTTTGAATATCTAAAACTTTTAATTCTCCTATCTAGGTCAGTTAGTTTGAATATCTACAACTTTTAATTCTCCTATCTAGGTCTGTTAGTTTAAATATCTAAAACTTTGATTTCCTCCTGTCTAGTTTGTATAAAACCATATTTTAAACCTCTATTTGCTAGTTCAACGTCTTCAGTTATATCGATTGGTGTTTTACAAGTAAATTTTTATTCTTCATAAATAGTTTATCCTTTCACTGTAATATATTATAGATAATCACGTTAATACATGTATATAGTTATCGCTATCATAATGTCACGTGATAACCACGTGACCTATCCGCCTCTCATCAGTGTACTAGTATACAACATAAACTGGAAACATGATACGTTATAAATCAAATATATTTAACAACATGTACGTGATTACCATTATCTTAATTTCCAGCTTAGTACAGATACAGGAAGATAGATAAATGTCGAGTCAAAGATTGGGTGGCAAAATCAATATTTATGTAACTTGATACTCGTGTTCTAAATCTCACATTCTTGTTTATGTATACGGAACGATTCTAATTATTTGTTCAGTAAAGATTCTGTTTAGGGTAACTTGACCAAAACAATTAATGTAGGTACATCGAAAAAAATCGTCCTTTTTCTATTTTGTTTTTTTACTTTTGTGACAATACTTCATCCCCAAATATGTTCGTACTTAGGATTTTGCTTCAGAAACTTTAGAGTCGGAGCCAGAAAGTAGGGCATGTGGGGTTACCGTAAACACAAACACTTTTTTCTGACTTTGTGACAATACTATCAGGTTTCAACAATAGTTCTGATAGTAGTGTATGTTCCAAGTGACATTTTATTTTTTCACTAAAATCTTCTCACGTTGCAGGATTTAATATCAGCGGAGGAATTCGCCATAGCCAATAAATCAACAGAGCAGAAGATAATTCAGTATATTTCCATGGTGAAGTGGGCGTCTGAGAATATCAAAGAAAAATGGTCAACGCTGCATGAAAGTCTTATAGCCGCTAAAACCGGAAGGTGCTTTGCAAAAGGTTCCGGTTTGAAGAGCGGCATTGTAGATAAAAGGTCAAAGTTCACGATTCTGGTTTCTGACACTATCGGCGTGTTTAATATGCTAGTTGAAGTGCGGGGACCCAACCATGAATACTGCGGAGAGAGGATTGTTTCCCTGCATCAAGCTAAAGCATTGCTTGACAAATCATTTGATTTTGATGTTCCCGAATCTGACAACATAAAATACCTGGAGGACTGTGCAGGTAATGATTTAGTCCTAAGCTTCCTGTAGAACTGTTTATTTTCTATTCATCATTGCCAGAAGTGATAATAAATACAAACACACGAATTAACAGAGTAACGATATTCGTTCATGATTGTATTTGAATAACATTAATCAATGATTGACAATTTATACAAAATTGTGATTCTATTTTGCTCAAACCTTTTAATTCATATAAAATTATTAGCTGTTAATTGAGAACTGGATAAATGTGAGATTTTATCAACCCTTTGATCAATGAATAAAAACAGTTCACGCGGTGATCCTTATCAAGCGATCTCGTTCTTTCATCAAGGGAATACCTTTGTACGAAAGAAGGTGCCGGCTCGGTACGGCAGCACTGGTGAGTTGATATATCTGGATATACAGTGCGGAGAAGAGGGAACATTTTACGTCACATTTGTACCAACACGCGCTGGAATGCACGCTGTAGCGGTGAAGTGGCAAAATCATCACGTAGAAAATAGTCCGTTTCGTATCAAGGTCAGTACACGAAAATACAGTTTAATTTATTTTCATTCGAAGTGCGCTTTGTCCTTTATTATATGCTAAACGTTCGTTTCCCAGATTTGTTAAAAATAAAGATTTGTTTGGGTATTTAAAGTTTTGTAAAACTGTGGAAAACATTTTAGAACCCAGACTTAATTCCTAATGTTATATACAGAACTTTCTATCCTAACTATTGTAATATATCATGCAGGTATACAAAGCATCTAATGTTAGCACCAAAAATATGGAAGGCGCTCAAGAGAAAAGAGTAATCTACGATTCTCTATCATTCTCCAGTCACAGTGCGGATGGTTTGAGTTTAGACCAACCGGAAGTTCAGCTTGCTGATGATTACGAATCTCAGACAGGATCGGACTCAAATCGTTCAATGTCAGCCATAGCAAAAGCTAAAGCCTACATCAAGGTATGCTTTATATACATGTACGTATATGCATGCAGCCGCACGAGTAAATAGTTCCATGTTGCTATGGTGATAAGTATCACAGAACATACTTTTAGGTTTTATATCAGATCTAAAATGAAAATGAATGATTTCTCGGTGGAAACGTTGTACTGTTTTTTACGTAACTGGTGTCGGTACATCAATTTTGATTAGTCGTATTGATTGTAGTATTATAGTAACGATTGATTGATTGATTGATTGATTGATTGAACGAACGAATGAATACAATGTAAATGCTTATAATTTATCGTTATTATTGCCCAGGGTCGACAATTAACAGTAACAAGACGGCGTGTCTTACGGCGTATTATCACACGTAACGGTGAAGATATAATCATAGAGGAGGCTATATCACCCTCTTTGTCCAGACAATCAAGTATCACAGACAACTCAGATGATGATTCAAGGTATTGGTCGTGTAGAAGAACATGTTCTTGGTGTCCCTTTATGAACATCCTATATTTTCACATGTCAGAATTCAACTCCTAAATATGACAATTTTATGAAAATCTTTTTAATGTGAATTAAGATTTTGACGTAATTTATTCAAGTCTTTGAACGTTGATCTGAAATTACGTTTTTCTTGAAGTTCCGTTCGTTGTTATTGACTTTTGAAATTCTTGAATAAATTAAATTCAAATTATTCTGTGTACAATCTGCATTTTGTTATACATGTTTATACAACTTCCCTTATTAACGTAATCACACTCATGCACGTGTTTTTCAAGGCACCAAAGAACTGAAAGCGGCGGACATTCCGAGACGCTGACAAGTCAAACTTTGAAAACTCACCCTAACGTTCTTGGTACAGTACAGGAAGAACGACAACTTTCCGACAGTGACGCCAACACGAGTTTTGATCAAAGTCAATCAATGACGTCGACTTCAACGAAATATAAATGCACGGAACTTGATGAACACAATCGATTGGATGTTGATTCTTGTAGTCATAGAGATGTAAGTGACGTCACTAGTTGTTCCTCAAAGACTCCAATGACATTGTTTGAAAAGCACGCTCACGACGAGGCAGTAAATTTAAGTAGGCGAGCAGCCTTAAAAAGGTATGTACTTCATAAACCGACACAGTTTGTATACTTGACCCGTGTTACTCCGACTTTGTTAAACGCTTCAAACTTTCCCACGAAATTGACCCAGTTTATATCTACATGTACTCGTACTTGTGGAATTCATTGTATAAAAACCTTGTGTTGTAATTCCCCTATTTCACATCAATATACGCAACACGTTTTCAGATCAATAGTTTTTGTATTACCTCATATTAGAGCAAGGGGACGTCACTCTTGTTTTCCTTTATGTCAGAACTATGTTCTGTATTAATACGCCTTATTCTCTGGTGTACGTATCCGTTCTGTATTAGTTAAAAGTTCCGAAATGACAAAAAATACTCAAATATTGATGCCGTTAGATAATACCTACGTTATATGTTACAGAACAAACTCCATTCATCATCCATACAAGAACAGAGCTCACAGAACATCATCGGATGGACCTATTTACAATCTCCGCCGACGGCTTGTTTCATGTAACACAGATCCGTCGGATACAAGCTCAGAAATCTCTTCTGAAGATTTTTCCAAAACTGCAGATGACAACAATGGTAAAACATGCTGACGAAGTTATTAAACCCTAGGACACATTTCCCAAGACCATGTCTCTATTTTATTCTCAATGTCTCTGGGTTGAAAAGAGTTCGTTTTCTGGTCTTTTGAACAAATTCAGATCAATAATGCAGACCAAATAATGTTTTATACATAGAATTGTTTTATATATAATTATACTGAACACAAAATATAACGTTTGAGATTGAGAACCGATCTCAAATTTTATATTCTAGGACTTTGATACAGATTTGATTCTGTGATAGTTAAGATCATTACGATGTTTAATAATAAATAAATAAATAAATAAATAAATAAATAAATAATAATCATAAATTTAAATAAGACTTAAGTTTGCATCTTGCTGGTTTCTCTTATAGATGCGAAGAGTCACAGGATAAAACTTCTACATTCTGGAAGTTTAAAGAAGGCGTGCTTGTATATCTGCGAAAAAGCAATGTCGAAATCACCCCATAGTTCTGCCGAGATGGTCGAATCAATCTCACAAGACGAATGTACAGCATCACACCCATTATTCCCGGTTAAAACGAGACTTCAATCCACTCAGTCACTTCCGATCATGCGCAGATACTGGGAGCAAGATCTAGATGACGGAAGTTCGATGACAGGGCTGATAGATTGTCTGGAGAAGATTAAACTAACTCAAGATTTACAAAAAAACAGCCGGGTAGATTTAAATGACCCTGATATAAGTGAACGTAAATATTGTATAAAAACTCACAAAGAAATGCAACCTAAACATGAGGGACGGGCGCATGATCCAGTAGACGTAAATGATTTACGAGTTCATGAACAATGTCATTTTGAACCAGAAAATTCCACTGCATTTATTTTCGATTTTAGTAATGCCAACCAACCAGGACAAATTAACGATGCTGCAATTGAAGAAATTCCTTCTAAGAATCCGAATGTAAAAGGGGAAAATGAAACTGATGATATTTGCCCGGATACTCCGAACCAAGCCGCTACAATGCGCGCTAGTTTAACAAGGCAAACCCAAATTTACTGCCATAAGAGCAGTGGTGATTCAGCATCTGTGAAAACAGACCCATCAACTGCATCAGAAGATAAAGAAAGTATAAGTCAGAGTTCTAGTTCCTTAAGCGGACATTTTCGAGCTTTCAAAACTATTTACATAAACGCCAACCCCAAAAAGACGGAAGAATTGTTAAATGATGTCACGATAGTCATTCCACGCCCGACGATTGACAAAACCACTCAAGTCTCGCACGACGAGATAAAACGGGAAACCGGGTGGGATATAATTGAAAATGTTTACTTGTTGCTTCGCCGAATATGTATAACAGTGCCACGCTATAACAACAATGATGGCAATAAGTCAGATACTCAAACAAGTGCCGCACATAATTCTATTGAACAATCAGAACCACGTGGGAACAACAGTCCTCTTGATATGCAACTACTTCAAGTGCCTCTAAGCCCGGGAATAGACACAGATTATCCGCCACGTGATAATATTTTGTGCACACAAGAACCTCCGCAACAGGAAAAAGTTCCTGTTTTAAATAATGTGAATCACACTTACAACCAAAGAAATGTAAACGCTTGGTTTGAAAGAAACCACCTCCTGAATGGCACGAACACTTTAGCACCAGTGCGTCAGCACACCATGGATACTATAGACAGTGGTTTTGATGATAACCAGAGCCCGACACAAGTTAGTAGACAAGGTCGTCTCAGTTTACCGGCTGTACTTTCAGGTAATTATTCGATCTTCTGTGATGTAATTAGACTGATAATATCATAATAATGCTACTTCTTTTTGATAATTAAAAATTCTGTTGTCCTATTTTTTAGACATAAATATGAAATTAACATTAATTTTGTTCTTTCAAACTTCAACTACACATGCCTATGCTTTCTGTTAAAACAGATAATGGTCACACCCGTATTTACCGCAGGCCTTATCGAGGTCCTAAGATTGCCTTAGAACCAAGTTTAGTGAATAGCACAAGTAGCCACAGTATTTCTCTTGACAAAAGAGAGGCAGGAAATGAAGCAGACGACGAACTCATTCGGTCCGAATCACAAACAGAAATAACAAAACATCGAAGACGACGACAACGACGTATAAACCGCGAGGATTCGTTCAGTTTATCAGACTCCGAATTAAACGAAAGACGTAAAAGAATCAGACAGCGTCATCACACATTTGATCTGAGCACATCAAAACAGTCCGATTCAAGCCTTAGCATAGACCCTGAAACAAGGCGAAATTATTTTAGTGACGCATTTAAAGCGCTATTAGAAGGCAAGGAAGAGGTTTCTGGCGTTGATGCGTCTACTGAAAATACTGCGAGTTTTAGTGAGAATAACAATGTATTTGAATCCCCAGACGGATGTATAAATAAAGTTTCTATGATACCAAAACACATCAAAACACGAATGCAAACTCTAACAAGTGTAGATAGTAACTACCAAGGATTTGGATTGTCAAAATCGACACGTCGAGACTTTCTGGCTCAGCTTAATACATTTCAGAATATATGTCCAACTGATGAGACAACTGAACACAATTTACTGGAATCTAAAATAGCACATTGGGAAGATAACCCGGAAGTTATACAGTACACTGATTATGAATCTAGTGATAACCGGGTGGTTTTGGATTCTAGTATTCAAACTTTTGAAGAATCTGATAATGGTATAGATCAGGAAGACATCGATATGAATGAGGCGTTTTCTGAAAATGAATCTGTGAGATCTGGTGGCACTTCTGATAGTTTACGTAATTTTGTTGAAACAGGTTTTGCTATTGAAGACCTGGATCCAGGCTCACCAAAACATTCTGAATATGCGGCTAATGACATTCATACTGAATGTATGGCTAATGACATTCATTCTTCGACCTATTTCGATATTTTTTCAAGTTTTGATCATTCAGATCTCCCAGATTACATCAATCCGAATGATGTTGCTATGCTGGGTGACGTCATATCCTTGACAACGAATTCTGGGGAACGGATGATAATGCGTGTAGCTGGTGCCGGACTTCGTCATGGAACTGTAGGTGAAAACAATGCTTTCCAGGTTGGTGTTTGTGTTTCATATCTATTTCATCTTTCTTTGTTATTTGCATGCGAAAGTTTACCTCTTATAAGTATTGTCAAATTGGACAACAGGAATGAAACAATTTCTCAGGTTGGTCGCTGAAAACTAGTTAGATTTGACATGTATTATGTGGACAATCAACAGTTGGGAATAAACTGGTGTGATTTGAGGAAGAATCTGTTTATATCGTACAAAGTTTTGCAAGTAGTGTAAAAAAGGGTTAGCGAGCAGATGGTAGAATAGAACAGAATTACTCTGATGTATTACATAAAACATTATGAGACCATTCGGCTAGCTCTGACGACAGAAGTATTGATGTAGAGGTCTTAGACTGAGCCAGACACGTGTTTCTAATAGTTTTAATGACAATATTAAGACTGAGCCAGACACGTGTTTCTAATAGTTTTACTGACAATATTAAGACTGAGCCAGACACGTGTTTCTAATAGTTTTACTGACAATATTAAGACTGAGCCAGACACGTGTTTCTAATAGTTTTACTGACAATATTAAGACTGAACCAGACACGTGTTTCTAATAGTTTTACTGACAACATTAAGACTGAACCAGACACGTGTTTCTAATAGTTTTACTGACAATATTAAGACTGAGCCAGACACGTGTTTCTAATAGTTTTACTGACAATATTAAGACCCTAGATTCATCCTTAAAATGAAGAAGTTGATGTTTACGGTTGGGAGGAATTGTTTGAGGGTTATTAAGCTAACAAGATTTACCACCGCGTGTAATTTAACCAGTGTTACTAGGTGCATATGGTAAAAATTCACCACAGTAAAAATTACATACTATTTTGAATTGCGTCCTGTTATAACACAAAATGTTTGACAAAGGTTTCCTTAAGCCAGTTAGTCTGTTTGTCAAACCAACAACATACAACTGTTTGCCCGGTGACGTTGGTGAAAATGTTTTCCTGCAAATGTTTCAACCATACATAAAGATGACTCTTTTAGAAGTAGCTAGAAATGTGATGTATTTTGAATATGATTGTTTTGGCCTATATCACATGGTTTATCTGACATGATGACATATCATTGTGTAGTAATGTCTGGCCTGTATTATAAACGCCGCAGATATCAGTCACCTATAGCAACGGCACTTATTTCGTGGATTAATTCGGAATTATATATGATACATATAACCCATTAGTCATATGTATTGAAAGTTGTTTATAGACATTTGTTACGATAATAAAAAACATCGATTTAATGTATTTATAATTATGAAGATACTAAGTTCATACTGTAGTTACAGCGGCAACGTTACTGTCACCTTATTGAAGGAGTTCGTTTACGTGAGATTTTATAATCTCGTGAGAGTTCAGACGAGTACATGTGAGATTTTATAATCTCGTGAGAGTTCAGACGAGTACATGTGAGATTTAATAACCTGGCGAGTATTTTTCGGAGAATAGGCCTACTCGTCTTAAGTTTCTCGCATCTTTCTAAATTTCTAACATCATGAAGTTTGGAATTGTTCATTCGTGCATACACTACGCAGATTTTGTTGATAGCCACCTTTTCATTCGATTAAAAAATTAAAATGAGCAGATACGGTCAGACTGTGATAAATGCCATTGGATATCATACAAAAAATACATGCAATATTTCATCCAGAAATTCGAAAAAAAAATATTGTTTTTCCGCGTTTCTACTTTAAACCAATGTTCCGTTTTATTGCTTCCATCCAATAATTGTCTCAAGCATTTTTTCAATTGTCAGACAATAAGACAATAAGATCATTCATGTTACATTTCTGATGACGCCTTTTCATATAATCTGTTGTATAGGTATAAAACTCGTGCATCAATGAGAGAAAAGCGAGAAGTGGAACGCCACAAAAAGGACTTTATGAGTTAAACGAGCATATTTTATTGTTGTACAAACACGCCCTGATTCATGGGTAAGTCCCTGATTGTAAACGACCGCCTGAAGGCCGCGACTTCTTAATATGAACCCGATGTACCTCAATATGTAACAAGCTAAAATGAATAGTTGAAATGTTCAGCAGTAAAATTACATGTTCAATTTCTTTTCACAGGTCTGGGTCGAAAACCCAGTGGCTGGTTCCCTTTCTGTCGTCGTGTCTGGACCCCGGTTTCATTCAGTCACAGGAACCAGTGTGGTTTACACGGGGGATAACTTGTACGAAGTCGCCTTTGAAGTTGCCGACCCTGGATTGTACAGCGTATACATAAAGTGGGGAGATTACTCGGTTGCTAAGCAACCGTATATATGTAACGTCACGATGTAACTGAATTACGGTTTTAAATACATAATTGTTGGATGTAGGCTTAATTTCTATACATTTGTCTTCTTGAAAACATATATTATGTCTTGTAAATTAAAAAATGAGCTTGTACGAGTGTTTAGGAATTTGACAGAGAAGAATATTCAAGTGGAAAACAGAATTCCATTCCTGTTGTAATACAAATAAATGATCTCTGTATTCGTCATGTGTGTATTAGTACAAGTCTCTGCCGTGTATTGATACATATTTATTCTCGACATGACATAGTAAATATTTCACTCTTCACGCCAACATGTGCTACGTCATTTCATAGCCGCGACTGTGGTCCAGTGGTTATTGCGCTGGGCTTGCAACCTGATGATCCGGGTTCAAATCCCGGTTCCGGCAGGCCATATCCTTCTATGAAAATTTGACAAAATGTCGATTTTCCTCCATATGTGGAGAAGTTGCTGGCTCTTGGTGGAAGGGTAATTTAGTACTGGTTAGTATACAGTCCAGAAAAACTGATTAGGTGAACTGGCTGTATATAACTGAAAAAATGTTGAAAAACGGCGTTAAACCCAGAAAAAATCATTACGTAATGCAATAAGTTATATTTATGCATATGTACACTCGTTTCAGAGTGCCATGCACTTTACCGATATTTATCAGGTTAAGTGATTTCGGTTAAGCATTAAAGACAATGAATTTATTTAATGCCAGCGGCTCCTCAAGAATATACATTGTGCCATATAGTAGAATTCTAGTTGAGTATGATGTCCGTAAATTTATGATTATTATTGATAAACGATTACACGTCAGCCGTGAAATATTGCCTACTTGTTTCAATGGTTAAAAATATTGTCACATTTGAGATATGTTTATTGTATTATTTTGATTAAGTTATATTTATATATATATATTGTATATTTAATTTATTATAAAATGATGAAAAAATCAATTTGTTATATTATGTCATTCAGTTATACATTAATTCTCATTATTCGACACGAGACTATTGGACATTTGTAAAATTAAATGTTGACGCTGGTTTACGTGTAAAAGTAAGAGTTGAGGCTGGTTAACGTGTAAAAGAAAATGATAACGCTGGTTTACTTATAAAAGCTAATGTTATCACTTGTTTACTTGTAAAAGTAAATGTTATCACTTGTTTACTTGTAGAAGTAAATGTTATCACTTGTTTACTTGTATAAGTAAATGTTATCACTTGTTTACTTGTAGAAGTAAATGTTATCACTTGTTTACTTGTATAAGTAAATGTTATCACTTGTTTGCTTGTAAAAATAAATGTTAACGCTGGTTTACTTGTAAAAGTATATGTTAACGCTGGTTTACTTGTAAAAGTATATGTTAACGCTGGTTTACTTGTAAAAGTAAGTGTTGACGCTGGTTTACTTGTAAAAGTAAATGTTAACGCTGGTTTATTTGTAATGTTTCACTTGATGCCATATACTTTCCAAGCCTTTAAATCTAACAAACATTCCCGGACTGTGATATCTATGTGATATCTATGTGATATCTATGTGATATCTATGTGATATCTATGTGATATCTATGTGATTAACCACAAGTGCTTCACTCCAGATTTATTTTAAATTCTTCAAATTCTGGGAAATCTTATCATTATGTAGTCATGTTACAGAAACGGAATCAAAATATAGAATTTAAGGATATATTCGTTGTCTTATTATTAATTCGGACAGATAAAAAATGACGTTAGTCGTAACTCACGCCATAAAGGTATGCTGTAATTTTGTTTGAATTTAGTTACACTATATTTTCATATAATGAAATATGGACAATGTCTTCATTCATGTATAATACCAAAACCTGGAAGTATATCGTGTTAGTTTTATTATTTTTGTTTGAATGTTATTTTTTTATTTTGATTCCACTATTGAGTACAGTACTTTAATGTGTTTTATTATATATATATAACCTGTTTATTATATAAACTCATTTATTAGTTTTTTTGCCAGTGTTAAGATACATTGAACTATTTATACTTATTTGCAAACGATATTAATTAAGTACCTGTCACTACGGTTGGCAACAATGCCTTTTAAACAGCACCGCAATCCGAACTTTAAGATGCTGTATATTTACATAAACCATTATGGCTTGTTTACAAATCCTTACACTTGAAATGTTATATTTTGAAAATTCATTTTTGTTCATGTTATATTATGTAAAAATATTGAAATTATATAGTTTAAACTACATCTGTTTATTATATATGAATTTATTCTAGTCTATTTTTTTTAAATAAAAATGATTACTAGATATTACATAAGCCTAGTGATCATTTAATCTAAGGATAATTAATTATGCATGACACGATTTGCTGCCAATCACAGAAACATAAATTATTGATAATGGCGCTGTTATCTGAACGTGTTTGCAAGGTGCACGAATTACTATCACCAGTCACGTTGTACAAAAAGTAAATAATTTGTAGATTCAGACTGGTTCATTTATATTTATGCGGCTTATCATCTCTACAGTCTAACCGTAATTTTCAGTGTTGGTTCATTCATGACGAAGCAATTTTTATTTTACATTGCTTTAAATTATTGTTAAACTGTACATGTTTATCACGTGTGGTCTTCAACCTCACATATTAGAGATTAGAATCGTGACAACATGATGTTCATCGGTTCATTTAGATAAACACGTGACAATACGAGCTTATTAGTATGTTACTATATATAGATAGGGTCGGGAAAAATCTTTAAGGTTACTCAGTAGGCCCTATTGTTAACTCCGACCCTAAATCAAAGTTCTAACGTTAAAATACAAAGTACGAAAATATTTCAGGATGAATCTTGTCCCGTTTCTTACTATAGAAACAAAAGAAAAGTTTTTTGACTGACAGTCGACAAAATGTACATTGTGTTTATATTTACTGCATCAAAAACAATACAGTAAAATATCGTTATCTCGATGAGTCATGGGCAGACTAAATACTCGATATAAATGTGGTGCTTGTAATAACGATGTATATGTTTGTTGGTTGAAAACTATACACAACTAAGAACAAATAATGACAGGACTTTAAAAACTCCCAGAGATATGTCGGGTGCTCATAATATAGATGCTTGTAATAATGAAGTTTTACAGTATTTTGGTAACAAACTTTAATCACAGAAATTTGTTGTATTTTTCTGCAGATACTATTCTCATATATTGGATCTATTTTCATACAAAATGTAATTATTTTTGAAATATTTATGCACGGATTATTTACTGTACGTTCAAATAAACCTCTTGATATTTATAACCATGTGTTGTTGAGAATGAACACGTTATAATAATGTAACGTATGTGGTATGTGTGCTTTATTTAGAAATAAATAATACAAATATGTGATATATTTGTTATTGTCAATATATTAAATTTATTATTTAATTCATTCAACGTAATATGCAAAATTGAATTGTCGGTGAAAAATAAAGTGGTCACAGTAAAATTCTATTTCAGATATTTTGAAAATATTTGAAGGAATATTTTGAAATACAAGAATGTATTTTAATGTAAGTCTTACGTCCACCTGTAAAGAAAATACACTTTTAGTGCACAGTTCGGTGATTAAATACATCACAGAACATACAGGATTTATATTCAATTAGATCTCGGATGCTAAATAAATTCAAGAATTAATGCTTTTTGATTACTAGTACGTGCAATGAGATGAAATAGTATGTATACTCAGTTTATACTAATTTATTTTAGCTCGATTGCGAAACAAGCAATTTTGCCTATATTAATCCCGCTCGAGTCCGCTTCCTAGACACTACAAGTATTGCGTCCGAAAAATGGGATTGTGAAGTTCATGAACGAAACCCGTCGAAGCCGGGATTCGAACACAAACCCTTCGGATCAGAGACCGGACGTTCTACCTCTAGACCTCAATATCTACTAACATATATATTTACTATGATGAACGATTAAATACCCGAAATAAATATCTGACATGTACAAACATTTATCTAAATTTAAAACATTCTCATAAAATGAACCCATGTTGATGACAGTTTACAAAGGACACGAGGGCTTATCACATTGTCAAGCTGAACGTTTGTGTATGAAGACTAAATCCTTTTAACGGTTTTCCCTTAATCTTCCGTAACCTTCATGTCAACCAGTAGTTTAATACAAGACCTCGGTTATTCTCATTTGAACGGATTTTACTCAGTTTATAACAATTTATCGGAAGGATAATTCATGTGTGTTTAATGAGAAATTATGGACATGTAATTCTAATGGATTATTGTCTTTTTATCGATATTAATATTCACTGTAACTTCTCCCATATTAACATGCACGTTTAATTAACACCACAGTGTAACTGATACTTGATCAGTAAAATCAGAACGAAAATACTGCACGTTAAACATGATGTATAACAATGATACTAATTAAATGCTGGTATCATATTATAACGGATATTGTTTAAGTTTGTTCGTTTGTTTAGATATAATATCATATTTTTTCAAAGTGAAATATTCGGATTTGGGTATATTTACCTTTTCCATATCGGATAATCTTTTATAATACTTAGGTAAAATAATATAGCGCGGTGATGCTAATAAGATAACATGTATAATGAAGAAGTTTAGAAAATAGAAAAAATCGTGATCTTTGAATTATAGTCTATTTGTTACATCCATGCATGGATAATACTCTTGGAAAACAGACACGCGTTATAAAGCCCGGGAGGATGGACATAGAGTCATATCTGCGTCACTTGTTATGTTGGGGACCAGCTGATCATATATTATGAACGTAATTTGTTTCGCCTGATACAAAAATGTGGTTTTATTTATATCGATTGTGCGGACATGGTAATCAATTAACCCTTCAGTTAGATAACTCCGGGATTAAGTTGACACTAAAATATATGTAATACAATTCATGTTTACATGGTTCTTGTAGCGAATATAGATATACGTTTTTTTTTTTTGAAAAGGATAAATTTTCACTTGAGCTGTATAAACAATGGATATTATTGATAAATCAGTGAATTGAGTTTATTTGACAGTACACGCGTATTAACCAATGTTATTTTGTGAGACATAATTGGTAAATTAAACATAACATAACTGGTCTAGTCTATCGTGGCTCAATTTATGTCACAGTACCATGAGTTTCCTGTAATGTAGGAACTATTTGTAAGACACTGAAAGATAACTGATATAATTTAAACATTCCAAATGAAGAATGACGGAACAAACAAGACAAGACTTCATGGATTATCACCGGACAGTGCCACATCATTCACGGCGATTTGAATACATGTGATTAAAAAATCGCGTTTTGTAGCCTGTCAGTGGTGTTGTTTGTATGATGTTAAAATAAGCATTCTAACATTGATACATTTGTACCATCACTGGTGGAATGACGTCGTATCACTTTGGATGTGTTGGTCATACGACTTGATGGACACTGGTCAGTGACTGACTAGCAAGAACGTCATTGACGAGTCCGGCATTCTTGTAAAGGGTAAGTTTATTTAGATAATAAAAACAAAACAATTACATGTAGTTTGGTATGATTAGGTTGAAAATTTTATTGTAAATTTGGAATATCTCAAAACTGTAATAAGTCAATATAGAGTAGTAAACACGGATCATGTGCGTCTTTTAAAATAAATAGATAAGTTTGATTTTATTTAATAAAAACGTAAACAATATATGTATACTCTTAAAAATGGATATTACAACAAATAAGGGGAGAGTTTGTGTTAACATTAATAAAAAATAATGCATGATGCACGTATTTCGTGCAGCTGATCGTTAGTGTGTCAAGTTACACAAAATCGTTTAAAACATCGTAGTATGTCGGGATACGTTGATACAAAATGCTCATGTATTTCAGCATTACTTTAATGCTGTGAGGTCAATTAATAGTACATTTATACAGACAATTACTCTACAATACATAACGACTTAACGTGTAGTAATTCTCAGATTTCTCACACTTATTTTATCCAGTTAATAGAAATTATTGACCACCATCTGAAAAGTACACGAGAAAATATGACAGAAACGTTGAACTTTCCACCTTTTACAATCAGATAATACCACAGTTAATTATACCAGATCGAACTTGGTGAAAGTGTCAATGTACATGTACTTTCACAATCCGCTTACATTATAAAACTGTGCATTTTTATTATTGTTATAAGTGTAACTCACGTAAGATTGATTTATTCGTGTCGGGTAAACGCAAATATTTTGTGCAGGTATGATCAGCAAATATTTCTTTGATTCGTTCAATCTGTTTAACGCTTATTCCTGCAAATTTGTACGGAGAAAAGGACAGAACAGAACAGAATAACCGAACTGTCATTTACAAATTATATTAATTAACTAAATATGACTACTACATGTATTTGTTGATTAATGTGGATAATTATAAACACAAAATACATGAAGAAATAAGATAATTTATTTACCTATCATAATTATATTTGCATACACACACACACAGTGTAATCGAGTTCACTGCCGTCCGTGGAAATAGTTCACCCTGTGAATAACGGCCGCTGTTTATCCAGTATTTGCGATAGACAGAATGAACCCCTAAATAGAGACCAAATGTATCTGAGGGCCCCATTTCTTACCTGCCCTTAGTATCTACCCTTAGTGGCCCCTATTCACAGGTTGACTGTTTATTTACAGTAAATCACGCTAATGTAACCACATTAGGGATCACAAAAGTCGGTCGTAACAATGAAGTGGTCTCATTGTCAACTTGGGGTCATTGGAAACCGGTCTGAAGATAAGCGGTCGTTATAACAAGGTGGTCGTAATATTGCGGTGGTCGCTATTTGAGTTTTTACTGCGCACGTATTTCACTGCACGCGTGTATTTCTTATTATACTTGAAATGAGTAAAATAAATCGAATTTAATTGTAAAAGATAATTAACAATTACTAAAAACGATATATACATGTACATATACTATAAATTGATTATTGAATAAATATATACGAACAATAATTTTACATATATCAATGTTTAGTTTGATAAATGAATATATAAAGATATGTAGAATAGCCGTATTCATGTTCATAAGAAATATTCTTATTTATTTACAAAAGTTTAATTACCATTTCCACATCGTGTCGGCGACTATTGATCCTGTAACAGAACGTTAAATATAACATTACATTAGGATTCATAAAAAGTGAAATCTTTATGGTATAGCGTGTTTGAATTCTATGAAAAAAAACCTCACCGACTTTCACTGCTAGTCTAGCGAGCGGAGAAAGAAGAGTTTATGCGTCCAAACTTTTCATAAGGTGAACATTTTGTGTAACAATGAAATATAAACATTCACATTAGTAACAATTAAGTACAAGTGACATATTATATCTTTTTGAAAGGAAAGGCGCTACAAATATTTCGTTGACTTGAATATTAAATATCGCGATTTAATCGTGATTGTTGAAATATAACACTTTTAAATGCGCACAAATAAAGACTTATATCTAGTGAACGAAATCACTTCACAAAAGGCATGCATACTTAATACGTGATAGGGTGTTCTTGTATGAAGACTGAATATTACAATACATTGTACTATGTTCATAACTGCTGGATATTGTTTGAAGTCACTTAATTGTAAGTAAATTTATCTGGAAAATTTCACTGTTTATTCTCTAATCCATTTTTTTTGTTGTTACTTTTATTATTAAATAAACGCTTTCAATTGAATTATTTCAACTTATTTCACCCAGTTTATGGGTAACGTAACATAATGAGGTCATTGAACATTCGTCGTGCACTTTGCTAACTTTTATATACCCCAGCAAAGTTTTTGGGGGTATACTGGAATCATCCTGGTTGTTGGTTGATTGGTCGCGCGGTCTGTCCCCACTTTGCGGGGGGGGGGTATTTAATCACAATTCAGTGATAGGTCTAGCTTTGTAATGCTCTTAGTATTTTTTGAGGAGAAAAGAGAAATATTTATACATAAATAATTCAAAGTTACAAATAACAGAGAGCTGCAATGAAAGAATAATTATTAGGTCGGATGACAGATTGTTGGATAACATTAAATGTAGAGTAGTATACAACAATAAGCTATTCACGTACTCGTAGTGTAGACTTTCTTCGAAAGGCGGTAATTATCTTCGGTAAATATTCATATAAAGCCCTGGTTTGTCCTTATTAATTCGTCCTCTGCTTGATATTAAACTGATTTATTTAAACACTGTATTAATTATCGCAGTCACTATGTGCGGATATTTTAAACATCTCTTTTATTTTACGCGAAATACATATATATATGTGTGTGTGTATATATAAAAATTGGCGCGAGTCATGAAATGACTTTGTCACAGGCATTTTGATAATCCATGTTTATTGACTTCATGTAGTCATGAATATAATCGGTTATGAACGGACTATCCTTATAGGTATGCAGTCTTATATCACTGGCAACCTTACTTCAATATTCCTATATCATTGTGAAGGGCAGCTTTTCGCTCACAAATTGGCAACATTTGCATAAAGGCAACGCCGGATTAAATTCAGTCCTTGTCCGGTAAGTGACAGCATGATCTTGAATGCAATCGTGTCTGATATTGAAGTGCAATTTACTATAAATTTCATGCTATGATTGTGTGGATGAATTTTGATGAGGGACACATTGTTGTAAGTGATTTTGATCTTTCGTTATCATTGGTTGACCGGTTTTCTGACGTTGAAGTAACTTATTAATTATGCTAATTAAATAATCAACAAACTTTCCTCCACTATTCTGCAGGATGGTAGGACTACATTAACATCCCAATCAATAATTGTTTAAAATCCATCAAAGTCGTACTTTTGCAATTGCTTACGTAAGGCGATCAAACTGACATTTTATAATCCAAATCGTTCGGTCGTTCCTTCGTTCCAGCAAACAATGTATTTTAAATTTATCAATAGAATTTGGCGGAAAATTATCAAACATAAACTATATAAGAGTCAGAGGCCAGTTAATAATTTAAAATGTTGTGTCTAATTTTCCAAAAATGATTTCTATCTATTATTGTAAAATATTTGCAAACAGATTTGTCATAATGACTTTTAAAGTGCCAATTTATGCAAGTAAGCGGATTTGTGGATGAAAGCTATTGCTTCGTTCTAGACTTATACACAGATATCTCTAAGATAAAGTTTGTAAAAAATGATAAAATATTCCCTAAAAATATGATACGATCTAACTTTCATTCAGTCTTGTGTTTATTGAATTAGTAATGTCTTGTTTTCATGACAGGAAATCGGTCGACCATTTTAAAGGCGTACGTATCATTAAAAATGTTTTGTTAAACACAAAGCATAATGTGTCATGTTTGTTAAGGCCATTGAAACAAACATTTGTCAAATTCGTCGGGTTGAAAATTGATACTGTCCGCCTGGCTTCGTTTACTTCATAACCTACAACTGTTAATTAGGGAACTGAAAGTTTCTATTTGAAACAAATCAATATTATACTATGTGAAACAATGTAAGTCTAACGTTCCATGACATGCACATTGAGTAAATACACTAGAATGACGCTATCGAATGATCTCACATGATATTGAATGTCAGACATATTCTCCCCTTTCAAACACCTTTGTTGTTAGCTACAAATATTTTTAAAGAAAACAAACTTTCACGATATGTTACTCAGTGTGGAGTTTATTACAACTGGCTTTTAAAGTTTGACATTTACTAGAACTGAAACAAGACAATCCAATCACGAATGTATGTTTTATTTCCAGATTCTGAACAAATGTCTACCACGCTCGATTAGAGGAATTAGAAATTTGTTCCGACAGAGGAGTGGTTACTTCAAACATGTCGAACTTCGAGGAAATAATTGAATGGTGCTCTGTAATGATTAGAAAACGGATTTGGATAAATTTGTGAGATTTTACAGATATTTCACTTCGGAGAGTAAGATTTCCCGCAGATAAATTTGATATTGACAACATACTACGGAATTCAACCATTCCTTATGCCCGACATCGTGATGACGACAACAGATTCTGTGGTCACGTGCGCGACGGATGTAACCAATCAAATCAAAGCTTTGATTGAATGTATGGACAATTCTGATCTTCTGCCTGATGGATTTAGTGAATACGATGATAGCTCCAGCGGGGAGGAACCTGACAGTCTACTACTGTCGGTGTCTAAGAACACAAAAGACGTTATTGAATCTGAGAAACGCTTGTCCCAATCCTTCGGTTTAAAAAGTGGATTATATGAACGCTCAGTGCAACCAAAGGTGTACCGCAGTATCTCCAAACCGTCTGATCTAAAACGTGAACACTATCATTCAAATCATAAACACGCTAAAAGTGAAAACAACATTCATTTACTTAGTAATGAAAAGGTGAACAAAGATAACACACCTTCACCGCGTCATCCTCATCACCGCCACATTAATTCTCATCACCAAAACAAGCATCAGAAACACCCACATACTCACCACCATAATCATCATCAGCATCATCACCACAATCACCATAGCAATAAAGGACATCACAAGAAGTGCACCGATGACGGTCCTGAAAACGTATCCAGCGAGACAGAAAAGTATGACAGTGATACAGAAACGTTCGATTATGAATCCTTAGCCCCTATAAGGGCCGGTCAATCGGACGAAGATGTAAATATACCAATTATGACCCCTCCACCTCCTGAAGTACGGAACGAATTCGCAAGATGTAGCAGCGGTTTTTACGGCAGACCAATGTCTTTTAAGTTTTTGCTTGCTGGTGAAACCATTCAATGTTCTTTTGATTCTGAGAGAACCGATATTACAGCCAAAATATTGCTGTCTGGTGCAGTAAGAAATACATCTCCGGTGTGCAATTGTTCGTCTTCCAAATCAAACCAGAACAGTTTCTGTGGCTGGGAGGTAAACAAAAAACCCGGGAGGGTTAAAACTGCTAAAAGGCGCCGAAATGGGAAACATAGTGAAGCTTCGTTTAGCAGATTGACACAGACAATAGGGAAAGATCCAGTGGTATTCCATCACTATAAAGACACTCTCAAATATATTGAACGGTATAGGTTCTACCACACGGTGGGTAATGTGGGCAGACCCCTGTCACATTATGAAGACAAACTGCCAGGAACAGACCCATACTACAGCAAAATGAAATCTAACATTACAAGGTGAGCATAAACAATACCTGACGATATAAAACACCAACTTTCACTTTGTAGAGCATCTTATGTGTATATTTAATTAATTTATTGAACATGTGGTGAATTTAGTCAGCAGGTTTCAGAAACACGTGGTCCGTGAATATTCTTTTTTAAGGGCATGCATTAACTACTTAATTTCTGTTGTTTTCAACTAGATTATAATTGTCGACCTGCATGTTATTGTTTTAATCAATACTAAGACTGACGAATAAAAACTAAATGAGGTGAATTTACACTTGATAAACGTAAAAGTTACCGTCAATTAGGTTGGGTGTTCATTTAACAACTGCCATAAAATATTGTTCCTACGTTTAGATGTAATATTGTCATATTGTCTGGACAAACCGCTCTAATAATATCAGGAACTGATTTTTGTGGAGGGAGACATTAACTTCGATCCATTTGTTACATACAATATACCATATTTATAAATAATTCTATATTATTATTGTTAATTACTTACTATTTGACGGACCACGTATTTATTATAAAGCCACACTGGTTTCTGTGTGACCCGTAGTGATTAAAAGAATTCGTTTTTATTACTTAACAATTGTGTTAATAAGATTACGCCTAATACACAGCAGATGTTATAACAACACGTGTTATGGGATTATCTTTTATCTTAATAAATGCTTCATTATGTTTAACTTTAAAATTCATTTCATATCGTATTATGTATAATTCAACCACTTTAATTGTTAGGGGTAAACTTGAAAAAAATCTCGGCCATGTTAATTAATAAATACACGTATCTTAGACTCTGTCAAAACAAACTCCAAGCGATAAATCTTGTTCTATACTTCTTTTTATGATTGGTTTATAAATATGAAGAGATGTGGAAAGAAGTACAAGCAATTCAGTCAGCCCTTTTTCGGGGCAAAAATTTTCACTTTAAGTCTTCGACCGTTATGCTTTGTTTCTCTTTTTGTGGCATATTTATTGGACTAGCAGGTTATTCATAGACAATTGTTTAAATAGAGATTTATCGAGGATTTCTACGCACCGCCAGACTATAAATTGACAAGTTCACGACATTAAATACACATCAAACATACGTGTCTGTATAACAGAACGATTCCTAACATGTTTGTTTATATAATACCAGAATAAACATTATTATATAGCTGATAGGTCTGTATCTGTTCTACTATCACCCATACAGAGATCTGAACACAATATGACGTTGATTATTGCTTAGGGAAACATTAATTATACAAATATTGTACATTAATATCGTTACTGATATCACTTAAATTAACCTGGGTATGAAATCTGTATGAAATAAAAATCTGTGTTTACCGAATCTTATCTTGAGAATGCTGTGTTTTAATTTATGCGTAGAAAAAACGACTAACAGTTTTTACTAAGTCAGTTTTAAATCTTTTTAAATCTAGAAAATTATGATAAAATGCCCTAAATTTTTTAGATATTTAAAATTAGGCAAAAGAAAATAGTCATGTTAACGGTTACCTGACAAACATTAGGACAGATTGATCACAAATTTTTTCTATTTTTTTAATAACATTATTCTCGCACTTTGGACGTACGATTTATCCTAAAATATTTAAATATTTTCGCAGTATGGATTTAATTGTTGGAAATTTTGGTGTCGGCACCAGAAACACCATTTTTCCTGGCCTTAGCTATTTTCTCATACATTTTGCTGCGTCTTGTAACTTGCATGCATATGGTAGCCATGACGTGAGTTTCTGCAACTAAAAATTATCTATACAACCAAATTAATTCCTCGTCTTACATGTTTTAAGTACATTAGTTTGAAGCAACAAACCTCTTTAGATATGTAAAACAGTTCCGAGTTATATCTGATAAACGAAGTTACCTTGGAGTGTAATTATTTTATGATACTGTGACAAATCCTGTAATATTTTGAACAGAATTTAATCGACATTAATGTCCGGATTGTCGTTTGTCAGTCACAATTATTTTTAAGAGGCCTAATTTGTCCATAAAATTGATAATGGAGAAATTCTAAGCTGACATAACGCTAAACATTGAGCTACGTTAAATATAAAATCATAAGTATATCTCTCCGTTGGGACTGTTTGTTGCACATTGTTCGCTAAAAAGATTGAAATAATCATCAACTTATGAGACCAAGTTATGAACAATGGACAATTCCCCCGAAACATTGATTACTAATGTGGGTCACGTGACGTTATTAGTTAAACATATCAGATTTTTGTTGAGGAACTAATTCAGTTGTCTGTTATCTTGGAATTAATTGAATTCTATATTAACGAAGAGCTCGATCTGAACTTAATATTTACAATTATATATTATACAAGTATACCGTACTCCATTAATATCCTAATAAAATGTGTAAATTGTATTATAATATGAAACACTACAAGGTAGCGTGATTAAAGTTATCAAGTATACTGGGAATGGTTTAATCAGCGAAATATCCCAACATACAACCAGAGAATATCTATAGTGACACTAGGTGTCTACTTCCAGTTCTGCATGCATTTTATGGGTACTGTAGAGTTTGTATAAAATTATATTATTCTGTCTAATTGTCATTAAGGACATTATATCGCATATCATAACCATATATAATAATTCACTTATTAGTTTCATTTTAAATGTCCAATTCTTTATAAATATCGGACTATCTATGAATGCGTGTTGTGTCTGGTTTTAACCAAGCGTTCATTTGTGCGTCAGCAGGCGACATCGTTATCTACAGGTAATTATTTCGTCAAAAAGATATAAAAAACAATCAATAACAAATTCATTGTAATTTTCGATCTATTTACAATCAACCTGTCTCATTCGTGACTGATAACAAGGAATTTTGTATTAATCTGTTTATTGCAATCAATATTGATCTATATTTTACGACATCCAATGCAGATCTATATTTTACGACATAGATACGAACGACCAATCAATATATAGTGCCACAAAATATCCACGTATACGCGTGATCTTGACAACAGGAAACCTTAATTGTACCAATTTGTTATTTGATACACAAAATTGCATTATTTTAGTCCATTTTTGTTTGTGATATCCACTTTGAGATAAATTTTGAAGTTCCGACAATTACTCAAATTTTGTTGTCTTCTGGACAATTTGCGCAAACACGTCCAACAAATGACTCAACCTTTTAAACAGTACACAAGTTAATGTCCACACAGTTTTATCATTTCTCATATTTCGTCCTGTCAAATCATTTCGACATTTTAAGTTATTTTAAATGTATTATGATGGCCTTGATGAAGTTGTGAATGTGTTTTGTACATGTTTGCTGATAAAATCAGGCCCACATCTATGAACACTTTCATTTTTGCTCCCATTATATCATAAGCGTTATGAATTCTACGACAATAGAGCGTTCTATAAAACTATGCTGTGCTATCTTTAGTCGATCATGATTTTCATCAGATAATGTCATAAACTGCACAATAATGGTGACAATGTTAGTGTGGTACTTGAATGGAACATTTGCTGATATATAAAGTACAAATTATAACAGAATGTACAGCTATTGATATTATGTCGTACATAAAATGTCACACGGATACAACTCACACAAAAGGGCATTCTACATCAACATCACACATTTCGTGTTAATTTATAAATATGTCGCCGGCGAAATCTGTTTAGATTAATGCCAATGGTATCATGGTGAAATACTTCTATGTATTTTGTTAGACAATACTTAATCTTATAGCGATCTATGGTTTACTGGCCTAATCATGTTGATTGATTTTTAATTGATTTAAGTAACAATTATATTATAATTTAAGTACAATAATCATATTTATTGCCATGTCTTCGCAAAATCTCTAAAATTGTTGCGCAAATATCTCATTTAAGACCAGAGAATATGAAAATTGTAAGTACATATATAGATCCAGATTTTGTCAAGCAGTATGTCACACGAATAATTGGCGTGTGTATCCAAATTTCAACCACTCTTTTCTGTTATTTCAGTGTTATGAATTCTCAGATTTTCAACCTGACCGCTCACATGAGAGACGACAAAGTTGGGTAAGTTACGTACAAGTATACCAGTATCCATTAAAACCCACCTCGGAAAAGGACCGTGTGCTGTGACCGTCCACTTGTTTTAAATATATGTTCTATAAATGAAAACTTTTCATGTACAATGTCTACTTCTCCATTGCACTAGACTGCGCATGCGTTCGTTATTATTGTTTATTACAATATTGTGTGTTTTTTTTTTGCAATTCCATGTTATAAATGTTTGCTGTTCTTACATATAACCTTTATTTGACGTAACAAAAACATGTTTAGCATTCATTCTGAACTAAGTATCATTTATAGAGTCGCTGAACAAAGATTTAAAGGAAAAATAATTTGTTTTGTATTTTAGGTCCACATCAAGTCCTGACAGTTTGCACGAGCGGCCTCGTTCTGATGATGAGAGTATTGAAGAAAGTGGCGTTGATTTGAAAACGTGTTCTATGCGTGATCGCGGGAAGGCCTTAAATCTGGCCCCTGTTAGGGAGTGCACCGTGCCGAATTTAGCACCAACAGACAAAATAGACATCATTCAATTAAACCAGTATCTGAATTTATCCACACCACCGATGTCTGGTGATTGTATAGATTATGACTTGGATGATGTAAAAGTCAAGCGCGGTTATCGACTCCCTAATGACAGTAATACGTTTGGTTCTACCGGCGCTCGACGTAAAACAAGAACTCTAAGACTTGGAAGCGCAGAATTTGTAAAGCCAGGAACTTCCGCGGATATGACCGCAAAGTGGAGCACAGAAAAAAGACCAGTTCAGAAATCAGCCACCAATGTATTGAGTACAGTACCCGGAAATTTGATCGTCGGCAGCACCGTATCACCAATACCCTTCCAGGCTCCCAGAGCCAGGAGCGGCAGCAATGTTCCTCCTTACGTTCAATATCAGAGAGAAAACATGCTCAACAAAACACATTCTACTCTGCAACAAATTTCAGGTCAAAAAGTAAAAGCATGTGAACGAATGACAGACACGCCACCTGTCGGTAAAGAACGCGGGAAATTCAGTTATACTCACGCTGAAAATAGGGAAAAGATGTCGCCACCGATTCGAACCGCAACTGCTGTTGATTTCCGGGAAACACACATACCACGTGACAGATCTCGTACAATAACGTTAGATATAAATCACTTAGGGATAAGAGGACAACCAATGAGGCAGAGTGAGCAGATGGTTTTATATAAAAACAGGAGAGCTCAAAGCTTGCGGTCCTAGCACATACGTGACACAGTGATAGTTTAGTATAAATACCAGTCCAGATCGTTCACAGTTGCAGGACTTTCATGCTATTTCATATTCTTGCAACGCTTAAAATGTTTGACGTATTCGCAAAAAAAGCCCTTACTCAATGACGACTATTTTCATGAAAAAATGGATGCTTCCGTTAAACAGATTGCGATCTGAAATCGATCATTATTCTTTGTATAGTAGATCGTTGTATGTCTTGATTAGACGCTACTGGCTGAAAACTGTCTAAAACATGACAACTTGCGAGGATAATGTTAGTTACACGGCTTCTTACAGACCCGATACGGTCTTGCTCTCACCCAAACTTTTTTACGGGCCATGTATCACACCGTATTTACGGGCCCTTATTTACGGGCCCTGTATCACACCGTATTTACGGGCCCTGTATCACACCGTGTCGGGTCAATACGAAGCCGTCTAAAGAATTTATCTTACCGAGTACCATTCATAAATCAATTTGCCAAACTTTTTTGCCATTTCTGCCATTTTTATTTTAAAATTGTGATTACTGACTCGATATGAACTGCTACGGACCTCATACGGGAAAATATATTCGGTCAGCACGTGACCAGGCACAACCAATCAACAGCAAGTATTCTGAACGAGTAAAATAATCATGAATACTGGCGAACATTTAGGGGACCATAATATAACTATGTATGAGGGGAAATTATATGTGGTAAGAAGAAGTACGCATCAGTTCAGGTCACTGTTGTTATTATAAGTGATTCAGTTTATACATGATAATTAAATGCTGTAAGGTGTACTGATAAGTCTGTACCTACTGTAAACACACACCATGTCATCATGTTCTGGAATATGATTTTTATGTGATAATTAAAATTTAATTAAAGAATTTTATTATGTACATGTAAATGTGTTTGTTTTCTTCGTTAAAAAATTACTTTAAACATCTTATTTTTGGTGCTGTTTTCCAACCGTAGTTCAATGTCGAAATGTCAGCAGGGATCGAAATTCTGATGAAACACATGTCATCTTTACATAATGGGCAACCTCAAAACTGCAGACATGTCAAAATGTACAACCGTCGAATTTTCGTGTGCTGTTGTGGAGAAGGCAGACAGGCTCGTTTTCTATATGACAAAATATTTAGTGCCATGAAGGAAACACAATTTGTCCTGACAACATGTGATATGGTTCGTTATGAGAGCAATAAATAACTTACCATTAATATGTTAAACCATTTATCTATAATCAAGTCTAACACGTATGGTCTTCATTTCAAAGACCTGACACGTACTTATATCTGTAATAATCAAATGTTAGCTTCATCATAAAAAACTAAAATATACAACAGAGGTCACATATACACTGTACATAAAAACAGATAAATTAGAATATAGAAAAGAAAAAGATTCGTACAAAAAACTCGAAAGTTCCCAAAATATACCTTCCCCGAAATCCCCCAACTTTAAACCTATCCAACACATAGAGACATACAAATCTTTGAGGATAAAACACTGTCTGTAGGAGGGCCCAACCTCACACTTACCCCCCAAAATTCATCCGTGTATAATAACTCACCCCATGACTCATTATACTACTAATGTTTTTTATGGTACAATGTCACTATTCTATTTAGCAAATAAGGTTCATCTATAAGTTTAGAACCGCTAATCCTCTAGAGGTCGGGGCTTAATTGTAATGGTTGTGTGAAAGATTCTTCGCGATTTATTGACTCATCCGAAGTCATTTGCTCATTTCTATCCAAAGTCCTCCACATGGCACGTGAGAGTGTGAACAGAAAAAGTCCTGAGTTATCGTTGACTATTCGTGGTCATGTGGCCGCGACAGTGGTCAAATAGTTAGTGCGCTGGACGTAACCCGGCGATCAAATCCCAGTCGCGACAGGTCATACCCTCGATTTTCCTCCATATTTGGAGAAGTTGCCGGCTCCTTGTAGAAGGTAAGTTGGTACTGGTTAGTGTACAATCCAGGAAAACTGGTTAGGTGAAACGGCCGCCGTGAACAATTTTTGAAAAAGGGGTTAAACCCCAGTGACAATATCACATAAAAACATGGAAATCACGATCATCTGTTTAATCCGCAAATTCCGAACAATAATAAACTTTGTGATCGACTTTTTACCCATCCTAAAGAAAAAATGATATTAAAGACAAATGGCATTTATAACATTCAGTTTTATGAACGCTTGGCTGTAATATGTCAATATCATTATTTCGCTGTCATTATATGCAATCAAGGCATCTATTTTGTATGAAATCCTATTATCTCTACAGAAAAATAAAATAATTTAGATCTCGCGTGAAATGTCATTCCCGCGTGAACAACAGAGGACTAAACCGGGTTTTAGTCAGAGTGGATACACGCACTAAGTGATACGTTTTTGGTTGAAGGGACAAATCTTTTCAAGGTAAATATTAAAACTATTTCGCTGCATAATAAATACAGTAAAATCCCGCTATTACGATCACCTTCTGTTCTTAATCAAAGTGGTCTTAATAGTAGAACAAGGTTTCCGAGTTTAAGTATTTTGTCAGTCATATAATATGACATACATGTATATTTTATCAGGTAATATTACTGATTACTGACAAAGGTACAACAATAATCAAACAGACTAAAAAAAACTTAATTTTTAATAATTTGTATCATGTTGAATTAGTGTGTACACAATTTTCATGTACATATGAAAGAGACACACATGCTGAATACACGTTCATATAACAATAATTTACGACACAGTAAAATCAGTGTTTTCCGGTGATTTTTTTTGTTCTGGACAAAAAGCAACAATTACTACGGCATTGGCAATGGTACTATTAATTGTGAATGTATGGATTTAAAGAAATGCCGTTATCTGTACTTATCCCTTTGCTTCATAATACCGCATTCCCCCATCTGTAGCAGATGACTTTTGAAAACATTGTTGGAAAAGAAACAATTGCTTTTAATAAATAATGACTTCTTTTGCCACAATGTTCTCCGCTTTGTCACAGAGAAATGACCCAATTTTCTTAAATAATTTGATGTTTTGCATGCACGCTTTGAATTTAGACAAGTCCAAAATATGCTTATGAGGCAAAGGGATAACTGATTTTCCGACTTAGAACAACCTTAAAATAATGAACTTGAGATAATATAAAGACAAGTTTTAAAACTTCAAATGAAAACTCTCTTGTCCATGTTGTACCTTTGTTTACTTTACCGTGCCTGGTTCATACTGTTAGTTTAACATTTCACAATCATTTATGTATTCATACTAAATCTGATAAGTTTCCTAAACATAATTATACTGAGGAACTGCTGACTCTGTCTAGAATATTTATAGCTGTAGCATAACTTAGAACTTCAATGTAATGATTTACAATTATACAATAAATGTACATTCACCCATAAAAAGCTCTTACTTTATGTCAGAATTGACATATAATATAAATAAGGTAAGAAACCTCACCTGTGAGTAACGATGCTCTATCTACCATTTTCAAAAGTTGGAGCCAATGGCGTTCAAAGTTTAAATGTCATTTTCTCTTTTGTGTTTAGGTCTATAATATCAAAAACATATCAGCTTTTTTTATCTTGATGTGCAAAATATGACAGTGTATTTAAACATTTATTTGCAAATTATTAATTTATCTGTTGTTAAGCCTCATGGTTCAATGATCACGTAATATTTATGTAGAACACAGTGATACACATATTTCATTTTTTGAAAATTTGGAGATAAAGCATTATAATATTCAGGTAGAACACAGTGATACACATATTTCATTTTTTGAAAATTTGGAGATAAAGCATTATAATATTCAGGTAGCGAAATGTCGTTACATGTATTTTTGTATTGACAGCCAACACAGAGGAGACTTCAGTTTCACATTCTTCAGTAGGGAGCCTACAGTATCATAATGACCTGGAAGTTGTTCTCAGTATTCGGTAAATAATAATTTGTAAACATTTTATTTATTCCATAGTACAATTCATTATATTTGTTTCTCATTCGTCAATTGGTTGTATAATTGACATTATATTACCGTGTACGAAATATTTAAACCTTCATTTCTCGGATTGAAGTTACTAAAATTTGCTAGGGTAACATTAAACCATTCAATATACTGCACACATTTGTTAGGGTAACATTAAACCATTCATTATACTGTGTACATTTGTTAGGGTAACATTAAACCATTCATTATACTGTGTACATTTGTTAGGGTAACATTAAACCATTCATTATATTGTGTACATTTGTTAGGGTAACATTAAACCATTCAATGTACTGTGTACAATTGTTAGGGTAACATTAAACCATTAAACCATTCATTATACTGTGTACATTTGTTAGGGTAACATTAAACCATTCAATGTACTGTGTACATTTGTTAGGGTAACATTAAACCATTCATTATACTGTGTACATTTGTTTAGCACTGGTGAGCATTTGTCGTGCCAATGGCCGCAGTACCGACATCAGAAGAAATCAAAGAGCAACATTTTGTAACGAACAGCAAGTTGATATAGAAATAGAAAGATGTTTACCGGGACTTGAAAATTTTCAAGTCGCTGCTGAAGATATGACCATTACGGGCACAGAACTCGACACTATTCTATCAGATTTTTGCAGGTAAAATGTAGAACGTAACAATGTGCTCTCAGGTATAAACAGGTAAATTTTAGAACAAAAATCCTAGCAGAGTTATGCGGACAAACAACCAGATTGTTACACGTCAAAATCGTACGATTCCAAGCAAAAAAAAAATTCCCTATATATCTATCATTGTAACACTTATCCATGGATCTTATCCACGCAAGCATCCACCATCGATAAAAAAACTTTGAGACTGAAGTCATGTACATTTACATAGACTTCCGACAGTATTGGTATTAACTGAATTGTGATACTCGGAATGGTACGGGTATATTTTAGTTGTGACATTTTTTTCAGCGGCTATACACGCACGTTCATCTGTTTTTTGGATATCATGGAGCCATGTCAGGATTATGATTCACCTTCATATACAAATGTCCTGAGAGGTGACAGTTTGTGTAACGAATCCGTACCTCAACACTGGCTCCGATCTGGTAAGAGAAGACATTGTACGATTGTTTGAAATCAACTAAATTGTGACGCCGCGTCATCCACGTGTGTAAAAAATGCTTTAACCAATGAGATAAAGTCGCGGTTAGGTTAAGAAGTTAACTTAAAGTTGCCCTCCCCCCGTTAAATCAATTCAAAATTCCTTACCCGAAAAAGACACAGTTAATAATATCAACAAATGTTTTGTAGATAGAGTACTTCTCTAGTTAGGATTTCCGACTTGAACTACGTGTGTTTAACCTTAAACACTTTTCACTTATGTATAATTTAACAAACTATGTGGTTATGCAGCATTTCAGAACTTAAATGACGTGGATATGATGTGTGTAGGACGTCGTGTTTCTCGAATGTTTGAAAGTTGTTCATCAGAGGCGGGTGAATTAAGTGTGAGCTCCACATTAAGGTAAAGTTTTATTTCTGATAAAAATTCTTCCTTGACTACGGTTTTGTCAAATACGTGAGATGAGTTTAAGTATGGCAGCTTGGTAAAAAGCTGACTTCTAACTACCAGGTATCACTAACCACGTTCGTGTGGTATTTTAGGCATCTACTATTTCCTCCTTATGTTTCGACAGCACAGAACGACTATTACTCATTACGCACATTGTGACGCATTTGAATTTTTTTTCAAACTTTCACGGTAGAAGTCTTATAGCAAAGACCCTGAGACCGCTGTTGTCTTATTTACTTTCTGTATCAAGATGATGATTTTTAACTTTTTATAGAGATATATCCAGCGTGTTTCGATGTCTGCGGACAGCTCTACCACGAAATGAACCCCTGAGGTATGAGTGTTCATCTTCTACTAAGGACTTTCTACTCCTCTATATCGTCTACTTGGCTGAACACTTCACGCTCCCCTCTGATACAGAAATATCTGAACTCAAGGTCTGTATTCTCATATGTTTCGTCGAAGTTGTCTGAATGATGTTTATATCAGTTCACCAAGAAGATTGTAAAATACTGACACACAAAATGTCAACCTTGTATTGTTAAAAGGACAAGCTACATCTGATGAATGAATTTGTCACTGGGGTTTTATTCCCTCTGACCTAAGGATTGTTGTATTGTCTTGATATCATTGATATTGCCACGATTAGAATTTGTTCACAGCGTTTTTTTTTATAATGTCCCCTAACCATAAGTATTTGACTGTAAATTAGGCCGTAATTAAAACGTACGAATTCTTTGTACTAATACTGAATTTCAAAGAAATTAGGTAAGTTAGAGCAACCTTGTCATATCTTTAATTTAATTATGTTTGTAATAAATTGATCAGCACCTTATCACAACGACACACGGCATTCCCGGGTTATATACAAAGACTAACCTGGTCATCCTCAGTCAACACACAACTTCCTTCATATCTACGTGCAATCATAGATAGGGGACAAATGAACCGAAGATCATAATATACGTCTTTAAGAAATGAATACCTCTCCATATTCCTTAACCCACGACAACTAGATGAAACGGCGCCTTACGCAAATCGGCGGGGCTCAAACTTTATGTTACAGTGTGTTTAACTGTTCACTGTAACTTCAATACTTAAAGCGTTGATTGTAGTTCGGCGCATCCACTGTTTGTTTCAATAAAATGTCTAAGGAGTTATGTGTGAGACATCTGTCATTTTTTCAATACATCAACTTTCACATCCGTGAGTTCCGAATTAGAAAATTTTGTTTTTAATACCCGGATCAAGTTTCAAGTATATGTTTATATGTTTATATGTTTACGTTTCGGTACTATTTTCTTATTTCAGTCCCTGGTGGCTGGTCAGTAGATACTGATAAGTCAGTATACGCTACAGGAACAATGACCCGATGAAAACATTTAAAACAATTTGTACAAAACATAAAAAAGAGACGCTTTGCTTCATGTTATTTTTCTGTTAGATTCATGCTTGTTTTTGTTTTCATTTATTTCTAGTATATCACCATACGTAGTGTATCTTTCATCCACACAAATACATTATATATACAAACATTTATGCAAAATAAAATTCAGACAAATGCTATGATAGTCGAATTCTGAGATATATCCAAACATGATCTAATATATTTAACTCCAACCTTATTTCAACAATGAGACATGAAGTTGACGTAACGTCAAAATTTCGGCTGAAGTGTAACACAAAAGTAACATCGAAATTTGAAAACCAAACGTTGAAATATGAAAAAAAAGTTTAAAATATGACGTCTGAATACACTATTTTGTTCATGACATATTACTCGTATTGCAATTGATAGTATGAAAATTATTCATCAACAATTAAATATACTTGTACAATAAAAGCCAGTACTGACTCTCCACGAATTTATTTAACACCCCGGCATTTGTCGAGATATTTCATGTGTAATACCGGGAAGGGTGTCGTGTAAACAAATTGCTTCGGTTTTTGAATGTACATCATTTATCATTATTTAATCCATGTATGTGCGCATTTTCCATTACTATATAATAAGAGAGATATTCCTCTCAAACATACATTTTTGAAAACACTTTGAAGCTCAACATGGTAGCAACAACACCAAAAGTCTGTACAAGACACATGATTCGTGTCATTTAGAAAACACAATCCAAGGAATATTTTGATTTTGTTAGAAAACAAGAGTTTCGAACTCTTGAAACCATTCTATGTATGACCTGTTCAAGGCCAAGACCGAAACACTTTTTGGTACATGTCGTAGACAAAAAATCATCTTTATTAGAGTCATATTAATTAAGGAGAAATTAATTTAAAAGCCGAACTTTGCCTTAATCCGTTACTTGAATACTATAAATGTAAGTCTACGAAGTTACAACGTGTTATCTGTATTGTGGTACACACAGATGGAGTTTGTTACTTGGTCTGTGTGTTAGTTGTTGTCTGGTCATTCGTTTATTTTCTGTATATTTGCATGTATCTTCGTTTATAAGTATATATGATTATATATTGTTTTCATGGGTCTCAGTGCCTGATGAATTGGTTATAAATTCTTTAGGGCTAATAGTCTGAAAATGAACGGTAGTTTAAATGTCACAGTAATTTCATCATCATACATCAAGGTGCAATCATACAAGAAGTACACACTATAAATAGTCCTGTATTTATTGTTAAGTTTAAATGTCACATTAATTTCATCATCATACATCAAGGTGCAATCATACCAGAAGTACACACTATAAATAGTCCTGTATTTATTGTTAAGTACAAATGTCATATTTACGTTGGATGATAGAATTTATCAAGCAGCAGAACACATACTAAACTTGCAGTTTGTGTAGTTTGAGATTCAGTATTATAAAGTGTATTTAAGTTCCTCTTTCAATCTTTGGTATGTTAGGTTGCATTAAGTGGTAATGCATTTCATGATTCGAATATAAAAACTAAAATCAGTGTGTCTGGATAGCTCCCGTCGGTTAAAACTAAAATCAGTGTGTCTGGATAGCTCCCGTCTGTTAAAACTAAAATCAGTGTGTCTGGATAGCTCCCGTTGGTTAAAACTAAAATCAGTGTGTCTGGATAGCTCCCGTCGGTTAAGCATCGGTTCCTTGTAACTTAAGTAATTCATTGTTTTTAATGAATAAATGATCATGTTTTACGGAAATTGTCTTGTATGCGGAGACAAAGGCCCACCTTGATGAAATTAATAATATGTCAATAATAAGTGATTGAAATGTGAGGGAATAAACGGCCTCGATGTCTTTAAACACAAACTTGGTGTAATTTAACACAAAGGAAACTAAAGTAGCAATTACAGACATATCTGTGTCTTCTTGATTGTCTCCCTTGACTTATCTGCTTCAAAATGAATGGTTGGGTGTATGAAACTGTAGTGACTACCAATGTGATTAGGTTCAATAAACAATTCATAAATTAAAGAAATATATAGTTTTATTAAAGACAAAACTGATTATGACAGTATATAGGAACAGACAGTAATACGTACATATATATAAAATATAACAAGTTTACGTTACGATATAAGACATGAACATATAATATATTAACTTCAAAAATACAATTTCAGAATTTAGATGTCCACATAAAATACACCCGTGTTTCTAGTTGACAATCAAATGAATGTCGAACCAAAATCACTAACGACATGAAATCAGTATCAAGCAAAGCTCGAACGGAAATCACAGAATATTACAAATGTGACTATAACAATCTAATACTGGACTGTGGTAAATCATTACTAGAAAGGGGAGTGAAGGGTAGGTGTAATAGATTAGGGAGGGTAAGTATAACAGGTAAGGAAGGACGTGATAGTGAGGAATGGTTGGAGGAAAGGAGGCGGCGCGGGACGATTGTGAAACATTAAAAAGTTAAACATAGATTTTTACGTATGTATCCACAATATTTTACAAACACATTTTGACAAATCACAGGCGTGTGCCTGTCGTTACATGACAGGCTCGCGTTTTTTAAAAAATAAAAATATGTTTATGATGTAAAAAGCAAATGTCACATTGATTTAAGTTTTACCAAAGCAACATCCAAGGAAGCGTCTGCAAGTGGCCAATGTACGACTGTAATACCGATTTCTTGTAGAAGAGTTCTTCCTGTCTTTCCGCATATTTCCAAAGTTTGGGTTCCACTGAAGAAGAGATTCAGCGTCTTGTTGTTCATACTCTGAAAGGAAACATGTTCAGTTTTATTTAATTATTCATACTTTATCTATACATGGGGAGTCTCCGTGGTCTAGTGGTTATGGTGTCTGACCTCGCCGCTGTTAGAGAGTTAGAATCCCAACCTGGTCCACATTTCACATGTGAGGAAGCTGATTAGCTAGCTTACGGAAGGTCGGTGCTTCTATTCAGATGTACGCCGGCGTCTTCCTCCAGCTGGGTCAGGGGTTATAAAACTTGAGATTGGTCTCCGCGCTCAAATTTCATATCTTACCTTTTAATGTTCAAAGTTAATTATGATAAGACAATAATGATATTATCGATTCATTATTCTGACGGCATAATTGACCTGAATATGTATTTAAACATTAATCATCTCTATCTTTTCAACCATAATACTTTGAGAATGGAATTGAGATTTGAGCTGGGAGACTGCTCTCAAGTTTTTTAACCTCGGGGCCTGGACATGCCGTCAAATGACCCCGGCTGTTAGTGCGCCATTAAACCCCAGGAAACAATATGTATTTATACATTTTAAGTATTCACGTCTGTTTCAACAAACCACAATTCTGATTGTACTGATTTGTTATTCGTGTGTTTGAAGGAATCAGTGCAAGAACGGTCATTTTGGCAAAGGAGAGAGACCGACCCTTCATTTGTTGTCAATCGACTTCAGATGAACAAAAATAACATTTAGCCAAAGTGAGGTTAAATATCTATGACATCTCGTATATGAACAGTGACGTTAAAGTACTGAAATTTCATCAAGGGAAAATTCCCAACATGGTAATGTTTTTATCTACGAGTATATTGTGTTTAAGGAAGATTCGGTTTAGTCCAATTGATTAAAGATAGTCAGTACATGCTTTTGTTAGTTGAAATGAAAATGTATTCCCGATACCAGAAATGATTGTTTTACAAAAAATATCATGTTTTCTTCTCGACATTTACGTTGTGAGTTATTTTCTGTCTGCATTTTTGTTGGCTTAAACACATTTCATGTTTCGTGGGTATAGATATTAATCATTGTATGAATACATATTTGATGTCATTGCATTAAAATTGGACTATTGCTCCAAGATATTCGAATGAACACAGACAAAACAATAAGATACTATAACATATTGCTTTTCTACGAGACCAGAAATATCAATACTTCATCTTAAGTTTCAAAAGATTGATTCCAAGATGGAAATATAATTGTTTTTAAGTAATATTTCCAGCTGAATAGCAGTAATCGCTATATTTCGTGCTAAGCAATAATGGATTCAATTTCTGTAGTCTCCATTTGCACGAGAACACGTGCTTAGTGTGACATTTCTCTAATGTACTCATTTTAAGAAACAAGGCTGAGAGAAAAGTCGTCATTAGATAGAAAGCTAAATGAAATGTGAACATTAGACAATTATGTTGAATTGTAACTTCCCTGAAATGCTTCACGGAAATATAATTCTCTAGAAAAGATGAGTTATAAAGAATTGTAGTTTCTTGTAGATTGACCGTAAATATCTGACAGATTTTATCGAGCTTCAAGCATACCTTCGGGTTAAATTACATTTTTTTTTCAATGTATGATCGGGAATTAAACACAAAAAATCATCCAAACATATTGACAAATCTAAACTAGAGATATCAGGAGATTATGATAATGATACTATAGATATCAGGATATGAGTATATTAATACTAGAGAGATTATGCTAGAGATGTCCGGAGATTAGGATATCAATACTAGAGATATTATACTAGAGATATCAGGAGATGAGGATATTAATACTAGAGATATTATACTAGAGATATCAGGAGTATGAGGATATTAATACTAGATATATTATACTAGAGATATCAGGAGATTAGGATATCAATACTAGAGATATTATACTAGAGATATCAGGAGATTAGGATATCAATACTAGAGATATTATACAGAGATATCAGGAGATTAGGATATCAATACTAGAGATATTATACAAGAGATATCAGGAGATTAGGGTATCAATACTAGAGATATTATACTAGAGATATCAGGAGATGAGGATATTAATACTATAGATATTATACTAGAGATATCATACTAGAGATCTCCGGAGATTAAGATATTAATACTAGAGATATTATTCTAGAGATAGCGGAGGTGGCCGCAAACACAAGTTAGACTGTATTTACTTCTCTTTCAATTACCCGCAGATATAAATCATTTGATTGACTTGCGGAACGCAGTGAATATTTCTTGTATTTGTAATACACGGTATCATAGTTTCCTCAATAAATAAATAAGGTTGAAGCGCCAGAAATAAGATCAATACATGTATTAGTTTCTTAGATTGCCGGATCCGGTTAAATAAACCAGATGGCTCCAATTTTCAATTTTCTCATTTCTAATCCACGAAGACAGATTACAAGAAACCTATTGGTGAAGAATTTTGTTCGCGAGTATGTCACGTGATTGACGCGTTAAACAGCGGTGGGTAGGCAAAGAAAATTTAGAAAAACCTTCAGAATTAAGTAACCACGCTCGCTTCCCACCGCTCGCTATAGTAACTTGACTCCGAAGAATATTCTTTATAAACCCTAACCTAAAATATGTGTGTATGTGTGTATATATCGTGTTTACTTTCAATGCCGCCCTAAATACAATGAGGTACCCATCGAGAATAATATGTGTAAGGACAAATCAAATGTTGATATAGTGCACCACTTACCGGATATCTCCTGTTCGTCTACTGGATCAGAGTATTTATAATGATGGCGTCGTTTTTGTTTCTCCTTGCTGGATTTTTTAGAAGATTGTTCCTGAAAATGAAGCAAATATTACATATACCTCGACATACAGTAACATATTCACTGATTATGTGTTTGTAAAAGAGGCAACACACATGATTTTCATCCATTCGATCCATGGAGAAAATTTTAATTTGTTTTAAAAGTATTGTTTTGCAATCCACGAAAGGTCGCAGATTCTAGTCACGTGATCTTTGTTGAGAAGTCCATCGTTGAGGAATATCTCCAAGGGGCTTTTACCTCCTCTTTTTCATTCACTAATTAAATTAAGGAGCTGAGGAATGCAGGGATTGAAACACGTTTGTATTGAGAATAATCCGGGAATATTGACTAGATTTAAATTCTTAGAAAAAGAATTTTTATTGGCATTTAAAACAAACACAAAATTTAGGAAATAGATAAATGTGACTTACGGGTGTGACACGACCATTTTCGTGATCTGAAATATAAACAGAACTTTATTGATAAAATGCAAGTAATTAGATTTATATACATGTAAACATGTTTTATTTTTTAGTTGCATTGTTATTGGCTATAGTTTTTTATTAAGCGATGATAGTCAATTTGATATCACACGGGAAATCACGAATCAGTTATCAGTTGTTTACTAACGATACTAAATGATATGCTGATTTTTTTTTCAACGATCTACCAAAACACCGAGCGAGAGTGTCTGAATTGACGAACTGTTATGATTAAAATGGAATTAATTTATAAGCACATTGAATCTGATCAATGAGATGGATTCACACTGTGTTAAAGGGGATTGATATTTTCAATAATCAATAAATACGTGAGAATCGATAAATTGTCGTTGTCTGTTATCAAATATAATATTGTCTGCGCAGAATTATAGAAAGTCAGAGCTCCTATCTAACACTGACGTCTGGAGAACAACATGTAAACATCAAAGAATTTGATTCATTTATTCCAGCAGTTTTACTTCTTACAGACAAAAGCAACTGGATTCTCAGAAACGAGCGTTTTTGTTCTTTTAAATATTTCAAAATCAGAAAAACCCGGATTGTTCTAATCCATTATGTTGATTCAGCACAAACTGCTAAGATGCCTGAAACGTTTAAATTCCAGACAGAGTGTAATAATTTACTGATGATTATTTCCATAAAAATAGATGTTAGCCTTATTGATTGCTTTCTATATTCGTCATGTATGACACTTCAAGGTTTAGACGCTGCTGGGTCTGCTTCATTAAATTGTTTCCAATCTGTGTGTAAGTATTGTTTCCTAAAGTAATAACTGTTGTAACATTGCATCAAGAGAGGTGTACCTTTGTTATTGACACTAATGATTGACGTGTCACAAGAAAGCGAATTAAAATGTGAATATAGAATGATCGAATATTTATTGTCTGATTATAGTTCGATCTGTATTATACAAGAATACGTGGTTACAATCAGATTGGAACATTAAGTGCGTCATTTATCACTTCACTTAGAGCAACATCTGAAATGATATGGCAGCATTATTACCCGACATTAAGCATAAAACTGAGATGATTTGTACAAGTATAGGCGCCTTAAATCGTCTGGCTCGTACTTTAGTGTGACAATATTTTATCCTGATCAGGTGGTGCTATCTCGTTCTAGATAATAAATTTATTATATTAATATACAAAGGCTGATCGTGAAGTTGCCTCAGTGTTTTTTACGTAATATCATTTTCATAACATTTTACATAAATACACACCCATTCTAACCTAATCTACAACGGAATTAAAATTTGTTCTGGAAAAGAGAAATTTATGTTTATTTCGTCATGGAGATGCCGGTGTATCTTAAAGCATAAATGAGTAATTTTTTCTCAGTGGATCGCTCGGCATAAAAACATTGTAAGGATGATAACATAGGAATGTGACTGTGAACGTTACGTCACATCAAGCAACACAACGTCTGCTGACGTCATGGTTATGTTGACTTTGTCCCGCTAGTCCGAAGTATGAAGACTGTCAAAAATGATATGCAATAGTCGCGCGATCAATTTTTCTGAAATCTTCAGACAATACGTTATAAAGATTGATAATCATGTTGCGTGCTCGTTCGTTCGTTCGTTCGTTCGTTCGTTCGTTCTTTTGTTCGTTCGGTCGGTCGGTCGGTCGGTCGGTCGCTCGCTCGCTCGTTCGTTCGTTCGTTCGTTCAACTTATTTCTCTCGGAAGTTTCTAGATCAACCCTCTAAAATCTGTAAAGTTGTCCGCAGCAATATCTTAGACGCATATCATAATTTTCTTCATTCATATACAATACATATAGTTTGTAGGTGAAAATATTTGAAACTGATTATTGTCCCGTGTTTTAAGTACGATACAAGTATTATTGTTAATTCAATATCGACGTTCTAGTCTCCAGACGTTTCCGTAAATATTCAGTGATTCCAATTCGGTTATAATTCTGCACCAAGATTCCTCTACTGTAATCCCTGCAGTTAAGAAACAATATGAAACAAACAGACCAACCAATATTGTCTCGATAGAACAACTATAAATACGTATTGATGGCGTCATGAATCGATAAGGAGTTTGCGGAAGTATACATGACAGCTGCCAAAATATAAATGGCAAGGTTGATATATCTATATATTGATAGGCGACTGGGTGGGCAAACGAACACGCGTGAGTATCTTCTGAAGGCATAAAAAATATGTATACAACGTACAAAAAACACGGTGAGTTGATTTATGCCTAAATTTGCTAATACAATATATTGAGAATCAAATGCAAATCTTTTCTAGCCATGTTGCCATGGAAATATAAAAGCTTTTTAGAATAAATACGTCTTTTACTGCATAATTCAATTAACGGTAAGACTATCACAGATAAATGTAATTTGAGTCTGAACGTTACTTAAGCTTCACACGCCGTGAAATGCAATCAATCTAAAATGGAAAGAACGACTGATTGTCGAAAAAACGAGACTTGAAATATAAATGTCTTTTTATAATAGACCAATTTCATGTACATTCATTCACTCCATGAATATCGTTTCAGAATTGATATCAGAAAATCTCGTTAAGTCTCGTGAGTAAGTCTCGCAAGTCAGTCTCCACGAGACTACGAGCATCTAATCAAAATCTCCCCACTCGAAAAATCCTGTGGTGGACGCAACCTACATGGAATATATGACATCGTGTTAGCACTTAGAACCTTGGTCAAATCATTGATGAAGTTATTGTAATCAAGACAAACATTTCCTAGTATCAAAAACACGAGAGAGAAATAAATGAGTGTCTTGTACTGTAAACGTCTGTAAACTGATATAAATTAAATTATTCCAAGTTGATGAAATCAATTCTTTGTTGTGTGTTTGTCTAAATAAATGTCACACAGTCTACATATCTACATATACATCACGTTGTGCTGATGTTGAACATCGGTGAAGATTTATGGTAACAATGTATAATTTCCAGGTTCAAATTAAGACTGAATTAATGTTCGTATACTGTCAAATCTGTGTTTGAGGCCACCTCCAAATAAAGACCATCCTGTGAATAAAGGTCATTCATTGAAAACCGTCTCTGATAATTTAGAACAAACTAACCTCTGGACATCTGTCAATAAAGGCCACATTTTGCCTTTCCCAAGAGTGGCCGTTGTTCACAGGTTGGACAGTAATTCGTTCTGAGTCTCAGATAATGAACATTGAAAAAAAATACAAAAATGTAATTTGAATGAATTAAACACATGTTTGTTATAACATACTACATGTACCTTGTATATTCCCCGATATCTTTATTATTAATATCAATTGCAAGTAAAAAATGGCCATATATTAATGCATCAAAACATTGCTTTTGTTTCTGTGACGTCAGAATTATTTTTCAAACTATAAGGATGAGCCGTTTTGTTATAGATTAAAGGGAGACCTTAAAAGGTCGAGGGGTTATAGTCTCTGACTTGCAGTCTCTATCCCGCACCACTGATAAAGAATCCCACCCAGGACCAGACAAATTTCATATGTGAGAAAGCCGTCCAGCCAGCTTATGGAAGGTCGGTGGGTCTACCCAAGTGTGTACACCTAGGGTTGTCCTTCACCGTTAAAGCTAGGAACGTCGCCAAATAACCCTGAACGTTGGTGCTACGTGAAAGTCCAGTGAACAAAAATATATTTAACGTATAAATTATAACTTCAGTTTTACTGTTCACGTTCAACATTTTAATTTCTTTATGGAAAATTATTTAGTTTATTAAGAGGAATGTAAACTATGAATACTAAATGTCGGACATTAATGTTTTCTGCATAAAAAAATCACCAATCCATGAAGTTACAGTACACCTGAATATCTAAAAATCCACAAAATCACAGGACACCAGGATATCTAGAAATCCTTCTCAAACCAATGTCATCCTATCAGGACTACAATACGATTCACTGAATTCACATTAATTGATTTCTATATATATTTTCAGAGCTAAATCTATAGGTCGATGAAGCATTAATCTGACTTGGACAAAAACGTCTCAAAGCTTTCAATCTGCATATAAATTATCTGTAGCTTCACTGAACAAATCCTTTGATTAACGAGAAATTAATTAAACAAAACTTGAGCATCCGTGGGACTTAATATCTCGCAAATCATGAAGCCAAATCGTACATGTAATGAATGTAGCAGGCAGTTCTGAACATAATTAGACTTGAGAAGTTTTTACCAGGCGTGTTACCAGGTGTATAGAAATTTTCGCAATTAGAATCAAAATTTGATTTTGCGAAATTACCATAACATGTACAATATATTCATTGTCATTAATAATTCAATTCTCTTGTTTTTCAATTTCTGGCGATTTTTTATTCGCCAATACAGAGAAAATTAGATACACGAAAAAATATGCTTATGTAATCACACTCAAGGGTAACCCAAAGAAGTGCCTTATACTAAAACGTAAAAGTGCAGACTTGCATCAGCATGATTGAAATATTCTCGTGTCTATCGTTATTAGTGTCTGAATTACTTGTCAGTAAATTCACTTGTTTTATTTACACTTTAAATTGATTTAATAATTTCACCACCGTTATGTAATGATTCTAGCAGTGTTTCCTGGTTGTTTTAACAGACACTAATTACGACATCTAATGAGGTATTGTGATACATAACTATCACATGATTATACTGTTAATTCGAAGGAGGAATAAACATGCACTATTTAAACACCATGTTTTAACATCGTGTTATTTTATTGCTTTATTATTTTATTGTTTCATTATATTATTTTACTATTTTATTCGTATGTACTAGTGTATAAATGGCCTGCTACTCCGCCGTAGGTAAAGTTCAGTAATACTGTTTGAATAAAAACAATTTTATAGAACTCATATACATTGTACATTTATTTGATCAAATATATCACAATTGACAAAATAACATAATGTGAGATAATATGAGAATTTGTACATACTTCATGGAGAAAGTTTAGGAATAAGTCATTAATTCTGATTTATTTACTGTAATGTCCTATCTAGATCCGTGCTTACCTTTTGCACGTGCCTCCTTCTTGATATCACGTGATCTCTCGTCGCCATTTTTAATCGTTTCATTACACTGCCGCATACATTCAGCCTTGGCTTTCTCGATGACATCCTGAAAAAGAATACAAGTTTAAGTTAGTTCTAGCTGTGCCTCGCCAGCAGAAGTCCATAGTCGAGCGAAGACGGTATTGAGTCTCTGTTATATGCTTGCCAGCTTGACTGACCTTAAAGTTACTGTTTGCTTTGCCGCGACCTTGGTCCAGTGGTTATTAAGGTGGACTTGTAGCCCGGCGATCCGTGTTCAAATCCCGGTCGCGGCAAGTCCTGCCCTTCTATGAAAATTTGACGAAAACATCGATTTTCCTCCATATTTGGAGAAGTTGCCGGTTGCTTGTGGAAATAGGTACTGGTTAGTATACAGTCCAGGATAATTGATTTTGTGAAGCGGCCGCTGTATATAACTGAAACATTGTTGAAAACGGCGTTAAATCCAGTGACAAAAAGTCTCATAAAACAAACAAATTCCTTTATGCTTGTAGTGTCTCTGCTTATAATCAACACAAGAACCTGAATAAATATATAATATTGAAAATAATGAGCGAGCATTAAAAAACTGTAATTTGTTTTCAACAATATTGAACATAAATTGTTTTCCTGGAGTTTTATGGACCAGATTTAATGGAACCCATTAATATTCATTTTCAAACGCAAAGTGTTGTCATTATCTATTGTTTGACAACGACTAGGTTGAAATCTAATTTGCTGCAAAGTCATTATATCAGACTGTCTCGTGTATGGAGACCAAAATGGTTGAATAAGTTAGCATGATCGCGAATTAATGCGTCCAGGGAACAGAAGATCTCAGTATGAGAACATTAACAATGATCTGGAGGCTCGTATAAACTTAAACATGCTAGGAGCGTTTACGGATTTGTTACAGCGCAATGGCTAATCTGATGACGTGCTGACTGGATCAATACATCCAGCTGGTGAGATCACTGTAACTTACTCACAAAAAGCTATTGCATGGAATTGCATGTTTTTGTACTAGAAATAAGACACTAGCAGGACAGTGCTTGACAAATTTACAATACAAACAAACTTGCGCTATTCATGTACATGGAATATTTTCTGAACATCATTATTGTTGCGTAGATACGCGTACGCCTGTCCACAAACCAAACTACATGTTAACAATTACCTGTTAGCGCTTTTTATCTAGTTTATGATGATTTAGGATTATACCTTCTTGTCCCTCATTACAATTATCCTTCGATCACAAATTTATAACACACAATTATCTATTACGCTTACTGTTGCCATTAGTTACGAATAAGTAAATGCACCTGAGTAATTTTACAAGGGCCTTTGGTGTGATGGAATTTTGAAAAAAAATCTCATTCTTTAAAGTAAAATATTTCATTTCAACACAAAAGGCAGATTAACGGACCTTACCTGAACGAATCTGTCCACTAACTTTTGGTGTTCAAAGCTGTTTTCCTGTGATCTGTCTGTTGTGCTTTCATCAAATTTAATCTTCGTCTGTTTTTCCGCTTTACGTCGGGAATAAGAACATTGTCCGTCCTGACTTCCCACAGAATCCTTGATAGTTTTCATCATCTTCACCGATCTAGAAATGAAGAAAATTATTAAAACACCAATATCAATATACAGTCAAACCTGTGAACAAAGGCCACCCTGGGAAAGACAAAATGTGGCCTTAATTGACAGGTGGTCTTTATTTGGAGGTCAGTTTGTTCTAAATAATCAGTGACGGTTTTCAAAGAATGGTCTTTATTCACGTGGTGGTCATTATTCAGAGGTGGCCGCAAACATAGATTTGACTAAATATTAGTCGATGGTAGGGATTTTTGTTTTTACCTATCCTAGACTTGCATGTGTTTTACACCAGACTTAAGCGATTGTTAGAAACAAGACTAATTCAGGCTAATGTCTAACCATGTTTACATTAACTTCACCAAAAAATTAGGTAGTGGGGGAAATGTTCTACTTTTTTCTAAACATATTTTGTGCTTCGGATTTGCTGACAGAAAAAAGAATACAAAGTTAGTTCGAGTGGTGTCTCGCCTACAGAAGTCCTTAGTCGGGCGAAGACAACATTTAGGGTCAGTTATATGCTTGCCAGCTTAATTGACCTTCAAGTTATTGTTTGCTTTGCCGCGACCTTGGTCCAGTGGTTAGTGAGTGCACTGGACTTGTAACCCGGCGATCCGGTTTCAAATTCCGCTCGCGTCAGGTCATACCATTTAATGGAAATTTGACGAAAATGTCGATTTTCCTCCATATTTGGAGAAGTTGCCGGCTGTTTGTGGAACGGTAAGTTGGTACTGATTAGTATACAGTCCAAGAAAACTGGTTAAGTGAACCGGTCGCCGTATATAACTGAAAACCGTTGAAAAACGGCGTTAAACCCCGGTGATAAAAGTCACATAAAACAAAAAAATACTGCCTGAAGTTACTATGCTTGTACGAATTTGTCCTGCACCAAGACAATGCCCCAGGTCATACAGCCGCCTAAACCCAACTGGAAATAGGATTTCAACGGTTGTCACACCCACCCTATTCCCCAGATCTGACCCCGATGGATTTCTGAGTATTCCTAGTTGTTAAAGAGCGGCTCAGAGAAGTACAATTGGAATCTACAGAAGAACTTATCACAGAAACGCAGCAAATAGTGCAAAGGTTTGATACCATGTGGTATGAGGACATTTTCAGTGTGTGGATACGGCGGGCTGAGAAGTATGTGAGGGTAAATGGTGACTGTGTCAGGAAAGTTTAATGATGACATCGTTTTGTTATTTTGACCTCGCAGTTATTGTTCATGCTACCCCGCCCTGGTGGTGGGTCATTGTCTTAAATGTGCAATCACTATGTATCCATTCAATATTTCACATGAATATTGCATATGTATTACATTTAATAGCTGTATAACCTTTGATTAGATATTTCCCACCCATCAGGTTCTTTAGTCCCAATGTACGAATTTCTGGATCAACCCTCGTACTTTCGAAATCTATAAATCAAAACGTCACCCATTTTATACGCTGATATTCCTGAATTAAATCGGTCACAATTCAATGCTTGTAAAATGATTCCATGTAAACCCGTGTTTATTCATTCCAGAACATTTAGAAAGGTCAATGGTGTTAGAAACGGATAAAGTGGAGAAAAATAACATGGAGGGACCTATTTTCGATTTAGATCTGATATTGTTAACCCCACGTGACTTCCTTTAATTTCATTCATGTGATAGAAAACTTGATGTTATATCAGTTCGATTGCTTTTCTCGCGCTGGAGCTAAATATTTGTTTCAAAATGGAAATGCCGCATGCTATGTGGGGAATTCGTTATTGGTTTTCATATAAAGCTATTAAAGGTTGTATGCCTGTATTTTTAACCTCGCCAGAAACTTCTTATAAAGATTGTATTTCACAAGCCGTTATTCAGCGAAATATGGCAGGCTGGTAAACTAACGTTAGAATGCTAATCATGAGGTTAGTAATGAAGGTACGTTTGACAGAGGTGTCATGGACTGTCACTAAACTCACATAACTTAAACTTTATCATGAATTTCTATAAACTCAATGAACGGATTTGAGTTTGTTTGTTTTTATGTACATAAACCTATACACGAATATATAAACAAACATATATGAACAAATATATAAACAAACATATAAACAAACAAATACAAAAACAAAGTTTTAAACAAATACAAAAAACAAACATATAAACAAATACAAAAACATATAAACAAATATGAAAAATATAAACAAACATATAAACAAGTACAAAAAAAACATGTAAACAAATACATTGTATATAAACAAATACAAAATAAACATATAAACAAATACAAAAAAAACAAACATATTAACAAATAAAAAACATATAAACAAACATATAAGCAAATACAAAAAAACATATAAGCAAATAATAATCATACAAACATATAGACAAACACATAAACATATACATGAACAAGCAAATGAACACACATTGTTGAAAAACAGAAACAAAGGATTTCTGCAGACATTGCTAAGTGACCTATATTTTTCTCGATTTTATCAGATTGATATGTTTTTGTATCTTTTTACCAAGAGTTTTTATTGACATGTATCATCTTTTATCTTTAATCATTGAAATATTAGCTATTCAAAAGAACACTGCAATTTTTAAGGGTAATAACCAAAAGGATTGTCATTAAACATTTTTTGCCATAGACACCTATAAAAATGACATAAGTTCCCAAAATCTGTCCACTACATTTGGAGATGATGATTTTGGATATATTAGGTAAAAAAAACTATAAAATTACCCATATATGTTTGGTTATATGCTGTGATGTCTGCAGTAGAAATTCATTTTTTACTTAATGTGATCTAGTTATGAACATCTGATTTGAGTTCATATTTTATCAATCTTAGTAGTGTTCTATTTATTAAATAAATGCGATTCAATGAGAGAACTTTATATGAACTTGTATACAATTGTCAAATTATCACATATATCACACGTGTCGCACTTATCTGAATACATTGGCTAGTAGTAGGGTTGATATATTATCATATTATTCATCATGTAATATTGCTATGGAAACAATAAATCATTCATGTAAACTCGTTTCATATCGTTGAAACATTTTATACCTAACAAGCGCAAATATGAGATGCCCCCTAACCAACACTGGACATGAATATTGTATAAAGATATGATTTATACAGCTCGGGTTCCACTCATGCCCACGCACCAAAATACAAGCAATTAACAAATGACTTTCATCGCCAAGTTTGTACAGAAGACATTCTTCTTTTATTCGTGTCCCATCAAAGTTTAAATATTGTCACATAAAGCTATTAATGATAACTGTATTATTTGAAGTTTTTTATAAGTTTTTTGGTATTAAATGCATAATTAAAAAATCGGGACCAGTTGGCGTGTTCTGTTTAGAGGGGATTCCGTATTCGAAAGGTTCGGATTAGAAAGGTTTTACTGTATAGGGTTTACAGTAAATTATAGCGATTTATTTAACATTAAAATCATGGTATTCCCTGTCTGGCACTAGGTTAACAAACAGCTTAATTTCTGACTTAATTGATTGGATACTGTGGTATCGATTGAGTGTTTCAGAGAGTGGACAATGTGTGAAATATCTACGTTCATACTTTCACATGGTCAGCTGATGGACTCAGTCAAATCAATCGAGTATTAACACGTTAGGTTATTACCAAACAATATGGGTTGTGATTAGTACAATCTGTTAACGGGACATATTAACTGTGATCGGACAATGACTTCCTGAGTAGACGGACGGGCGATATTGAAAGAATATTCATTGCTCTGAGACCGTGTTTTAAACATATCTAGTCGGAGCCAAATAGACAAAATCCGTGATCCGCTATGGGTAATAAAAATGATATAAATATGTAATGGACTTTGTCCATTGTCCATAATGAAGTTCGTTTATACACCTTTATTACAGACTGTTAGCAATTAACAAATGCTTATTTTTTAAAGTTTTACACGTACGCTGAATAATTTGATAATTAATCCTTACCATTGTGTAGCATTGTTCTCAGCAGACGCTGAGAAAAGATTCCAAAGTCGTCGTGGTTGAAATTACCACCTAAATGATCACAGCAGACATTATGCCTAAAGCAATACTTATAAGAAAAGTACCGGACCTAGATGAAAGAATAATTATTTCCCTGTTCCCTAAGGGATGGATATAAAAACTCTGTTTCTACAGTGTATGTCCCCGATATGTTCGTTAACCATTTTTTTTCCGTGTCTGGATAATAAATATCGCACGGAAATGTATAAGCCTGCAAGACTTTCCCAATGAAAAAGTTCGTCCGTCCGTTCGGTAAGTAGGCACGTAATCATTCGTTGATTCATCATTTATAAATATAAATTTATTAATATAAATGTATCTATAGAGTTTATTAATGGAGGCAATCAAATATCATTTAAATTATCAACTTTAGGACCTAGACCTGGAGGTGAATTAACACAGTCACCTTGTGAGATTCAACATGGATAGATATGCATAAAACACAACCAACACCATACGCTTATAAAGACAACAAGTTTAATCATAACTTCGGTTTAGGGAAATCTGCAAAAGGAAAAAAATAACAACCTCACTTTTTACGTTGTTCTACAATACAAGTTTAGTCGGTGAAAAACAGAGTTATAGAATCTATAAATTCTTTTTGTTGTTATTTCGGTCCAAATTAACAATAAGCGATGAGAAATATGCTTCTTATCTCTTTATTCATCACATGTGCAAACGTGCGGCGCGAGTAGAACTGTTTGAATAGCATTATCAACTAAGTCAGAACAATGTTCACCAAAAGTTAACCAAATTTCAATCGAATGGTTTCTGTCTCCCAAACATCAATTATCATTTTCGTTATACGATTTGACACCTTTTACCGCTTCTTAACATCTTAAAAACAGTCAGCAGGATAAAACCTTTTGTCAATGTTATTATTTCTAAAACACTACAGGAATTTATGCTTAAAATAAACACAAAACATTTAAGGATCCTCTCGGGTGAACATTTAAGAGTTTATTCCTGTATTGTTAGATTATTACTGTTAATTGTCATAGTAATATTATCAGATAAAACAGAATTAGCGAGCCAATGCTAAATAAACTTCATGAACATGAATATTCCATCACTAGATTAAGTTGTTGCATCTGTTGCAGATGTTGATCACAGAAATATGTTACAAAGTATATCACATTGATTTATGTGACAGTTCATTTCAACAAGGATTACAAGAAATCCTACGGATTACAATCCTCTGCTTCTAAATGTCTGCTATTCTTTATCACAGAAACTTTATTCGTACCGTTTACTGACATGAGAGGAATAACAAAGGATGCTTTATAGAAAAGTTTATCTTCTCGCATTGATATCTGGTGTAAGCATGCGGATACTGGGAATTAACGTCCGTGTTCTTGTAATGAGATTTATCAAAATGAACTCAATGATTACGTTTTGTACCTGTAACGTCACCTCCAAAGACCGACTCCCTCCAAGAAACGCCAGTAAAAGGCGCACGTACACATAATAAAAAACACCTATCGCGAATCTATTCAATTCCCTCCAAACAGCAATTCCCTCCAAGGAAAACACTTTTTTGCGACTCCGACACGTGTTGCTCTTCGTATACATCGTTCATTATATCAAACATGCATTACGTAAGTTTATAAACAATTTGCGTTTTATCATATTTAATAAGGCTCAACTATCTTAATAGCCATCTGCACATACACATCTTATGAATGCAGACATTTATTCGTTAAAATGTTTTATTTGGTTTAACTCAGCACTGTTAATGTCACGTTTTATACATGCATGATGTATAATCCATTCATTAGTTAACGTAAAACTCAGAACCGTAAAGAATTTTTTCTTATCTAAAATTTCTATCAAGTGGAGTAAAAATAAAATTTTGCCATTTGTATGCAAAAAATGAACGCTTAACACTAAAAAGTCTTTAATTCTTTTACACGATACGGTTTATTAATAATAGAGTTCAATTATCACATGTACATGTATAACAATACGATAAGCACTAGTTATGACAAACGTCTTAATGACTTATTTGCAAGTTTTGTGACTCTCAGGGCGTTGACACGACATGAAGAACTCAGTTGTAAAAATGTCAGACAAAGAAAGTCTTAGGTGATAGTAAGACTACAGACAGATCGAATTATAAGTTAGCAACTAATAATTATCAAAGACGTACGACCAGCCACTATATGTCGTATGATTAGTCTGATCAGGATGTTTGCTAAATCTTGTATCATGTTACAACACTAAATCCTGATTAGTTTTGCTGGCCCCTTTAGGTGGCCTCACAATCTATCTAAAACAATCGAACCAATTTTGAACATTATTGAGCAACCGCTACAATATCAAAGTGTGAACATTGTCCAGTCTGGAATGGTCGACTGAGACAGTATTTATGAGACTGGTGTATTTTGCGTTAATTTTACATCACGACCTCAACTATTTATACTTTCATGAAATGTTTTTAATGATTTAATATAGTTATGTCATGTGCCTTTGTAATGGCTACATTTAAGTTCATGATTGTTCGATAATTTTATAACTGAACAACATTGCCAATGTTCGGAAGCTGAATAAACAGACAAGCAGCTGTAATGACCATAAAAGCAAACAGATGAATGATGAGATGTAAAAACATTTATTCAATTTACAAATGGGAAGGTAATTAGTAAACAATGTTCATGGCGAGTTATTTTCATCGTCAATCAATGTTTCAGGTTGGTGACGGTTTATGTCCTCACTGAACAACATCAATCAACTTCGGTTGTCAAATAAATTTCTGCGATTATGATTGAAAGTCAATACACTTCAAGCAGCGATGCAGATACATCAGATTCTGTTTTATAATTTTTATATTATATTTACTGCAGTGAAGGGGTGTAGCAGCATTAGCTTCTGTCACGTCTGTGCTTATTTCATGGCGCACAGTGCAACTTCTCTAAAGCAACACCCTTTGGGAAAATCAAAATTGTTGTTGTTGAGAGGTTGCTCTAGAGAGGTTAAATTAATAGTTAAATCGTACAGTGGGAAAAAGTCATACTGTTGTTGAAAGGAGGTTGTCGCTCAATGGGAGGGCCGCTCGGGAGAGGTTACACTGTATATGACTACTTGTATTGCTCAATAGGAGTGCAATAGGAGAGCAGTAGATGTACGGATATTTGGGTTACTGAGTTGCAACCCTGGACGCGACAAATGTTTCTTTGACCATTTGGTTAAATGCTATATGTCTAAAGACGTTCATCCTGCCTAAATCGGGCAATTAAAGAGGAAATTTTGACAGATACTATGGAGACCAGGGTCAGCGTTGATACAGAATTCATGAACACTGGAAAGACTAAACGTATAAAACTAATTAAAAAATATTAAAAATCAAACAAAAATAAATCAAACCCGATGCTCCTCAAAATGACGGACGACATGTAGGCTTATCTACGTGCTGAACGTTACCCTGAGAACACTAGTTCATTGTACATGAAGGTTCGCCATCGATTAATGTGTTAATGACAGTCTTAGAAATAGATTATAACATACGTGTGCTCATGTTTCTTGAGAAAATCTCCTCGGAATTTGACCTAGTTAACATCATAATATGCATCTGAGTTGTTATACTGTTCTTGTCTGAATACATAAAGTGCTACAGAGTACGTACGTCAATGCCTACATGTTGATGACTAACCTTTCAGCATGTCATTTGGAGAGGTAAGTCTACGATAGAAGTGTGTTTTAAGGGCTTGTACAAGGTCATTTAATCCAGTACAGGTGGACGCATGTCATTACAATAAATCCAAGTCTATACGATAGTCCTGCTAGTAAAAATGGGGACAATGGATTGAATACTCTGGAAAATAACAGTGTGATTTCCGTTCGTGAGACAAACAAAAGAGATGCTGTTTTTTTTTGTGATGGAATAAATTACAAAATGTAATCAAGACAGATTTTCTTGCAATAACATAAAATATACATGTGGTTATAAAGCGCATAAATATCACTATGATATAAAAATCCTTGATATTTGAGCAGACTTTGTACTAGATATAAAGAAAAAACGTCGGGGAATTACAATGCTGTTTTTATTACGTTGCTTAGCAACGGACTTCGGTTTTCCTTATTTCGTTATTAAGATAGAAAAAAGGTTTTCCAGCTACATTTATATAATCCCACCTATTCCCAGTTTTGTTATATTATTGTTGAGTATTTTAGTCAACAATCAAATCAAAATAATATCAACATCAATAGCATAGTTCTTAGGCAAATATAAAGTATCGGACTTTGTATCAGAAATTGTATCCTTTGTATATGCATATATATGATTTTTTTGGTTTTTGGTCCGTGAGGCCATTTTAAGCCTAATACACCTTTATACACCATCCCTTCAACGTGCTAGCCCCCGGTGTATATAAATATACACTTATACCATCAGTCATGTTTTTAATTAATTTTGTATAAGGCTGGAAAAAATAGTCGTGTTTACTATTATTTGACTGTAAACAGGATCTGTCCAGGAACCGTAAACATGGCATTTTTCTGAACAATGAATAGTCTTGCAAAAACAATTGATAGTGATTTAATGATATCCAGCCGCCTGTTTGCAATAAATATATCAACAGCCAATTATATAAAGTACTGATAATTCTGCCTGAGGACCATCCATTCATCATGTTCAGGATTAAACAATCAATAAATAAAAATGAAGACTTTAGCGTACATACAGCATTAGTAAAAGAGTCATGTTTACTGTACCATTGATGAAAATATCACGTAAAAATCTCACTATATTCAGGAATTGTGTTGGACTTCCGATGATACTCGGATGTCAATCGATCACAAATCTTGTTTTACTTGAACTTTAAAATGATATCACTTCAAATCGCGGTAATTTCCAGACATAACCTAAATGAACGTATTCATTTTCAGTCCTGTTATACTGGAGATCGATGAGCACTATCTCAATGAGAACACATAACCTGTTATGATTAGGTATATTTACATTATCTAAATTGTTCGTTTCTAGAACACATTAAAATAATGCCTTCCTGACATAAAGAGAAATGAAAACACACCTGGAATAATTCATTCAAATTAAATGACAGGAAATCGATTCTTTTTTCTGTCAAGATGCGAACATTTTGATCAAATATAAAAATCTGAATGTTTCATTCCGACGTGAGTGTCAATTCTTTACTAAACATGGCCAAAATCGAGTGATCTAAATACAGTATCGTAATTATACGTGTACATGCATTTGAATTCACTGTCTTATCTTCCCAAATAACTATTTCTTAGAGTTAAATTATTATTTGCTATTCATAGATTTACACATAGGCCGCGACCGTGGTCCAGTGGTTAGTGGGCTGGACTTTAACCCAGTGATCCTGGGTTCAAATCCCGGCGGTCGCGGCAAGTCATACCCGTCTATGAAAATTTGACAAAAATGTCGATTTTCCTCAATATATGGAGAAATTGCTGACTCCTTGTGGAAGGGTAAGTTAGTACCGGTTAATATACAGCGCAGGAAGACTGGTTAGGTGAACCGGTAGCCGTATATAACTGAAAAATTGTTGAAAAACGGCGTTTACCCCAGTGACAAAAACAAACGAACATAGATTTACATATCTCATACTATTCTATTATTTACTATTTATTTATTGTATATACCAGATTGTGTGGGAAGAACTATTCAGACAGAATTACAGATGAAATATGTGATTCATATTCAAGTTTATAATATAGAATAGACTGGATGTCTATTTTAACCTCCAACTTAAAAGTTAATTTATTGGTTCCAAGTTTAAACAAAAAATTGGAATATAAAGAATCAGTAGAGGTATTGTTATGATAAAAATATCCTTTAATAACAGATAATAAAAAGGTTAAACAATTTGGCGTAAGTCCCATTTGTCAATATTAGGCCTATAAAAAGGTTAGGATTTTAGGTCGGGATTTTTTTTTATTTTATTTGTTTTTACATATATGGGTATATGTGCACCGCAATATTAATGAGTTGTTAAGCTATGATTTGGACACCGTAAAAACTTATCAGTCAGTGGGTAAACTATTGGGTCAGTCGGGTAACCGGAAACAAACCTCTTTTTTTAAGCTTAGCAATGAAAACTAATAAAATGAAACCCCTTATTTCAAAATGAGACTGGAATGGTGAAATGTCCCCATAGATTGATAGATTACGTGAAAACATGCCATGTTTCAAAACAGATTGTTACCTGGTTGGTTTGACGTGAGATTTTGTTAGATTTATAGTTATGATTGTACTGAAAAGCTGGATTAAAGAAAGACATTTGTTGTCAAATCGCTAAAATGTTAAGGATCGGTGGATTTTTTTATGCGTATCTGCAAACAAAAAATGATGGTCCGTGAATAGTTATATTAAATACTGTAGTTTTTTCAGGTAGTCAATTTGTGTCTAAGACTTTACGATATGTACAATTTTATGTATTGAATGAATGTGATTTTTTCAGATCCCCGCCAAACGGTAAACTACAGCAGAAAACGTGGACATCTTGATTATTGACACAATTTTAAATAAAAGTGCTCCTGACGTATGCCAGTCCTGACAGTAACTTTAAGACGGAAAGTGACGTATTTGATCGAGGTTTGCCGACTTTTAAAGGTGTATTGATGCTATGTAACATTTCACATAAATAAACTGTAAAATAGATTTTGATAAACAAGTTGATTACGTCTAAAACTTAAACGTACGACGATCGTTTTTCAACAATAACAACATTTTGTATAAAATCATAGTAAGGACATCCGTAAAGATTTCTTGTTGATAGCGGGTCTGTAAGGGAAGTTGTTTAATATTTATAACGATTTGTTACAATGATTCCATAATTCGGTTTCTACTAATCTATTCTGACAGATAGAATATTTGAAATATTTGTTCATTTTGTTTCCCGAGTGTTATTAACATTTATTACATTTGCACCATTAAGCTCTCAATGTATCATAAAATAACACCACGTGACTGTACTAACAAAAAACTACAAATATAAAATCGAACATTGCTTCCATGATTTTCATTTACAAATGTTTTTCAATAGTTATTCGAACATATTCATGAACAATATGCGATTATAACAAAAGAGGAATTATCCGACATTTCTCGCTGTTTCACAAGCACACATATTTCAGAGCAAGTGTGTGGGTGTATCAGTTCATGATTTCAGAACGAGTGGCCCTGACTCAGGCATTATTATTTTCTATTTTAATGCTCAGTAAAAAAAACGTGGGCGGTTGATGAATGTCATATTTCATATATTGGATGATGCTACGATATAATGCGTTTATAGATCAGAATTATCTGCGAATGATTGGATAGTAAACATGGACTGGATCGTGATAGTGTAAGCTAAATTATGTTGAAATATTAGGAGCATTATCCTGTAATGAGGTGATATTTAATTGATAGAAAACAGTTTCCTTACAACGAAATGTCTCTATTCAGGAGTCGCGAATACGAACATAAAACTAGTTGTCTGCATTGGTTAAATTTAAGATTCAGGAAACAGCGAGTAAATAAGTGTCCGGTCTCAAATTAAATGAAAAAAAAATAGCAAAATCTAAAAAAAAATGATCAAACTATTTCACAAACCTTGTAAATAAACGATATCCAGATCTGAGAGCGTCACTGTATGTTAACTAAATGTTGTCTCTGAAACAAGCACCACCTGCACCGAAGTGTTTACAGTAAGAAACTATAACTTGTCCAGGTTTCTCCAGCCGTAGTCTAATTATTTACCGGAAGTAAGATTTCTCTTATAACTTAGAAAATTTCCTCGCACATTTATAAACAAACTCATCCACACTCATACAAACTACTTCAGTTATCACAGAACCCATCAAACACTGAAAGCGGCACTGACTGGAGAATTCTTCCAAACAAAGTTTTCCAGTTGTTTTGTTACTGTGTTACTGTTTTCATCAAGCTAGGTTATAATATCACTTAAACTGGTGAATAAATGCACTTCAATAATATAACACTACTTCATATTTTCTAATTCAACGATAAATGCCAGTGAAGGCTACATAATCCTATCCGGTCTTTGGAGCACTGCTGGAAAGTATAGTTGCTATACACTCCCGAATGAAAAGTCAGCCAATATTGACTATGTCCATAAAAAGCATGGATTCAGTTATCGCTTCTGTACGAAGGATCAAAAGACGCGCGACAAATAGCAAACTGAACGACACGCCGAACCACACAACATTGTCGAAGTACGACAAAATCGATTTTAGGCATCACCGGTTTCTGAAACTAGTGACAAAATAGGGTGCGCGCGCACATCTAGTCTAGTGAGGTTCGTTTGGTCTTTTACGCAGCTTTTTTCCACTGTTAAATAAACCCATTCTGACAATTAAAAGATTTTTGTTTCTTTTTCTTTGATGAATATGGATATTTTACAGAACAGAAATCTCGACTTCAGTGACGAATCAAGTCGGGTGATGTTGAGTTGCCCTGTTTATATTTTCCCTGGAGTGAAAAGTTTCACTCTTCTCCTAATGTCTATTTTCTTCAGTATCTGGATGTGTCCAAACTTGTGAGAAAAGGTTATAGTACCAGTGACAGTTAATTGATTTACAGATAAATGTGTTGATTAAGAATGACTTTAGTCCGTCATTTTTGTTAGTCGATATGTCGACCGAGAGTTCGCAGCTTTTTTTATTATACCAGGGTGAATCTCATGTTTCATAGAGACAATAGGACTGATGATGCTGTATCAAAAGTCATATGTACTTCATCTCTGGTGGCAGCATCATGTTGGGAAGATGATGATTGCTTTCCAGAGAAGAAAACAGTAAATGTTGTTGGGTGTACAAACTAGGCCATCAAACCGGGGTACCACAAATAACTAATCAGGGAGTCAAAGCCCCGTACAACAACAACACATAAAACACGATCAGTGTATAAAAGTATAAAACATTGGTTTGAGCATATATTTGTTATATTAAACTCTGTATGAATATCTCCTTATTATCAGTTCGACTCTCCTGAACGTGTCACCTTAATGGACGCAATTATGGAGTGATAACCTCTTGGAAAATCACCTACTACCTTCCTTCTGTTTAAGAAGCAAGTTGTGTGATGGAGAACTATTTAAGGTCCCAGTTATATCACTGTTACCTTCTTGAAGACAGAAGCATGTGAAACATCGTCTTTATGTTGAAACTATGTTAAAATTGCTACATGCGCATCTTTATTCAACTTTACATATTCCTATTCTGGCTGGGATGATGATAATTTTTTCGTGACCTTCTACTTTCACAGATTTCCAGAATGGAAGAAGTCCCGAAGTGCCCGTCCGCGATTTTATTGTTATTATTTCAACTGCTAACTGTGTCTTTATTACACCTTTGAGATTATGATATTCATCAGAAATGATTCTCGTATTAAGCTCTGTCACCAAATGAAGACAACTGTCGTTTTATAATGTATAGATAAGTGATCGAGATCTTGGCGATATAGAAAAAAATGACGAAGTTGTTGTGGTGAAAACAGTGGGTCCCGCCACAAAAACACTCAGTAACTGTTTACAGTTATATTGCCATTTGTATTTAGAAGGGTATGACATGCCGCGACCGGGATTCGAACCGGATCTCCGGAATGCACTAACCACTGGACCACGAATTCATACCAGCTTGCGGGAAAAATATTGGCTTTATTCCCAGCTGAGAGCGGAAATTTAATTGACTGATGGTGGTCTGGCTTATATGTGTGGTAAAACAAATACACAACAACACCGAAGTTATAAATATTTAATCAAACATTTAATTTAGTGAATTTATTGGTCGTTATATTCATACTGACATAATTGTACAACGGAGACCAGTTTAAGTCCAAGCATTGTGGAGTTATGTGCCCCTGGTTTAATGTTATTACAGTTCTAATGTCGTATTTCGTTTATCTGTCTGGTTTAATGCATATACGCGAAAAGCTTGTATGACCTCAAAAACGTCGTGTTTTAATATTTTTCTTTACAATGAATCAATGTACATGTAACTGAATTCTGAAGAACGGAGTACAGTAAGACCCGGTTATCCCGAGGGATCATCCGAACAGGCTAAATGCTCGAGATAAACATGGTGCTCGTAATAACGAGGCGTGTGTTTGTTTGTTGAAAATTACACACAACTCATAATTAAAAAATTGAAGGGACTTTAAAAAATCCTCGAGATAAGTCGGGCGCTCGTGATATCGATGCTCGTAGTAACGATTTGAAAATCAAGAGAACACGCATTTACCCGCCCAGAGTTAGACAGCAGCAAATTGACCGAATTAATTGCATGTATTACTCAAGATGTATCGCTTTATGTAATGAATACTCCGTCATTAAGTTACAGGTGTAATATTCTCCGCGAATATTTTATTATTAATACAACGGAGAATACAAGAAAAACCATCATTTGATTTTCTGTAAATTCCTCGTGATCAATCATAAATAATTTTATTTTTGTGTCATTTATCATTCCAGCAAAATTTCACAAAGGACAAATGATTGATAATGTTCTGCAATAAGATACTTTAATGTAGAAACCAATTCTTGCAATGATCGACCAATCTGCCTTCACGAGCACACACTTCAATCATGAAGATCATTTAACAGTTTAAGATAAATCAGCAAATAATCCAGACTCTCTTAGCGACCACCTCAATATTGAGAATACCTAATTATAACGACCACTTATTTTCAAATAAGTTTTCAGAATTCTTCCATATTTCAGCTTGATAATGACATCCCTTCAAGGTTTCTTTTCGGGTTCGAAAGGTGATTTTTATATCCAGGTTTTACTGTGTAAATTTAAAACAGTTAGTACGAAAACTGCCTTTAAAAACAATAAAGTGATAAGATTCTGTATACCGAGTCGTTTGATACGAAAATTGTACATTACTCTTAACGTACGTCTGGGTAGAACAACCAACTTTCCGAAAGATAGCTAGATAGCTTCCTCACAAGTGATATTTGTCTGTTGCCGAGCGAGATTCGAACTCTCAGCGGTGAGGGGCTAGTGATTACTAAATCACAGAGTCCCATACCCACTCGACCACGGAGGCCTCATGTCTCATCTTTACGTCTTCTATTACGCATTTAAATCTACGTACTTAGATATTTCTGAGATGATCATCCAAGCAATTAAAACAAGACAATCTGAGGTTGAATTAATTCTTCAAATCACGACGCGTTTCAATTAGTTCTTGAAAATTCTCGTCTTTAAATTGCTTTAGTGGAAGATTTTTATGGTTAGCCTCGGAGTTACCAGTAATTTTTGTTAAGTGAAGACACAAATCATCGCCTACATAATTTCTGTGTTCTGACGATCAAATACTTTACTGAAATGACAATACAGATTGACAAGAACAGTGTATGTACTTCATTTGATCAACAATGTAGCATTTAATTTCCATACTATTTTATGACATTATAATTTATAAACGTTTATAAATTTCCGGACGTTCAGCATCGAAAGTTCATGGAAGATGTGTAGTTAATCTTATATGTCGTTATTAACTCCTTGACTTATTACTTGACGGGTTATTATTTTTTTAATGTTTCATGAAACTTTATAATACAAAATTTCAATAATCAAGTAAAGCACTACTCCTGCAAAAAACTACTATACCAGATTTTGTTGTTTTCATTTTATATTTTTTGGAACTAAATGCTAGTATACCAATGGTGTAATACTGATTAAGAACGCGAGGTGCGTTCTTACTTCATGCAGCCAAAAAATGTATGAATAAAATAAAAAAAATCTGCAGATTACATGTTATAAGGAGAACGAGACAAAGTAAGTTTGTCTCTATAAGTTTTCTTTCCTTCATGATGTGTGAATCAGGTAGGAGCCGAGTGACTTGAAATCCTCACACAGAAATCTTCACACAGAGCATATACCTCTCCAAGCTTCAAGTCTGCAATAAATAAATTAATTAAAAAATAAAATAAAAAGTACAAAAATGAAATTCATATGAAAGTATGTTTTGTGTATATGAATAAAAATTTCTATGAAAATATACGTTGTGCCTCAGTAATAAATTGGTTTCCGCGTGATGTCGTAAAAATATCACTGCATGTACTCAGATGTTTATTCATAGCAACATGATCTACTCTGATATCAAATCTTTGATGTAAGCGTACAAAACAAGCATCAGTTGCTCACATTTTTTTCAGGAAACAGTAAGAATTAGGTTTCCTTTTGTTGCACATTTACTGTTCAGCGATCATATTTCTGCTGGAATGATTTATCACATAAAACAAAGTGAACTAATTCATTTCCTGAAATCAGCCTCCATGAAATAGAAATCAAATGAAATCTAACGATTTAATGGAATATTCGTGTTTATGAATACTTTGGATACTACAGTCAGTATTCAACTTGCCGCGCTCGTTTTAATATGCGGCAAAGTTACTTTTTCCCCTGAAGTAAGAATTCATCAGCGCTAGTCGGTATATTAACACGATAAATCTAATGATAACATTGTTGAATCGTTGCAATTTCCCTGATGCAGAAATTAATTGATTTGTACGGGCATTTATTGACTCTTAAAACATTCTTACAGTTTGAACTATTGATTGCAAATGACTGCCATTATTGTAAATCCGAAAACATTTTGGTTTTTGTCTGACGCAGATGCTACTATGTTTTCAGTATGAGTTTTGAGAATACAAGGTAATTAATATTCGGTAATACTAGTAAGATCAGCTTTTCTTTAAGATATTGCGTGTCCTTTTAGGACTACAGTGCAACCTCTCCAAAGCAACACCATTTGGGAGAAACAAAATTATGTTGTTGTTGAGAGGTTGTTGCTATAGAGAGATTAAATTATTAGTTAAATCGTACAGTAGGAAAAATCATGCTGTTGTTGAAAGGAGGTTGTTGCTCATGAGAGGGCCGCTCTGGAGAGGTTGTACTGTACTATGATGCTTCCATTATCGATGACGGTTAAGGTAAAACTGGATAAGTTTAAACCTTGCTTACAACATTACAAAGGAGCATGCATCTTTAAAACAAGACTAACTTGAAACGTCACGTATCATTAGTCATTTGATTCTAGACATTTAACAATGATATGTTTATAATGCCATGTTGAATCTCGCTCGGCAACTTTATGGGCGCTATTTAAATACTAAGTCCTAATGTTGCTAATGTGGATGACATTTGGTTGCCTTGACGTATAAACGATTGTGACATTTTACTGTATGTATAAGAGACATGAAGTGGTTTGTTATTCCCTGGTGTACACAGTTTTGCATGCACAGTCAGAATCCTTGTTATATGACAAAACGCGGTCATGATATCATACCGCGGTACGAATTTTGCCTGCCCGATATCTTATAATCAAAGCTGAACAAATAGACGACTACGCTGGTACTTCGTGTAGACCTGTAGGTCTAATTGTAAGACGCTGGAGAGGTAATTTTGCAATACTAGTAACTGTCCATATTTACATACACAAATTGCTATCAATATTTTTTTTCACTTGGTCTAACGCCGTTTTTTTCAGCAATTTTTGAGTTATATACGGCGGCCAGTTCACCTAACTAGTTTTCCTGGACTGTGTACTAACCAATACTAACTTACCCTACCACAAGCAGCTGGCAACTTCTGTACATATGAAGCAAAATTGAATTTTGTCAAATTTTCATAGAATGGTGTAACCTGCCGCGACAGGGATTTGAAGATGTGTGAGTCAACACGGATGTGGAGATTTATAAAAATGTACCGGCTGTGATTGTACATAATTACCTTAACAGGCGTGATTCGTGTTGCCTCTATACAGTATATTATGTTAATCAAATTCCCTGAGGTGTAGATAGTAGGGGAGTAACAGTTCACCGATATACCGGTTAATATTGCAAAATGAATTCTGACGTTTTTTTACCGGTTCGTTTTTCTCTGAACCGGTTTTTGTAGTCATGGCGATGCCACCGATGAAAATATCTCAGAAATAAGACAAATTTACAATCATTATCATCATCATCGTCATTTTCTCTCCATTCTGCCTCCATCATTAACTTTTAAACGTTAACTGGTGCATTTGCTTTGCTCAGCAATTAAACGCTATTTCACTTTGAAACTACATATGAATTCCATACATAAATATATATAATACTGATCCAGACGATGCGTGTGCATCAATTCCTGCTTTGCTTTCCTGCCCAAAAAACAATACGTATTACAATATACTGCAATACGAGTTTTACCGTATTGTTACACCCCTAGTAAACAGTGAGCTAAATGTTTAGAGACAAGAATGGTATAAAAAGAAACAACCACACACCAAATATCTCAATTTTACCAGAATACAACCCACTCCAACCCTGGACTCCCCAACCCCACCCAGCACACAGTAAATGCAAAACACAACTTCCTCAAGGGGCGCCGCCTTGTGACAGTCTACAGCAAGCCATCTGTGAGCGGTGTGACAAAGAGCAGCGTGTAAATCTATCAGATATTCATCAACTATTAACGCGGGTTTTCCTTGTTTGTGTCAGGGGAATAATTATACACAGTATGTTAACTGGAAGATCGAACTTAAGATTTTATCATCTATCTTTATGAACGACACACATGTGTCTAGCCTTATTTATTCGGCTTTCCGGTTGACCGATTTCATAAATGAATTCGGATGAGCCGGACGGGGCAAATCAAAAAGTGCCTCGTCGTTACAAACAGTTTAATTAGTTGGGCCAATCAATCTGTGACTGGACGATTATGCCGTATGTATAAATACAATATCAAGATGAGCGGAAATGTGTTAGTAGACAATCACTTGTTAATCTGTACTGTATTGTACCGCTTTGAGAAGGGGTTAATTATAACCAAAAACATGGGTACTGTAAATAACTATGAGGTTTATCAATACTTACAGCTCCAGTAATATATAGAGCTAGTTGTAAGCTTAATAAGAATACACGCTAGATGTAAACAAACAAATAAAATACATGTACGTGGTTACTGTAATGATAATAAGCATGATATAATCCGCCGATCTCAACATGTTTTCATTATTCTATAATATGACCACTGTTCTTGTATAAATTACTTTAGCGATAAGGTAAGACTTCAACATATGTTTCCACTAACATCTGACAAACGTAACATGTTGCATAAATAAAGCTTGTTTCCGCTACCCAGAGTTTTTTAGGCCTATGGTAGATAGATGGACGGATACTGCAACCTGTTCATGATCAGTAGAAACATATAAACTGAAAGAGACAAAAATTAAAACAGGACTTAATCAGATAATATTCATGTTTGGTTTCATCACACTATCAGTGTCTACCTGACTCATGAAAACTTTTGAAGAGTGACTCATTCCGTACTGGCTGTACCGAATAGCATGATCAACACAGTTGTCTCCCTTGAACCATTACGCTCCCATTACTAACAATCTTTCTCTCAACATAATATATTGTTCAAGCAAAAATCAATTTTGTGATACTACTTTTTACCACTGTGATATGCATAATTTTATTCATATATATGATTCATGAATAATTATTTTCACAATCACTAAATAAGTTTTAATAATACATGCATCATATATGATAAGTTTATACTAATTTATTTTAGCCCTATTTGTGAAACAAGCAATTTTGCCCATATTATTAACGCTTAATTTGGACTAGTCACTTGTATCTATTTTATGACCTATTCAGATTTATTATTTGAATTTTCAAGTAAATGATACTAAATGTGAGCACCAATCTAGCATTTACTAAATTGTCTTCTTGTAATATGTAATTTATAATCATAAAACAAAGTTTGCGAAAATCTGTAACGAAGTGATCAGATAACTTATACAATTTATTACAAATTAAATAAATGTGCAACTTTATACTCTGCATAATTCCCAAATAGGCCTCACTACCTAACTCCCCAAAAAAGCCTCACACTATATGACTCCCCAAATCAGCCTCACACTATATAACTCCCTAAATGAGCCTCACACAGCATAACTCCCCAAATGCGCTCCACAGAGAGATAACACAGCGGCCTGCAGCAAGTTTCAGAGCGAGGTTTATCGGCAGAGTGTACAGTGGTACATTCTACAGTAAAATTTACTTAAAGCCTTTAGTGATCTGTGTATGGAATAGCTGATTATGGTAAGTCCTTTATTACTTCTTATAGTAGACGTCAGGATTAACATCAAAATTTAGATTTTATTTTACACTACATACAAGTTCTGCCCGTGATGCAACGAAACTGACTATCAGCTCTTAAGCTTAAAATTTATTCACAACCTGCTTTTTGAGCTGTAAAAATATTTGAGACGTTATGCATTAAAGACGTATAACATCGTATCATAAAAACATGACGATTAATTGTATGTGCAGCAGCCTGAATGGCGGCATAATAATATTTTGAAGAAATATTAGAATATTCTGTTAGTCTTTCAGAATCGGCCAATTCAGTTATTGTTCTCTGTACTAGGCTACTGTACCTGCGTAAATCACTAAGCTTATCTCCAGGCCTGCTGGCCGGGTGAAGGTATGCTGGAGTCAGGTTACAGGTTAAAATTCACGGAGAGGTACATGTACGGTCTTAGAGTTAGGTTCCAATCTTTAGACTTGCTCGGTGGTTCCATTGGTCGAACTATTCACCAAACGTGCGTGAATTTTTTATAATTACAGGGGTCTATAAGAAAGCTCCGCACGCTCGACAAAGAATGTATTTTCTGAGTGATGCTCTCAGTCTAACGTGAGACTACTGGCATCTTCATCTCAGCTCTGACTTACACACATCCGAACAAAGGTCGAGTGATATGATACATGTATGTTTAGCTCGTTCTTCGGGAACTTTATTAATATCGTGTAAATTCGGACTTTAAATTTGTGAATGATATTTGCTAATAATCTCTGTGTAATGAATTTAATTGTGTTGTTTTTTAATAAGTGTCATTCATGTGGATACCGCTTCTGGCAAAACTCAGAAGTATAGCAGATTAAAACAGTGTAACAATTAAAAGCAAATGTTACAGCTCGTTAAGAGAATAACAATAGAGGATATTAAACATGTCCTGTCATCACTTGTGTTATATAGTAGTAGATAGTTGTAGATTCTTTATTCCTCCATTTGCTTTAAAGAGCAAAACGTATATACAGGTACAATGAATAAAAAAATCTACTATTAATCTACTACTACCCATAGAGATAAAGACAAAATGAGGCCCTGTTGTCAAAAATTAAAAACTTATATAAAGCACGTACACATATGTTCCATTATCTGTGGAGTAACGTAGTTATTGTGTGATGTTCAAAATTTATAGTTTTATATATAGAGTACCTAATCAAAGGAAGTAACATGTATTGTTTATTGACTGTTTGAAATAAGGATGTAACTTCACTTTTATTGACATACCAGCTTACCATTGGTATACCAATTCTCCGAATACTTAGCACAGACTGTTCATTCTTATCTTTTGACTGAAATGCAGAAAGACTTCAATAAGAATGAACTACTGCAATGTGGACTTCTTGTATCTAAAATTGATATAAATTTAACAAATTGCCATTCTGCATGTTCGTCTATTGGTCAGTGTTAGTAATTATTGGATTTGAGGAAAAGTATTACAATAAACTTCAGATAGAACTTACAATACTGCAAGGCGTGTCACCTCCACTAGTCATCTCAGCGCTGTTTAATCTCTATCCAGAATTGAGTGTATAGTGTAAATAATAGTCATATCCGCATATATCTGCCATAGCCGCGGTTTAGTCAAACCGCCGGAATAGTCCGTCGTTCGTTGTCTTCCTTCTTACTGCCAATCTCTATCCAGAGTTGTCGTTTGTTATCTCTCCCATACATCTCTGTCAACGTTTCGGCATTAAAACAAGATTCTTGTAAAACAAGAAATAAAGCCACAAATGGTACAAAATTCACAATTAAGTGAAGCAAGTTCTTTTGCACTATACATTCGAGACAAAGATGTTATATTTAGCCAGAAAATTAGAAAAAATATTGTATTTATCAAACGCACTATTTCCTGACGGAGAGTGTGTTTGTTTACTTTCAGTAATTAGGTCAAAAAGTTAAATCGCTTAAATGGAAACGAAACACAGAAGTCGAAGGTAACCTGTAAAATGACAACAAATGTACATTGACAGAAAACAAAAGCTTGATTTTGTGTGTCATTTGGATACTAAAGGAGATTCGGACACGTGTTTTTGAACTACTTTCCAGAACGTTGACAGTGATGTGTTTAACTGGTTCCCGTTCCATGTTGCAGTACACCAAAGGTACAGAGTCAACGAATACCAGTTTAAGAGCTGTATGTGATCACTCGGAACTACTCGGATGTCTCTCACACTCGACATTGACCTCGGACGTAATACGATGGCATCCATTGGGACTACTTTCAACCTCGTTTCCAAATAGCGCTAAAAATGGTTGTCGTACAAATCCATCGTACAAAGATTTCAATGTCTGGATCTTTTAAATCGAAGTCAACATGAACACAATCTTTAGCAAACTGCAAAGCTTCAAAGAAGTCACTGTCATCGGCCATCTTTACGCGTAGAACAATTGAGTGAGAAGGCAGTTCCGGCGGAGAAATGCATCGATTTGATGCATATTCCTCCACCAATCACATCCGAGGTTTGTATGGAGCGAAGCGGAGTTAGCCGAGGATTGCCGATTGGTATGTGATGGATAACGAACGACAACTCTGGGTAGAGATTGTCTTATAAACTGGTACCCGTTGACTCTGGTGTACAGAGACCTATGGTGCACTGCGAGATGGAATGGGAACCAGTTTAGTCCCTTTGGTGCACTGCAACATGGAACGGGGACCAGTTTATGATTGTCTTACTGCGGGTTGTGGTGTCTGAATTCACTCGTTCTTTCACGTGATTATGAATATATAGAGTATGATATTACTGTTGTTTGATTTCATTTGTTCTATGTTTTGTCGCTCCATATTTACTTGCAGCTGCCATGTCATGGTTTTGTACATTTTGTGCAATTCATTATGTTGTAATACGTTTTCGCGACGTTTGAAATCAGCATATACTAGGGATAAGCTCAATCTTTATATCTATCATTTACTGTGATGACGTCACGTGCTCATTTTGTCATCGTTTTCTGATAAACTTGCATTTTCTATTTAACAGGAAGAGCTGCAATATCACTGGAACGAAAGAATGGACAGAGGACGATCAAAGGATGTGCAATATGTTACTGTCACTATCAGTTACCGTCACTGGTAAGTTATAGATATCTACCAGGTCTTTTTTTGCAAAAATTGGGAAGGGGCCTTAGCCATAGCATTTTGGGAAATTCAAGCGTGATTGTCGGCCAAATTGGGAAAAGGAAGTCCGACCCAAGATGCATCAAAAACCAAACTTCAGCTTTTTGTGATGGGAAGTCACCGAATATCGGCCTCTGTCATAGAAGGAAAAAAGGCCTTGTCTGCCGTTTAGTCTTTTGTTGTTGTTGATTTTTTGAATATTTTAAGAGTAAGTTTCTGTTGAATGTAACAGGTTAATTCATTGAATACCATTTTTTCACTTGTGTTACCACTATAACATAACAACGCAATGTTCGTTGGGAAAAATGTTTATTTCTTACATTCGTCCCGGGTTCATTGCTCTGTGTAACTCAATTCGGAATTGTTAACTGTCTGTGCTCTCTCTCTCTCTATTTTTATAGGATCCAAAACATCATCACAAGTTACTATGGTGATAGGTAAAATAACTGACCATTTTCATGGTCAGCAATGTGTAGCTAAGAATGTTAATGAGTTGTATTTCTATAGTTATAAATAAGACCCGCATTAGCAATGCAAAATATCAAGAGTGAAGTACCTGTCCTTAGAGAGAACACATCTGGATGTCTGGTTGCTGGTCCCGCTAGTCAGGAATTTCATTAATCTTAACTTGGAGTTTGACAACTCATGTATTAGTTCAAATCTTATTTATTTCTCATATATAATTATATAAGTTTAATGTTATAGAGTTGGTTTTTATGATGTTGCTTGTTTTTTTCTCATAATTACGGTCGAAAGTCTCTTATAAGAAAAAGAGTACCCCTATTTAAGAATGATATTTTGTTTCTCAAGCCAAAAGTCAGCATCCTGTGACGAAATGGGGTTTATTTAGTAAGAAAGTCATCATATTTTTAACATAACTCTTAATGAAGCAACCCAAAGTTCTGTGTATGACTGCATGTTAACAGTTCAGAATCTAAACTCAGAGATGAATATCCCAGCAATCAAAATTACATCTCTCGAAATCTCATCACGTGGCATGTACCCCATCTACATATTTGGTTATCTAAACAGGGCTACCCATCTATCTCATTAGTATTAATATGGAAAATCTCTGCTGACCACAGAGTTCAGGAAATTGTATCTGCCTATAAACTTGCAGGATTAATTAAGAGGCAGAAGTAACCCTTTACATGAATAAAATGTCTTCATTTATAGATCTGTAAAATTCATATAATTTTGTTACACATACCCAAGAAATATTTTATCCTTAGGCCACACTTTTTTTATCTTATGTCTTACGAGAATTTTTTTAAAAAATTACGTACGGTAGGTCGAAAAAAAAAAAGAGAAAATGTCTTTTTGCACATAACTTACAAACTTTTCAAACAATGTACTTACAACAATTTCAGGATGAAAACAAAGATACTTTTGTCTTAAAATTGTATTCAAAACAAAACATCCAATTTTACATGTACTTCTAAGGAAGTTTTAAGGTTTACCAGGTACATGTATGAGATTCTTAAAACTGTTCAATGCAGCACTGAACACCACAAAATACCACAAATATTTATGTAGAACTATGCAGGATCTCAAGTTACTTCACACTTGTAATACACATGTAGGTAGTTTATGCACTACTATAAAACACCACAAACTTTGCAGGGTATAAGTCAGTCCCCTTAATTCCTTTTCGTCAAGCGAATCGCATTTCTGGTCACTGGTTTTTTTCCATTATTTAAACAGGTGTGACATATCGGCCTGACAATAGCGTAAGACTTCTTAAGTGTTGCGATTGGCTTGTCCTGCGCTCCCAATACCTCAGTGTTGCCACAGAAAAAGCAGATGGGAGGAAAGCTTGGCGTGACAGCTGCAAAATGAAATTAAAATTGCTTGATAAATTCAATAAAATAAATACAGAGAACATGATTTGAATTGGTCATTTGATTTATATACAATGTACATGTATATGTGTACCTTCCTAAGTACAATCTGTATGGGGTATGAAGCCACCAGCCTAGGCCCATGTCAACTGGATATGAATACAGGAGACCTGAAACCTTCACCCATCTAATGTTTGTGATGCCTTAAAAGCTTGACCATCCAAGTAATGAGGAAATTGCTATTGTCCCGCTCACCAATAGTTTTAAACACTTTATTGAATATAGTATTCAAACCTTCAGAATAGTATTGTGTTTCCAAGTCACTTCCGCAGTTGATGCCCTCTCTCACGAACATAGGAGGGTTAAGCTGGACTGTGTCTGGGGTCAGTCCGCAGGAGTAGGATAACTCTTCCTCGATTCTCCGCAGGGCTTAAGCATAGTCAACTGTAAATCTACGCTGACAATAGACCACTTGTCTCTTCCCACATTCTGCACAAAGGATGAAACTCCTGGCCTGAGCTGCAAAGTATATTTGAATATTTGAACAACTCTTGTTTTCCAGTTGGAAAAAATATGACTTTTTGTTTGTTCTTTTAATACAGGTCTAAGATGCTGGTATTTAATTTCCATTATAAATTTTACGTTTCAAGGCCAATTCGTCATGATGCCTAAAGCTCGACCTGCTAGTGAGTGAGGTAGTTGCTATTGCCTCGCTTTCTGATCATTTTATGCCAATTATTCTGAAGTGAAAACCACACAAAGCCAGTACATGCTGAAACAAACACACAGACCAAGCTGAGCCACACACTGCAATAGCTCACCATGAGCACTTTGTGTTCAGGTGAGCTAAAATATGCAGTGAACATTTAGTAATAGCTCCAGTCAGGTGTGTTTTGTGTTGTTTATCAGCCTCTGTTGGCAACACCTTTCCATCCATGGACGGCCTATTGTTGTCCGTAGTGTCCATACCGGAACATTCCGCTAGCGACAGGTACCTGCACATATATTTTTAATAGTTCTTTATAACATGTTTTCCTATTAAATTCTAATGCTTACCTACTTTCAATCTATGATGTTGATTTCTATAAGGCAGATGAAGTATGGAGAACTATTGGCGAGGTAACCACCTGGGCATAAAAGATTTTACGCTGTTTTTATGTAAAACGAACATGTTACTAACAACATACTTGCACAAAAACAATGTGTTTTCTCTACCCATGCCAATAACATGACCATAATTTTTCTAAATCAATCTTTGTAACACACACAACTACACAATCTATCAAACATCTGCTAGGTTGGTGACTTTCATTTACCAACATACGTGCACTTTTTATTATTGTTCCAATTTTTGTACATTTGTTGTCTTCTGTTTTCAAGATTATAGCCCATTTTAGAAGAATGTCCAGCCTGTTTTGGCCTTATGGCCATGACCTAGATCAGCCTGTACATACCGGTCAAATGGATACATGTAGGCCACTGATTTCCAGTACCCGGTAGATTTTTAGTACACATATGAATGTGAAGAAATCAATTTAATGGAAACCATGTAATCATCAAGATATATTTTAAATCTAATAGCAATCATGTTTAATTGCCAATACCCTCAGCATCTCCAAGTTCGACGATTATGTAGATTTTGTTGAAGTTTTTTAAGACAGCCAATGGTGTTTCTGTCTCAGTCGATGTGTACAATCCTGGTGGCAAAGATGACGAGTTGCGAATTGATTTAATAGTTTGAGTTTCCCCGACATAGCGACTGATCACTGCCCCGATGGTTTCATTGGGCCTGCCCTTCATAAATTTCTTACAGTCTGTCACCCCAAAGCCCCTGAAATCTGCTTCAAAAAACAAATTTTCTTCCATTTTACATGATTTTCGTTTCTTCCGGAAGTGAACACCGGGCACCGAGAAATCCTGTAGCCGTAAGATTCGGGTTGCGGTCAATTCATAACCAAACCAATTCGTCACCTGTTTTTTTCGGTCGATTCGTAACCATTTTCTGGTCGATTCGTAACTTTTTTCAAATCTTTGATCAATTCGTAACCTCCAACATATAGTCGATACTCAAATGATTGTATGCAGATAAAGCTTATAATTACGATATTGATTGAGAAAATGTCATTATTTGTGAAAATGTGCGGTTTTTGAATGTACGGAGATATGTTTGTAAACAGATATGTTGGTGATGAGCGGTACAATCATACTTCAAAGATTTAATCAAGATTTTATCAAATTTGTTATGCTTTATTTAACATATCGGTATAAAGTGTGAACACAGCGCACTTGCTATCGGAAATGTTCGGATTATTCCGCCAAGCGCGTGCTCTTCGCAAAAAGCTATTTGCCGGATCAATACGATTGGATTTACGGACTTTGCCGTCAAAATATTTTTCGTACTCAACCAATAACGTTTTTTTAAGATTCGTCGCTATTTTGTTACGGTCGGTAATAAAAAAATCGGAAATTCAGATTTTATTTTTTTCAATTTCTGAAAAAATACGGTCGGTATTCTTGTAAGACGAAAAATATAAAAAGTCTGGCCTTAGACCTATGAAATATTTCTAAATTAACTCACACATGTACACAACTTTAATTAATATTTAATGTCAAATAATGAATACATTCACTAGGGAGTGTCATTTTATTATACACACAAAACTATCGCTGGGTCCCATTGTGGCAAGCGTCCCCTGGCCTTGTCGTTGTTGATGTTGATTGATAACGAACCCTAGTTCAACCGAGATCGATTGGATAGAGGACCCGATTGACTAGGCCGGCAACTGACTAGACCGGGTCAGTCCATCTGATTCATGTAATCCTCCCCATAGTGATCTTTGTAGTCCCTGCCATGATGATGCATAGATAACACACTGTGTCCTGGTGCATTCCAGGTTTGTATTTTTACCCACGATCTGTAGTGTTGAGATCTAGGGATTATATGGTTTGGTCTGGAGTGTCATGCCATTGGTATTACCACAGCTACAGGCTTAAGTCCTTGACCTTGGGTAGTCATATTATACTGAATGGCAATATTTCGTTGATTAGGAACTCCTTGAATCTGGGCTGTCTGGGACCACTCTCCAGCACGGTTCTCACGGTTTGTACTCCAGAGCCAAAAACAATTCCACCAGGTGCTTGAGTCACTGTAAATACATTGATCAATGATTATAGTCTCTTCAATGGAAAATGTCATTTAAGGATACACACACAAATTGTCGATTCCAAGGAGACACTTTAGAGCAATCCCCTGGAATAACCACCTAGAATCTACATAAAGTAAAATAACATTTTCTCTTGTAAAAATACTACAAGCTAAGCCAATGAATGTTAGAGAGATTGCTACAGAAGGTCAAAGACACAACTTGACTCCCATATCTGAAACAATATGCAGGAAACCTTTTATCTGTATCTAAAACAAGAAAAATGTTTACCAATATTCAAATAAATGTACACTTGTCGCCCTTTTGGAGATTCAAAGTCATACTCAAGTAAGTCCTCTGAACCTTCGTTAGGTTGTTCTTTTTGCCAAAGTTGATGCAACTCTTCCAAATCCCACAAATGTAAATGTCTTTCTACATCTGTGCGTTGGTTAAGTTCATCATATCTCTTATAAAATATTCAAATTTTTTATAGTTTCGGCTGAGTTATTTGTACTCAATTGTTTGGACGCTGGATAACTTTCAATGAATTGTACCAACTGGAAAGTTGTCATTTGTCCAACATCTAAACATTCATCAAATTCAACCTTCCATTTGGCCAGAAAAACAATTTCACCCTTCATAACTGTGACACACGCAGAATAACTGTTGTGTTGTGGTGTGAGGATCTTCACTGATCTTCACTGACCATTCAATACTGAAGGATAAATGTTCCTGCAAATATTGAGTAAACTAGTACTACAGCATCGCTGTAGTGGCCAGCTTCACCAAGTATCTTGGGCAAAACAAGGAAAGATACAATGTACATGCTACTTCTTACTAATTACTGTAGCAGAATGACAAGCTACAAGTTATTTGCACCCAGGTTCTTTATTTATATACTGAACAAATCTAATCAAATTTATATACTGAACAAATCTAATCAAAATGTAAACATAATCTAAAACTATAAAAACTCATAACTCGTGATAAACTAAAAACTAAAAAACTGAAAAAAAAACTGGAAAAAAAAAGAAACTACCTCCAGAGTGCGGCAATTTAAATGCCGGATTATGGTCAGGTGATCAACTCCCAAGATTTAAAAAGGGCTAAGGTCAAAAGAATATATTAATTAGAATAAAACTGTCTGCCTGGGTATTCGAGAAATTCAATTCCCTAGTTTTTCATAGTCTTCTATGAAGCTTATCCTAATTGAAACAACATGTAACATGTAAGGAAACAATTTAAGATTAAACTAATTTAAAAACAAAGCCATTAACTTGAAATTGCCTTTCATTACTCTAACTTCACAAACTAAAAATGATATAAATACAGAATATAAAATCACATAAAATATTTATCATTATGTTATACTATATCATTATGTAATACCAACTATGTTACATTACACAGTTGTAGCATAACTTAGCGTATGTAGCATAGCAGTTATCTGAAAGTCAAACGTTTACACTCTCAGTAAAACATATGTACGTAGTTCGGTTTTCCCAATTGGGGTGTTGGGATTTTACCGACCGTACATATGCCTAGTTTATTGTTCTACGATCCAACACGCTCCAGTTCCGCGGGTAAGACATAAACGATTATACAAAAAACAACTCCACATGTCCATATTACAGATATTTAATTGTCCCATAAAACAAAGCGTAAAACAAGGTTACCAACTAAACAAGACTAAATTTAAATTAAATGAAATATATCTATCACCGATGGTAAGTCCAGGCGAAGATATTATAAAAAGTTAACACTAATACATAGCCGACATAGTATGATAGAAGCGTCGACTACCGACTGTAACTCTGGACTGCCAATTCTCTCTCTCCTGGGCGGCGAGCGCACCTCTTTTATATTATCCCCAATGTAGTTACCCAACCTTTTCATCATTTTTGTGTGTTCTGCGCACAAGTGTGTGCAGACTCTGGACAGTATTACCAAAAAGGTCTAAAGATCAAGAACTAACATCATGAGTCAGGCATTTTTACCTGTTTGTGATTTTCTGCGTGCGTAGTGTGAACTTGTTATATGCTCACTTGACCCGGATAGATATATTTAGTTTCTACACCGGCACACAATGTCCAGTCAGTGGTCACAGTTTCTATCCTTAACTGTCTGTGTAGTGCTTCTAAAATCCTAAGACGCAAAACTCTACAAAACTTTGAAGGAAAATGATAAATTATACTCTTGCTAGCAACAAATGGTATGTACAGTATTTGTAGGAACCAGTTCTGGATTAGTTGCAATAAGTGATGAGATAACTTTGATGTAACGGCTGTGGTCGTACGTTGCCCACTATCACTGTTTGCTGCACTTCATTCGTGTATCCAAGTCATGTAGTTGTTTGTTTACCTTTGCTGATTTTAATTTAAGGTATGTTTGTTTACTGCATAATTTGTCTTTTCAGAAAAGGGAGACAATAACTTGTACTGTAAGTAGTTCGGTTTTCCCAATTGGGGTGTTGGGATTTTACCGACCGTACGTATGCCTAGTTTATTGTTCACCGATTAAACACGCTCAAGTCCAGCGGGAAAGACGTATGTGATTATACAAAAACAACTCCACTTGTCCATATTACAGATATTTAATCGTCCAATAAATAAAACGGAGTAGATCTTGGTTTGTCGCTAGTGGTTGGCTTTAGGGTCGTCATACTGAAAAACTGTGTCAATTTTTTTACTTTCTGTCCTAAAGCTCCTTTCTTTTCTAGTTTTTGCTGTTTCAGATTTCCTTTATAATCTAAGTATTTAATTGCCTTTTTTGATAAATCTTCTTACATTTCTTCTAGGATTGCTTATAAAGTACTGTACGTAGTTTGGTTTTCCCAATTGGGGTGTTGGGATTTTACCGACCGTACATATGCCTAGTTTATTGTTCACCGATTAAACACGCTCAAGTCCAGCGGGAAAGACGTATGTGATGATACCAAACAACTCCACTTGTCCATATTACAGATATTTAATCGTCCAATAAATAAAACGTAAAACAAGGTTACCAACTAAATAAGACACTGATTTTAAATTTAAGTTAAACGAAATATATCTATCACTGATCGTAAGTCCAGGCGAAGATATTATTAAAATTTAACGCTAGTACACAGCCGACATAGTTTGATAGAATTCACTGGAAAAGGTTAGCGTCGACTGCCAACTCTCCACTGCCCTGGGCGGCGAGCGCACCTCTTTTATATTATCCCCAATGTAGGTACCCAACCTTTTCATCATTTTTGAGTGTTCTGCACACAAGTGTGTGCAGACTCTGGACAGTATTACCAAAAATGTCTAAAGATCAAGAACTAACATCATGAGTCAGGCATTTTATCCATTTGTGATTTTTTGCGTTTGTAGTCTAAACTTGTTATATCCTCACCTGACCCGGATAGATATATTTAGTTTCTACACAGACACAGTACATAATGAACAACACAAGACATTTCTACATTTCTATAAACATTTTGTTGTGATTAATAAGTTTATCAGATCATTCTATATGATTATTTTACTCTGAAAGGCTTAATCCTCATCAGGGTTTGACTCAATATAGTTCCTTAAAAAGAAAAGTGTTGTGTACTTAGAATCAAATGATTCTTGTTTAATTGGTAGAAGCAAACTTATCGTCATCATTATCATCTGAAGAAGTGTCATATCTGATACAAGAAACAATTAAGTCATCCCTGTAGTCTTCATTGAGAGCACTAAGCTTGATGTATAAGCCATACATCAGAGTACCTAAGTAGGAGCTCTGATATTGGCATGTGTTTGTCAAGCTATGATGTACAGAATACTACATTTTATTATACAGTCAGGAGACTTGTTCTACCATCATTAAGTATGTTGGAGATATTTTGGTGATGCTTCTAAGGCATGAACCTTACTGTTATGCCAATAACTGTACGCAATATTTCAGTTTTTAGTGTATCTTATTCTGCATAGTCTAAAAGTTGAGTTTTAAAAGCAGAATTACATAACGATCATTGGCTTACTAAGATAATATTGCAAGGACAGGTTGAGAAATAATATCAATAAAATTTGTATCTGTCTGTATGAAGACTGCTGACTGGACAAATTTTGACGTAATATTAGCAAAAAATGGGATACAAAATATTGTTTACAGTAATATTGTACTACGTAAAAAAATTAATCCCATAAAATGTTAAAGAGAAGCCAATCACTGCACTATCTTTACATTGATTGAAACACCAAGCCCGAATGTATCAAGCACTACATTTCAAGTCACGTGATATGATGATATGATACGTTACTCAATGAACTGTTTGGACTCATGTAATTTGAATTATTCTACCAAATATGCCATCATCGAGGGGCCTTTAAAATTATTTCTATTGAGCAAATAATTTCAAATGAGATTAAATATTGCACAATTAGTATTTTTATTCACCGGTTTAGAAACATTTATTTTTATGATCATGATAAATATGTTTTCTTCATTCTTAAATTTGGTCAAAAACACACGATTAGTTTAACATTGTTGTTGTCAGGATGCACTAGGGATATTTATTGTACAAGCTTTTTTGTACGATTTGGTAAATTTTTGTGTTTTGAGTATCTACAAGAAATTAAAATGCCATTTCTGGTCATATTTGGTTATTGCAATTCATGCCCTTGTTTGAGAATCTTACTGGTGATTTTGAAAACTATTTTACAGTCAACACTGAAAGGAAATATGAAATTATACCCAGAAAACATTGACACAGTCTTTGCCATAAGTTTATCAATGCACTTGTCTATTCGGGTTACTTGAAAATTTCACAAACGTACAAAGTGAATGAATGATCGTCCTCCGACTTAACAAAACATTCTTTTAGGCAGGGAAATGCCCATCTATCTTCTAAAGGACCATCTTCGCCAGTGTTTTGGATTGTAAGAACCAATTTAACCCCAAACTGGGTGTCAATGGATCTATGATCAACAACCTTGTAAACTGAACGTCCTTGAAAGTCTTTGTTTTTTTTAACTTGAGTGGAGCTGAGAGAAGATTTCACCAATGAAATCGCTTACATTACTGCATGGCAGGACCATCTCCGCCTTCCTCTGCATCGTATTCTACTTCTGCTGGATGGCAAGTGGACTGTCAGGGAATCCCTGCATGTATGCCTGCAGGAAGGTGGTGGGAATTTAAAAAGTATTTAATCAGGTTTTTATCAGCTTGGTAGTAATTATAAATTGTGTTTCTACCTTCAGTACATGCTTGTGCTTGTTTATTGGTGTGTCCCCTGTATTGCTCCTTTCACATTCTATCTGGTTAATGAGATACATATTCTATGTCATTCTACATCAACCAGTGGAAAGTCTGACCCTGGTACTGCCCAATTTGTATTTCATAATAACCCTGCAGGGTGACCTTGGACAGCCCATGATTACTGGATGTGGTTCGGTTTTCCCCGATTGTATGTCTTGGGATTTTACCGATTAGAATCCGGACAGTATTACCAAAAATGTCTTAAGATCAAGAACTAACATCATGAGTCAGGCATTCTTACCTGTTTGTGAATTCTTCGTGTGTTGTCTGAACTTGTTATATCCTCACATGTTCCGGATAGATATATTTACTGGTAATTTATTACACAGGTACATCTCCACCCCCCCCATTCATTTATTTTTTTTCGAAAAAAGTCCTTTTTTAATAATATCAATTAAAAAAATTAATGGAATGATTTCCAATAATATTTGAATTAACTGTAATATTTTTCTCCACTGCCATCAGTGTAAACGTTTTAGGTGTCCTAAGAACCTGTCTGTCCCAGTGATTTACTTTGCAACAACATTATATAACAATTTCAATGCTCAGGTAACCTTAAAACCTAAACATTCAGATACATTAAGTATTATGCAATCTACCTTGTAAAGGTAACCTTTCATGAATGGATACTTCAAATGAACTCAACAGGTAGCTTGATTTATGACTCGAGAAGAAATGCCAGTCAATAGATAAAATCATTATCTTCTAATAATTATTATAATATTGTTAATAAGCAAACTGATATATGATATTGACCATAACAAATTAAGAATAAGACCAATTGAGCTACTCTGAGAGAAATATACACAGAAATCTATTTCACTTGAAAGAATAAAGGCACCCTCAAACACATTTACAACTCTCGGAGCCTAGACAAAAAAATATGCTTAATACTAAAGCAAAAATATGTAAAACTGCAACATAACCAACCCAAACTGTCCAGCATTCATTAAAAGAGCAAAATTTGTCGAAAAAGTTGTATAAAAATTTTTCAGCCGTTCTTCTTTTAGAATTTCCTTGATAATCAATCGACGTAGAAAATTGATCAGACAAAGCAAGTGTCTGGATCCCCATCGACCAAAAATATTCTCAGATTAAAGGATATTAGTACCCCTAGTACTTTGATTTTTGGTGTTGTTTTACACACCCAAGTTCATGATTCACTTAAGTTCTCCTTGAGCGTGAATAGCGTAAAACGGTGGTGTGAACTGGGGCATAAGTTTGATGATTTCATTTATTTTCATTTCCAGTTCAACATTTGACTTAGACAATTTTACAAGATTTCTGTACATGGTTCAGTTTTCCCAATTGTAGGTGTTGGGATTTTACCGATTGTACGTATGCATAGTTTATTGTCCACAGATTAAACACGCTCGGAGTGCAGGGGGAATGGAAGTATGTGATATAATACAAAATAGCAGTTTGATGCAAAAAGAACCACAATAATTCATGAAACATCATATTATATACACAATACATCAGTAAGAAACTGTTTGCAACAAATGAGCAAATGGCACGTCACCAAAGAGGGTGTCATAATTGTATCCTAATCAAATGAAATAAATCAGCAGAGGTGTCCATCAAAATCATGTGATTAAAACTGACCATCTAAGAATTGCGGTCAGCCAACCAAACTATAGGACACTTTCCGGAACATTAGCTCCTAAATAATAAGCTTCAATTATGCACGGTGATTATATTAATTTGAATCTTAATTAATAAATTCATGTGGATACTTATTAAAACGTATCATTAATGTATAGTAGTCAAATTAATTAGTACATGTTTATTAAAAGTCTTCATTATTGAAAGATCTTATGCGCAAATGTTGACTCATTCGTGCAATATTGTAAATGATAAGAGTTCATTCAATTAGAAACGTGTCATTACATTGCTCTCAAATCTGGGAACATTATTATTTATATTCAAAGAGGTGAAACTAATTATAATTTTGTAGCTAATTTTAATAAACAATCAAACTTCATTAACTCATATACGTGATATGAATATTGTCTCTCTGTAGACAATTTCGTAGAATTTAAAGTACATGGTTTCCATAATCTGTTTAGAACGGCTAAATATAGAACGGCTAAATAATATTATAATTATATCAAAACACGATGGCTGTGCAAAATATAATACTAAATAATAACATTAAACATCTTACGTATATCTCGCTATGTTACACACCTCCCATTCTAGGAGATTAATTATATTTATTTAATTAATCTCTCGCATCGATCGTAACATAGGGAGATATAGTATAACAAAATGATTTAGGAATCAGGAATAATATATATTTAACGAACATAAACAATACTTTAATGTCCTATGGAAATCAATATCAACAGATCAAGTTAAACATCCAATGTTGGTGAACGATTCAGTATACATGTCAACTTGATCAAGTACATGTTACAGTAGATAAATGTAAATCCAACGATGATGCAATGTGATCGTCCAACGATAATCGTCCAACGATGATACAAAAATAAACATGTAATGTCTCTGGTTTCTTGGTTACAAGCAGCGACGAAATAAACATGATGTCAGATTCAGGATGGTTTGAAGAATTATTAAAACACTTAATTATTTTCATTGGTTTAAATGGGAATTATTATGCCCCATTCTTTTTTTTATTGCACAACTTCACTTTTCACTATGTTGTTCACTTTGTGATGTTCTAGGATTCAATTGAGATGTTCGATTGTGTTTGAGATTTGTTATTCTGGGGTGGAATCTGTATTAACTGGTTCACGATTCGGCTAGTAATTTCAATTGTTGTGACTGTTTGTCTAGATACTGGTGGTGGTCCAGACTCATTTGTTTCAGGATCTTTGTTGTTGATTGGTGTTGTTGATTGATGTACGCCCGTTGGGCTTCAATTATAGCGTTTGAGTCTCTGATAATACGCTTTGTTTCTTGTAAGAGCGCTTGACTTGGTTCGATGGATGTAATTTCTTCGCCGGAATAATGTCTTCTGCCATCCTGATCTTTCAAAAAAAAAACGATGAGTGATGAAGTAACAATTCATATATAAAAGTTCTCTCTCGTTCTCTCAGAGCCACCCAGTGCCAGTTGAGCCGGCACATGGAATGATGCCCCGAGAGTGAGAGAGAAAGTGTCATTTTATTTGTTCTGATCTGCTAGTAGTGGCTTCTGCAAGGATAACTCGAGGACCCCTCGTCCTCTTCCTCTACCAATGTCAATGGAGGCATTACTTTGATTGGTTTGTGCTTGTGCGACTGCATATGCTAACCTCTGCGCCCTGGTAGTCACTGGGCTAGAAATACTTTCCGTCGCAGGGATCCTTTCTAGAGGTGGCATATCGGCGAATTGATCCTCTACTTCGATCCCCGATGTGTCATCGGAGGGAGGTCCTGACACATCTGTCCTTCTCCTCAATCTGAGTCCGTCCCAGAATGATTGACATTGTTGGGAATTTTTACATATTAATATCAGAATGATGCTGGTAACTAATCATGACGAACGCGGTGGTTCCTAACAAATATGCAACTGTCTTGTTAGTTCGTTCCCGGATAGGTTGATATTTACGTACGTGGCTTATAAATTCAGTCATTGGAACATCTTTTAAGTCTTTAAGATAATCAGGTATAGAAATGTCAGATAAGTTAGGAAAGTTGTTCTCAAATTCATTCCAAATGTTGAAAGTAGACATATTATGCAATTGTAGTAAGCTCTTAAGTGGGTCTGTAACATTTTGGAATGTCCCTTTTTCGAAATATTCAGGTATTTCTATGAAACGTTTCGTTGCATGACATGAGTGGTTTAACTTCAAAATGCCAATAGGATCTTTGATATTTGCAGTATATGGTTGGAAACTAGTAACTTGCAATTCACTGTGAACATAAGGGGCTTATTTGTTGCAATAACCCAAATTCCATTGACCAAGTGTTTAGCGATTGGTAGTCTCTCATCAGTTACATGACTTTTACATAGCTTAGACTTCATTTCAGTCTGTTCAAGAAATAAGCTAGTAGTACAAGTTGGACTTAAACTTGTTTTATGAAAGGCTGTTTTTGGATCACAATATGTGGTATATGGATTTTTACATATTTTGTAATCGTCATAACTGAGAAATGCATATAGTGATCTACTCCTACTAATCAGAAAGTAATTGCCTTAATTATACTAACTCGTCAGACTAGACGTATCTCTGTGGTCTTCATTTGGAATTGACAAGGGTAAGTTATGGATTTCATCGACTTTAAAATACTCATAAGTTTGCAATGATGGAATTGGAATAACAACCCGAATTTGATCAGTTTCCAGATATGCACTACAAGATACGGTTTTGTAATAGTGCCAAATGTCTTTCCTAGGATCAATGGGAAGTTTAAAGTTTGTAGGTAATTTAGCTTCAATTTGTAATAGGATTGATTTTAGATCGATTGGAGTAATGATCTCGGTAGACAGATGATGTAAGGTTAACATGTTCAACTCCATCTTGAAATTTTCAAGATAGGTAGCAGCATTTTGTATTGTTAGTTTCAGTTCACTGATCATCATCTGGAATTGAAGAAACCATGTATGTATTGTTCCAACCTAGCGAATTTGTACTCAAACAAATCTTGTAATTTTCCAATTCTTACATCAAGTTGTGTTATGCATTCTACAATGTCCATTATTGAGCGGCGATTCTTTGCGACTTCATATTGTGTCATGTTAAGGACAGACATACTTAGTTGTAAATCGTGAATTATTTGTTTCTGATTAGACGCCAAATTTCGGATATTCCTATCTATTTGCCTAAATAATAAGCTTCAATTATGCACGGTGATTATATTAATTTGAATCTTAATTAATAAATTCATGTGGATACTTATTAAAACGTATCATTAATGTATAGTAGTCAAATTAATTAGTACATGTTTATTAAAAGTCTTCATCATTGAAAGATCTTATGCGCAAATGTTGACTCATTCGTGCAATATTGTAAATAATAAGAGTTCATTCAATTAGAAACGTGTCATTACATTGCTCTCAAATCTGGGAACATTATTTTTATATTCAAAGAGGTGAAACTAATTATGATTTTGTAGTTAATTTTAATAAACAATCAAACTTCATTAACTCATATACGTGATATGAATATTGTCTCTCTGTAGACAATTTCGTAGAATTTAAAGTACATGGTTTCTACTAATCTGTTTAGAACAGCTAAAAATAGAACAGCTAAATAATATTATAATTACATTAAAACACAATGGCAGTGCAAAATATAATACTAAATAATAACATTAAACATCTTACGTATATCTCGCTATGTTACAGTGCAAACATTTGCACTGTAGCTTACGGTATTATAAAGAAACAAATAAACAATATAAATGCAACATACAAGTGTCCTGCCTATTTCATAATTTGTATAATAATAAATTTTATAAGAACATTATGTTATAAGAGTATTATGTTGATTTATATATATGTATGTGGTTCGGTATTCCCAATTGGGGTGTTGGGATTTTACCGACCATACATATGCCTAGTTTATTGTTCACCGATTAAACACGCTCAAGTCCAGCGGGAAGGACGTATGTGATGATACAAAACAACTCCACTTGTCCATATTACAGATATTTAATCGTCCAATAAATAAAACGTAAAACAAAGTTACCAACTAAATAAGACACTGATTTTAAATTTAAATTAAACGAAATATATCTATCACTGATTGTAAGTCCAGGCGAAGATATTATTAGAATTTAATGCTAGTAAACAGCCGACATTGTTTGATAGAATTCACTGGAAAAGGTTAGCGTCGACTGCCAACTCTCTACTCTACCCTGGGCGACGAGCACACCTCTTTTATATTATCCCCAATGTAGGTACCCAACCTTTTCATCATTTTTGAGTGTTCCGCGCACAAGTGTGTGCAGGCTCTGGACAGTATTACCAAAAAGGTCTAAAGATCAAGAACTAATGTCATGAGTCAGGCATTTTTATCCGTTTGTGATTTTTTGCGTTTGTAAATGTACTTCTGCAAAAGAAGCATGTTTAAAGCATCACTGATGCATATTTGAAGTTCCACACAGCATATACAGAGAAGTGCACTTGAAGTATCAATACAGGAAGTACCTTTAAAGTATACTTAAAGAAGTACCTTTGAAGTGTACTTAGAGAAGTACCTTTGAAGTATCATTTGCTGCACAAATGAAGCCCTAAAAACAAAGTACATCTGAAGCATATATTCTAATGAAGTGTATTATTTTAATCCACAAAAAATACATTTTCATCTGGTCAAGTTCATCTGAAGTATTACATGCCGCAAATTTTTAATATTCCACCTATCTTTGCAATAACTATACATGTAAATGAATTTTTGGGATTTAACAATAATGCAAGTAGATGACTGGGGATTGACTAAAAGGAAAGATCAAGAATATTTATTTTTCAAATGATTCATTTTAATAAAACTTTGTGTGCACGAATGTACATATAACAGTCACAATTTAGGCACAAGCTATTTCAGTTTTTTTCCTTTACAGCGTTTTGATGTCAGACTAGCTCTCATTGCTCTAAGGATTTCACCTCTTGATGAATCTGAGTTACACACTGAGAAGGCTGAAATAAAAAATAGTAACAGAATTAAATCTCTACTTTCAATATTTACTGCAAAATCATGGCAATGCTCATTGATATTTTTATTTAGTTATCGGTATTTCTTTTATGTGGAAACCAAAGCTAAATAGAAAACAAATGTAGATATTTCTTTACAAGCAGGGTGGGGGAATATACCTGATATCAAATAACTGAAAAATGCAACTGCTGTCTTTACATTAGCTTTTACTTACCAGTAATGGCATCTACAATTTGCCTATTCAGGGCAGGGTACTGTGACAAATCTGAATTAGTCAGACTGCTTTTGCCAGCTCCTCTTGCGAAAAGAAAGCTGTAAGCAGATACCTGCCAACACGCTTTCCATCACGTTTTGCATCCTGTGTGTTACTCTTTGCTCTAGGGGATACACATGGAGCTGCCTTATTGAGAGCAGTCTGAAACTGGTCCTTATGTAAATAAACTCCCATTCCTTGAACCAGCTCCAGCATCTTTATAAAAGAAAATGGTTAGAGAATACAAGAATGTGTGCTACAGTAATTTATAGCCATAAGAACTTGGCAGTAAATAAGTCCACTATCTGAAAATCGCTATGGCTCATTTATAGAGAAACTGCTTTTTGACTTAATGGACAACATCCTCCGCATATCACTGAGAAAAAATTAATATACCCTGTCAACTTAAAAACTTTGAAACATATAATAAAGCTGTAGACATTTCATTTTATTTCACTGACTTCATATCTAAATCGAATGAGAAAAAAAGAATGAAAAAATGTTTGCCATTTTTACGACGTTTTAGCTAGTATGAATAATACGAGGGAGACAATCGCTAATTACATATTTTTAGACCGGTACACTTCTCTGGCATTTTATTTGATAATTTTAAAGTTATTTTTATACAGTGTAACCTTTCCCCCAATTTTGTCTAAAATGCCATGAAAATTCCCAATTCTGGGGGGGGGTTGGGCCATGTTCCCAGAATGCTGAAAAAAAACTGCATTAGGTCATCATTAAAAAAATGTTTGTAGTGCTCCAACCCTGATTTCCAGAGGGGGGTTGGTAGGTAGGTATTTTTCTTTTTTTTGCTTTGTAAAAATTTCATTTGGTAGATAATTGGCAATTTTGCAAAACACATTATTTTAATGTAGTCTGCTGTGAATCATATATGTTTTAAAAGAATAAAATAATTATATTCCGGTACGGTTTAAAAACGTAACAGAACGGGCCGAAAAAGATTTAAAAAAATTAACTCAAAGGCAAAAAAAAAGTTGGGGCCATTTTTATGGGTCGGTTGGAGCACTACAAACAAACATATTTTAATTTTTGACTGAAATCCATTGGATACTCGAAATATCAGTCTTCAAAATCAACTATGCAAATGTGACGGATGATGCACTATGTAAAAATCATTTAAACCTACGAGAAATCTTGAAAGCTTTTAAACTTAAATTGATAATATTTACTTACTCCATTTGCCAAAGCAAATTCCTGGTCATAAACACCAGCCTTAGGTCTAGAGTACTGGTCTGCAGAGGAAACACTTTTTGACAGATCTTGAAAAGAAGAAAATACTCCTTTTATAATGTACTTATTATCACAATCAACTTTTTCAAAACCCACAATCCCAGGCTTAAAAATTGAGTTGTCAAACCATTTGACTAAGATTAAATTTTCGGAGTAAACTGAGCTTCAGGAAATATTAAGTGGCACATATTAATTTTATGCTTAACTTTTAGGTAAGCAGTTTCATTAAGTATCTAGTTAAAGATATTGTAATGTCAGCTATTTGTTATATAGTATGGTTGCCAAAGTGACATGTTTTTAAGGAAATATCCATACTTCTACTTTCATGATAAACTTCCAGAAATATTGGCTATTAAGTACAGATGTTAATCTACATTTAAAGAAAAAAGAAGAAAATTTTGAAGTACAATATTTAAGATTACCAATATTCTTTCTCATCTCCTCAATCTGCCTTTTAAGTCCACGATTTTCGTTTTTCCAGGAATTCACATCTTTTACATGGGGATGTAGGACGCTTCCTCTTTTGAAAAAGGGAGGGAGGAACTGGAGTCATAACTGCCAGGTTCTGACTCGCGGCAGGACTGGAAACAAGTGACTTTCCTGGACTTGAGTTTGGTGAACATGATGGAGTTTCCCTGGAAAAATGTGATCTTGGCTGTTTTTCTGCTACTGTTGGATGACTCTTTTCTATTGACCTGATTTGAGAATAATGATCTTTTTATCCTAGGGGACCTTCTTGCAGGGCTCAAACTAGACAAAGAAGTTGTAGGGCTTGGACAAGATGATGATGGTGAAAAGGAAGGAATCGTGCTTCTAGTCTTTAATTTGTCTTCAAGAGTAGCTAAAACATTCTCTTTAGATCTACGTAGAGCTTCAGCTCTCTGAAGCTTTTCTTCTTTCAATTCCTTTGCTTTCAGACTTTTTTCCTGTAAGGCAGACCTTTCCATCACTTTTTTGGAATTTTCTGAAGTTAAAAATATGTTGGTCACAAAATATGAACAGAAATTCGGGCAAATGCGTTAGTCAACCGCCATGACCCCTGACACATTCAAATAGAATTTTCTGAGAGATATTATTAAAATTGCTGTAAAAATGACACAAGATCTAAATTTCATTTGCACATTACAAGCTATAAAAAGAAAAAAAACGTATTTAGTTTCTATAACTTAGATTTAAAAAATTTGTTTGCAAATTTAATGCAAATTCTGTTTTAAAAATCATAAACAAGTGCAGTAATGCAGTTGTTGATGGTGCATGATTTAAATAAGTAGTCACATATTAATTAACATATGGAATGTAATAAATTACCTGTATTTGCCATGGACGAATGTGCAGAAAATTTCTGAGCCTTTCCTTCTGTACCTTTTTCTTCTGAAAAAAGCTATATTTAAGTCTTCAGACTTGTAACTAACATCATAATATTATGATATAGAAGTATTAAAATTCTTTGTACAACATTTAAAACATTAGTGATAATTTACTATAACAGAACATGATTATAATGGCCCTGGGGACTGGTTAATGATCCTAAATAATCTATATTCAAAATAATTCTAGACATATCAAGAAAAATATTGATATTTTTCAAGATGATTGAATAAAAATGACTTCTAAGCTGGTTATAAGGTTATAATCTGACCTGGTGACATAGTTTTTAAAAGGATTACCCGTTTGAATACTAAAACCTGATTGACAACAAATTTGAATGTATCCATACTTTTCTGCATTTAAAACAAGCTGCTGAAATAACATGTCTTGATACTCACCCTTTATTGACTAGGAGCATATAAAACTATGGTAAAGTAAAAATACTTGAATATGATTACCTATATATAGGACTGACATCATTCTTTGGTTGCACCTAGAAATTATCTGATTCATTTCCACATTCAAGTCTTTCTGATTGTCTGAAATATTAACATATATACATGGAATCATTTATACAATTTATATATTCTCTGCAACTTTTCATTCGTATTTTAAGGCCACTTTTTTAAGTGCGGGACCCGTATTTTCAACTAATATGCATCCATGGACCCGTAAAAAATAAACATTTCATTTTTCCTTAAATCTGTGTCGGATCGACGCTTATTTTTTCATTTTAAATAAGGGAGTAAGCATCTTTACTTGTCAAAATGTGTCAGGGGCAACCATAGACGAATCGAAATTGAAAACAACTCAAAGAACATTTCATGTCTTTTTTGGAAGTGTAAGTCCCTGTGTCTGCATCTTATTCCCAAACATGATTCTATTATCTATATGGCCGTTGGGGGACCCCAAAATGACAAGCATGAGAGTCCTGGGACTCCCCCCCCAAAAAAAACAAGGGAAAACCCCGTGTTAAGGTAGGTAAGAAAGTATCCAAGTTACTATTCAAGAGCATGACAGAAAAAAAGTAACTAGAATTAATCAATTATCTTTAATGGGATATCATGCCCAGCACTGGATCTAACAATCTAACCATTTTTTTTAGTTATTTGCTACAGTAATTATACATGGAAATAGGCAATGAATAGGATAACTTATGCTATAAATTGCCAATTTCAGTGCAAAGCAAAGCCTCTCACCAATCTTGTTAAATCCAGTATCTCTCTAAATATAGAATTTAAAAATCGAGCACAAGATCCCCCACTTAAATTTTTTTCAGGGAAAAATAACTATCATCTGAAGTGCTCGTCTCCAATCATTGCCTCAGTTATTGAAATTAGTTGTCTGTCCATCACAAAATATAACGGTTTCTGTTTTATGGTATCTTAACACCTCTTACTGTACTGCTAACCACTTTCTTAAAAAAAAAACGACAAAAAAACCCCGATCGGGCCATGTTAATAAAGGGCAAAATTCAAAAAGATGCAGACTTGTCATGCCTTAGGATCCTAACGCAATGACATGTATACGATAATGGATGTTAAGGTATTTTAACATGATTTCTTACCTCCTTTCCTTACGATCTTGGCTGGGTATATCTTTTTATTAAACTTCGCTTGCACCCGTTCACCGCACTCATATTCATGCATTTCCCGTCGAGGTGCTGCTATATCAGATGCTTTTATAACACTGTATGAACCCTCAAGAACCCAAAGAACAAGGAGAAACATCGTACAAATTAAATATTACTACGATGTTACTGCAAATTTTGTGATGATCAAAACTGTTGTAAGCTAACGAACGCTCTTCAAAGAATTTAAAAACGCGCCACATAGTGGAATCGGCCAATCAGCAGTGATGTTTTAAAAGGATGCTGGAGATTCTTGGAATGGACCAATCAAATTGCCTGATAGCATAACAGGAAACGAACTACAAGAACATGGCTTCGTAAAACTTCCGGTTCCTTACTTTAAGTGTTGCAGCGTTGTTAAGACGATTTTCGCGTCTTTGCACGTTCGATGTGAACACGGGACTTTGAAAACAAAGGTAATATATTATTCCTATAAAGATTCCCTTTTCGGTATGTCAAGAATCGTAAAGATTCGCCGTTTCACTAAATATTCAGAACTGTTTTGATAACGATAAATTAGCGCGTATTGCGATTCGCTCCTCTTTTATTTTTTTCCCGAGGAACTAGGGAACATCTGGTCCAGGCTGGAACAACTTTTGTTTATTCACAAATAAAGTATATTAACACAGCAATTTTATGATGAGTGTTTAATTAAGAAATGATTTTAAATGATTCTATGGGTACTTATCAGATATTTACTGGATTTATTTACCAATTTGTTTCGGTTGTTTGGGATTTTTTTAAACTGGGGAAAAAAAGAAGGCTATTTTGGATTGGAAACGGGGCCAATATTCAGCCCCTGGTGATAGGGCAAAAATGCCCTGAGTACCCACATTTGTCTATATATGTTCCCAAGTTCCCAAGTCTTAGAAGTACAAATGAAGTCCCAGAATTGGTCTTTACTCTTCCTCAAAGTGTTTGATGCATCACTGAAGTTCCCTTTATGTTCTTGTTTAATTTGTTATGTTTTTGAAGCATTGATAAAGTCCCCAGTACTTCCTGCAGAAGTCCCCTATGCTTCTATTGAAGCAGGTCTGCTTAAACAAGAGTATAATAGAAGTCCCCGAGGCTTCATGTGAAGTCTGATTGGGAAGTATACATGAAGTCCTTGGGACTTCAGGTGAAGCAGGTCTTAATATTCAGAAGTACCTGTGAAGTACATCTAAGGTATAAATTAAGCTGGAGGCTTTTCTGAAGCATGTGCTTCTTTTGTGGCTGGGGAATCATTAGAATATAACCGTCTTCCGTTTGGATATGTAAACTCTCCAGCATATTGGTCGATGTATCTGAACAAATTATTATGGCTGGTGCTTTACAAAGTGCAATTAATTTCATGGACGATATTCTGATATTTAGTGAAACAATGTAAGAACATGTTATACATATCAAACAAATTCTACAAATATTAAAAGATGCAAATCTAAGGCTACAAGCACCAAAATGTGAGTTGGGAAAAAGAAAAATATCGTTTTTAGGAATGGAATTTGAGGAAGACACAATACAAATAGATACCAAGAAATTACAAATTATCAAGAATTTTCCATGTCCAAATAATCAACGTTCGTTAAAAGGATTTCTAGGTGTGACGTCATTTTTAAGATGTTTTGTCAAAAACTAATCAAGAATCCATTAAACACATCACCGCAAAAAGATACTGTATATAAGTGGACGAACGAACATAAAAAAAGTTTTGATAAACTTAAACAGGCGTTAATTTCGGAACCAATTCTTAAAATTACCAAAGTTTAACAAGCCATTTTTCTTGTATACGGATGCCAGTAGTTTTTCCGTAGGCTATATTTTATGTCAAGTTGATGAAAACAGACAAATCAATGTAATACAATAGGGGGGGGGGTCATTAGAAAATAATGAGTCCAGATTCGCCAGTTCCGAACTGGAACTGTTAGCAATTATTTATACCCTACGAGAGTGTAAACACTATTTGATTAACGCTCCAGTCAAGATAATCACTGATGACAAAGCATTAACCTTCCTGCACACCACTAAACATACTAATGATCGTTTATACAGATGGTCCATAGAACTAGAAAATTATGATTATGAGATCGTAAAGGTGAATCAAACCCTAGTGACTTCTTATCAAGAATTAAACATGATAATGAGAAGGAAATATCTGAGTTAGAATCAATTATATAAGATTGTCGTTCTCTATTTACACATGATGATCACAAAGACGTTAATGTAGTAACTAAAGCGCAATCAAAATGCATGACAGAGTAAGTAAGGAAAATAAATTATCAGCAACAAATAAAGACTCCATTAATTATCCAGTAACAGCTGCCGACCATCAGAATCAAAATAATGAGGACAAAAATAGTCAATTACCCTCGAATATTGGGAAACTACAAAGCAATTGTGAAGATTTTAAGGATATTTACAGATTTTTAGAAACAGGTGCAATACTGAAAGATAAACAAAAACAGAAAAGTATACCCTATATAAGTTTACAGTATCAGTTAATAGATGGTATTCTTTATCATTTCTACGAGTCAGGGGTAAGAAATTAAATAAAGAAAGCAGACAATTAAAACAATTGGCTTTACCCAAGGTTCTACGGAAATATATACTATATTCTTTTCTTAATGACTTAGGCCATTTTGGTTATGAAAAATTATTTTGGACCATCAGATTACATTACTATTTTCCAAAAATGTTTCAAGAAATAAAAGACTATGTTAAATCTTGTGAAATTTGTCATATGAATAAAAGAGATTATACTTACAAGCCTACGCCTTTACAATTTATGGAGTGTAAGTCACTAGATGAGACGGAGCGCTTCGACTCTATGCCTCGTCAAATCTTTCTTATAGTATCACTTTTTGGTCTTAGAGAAAACAGCAACATACACGTCCTATTAAACTATAGTTATGAAACTGAACTATGATCTAAAATTTGATGGATGGTAAAACGTTAAAGATGTAAGACGTGAGACATAAGACGTGAGACGGTTATTTGAAATAAAAGTATTACTTCAAGAATACAAGGCATGAACGTTTAAAGCATACATTAACTTTGAAAAAAGGCATGCTTGATATTTCTTGTAAAATGAAAGAAACAATAACTGATCTTGCATAATCAAAATACATTTACAATATATGACATCGTTTAACATAAAACAACTTAATATTTACAAGTACAACTCTGTGTGGTTTTCCAGCCCTTAACTAAAAATATTAACTTATATAAAATACTTAAAGACCTGTATGAAAAATTCATAAATCATTAACTGAAATGATCTCAATTAATTGAGAATAAAAATACAAACAAATATTACTTACTGCATATTGCTTTCTGTAATTCCCCCCAAAATGATAACTTTCTACTTAAAATTCACTTGAAAGACCAACCTACTTGTTTCAAGGTTTTTTGGCGCACTGAAGAGAGGGGTGACTTACCAGAAGGGATAAAAAATTTGACGCATAATTATAGGAAATGACCAATCATATTTCAAGAATGGGTCCCAACAACTGATCAAAGAATAACTTTTGCCAAATTCGGGGAACTGCCCTGGTCACCTTAGAATTATCAGTTTTGTTATTATTATAATATGATTGGAGGGTAAAGCTCGGTGAATCTGTCACTTTTATCATGAATTACAGTCATAGTAGAGAAAGAAAGTTCACTCATATCTCCACACAAATGTCACGATGACTTCCAGGCTTAGTCTCTCACAATACATACAAAAAAATGCAGGGGATAGTTTAAGGGGGGTCTGTGTGTACCCATGCGCATTATTTGTCTGGAAATATCATTACGCTACTTATTATGTACACATGGAGTAGTTTGACTCTTGCTCGGACCAAGATGTGTAACATAACACAAGTTTTTAAAGTTTTATTGTCCACAGTATTCTAAATCAAACAACATTAATATTTTAAAATTTAACGATTGTATATTGGATTTTTAATTTAAAATGTGAAATCACAAGACACTTTCACACTACGACGGACTTATCAAACTCTCTCTCTCTCTCTCTCTCTCTCTCTCTCTCTCGCAAAACAGATTTGTTAACTTTAATGGTCTGTTATGACAGATGGGATGTGGCCATAATTAGCCAATGAATTTCATAATTTTAAATTACTTCATCCCATCCAAACAGCCTGATGTAATCTTGTGAAAAAGTGAATTCCACTAAATCACCTGTCAACACATATGGTCATTGTCTCCAGTTACTGGCGAAAATTAACTGGAAAGTTTACCTTATACTTTAATTCTGACTAGATGTAATTATTTAGGTACACTTGTTTGTATTCAACAACATCCTAAAGTTCAATGATTTGCTTTTGTGCCAAAATGTATATGTTGTTGAATCTTGGTTAACTTAATATTTTATTCTTTACAACATTCCAATTAGTTCTATCGCACTTATTCCCCACATTAATTACTTAAATTATCAATTACCATGATTAAACATCACTAGTCATAATTAAACATCCACAAATTTGGTCACTATATTACAGATGCCAATTATGCCGACGCCATGAAATACATCAACAATTACTGTTGAATGTTCCTATGATTCTCTTTCTAATAGCCTTGCTATTTAAAATGCCAGTCTGTTTTGGCGATGTGTGTCCTCCTACCGGAGTTAAAAACCAAGTGCATTGTACATGTTTTATGAATCTGTAGTACTTAACACAATTCAGAAAACAGCTTTGATTCAAAATTATCCTATTTGCTAAGAAGTGGTCTACTGCAGTAGCTTCTGCAGGCTGTGTGGGTACTGGTATACATTCTACCTACCTAGTAAATTGGTCCACTGTCATGAGTACATATTCAGTTCCCCCTGGCCATTTTGGTAACGGCCCCAAGAAATCAACATGAACCCTTTCCATTGGTGCCCCTGCCTTATATTCAGTCATTGGGCTCCTACCAGTATAATGGAAGGTTTCACAGCCATTTACTTACCCAACAACTCCTAACATTGCGAAGTACAATCTGGAGTCAAACTGACATTTATTACGAGTTTCGGAATTGCTGCCTTTCCAAAAACACTGTGTGTGTAAGTGTATACTCCTTGGTGAACAATTTCAGCTTTAGGCATTTAATGGCTTCATAAAGTTTGTCAATGTGACAAACTGCATCCTTCAGCTCTGTTAATGTAAACCCATTATAACTAGCTGTTGTCTGTACTGATGAACTAGGACTTTGTGGAGATGTCACCTGCAGATCTGGTGCTTTTTTGCAATGCTGGAAAGTCCACATTTGGTGTTGGATTCGTACGAGGGTCACCAGATGACTGTTTGCAAAAGTTCTCGATACTTTCTCTTAAGACGTCTAACTTCATCTTCAAGGTCTCTGAATTCTTTCTTCGAGACACAACCACAAATACAAATAAATTGGATTTTAATTAAGATTGACAGTAAGTTTAATAATTGCTGCTACAAATACAGTGCAAACTCTCCAAAGCAACACACTTTGGGAGAAGCAACATTATGTTATTGTTGAGAGGTTGTTGCTCTAGAGAGATTAAATTTATAGTTAGATTCCTGCTGTGGGAAAAATGCTGTTGTTGAAGGGAGATTGTTGCTCAAGAAGGCTGCTCTTGGTGAGGGAGAGGTTGCACTGTAGTTATTATTTTTTTTTGATTATGAGTTTTACACCAATTCAACATTATTTCAGACAAATCGTGATAGCCAGTGCATAGCAAACTAATACTATATAAGTGGTTGATAGTATCAGATACCAAACTGACAACTTCCTATTCGAGATGACTGTCACCAGTCTCACACTATATAACGCAACAACAGGGATCACAAACACTGATCCAGTTTGTAACAAAATATATTTTTGCTCTATGTTTTATATTACTGCACTTTTTAAGTTGTTGTTGGTAATAATAACAGAGGCATCTAATAGATGATCCCCTGAAACTGAAACTGCTCGGAAATTTGTGCATCGTACTACAAATGTGCATAATTACAGCAATAAACCTCCTTTCAAATTGTGTTGTTTGTATGTAAATGTTTAAATAATGTGTTGTTTCTTTATTGATATTAGAATGTTTGTTATCCTGTGATTGATTCGATAGTTTTCTGTATATTCTACTTATTTCTTCGTATCCAAATATTGTCTGAGGTACAACTTGGTTCATATTTTCAATTCAATCTTGGAACAAATGTTGCTGACCTTTCACATGTATCCTCTCTCCAAACTTTGACCTTGACTTTTGCCCCATGTTCAAGGACATTAAGCTATAGTCAACATTTTGCATTTTTCTACCTATACAATCAATCCATAACGTTGAGATGTGTGTTGTTGTTTTTGTGAAATATATAATATTTATTTAAATATATAATTTATATATAAATTGTATAAAATCGTATTTTTAGGCTGTATTCAGTGCTAACACTGACAGATGACATGAAAAAAGTTTGGAATGACATTTGTAGTGTAACTCATTCCTGTGAGGGTTAGAGTAATTATTTTGGCTTTCAAACTTTTTTATCAGTAAATGGCAACATTTTACCTAGAGCTGTTATTGATTTGTATTTTTGCAGATCAGTGATATAGATTTATTGGGAAATCAGTATTTATGATGTATCAATACATTTATATTTCTCAGATAAATGGACTATTAATGTCTCTTTCCTCAGGCTTTGATAAGTTCAGTATGTAAGTACTAATAAAATAATGGTGTTCTTTGTAATCTAAAGAAATAAACAGTCAATTTAAAAAAAATAATTTGCTGTATTACTTCTGTCATTATTAACCTTTGTATGAAGCTCTGATGGTTTATGGATGTTTTAAATAAGTAGTTACAGGAACATCTAGCTCTGTAGTATTTTATAACTTAAAACAATAATTTCTTTGGATGAATAAATTATTTTATTGACTGTGTTTAATCTTATTTTTCTTAATCATCATATTTCAGGTTGTTGACTCATCTAGAATTTACAGGTTACAGCAATGTTGAAGCATAAACTACAGATTTCTTGACTTGAAGCAAATATTTGCCAATACTTGATAGTATGAATGCCCTGTGAAATTGTGATGAAAAAATTAATTCATTAAACTGATAAACTTCTGTGGATTGGCATTAAATGACTATATGTGTGTATTGTATTTATATTCAAAGTCGAACTTTCTGGTTATAAGTGGGAGTTGTCCATCCAGCATGTGCTGAATTTTCCAGCTGTTTCCTGTCTGTATTCACAGGTCTGGTTGGAACTATTTTTTCTGTAGTGCCAAGCTTAAGTTTTCAAGTTTTTCAAAAATGTTCAACTTTCATCTGTGAGTATTTGTATATTTTCATTTGTATTCTAAGCATGACTGTTATTCCTACTGTTAGTACTGGTTAGTATACAGTCCAGGAAAACTGGTTAGTACACAGTCCAGGAAAACTGGTTAATACACAGTTCAGGAAAACTGGTTAGTATACAATCTAGGAAAACTGGTTAGTATACAGTCCAGGAAAATTGGTTAGTGTACAATCCAGGAAAACTGGTTAGTATACAGTCCAAGAAAACTGGTTAGTACACAGTCCAGGAAAACTGGTAAGTACACAGTCCAGGAAAACTGGTTAGTATACAGTCCAGGAAAACTGGTTAGTATACAGTCCAGGAAAACTTGTTGGGTGGACTAACTGCCGTATATAACTGAGAAATTGTTGAAAAACAGCGTTTAACCCCAGTGATGATGTCACATAAAAACAAAACAAACCAATTCCTTCTGACAATGTATATGTTTATTAGACTTTATTTCATGGCATTTTTATTGTTCATATTTTGCAGGTTTATTCCAAGTTGATTTTTATATACATGTGCGAGTTGTTTTACTGACAGCTTTAGAATGTGAGTAAATATAGGTCATGTATAGTTAATAAATAATTTTTGTCAAATAGAGCCAGCCTTCACCAGAATGCAAACATATTTTCTTCTTTGTCCCAAATGTGATCAGACTTCTTTCTAGTATGGAGAACAATAATATTAATATGCCCATATCTGGTCTATATTGTACATATTTTTGTGGTTTGTGTTTTTGAAAAATTTTACTATGGAAGAAATCTTTTGATATTTAGAATATGCATTAGTATTAATTTCAATGTAATTTATTCAATCTTATAGGGAGGAAATAAAATACATTTTGGCTGTAGCTCCTTTTAGATAAGGTAATTGGAATATAATAAGCCTTGAAGTGTAATTTTTCATGAAAATATTTGTTCAGAGGCAAGTTTTTGTAGACATCGTTTTGATTATTATTCAAATTTTAGCTGACTTAAAATGAATAAAGGGAGGTAATAAAAAAATCATGAAATGGTCCCTCACATATGAGACCATTATACACATGTGTATGATCATTTGATGGTCATATTTTCAAGAAATAAATGATGTAAATTAACATTTTGTCTTATGTTTTTTATTAGCTTACAAGCCTACTATTCCTGATATAAATATCGTATACCATTACTATTGTTAAAATACACAATGAATAAACTCAGAATTGATTGTTCAAACCATGATAAGTTCTTCACTGATCTGTCTGTTATATCCACATGATGGTTGAGCAATTTTATGAATCTCATGTTCCACGATATTTTTTGCTTGAAAAAGGAAACAAAGACAACAATAGATTACCCAAAAAACTTCTCACCATTAAATATTTGTATCGGACCTCCCATGGTTATCTCCCTTATGCAGCTTTCTTGATTGAGTTCTCTCCCTTGGTGTTTAAATTTGTAAAAGAATAAACAAAGGGAGATAACAAAGAAATGTTTCATACAAATATATGTGCTGGAGCTCCTGAGTACTTGGTGGTTGAGGTGCTCGAACTTACAGGAAATGCTGCCAGAGACAACAAGAAGACTAGAATCATCCCTCAGAATTCTGGAAAATGTAAACACAAAAAGACAAAAAACAAATAATTGAAAAATACATTACCAGCATCACTAATCAAAGACAGATCTCAGTGTTAGGTTAAAGGATAAATGAAGGTTTATTCTCCTTTTAAAAAGTTTTCATCCCTCTGTGTAGAAAGTATTTTAGCTGTAAACTAGTGTGTACACTATAATTTTACTTGTTATCACATTTTGTCCCTTTAATTTTGTTAATTTTATGGCCCTAAAAGATTAGCCGTTTTGTGCAAGTTCACCCAAAAGATATTATTTTTATCTTCTATTATTTAACCATTGTTTTAATTACTACAAAGAGGGTGAATAATACTTTTATAACTACCAATCCTTTCATCGCATAACCTGATTATTTCATCAGAGACATAAAACAAAGAATTAATGAGTTCTAATACATTCAAGACATTCTCAGTAACGTTTTCTCTATTCTAGTCAAGTTCTTCGTGAGATTGTTTTATGTTCCACGAAAATATTTATATAAAATCACAATAGATTATATAGACCACCTCACAGACAGTAGTAATGGACCTGTCATGGTAAAAATGCTATAAATTCTTTATAAAACACCACAATTCAACCCCAAATTACCTTATGTAAAGAAAAAATCACAGAATTTGATCCCGTTCAACTGTTGTATACAGTACATATATCTATCTGCCTTATCAAGTGGGCGGGGCTTACGCTGACCACTTTGACTGACCACTACATTCCTCCTTTGTTTAGATGGAAACTAACATAAATTTTGTGTCAATGTCTGATACTCATCACAATCGTCCAAATTCAAGACTAACCCAAATTCACAATCACCGTTCTGAAATCAATTACAAATTGTTATGTCTGTCCACTACATTGTTCAAACTTGGATGGGAATCCTAGGAAAACTGCAGAAAAAAGCAAACAGATCATGTGGTACGAAATTCAAAAATCACCTGGTGGATATATCCCCTGACAAGTACACACAAAGCGGGCACTCCAGGACAAGAGGTAAGTTTAAACTTTAGATCAAGAGCGCACTAATGACATCATCCACGCTAACTGAGACCATTATACACATGTGTATAATGGTCTCAGACACTAACACGTACTTACCAATGCAATATAGACCTTGATGTAGATAGTTTTATCTCTTTTATCGTCTTAAATTTGGGACTGTGGGCGATCACATATTCACATCATAAGTCAAGAGAGCTAAACAAGATCTAACAAGATCCCAGCTCTATATTACAAGAAGAAGATGAAGTAGAAGAAGATGATGAAACACTTTCTATGGTTTGCTGTGTCCAGTAATGTTCACTTTTTTGTTTGTAACTGTTGTACTACTGGTAGAATGTCAAAATTGTTGGACACACTTATATCAAATTCAACGGCTTTAAGAATAATTACAACATATTTAAATCTATGCTACTGAAAATAATTTAAATGTGTTATGCAAGATCTGCATAGTCCAGAAACACGGTCGACTTTATCGCGGTCCGCTGTACCGTAAGTACGGCCCATTTCTTCGGTCCTGGATTTTAGTGTCACTTACAAAGTTAAAATTACGCGTATTTAATTCTTACGATGAACCGGAAATGAGCGCCTAATTCAAATTTTGAAAATGATATCATCTTGAACGGTAAATATAATTTGCTGTCTGAATTTTAAAACGATATAGTTTCCTTTTATAAATTATACAAAGCAAAGTTTTTCAACGTGTTCTAGCTTTATCTCGATTTCTCTTTATTTCTATGATACATTGTGATACTCCATTGCGTATGTCCGATTAATTTAGCATTTTAATTTTTAAATTGAAAATAAGATATGGAGAAAAATCAGTAAATCATTGTTCTTAAGAGCTGATTGAACCCTTGAATCTTTGTTTTATAAGTAATCTAACTAAACTCTCATGCATGTCTACATAGCTGCCAAAGCATTCATGAATTCTGGGTTGTAAATATGTAAACAAAGGATGAAAGATGTTGCTTCATTGTGTTGTGATTGGCTATTTACTATAGTAGTAGGTTTGTATTGTTTTTCTGCTCTGTGGTCTATATGACCACAACAAATTGGAGGTGTTATGACATTTTGTTGGATATTCCATCTGATGTATTGCTATCACATTATCAGTTACTTTGCATAGACAGTACTGTAGATGAAAATCATAAAGACATCATATAACCTACATCAGTATTTACATCCATGTATAGTATTAGTATGTAGTAGTTCGACAACTGATTAAAAACTGGCAGTGAAACACAATTTCAAAAACATTTGATTAGATTACCTCAGTGATTGTTATGCAATTTTGAGAAAGGGTCTAGGCCCAACATGAATTGGGAAAAAATGTCTTTATTTTGATTGGGAAGAGTCTGTTTACAAACTTTACTGGACCCAAAGAAAAAAATCGCTGTACCTTGGCTTAAGTTCTCCTGTTTGAGGCTATTGCAACTTGTAGTTGTATAGTATTCACTACTAAAATTATGCTTGTGATACATATATGTATTAATTGTATAGTCTACCTGTGTGCATTGCATATGTCCTGACCACACACAGCTCGACTTGAAGTGGTATGGTCGATAAACCTGCATTAAATTATTATCTTCCTTCAATCATGATGTTTGAAGTTCATTTATGCCATTGTCATACAAGTTTATCAAACTTTATGAAGTTTGGAGATAATTTAGTTTTTTAATCATTAAAATTAATGCTATATATTTAAACTTGGCTTATATTGGTAACAAATTATTTGCATTATCTTTGTATGTTAGCACCAACGTGTATAAAAAATTGCAGGACATGATTTGAGAAGTTTGATGGAAAGATGGATGACAATTCAATAGAGAACAGGATTGAGTTGTTGGATCATCTTATATCAAGCACTCTTAAGTGTGATGATGATACCATTAAAACAGCCATAATATCAAGAGATGGTTTAGTGGATGCATTGCTGGTGTTATACGATGAATGTGGACGATATAAACTGAAGCAAAATAAAAATGTTTCTGAATTTCTCAAAAAGTGTAAGTTTCTGATATGTAGTGATCCTATGTTTTGTAATAAATTACTCAAAAAAACCATATGTATTTGCTTTAAAAAAAAACCTGTGCCATATTTCAGAAGATGTTCTGTTTGAAGCTACTTACAATTTTGTAGGTGACTTCTTGGGTTTATTTTGTAGACAAACATACTATTAAGGAAGTTCAGCGTTTACGTATTCAGTTGTCAGATTTTGAAGTGAAGGATGTTATTGGTCGAGGTCATTTTGGAGAGGTACAATTGGTACGAGATGTCCATTCTGAAACTGTTTATGCTATGAAAAGCTTGAGGAAAGAAGATACATTAGCGCAGTTAGAGGTATTACTGTGTATTTGTTGTGTGTACTTATGAAGACTAATTCTTACAGCTTTTATATCTAAGTGTATAAACTTGTATTTATATATGATTATGTGATTATGAACAAACTTATGCTTCAGCGCTTAAGTTTATTGCATACAAATGTGTCTTTTACTGAATAAACTGGTTGTCAAGCTGGGCTCTCATTTGATGCTTAAAATGGCATTTTAACTCCTGAAATAAGTAAATTAAATTAAGACAAAGCTTCTGACTCAGGAGAATTAGTACCCGAGAGTCAAATTTACTATAACATTAGTTGGAAATTTTGTTGACTGTTCCAATTATTATCAGTCAAGGGTCATTTTTGACTCCCAACTTTTGACATCTAGTGAGCACCCTGGTCAAGTGAAGCTTTCCCTCTTCAAGGATATTTACTTATTTGTTATCTACAGATATTATATATACATGAACTGGACTTGGTCGAATTCTAGAAGTCAGGACTGACATTACTGTAAATGTGATAATGAGTTACTTTGCTACTTTGCCATCATTTGAATGTTTTTTGATTACATTGTTGTTATATGCTGTATTTTACAGATGTCATTTTTTGAAGAAGAAAGGGACATAATGGCACAAGCAACAAGTCCATGGATTACTAAACTGCATTATGCATTTCAAGATCCACATACACTTTACTTGATAATGGAATTTCATGCAGGTGGTGATCTTCTATCATTACTTGGAAGACATGATGATATATTTGAAGAAAGAATGGCAAGATTTTATCTTTCAGAAATAGCAGTTGCCACAAATGATCTTCATGAGATGGGTTATGTACACAGGTAGATCCTTAAGTATAATTGTATTTTATTGATTAGAAATGTGTTCTTTGCAGTTTCACATTGATTCAATAGTTTTTGACAATCCTGTCTGTATAACATGTGGTTTTTGTCAACAACTTATCCAATTCCAGAACAGGTCTTTTTTATGCCATTTTGGGGTCTGGTATTCGGCCCCATACCCCAAGTAAAAAAGTATATATTTTCCCCATTGAAAGAGAAGGAATTCCTTATAGGTATAAAAAAAGAAAAATGTTCTGTCATCATGTATATGAATCTATTTATCCATGTATTTAGTCATGTAAAATATTGTAAGTGCTCTGTTACATAAAGAATGGTTGAGATATAACTTAGTGTTTAGTTCTTTAAAGAATGTATGTCTTTATTAATTCCCCATTTTTATGCTTCATGATAAAAATTTCCGCTCTCAAAGGGGCCTGATGCCTGTTTCCCCAAAACCATAAAATGGGCTGCAAAACATGGAAAAATGCTGATGTTTGTATGATATATCTGCAGTACTTGAGCCTAAATATATATAAACATGAGGTCTGTGTTTCAGGGATTTAAAACCAGAAAATGTTTTGATAGATTGTGAGGGACATATAAAACTGGCTGACTTTGGATCAGCAGCTAAACTCTCTGTGGATGGACTTGTAAGTTATTTCTCTGTTATTTGTTCTGTTGTTTCATTATACAACATTTATCATAGACTTGAAAATGAATTTCATTGTCAGTGTTGAATAATATGATATGATTAAAGCCCCCAAAAAGGGTTTGTTTCCAGTTACCGGACCAACCTAATATTTTACCTGCCGACTCATAAATTTTTACAGCATCCAAATCTTAGTGCTGTATTGTAATTTTCACAACTCATTAATATTACAGTGCACATATTCCTATAGAGTGTTGCCGATATATATAAAAAAGAACAAAATTAAAAAATCCCTACCTACAGACCCATATTTTTTGGGCATGTAACTCTCCAGTTTAACTGGAAACAAACCCTTTTTTGTTTAGGCCTAATTATCCAACAGAATGAAGCTTTGAATGAAAAAGTTTGTTGATGTTTTTCTTGTACATACTGTTAATATATTTTTGGCTTCTTCAGGTATCATCAAAGAGAGCTGTAGGTACACCTGATTATGTTTCTCCTGAGCTTCTTACAGCTTTGAACAATGATACACCAAACTGTCACGGTGTAGAAGTGGACTGGTGGTCTCTTGGTATTTGTATGTATGAAATGTTGTTTGGAAAAACACCATTCACTGATGAAACTGGATCTATGGTTGCTACATACTCCAATATAATGAATTACAAGGTATAACATTATTCAATAATTATTATTTGTACTTGGAACATAACTACTTAAAATGTCTCTAATTACTTACAATACCTCTCTTCTACTTGAGTGAAGTATTCACTATCTATATTACCATTTTTTATACTAAACATATTCACTCAGATTTTCTACTACTTTCAAATTTTGAATGCAGCGATGACTTTTCAATGGATATAAGTATCAATATTCTTACAAGCTGGAAAATAAAGCTGATCAAGATACTGACTGAAGAGTCTGCTCTTGTCCTGTGATAAAAAACCTCTGTAAAACTTTATACACATTAACAGTTAGCATTCAGTAAATTTTGTTGTTTTGTTGTTGTTTCAGGCTGCTATGAAATTTCCATCAACACCGTTCATTACTTCTAAAGCTGAAAGCTTAATTCGAGGCCTTCTCACTGAAAGTGATCATAGATTAAACTTTAAACAGATTCGTAAACACGCTTTCTTTAGTGCCATCAACTGGGATAAAATAAGACAAGGTACGTTACATCAGATTAAAATGATGTTTAGGAAATATTGGCATACATTGATTTAGGTACGTTACATCAGATTAAACATAATGTTTGGGAAATATTGGCATACATTGATTTAGGTACGTTACATCAGATTAAACATAATGTTTGGGAAATATTGGCATACATTGATTGTTATTTTCACTGGCATGTATGTTGGTATTATCAAAAACTTGCACTGGATAGGTATAATTAAAGTCACATTTTTGGGCATTGAATGTTATCCTCATACTTTGAACAGTGTTCCCACTCATTTCTGAAATTGGGGGTACGCTTACCCCTTAGGTTTGAAATCTGGGGGTAAGAGAAGTATTTTGGGGGTATGAACATTTTTTTAAAAAATATATTAATACGCATGCATCGTAATGGGTGTTTTCAAATAATCGGAGATTCGTCCCTAAACATATTCGTACGCGTACGATCTCGCACCAGATCAAAATGTGTTGCGTGATTTCCGATTTTATTGCGGGATTTACGCAAGATTTTATGTGAGTGGGAACACTGCTTTGAAGATAAAAAAATGTTTTTTTGCCACTCTGACCAAAAACTTCATCCTTAGTAGATATACCCTCTAACAACATTCCAATTATTTCATGACTTTATGTAATTTTACATGTTTGTATACAGCCTTTACATCATTGTAGAAAAGCCACCCTTTGTACCTCAACTTCAAGGACTTGATGACACTTCAAATTTTGAAGATTTTGAAAAGATCAAACATTCACGTTTACATGATGATCATATTAATGAAAAAGAGTTCTCGGGCAAAGATCTACCCTTTGTAGGCTTTACATATTCTGAGAGGAAAAAAGGAACTGCAAAGTAATTTTATTACATTTTTACTTTTTATCATTTGCTGTTATTCTTCAGTTTTATTCACAATTTGTAATAAGCCATAAAGTAATCAGTGTCATTCGTATCACAGATTGTCTAAGAATACAGAAGACAACTTGTATAGTTATTATTTCTTTACTTAAATCAGGAAAAAATGTACATTGACTAACATTAGAATCCTTTCATTTAGGAAACAACTTATGTCCTATTTTTCATTTGTCACTGCTAATATTCTGTTTAAATTATTCTTTAAATGAAGATATTTACTATTAAAAATGGACAAGATCTCTGGTTTAACTAAGTTCCCTACATAAAAAACTCATTCAATCTAGAAAAAAAGAAATGAACTTTATAAAGGTATTGAAAATCTTAATCAGTAAAAAATCTCTGTGTACCAGAGAAGACAGACACAAGGGTTACACTGGGAGGTGTATCAGTAACACAAGTGTCAATTCCTGTTATGTAAGCATTACATATGCATCATAGATGGGGCTCATCTACTAATTAAATAGCAAAGTGTAGTTTTATAACTCTCTTGATCACAACTCATATTTGTTAAATTTCAGGAAAAGTGTTGGACTAGACATTGAAACTAACATAACTGGTCAGAAGAAGTCGAGTGTTGACGTTACTGTTACAATGAAAGTTGCTGAAATGACACGTCTCAGAGAGAAATGTAACTTCCTAGAAGAGTCTGAATGCAGCTTGAAGTCGCTTGTAGAAAAATTAAAACTGACTTTGAAAGATAAAGATGAAACTATAGAGAAGCAGGAACTTGAGTGTCACACGTATCAGCGAGACCTAGAAAACTATGTCGCCAAAACTAATGTGAGTGTTTCATTCTTGCAATTCATTTAAATATAACTGTATTATTGCTGTTCAGAATGTCGAAAGCATTTTTATGAAAACCAGGTTTTTTTCTCCTGTAGCAAGGGCCGTTTATAGGCATCTTCTCATTAGGAAAAAAATCTTTACAATCAATGAGTTTTCCCCTAAAATTCAGTTTACATTAAGTTTTTTCTTCCCTTTTTGCTAACATACTGTGTTATTTTTCCTCAAATTTAAGAAAGAGGCCCTTCCCTACATGTGAAAAAAGCCCTGAAAACACAATGTGTAATGATGATATTTCAATGACATATTGTCGCATCTGTCTTTCTAAATAAATTCTATTAAACATTTGAGTTTCATAATAAAGTCAACTTGTACCTGTGCCCAAAATGGAAAACAAGGGTTGGTTATATTTTTATGAGTTATTGCCTGACTATTGCATAGCTTAGTTAGAGCCCCTGAAAAAGTAAACATGACTTGTGTTGTTTTAGGTCAAAATTTTATATTGTTCCAGCCATCTTATAATCAATTATTTGTCAATTTGCATGTTTCCATGCCATTCATTCTACACCAGAGATAAACAATGAATATTTATTCTAGATTAAAATACAAATAATAATCAGTGGTTAGAAAGCAGGCTTTGGTCTGTAATAAAATATACAGATATGCATGCAGTTTGTCATATTTAAATTGTGGCATTTGTGTACATGAGGCTTATCAATTTGTTTCTTTTAACATACCTTCAGAGATTGAGCAAGCAAATTGAGGCGATGGTTGAAGAACGTGAAGCTGCGGAAATGAAGGCGGAAAAAGTACTCAGTCAAGTGAATGAAATAAGTTCTGAAGCCAAACAAATAGAAGATGAACTTCATCAACTCCACATCGAAGAACTTCAGGTAAATGATCTTTCTGTCTGTATTTCTATTAATGTAGTTTTTCAGTTAGAAACATTTTGTTGAATATTATTTCATAACTCTATTGAGCAATGAAGGATTTCAAAAAGCCTCTAAATGGGACAAATTCTTGATCAAGCATTGATTACATTGAATATAAAGTAATTTGGTTACTGACATGACATGTTACTTCATATTCTGGTGTGATGCCATGTGCTTATTTTGGGTTTTATTGTGGAGTTTGTCTGCTCTCTCTTAATTAGTTATATGTCTGCTTGTATCATGTGATAAGGGTTCAGCGTTTCTACCTGAAAAATTCTGATCATATTATACTCAGATACATGGAATAAATAATTCTGAGACATTTATTATTTTTTGTTAAATGATATTTGCTGACAAGTAAGTAAGGCCTAAAAATGGTTTGTTTCCAGTTACATGCCCAAATAAATATGGGTCGGTAGGTAGGGATTTTTTTATTTTATTTTTTTTTTACATACATTGGCAACACTGTATGGGAATATGTGTGCAGTAATATTAATGGGTTGTAAAAATTACAGTATTGCACTACGATTCGGACGCAGTAAAAAACTTGAGTCTAACCGGAAACAAACCTTTTATTTTTTAGGCCTAACTTATCGTTATTACTTTATGATAATGTGATAACAGCTGTGTTTATGTTTATTGGTGTAGGTTACGCCTGAATGATGTATTTTAGTGATGTGACTGAGGCATTTAATGATGATTTTTGTTCATTTTGATTTGTAGGAAGTTATAGCTCAGCTGGAAGAAGAGAAATCAGCTCTTGTAAGGAAAGTGTCTGGACGTAATAAACAAATTGCTTCATACAGAGAACAACTAGAGGCTAGCCAAAGTCATGTTACCAAACTGCAGTTCAGATTAGATAAGGTATTGTAGAGTTATCAAAATATTTATAATCTTACATTTTACTGAAGGATTTCATGTCTTGTGTTAGTTTTATGATTTTACTCCTCTGTCAGTGTTTCTGACATGTTTGGTGTAGTTTACAAGGTGGGCTCATTCTCCTTCATGTCTACAAGTTTAGTTGATATGAATTTATCTATACATGTGTTGTAAGTTTTAGGTGAATGGCTGTTGTTATTATGTCCTGTCATAGTTTTTGTCAGCATTCTTGTTCTTTTTTTCTTCATCAAAATATTGTTTGAAGCTTTGGCTAACAACATACAAACTCTTTCATATTTGACTTCAAACTTGGAACTTTTGAAGATGTCCCCTGAGCTAGGTCATGTAACAAAATTGTGGTTCTTATTTGTTTTTTTTTCTTACCAAGTAATGAATTCTTGATAATGAGACATGCAGTTCTTGTGTTAAACAAAACTCAAATTTTATTTCAGGAGAGACGAAAATCGCGAGATGATCAGAAACGAGAATTATCTATACTTGAAAATCGAGAAGAAATCTGGCAGAACCAGATAGAGCAAAAGAATGCAGAAATTCTAGATCTTAGTAAAAGAATTGTGGTATGTGAAATTTATAAATAGCTTGATTTTACTAAAGTAAATATGACAAATTTATCATTACATGATTTGTTGCTATGGTATGTATTATTTGTAGTTGTATTTATCAGGAAAGAAAAAATCACATTTTCATTGCCACCTGTATTTTTTTTTTGTTGAATAATGTTACCTGTATATTTTATTTTGTAGACTGAATTCTAACTTAATTCCTGAATATTTGGATTCCTATGAATTGCTATGTTCATGTAGGCTGTTCACATAATTTCAGTATGTCACATTACTATTCTCAATGTCTTTTGGGGCTTTTATTTCAAATCAATGTGTTTCAGGAACTTGAACAAGTTATAGAAGCATCTGAACTACAAGAGAAGGAATATATGACACGTGAACAGGAACTGAGAGAAAAACTAAAACATAGACAAAGTGAATCTAGGGATGTTGTAAGTATTGGCTCATGTAAAATTTCATTTGCTGCTGTTGTGCCTAATAATCTTATTTTTGTATGTTTGTAACTCTGCCAGACACTTGTTGAAATTGTTTGGTTGAGTATGTCATGTTCATTTGTGAATAATATCCTAATAAACTTTGTTAGCACCCTAGGTTTTAACTTTACACTCATTTCTAAGGGTAGCTTGCATTAATTTGACCTTCAACACAGTCAATGTGCTGGATTTTCTTTACTTTGTAGGATATTCGTGTCTTAGTTCATACATCACCTTCACCGAAGAAGGACAGAAGACTAACAGATAAATTTAGAGTAAGCAATTACAAGTTTTGTTTTTATAGGTCAAAATTGATGTTATATTACTGCGGAATTGCTTGTAGAATTTATTGGATCTTTTTATCAAAGTCTCTAATAAAACATTTAAGTTAGTACCTTGCATTGCTTCATATGAAATTCAACATGAGGCGTTAACTCACTTCATAATGAGATGTTTTATTCGTAGGAATATTGTGGCTACATAATTTATATATAATGTATATTTGTACACATTGATGTTGTTTCTTTATTCAGGAGTTGGAAGAAAAAATAGACTCTCATGAACGTGACAGAGAAGAATGGGAGAAAACTGAAGAAGAATTAAAGGACACTATAGAAGTAGGTGAACTGTATAATGTAGAAATTTCTAACTGTTGCTACTACTTAGTAGAATACAATATGACACAAAAGTCACCTCAAACATTAGTTTTCAAGGTACAATTAAAACATTCAAAACACTAATAACTTCATTTTGTTCTCTTCTATGTCAAACATTTATAATTTTCAGTCTTAACTGTTTATGCACCATTTCTGATTGACCATCTACAAATTGCAAAATTTTTCTTAATATCTGCTTCATCTATGTACATGTCTGTCCTGTGTCTGAGACACTCTTAGACTATTTCACGCTGAGTAGAATTTTGGGAGATATTTTTTGCCTGTGATGTCAATGGAGTTGATTAGATTTATATGTATGTTCAACTTGTTTAACAAAAAACATTACAATGAAGGTATTGATTCATCAGTAAGGTTTAATTTTTTACTGTCTTGACAAATTATCTTAATTTTCAAAATTGTTCACAAAAAATTTGAAAAAGGTTGAAATTTCAAGTGAAGTGTACTTTGTGATATACATGTATTGAAAGCATTGATTTTATATTTGTGATAAAATGAATCCTGTTAGTGTTCAATCTTGTGCTTTTTAACCCTTTGCCTCATAATACTGCATTTCCTCGCATCTGCAGCAGACGACTTTTGATAACATTGAGGATAGAAAAGCCATTGTCTGTAATGAGTGATGGTTTCTTGTGTCACAATGTTTTCCACTCTTTCAGAGAGAAATAACCTAATTTTTTAAATAAGTTGATGTTTTGTACATAAGATTTGAATTTGGGAGAGTCCAAAATGTGCTTATAAGGCAAGGGGTCAAATTCTGAAGGTTTAATGCCCGATGATACTTATGCAGTACATTAAATTGCAGAAATTAAAAACAGATGTTGAAGTCCAAGCAAAGAAAGCTAAATTAACAACTGAAGTGAAAGAATCTATGGCCAGTCAGGTACACACGTACCAGCAGGAGGTGAAAGCGCAAAGGGAGATAATTAAGGTAATAATTTTGCCAACTTACAATTTTATGTAATTACACCCTTTTAAGATTAATTTACATTTCAACAAGTACTGTAGTATCTCGTTTTCAAATGTGATTCGTATCAAAATACTTACAAGCAAAGTTGTGTGATTTTCTTGTATTTGTTTCTATGCATTGTGTAAATTAGTAATATAATTATGACAATATACTTTTGCATGTAAGTAGGTTCTGTTGCGTCTGATGACGCTAAAAAACAAAGTTTCAAACAAAGTTGTTGCTCTGATATTCTTGTGTTTGAATGTTTGGTGTTACTTTATATATTCAGCTTCAATTAATTCCAGGAATTAAAAGAAAATGTTCAGTTTTGTATGTCTGAAAATGATGATGAGAAGTCTAGACAACAGAACAAGTTAGAGAAACAAATAAAGGTATGTTATCTTCGTTCTCATTGTAGCAATATTTAACCTACATGTTGTTAAACTAAGTTACCTAGAGATTATTGTGGTGAATTTTAATTTTGATCTTAATAAATTGGCATTAGGAATTTAGTTTCTTGTGAAACCTTTTTGTTTCTTATATCTGTGTTATTTAATGACAAATCTATCTTATGACCTATGATTATCTTTATATTGTTTTCTGGACAGGAATTAGAAGAACAGATTGACAGTTACCGTGACGACAAGAGAAATCTGTTGGCTGATGTTTCAAAACTAAAGCAAGAAAGCAGTGATAAACAGTTCAAAGTGTCAGAATTAGAAAGGGTGTGTATAAAATAGAATCATGAGTGTATTTATGAAATGAGTATTTGTCTTATCAAAATTTTAGATGTTGAATTAAACATAATTTAGCCTGTGTTTTACAGGAATTGGTGCATCTTTGTCATACTTGATTGTAAATTTGGTTCTGCATATTTTTAGATATTTTCACTGCTGCTTTTATATTGTTGTTACAGACAAATTCCAGACAACTATGTAAGATTGAGAGATTGGAGAGACAACTTGAACATTCCAGAGAACGAGAGATTGATCTCAGATTGAAACGAAGTGAAACTTCAGATTTTAGGTATGCTGTTTTTTATGTACTTTAAAGTTTCTGTCATCTGCTCACCATGATTTTTATAGAAGTATATAGTTTCTGCAAACCTGATAGATACTATATTTTTTCTGTCATCCCTAGACTTCCCTTATGAATTATAATTATGTATCTACAGATTGTATTATTTTGGTTTCACAAATTTGCAAATATACAAGGTAAGCAATGTTAAATTTTTTCGTTTACTTTTTAGGATCAAATTGGCAGAAGAGAGAGTTACTGAAATAGAAGCAGAAAAAATTAAACTTGAAGCCAAAGTTAAAGCACTCACTGCAGAAGTTGAAGAACTTAAAGAAAAACATGCTGATGTTGACTTAAAGGCACAATCTACAATGTCTGCAGTGATGGCTGAAAACTTAGATCTTAAATTAAAATTAGATGATGTTAAAAGAACAACAGAGAAGTTAGAAAAACAAATATCAAAATGTGAAAGAAACATATCTGAATTAGAAGATGACATAGCTAACAAGAACACTGAACTAAAAGCAATGAGATCATTACAAATGGAGAAGTTAGATTTGGAGAGAAAATTGGCTGATTTAGAATCACAATTGAAACAAAAGGAGAGAAAATTAAGACAAAGTTTTGATGGAAACCTCAAGATCTCAAAATTAGAAAGAGAAAAAGAAAGGTTAGAAGCTAAAACAAAGAGTTTAGAGAAGGAATTAAATGATATAAAATCAAAAGAAAGAAGATCTGCTGGAAAACTTAGCTCTAAGTTTGAGAATGTTGAAGATTTGAAACAAGAGAATAGTTACCTTGAAACACGAATATCTACACTGCAGAGACAGATAGAATCTGGGGATAATAAGATAGCAGAGTTAGAACAGAAACTCTCAGAGGCCTCCTTAGTTGTTGATAAAGTGAAAGGTATTTGTTGAATTTTGTTATATTTGTTTATTATTTAAGTGGAATAATTCCATTAGAATGTCTGTCTCCTCTCAACACACAACACAGTGATAGGATTTTTTAGCCCCTTTTAATTAGACATTAAGGCCTACAAAATGTTTGTCTCTGGTTACATGCCCAAATAAATGGGTTGGTAGGTGGGGATTTTTTTGTTTATTTTTGTTACAGATATCAGCAACACTGTATGTGAATATTTGCGCTGTAATATTAATGAGTTGTGATGCCTTAAAAACGTAAGAGAGGGCAGGTGAATTATTGGGTCGGTTGGGTAACCAGAAACAAACCCTTTTTTTAGTCCGAAGGATTATTGTCTTAAGCCATAGTTTGTGAAGTTTTATATTGATTAGCAAATATTTCACTTTGACATTTATTTAATTACCATTGTACAGTTATCAATATCGTAGTTGAAATTCGGAAAAATGAACTTTTTCTGACAGGACTGGAGTCTGAGTTATCATCTTTGAAGCAAGAAAAACTAGCTCTTCATAATGAGTTACACAGTCAGAAAGCAGAAACGGAGAAAAAAGTACGATCACAAGCAAATTATTCAAGAGATGTAGAAATTGCTGAAGATAAACTGGAGAAGGTAGGGATGTGACTTTGTTATAGCATTCGTTTTGTTATTAATACAAATGATAAGCAACATCTATGCTGCTCTGGTGGGCAAATGTTTTGTCTCTTACCTGGGGCTATTGTTCCTAAACACGAAATCTTTGACTAATTATATTTTCTGATTAATGCAGATAAAGTGATTTGGAAAGAATCAATTCCAATTTGATCATGAAACTATCTTCAAATCTTATGAATGTATAATTAAGTACAGCTATTTCAGTGCTCCATTATTGTGTTTTTCTGTTTTGTTAATAATACTAATTATACTGCTATTTTTCTCTATATACTCGAAAATTCATGAAGTATTTATCTTATTGATTACTTGTTTACAATTAGTTTTGGAGAGAAAACCATATATCTTGAGTCTGGTTGCATTGTTGCCGATATATGTAAAAAAAAACTTAGAATAAAAAAATCCCTACCATGACCCATATTTTTTGGGCATGTAACCAGAAACAAACCTTTTTTTTGTTTAGGCCTTACTTTCAGTTGAACAGTAATTATATACTTGTTGTGGTGGATGTTTTACTTAATAATTTCTTTGAAGGCTGACTATTTGTTTATGTTTTTTGATAATTGCACACTTTAAATATAATCATTAATTATTCTGCTATGTGGTGGCTTAACAAAATCCTCCTGTTTTTCTTTAGGAACGAGAACAAAATGATTTTGTACGTGCTGAGCTAAGGAAGGAATTAGCTGAATCTAACCTTGCTCTTAGTGAGGCAAGATCTTTATTGTCTGCAACAGAAAGACAAGCAAAACATACGAGAGATAGTCTAGAAGCCGATGTACGAGAACTACAACATAAAATATATCTTCTAGAGGTACATAATTAATCGTTTGATACCTGATTTATTATAATTAAAACGAGATATTCTTCTGCTGGTTTGATCAGTGAGGCCCCGTTATCATGATATTAAAATACTGGTTGAATCTATGAGACCTTCATTATGACCTTATCAGACTGGTTAAATCCAGGAGGCCTCCATATTGATATAATACTGGTTATAATCTAATCTTTTATAATATCTTTGATACCTCTATACTGATATTATAACACTGGCTGAGTGTACTGTTATTCACACTTATTAGTTATCAATGTTTACAGAAGGAGAAAGGTATGCATGAAGACGAGTATCAGAAAAAACTTACAGACAAGGTAAATAGTTGTAAATATTGATTTCAAGTATATCTGTGTTATTTTAAAGGCTGAATTCATCATCTGAATTAATTAATGTACTACATTGATGTGTTGTTAAAGTGTATTCAGTTACTTCACCACTAGTTTTTGTTGCTTTCTGATCATTTACCGTTGCTTTGTATTTAACTGTAAGTGTTTTAATGTACTATATCTTATTTTTGAGAGATAATTGTTAAGACTTTCTTTATGTAATTTAGGAGTTGGAAGATTTGCAGTCCTTACAGACGGAGAATGAAAATTTAGTGAAGAAATGCAAGGTACTTGTTTCATTTTATCTCACTGACTACAGGTCTTGTTTTCACAGGTGAGGGAAGGGGCTTTTTTCTTAAGTTTGAGGAAAGATAACATATTTTTGCAAAAAGGGGAAGAAAAAACTTGATTTAAACTGAATTTTAGGGGAAAACTGAGTGGAAGATGCCTATAAACAGCCCTTGCTGTAAATGGAAAAATCGTGGTTTGTGTTGTATACATGCATCACGTTCTAGATATACCTAGATATTATTGCTGTAAATAGACCATTATTTGGTGTGTATTGTATGAATATTACTTTACAATGTTTTGTTTTGCATCCAGTATCACCGCAGCATAATTTTACTGTTTACAGGAACTTGAAGTGAAGATGTCCAGTACACAGCGGGAGAAAGCTGCCAGTCTAATGGAGAAACAACTCTTGAAGGAATCTTTGGCTCAAAAAGAAAATCAGTGTCAACTTGAATCCCAGGTCTGTTACGCTTTGTGTGTTTCTCCCATTTTTGTTCACAATATTTATCAATTAACATGCATTTAGTCAATAACATTAAATCATATAATAAATGTAAAGAAACTTCCAAAGATTGAATTGATCGTTTAGAGAAGTCATGAAATACAATAAATTCACCTACAGATATATTACACAGGGTAGGGCAGTGATTTTTTGTTTTGCAATTTTGGGACAGTGTCTAGGTCCAGTCCAATTGGGCAAAAATGCTTGGTGCGATGCCTAAATTGGGAACTTTTAGGTTGGGAATTGGGAAAAAATGTCTTTATTTTTAATTGGAAAGGATCCGTTTACCAGACCCAAACAAGACAGGAAAAAAATTGTTGTGGGAAACATCAATGAGTGTGCATGGAACTTGAAGTTCTAATTATGTATTGCTTTACTTTGTAGAGAGTAGAAAAACTTCGAGGTATATGTGGTGAACTTGAAGCACAAATTAAAGATCTTGAAGTTATCCAAGCAGAAAGTGAAGCCCGTGAAGCTGAATGGAACAAAACAAGACTTGTATATGAAAAGGCTGTAGAAGAAAGAGAGAATGATCTTGAAGGAGCTAACCAGAGATTAAATGTTCTCAAACAATTCAGGTAGATTTTTAACTAGTAGAGCATTTTAATGCCAGGGTTTTAATGTTTGGCTTAAATTTATTGAAATGTTTGCTTCTTTGGTTGGCCAACATGTTCTGGTCTTAATGCATTCAGGAAAGTTTCTGAGAAATGTGGCGACTTAGAGGATTTTATTGTTTCATATGTCACCAATCATTATTAGTTAATACGCAAATCTCTCACCTCACTTCAGTGTGATATCCAGAATTGAATGTTAATTGCTTTGATAAGACTAACTGTATTTAATGTTGTTATTACAGTAAAACTGATATTTTTGTTTTTAAAACATTGATCATCTTTTTGTATGATTCATATACTTCATATGTGGAAAACAATGTTACGAATTTCACTTGTGTAATTTTGGAAACATTGCCAATTTGTAAAGCAAAATTAATGGCGATTTATTAAAGATATTTAATTGCTTACTTAAATTTTCTGATCAGATGTAATTTGATTGTATATTATTAGACAAAACTCCCAAGAGATGGCTCAGTCTGTGAAGCAACAATTACAGACTGTCAAAGACAAACATAAGGCAGAAATGGATGCTCTCAAGCAGGAACTGTATGATGTCCGCACAGACGCTAAGAAAAATGTTTCCAGGGTAACAAAGCTACTGGTTAATTATGGTCATGAATGGTGGTTTATAAATTGTTGCAGACCTTTTTTTAAGCCATTTTTGGGGCCGGTATTTGTCCCAGTTCCCAAGTAAAAAAGTTTATATTTTTCTCTTATTGGATGACAAAAAAAATTTCACCATAATTTAAAAAAATGAAAATATTCTATAATTATATACTATTTTTTCCATGGAATCAATCATGTTAAGTATTATGTTAAGTACTCCAGTAAATATAGAATCATTTAGACATAACTTTGTGTTTTATTCTATCATGATAATAAGCCTTTGATAACTCAACTTAAACCCTAACCCTTCCCCAGTTTGGTACTTCATGACGCAAATTTCCCCTATCAATGGGACTTGATACTTTTTCCCCAAAACCATAAAAAAGGGCTTGGATGTTAACTTTAAAAGTTGGTGACAGTATCTAACATTTGTTCAGTGGTTGTGGGTCTGAATTTCTTCCATATAGAGGAATCCCTATATATTCACATTCATTGAATTAGAATGCAGTATTTGTTTAAAACCAAAGTATTTGTCGTAAAAAATATAATAAGGTCTCACAGTAACAAACAACTCATATGAATAATGTTAAATGAGACACACTACCAGTACTTGTGATCCACACTTTAAATGTTTGAATTTTTGTATTACAGATTTCTGATTTAGAAATGAAAAATACCAAAATGGATACATTATTAGAACAGCAAAAAATTGTCATTGAAAATGGAGAGGAAGAGAAACGACGTTTGAAAGAAGAGGTGAATTATTTGTGAAATTTTTCTGTTCAGTAAAAGTTCCCTTAGTGACCACTTAATTATTTCAATAATCTCCATATTAGGACTAATTATTTTTAGACTAGTTTTCATATTTATATTTTGATAATGATACCCCTTTATATTAAGAGTAGAGTCCAGTCAGTTTCATTCCCAAGTGTGGACTTAATATTGAGGCTTTACTGTATTAAATAAATGCTCTAAATGATTTATTTTGTTTTTTAAGTTCTTATTTCCATCTCTTTGTTATATGTCTATTACATACAAACAAGAAAAAGAATAGTTGAGATACAAAACACATGGATTTTATTACATTTTGTATTACAGTAATTTGAAATACAATGAAACCTGTGAACAAAGGCCATCCTTGGGAAAGACAAAATGTGGTCTTTATTCACAGGTGGCCTTTACTTGGAGGTCAATTTCTTCTTAATAATTCATGCTGGTTTTTCAAAGAATGACCTACAGGGTGGTCTTTATTCACAGGTGGCTGCAAACATAGGTTAGACTGTACAGGGATATGATCCTATGTAACATCGTTAACTAACTCTTAGTAAAGTGGTTGTATAACTCCTTATTTCCAGATCAGTAAAGTCCTTACTGAGACGCAGGACGAAAAGAGGAAAAATATCAAACTTCGACAGAATCTTGAAGAAGCTGTTGACAAGTTAGAGATAATATTTGGTGAAAAGATTGATCTGGAGAATTTCACAGAGACATTACAGGTATGTATACATGTGGCTGTATAGTGTACATGTTGGCATGTGGTCAGTGTAGCTTGTAATGGTTTACTGACTCAATCATTTATCAGGCTAATACATGTAGTCTTCAGTCTAATGTTCAGCTAGTAAGTTTACAATCAACCTTTAGAGATTAATAGAAGATTTAGGAACAGTACATTTTATATTGTACTTGTAGTGATTACAAAATTTATGTACTACCAACAAATGAAAGTTTACTAGAACACAAACCAGATCCAGAATGACTTGAGGATACATGATATTAGGCCAAAAAAGACTTGTTTCTGCTACTGGCTCTGAAAAAAAACGGTGTTGGTTGGTAGGGATTTTTATTTTTATTTTGCAAAAGTATAATTTGACCAAAAAAAATTTACGGGTGGCAAAAAATAGGTTCGGTCGGGGTAGTGGAAACAAGCTATTTTTTTAAGCCTCATAATCTAAACACTAGTCTGTGAGAATGATGCGTTTGTGAACCACTAAATATTATATATTATGTAAATACTTGTATGTAATACAGTATGTAATCAGAATAGTAATCAGACTTTGGTTTTATATATATACACACAGAGATATTAAAGCGTGTAGTACTCAGGTTAGTTTAATTCTCATACAATTATTTTGTAATAGAAGATCATTTCTAGTTGTATGTTATGCCTTCACACGATATAATGATACAACCACTTTAAGAATCCTTTCCACATTACTAAGCACATGTGTATAGTGTATATAACTTTAACTTCTGCTGAATATAATATACATATAGTATTCCTTATCTGGGTGAGGGGAACGTTCAGTAGATTGGAATGGTGTACAGATGAAAGTATGCGTGATATAGATAACCATATACATGTTAACATCTTATGTAGGGGTTACATTTCCTGGAGAAGTATAGATTTGAGAGTACCATTGATCAACAGATGAAATTGATCGATTATTTACAAGTTCTCTGGCAGGAAAGTGTGAACAAAAAGAAAAAGGTATTCATTCTCTTCTATTCTTGTATTTTGTTTAAGTACATACACAAGGATATAAATGCAGTCTATATAGATAAATACAGTCTGTCTTTCGGTCTGCCCTTCATATTTGTTTGTCATGATAATGTCTCCAGAACTAGGGAAGATTCATTCGTGGATTATGATAAGAGGAAGTGTAGAATGTAAAATTAAAAACTGTGTTAAAAGTCATTTTTGTATCTCTTGTCTTTAGTACTTGAAGTGGAATTATTTATTGAACAAAATGAAACTTGATGTGATGGTTAATAAGTGTTGAGTGAACATGCTGAAAACAAGCTATAAAATGTCTGGTATAATTGTCAAATTATGGTATAATTGTAAAATAATAGTACAATTGTCAAATTACGGTATAATTGTAAAATAATTGTACAATTGTCAAATTATGGTATGATTGTAAAATAATGGTACAATTGTCAAATTATCTTACTTTTTACTTCCAGGTATTTTGTTTATACATTAATTCATACATACTGGGTTGAATGTGAACAATGTTATCAGTTTTGACAAAGTAATAATAGGCAAGGAAAATGCATGAATATTACATAGTATTTTATATTAAAAAAGTGTAGCTCCAAATGACTGTATTACTGAGTAAATCCCAGTAGATAATAGATCTATCTCAGTCTTGTACAATGGAGCAATATTACAATAGTTTGTATTTTTATTCTTGATGCAATTGAAGGCTGATATTTTCGTATTAGTTTAAAACTTTTGACAGTTTTGGAATGTTGTGTCCTTTTTAATATTTTGTTGTATCTCTTGTTTTATTACAAACCTTTTACTATTTAGACAGCTTTACTTATTTAGCAGAAATATTTATTTATATTGTAATTTTAAGACCCCAGTTAAAGATGGTAGTTACAGGGTAAGTATGTATACATGTATTTGGTGTATGGTCGTGTATATAAACTAGTGTACTGCTTGCTTATTGGTGGGACAGCACTATTGGGAGTAACATAACGCTTTAATAATGCCATTGTCAACCATTGTCTACCATTGTCTACCCCATTGTACTTGTATACATGGAAGTGAATTTATTATACTGACTGAAGAACAAAATGTTATTTTAGTTTCAATTTTTAATTTTACCAATCCATTTGTTTTAATTTCCACTTTTTGTTCTAATAAATTCAGAAATCCATAAATAAAGAAATGCTTGTATCAAATTATTCTATGCTAAAAATTTAAGCCCAGTCCTGTTAAAGTTCATCATAACAAAATAAAAACAAGTTCACTTATGTATTATTTTGGCTGTCTGTGTAGAATTATTTCATAAAAAATCATATTGAAATACAAATCTTTTGTTGACATAAAGATTTCTTTTTAAGCTTACTTTTTGTTCTTACATTGGTTTTGTTATGATGTATTTAACAACTGAAATGAAGGAGAATAGTAAGTCTGTGAAATTTAAATTAGGACATGTAATTAATGAAGATGGCCATGTGAACTTTAAATTAAACCGAAAATGAGTTTGACTCGTATAACTTATTGATGTGCATATTCTATTTAGGTCTAAAGTTTTTTTTATACTTATTTACAGTCATTTTTGTATATGGTATCCATAAATTCATATTAGAAAGTTTTTGTTTTGATATTATTTTATCATTAAAAAGTTCACAACAAAGATGGGAACTTAGATAACTTGTTTGGTTTCAGATTTTTTCAGGACAGAATTATCTGTCATTACTTGTTTATAAGTATCAATGTTTTCTTAATTTAATTACTGGAAGACTTTACACATGTTCATTGCTGCTTTTTAGGTGGATAAATTCTTATTAAACTGCTTATGTAAAGATAATTGACTGTTAAGAGTTTTACCTATAATTTCATATTTAAATATTACTGATATATACATTACATATATATTTGTATGTTTCATGTACATATGTATTTTATATCTAGATTTCGTTGTAGTGTTACTTGTAAACTGGTCATATGTATGATCTTTGTACAAAATGGATGAAGGATTTTTATCAGTGTTTTAATGTTGCTTTTCTCATTTACTGTCTAATGTTAACAGATACAAAACATTTTTAAAATCAGACAACAATAGTAATGCATTCTGCATCTATTTTTATGGCAGATGATGAATTCATTTGTCCAGTGTAAAATATGGTGAAAATTGTTTTTGTTACCATATCGTTCTAAAAACCTCTTTCAATCTGATAATGAGACCACCATATTACCAAGACTGAATTATTTTGTCCTAAATGTTGTCTTAATATCGGTGTTCTAAAGATTAATGATTCCTGAACTTGTTACAGTTATTGTGTTGTATAATATTTAAACGATTCTATCTTCATCTAGGGTGGAAAATTCTTTGGTAAAGGCAAAGATGGAATTCCTAATTTACCAATTATGGGAGATTTACAGTCAGCACTGGACCAGGAGTGTAAAAAGAACCGACAGCTACAAGAGCAGTTAGACAGACTGAGAAATGAAAACTTTACACAAGCTAATGAATGTAAGATTTTTATAAAAATACAACAAGTTGGTTTTGTAATTCAAATTCAGTGCAAATATATACAACTTTTATTTTAAGTTACCTGTAACTTTTGTTTTAGTATTTTTGTATAGTCTGTACCAAGTCATTCAGATTTTACCAGACAGTGTAAATGTTTGTTTTAGTGTTGAAAGTGAAAGGGGCCCTCAGGGAGAAGGTTGTATCAGATCCTGGCACAATGACCCCTAATATTAAAGCTGCTGTTCAAGTCCTTATACAATCCCCAACTAGTCGCATCAACCCTGCTAACTCTCTCCTGACCCCGAGTGTAAAGAAAACATCTCGTGCGATATCTTCATCTGCCCCGACTCCACAGAGAATGCACCACAAGATACCACATAGATTTGTGAATGGATTAAATACCAGAGCAACAAAATGTGCAGTGTGTCTTGGTAGTGTCCCTTTTGTTAAACAAGCTGCAAAATGTCAAGGTTAGTGTACATAACTCTCGTATAAACATTAAATGTCAGAGTTTTACATTTATATATATTACTAGTTACTACAAGCTTCCGGAAAGTTGTCAGACTATCAGACATGTGTGATGTCAAATTTCAAGCTGGTCCAATTACGTTTCAGCAAGTACTGGACCATATATCTGGTAGTGGGGCAAGATTTACAGCATTTATCACTTATTTATGATATATTCAGTCAGACAAATTTTCATTTGGTCAGACAGAAATTCTAACTTTGCTTGACCAAATGTCAGCAAGTATTCCAGCTGTTTCGAGAAGCCTTCTAGTAGTTACTACAAATGAAAATCGATACTTAGTTATAAGTAAATCGTTTCTCATCCTCATATCAATCTGTTACATAGGTGATAGTCCTTCACTATAGTATACAACACAAGTTCTAGATATGTTCAGTAAATTAAGCACAAATTTTGGAACTGTGCTGTAAACTGTATAACAAGTGCGGGACCTACGATGTCGAATCTCATTTCTTTTATGTGCTTTAAATACATGTGTATCTTTTTATTGTTTGTTAACAGAATGTTCAATGGTATGTCACGTTAAATGTGTGGATTCCGTAGAAGCTACCTGTGGTTTACCAACAGAATATATCAAGCATTTTACATCTATCATGGAAAGATCTTCACCAGCTTGTAAAGATAAAATATCTACCAATGTTGATGATAATGAGACTGATGTCATAAAGATGGAGGGATGGCTGAAAATTCCTAAGTTTGTATTTTTATGGTTCACTTGACTGATACCAGCAAACCATGAAGTATAATGAAACGTTTTCATTAAAACACATGATTGTCAAACTTTTTTTATGTTTCAAGAGTTTGTTATAGATAATAGAGAGCTAACCTACTATAATAACATAAGACTTATTTCCTCTACTGGAAGAGATACAATCTCACATCTATCCAACATCTCTCTGTTTTTCCTTGTTTGTTAAAATTGCACCTTAACTGAAATGTATTCTGGATGAAAACATTGGTGTAAGATGTTGGGTAATATTTTATTTTCTATTATTACTGTTGTATATTAGGAACTCAAAACAGACTGGTTGGGAAAAGCGTTGGTGTAAGATGGAAGGAAATATTCTGCTACTCTTCAACTCTGATTTGGATGCTAATCCTGTGGATACATTTGATTTGAGTCCACCAGAGACTGATGTAACAATACACAGTGCTATAAGTGTAGCAGAGCTCCCTAGTACTGCATCAACAGATCTACCTTGTGTGCTTAGACTAGAGCACGAACCTTTGACAACATGTTGGCCAGGAAGGTAAATGATCATGATTGTAGTTAGAGAATTACCTGTTGTGGGATATTTAATGGTTATAATCTGTCTTATCTACACAACATTTTGTAAATTTGTTGATTTACTCCAAAATTGACGCATATATTACAATTATTCCCTTATTATAATTCTATGAGGTATCTCCCAAAATTTGTCAAGCCTCACATTCTCTTGTGTTATAGGATTATGTATACTCATATTGTCATGTATATGTTCTGACTTGAGAATAAACAGAATTTTATATTTTTCTATCGCATTCTAATACAGTGTGAACTTTTATAGTTATCACAGTCTAGTTATTTATGAAGTATCTTGGATTTATTGTCCGACACTTGGAAATGTATCAAATTTGATGAGACTGTGATAAAATATTAACAAACTGGTCTGATGTGAGGTTACCACACATGCTCTAATTTTGTTCCTTCATTTGAATTATTACACTTCAACTTATGGTTGTTTTTTTGTCATCATTGTAACTTGGTAATTACAATTTTCTAAAACTTCAGAGTCCTGTATTTGATGGCGTCAAACTTTATTGAGAAACAACGTTGGGTCGCTTGTTTGGAGGCAGCTATTAGAAGTCTTCAGAAACACGACGGTGTTCGTAGATCAGTACGTAATCTTATACATTTGTATGTCGTGATATTAGATGGAATTATTTATTTGTTTACTTTGTTATCATAAATTAAGACTAAAAACAACAGTTTAAACATGACAAGATCAAAGTTTTTTATGTGTGATTTTTTTCATTTTTAGTCAAACATTTTATGTAAAATACTAACTGAAATTATCAACTGTCATTTATTTTTATAACATGTATAAATTTGTAATCAGACATTCCAATATTTGATCATGATAATTTTGAGATGAAAACAGTACAAAATTTGTGACAAGACATTGTTATTAGACTTTTATGGAGAGTTTACAATTTCTACATGTGTATTTAAATGTGTTTCCATATTTCTGTGTATTAGAAACTCCAGGTGACCAATCTGTTGGAACTGACTGGCAATCAAAGATTAGAACTGAATTGCTCTTTACTTCTCAGTAAACAGGTAAATTCTTACAATCTGTCTGCTTGATATTCTGCTATGGTGTATTGATAATAATTCTTCATGTCTATATATATATATATTTAAAATCCAGTTCAGTTTATAATTAATTTATATATATAGATTAATTATAAACTGATCTGAATTTTAAAATGCACAAAAACGTTTAAAAACATTATTTAAAATAATAGAAAACTGTATTATTATTTCTATGAATTTTGTTTTCTATTATTTTAAGTAATGTTTTTAAATGTTTTTGCGCATTTGAAAATCAGTATATATAAGTAATGAGGGATCTTTTAAGACTTAAAGCTTTATCAGACTAGAGAGCATATAATTTTTTTATGATTATTATCAGTATTTACTTGAGTCCTCTTAATATTTGATCATCTTTCATAGTACTTTTGTTCAGGTTCTATGATTTATTTTATGATTAATATCAGTATTTACTTGAGTCCTCTTAATATTTGATCATCTTTCTTAGTACTTTTGTTCAGGTTCTATGATTTATTTTATGATTAATATCAGTATTTACTTGAGTCCTCTTAATATTTGATCATCTTTCTTAGTACTTTTGTTCAGGTTCTATGATTTATTTTATGATTAATATCAGTATTTACTTGAGTCCTCTTAATATTTGATCATCTTTCTTAGTACTTTTGTTCATGGTCTATGATTTATTTTCAACAAGTACATATTATATATATGTTTGACAGCTGACGTTGCTAGGCGCTGATGAGGGGTTATTTGCAGTTAACGTCTACAGAGACCCGCCTGTTATAACCAAACTGAACCAGTTTGAGAGTGTCTATCAAATGAAATACGTTCCCCAGCTTGGTCTCATCATACTTGTATCAGGTGTGTTGTGTATTGCTGTATTACTTGTGATCTATTCAAAACTTTACACTGATTTCGTTATCTTGAAGTGATTCAATAAATCTGTACAAATCCATACAAATCCATATTTTACAACTGGATATATCCTCACATGACTGCATGTACTGTATAGTCATCTGTGTATATCTGGTCATCCAGTGTTTAACTGACTATAAACCTAGTATATACTGTAACTTTTATGGTACAGGTGCCATCCTTATTGTAGTAAATTAAGCCGCAAATCTATGAAAAAGGACATGAAATCATGATCTATAAGTTTTAGCTCTTCTGTTTTTAAGAATGTCAAGCTATTATGAATGCTGGGTCGTCGTCATTGTGCAAAATCTTTAATGTAGCCCATTACTCAAACACTTAAAGATATCAAAATGAAACTTGGAATACTTGATTATCAGGACAAGGTGTAGTTGCAAGACAAGAGGAATTATTCTAAAAGCTATTTTTTGGAGTTATATCCCTTTTTAACTTAGAATTTTGATCATTAAATGGATTAGCTTATTATATGGAATGATGTAAAACAGACAAGCGTTGATGTTGCTCTGTAGAGTTCTAGTTTTATTTAAGACTGACAGAAATTGACAGTGCTCCAGAGAAACTGAAGATGAAAAGTTCTGGTCCTAATTTGGTAGGTTTTAATATACGTTTCAGGTAAAGACCGAAAAGTTTTAACCATAGACAAGATGTTAATCCAGTTACGACTGGGACAATCTAACGGTGAGGAAACAAAACCAGTACATTATAACACTGTAGAAGACGTGATAGGTTGTACTGTACTTGATGTCGGCATCTGGAATGATTCTGTGTATATGTGTGTTGGAATGACAGACAAAGTGGTTATTATGAAATATAACTTGGATGTTAAAATGTTCTGCGTCAGAAAGGTAAATGCAAGCATTTTATTACATGATCAGTCATTTGTGATTGTTACAAGTTTATCTGATGTGGATTGTCAGTACTGGCTAGAATATATCAGGTTGAAAATACAGACATTAATGACTGTATATAAGTAATGAGATTATACAAATTGTGATATGAATGAAGTTGTATGATGTATCAGGACACATCATAGAGAATAGTACTCATTGTTACAGTATTTATTCTTTAATAAAATACTTTATAATTACAAAAATTCTGACCTACCAGAACAAAATTAACAACATTACAATATCTTCAAATAGTTAACAAAATGGTAACAAAATGTATGTCATGAATAAGTGAAAGAACATGGCCATATCAGACTCTTTTCCAAAATGATTCATTTGTCAACAACATCTAGATCTTTTTTGTTACATGGAGTATTACATGGAAACCAGAATGACAGAATGGTATTTCTAATTTCATATAAATCATTGATATTAATACCAGGCTATCTAGCCACACATGCATCTGTGAATTAATAAATTGTTGCACCTCTGTTGTATATATATTTATACATTGATATCACATGTTTAAATTTTGACACAATTTTATTATGACATACTGCATCATTGCAAATATTCCCTTACATATTTCAGGATGTGATTTATGGAATAGTAACTTTTATAGTGATGATATAAATGTACACAATATATGTCCATGATTTCTCAAACAATAAACATTTTTTTGTAATATGGTACACTTCACAGGAGTTGTCAGTGGATGAACCGTGCAGCTGTGTGTGTATGGCTGATAGTTTTGTTATTGTTGGTACTGACAGATTCTACAAGATTAACCTGGATCATCCGAGTCTCACAGGTATACTGGACATATTTGTTATATATATATTATAGCATGTGTCTGTTTGGCTAAGTGTGAACTAATTAAATTGATTGGTTTTAAGACAGATTAAATATGTTACAATTCTTATTCTCTTCATGAAGAAGCCTTCATGAATTATAAACAGTTCATACCTTAACTAAGTTATCCTTTGATAATATCACTTATAAAATGTGTAAGTGATAAAATAATATTTCCTGTTAAAACAAGACAATCCATTACTATGTATATTCATGTCATTCATATTTCAATTTACTTTAGTTATTCTGTTTTTCCTTCAGAATTTGTTGACAAGAAAGATAACTCTCTAGTATTTGCAGCATTTGGTGCTGCTACACACAAGAGTTATCCTCTCGCTGTTGTACAAGTGTCACCAAGTGGACTTCCTCTAGAATACTTGTTATGTTTTCATGGTAACTTGTTTATTCTGTCATACGTACCAAATTTCAGACATGTGAAGTACAGATAAGCCTAGTACTTGTGATATTTAGTTTTAGGAATATTTGTTGTAGTAATGTTGTCAAATAAATTAAATCTTTGAAATATTTCCTAAAATAGTCAGTAATATTTACTGGTATATTTTGATCTTTTTCATAGATTGTCACTTAATATTTGTTTAGTGTTATTCACTTGCTCTTCATTTTAATACTTTGTTGTTTTTTTTTGCAAAGTCTTTTGATGAAAGGTTTGATACAACTGTAAAATTTGAACTTCATAGATGATAGATTTTAAAGGACTTTACAGATTTATCTCGATTTGATGGAAGATTGCTGTATTTCTTGCCAGTATCATAGTTTGGTACTGATGTTCATGTAAGTAATGTGTGTATTATATATTTTAGAGTTTGGTGTATACGTTGACAGCAAGGGAAGAAGAAGCAGGCCAGCAGATATGAAGTGGAGTTGTCTGCCCTTGTCATTTGGTTAGTTCGCCAGCAGATTTGTACCTTTCCTCACGGTTCTGTATTGCAGCCTGCAGTTTTGTACCTTTCCTCACAGTTCTGTATTGCATTAACGCATATTGCTACAACTTCTGTTTCACAGAACATAAAAATTAGATGCCACATGATTAACTTATTCTAAATGTATAGAAAACATCAGCTTTAATATTGATAGATCAAAACTTGAATCAGAGAATTGTTTGATAGTTCCTATCATATCCACAACATGGTTATATTGTGTGTGTCAATTTTACTAAAACAAATGATTTTTTCCTTTCAGCGTACAAAGAACCATTCCTGTATATCACATATTTCCACAGTGTACAAGCTATTACAGTACCAGCTTGTAAAGAGGAAATCAGGTAATACTAGATAATACATTCATATTGTGTCTCTCTGTTGTACATTTACTTACATGTTTTTTTCTTCTATAGCTTGGGCTGTTTATAAGCATCTTCCCCTCAGGAAAAATATTTAGAATCATGCAGTTTTTCCCTTAAAATTCATTTATATCAAGTTCTCTCTTCCCCTTCTTGCAAAAATACCATGTTTTAACCCAGATTAAGGAAAAGGCCTCTTCCCTACCTGTTAAAAAAACCATGACTTGCTCTAAATAGCAAATTCATGTGTTTATTGTAAAGAATTTTTTATAAGAAAATCTTTATTCAACATGTGTTTGCATGATTTGTAAAATGCATAATTTACTGAGTTGATAGTGAAATTAGAAAGTCTTTGTAGATGCTTTGTACAGTAAATTAACTCTTTGATGTGGTATATTGTGGTAGTACATAATTTTGTTAAATTTTAGGGGACGACAGACATCCGTAGACTTGACATGTCCCCGATATTTAGGTCCATCTTTAGAGCATGGTTCAGTGTACGTAGCATCAGGAAGTGGGAGAAATACAGACCTGCTTTGTTTAAAAGGGAAAGATGGATTATTTGTTGAACCTGTGGGAAAAGAAAACAGAGACTGGTAATGTTTTCATTTTTACTCATTTGTTTTGTTCCATTTATTTTCCTACTACAGTTTTTATAGTTTGAAGTGATGATATTCACATACAAATCGTAGTTATTTAAACTTTGTCAGTAAAACAATCAATTTGGAAAACATGCTTGCATGCTCCTAATAATAGCATATCCTCCATTGTATCAAATATAATTAAGTTTTGTAGATTGTTAATAGAAGATATATATTTTTACACAAATCTGTAATTTTGAGTTCTCCAAATCAAGCTAGTCGTGTATGAGTTTATTTCTTTGTATGCAGCTAAGTTCAATTACTTTACATGACTTGTTAGATGAGCAGACACACACAAACTCTTAGTTCCATAAAGACAATCACATAGAAATACATTTTGTGTTTTGACCTTAGCTTCAACAAGTATATATATACTTTATAATGGAATCATATGTGGGATTCTATATCACTGTCTGACTGTTGTACACCTTGTACTGAGTAATCATGTGCTTATATCATCTTACAGCATTGTGTATCAATATTCTATCCTTCTGTCTGAAGTTTGGTGATGAAAGTTGTAACAGAGATTATCAAGTTCACTATTTTGTTTACTATTCTTTGTATTCCAGTACAAGGTCCAGCTCAAAGAAATCAGGCAATCGTACAGCAAGTCAAAGACAAGCAAGTCCTTCAAAAGGAAAATCTTATTCATCAGCCAAGTATAAATCTGGGAAACTTTGTCGTAAACTTTCTCTCACATCCGTTGACAGTAACAGCAGCATATCGTCTACATCCACTGTGTCAAGTTACGGTAGTACACAAACTGATGTATGAAGCAGAATTTTGTACTGTGTGAATCTGTCATACTTGGTGCTAGGTTAATGTGTTGTCGAGTTGTTCAAATAGAGCAGGTTTTGAGAGAATATGTGTGAATCTGCCAGAATTTCTTTTATGTTGTACATTAGTTTTACAATTGTCCACATTTTGTTTTGCTTTGTATGAACAAGATTTACGCGAGTTGATTTATATAAATGGCATTATTTTATAATTTACTATCAAGCATTGTTTGGGCCATCTTTTGGCATCTGCAGTGTTCACTCATTAAAAATAACATATCTGCTAATCAACCTGTATAATTTGAAAGTTTTGATGTAGTTTCCACGTCACTCTTCCTGAATGCTACACTTAGAATCTATGTATTTATTTTATTTAGTTTTTGTAGAGACTTGTATGTAATATAAAATATGCACAACAGGACGTTCTATTGATCTAGATGAATCAATTCAATACTTTATTTTCTGATGATATCTTACTGTGCGTGCCATAACCTTAATCAACAAACTATGGTCCTTGTAGTTTCAAAGAAAAACAAACATAGTAAGTTACTGTTGTTTTAAATCCTTTACCTTCCCTGTACATTTTCCTACATACAAATACACAATTTCCTCTCACATTGTTGTTTTATAAATTATTATTTATTATTTCTCTTAACACATTACTTTTTTATATATAAAACTGTGAGCACGATTTTCCAATTAACACACTTAATCTTTATTATTTTTTATCATTTAAATTGAAATAAATCCTCTATTTTTCTTTGGCAACTTAAGAAATATACAGATTACTGTTTTTTCACTTAAATGTAATTGTGTAATGATTGAGGATTAGTCATGTTTGTTGTATCAATTCATCTTTTTTGTTTACATTGGATAAAAACTACATTAGTATTTAATTGCATTAAACATGTGTGTCTTAGTTTATATTGAATGTAAGTTTACATGTATCCCATAAGACAAAAATACATCAATAAAACACATAATTGTTGTCATCTTTAACTTAACATTGATGTTTCTACTTGTTCTTCTAGACAATAATTTGTTACAACATTCTGTAAAAAAAAGAGAAGCTAAAATCAAAACATAGAATGTTTTAGTTCTAGAGCAGGCACAGTTTTTGCTAGTCGTCAAAAGTTGAGGGTAAAGAATGACACATGGCTGATGATAATTTGAAGAGTCAACAAAATTTCTTTCTAATTTTATTGTACATTTGACCCTTTGGAACAAATTCTCAAGAGTCAAAAGCTTTATTTTACTGATTGCAAGAATCAAAATGCTGTTTTAAATATTAAGTGAAATCCTTGGCAGGTTGTAGTTCATGTAGAAAATACATAGGAAATAGTTAACAAAAGGGAGTCCAAGAGGTAGCTGTTAATGACTCACAACAAGTGATGTTTTATTTCTACATTATAATGTCCAGCAAATATTTAGTCTGTTGTCCTTGGTTCCAAATAAACCTTTAGGAGGTTCAAATGTAACAGCTGTCGTCTTCATCTTCTTACTACACTCCTTCTCAAACAACTGAAAATAAAACCGAAGTCAAACATTCTAAGCATTCATCGGAGACACCTAGGTATAACATTAATTTAAAGCATTCATCGGAGACACCTAGATATAACATTAATTTAAAGCATTCATCGGAGACACCTAGATATAACATTAATTTAAAGCATTCATCGGAGACACCTAGATATAACATTAATTTAAAGCATTCATCGGAGACACCTAGAAATAACATTAATTTAAAGCATTCATCAGAGACACCTAGGTATAACATTAATTTAAAGGTATAACATTAATTTAAAGCATTCATCGGAGACACCTAGGTATAACATTAATTTAAAGGTATAACATTAATTTAAAGCATTCATCGGAGACACCTAGATATAACATTAATTTAAAGCATTCATCGGAGACACCTAGATATAACATTAATTTAAAGCATTCATCGGAGACACCTAGATATAACATTAATTTAACGCATTCATCGGAGACACCTAGATATAACATTAATTTAAAGTATTCATCGGAGACACCTAGATATAACATTAATACCATCAATAACAACAACATGGTTATAACACAAAGACGGTTAAAATTAGGGGTTATTTGTAAATTTTAAACATGGATAATTATGACAGTACATGTGTGTACATTTTCTTTCATTAATTCATGGGCATACTGAAATATCTAACTGCATATAAATTCTACTGCAAACTTGTGATATTTGTTACGTATCATATGATGTATACATTATGTGCATAGATTACATTAGCCCTTTTAAAACTGAGATTAGAAGTATGGATCTAGATGTTATAAATAAGTTTTAAACATGAAATGTATAATGTTATAATACAGTGCTGGCTGTAAAGGGTGTGGAAATATGTTTACAACTCATGACAGACCAATATGTAGTTATGTCTACATTAATGAGTTATCACTTACATCACCAGGCGTTGTATCTAACTTTTCAGATAAGTCCATTTCCATGTCAGGAATATCTCCATGCTCGATTTTCTTTGTCAACTTGATAACATCAGGGTGATAATGGTTCTGTAATGTCTGAAGTAATGTAGAAGTGAATGACAGCGTGTTCCACAGTACAAGAATGTCGAAGTAACTGGACTCGTAGGTGGAGATACAAAGTATACAATAGAAGAATATAGCTACTGTAACTTGATTCCAGTCTAAACCAATGTGACAATCAAATACTCCGACATTCATATAGCTTTTATTCAAAAACAAATGTCCCCCATTCCAGAATTGATTATTTAGTAAGAAAAATTTATAAAAAACGAGTCATTATGAAGAACATGGATTATCATTAGAGATGACAATTATCAAGAAATATACATCAATATGGTTTTTGCTAAATTCAAGTTTGTTAACACATAAGATGATTAAATAGTAACATGATATAAATATCATACCTTTAGCTCCCACAGACAAGATTCTAAAGCTCGGCATTTAGCAGGATCTGGTTCATTATGATCATATGGATCTTCAGCAAAGTCTGTTAATGAATCACACAATTATTAATTATGAATACACTTATATATATTCCTACGACACAATACACCAAACAATGATAGTTTAACCCTTTGTCTCATAATACCGCATTTCCTCGCATCTGAAGCAGAGGAAGTGTAACCAAGTGTAACAGACTGTGATTAACACCTGACACTTTTTATAGGCATAAAAAATGGCAAAAATTTTGTTTCCAATGAATCAGAATTTAACAAACATCAACTACAGTCGAACCTGTGTTTGCGGTCACCTTTGAATAAAGACCAACCCATGACTAAGGCCATACTTTGAAAAACCATCACAGATTATTTAGATCAATCTGACCACTGAATAAAGACCATCAGTCAATAAAGGCCACATTTTGTCTTTCCCAAGGGTGGCCTTTGTTCACCGGTTCGACTGTACATATACATACGATTAGAAATAATGATTTACCCATTTCTCTGTCAGGACGATGTATCAGTTGTTTACATGTAGGATGACGTATGATAAGGTTTATGATTAAAGCAACAGAGATAAGTAGACCAGATGGTGGAGCGGACAGAGAGATTCGAGCCAATCTTTTAATGAATGCAGCCACAAGGTAAGACGGTAAATGACTGAAATACACAATACAGAGAATGTCATGTTACAAAAGGCAATAATTAGAATGTATTTTTGCATCTCCAAGATATATGTCATTGTGAATATCTAATCTTTCAACATAAGAATATATAAATCTTTTAAAACATAAATTGCATAGTTTAAATGGAGCTTAACAAAGAGAAAGAGTCATTATACAACTAAGATGAAATTAAAATCATATTCCTTATTAAAAATGAAACACAACATATCAGATAAAATTTATTATATATTATTAAGTGTTTACCTTGAAGATAAGAATAAATCAGCCAAATGGAAGAATCTAGCTTTATACTTCACATGAAACACTGAAGGTTCAAATAATGCGTACAATCTGGGGTAAAAATCTGGATAATGTCTGAAACAAACAGTCATAGTTATCAAAATTGTTGCCATATCAACCAAGAAAGAAAACAAATTTTACTCTTCAAAAGAAGTTCATAAACAAAGTACAGTATAACCCCTGAAAACTGGACCACTTCCGGACTGGGCCAAATGTCTGGTTTCCTGAGAATTCTTGTTTTCAGAGAACTTCTGATTATATGAGACGAAAACCGGGACTTGAAAAATCATCCGATTTTCAGGGTGTCCGGTTTTCAGGGGTTTAAGTGTATTAGATGATCATAAGTATTAGTATCGTTTTCTACAAGAATGTAATAATCTAGTTGTAAGAAAGAAGATCCATCAAGCTTAGGGACGTTCTTATTGAATCCAGATATTTACCTACAGAACAATCTTAGTTCATTAAAACAGACAATAATGTATACACACTGTTCACCACATATATATAAGCATTGGTATCATTAAAAGAAGCGGTATATTTCACAAATACTTACAAATTATGTTTCTGTATGAGAATAAACAATCCATTCATGGCAAGTAGACTGATAGCTCCACCTAGAAAACAATAAATTAAAACTTCAGACACCTGAAACTCCTGGAGGCAGAAGTGCTTCCATGAAAATTTATCATAATATATTGATGTTCATTCCCCTAATTTGAGTGCCAACACAGGCATGCATTCAATTGTACACAGAAATTTGAATATGGGGCACTCAGTAAATCTTGAATTGTTTTTTGATAAATTAATTTCAAAAAACAATAAATACATCATGCTGTCTTGAAATTTGTATTGCCGCAATTTTTTTTATTGGTCAAAATGAAAATAAAGCATTCAATGGGTTAGAATTTCATCCTGCAAACAAAAAGTGATTAGCAATCTTCTCATCCAAGTGATGACTTAAGAAGCAAGCAAGCAAGCTCACTTTCAATTAAAATGACTATTTACTGACAGTTTCCATATGATAAAAGAAATTTATAACAATATCTTCAAATATCTTCACTGGAAGAAATCAACTTTACTTTTGTTTCAATTCAGGGTTTTCCCAATGAGTTTCTGTTTAAGGGTCCCAGGGACTTTTAATACAATATTTTAGGGTCCTTGGAGAAAAATTAAGGGTCCTAAGCATGGTATTTTCAATGACTTTATTTATGGCCACCAACATTGAACTAATTTTAGGTTTTGTTCTAAGGATAAAAATCATGAAAAAGAGAAATATATTGGTGATGTGCATCCCAGGTGTGACGCAAGGTTTTGGAAAAAAATGGGTCCCATGGCCAATTTTTTGCATCAGGATGCAGAAATCCTGCATAAGGGAAAACGCTGCAATTATCATATAAGTTCAGTTTTGAATATTGAATATTTGACAAGCATTCATTACCACACCAGAAATTTTGATGTTCACCAAATATGTACATAATTTTACACAGGCCATACACACTAAAAAAATCTACTTACCTATGCTGTATGACTCAATCAGGAAGTCACTGAGAAGTAAAGGTGAAGTAAAGTTTGGCATGATCTTCTCATGTACAATAGTCAACACTTTACGATATAACACCCCTGTCAACTGAGGATATAAAAAACAATACAAAGCTTTAAAAAACAACAAATAGACAACATAACTTTGTGTTATACTGTACGTGTTTCACTAAAAGACACCATTTTTACAACAGAAAAATGCTTTGACAAGTTAGTATAAACATTAGGTAATATGTAATCAAGATTTCCAGGAATTACCAGAAAATAATTAATCCATATATTTCACCCAAAAAAGAAAAAATATCTAATTAATGAGAAAACACTAACAAAACAATATTCAAGAAATTTTACCTTGAATTTTAAATATTCCACCCAGGCATTTGTGTATAACTTCTTGTGTTCAGTGACTGAGAATATTTTTTGAATTTCATCTGAATAACAACAAAAAAGCATAAGGTACTTTATTTAGCTTCCAAAAGAAATTGCTGCTATGTCTACATGAACCCACTTGTTGCTGGGTGACTAATATTAAATGGAAAATCAACACAAAGACCAACAAGAAAATAGTTAATAGGATAGAAAATATTTAGGCCTAAAAAAAGAAAAGGTTTGTTTCTGGTTACAAACCCCCAAAAATATTGGTCAGTAGGTAGGGATTTATCTAAATTATACCTTATTTTTTATACATATCAACAACACTGTATGGGAATATGTGCACCGCAATATTAATGAGTTGTGAAAATCACATTATAGCACTACAATTTGGATGCTGTAAAAAGTCATGAGTCAGTAGGTAAAATATTGGGTCGGAAACATACCTTTTTAAGGCCTTGTTCAGTGCACAGACAATTATAAAGACAGATGAAACAACAGAAGTATCAAACATATAATCGAAAAACATCCATTTTGTGTGTAAAGATGTTCACATGTGTATTGACTAACCTGGTTTCTGACATAAGAAATGTTTTAATCGGGTTTCTTTCTTTACAGATGGGACACTGATCATCTCTAACACACAGAATGCATTACCCAGCCATACATCAGATACTTTCTGTTAAAATATAAGTAAACAACATGTTTATGAAATAGGAAATTGAATTGATAAAGTATGAGTGCAAGATGAATACATGAGTCATTAACTGACAAACATATGATTATAAGAGTAAATTCTGAATATAGCATCCTGTAGGAAGACTTGACTTTAAACAGAGGAAGACTTGACTTTAAACAGCTGATGAAGCCTTGAACACATACATGCATGTTCCTAATACATTTATAAATACAAACCTTGTTCTGTAATTTACTCTGACACTCTTGTATCACAAGTTTTAAAGTGTAGTACCGTACGTCATCATAATCCAAATATTCTTGAAATCTGTTGATCAGCACACTGTTATCAATAGATTCTGATATTAACGACTGTAGAATATTCTGTAACATACAATACCTAGTATAAACATAACAAATATTCAGCATAAATGGTACAATACTTCAAGGGCACTTTTCTAAATTTTATTTACCTTTAAAGGTACAAACTCTAAATAATTAATAATGAATTGCCATGGAAACTGCCAAGTAATTTAGACATTACAACATTACTCACTAAAATTATAATGTATAAGGGCCACAACTGTGGTCAGTGGTTAGAGCACTGGACATGTAACCCAGAGATCCAGGTTCAAATCCTGGTTGCGGCAGGTCACACCCTTCAATGAAAATTTGGCAAAAAAATTGTTGATGTTCCTCCATATGTGGAGCAGTTACCGGCTCCTTGTAAAAGGGTAAGTTAATACTGGCTAGTATACAGTCCTGGAAAACTGGTTGGGTGAACAGGTCGTCTTATATAACAGAAAAATTGTTTAAAAACAGCGTTAAACCCCAGTGACAATGTCACATAATAACAAACAATCATAATTTACATCTGAATCCATAAAAATTTTAATATCTAAGTTATAACTAAACAAGGAAACAAACCTTGTACAATGTGAGAGAGAAATAAACACTAGTCTTGCTGCCAGCATTTAACAGATGATAAGATTCCTTCGTTAAATATTTCATCAACACAGATAATGATAGTTCCTGAATATAAACCAATTATGGAGTAATTAAAACATGCAGATAAAACATACTTAGTTCAATGTTTTGAAGTTATAACTAAAATAAATGTATAAGTAAATAACTGCAGGAAAACTGTGGACTCTCCTTGACTTGAACTCGCATGGAATCAATGACAAAAGAATAGAGATATCAACAGATTTACACTAAACACACATGATTATTTAAAGTGTATCACAATCAAATTATGACAAATGATGTTTTCATCATCACAGACTCCATCATCAGTGTTAATATCGTTAGTGTTTCTTACAGACAAAATGTCATCTAAAATGTAGGTGGTTGTAGCTTCCTTATAAGTTGGAGAGTTTAAATTGAGTATAGAACAAAAATCACATCAAATCATGCACTCAATACTTGTGATAATAAGGACATAGTCTTTTGTTTCATCTGTCTGTAGTTATCATGATTGCAAACAGCTGCCAACAAAACTATCAACCTTCATTTTTTGAAGTGTATTGTTTAAAGTGCAGTTTAGACGAATGTGATAATTTCATGCTCTGAGTTACAATGTCTCAAAAAACTGATATACTCAGTTAATAGTTAGGTGTGAAATGTGCTGTATGACTAAGAGGCTTGAAATATAAAACATTTTATGGTCAAGGATCCAGGTAACAGGTTCTAGAATCTGAGGCTGGCCTGTTTTAACCAAAAGTAGATGAACTACAGGGAACACAAAAGGGGATATGATTGAGATTGGAAACCGAATTTTAGTCAACCTGAGAGTTCAGAGCAAGCCAGTTCCAGATGGTGAGAGGAACTTGTAGACAGAGACATGCTTGATGTACATTGTTATATAATCTACTAGGTGCTGATAGCAATAATAGTATAAATTCAAGAAAACAATGGGATAGGATATATATAACATACCTGAATGTTTGATTTTGTCTGTTCTAACATTTCAAGGAGACTGTTTATTGTATCCTGGTACCTCGCTCTCAACCATGTTCTGTACTTATCCTCATTAGTCGAATCTGTATTATAAATATACAAACACAGGTGAGTGAAAAATAATCATGTTCGCTCAAATAATCAATATTTTCTTAATATGTCACAGTCAGACAAACAACCATCAAACGTTTTGAATCATAATCTGTCTATCAATATATTCAACAATAACAAGGAATGCTAGTATAAAATCATTGATTCATAAATAAGGCTAAAATTACCTAGTTATTGTCTTAACAACTACAATATTTTTCAGAATTATTCACAAAAAATGTGAAAAGGTGAAATTGTAAATGAAGTGTACCTTGTGATAGACATGCATTGAAAACATTGATTTTATGTTTGTGATGAAATGAATCCTCAGCACAGAAAAAATAGAAAGTCCCAAGTAGTTGACATTTTCCTGTAGCTTGTATCTGAATGTAAGAATGAACTTTTTTCTAAGAGAGCTTTCAGTTTTTCCAGAGGTAAAGAGAAGTACAGAAGTATTTACCTTTAGTGCCATCCATTACCATTTCACCAACTTCAATATAGTGACAGAACAACTTACTGACACTTCGTATACAACTGATGATTGTAGTCTCATCGTCATCCTGTAATATGATATGCCATATTTAACAGAATTTTCTGTAACTGCACTGGTAGGACTGAATACTGTGGATCTCAGATAAAATGAAACTATTTATATTTTAAGCACCAAAATGTCCTTCAATGATTTAAATCTAAAGCATACAGAAAATCCCAAGAAACTGCTCCGCTCCAATTAACGCCACATCACATCACTATACAGACACCATGATTTCAGATAAGTGTCCTATACTTACTCTATAATTCATCTTTTAAATGATACAACTTTAATTCTATTTTTTAGTCCCAAAGCTGGTCTTAACATTGAGGATTTCATGTAGGGATGATTTTCACTTCTGTCACTAACAGAGCTAATTACCTTCAAAATTCATCAGGTATCAATACTGAAATCAACCTAGATTGCTGCTGTATTCATCTACACAACCGACCAAACAAATTGAGAGAAGAAACAGAAAATATCTTACTTTCACTTCACCCTCTACACATAAAACACAGATTTATATGCTGTAGATGGTAGCAAAAGTATAATGTAGGACATTATAGAGCAATATATAATTATGCATTGATAAATTTACAAATCAAAATGGATTTCAAATATTTCTATTACTTTGTTTGGATTAACCTTAAGCAAGAAAAATGTAATACTAAGTAAAATTCATGGGTATGAAGCTCAAAATTGACTTTCTATCAAATTAGATCTAGATCTATGATCCAAGTTCTCACAATAATCAAATACTGTGAATGATTTACTAAGTTCTAGGTTTAACATATTAAGGGCATTTTCTTTATAATATATGAGATAAATACTGACATCTGCATGGGAGTGTATTTGGGGGAATCTACCGAACAGGACGGTTGTTTATCCGAAATGTTAATGTCCGAAATAGGTATAACAATTACATTTTCCACAGCTGAAACATAAACACGATAACATTCAAAAATACCTGAAGCTTGGAAATGATGTCTATCAGGTCATTTGCGTGTTTTCTACTACTTAAACAGTTCTCCGTTTTCTCCTTTAACTCCGAAAGAAGCTTCTTTTTCTCAGCAGTTCTCATGCTTTCCGGTTACAACAATCATTCACTCAAATGTAAACGAAATAATTTTTATAATGATAGTGCTTTTTGCCTTGATTTTCTATTAGTAAATTTATGTTGTAAAACAAAATATAGGTTATTTTAAAGTCATTTGGAATAATACTCCATATTAAATTTGAATTTCATCCAAATGTCAAAATTTTATTTCGTTCAAGTTTTTTTTATTTGATTGTGAGTCCTTGGAGTCCAGTTCAGACTGATATTTTAGTATTTACAACTACATTGCACCTAATGTGGACTGCAGTTTTTATTACAAAAAATGTATGTATCAATTGGATTAAAAGTTTTTATAAGGTCTTCCTCTCACTCTTAATCTTTCTGTCCTGTTTGCTTAAATCACTATTTCCAGGCTGACTTTGTTATAGGACTTTTATCAAGCTTAAGTTAATTAGCTGTAGTTACGTTTTATGGAAGCGAGCTTTTTCGATCATTTATCATTCAGTGCTTGACTTCAGTTTGTCTTTAACATTTTTAAAAAGATTTCAGAACCTTTCATGCTATTAGGATCCAGATTGTTAAAACATTGTACCAAAATCTAGTCTGGTTTGTCACCAGGCACATACCCAGTCTAAGTTGAAGTGGATTCAAGAATCTAATAAGTACAAAACTAGTTTAATCCCATCTCAGTCAATATTTTGATTGATTTTTATTTCTTATCAAGACCATTTTACCATCCCTATAAAATTTATACAACATATTATATTTTTGGAAAGATTATGTGGACTCCGCTGCATACTTGAGTATAGGTAGGAGTGCACCTGGTCACTCTGATAATTTGAGTTGAAAAGTTAGCTAAACTTGTGTGAGTTGTTGCATTCACAATAGAGTGGTTGACACTCTTGTGCGATACTTTGTGCCAGATCATGGCAAGCATCCGTCGATAAGGGTCCCCAAAATTCAAAGGTTGTCATCCGATAGAGTGTATTTTCAGTTAACAACTTTATGTATTGATATATATATGTAAACTTGTTGGCTTCTGATGTATATTTTATTTGTGCTGTGAAATATTCCTGGAGAAATCTAGCCTAGAAAACAACTGGAGACTTTCTGAATCAGTGTTTTGTGTCTTCAAATTTTAGACGTCTGATGCATTTTTGCATGTATCTTATTTTCATTACATGAATATCATATTTGTATAGTTGTATAGTTCAGTGTCCTGTCATTACTTTGTGGCTGCAAATTCAATTTATGAGTACTAACAGTTTTACATAAAAACATTTTGATCAATGCATTTATCAAGATTTTAAATTACTTGCATCATTTATTAGTACATGTATGTTATTGTAGTTGGTACAAAGCACATTAGACATCAGTTGATATTCAGAATGTTCTGTTTTCAGTTTTAAGATACTCTGAAACATGGGGAGTGTAGAACCGTCCTCTAGAGCGGGTGTGGCTCTTGATCTTATATTGAAGACTTTGATTTCATCTCAAGATTTCAATGATATTCAGAGCAAGAATTGGGAAGCTATCTCAAGGCTTATTCCAGGAACAACGAGTGGAATGGTTGGTTAAACTTCTCTCTGAATACCTTATTTTATATTTTTTCCCTAAAATGTAGATCAATTATACAGAAAACGCGTTTAAACAAGTAAGTTAAGTCTAAATGCTCTGATTGAGATTTTGTATTAATTGTAAATGTTTTATGTTGATAAGACAGCTATATTGATAATATTGTAGTTGAACTTATATGCATCATTAATGTATTTACTTCGTTGTTAGATTCTATTAAGTACACTACTTCAGGTTGCTAGGAGATACGAGGAACTGTTGTATAGTGGAGATGCTCTACCATATGATCAATTTGAGAAGAATATGTCTGGACAAACTGGGAGTTTACCGCCTGGATTGTCTGAATCAGATCTTAGTAAACAAAATGGTCGTCCATCATCAGCCAAACCTAAAGGTAAATCAATGAGATGGTGAATTGTATAAAATGGATACTTCAGGGCTTTTTTCACAGGTAGGGAAGGAGCCTTTGCCTTAAATTTGGAGAAAATAACACTGTATTTTTGCAAAAAAGGGGAGAAAAACTTGATGTACCTGCAAACTGAATTTTAGGGGAAAACTGCATGATTTTAAAGATTTTTCCTGAGGGAAAGATGCTTAAAATAACCCCTGCTATAGAAGGAAAAAAAACTTGTACTTGTAGGAGATCTGGGGCTGATATTTGTATGTATAGGATCAAAAGTCTTCATGTTATACTTCAAAAAGAAAATGATTCTACCTTCTGTTATCGATATCACTTTTCCATGCTCTCTGTCAGATGTTTTTGTGAGGGATGTTGGCCATTTTTTACACTTGTATATTTGAATTCTATGATATTTTTCTGTATTTTTATCTTGTCTTTAACTAACAATACTTTTTTTATGTGTGAATCATAAACTGTATTGATTTGTTATGATGAATTTGTTTCAGGTGGCAAGGATGATAAGGACACTAACAAGGATAATTCTAATGATGTACGATCTGGTGATAAAGGGTAAATTAATAACTGTGTGATTCGATTAAAGTTTTAAGAATATAAGTAGTAGAACCATTCCAGACATAAAGATCTGAAATAATATTGTACTGTATTGTAATTTCACAGAAAGCACCATGGCTATTAGAATATTGCTGAAATGATGTTGCATGTTTGTTCATGTGTTGCTGACAATCAGTGATGAATTTTTGTTCTCTGCTCATGATGTGTGTGTGGCTTATTGTTATTTCTATTGACAAGCTGATTGAGATCACCAGAAAATGTTGATTTCAGTAATGTTCAAATAAGATGAAATACACATGACATGTGTGTGTGATTATTTACACATTTTACCTAAATTTATTGGAAACTAAGTCAATTTGTAAGTATAAATGAAAAATAATAATTTTATGCCAAATTTATGCGATGGCTTCTAGAAATATCATTTGGACATCATCCTATTTGGTAAATGGAAATCTAGCTCTGTTTATGACGTGTAAATCATTTTAATATGAAACATATTTGGATCTTTTGCTACCAAATCTTTACATTATGTGGCATTATGTTAAACTTGTGTTTTTATGTTTTTATTTACACTGTTCACTCACCTGCATACTTTTATTGAGCAATACAATTTGAATGTACTTAATAGCCAAAATCCAAAATTTACAGAAAAATATGTAATGGTATACCAGTATTAAGAATATTGAAAATGTATGGAATTGAGAATTTCACATTTATAAATTGTCTTATGTAACATAATTAAATTTATGTTATGGTTTGTTTGTTCATATATTTCAGGCCAGTGATGGTGATACATGTTTGTGATGAGGCTAAAAATTGTAAGTAAATTATTTACATGTTCACGGAGATAAAATCTGTCTGAAATACTTTTTATGTTCACTGATGTGTACATTCTGTATTGAAATCATTCCCATAATAGATAAATATAATAAAATAATGTTAATCCAGCATCCCTGTAGTAAAGCTTTCTGCTGATGACATGATCCAAGGATAATACAGTGAAATTTCATTATTACGAGTATCGATATCACAAGCTTTTGACTTATCTCAAGAAGTTTTTAAAATCACATCAATATTTGTTCTAATTTGTGTATAATTTTCAACTGACAAACTAACAAAGACCTTGTTATTACAAGCACCACATTTACTTTGAACATTTAGTCTGCTCTGACAAAGAGGTTTTGCTGTAATTACAAATACTAGTAAAGATGTTTTATTATATTGTCATCAATGCAGATGTCACGCTTAATGTGTTGCTGGAGTTTATTCTCATATTTTCCTCATAATCTGTGAGACATGTACCTTGATCTAGTTAATTTTTAGATGGAATTTCATTTGTAAAAGCTATTCATTTATGAAATGATTCCAGTTTGATTATCCTTTGTAAAATAATTCTCAAATTGTGTAGTATGTACAGTATCATTTAATGTATGTATGACATTTACAATGACTAAGTCTGGTTTTCAATGTCATGATTGACCTTGTTATCTGACTTGTCTAGCAGGTTATGTCCACTGATGTTTATTGTTGCGTATTTTTACTTTTTGATTATGCATATTTTGTTAATCTTATTTACTGATGTTTATTGTTGCGTATTTTTACTTTTTGATTATGCATATTTTGTTAACCTTATTTTGTTTATTTTTAGTGAAACAAGATTTTCAATGTCCGAGAGATTTACTGGTTCAGGAGATGAAATATTTTGCTGAGTATTTATCAACAGACGCTCAGAGGTGGGAGGAAGTCGACATATCAGTCCACTGCGATGTACAAATATTTGAATGGTTGATGAAATATGTCAAACGCAGTGACCAAGCTGAGAAACCAAAGTTAGGTAAAGTAATCCTATGTACATGTATATTCCTTCTTTTTTCAGTGAGTGTTCCTTTGACAGAAACTTGTCTTGAAAGTGTAGAATGCTGACATTTTAACATCACTCATTGTCTGAAAATTTAAGTTAGCTATTGGAATCCAGTTTAATTCTTGAGGCATGTTTCTCATATATGTTTTTTCTATGGTGTTTAACATTACACCAACAACTTGGGTTATATGACTATTTCTCCAGCTTCTATAGAGGAAGAAGACCCTAGGTGTACACCTTGGTAGGACCACTTACTTTCCTCAAGCTAGCTGGACAGCTTCCTCATATGTGAGATTTTTCTAGTCCTGGTGGGATTCAAACTCATAGAGGTGAAGGGCTTGTGATTACTACTCAGAGACAATAACCATTTGTCCATGGAAACCCCTTTTGACAGAAATGTGTTCATCTGTTTTCAGAACCGAATAATGTGATATCTATTCTTATCTCATCTGATTTCCTCAAAATGGATAGTTTGGTATGTTTCAGTTCACTCAACTTTTTTACTAGTACACTATAAACATTATACACACTTAATTTTACTTTTAAAACATTTTTTCTGTTAGATGTTTAAATGGAAAAGTTTTATGGAGTTTTATACAGTAGCTTTATTTAATTTCAATGAATTATCACCATATACTGTGCTCCCTCCCATTATGTCACCTCCAAAGACCGACTGCCCCTAAGAAACGACAGTAAAAGGTACACATACATGTTATAAAAAACGCCTGTTGCAAATGTATCCATTCCGTCAGAACAACAACTCCCTCCAAAGAACAACACTTTTTTGTGACTCCAACATGTGATGCTTTTTAGATGGAGCACTGTATAAATTATTTATTATACTGATTGTCTTGACATTTTTTATTCTATTATTGGTCAAAATTAATGTTTGCATACTACAGGTACAAGAATGTATAGAATATTGCCATGGAAACATGTCAGCTATTGTCAGCACTCCATGTAACATGAACTGTATCAATGATAAATTGGTTGGAAGGTAAACACATTTAATCGAGTATCTTAAAATTTATTTTATGTATTTTAAAATGAATTACTGGGAAGTTTATGTTCTTGATTACTTAGTGTGAAACTTGGTTAATCACTAAATTAATTTAATATCATACTTCAATCATTGAAATAAATGGATGTAGATTTTAATATCTCAGTTTATACTGAGTAGAATAATTTTGATATTCCCAATTAATATAATCATGTTCTAAGTCTTCCTCAAAATATTTACCAAATTTCCTTATGTATCACTTCAATGAATTTCAATTGATTGAGCAAACTGTCATACAATTTTATATCTCTCGTGTTATTTTGTTACCATAGAATCGCTGATTTATTTACTCACAATGAAGCTGATGATATAAAGGACAGGAAAGATAAATTTAAAAGGTGAGATTTTACATTCTGCGGATTTCACATTTCTTTTTCATTGGGTTGAACTCTGTTTTTTCAGCGATTTTTCAGTTATATTCAGCGACTGGTCCACTTACCAATTTTCCTGGACTGTATACTAACCAATACTAACTTACCCTTCCACAAGGAGCCGGCAACTTCTCCACATATGGAGGAAAATTGACATTTTTATCAAATTTTCATTTACATGAGTACTTCCTACAGTGTGATATCTTAAGATTTGCTGAAATGTGATTTTGTCTTGTAATCCTATATATTGTCTCTGAATAAACAATGGCTGCTTTGTTGAATTTCTCAAACTGTTATAAAGAATCTTAAGTTGAAGAACTATTTTTTTCAAGACTTAAACTATTTCTTGATTTTTCTTGTTTGTGTCAATAGTTATTTGGTGTTGAAAAAGCAGAAATTTATAACAAACTGCTGGTATATTGTTTATACATGTAGTAATAGTTGTGTGTAAAGTTGCTGTAAGTTGTGTATATTATCTTGTGAAACTGTCCACAAATTGTTCAGTATATGAATCTTGTTTTTTTTGTAGTAAACTTTTTTCCAAGAAGTTAGAGAAATTATTTGAAGCAGATTTTAGTAATGGTGATTGTTCTGAGAATGCTTGTTTTTTATTCAGGTAAGTTTTTTGTTATATTGTCTGTATTCATATACTAGTAGTTCCCAGGAAAAGCTTTAGGCTGCACTTTCAATGAGAAAGGAGGAAATCTGGAGCATATATTGAATTATCCATGTATTAGGAATGGGTGCAGACTCCAGTAAAATACAGTAAAACCTTGTTATCTCGAGAAGTCATTGGAACAGACTGAATGCTTGAGATAAACATGGTACTCGTAATAAGGAGGTATTTGTTTCTTGGTTGAAAAATTATTCACAACTAAGAACAAAAATTGACAGAACTTTAAAAACTCATCGAGATAAGTCAGGTGTTTTACTGTATATTGAAAAATCAAACTTGACATCTCCCTGCTAGAAAGAACTTACTTCTTCTGATATTGGATCAACAACTGGTAATTATTCTTGTTTTGTACAAATTTATCAGTCTCTGTGAAACAAGTAACTGTCTGTAAACCCTGTAGAGTTTGACAATCATAGTGAATAAACAGACGATATTAACGTATGATGTCCTCCAAATTCTGTGGTAAATTAGGTAATTTTATGACAGTGTAAAGTGGAACCTTTCCAAAGCAACACCCTTTGGTGGAGCAAAATTATGTTGTTGTTGAAAGGTGGTTGCTCTAGAGAGGTTAAATCAATAGTTAAGTCCTACAGTGGTAAAAAATCATGCTGTTATTGAAAGGAGGTTGTTACTTAAGAGAGGGTCGCTCTGGAGAGGTTGCACTATATCTTATGATAATGTTAATAACTTGATTTTCAGGTGCTCCATTTGTAAGAAAACTCTTACAAGAAATTTAGAAAGGAAAGTAAAATGTATGCCTAGCAGGTAAATGTGTTCAATTAAACTTTTTTGTTCTGAGTTTTAATATTCTGTGGTTTTATGTACTACAAATTTAATGTTAGATTTCAAGTACATTCAAACCTTTGTTTGAGACCACTTACGAATAAAGACCACTCTGTGAATAAAGGCCATTCTTTGAGAAACCTTCACTGATTATTTAGAACAGCCTGACCTCTGAATAAAGGCCATCTGTCAATTAAGGTCACATTTTGTCTTTCCCAAGGGTGGCCTTTATTCACAGGTTTGACAGTACTGTGTTGTATTTTTAGATCGATATAAATGAATTAAAACCATTTTATTACATTTTGCATCAATTTGTTTTATTCATTAATCATTATCTATGATAGCATATTTATAGAATTTTATGTCAAAGAACAGTATTTTTATGGCCTGTATTTACTGTAAAGTTGTATTGTTAAATTGTGTTCACTCTTCTGCAAACAAGTGTTGGAATTGTGTGTACTGGGAATGTTTGTAGTTGAATATTCTTTTTACTGATTTTATCAAACTTTAATCTATCTATGCTTTTTGTCAATAAATGATTATTGTTTTATAGAATGACTATTGACAAACGTGGTCAGCTGACATTCTGTCATGTGAGAGATACATCGTTTGATGTGAATCAATATTTGTTGGATCTTAAAGCTCAACTAAAGTCATGGCGGGAAGTATACTGGAGAGTGTGGGGTACTGTACACTATCAGACATGTAGTAGATGTTCAGAGACATTTTCATGTACTGATTACGGACATTGTAAATATCATCCTGAGCCTCCTAGATTTGATAATGAAATGAGTGATTCTTCATATGTTGGTACTTATCCATGTTGTCATCAGAAATGTTTAAGATTTGACCCAACATTACAAAATAAGGTATGGGAACATCTTTATGTCACTGTGTTTGTTATAAATGTATTTTGTTAACATCAGTTATTGTTCACTAGTGTCTGTAATAAGTTAATGATTGATTAAAAAACTGTTTAATAAAGACTGAGTTTATTAGATATTCTAAATGTACTTGATTAACTATGTATAAAAACTGTTTAATAAAGACTGAGTTGATTGGATATTCTAAATGTACTTGATTAACTATGTATAAAAACTGTTTAATAAAGACTGAGTTGATTGGATGTTCTAAATGTACATGATTAACTATATATTAGGAGATGACTATGATTGTACAAACTGTAAACATTTGATAATGTGTTGCACATGTTAATCCGACTTTTATATTCCTTTAAATTGATTTTTGACATCTAAGAGCAATCATTCATTTTGTTTCAAACTGTGGTTAAAATCTTGATTTACATAATTTTTTTAACGATTATTTTGTATATAATTGTACCGTGATTAACGAAAGAAGCTGAATTGCAGGGATGTCGTGTACGAGATCACGTGGTGAACGTACCACAGGTAAATCCTGGAAGTGAGGGAGATCTACAAACTCAATTAAACAAAGTATACGATGATTTATTAGTTCATCGTGATGTTATTTGTGTCCCATATCAAAGACTATCAGATGCCAGGTATTGGGTGACTTTATGTTGTATGTTTGTCTATGTTATTTATGTGAGGTGTATGGTCACAGTCTGGTGCTCACACTATTTATATGCATGATATCTTGACAGTCATTACCGGGTATTTTCATGAACACTAGTTTATGATGACACAATTGATTTAGTCAGTGCATTTATGCTGTGTTTATATTAAGCTCTTAGTCATTACGTTTATACTGCATTTATATTAAACTCTTATTTAAATGTTGGTATTATACTTGGAGAATTTTTTTTCGTGTCTGATGTTTCAGTTTGTGATTCACTTAGTGGGTTTGCCTGGACAAGCACATTTTGTAGGACTTATTTACTCAGATCAATTCCTGTCTTATAAGATGCATTTTATGATTATTTGATTTCAAAGTAAATTTTCATTTATTCAATATACGACTTGTTGGATATCATGAAGAATTGAACTATTTATGTACGAGTAACTGACACAGACTGTTACTATAGCCTGACCTCATATTTCCATAGACAAGTATATACAGATGGTGTGTAGTTACATGACCTTTGTTTGTACTTGGCTCATCTTTGTTATGTTCAAACGTTCTTCATGATTTGTGGTTTCAACCAGGCTTGATTGATTGTGACTTTATGTGATTTGCAGTTTTTGTTTTGTTAGTGATATGTATTTATCTACATGATCAGGGTATAGTTAATCCATTCATGACCCAAGGTAACACTTAATGATTTTAAAGTTTGTTAGTTAATAAGCTTCTGATCATGTTGCCTGTTTAGATAAAAAAGATTCTGCACAAGTTGTACGTAATTATTCATTTGGAGAGAAGCTTGGACCACAATCACCCAAACACAGTCATTGATAATCTAACATTTGGCGAGTGGGACTCTGTAGTTTATAATTGTTTCTTGTATGTTCACTTTAATCTGGTGGCAGTAACTGTACCCTTCACATTCTTCATATCTCTGGTCTAATCAACTGTTGATATGTATGACATAATTGTAAACTGTTTGTCTCTCAATCTTTATTCATTGGTAGAAACTTTTCCAAATTTCTTCAGTGGAAACACTTGTATCAGGGTTTTTATAAAAGGGTGAACAAAAAAGAAATTTTATTCTAATATGATTTAACATGAGTAATTTAAGGGTTTTATAAAGAATATTTTATGATTTTTCCATGTAGGAAATATATGGAATGGAAGTTCAGGTACAACTTTCAGTGTAGACTCTCTGTTGTATAAATAAGTGTATGATATATGTGTGTTAGATTTCTTAAACTATATTGCACTTGATTAATCCCTGCAAAACATGTACCTTTAGTTGGAAGAAGACAATTTGAAGACAAACATATATAATATACTCCTGAAAACTGAAGATAAGGTCGATTATGTTCATGATAACTAAAAATTAGGTTGACTGTATTCATGATAACTAAAAATTAGGTTGACTGTAATCATGATAACCAAAGATAAGGTTGACTATAATCATGATAACCAAAGATAAGGCTGACTATATTCATGATAACCAAAGATAAGGTTGACTATAATCATGATAACCAAAGATAAGGTTGACTATATTCATTAAAACTAGAAGATAAGGTTTACTATATTCATGATAACTAAAAATTAGGTTGACTATAATCATGATAACCAAAGATAAGGTTGACTGTATTCATGATAACCAAAGATAAGGTTGACTATAATCATGATAACCAAAGATAAGGTTGACTATATTCATGAAAACTAGAAGATAAGGTTTACTATATTCATGATAACTAAAAATTAGGTTGACTATATTTATGATAACCAAAGATAAGGTTGACTATATTCATGATAACCAAAGATAAGGTTGACTATATTCATGAAAACTAGAAGATAAGGTTTACTATATTCATGATAACTAGGAGATGAGGTTGACTATGAGGATTACTGTGGTTCATAGGTTTAAATTAGGAATTTTAGGGCCCATCTGATAACATGAGTATTTGATTTGTTTGTTTTGAGTGCAGGTATATGATTAACCAATGACAGGACTGCATTTTTACACCAGTTTCTATTTACATTCTTTTACTCACATAATTTATCAAATTAGCTGAAATCAGGTCTGATGTACCATGCTGATTATGTTTAGTTTTGTTTGTCTGTCAGTTAAACTAACACAGAAGTAAAAGATTGAAGGATTTAACATTTAACTAGACAGTAAGGAGGGAAACAATAAGTAAATCGTATGACTGATTATGGTTCACTTTCTCTGATATGTACATTTTTGTATTTTAAACACATGACATATTGATTAAGTTATATTTACCATTTCAGCAGGTAAACTGGTCACATAGAGTGTGTATAGGTTTGATGACGTGTGTTTATATATAAAACTTTATAATCTGTATTTACGCTTCCCTGAAAAAGTATTACTATAACATTTCTTTTCAAATCAGCCTTGTTTTTTATAATCATTATTTTGCTGTGAAAGGCTTCTTTTTTGATGCTTCATTTTCACCCATAGCGTACTGCCTGATGTTAGAGTTAAACGAGGTGTTGAATGTCTCATTTTGAACAAGAATTCTTGAAATCAATTGTCTGTTCATTTCAGTTATTTCTCGTTCTGAATATTCTGGGTCGATATTTGAGTACATTAATTTGATGTTTATAATGGTAGGAAACACTATGTTAAAATGATGCCAGGGATTAACTTATAAAAAGGCTGTGTCCTATCCTGTTAAATTTTCAATTTGAACTTAATTAATCAGTAACTTGTTTTAATCATATAAAAACTACTTATTAAAACTACTTAATTTTTTCTGGTTATTGTATATATCACACTGGTTTTACAGCCAAATTTCTGAGTGCCATCAAGCAGACACTATTCTAGATACACTCATACAATTATATGGTCTCACATTACCGTAAGTCCCTGTTGTAACATAATGGTCTCACATTACTGCAAGTTCCTGTTGTGACATAATGGTCTCACATTACCGTAAGTTCCTGTTGTAACATAATGGTCTCACATTACTGTAAGTTCCTGTTGTAACATAATGGTCTCACATTACTGTAAGTCCCTGTTGTAACATAATGGTCTCACATTATCATAAGTTCCTGTTGTAACATAAAGGTCTCACATTACTGTAAGTTCCTGTTGTAACATAATGGTCTCACATTACTGTAAGTCCCTGTTGTAACATAATGGTCTCAAATTATCATAAGTTCCTGTTGTAACATAATGGTCTCACATTACTGTAAGTTCCTGTTGTTATGTAATGGTCTCACATTATCATAAGTTCCTGTTGTAACATAATGGTCTCACATTACTGTAAGTCCCTGTTGTAACATAATGGTCTCACATTATCATAAGTTCCTGTTGTAACATAATGGTCTCACATTATCATAAGTCCCTGTTGTAACATAATGGTCTCACATTATCATAAGTTCCTGTTGTAACATAATGGTCTCACATTACTGTAAGTCCCTGTTGTAACATAATGGTCTCACATTATCATAAGTTCCTGTTGTAACATATTGGTCTCACATTATCATAAGTCCCTGTTGTAACATAATGGTCTCACATTACTGTAAGTTCCTGTTGTAACATAATGGTCTCAAATTATCATAAGTTCCTGTTGTAACATAATGGTCTCACATTACTGTAAGTCCCTGTTGTAACATAATGGTCTCACATTACTGTAAGTCCCTGTTGTAACATAATGGTCTCACATTACTGTAAGTTCCTGTTGTAACATAATGGTCTCACATTACTGTAAGTCCCTGTTGTAACATAATGGTCTCACATTACTGTAAGTCCCTGTTGTAACATAATGGTCTCACATTACTGTAAGTTCCTGTTGTAACATAATGGTCTCACATTACTGTAAGTCCCTGTTGTAACATAATGGTCTCAAATTATCACAAGTTCCTGTTGTAACATAATGGTCTCACATTACTGTAAGTCCCTGTTGTAACATAATGGTCTCACATATGTTTTGGTACTTACCATATAAAAAGAAAATACCTGCAAACACATGGCTTTATTTTTTAATCTATTTCTGGTAATTAGTTAACTTTTGGGTTTCTCTAAATTCTATTTTATTGAAGATTGGAAGAATTTTGGTAGCACGCTTTAAAGCTATTTTATTTTCAACAAATAATATTTGCTTTTTTGTTAGATTTTGTTGTGTGGTTTGACACCATATAACTAGATATTTTATAGAAATGATAATTATTTATTGAAATGATAATTAGACACATGTTTACTTAGTCCAAGCTTATATTCTTTTTACTAATTCTACATTAGACTGTTCTTACTTTCACATGCTGGAATATTTTATATACTTCCTACTGTTGACATATTATACTCTGTTTATACACATAATGTAGCATCTTGTTTAGTTTAGTTTACACCCATCTGTTGTCATAGTAACTGACACTGTACTATAGTCTTTGTATGGACACATCTCTGTTGTTATGGTTACCAGTAATATCACATTTCATGGTGAACAGTATTTCTGAATAATGTACAGATGTAGTTTTCTGCTTTGGTCTGTAATGTAACATTTATCTCTGTGCTGTCTTATATTTCTGTAAAACACTGTGACAGAGAATTTAACGTCCTGAGTACTGTGTCACTCATCTGTGATATACACATCATGTGGAGGTGGAGTCAGCTGTTTGTTAAGAAACAGCGTTGAGACTGGTTGATGAATTATTCCCCCTCCAGTGAAAACTTGTTTGTATTGGTATCACCTATGACAAGTTCCATACTCTCTGTTTATTGATCAACCATCATGTCCATACTTTTATTAAAGTTAATCAAATTTTATGTCAATATTTCCCTGAAGCTTCACGTTCTGTGTAAGTTACAATGAATGTGATGTTATAGATTACCATAACAACAGAACACCTGGTGATTAATTACCTGTTTAAATAGGCACATAATATAACATTTCCTTATAGTCAGTACTTTAGTGGTAGGTATCTCTGCTGATTGTACCAGTTCTATGTACTGTATAAAGTCTATTTCTTTCTAGCATGCATAACATCTGAATTCTTGTATATAAAATTCTGTATGTATTTAAAATTAATCCACAAAGTTCTGTCTGTTCTCATATTTTTACTTCCTGTACAAATATTGCTTGCATTATGAAGAAAGTGGTACTGGTTATATAAATATTTGTGCACTTGGAGATGTTTTTTCATTGAATTTCAATAAAATCGGAAACAATATTAACTTAGTGTAACTTCATTTGTAATTTTCTCAACAGGCCATGTTTAAGAATATTATATGTTTAGTGACATCTAGTCAATGTGAGAACATTTGTAGCTCTGACAAGAAAACATGCCTTTGTCTTACAGACGTTTGTTCTGTAGAAAACATGTCCTGCTGAATGTACAGTCGATGTATCTTTTGAGAGAATGAACCACAGTGATTTTTTACAGTTTTAAGGAATGAGTCCAGGTCTGGTCCAATTGGGAAAAAATTTGCCGAGTGATGCCAAAATTGAGAATTTTTAGGGTGGGAATTGGGAAAAAATTTGCCGAGTGATGCCAAAATTGAGAATTTTTAGGGTGGGAATTAGGATAAAATTTGCCGAGTGATGCCAAAATTGAGAATTTTTAGGGTGGGAATTAGGAAAAAATTTCTTTATTTTAGATTAGGAAGGATTTATAAACTGGACCCAAACAAAGAAGGAAAAAAATTGCTGAACCATACAGTATTCAATATAACCATGTGAAAGGTTTGGAAATAGATCAGTAGCTGACATATGTTTATAATCTTAGCAATGTTCTCTTGTGTAATGATTCACCAGTATTTCTACTGTTAACAAAAGTCAGATGTTGAATGATCACGATGAAGACGTTGTATTCTATAGTTTATATTTTGCTTTGATCTTTGCTACAGTGAGATGGACCTAAATGTGTTTGCTAATGAAGAGTTCGCAAGTAATTCCAGGTCTGAAGGTGTGGCTATTTCTTCTATTATATCTGGTGCTGAAGATGACAACAAAATTGATGTAAGAATGATTCTGGAATTTAGTTCAGTCCTCTAAACACTAACTGACTGAATATTTGAAATTTATTTGTAAACTGTATAAAACGTATTTCAAGTACGAATGTACTGGTATATGGTCAGATAGTGTGGTCAATTAAATACTTTTTGTATTTAATACTCTAAATACTCTTATTTTGTTCTTGATGAACATGAAGAACCAAGTTTTTTTGTTTTTGTTTTAATCAGCTCTTTGATTACTTACGACATGTCTTGTTGGGATGAGAAATAGAATACAGTTAAACCCCGATTTTCCAACAACGGATTATCCGAAAACCTGATGTAATCCAAAAAGAAATTTCAGTCCCGATTTTCCCCCTATATATTTTTCATTGTAAAATAACCCCGATTATCCAAATCGTCTAATCCGAATACCATGGATTAACCGAAGTGATAATCAGGTCCCCAAACTCATTTAAATGCATATTTTCACACCTGTAATCCGAAATAGACAATTAACTCCGATCGACCATTCGGTTAGATGATTCACATCCAATTTTGACTATATTAATAAATTGCTATAGTGATATCATAATTTTACTTTTGATCACTTTATTTTTCGGAGTTTTTCAAATTGTCACGAAATCCTGAAAACAAACAGGACATGTACAGGATCTCCCATCAATGTTATTTGATTAGGACAACAATGATATTTGTAATGCTAGTTCATGTTTGTGACTATATAATGGAATTTTGTTTCGGACTTTGACTTTGTTTTAGCTTTTGTTTCTATTGAAAACGTATGCTTACAATATCCTTATATGTGTATACATCGTATTTCATTAAAAGATCAAGTTTTATTGATGAATGCTTTGTAAAAAATGTGCTTCAGTTTTCTTATGCTTAGTCCACTATTTACATTATTTTGGAGTGTTTTCCCTTTATTTTCATATCAAACAGTCTAGACTTCTTTTACCCTGGATTATCCGAAACCCCGGATTATCCGAAATAATTTTTCGGTCCCGTCGATTTCGGATAATCGAGGTTCTACTGTATAGCATTGTTTGGAAAATATTATAAGTGTACATGCTTGACTATTCTTCTATTCACTTCATTCATTGATAATATCAATATTGTCTTGTTGTGGATAAACTGATACATACAGGTACACCAATTTGTGTGGTCTTACAATATTTTTGAAAATATTGATAGTGCTTAGTGAATGAAATATTTATGTCCTTACAGACAAAGGATCGTGTCTGATGCCTGCTTGTTGTTAATTCATATAATGATTAATGTTCTACAGAGTGCTAGACCAGTACCACGACTACAAGCTCTGACTATTGATAGGGAAGTATCATTTGAATACGATGATGCAGGATTTGGTGAAAGTGATGATGAGATCGGAGATGATGAACAACCTAGAGGTACAGCGCGCAGGGGACGGGGTATGAAAAAGTCCAGGGTCACTATAGATCCACAAGCCATTCTCATGGATGCTCCTGGATTTGAGTACGTTTTTTTTTTAACAAACCATTGAATGAACTAATACACTAAGAATTGGTTTGTTTCATTTATAGTTTTTTCTGTGCTAAGGGATAACTTTTGTCTGTATGTTTTTTTTTACTGGAAATCCTTTTCATATCTACGCATGTTTATACCTTATATTATCATACCATATATCATTATACCATATACATTGCTCTCTCCGAAGAGTTGGAGTCGCAAAAAAGTGTTGTTCTTTGGAGGGAATTGATTCATTCACAACAGGTGTTTTTTTATTATGTGTATGTGTGCCTTTTACGCTCGTTTCTTGGAGGGAATTGGTCTTTGAAGGTGACGTTATGGGAGGGAGCACTGTATTGCATAAAACCTTAACGTAGAATAACCACATTAACTAAATGAGGGAAGCCTGGGTAATGATAGAAATATCGTATGTTTAAAATTAATGATATATCCTGCTTAATGAATTAATTGAATATGAGGTGATATTACGGGAGGGAGCACTGTATCATTATACAAAATATTATTATATTTCATGTAAAAAGTCTAGAAAGATAAAACATTTTTATGTTTCTTTATGTTATATTGCAGACAAACGAAGAAGTCAGCCTGGGATACATCCAGATCAATGCGATATAATCAAGATGCTCAAAGATCTGAAGGTTTGTGTTTACCTTATATACATACCATACTTACACTCAGATAGAAAACAAGTTTATGTACTGGACCCTGGTATTGACACTATACATGTACCTTAACATGTGAATATAATTCCTAATCGTTTTTACTGTTTCGGGAATTTTTTAGCATAATTTTTATAAAAATAACTTTTCTTGGATGTATGTTCATGATGTACAGAGTAAAATGTTGTTTATGTTAGAAATTTGTCTACAGATTCATTTATTTGTGTTATTACTTTATTGTAGATTTACGTAGAATGAAAGAAATCCGGGTATACTTAACAAAACTACGTCTTAATCCTGACAAAGTAGAGAAACCAAAGAAAGAGGTAATTACGAGATTTTAACTTTGATTGTATTGTTGAAAAATGTGTGAGCGGTCACGATAAAAACTGAAATACATAAAGGATATAAATGTGGACACATGTAACATGTGGGTGATAGTTTTTGTTCTTTAATGTTGTTTGGCTCTCTATAGAATGAAGCAGTCAGTGAAAACTTACAAGAAGTGACTATATGTATCATTTTGTGACTACATTAGAGATTTGATGTGGTTGAACAAAGAGTAGATAATTTTATATTCTTTTCTACTACAGTTGTTGTACTTATGAATGATTGATTGTTTACATGTGGGTATTTTTGTGCATTTACATAGTATGCGGATATTTTTGTGTATTTATCTAGTATGTGGGTATTTTTGTGTATTTATACAGTATGGGGGTATTTCTGTGTATTTATATAGTATGTAGGTATTTTTGTGTATTTATACAGTATGTGGGTGGGGTATTCTGCCGTCTAGAGTCTCAGTGGAAAGCGCAGTATCTTCAACAACAGGCGAAGCAACAAGCACAGGCACAACTCAGGTATGTGTGTTATATACGTGTGTGTAAGTGATAGATGTGCGTGTGTAAGTGTATGTGATACATGTGGGTGTATGTAATATGTGCATTTTCTGCGTGATATGTGTGTGTATGTAATATATGTATGTGTTGGTGATATTTGAATGTGTGTGTGTATTAATGTTGATTTGTTTGGCTAATACACAATATAATGATATTTATACATTTTGATGTGGCAACATACATAGTATAGTTTGTTACAATCATTCAGCTACTCGAATGTACCCTGTCTGTAAACAGTATCTTTCATTGTATGTTTTATTTGCTGTAAAGTCACAATTATTAAAGGAAATTAATAAGTTTGTTGTGTTTTTGTATTCATTTTTTCTGTGAAACAATTAAAACATATGATAGTGTAGATATATGTTATAGTCTGTGATGTGTGTAATGATGCAGTGATGAGAAAATTATGATTTTACTGTTTCACCTTTTAAAATCACGATTGATGAAATTCAAAAAGACCTGTCTGATTTAAGTTACAGGTATTGACCTGAACAAGACATAATTTTGTCATGCCCGCTTGCAGTAACCTTGACATAGTCACCACAAAGTTGGTTTGATTAGTGTATGTACGTCTGTGCGTCCGTTCGGAGTACGCTTTTCTGGACTATTACTCTGACATTAGATTTTGGATTTTGAAATAACTTGACACAATGTTCATCATAATGAGATGATGTATTGTGACTTAGATCCATGTCAAAGGCCAAGGTCAAATTGTAAGGACAAATGTAAAATATTGGTCTGAAGCAGCTATTGTAGACCATTACAATACAATTTTCTCATGTCTTGACAAAAATGGGCTTAACATGCTGTTCTTTAGTTTTTAGTTGTTTGTACTTTGAACTAAGTGTAAAAATATTTTCATTTTTAAATAAAATCATTTCTTTTATTTTTACTATAGATTGAATTCAAAGAAAAAAGTGTCCTAGGTACAATATCACAACATTCCACGTGTAGATTAGAATTCCCTATTTATTACAAACAATGATAGTTTACCATAGAGTTTGTCCAGCGTATTTGGTTAACACTGAATTTTATTGTTAGTTAATCATGCCTTGCTGTTAGTCAGGTATACTAATTGTCATGTATACTGTTAACGATTTTAGTAAACATGTGTTAGTATACAACCTGTAAAAAAATATACAAGTCAAAATCAATTATAATTAGATGTACTAAAAATTCCTATTCATGTGGTTAGAAATGTATATTGCTCATTTAACAATTATGTAGAATTATTCGTAATGCTGGTAGATTTAGGTGGTTCATCGTCATATGTTGTCTGCAATACTGACAATTATCATGTTTTTCTTGTATACATTTAAATCATGTTATAGACAAACTCAATGTAGACAAATATAGACAAATTACTTTGATATAGACAAATTATCAAGATATGGACAAATTAATTTGATGTAGACAAATTATCAAGATATAGACAAATTATCAAGATATGGACAAATTATCAAGATATAGACAAATTATCAAGATATGGACACATTACTTTGATATAGACGAAATTATCAAGATATAGACATTATCAAGATATAGACAAATTATCAAGATATGGACAAATTACTTTGATGTAGACAAATTATCAAGATATAGACAAATTACTTTGATGTAGACAAATTATCAAAATATAGACAAATTATCAAGCTTGCATTTTATTTTCTGCTGTTTGATGTAGAAATTAATGTGTTAATACATAAGATGCTGGTTAGACTTATAAAACTGTCATGTGACTACTGTAAGGTCTGTGGTCATATACTGATATGCTATCTATATGCTTATTCTGATATACTATCTATATACTTATACACTTATACTGATATACTGTCTATATACTTATACTGATATACTATCTATATACTTATACTGATATATTGTCTATATACGTATACTGATATACTATCTACATACTTATACTGATACACTATCTATATACTTATACTGATATACTATCTATATGCTTATACTGATATACTATCTATATACTTATACTGATATACTATCTATATACTTATACTGATATACTATCTATATACTTATACTGATATACTATCTATATACTTATACTGATATACTATCTATATACTTATACTGATATACTGTCCATATACTTATATTGATATACTATCTATATACTTATACTGATATATTGTCTATATACTTATACTGATATACTATCTATATGCTTATACTGATACACTATCTATATACTTATACTGATATACTATCTATATGCTTATACTGATATACTATCTATATACTTATACTGATATACTATCTATATGCTTATACTGATATACTATCTATATTCTTATACTGATATACTATCTATATACTTATACTGATATACTATCTATATACTTATACTGATATACTATCTATATACTTATACTGATATACTATCTATATGCTTATACTGATATACTATCTATATACTTATACTGATATACTATCTATATACATATACTGATATACTATCTAAGGAATGTCTGGAAGTTCTAAGTGGTACGTACATGCACTTAATCTTTTGCAGTATGACAGTATCAGATTTGATGTGTGAAAATCTTTTCTTGTGGTTCAAGTTCTCCATTCGATGTATTTAGTTAATATTGTGTGTATAACTACTTAGGAATTGTTTATTGAATTCCCCAATTTGACCAGTACTTATCAATAAATTTATAAAGTGCTCCCTCCAAAGACTTGTCAGAGTCGCAAAAAGTGTTGTTCTTTGGAGGGAGTTGTTGTTAGGAGGGAATTGATATATTCTTGACAGGTGTTTTTTTGTTATATGTATGTGTGCCTTTTACTGTCGTTTCTTGGAGGGAATCAGTACTTGGAGGTGACATAATGGGAGGGAGCACTGTATTGCATAAAACCTTAACATAGAATAACCACATTAACTAAATGAGGGAAGTCTGGGTTATGATAAAAATATCGTAAGTTTACTGATGTATCATGCCTAATGTATTAATTGAATATAATATAATGTTTACCTGAACATTTGGAAAACTCTGGACTGCAAGTGATTAAACTATTATTAACTTTCTTTTTTGTATTTTTTGATTATTGTTTAAAATATGATAGTTGGTTTGTAATTGACGGAAGAATCATTCTTTTTGACCAAGTTCATTTATCATGTTGGTTAAAATTACATATGGAAGGAGTGTCTTGGTGCTTACAATGGTACTTGGTATTCGGTAATTGGTACTTGAGCACTGCAGAAAATACAAGGCTTGCTATTTATACCCCAAATTATTCACTTTCAGTAGGGTCAACCACATCAGAAATAACAAAATAGTGTAAATACAGAAAAGCTGACTATAGGTGCTATAAAGCATATAATAGTTAACCTGACATATCAGACAACATCTTTTCATCAAGTGCTTCAGTCATATTGTAATAATATTACTAATAAAAAACAGATTGGTTACCAAAGTGCAAGTTTTATATAGGTGTGACAGACTGTTAATTGAGCTCATCAATCATGACAAGCAGCTTGTAATGCATATATTCATAGTTTGCTGCAGTTTTTCATGATATAATTTCACACACTGTTAGTCAACTGTTCTGTCAAACATCAATTGTTACTTTTAAATTAAATATGTTTCTGTGTGTCAATTCATTATTTGCTGGTATATTTATCATCCCATAAATTTAAACTGAAATAATTTATAGTCAAGATATGATCTTCTCATTTAAATTGCAAACTGTTGACGTTCTCACATTTATTATTATAATCATATATGAGTTGAACCTAGTTTTATGTTTGTGATACTGTTAGGAACCATTGATTCCCTGTAACTAGTTGAGGATTGGTTACTTGTAATTAGAGTGTGTATAAAATATCTGGTCTAGATTAGTAACTGCATGAGGTCAACTATCATGTTGTTATTTCATGTTTCTTTGTTGTGATAAGAATTTTGACATTTGTTCAGCTATTATGATGACTGTGTTGTCATTGTCAGCATAGTGGTTGTTGTTGTCCTGTAAAAAAACCTTTTATATGGCCCATTACTCAAAGACTTTCAAAGATACCAACAAGATGCTTGGAGTACAGTTGCAAGACAAGGGGCACTATTCTGAAAGCTATATTTTTGGAGTTATGCCCCTTTTTAGCCTATAGTTTTTTTTATGAAGATTCCTTATTGAATAGAATGATGTACAGAAGAGCGTTGGCACCACTCAGTGGAGCTCTTGTTTATTCCTAATGTTGTATCATTGTATTAAACACTGTCACAGAATAACTGTGATCAGTTTCAGGAAACATTCATGTAGTCATCCAATTGTCATTGTTTGTTAAATGTATTATGTTATAATTGGATTCTTTAACAAACCTGATGTTGTGTGTGTACACTGTGTGTGTGTGTGAAGCAAGTTTTTATGTGCTGTGTCTATTTCACTGCCCTACAGATTGAGTCGAAGTAATACATACCATACCATATCAGCACGAAAAGACAAGAGAACATTATCTGGTGTTTAATGTGAGCCAGTTGCTGGTGAACTTATAGCTTTCATATTATGTTTTTACTCTGTAACTCACACCTTACTCTATGATAGGATACTGATAATCTTCTGTTATAGTTTATACATTAAGTTTTATAAGAAGGGCACATTTTGTTATAAAATTGTTTATTTTAACATTTTAATGGGTTTTGGCTTCTTAGTCCAATAAAGTAGATCAGGTTCCAAGGTTATAAAACTTGAGAACAGTTTCCAAGCTCAAATTTCATATCTTTTCTTTTAATGTTTCTAAGCTAATTATGATCAGACAATAATGATATTATTAATACATGATTTCATCAGCATAATTCACCTGAATATGTATTTAAACATTTATCAGCTCATCTTTCTAACCATAATACTTTGAGAGTGGAAATGAGATTTGAGCTTGGAGACTGTTCTTGAGTGTTATAACCTCAGGCCCAGGTTGTGCTGATCTATGTTTTATCAGTATGGTTAGGTCTGTGAATGAATCAATGATCTCTGATTGGTGTACAATGCTTACTGTTTCACATTAATGTGAGCTCAAAGATTTCCTTGACATAATTTTAGTGTTTGATTTTCTAAATTGTTGTGACAAATTGCAAACCTGAGTTAACATCGAAAGACATTGTACAGGCACCACTTGGGCTAAATACTTGTATTTACAAAAATACTTAAGTTTGTGATATCCTGATCAGTATGTCCTATATGTTCAGTACATTTGTTACAATATTTGTGAATAATTTATCAGTATCAAATCATACTTGCATGTTTTTGTAATATTTTGTTTAGTAATTATTTATGCATGTTGTTTGATTTTCCTTATTAAAGTTCATATTGATGTTAACTGTTGGTTGCTGATGTCAGCACATACATATTCACCCCTCAGTATTCAGATTGTACATTAATTGTATTTATAAATATACATGTACATATATATGATTGTTTTCTGCCCTTTATGCTTGCAAGCTTTTATCTAATTCAGATCTCTCTATTTACCTATTTATCTAAAGTTTGTTTTAATAATTGTACATGTCTGATGGTAAGATTTTCTGAAAGTATAAATGATATTCATGAGATGCAGCATTTGTGGAGATAGATCCTGTAAGATTGTGCGCCTCTGTTAATTATTTGTTCAGTTTATATTGGTACATTGAGATAATGCACTAAGCTGAAAAGATTAGATTTTCTGTACATGCTTGTTTGTTTTATAAAGTAACTACATTCTTTTTTTATTATCTATATATTTACACTCAAGCTTTTGTCACCATCATTTAAATTCTTCTTTTTATTATAAATCTGTGTTCGTGTTTTTGGACAATCAATAATTCATTATGATCAGTTAGATCATAGAATGCATTAAGGTTCATTTCAAAGTATCCACTTTCAAACTAAAATTGCCTTCATCAAAAGTAGTCTTAATGTCTCGCCAAGTTGGATTACCAGCCAGATTGACCTTTATTCACCAGAGTTATGGCCCTTGTATTGTACTATATTTACTAATTTAATTATTTCTATTATCTACCTTCAGTAATTTGTTATCCAATCTCATTAAGACAATAATTATTAATGAGATAAAAGTCAGTTTTGATAAACAGAAAATAGGACGTATTTTATATTAACACCACTGTGATTTAAGTTCTTTTACATCAGTTGTTTACAAAACTAAATCAAAATGATTGAAAAAAATGTATCAAGTATACATTTCTATTTCCTGTTTTTTCATTTTCAAATCCAAATGTCTCTTAATTAACTTGACCAGAATATTTATAAAGAAACCATTTTAGCCAGACCAGTTACACACGGGATTTCCTTTGTGCCGTAATGGCAGTATATTGACTTCAAGTTCCCTAATGAGACATTAACCTCAAAATTAAGATAATACTAGACAGGCTTACAATGTGACAGTTTCACATTTCAGTTCTTCTCTGTATTTTGTTTTGTTTTATTGGTAGTATCTTGGCTTATTTTCTGCTTCTTCACAACAGCAAAGAAATAGATGTCACATGTCTCCATCTAGGGTTGGTGTTCCTTGTTCTGTTTAGAAACTGAACCATTTTCTTATGTCTTTACAAGAACTTGTTGTAGATTTTGTATTTTGTTTCATGTTATGTTTTAACTTTGTTCAGCACAGGGTTTGGTTTCTATAATTGTTGATGTTTGGATGATTAAACGAACACTTTATGTGATAAATTAAGCTTTGCTTTGCTATTTGATCCACTCAGCAGGTAAACTGAACCTGTTCATCCTTGTGTTCATGGTATAAATCAAGATGTTCTACAGTGCAGTATGGTGTAATATGGCACCATAATTCATTGTACAATACATTACAACTTGACACTGTATGGGGTCATGACTGAGGTCTAGTTGTTAGTGCACTGAACTTATAGCCTGGAGATCCGGGTTCAAATACCAGTTGTGGCAGGTCATATCTTTCTATGAAAATTTAACTAAAAATGCTGATTTTTCTCCATATGTGGAGAAGTTGCCTGCCCCTTGTGGAAGAGTAAGTTGGTACTGGTTAGTATACAGTCCAGGAAAACTGGTTAGGTGAACCAGTGGCCATATATAACTGAAAAATTGTTGAAAAATGATATGATTATTTATTTACAATATGCTGGTATAATATTATTGATAATAATGTTGAACGTGATGTTTTTTATGATGTGAAATTGTTTATGTTGTCAAATGGACAATAATGCCTGCTTGTTAATGAACCTATACCAGCACTTCTACATGATGTAAATCTCAACATTATAACTGGAACAGGTTGAACTATATAAAATGTAATCCTGTAAGTCTACGCTTTGTTCTATTTAATACTCCATACTTGTTCTCTAGACTTGATATGAAATTTTTGATGTGACATTTCATCACTAGACACGTTTCTGATGATTGATCAAAATATTAGGAATGAAGACAAGTCTGTCATATTCGTGTAAACTGTACAATTCTATGTACAGTTCATGTGAAATTATTACATTACAGGACAATCCATTTACTCTGATATTGAATAAAGTTTTTAAGACATACGTACATACTAGTCATTACTGACTGAAAATATGATCAAAGCTTCATATAATTTTCCACTGATTGTGATATGATATGAATGCACTGGATTGTTATATGATATGAATGCACTGGTTTAGATGCACACGTAGAATGTACAAAAACTAGAATCTAGTATCTTACACTTAATACATTCTGTCATATAATACAACAGACGTCTGAACACTGTGGTGTGTAGTTTTAGTTTATAACACTAATAGTAGTTTGTACAATAATGTGATGGTAAGAGTCACTGTAGACCCAGATATCAACATGATATAACACAGCTTGTTTTATAAGAGGGAATATGTTTTTACTAGATTTCACAAATAGTTTTCATGAATTTCACTGTACATTCACAATTAATGGTATATGTTTCTACAATGCTTTGCTTGCTACAAATATCAGCTAAACTGTAATATTCTGCTTTGCTGCTTATTTCCATTTGTTGATAAATTATTATATTTGATTTAGAAATCGTATATAACATAAATTATCACATTTGATTCAGAAATTGTAGATGATATAAATTATTGTACCTGATTAAGAAATCGTAGATAACTTTTTAAAATGACCGTCAGTAAAAGGCAGTTTTGTCATGTGGGTTTATTACTATATTGTTTATGTATTTATAGATCTTTTAATGTCCTGTATTAGACTTATTGTACACCCTGTTGAACTTTGCTACCTTCTGCTGATCTAGGTTAAGTTTTATAAAATAAAACATGAATAAATGATTATGTTGCATAATTTCACAGAATGCAAGGAGCAGGTTGTCACATGATCAGATCTATATTTTGTGTTTTTAGACAAACTTTAAATAAATCGTGTGTATTCTATTATAATAACTCTTTCATAATTTGTGTGTACAGTTTACTTGCAACTAGTCTTACTGTTGTGGTTAAAATTAAAATTAAAACATTCTTAGTATATCAAGATGTAATTGAGGATTTTCAGTACACACTACCTTTTATTTATGTTTGGTAACTTTGATAGTTTTGTGTTTGTTGTTGCAGGAATCGTTCAAGATTAACTCAACTACGTTCATCAATGGCTTAAACATGGCTGCTTGATGTTGTGGACAGATGAGCTTGTGTCAGCTTGGACTTTACACTGATCTGATAACTGTTAATATTGATACAACTATACTTTATACTGATCTGTCAGCTGTTAATATTGATACAACTATACTTTATACTGATCTATCAGCTGTTAATATTGATACAACTATACTTTATACTGATCTATCAACTGTTAATATTGATACAACTATACTTTATACTGATCTATCAACTGTTAATATTGATACAACTATACTTTATATTGATCTATCAACTGTTAATATTGATACAACTATACTTTATATTGATCTATCAACTGTTAATATTGATACAACTATACTTTATATTGATCTATCAGCTATTAATATTGATACAACTATACTTTATACTGATCTATCAATTGAATATTGATTCAACTAGACTTTATTCTGATCTGTCAGCTGTTAATATTGATGCAACTATACTTCATACTGACCTATCAGCTGATTATATTTGTTCTAGTTGAAGACAATTTTATGGACAAATTTATTTATCACAAACAGAGTGAGTGGTCATGCTGTCCACTTATAACTATTTTGATGTGAACTGACATAGTTTTAAATGATTCAAATATGAAACAGTGGATGCTTTATCAACTGTAGTGTTTTAATGATAATTATCAACTGTAATGTTTTACTGATAATTTATAAACTGTAGTGTTTTACTGATAATTTATCAACTGTAGTGTTTTACTGATAATTTATCAATTGTAGTGTTTTACTGATAATTTATCAACTGTAGTGTTTTACTGATAATTTTCAACTGTAATGTTTTACTGATAATTTATCAACTCTTGTATTTTATTGATAATTATTCAACTGTAATGTTTTATTGATAATTTATAAACTGTAATGTTTTACTGATAATTTATAAACTGTAATGTTTTACTGATAATTTATCAACTGTAATGTTTTACTGATAATTTATCAACTGTAATGTTATACTGATAATTTATCAACTGTAATGTTTTACTGATAATTTATCAATTGTAGTGTTTTACTGATAATTTATCAACTGTAATGTTTTACTGATAATTTATCAACTGTAATGTTATACTGATAATTTATCAACTGTAATGTTTTACTGATAATTTATCAACTGTAATGTTTTACTGATAATTTATCAACTGTAGTGTTTTACTGATGATTTATCAACTGTAATGTTTTACTGATAATTTATCAACTGTAGTGTTTTACTGATAATTTATCAACTGTAATGTTTTACTGATAATTTATCAACTCTTGTATTTTATTGATAATGAGTTTTTTAAGGACAGCAATCCTGTGATATTCCCATGAGGTAAAGAAGGGTGACTTTGTCATTATTGCAATATGTCTTCTTGCTGGACAACTTGAGATTTCTGTTATATATCACTGTGTAAATTATTTATATTCATGTACTCATATTTATGGACAAAAATTCCATCCAGACATGCAATGATAATTTCTCACTGTTTGTTTATATAATCTGTTCTCATACAAGGAGTGGAGACTATGTTTATAGAAAAAAGTTGAAGACTTACTGACAAATACCTCGATTATAACTAAATCTACTCCTTTATGGTGATCATTGTGACTTTGTTATCTGAGTAAGAGGTAACGTCATCTACTTATAGGATTATCTCTGTAAGTAATCTGATAGATACTCATGTAATAGTTTGTAAAATTGACAACATACAGTGTTTGTGTTATGTACCTGTGTTTGCAACCACTTCCAAATAAAGGTCACCCTATGAATAAAGGTCATTCTTTGAAGAACCATCACTGATTATTTTGAACAAACTAACCTCTTATTAAAGGCCACCTGTCAATAAAGGCTAATTTTGAAGAGAGGCATAGACTAAGTATATTCCATGCTGACTATCAAAATAAAATGATTTGTAATATCAAAACACACACAGTAGTGAGATGATTATGTTTTACCTGAGATATTTTACAGTAAGTTAAGTGAGGACTGATCTAGTTTTATACAAACAATGGTCACTGTCCTGATATGTTGTTAAGTCAATGAGAACACGTACATTCGGTGTATGTAAATATTTTGTAAATTAAGTTTGCTTTGATTAAACACTCCTTGAATGATATGAGACAAGATGTGTCAAAAATTTGGTTGAGATATTTTGCAATGTTAACGTGATTTTATTGATCCTCCTTGTAATTATCAATTGTATACATACATGACCTTGACATTAGAGAGCCTCGTTTTATCATGTTGTATTCAGTACAAGAAGGTAAGATTTCAAAATTAGTTTCTGACTACTAAAGTTCATATTTCATCAATCATTGCTTGAATTTATAACGATAATACAGCACCAGTGAAAGCTATTACTGAATTAATCCTGTAATCAACATATTTCTGTATGTTGGATTGTATAGATCATTATTTTAGTACAATATCACTCATTGCTCAATTTTATGGATGTTCTTTTAAAACATTTTTGTCTCATATAGGTTGGTGATAACCATGGTAACAGATTTATTTATGTTCATTATAACATGTCATTTTTCTCATAATCATACAAAAATATGTATACAAATATAAGGTCATCTTAAAAAATTGTTTTGCAATTAAATTATCGACTCATTCAAAAATCCCTGACTTAATTTTTTTTATGATTTATTTGACAATTTTTTTTTTGTTATTTATTTGGGCTTTTTGTTTGAAGTACAAGCTTATAATGTTTTAAAAAATGAGAAAAAGGACTCCAAACTCACTGTCTGAAGTTTGGGTCGCAAGATGGCAAACAAACATTTTTAACAGGATGGCCTAATGATGAACTATCAATTCCTTAACTTGAAGTTTATTATGCCATACAAACACCTGACATTTTACACAAAAACTTGTTGTGGACTTTGTTGTCAACCTTGAGCTATTTTTAGTTTTTTTATATACTGTCTGAAAAGTTTTAATGGTGAATAAGTCGTAAAGCTCAGAAATAAACCTGATACAAAGTAGGACAGGTTAAAAATACAACGTGAATAAATTATGAAAAGAAAAAACTTGTTTACGTGGTATAGTTTCGGCTGTTATGATAAACTGATCACTTTAATACTACGTTGCTTTTTTCATCTATCATAGAACTTGTTAATGTCAGAGAAATGCACACTAAAGTATAACAGAATGTGTGCGATTGCTATGTAAGATTTTATAAATGACTGGAAATAAAAAACATGAATATTGTCTTATAACAAAACTTAATTCATCATTGTACTTTATGTTATACATGTAGTGCACAATACATTGTAGGTTTGGTTTAAAGATACCACATTGTTTCCAAAAAGGGCACCGGGGGAGTGACAATTTATAATAATTTATACATATGGGAGATGTTAAATAGGACCACTTTAGTATGCCATCATGAATTGTTTCCAGGCACTAAAACATTGATATCTATGGTCTCAATATGCCTAGTGTCCAGTAGTGTAATGTTTAAAGTTTATTTGCGATATTTTTTGTGAATTTGACATAAAAGTTCATGGATTTAATGATTCATTTTGGATTTTATGAACTGTTTTTATGGATACAACCATTCATTCAGGTAAGATTTCATTTTATAAAAATCAGGAGGGGACACTTATTTCAGGGAGAGTACTAATTGGAAACAATGTGATATACATAGAACATTTGTGTGAGATTAACTGGATTTTTTATATGACCATTCAGTATTTGTTCTTAACAACCTTTTGTGAAGTTCGGTAGATCTTACCATGATACAATTTGTGGTTTGTTGGTAATACATTATAAAAACTCTATTACCGAATATTGATCTATTTGTACCATGTATTGTAAGGTAAACATTGATAGCACTATTTTTATTACTAATGTTGCTACAATCTTGAAGGATGAATCTTGTGCTGAAAAAACTGAAAAATGTGTTTTGTCTATTAATTTTCAGTTATTATTGAAACATTGATTATTAAACTAATTTAGTGCTGTTGTTGTTGTTGTGGTAGTTTAGTTAGGGGGCCTCTGTTGTTGAGTGGTTATGGTCTCTGATTTTAGCCCATCACTGCTGTGAGTTTGAATCCCAGATGTAAGCTTGTGGTCTTCCTCTACTATTTAAGCTGGAAAGTCGCCAAATGACTGGCTGTTGGTGCAACATTAAACTCTAATGTGATTTAATTACCTTTTAAATGAGTTACAGACAATCCAATGTAAGTATTATAATTTATGACATGTTCGTATTTTACCTCTGCTGTCATCAGATGACAACTTGTTTTCATTTTTCTTGTACATTTTGCAGTATACTACATACACACACATCTGTCACCTATTACTGCATAATATTGTTATTCATCTTTTATGAAAACTTACAGTATTTGTTTCTCTTAATCATTTTATAAATTTACATAAAAAACATGTTATCCTGATAACTCTGTCTAGTTATTCTCTCCAGCTGTTTGTCTTCTCATGTAAACATTTTGTGACTTTGTGACAAGCTGTCGCTTGTTTTCTGCCATACATTATTACAATCATTATATATGTATATAAATGTATATAGTTTTAATTCTGACTAGTTAAAGATATGCAAAAAGCATTTGGTCTGTATATATCTAATTTATTGCTGTGATTAAATCAGTTGTTTATTTATTATAATAAAATTTGCTATGTGATAATGATGTTGTTTTGTTGTTTTCTGTGTATGTTGAGATAAATTTCAACACAAACGCATCAATTCTTGTTAGCATGGTGTGATTTGGTGTTTGGTGTAACAATGTTCAACAGTATTCTTTGTGGTGGGTTGGTTGAACTTTTCCTCTGGATTGTCGACCAGTCCTAATCTGTCCCTTACATTCTGTATTCATCTAAATTTTTTTTTTCACATAAAGATAAATAGAGCAGTTCATCATGTAGGATAAGCACTGTGCCTAAAATAAACCTCTCGTGAGTTTAATCATCTATAGATCTACATTTATAATTACAAGATTTCAATCAGACGGGTGTTAAGTACCAGCGGTGTTTTATGGTAGAATAATGTATGAGTGTATTTCCTGTATGCTTCCATTGGAAATATTGCAGACTCAGGATTATATTAACCCTTTGCCTCTAATACCGCATTTCCCCATATCTGAAGCAGATGACTTGAAAAACATTACGGCAAAAGAAACCATAGTTTGTAATGAGTAATGGCTTCTTTTGCATCAATGTTTTCCACTCTGTCAGAGAGAAAAAAAACAAATTTCTTAAATAAATTCATGTTTTACATATTAACTTTGAATTGGGAAGAGTCCAAAATATGCTTATGAGGCAAAGGGTTAACAATCATTTCATACCCATGTTGAGGTGTATATTCAATGACTCACATCATCACACTTACGAGAATACAAACGCTTTATATTCATGTAATAAATGAAGTTTAATCTGGCAATACATGGACTGAAATAATACTGAGTTATGTACAAATATCAGCACATAGAACAATAATGCATAAAGTTTATCAACCCATGATATTCATCAAATACTAATACACTATATACAATGTATATATACACTACACACTGATATACACTGTACACTAATATAGTTTATACACTGTACACTGATATATACTGTACACTGATATACAATGTACACCAATGTTCACTAATATACACTGTACACTGATATACACTGTACACTAATATACACTGTACACTGATATACACTGTACACTGATATATACTGTACACTAATATACACTGAAAAATGATATACACTGTACACTAATATACACTGTACACTGAGAAGCACATCGAGCATTCTTTACATTGAATAAGTGGATTTAAATTTAATCAACAGAATGAATAAACCCTCTGAATGCATAATTAATGAAAGACTGGGCACCATGGGTAGACATTGAAATAAACTTGATTTTCTACTTCACGAGATTCATGAATTAAACCATAATAACAGCCTCATCCCTACATAAAGAAACATTCGTCCGGTACTTAGTGATCATTCTTGTTACTTACACCAGTATAATCATCATCAGCTAACATCACTCTGAGAGCCTACAAAACTAACACTAATAGCTCTATGATATCAATACTGTCATAACTAGTTAATCACATCAGTACTGTGATAGTAAACACCACAATGTTTAATGAAGACTTAAGATCTGGACAGATAGTAAGGTGATACATTAACTATATAACATCATGGGTGAAAGTTGAAAATTTTCAATGAAAAACAAAACGGAAATCTTAACCTCCATACCACGGAAACATTAAAAACCAGTAGGGTCCAGACCTGGGAAAAACTGGAAGTTCTGGAAAATTCAGGTAAACTTTTAACCATGTAACATTAGTTCACTATGTACATATATACAATGTGTGTACAATGGTGAAGTACATACAAGATAAGATTATATAACATATTTGATACTAACAGAACAATTCTATACATTATTACTTCATTAGATTCAACTCAAATCATGTAAACATTATTTATCTTCCCTAGACAAATTATTAGCACAGAATACAAACATTTCTATGTTTGAAGTTAATTTAAGTTTACCTGATAAAAATAACATGAACCAAACACAACAAAGAATGTAGGAATGCCAGGCAACAATACTGCCAGCTACATATATGGAGTTCAATCATTAACACCAGCATATTTCAATGTTTGTAAATATTAAGCATATATCGACACTTATTCACATGACCTCCAGGTCAAAGGTCAAGACTCAATGATAACAAGGTATCAATCATGTTATAACAATACAAGTTTAGTGCAAACTTCAATACTTAGAACATTTGGTAAATTCATTACAGCCATGAATTTCAGATGTAATCTGTATTGAATCTTAAAGCTAACATAGAGAAATTATCACAGCACATGGATTCTGGATTAATGAGAGTACACATGTACACAATGCAAAATTAATATTGCGTAAATATACTATATACACAGGCCAACAGGACCAGAAGATACCAGTGACTTTCGACAAGAACCTTTCACATAGAGATTCATTTAACAGTATACAATATGATTCTTTTCTGAAGCAGGCAACAATAATTTGATTCCTAAAATAAGACAAAAAGTCTTACTTTATTAACACTCTGATAGATTCATTTTCCATAATTTGCAAAAACATTCCATATAAAATCTAACAACATTTAAACGCTAATGAAAAAATAATGTTTAAAAATTGCATTATTTTCAAATATTGCTTTCTGTTCAAAACAAAGATACACATATAAAACAGAATTTCTATGTTGTTTGTTGACATGGCAACACAGCAAGTAATCTGTATTAGGGTCATGCAGCAAAGTCTATCAGCAGATCTATGTTACATCATGTTAGACAAACAGCAGCAAGAATATCCAGACTTTCAACAATTCACAAAAGTAACTGATCATAGAACCCGGGACCACGTACACCTGTCACAGACTGGTCCTCTACGCGGACATCTATGTTGAAGAATATCAGAAATCTTAAAGTGGATAATCTCACAGTAGTTTGTACTTCAAGAATTCCTTCAGACGGACAGGATAGTGTAGATGATCAATGCTTTGTGTTTCCTGTACTTGTTTACGTATCATGACACGACACAGATGTTGTAGACTTGGCATCTCCATTTGTTTGGGATGATAGAATTCAATCCTTCCATCTCTCCTCCTGTGAACAGAGAACAAACTGTCACTTGATGCAGAAATTCAGGTGTTTATCACATACAAGCTTGTATCCAACATGACCGAAGCATGAGATTGTTCACACATGTAAGTACAATATGTGTGTATAATTTATTGATATAATAGCCTACATGAGAAGCTCTGGGATTAGGTAATAGGAATCATTTCCTTCAACAAAGATTAAATCTGGGTATTTATCTGTAGTGGTTTATTGTTATAATCTATAAGAATCTCAAGCTAATAAGAAGTACTGAGGTAATACAAGAATATAACCACATTTACATATAATGTAACACCAGGGTCACTTAATCCATAATATCATATTTCATGCATGATAAGCGTATAGAGAGGGAACAGGTTTATCAAATTAGACAGGTTTATCAAAAAAGACACAAAGCAAAATGACCAGGATTCAGATTAATTTCATCAGGATATGTTCATTTGTCTACATTAATAAATAAATATTTGGTATTTATTAACAGTAAATTTGACTTATGTATATAAGGATTTTTTTAAATTAAACAACTTAATAATTTGGAATATTAGAGTTTAATGTATATTTTTGTATTAAATTTTGAATATTAAGTCATCAGAATATTAGCGCACAAGTTGTAATATGAGCAGTACAACAATTATAAAACTTTCCTCAGGAAGATAAAATTTAAGATGAGTTGTATCTAAAATACTAAGGTTAAACATTTCCCATCCTCGGTTCATACATACAGAATTAATCATACAATAAACCAGTCTAGTTTACATTATTTCTAAAGGAGGTAACCAGTCAGTAAATGTTTCTTTTTTTCACTAAGGTTTTACTTAAAGCCAACACTCAGGGTCATTTGGCGAATTTTCCAGTTTTAACGGTGGATGAAGAGCCTAGATGTACATCTAGGCAGAACCGCCAACGTCCTGTAAGCTAGCTGGGCAGCTTCCTTACATGTAAAATTTTATCTTTGGTGGGGTTCCAACTAACAGGGATGTGGGGCTGGTGATTACTAGTCAGAGACTATAACCATTTGGCCAAGGAGGTCCCTAGTCAGTGTTTCTGGTTTATAATGGATCAATTAAACTGCTGGCAATAGAAGTGGTACACAGGTATGACTTTTATATCGCTGTAGATATATACAGTGTTAACTTCAATATATACATTGTCAAGATTTCACCACACTGATTAATAAATGACGGTTCAAATGAATTAATAAACATTCATATTTTATGATGAGGATGGAGTTAATTGTAGAAAACAGATAGATCCCGCTGTGTGATGTTACCATAAATAGATTCCTTATCCCTAAGCTTGATATCACATTTCTCATTTATAACAGGAATAAATTATAAAACTTACAATTTAAATTGAAATTGCATCCATGGCTAGACATGCACTAAGCGATATATAATCTTTAACAATGCTACTGCACCTTGATTACGATAAATGTGATCAGAATTTCTTAACAGTCATGTATAAAGTTAAGCATATGTTACAAGACTTGGACATTAATATTCATTGCTAACAGAGTGAGTTTTAAAACATAACTTGTCCTATCCACTCAGAGCAGAATTTATGAATATTGAAAGTACGCAACATCACTTTGTACATAAGAGATTAGCTTTGCATAAATTTTACAAAAATTGCAATACTTCAACAAAGCACAAAATGATGAGAAGGTCTTAAAAGTACAAATTTCAAATTAAATTTAAACATTGATTTGAATGAATAAACTACATACAAGCACTGTTTTTATTAACTGTAAAATAAATCTAAGGAATTATCAAAACGTAAAATGTGAAAACAGCAAATACATAACACAACTTTCCATGTTAACAACTAGATGATCAGTACCAACCTTGACCTGTAACCTTACTCAAGGTCAGGTCACAAGGTCGTGACACTAAATTCAGTTTCTCCGTATCTTTCTTGTTTCGCCCAGGTCATGTGACATAGGAGAATATTCTGTGGAAAATAAGTTTGCAAGTGATCACGAGCCCCAGAGGGGACTTTAAGATTGAAAAGCCAGAAATACAGATAAATAATCATAAATAATCATAAATAACGGAAAAAATCACATCAGACTGACGCAAATGGAATGAAAATTAGCATCGTACATGAAAATAATATTCATCAATATGTATCTGATATACCACACACAAACACGCCCACACCCATACTGGTGGTTAGACACACACACTACGATACAGCATGTTAGAGATTATTGATAAGAATTAAATCACCTGAAATTATTGCGGTTAATTTAAAACACCCTCGTATCATTAAACATGGTTAATAAATGATACCACATCGTATGAAGTACAGTGTATCATTATGTTTTATACAATTTATGATATAAAACCAGATACATATGTTGGTCAGCAAGAATAACATAAATAAATAAAAACAACTCCATGTACAGACTAGTTAAAGCAATATTACTGTACATTACTCATCATTAAAAAATGAAACACACCAATGTAAACTTATTGTTTAAAGAATTATGATGCAAAATCAAATTAACTGCTATTTCTGTTGAGAATTAAAAATATGCACAGTGATGGAATGAGAACATTTTTACCATCAGTTATACATAAAATACACAAGTTATTAGTTGGATATAAATTCTGTCTTTCTCTCACATAAAATAGAGTCATGTCATTCAGACAGACTTTCCATTCAGTGTTTTATTAACTCTGAAAGTCATTAAAATTTTACTACATGAATAAACACTGCACACAAATTCTCAAACACCCTTTTTAAATACTGATGTTCATATAAAATGTTAACAATTAATAAAATCTCACCCAGCAGCTGCAACTTGACATTTACTACTAAATGCACAACTCAACATTTTCTTGGATTCAGCAACACTTTTTGGATTCAGCCACGAACTGTCCAGAGCCCAGAATCGAATATACCTGAAAACAGAAATAACACAATAATTATAATAATATTATTATTTAATAAATAAAACAAAATAATTATAATAATAATATCCTTATTTAATAAATAAAACACAATATTTATAATAATATTAGCATCCTTATTTAATAAATAAAACACAATAATTATAATAATAGTATCCTTATTTAATAAATAAAACACAATAAGTATAATAACAGTATCCTTATTTAATGAAAATAACACACTTGGATGTAACACAGCTATAAATCATACATAAAATGTGATCTTCAGAAATGATTTGTAAACTTTTATATAAAACTTATAAACAATTGTACAACAGAAATAGTAATTATGTTTATTACTGTATTGTATGGTAATGGTATTGAAAACCTTTTCCATGCAGTACAAACAAGATTCCATATAATGTGTAGCGTTCACCTCTTGAAAAAGTAAATAGGTTTTATTTGTTTATATAAAATTAAAGTTTATGTTGCATGCAATTTTATCTACAATTCAAATACAATAAGCGATGTATGATATGACTGGTCAGGAAGACTAGATACATACAGTCAAGCCTATGTTTACAACCACCTCAGAATATAGACCACCCAGTGAATAAATGCCATTCTTTTAAGAACTGTCACTGATTATTTAAGACAAACAGACTGTCTAATAAAGGCCCCTGTCAATAAAAGCCACATTTTGTCCTTCCAAAGGGTGGCCCTTGTTCAAAGGTTTGACTGTAGCATACTATTCCATATTTCTGTACTGAAGTATGAAGTTACTGAAGCTTACCCATCATCAGCTACTGTAACAATCTGGTGTCCCATACCACTAAACGACACACACCTCACGTAGTACTCGTTAGATCCCCCCGCATATATGGGACGAGGAGTAGGAAACATGTGACTGAAGGAAACATCGTACAATTCATAAATACCTTCAAAACAGATTTGTATAAAATTCACAAGAAATCAATCAGAGAAGAATCGTTGGACTGAACCAGAAACCTCTCACTCCACAATCCAGCGGAGCTAATCAAGCCAGCTTTAAGATAAAATTTACATAAATTTACTTGATATTATTTAAACAAAAATGAAGTCTGATCTTCTATACTAAACAGAACCATGAATTGATTAATGTACAATATAGTACACACTCAACAGAATTGTGAATACATACCCTAGTGTTTTAATTTGATCTCCAGTATATGGGTCCCACAAAATCACCCTTGTATCAAAAGATGCTGTCGCCAAGACAGCGCCATCTGGTGAAAAATCACAACTTATCACATTGTGGAGATGACCCGATAATTTTCTAGGTTGGTTAAAATTGTTGATGTTCCAAACATAAGCCTAGAATTAAAATGTTAGTTTTAGTACTCCACTTATTCTAGCTTATTCCTTATGTAAAATATGTAGAAAACTGCAGTCTGAAAGCCAAACCAACTTCAAGATTTTTATACATGAATGTTTAGCTGTCTATTAGTACTATATTACTCAGCTAAAATCTAGAAGTCAGAAACTTGCTTACAGTACACGATGATAGTGGAAATCAGGCAGAAAAATAAACAAACAAATAGTATAAGGAAAAATAGGATGAAAAACTTACACATCTGTTCAATCCTACAGCAGCCACTTGCTTACAAGTTGGTGACCATTGACATGAGAAGACCATGACGTTCTCCTTGAACCGGAGAGTTTTATACATATTACCATCATGATTAAGGTCCCAGAATTTGATCGTACAATCACTGGAACATGACACTAATCCCAGACTACCATCACATTTAAAACTAAGTCCATGAACAATGTTTTTATGATCCAATAACTCCATCAATAGATTTCCTACAAGAGCAAAATGAGACAATTATTCAAACTAAACATTAAGACAGGACTTTCATTTGACCCTTAAACAACATCTTAATTCTTGAAATCAGTGAAATAAAGCTTTTGACATTGAGAATTTGTACCAAAGGGTCAAATTAACAATAAAATTAGTAAAAATTTTGTTGACTCTTCAAATTATCATCAGCCAAGGTCATTTTTGACCCTCAACTTTTGACATCTTGAGAAAACCCTGTAAGACCTTTAACTCACACATGCAAGCATAATAAGCAGCCATTAATAATATAAAAATTTTAATCTGAATTTGGAACTCTATCAAGCAAAGGTGCTCGTATATCATGTCAATATCATTTCAAACTTATTGTATTGAAAATTTAGATGAAAGCAAATTTTTTAATCTTAAATATCAAATATATTTCATCACCAGGACAAAATTTTCTTTAAGCATACCTGAAAAAAGATTCCAAAGCTTGATTTTACCACTCTGTAAACCAGTGGCAAGAATCAAGTCACTCTTGAATGTAAAGCGTCTATGGACATTGACTGTTGATCTTGTGACACCGTTTCCAAATGCCATAGACCATACGTAGTCCATACAATCAATGCGGAATCGTCTCTGAAGACTTTTCTCCCTGCCATCTTCTTCACTTTGCCTCAAATTTTTTAAACGTGGATTTGCTTCATCATTTTCATCATTGCTGTCAGAAGATAAACGAGGAAGATTATTTAGATCAGGTTCATCTGACCTCTCTACATCATCATAACTTTTGTCACGCACTGGCCTCTTTAACCTATAATATACATAATACATCATCACTGGTCTCTTTAACCTATAATATACATAATACATCATCACTGGTCTCTTTAACCTATAATATACATAATACATCATCACTGGCCTCTTTAACCTATAATATACATAATGCATCATCACTGGTCTCTTTAACCTATAATATACATAATACATCATCACTGGCCTCTTTAACCTATAATATACATAATACATCATCACTGGTCTCTTTGACCTATAATATACATAATACATCATCACTGGCCTCTTTAACCTATAATATACATAATACATCATCACTGGTCTCTTTGACCTATAATATACATAATACATCATCACTGGTCTCTTTGACCTATAATATACATAATACATCATCATTGGTCTCTTTGACCTATAATATACATAATACATTCATCATTGGTCTCTTTGAACTATAATATACATAATACATCATCACTGGTCTCCTTAACCTATAATACATATAATACATCATCACTGGTCTCTTTAACCTATAATATACATAATACATCATCACTGGTCTCTTTGACCTATAATATACATAATACATCATCACTGGTCTCTTTGACCTAGGAATAACGAATCATAATTTCTATTGAGTCATTTTTAATATGTATGAATACAATGCCCCTCAACAACATTCATAGATAACATTCAGTGTGCTTCAATGATACCAAGCAGTTAACTAATCAATAAACTTTAAGATACTCACAAACGACCTTGTTCAAGGTCCCAGGGTAGTATAAACACAATACCACCACCTTGTGACCAGGCAACATACGAGCTATCTGGAGCCCATGCTACGCACCAACTCTCCTGATACGAACTTTTATCAATCACAAATTCTTCATCAAGCTTAGAAGCATGAGCTGCAAAAATATAAACTTCTGATAGTTAGCATTAATTTTTATGGTGATAAAATGATGTAGTTATGATATCAAAGTATTATTAAAACAATATACAACGTTTCACTGTTCATATTTCGTATTGTAATTGTGTATTAAACTTTTCACTGTTCATATTTCGTATTGTAATTGTGTATTAAACTTTTCACTGTTCATATTTGGTATTGTAATTGTGTATTAAACTTTTCACTGTTCACATTTAGTATTGTAATTGTGTATTAAACTTTTCACTGTTCATATTTGGAATTATAATTGTTTATTAAACTTTTCACTGTTCATATTTAGTATTGCAATTGTGTATTAAACTTTTCACTGTTCATATTTTATTGCATGATGATATCATTTTATTGCACGTGACATCACAATGTAAACAAGTAACACCATTGTCTATTCACTCCATTGCAAGCTAGTGACATATTGGAATGGAAATAGATCTTGATGTTTTGTGCACTATTGTTTCATATAGCACAATTTTTTCATTCAGGCACATGCAATTAATTACTCAGGCCTATTGGCCTTCATGATTAGATTACGACGTGCCTGAACTAAAAAGCGTGCAGTATGAAGTAATAATGCATGCAACATCATAATCTATTTCCTAAATATACCCCATGTGGGCCTATTCCCTCGTCTGAGCCTCATCCCCACAATGTTAGAAACATTTCCTTGTGATTTACTCGCACATATGTACAAAATCTCTACATGTGAAGTTTAAAGTAGAGATGGCTATAACTGACTTTTGGTCTGTGATCAACAGTCAAATTACAAGGATCGAGTGGAGGCTGTAGTCACTTCACAACTTAACACATAACATATCATCAACATGTTATAAATATAGATAGATAGAACATGATTTTAATCATATCAAGGTTATATATATCAAATAATCCCGAATGGACATCCATGGTTCATAACATTTTGTATTAGGCAATAGGGTCATTTAATAGAGGTAATTATTTCATAGATATTGATTTTTTTCAACTTCAGTTTTACATATTCAATGTTTGTGTTTATATCAAGGGACCTCTGTGGTCGAGTGGTTATAGTCTCTGATGAGTAATTATTAGCCCCTCACCGCTGTGAGTTCGAGTCCCACCCAGTACCAGAAAAATAATCATATGATAGGAAGATGTCCAGCTAGCTTACAGGTCAGTAGTGGTACCTAAGTGTATGCCTGGGGTTTTCATCCACCATTAAAGCTGGAAAAGTCAGCAAATGATGTCAGTATTTGGTGTGATGTTAAGCCTCAGAAAAATGGATTGTGTTAACATTAGGCATTAGTAATTTTATTCTTGCTTCACAACAAACTGGATATTATAACACAGTAACTGTTTTTTTAACGGTAAACTCTAGTTTTCTGACCAAAATTCATGGGGGAGAAGTAAGGTGGGGGTATTAAAAAAGGAGTATTTGGTATGTCCAGGCAACTTAAATGTATGGAAATGACTGGCACAATAAGTGACTCATTATAAATTATTTATGTGTAAGCATAGTAACAGCATAGTACCAGAATATATATCTGATAAAACTTGTACAATAAATACAAAGTAAGACCATATATAGATAATACAACATCTAAATTGTGATCCATTCACAAACAACAAATGAGTTGAATTAGAATTTTGCACACAGGGAATGACAGACATATACCAGTAATATACAACCTTGACTTTTTGTATAGATGATCATAAAATAATAAAATACAAAAAGTCAAGGTGATGGACATTGTTATGTTTTATCATTTGAACATTTGCCAGACACATAACACACTTTTCATGAATAAGTTGATTATAAATACAGATTAAGAATTATTTTATACAGACTGATAACCTTACCTTGACTTGGATTATTACAGCTTTAGGATTGCCTACAAACTAAACTTCCCTACATAAACATCTAATGTTGCATTGAATGATTGATACATCCCATAACAACGATTTATATTACAACCCTAAATATATACATTAAACAAAATTCTTTATGTATATACTAATAATATTACTATGTACATGTATGTAAAACATCAATATAACATATTGAAGAAATTACAACAAAACCATGGAAACTGGACCCTCTTTGGACTTGGTTAAGTCTGGTTTTCTGAGAAGTCTGGTCCCGGTTTTCAGAGAACTTTAGACAATCTAACTACCTTTTATTCAGGTTACGTAATACTCAGTCACTTTATAAAAAGTTTTTTTATGATTAATATATGAACATGTTTTTATTCAGTTGTTAAAGCATAATGTTTGTTTTACTTAACAAATTTATGATCCATTGTTTCTCATACCTGTAAAGATTACCCACTTATATGCTACATACTAGCATAGTACATAAACAGCAATGATAAAACTTTCAATGTCTTGAGTATTATGTTATCTCTGTATGTTAGGTGACAATTTACAAACATCTGACACCTGATAACACCAGAAAATGACTGTCCAGTATTGAATTGTATTCTGGGAGGAAATAGTTTTAAACAATTATTTTCAGTAGACTACAAAGACAGTCCAGATTGGGGAGTTCCAAGAATCTGGTCAGTATTCAAGGAATTTCCAGCATAGCATGATATATAAGAGAAAATTACTGGACTTAGAATATCGTCTATTTTAATTTTCAGAAGATTCCTGTTTACAGGGGTTTTACTGTATACTGGTATATCATGTAATTTGTAACTGGATAAACAAGAGGGAAGTGGAACTTAAAAGTGGTGATTTCCGAACAGCTGAGATGTATGTTATATTTAGACATATAAGTACGATATATCACAGTTATTTGGATTCTCATATCTAAATATCAGTGACTCAGTCAGCGTACCAAAGTGTACCACAGTCTCTTTCATAAATAGATGTTTGTTTTTGTTTGTATGTGACTTATTGTCACTGGGGTTAAATACTATTTTTCAATATATATGGTGACCAATTCACCTAACCAGTATCCTACAAACCAGTACTAACTTACCCTTCCACAAGGAGCTGGCAACCTCTACACATAATTAGGGAGGAAAATCGACATTTTTGTCAAATTTTCATAGCAGAGTATGACCTGCCGCTACAGGGATTCAAACCCTGATGAGGCTGATCACCAGTTTACAAGCCAAGTGCACTAACCACTGGACCATGATCGAGGCCCTCTTATATAGAATAATTAACTTCCAAATGCTTGTTTTGACAATACAGGGCCAAACAATACAAAAAAACATATTCTAGACACAGGACCCCTGATACATATATAATATGATTTACAAGGCCAGCAATTTTTTTCCTTCTTTGTTTGGGTCTGTCTGAGCCTGAGACTTTGTAAAATGTAAATGGACCCTTCCAAATCAAAATAAAGACATTTTTTCCCAATTCCTGACCTAAAATTCCCAATTTTGCCATCACACCACACTTTTTTCCCAACTGAACCAGACCCGGACCCTTTCCCCAAATAGCCAAATAAATGACTGAAGACATAGGATGCTAAGTGTCAGTCATACAAAGTTAACATTGATCTCGTACTTTATATAACAAACATTACTATAATCATTACAACACAAGTTTTAATTTATGACAATACATAACATTTCATACATTTGTTCATTACCATGAAACTGATAAGCAATGTCATGGTAAAAACAGACAACAAACATGTCAATCATTCAAGTAAAACAGACCTATATCTAGTATAAACAAGCATGTTCAATAAGTAACCAAATTTGATTAAATTTCGTAATATAATTTTGGGACCATTATTTTTCTGTGTTACCATGTAAACACTTTAAACTAAATATACCTTAACCTCGGTGCAGTGGAAACAAAAAAATCAGTGGGGTCCAGATCTGGGAAAATACAGAGTTTCTGGAAAATTCCAGAAAACTTAACCATGCAAGCAGTAGGTAATCACTGGACAACCGATCTTCTACCAATATATGGATTTATAACATACCAAATAAAGAATGGCGAATAATTTATCATGATTTATATTTATAATATTATACCAAAAGATTATGCTGTACAAAAAATCTGAAAATCAATTTAGCACAAAGCATTTAACACAGACAGGTAAGCACTGTATCTCTAACTGCATGTCAGAATCTATCAGCGTCTACAGACGAGCTGTTACAACAAGTGAACAACAAATAACGTCAATACTTGGTGATACATAAAATCTGGCATCCTGTCAAAGTAAAACGGGCAACTAACTATTGTATGCATTTGTATAAATTCATCATGTCAGTGAAATATGTAACATCAAATAGTTCCCACAATGACAGGGGTGTAGAAACGTTTTCATGTAGCCACTAAGCTACTAAAAGTAGAAGGGACGTCTGAGGGTTCCTCCCCAGTAGAGGGGCAAGGGGGCAATGTCCTCTGTGGTGGAAAAGTAGCCGGTGAGAATGCTCAAATAGCCAGGTGATTTTTAAAGCTTCCAGCTCATTTGAACAATCCCTAAATGACTTCTTAAATTTCAATTATTTATATCATCAACTTTCAACAAGAAAGAATGCATCCGCTTAGTCTTAAGACTCTTATAAATGCACAGGCATGTATACAGTGACTGTAAGCCAAATCCAACAGGCTGCTGTTGGGTTAAACTTCAGCAATACAGTATATTGTGCCTGCTCACCAAGAATCTTGGCAAGATAAAGATCCTGGGTTTAATCCCCAGTTCTGGCAAGTGATTTTCAGCACAAATTTACAACAAAGAAAAATCCACACATTTCCCTCCTTGAGGTCCAAATTAGTATTATATCTTTAGCTAACGTATGTATCACCATGGATTTAATATCAGAATTTTTTTTCGGTGGCCTCTATACAAGACTGAACCAATACATTGAAAATGTCATATCATATTTCAAATCAAATAAACAAACAAGACATTCCTATGCAATGTTTTAAACAAACATGACATTTCTACACCATGTTATAAATAAAAAACATTTCTACGCCATGTAGGGCGTAGCGGCAATTACGCACAATATGCATGTGCGTATAAATTTAAAAAATTAGTAGAATAAGTTGTAAGACCCCTCCCACACCCTCCCCTATCACCACTTCGTGCCTCACAGCTTGTATAAACATTTCATTCCTGCTTACGTCAACACAATGTTATAAACAAACATGGCATTTCTACACCATGTTATAAACATGGCATTTCTACGTAATAAAATCGTACACAGTCCCTACCTATATTGTCCGGATCCACATCCAGAAAACTTGTTGTTTTGTCTTGACTCATTTAGTTATAATCTTGTTCGTCTCTTAAATCCAGTGTATTGAATATTTAAACACAAAAACTGTAAACTACGAAAAACACGAGTTTATAAATACAGACACCTCACAAACTTCTCTCTCCGCCCAGTTCACCGAAAATACACAAATAATAAGAACTAGACTACACCATAAAATGATAAATGGTCAATGGTACGCACACTTGTGTGAACGTGCTTCTATTCACGACATTAATCAATAATTTCTGTCCTAGCGTTTGTAATTGTAAACTTGACTTAGTGTTAAAACCTTGACAAACTGCTATATGAAGCATTAGTTAAATATTCGCTTAAACCAGATCATTAAGCGTTAAATCTGATCAAAATCATTCATTTACCTTCACGCATTCAGGTCACAGATGAACGAAAATAAAACTTAAGTTAAAAAGAGATAAATTCGCACGTATTCCGATCAATTTTAATGTCAACATTAACGTTACGTCTTAAGCGGTTTAAACCAGTAGGTATACAATCGGATATGTTCGTTATCGTTCGGACCGCATTCAGGTCTGCTATGATTGGTTGATTACATCATTCTGTACTTTTATACAAAACAACAACAAACTATATAGGCTATGAATGTCCTACATTTTGGATATCATATCGCTGTGTAAACTAGTAGTTTAAGTTGTTTTGAAAGGCTAGTCACACATGTACAAGTGCTAGATTGTCTGTACAGTAAAGAGGAGCGACTGGTCAGTTGATCTTGAATATGGATAGATCTAGAAGACTTTCAGTTTGGTGAAACAAAATTTTACCGTTCAGTACATGTTTTGATTTGAGTTTGAAAACGAAAGTAAACGTCGCGGTCGATTACTATTCGTACTGGCTGTTGTAGGTTAATGAACCTCTCTTGAGTAACAGCATCTATTCAACAATAGCACGATTTTCCCACTGTACGATTTATTTAATAATTTAACCTTTCTAGAGCAACAACCTCTCAACGACAACAACAACAAAAACAACATAATTTTGCTTCTCCCTAATGGTATTTCATTGCAGAAGTTATTCTGTGTATGTATAAAAAGCCAGGGGATTTATACTTGGTCCCTGTTGATGCCTACAGATCTCGTGTATTGAGAGATAGACGTAGAAAGAATAAGGGATTAGATTGTACAATCATGAGTTATTAATAAATGTTAAGGTATCACCTCATAAGACAATGGACACACATTTTTCATTGCACGATATTTTTCAGTCTTAAAGGATAAAAAACGTACTTAATTTATCTCGTATAGTGCAGTAGTCTGGTTCCTTGCCTGATGTAACTTTGATTATTGGGACGCCATTATCATCATGTTGCGTCAGGAGCAGATATTTCAGACAAATGTTAGCTCCATCCACGACCGTTGTGCATTAGTGAACAAGGGAAATAACTCGTTTTTTACAGACAAACAATTTTGCGGAGTTATTCATCTTGGTAAAGACATCCCGCATGTATGCTCTATTCAAGACCTTATAACGATGATCACAGAATCAAAACGTTGCTATGCTAGACTGCACCATCTATGAGAGTTGATCAAATACTATATCATTATAAGATTCAAACAGGTAATGACACTAGTAGCGTTTGTGAATCCTTGTAACACCCGTTTCAATCGATACAAACTTTTTCCAATTAATAATTTTATCAAAATTTATTTTGAAATATCTCTAAACGAGCATATATCCATGACTCCACCGGTTAAAATTGGTAAAATCTATGGAACACCACTTTGGCCATATGTAATAAAAATCAAGTTTTATTTATCACCTATTTGATTAAAATGTATTATCAAAAACATGATAATGGATGTCCAGCAGCGTCAAATTGCTCAAATCCTAACACATTTTAAGTTAAGGTCATAAGTTTATATAAAATATGGGAAGATACGCAGCTACATTTTCGATGAAATTTAGAGGCGGATACAAATCATTATACTAAAATTATTATTACCACAAACATAATGCAACATCTATGATTGAAGCTGCATTACGTGTGTGTGACAGGGCGCCGTTTTTCATAATCCTATGTATATGTTCGAATAGAATAAATGTGTGATTGATTCCAAGATGTAATAATAAAATAAATGTCAGTTATGCTGTAAACCAAACATTTTGATTAACAAGATAAAATACAAGTCGATCTCGACCTTTTATTAATTTATTCAGAATGTGGAAATATAACCTTACCTTAAACATCAAAACACTAAACATACAACACAATACTTAACATTACGAACAAACAGCATCTTGTCATAACAACATAACACTATACATAACAACAACTAAAACAACACTGAACATTAGATGACACATGACCTGATTCCGGGCTCGGCCGGTTTAGAAGGGTTGCACTGTATATAATAAAATCATCGGGACAGAAATAAGATACTTGCGAAGAAAATCAATGAACTTAAGTTGAAGAGATAAATGTACACGGTTGTGTTTTATTCCATAAAAAATTGTTTCCCAAATTGTGCTTATGATTTCTTCATTTTATGTACGCACTTTTCTAGTTATACGACATGGTTAAATTAAGATGTCTGCCAAATCAGGTTTTACTAAATTTGGATGTCGATAGATAGAAGCTGGGGTATATTTATGTCTAGACACTTTGAAATAATCGCATTTAGGTATTTGATTAAATTTATCACCCACACAGATTTTTTCGCACAGTTTACATTTTCTTAATCTTAACATCTCGTTTCAACCAGGCGTCAGTTCTTCCTTGTTTTAGACTGTATTATAATTTAGTCCTATTTTTTGTCTAATTCAGGCTTTCTTCAGATTTTTTTACAGAATCAATAAATTTTGCGTTTACTGCTTAGCTTAGTTTTTTGATTATAGACAAATCGCTTTAGAAAAGATACGTTATATGTTATTCTTTTAGACACCGGAGCCATTTATGGTTCAGAAATTGTGACTTTTCCGCAATATTTTATATGTATAGGTCCATGTTTGAATATAATATTTGTGATTTTTTAACCCATTTAATTCCAAGAAGAGTGTTAAAATATGAGTTAAGGCAATAGCATAAAACACTTTTATCAGGGAGGTATGGTATTGTAGACCAACTAGCAATCATTCCACTTTATTTCTCTGTAAAAATTGGTTAAAAATTTATTGTGCTACATGGAAATAAGCGCTAACATATATTTTAAGAATTTCAATTTTGATTTTTTTAGGTACATAATAATTATCAAAATTCCACATTGGAAGGCTTGTATAAGCAGAGTTTAACAACCCTGATGAATGAATCGAACAGTTGAACGATAGTAAAAGCAACCATTTCTCTCTAAAAATGCACTTTATTCTTGTTCCTTATGTGGCTGTAGCATATTGAGTTAAATCTAAAATTAGTGGTAAAATAATGCTAAAAATTTTGTACAAAAAGATTCTTCTCATGTACGTTATGAATCAGTATTCTTAAAACTGGACCACACCCAACAGTATCGGAATGATATCAAAAACAAGTATTTGTTCAGAACATAGAAAGACGCGCCATTTTTTGTCTGTGGCCTGAATGGTTGGTATTACATAACAAAACGTAGAATATACTGTTACGGTAAAGTACCGTGTGTAATAGTACTCACCATTTACATTGTTAATGGTTTAGCAGGTTGGTCAGTGGGGAAATTTGTAGTCAATCAATTATTTCACTAATACAATCGCCATCATTTTATTAACTTCACTAGGATCTCTAAATGAGCGTAAATACGAGATCACACTAATAATAAAACAAATTACCATACAGTCCTGTCTCAAAGTTTGGCTCATTGGATGAAAATTGCGAAATATTCCACGACACATGAAATAAAATTCCATTACAAAGCGGATATATCCCGTTTTCTTTCACAACAGAAATGAGTTGTTAATGATGATTTATTATATTCAGTTTGCTGGCATGAATTAGGCATGTGGAGATACGATTGTCTGGATAACAAATTTAAAATTGTACAAAATATGCACGATGACTCAAAGTTAAGATAAGATGAATATAAACACGTATAAAACCCAGAACTTGAACGATGACATGTAGAATTGTATCAGACGTAAAGCTGCGTTGTTAGTTTCCATAAATTTACTTGCCGGAAAAATGTAAACGACAACAAACTTCATGTACTTCGGTGATTTATGAAGCCATTCTTTAAAAGAAACATAATGGTATGCTGCGTGATAGTACTGTCGAATTTCCGGCTCCGGTTTTTCTCAAGAATTCAGCTTAGAGTTCAATACAAAACTTTTATTTGATTTTTTTTTTAGAAAACTACTTTAATAGCAAGAATCTTGATTCGTATTTTAAGAAGCCACACAGACCAGAATGAGGAGTTAGCTAGACAGTAACGGTTAAATCATTGCAACGATTATGTCGTTGTGACGGTAATATCGTTGTGACGGTAATAACATTGTGACGGTGATATCAACGTGACTGTAATATCGTTGTGACGGTAATAACATTGTGACGGTAATATCAACGTGACTGTAATATCGTTGTGACGGTAATATCGCTGTGACGGCAATATCAACGTGACTGTAATATCGTTGTGACGGTAATATCGTTGTGTCTGGAATATCGTTGTGACGGTAATATCGTTGTGACTGGAATATCGTTGCGACGGTAATATCGTTGTGACTGAAATATCGTTGTGACTGTAATATCGTTGTGACGGTCATATCGTTGTGACGGTAATATCGTTGTGACTGTAATATCGTTGTGACGGTAATATCGTTGTGACTGGAATATCGTTGTGACGGTAATATCGTTGTGACGGTAATATCGTTGTGACGCTTAGATCGTGATGGATAGATCCGGTATTTTTGTTTTGAAAACGATGTAGCATTTTGAAAATTCCATGTGCGCCATTCGTCATTATTCCAAAATCTTCCAAAAAAGCTTTGACGAGTTCGTTCGCTATTTCAGATAATATTTTGGTGTTGAAATGAGGCCTTATCGTACGATGTTCGTTTTTCTGGCCTTTTTTTATTCAATTGTTTAGCCATTAGTTTGACAAATCTCAGTGTACTGGGATCTTATTTAAAGATACACTTGGATGTACATGTGGTGAATAATTATATAATGGAAACCACAGTAGGAGTAACGTACGCGTTTGGTTCACGTGTCAACTAAATGTTTTTTTTTTCATACATATTTTTGTCACATCCAAAAATATAATCATCTATTCCAATGAACATCTTAATAAGACCACACAAATATAACACCAACCATAAATTTGTCACGTGTTCACACAGAGACGGGAGTACTTTGTGACGACAATATAAAGAATGTCACTAACATATCTTGTTTAAAACTTGACTGATATTTCTTTATCTGACCTTCGTGTAAGAAAGCTTTAAATATAAGGATTGTTAGTATCGTGATAACAGTTTGTTCATTTTAACGAGATCCCAGAAATGTTACAGTAGCCTTACAAATGTCTAAATACAAACCTATTTATTTTGCCAGGATAAGTTTTTGATAGCTCGGTATTTTCGCCTTATCATCTATAACAATCGCTATAGGTTCAAAGTGGAGTGTTAAGGAGGTTTTCAGTAAACTTATTCTAAATGTGTGAAGTGGAGGGTCTCTGGTAGGCGGAGTCTAAATATATGGAGTGGGGGGGGGGCTCTGGCAGGCAGAGTCTAAATATATGGAGTGGGGGGTATCTGGTAGGCAGAGTCTAAATGTATTGAGTGGGGGGGGTATCTGGCAGGCAGAGTCTAAATATATGGAGTGGGGGGTATCTGGTAGGCAGAGTCTAAATATATGGAGTGGAGGGTCTCTGGTAGGCAGAGTCTAAATGTATTGAGTGGGGGGGGTATCTGGCAGGCAGAGTCTAAATATATGGAGTGGGGGGTATCTGGTAGGCAGAGTCTAAATGTGTGGAGTGGAGGGTCTCTGGTAGGCAGAGTCTAAATGTATTGGGGGGGGGTCTCTGGTAGGCAGAGTCTAAATATATGGAGTGGGGGGGTCTCTGGTAGTTTGAATAACTACGAATAACTATGACTAACTATGACATTGTTAAATACTTTTTTCCATGTATTATGTCTTACACCAGTGTTTTAATCGTTTATATGATACTAATCTGTGTATGTAAATACTTGTAGAAGTAGTATGTTCTTTCATTGGTGAGATGTGTTTTTCCCTTTTCTCCTAACATTTATAAACGTTTTTATTCCACGTAAAAGATATACACTTGTCCTAGCGATATTCTGTTTGACCATAATGATATAGCTGTTTTCATAGTAATATTACACGTGAAATATACACGTAAGTTATTAAAATTGTGACCATAAACACTGGATCCTTTTAAATATAGATTACAGCTTACTGTACACGTGATGTTGTATGAAGTATATGTTGTCCATGCTTCATCGTTCAGCAATCACGAATTTAAAAGATGCAATGATGAGTTACAACTTGACTTGATTGGTCTGTGTGGACTCGAATTCATGTTCCGGGTAAAATTAAACCAACTTCTCACATTCCATTAACAGAATTTACTTATATACAAATCGTGTGCTTCTAAATTAATGGTATATAATTTCATGTACATATAATATTAAATATGACGGTGTGAACATTTTAACACTATCTGAATGCTGTTCATACCTGTACGCCAGTTAGCCCAGTTATTATTTTTCAGTTTAACAACTATTTTCTCTCCTTACGATGAATTAATACCCCATAGAAACAAGTCGTATCACATTTTGGTGTCCCAGACAAATAAGATGTTGTTTTAATATTTCAAGTCGTTCTGTAATTTGTCATTATCCCTGTTGATTGACATCCAATATCGACTTTGATACTAGATACCCCTTCGGCTGACATTTTGTACAAATTAAGCTACGAGGAAATGCTTACTTGTTTCTTTGTTGATGTTGATGAAGTTGGTTGGTAATTTAGGTATTTTATGAAATCAGCTATTTTCATCTAATGTGAGATCAAAGCTTGAAAACTGTACTGGAAAATTCATACTGGAGATTTGTGAAGTGTGGCAGTATCGACTTTAACAATATTTCGCGGGACAGATATTGAAACTTTTGTGTCTTATAGCGTTCGATTCATAGTCTCATTCACAACTTGAATGATTGATATCTCTCCGATACATTTTAAGTCACTAAACGTTCGTTTGTAGAAATACTGCAGATATAAAAAAGATGAACACGGCAATAGTAAAACAATGGTTACCATTCACTTGGTGCGTTTTGGAATGTCTTTTGTTTTCGGGAATTTTGAATGGCTGGTTGTGGATGGAACACATACTTATAGAAGAAAAATACTTCCTCGATGAATGTAACTTCACCAGTTTATCAGATGTGTCATTAGGTTCACCAGAAGAGGCGGACATGCCTGGTTTAATTAATGTAAAGAATCTTAACAAAGGGGATGTTCAAACCACGAAAAATGGACGGAAATGCATTCTAAAAAAGGTCTACAAAACGTTGACGATGGAGGAGTATGCTGAATATATGGCAAGAAATCGTCTTGCTGATCAAAAAGAGGAGTTAGACACAGTGATCGAAAAAGAAGAAGAAGAAATTATTCTATATTGTACTGAGCAGAGAGATGAACTAAACTTGATAATTACTCTTGTATTAATAATCTGCCATATTCTAATGCTACCCATTGGTGTATTGTTTGATCAGTACGGAACAAGCCGCACCAGGATTATCTCCATGTAAGTCTTTTATATTTTCATCATTTTCTTATCATTTCAGCTGTCCATGTTCTCTTCAACATTCTTCCACAAAATCATATCAACATTTGTCATGTGAGTACCACCGTCTATGTACATTCTGTTATTACTTGTATACATGTATTTGTTCTTGTAGATGGACTATCAATCAAGTCCTCTCTAACAAGTCTACAAATGTTTCACTCACTTATTATCACTATGACGGGATAAATCTTTTTCACACTTGACATTTAACATCTGACATTTAAGCTGTCGATGACTAAAGAGTGAAATAAAAGATTCTCATTTTTTGCAATTCTACAAAACAACAACAACAACAACAAACAACTGGTCTTTATTTGAGCTGTTCATTAATCTGTTTATGAAAATAAACACCGACATAACGATATGTAACATGGACAGACGGACATCGGCATATTTGAGGAATAATTGAAACAATTATTATTGTATGATGAAAACAAGGTGTGTGAGAGAGAGGGGGGTACCAGACATGTAGCATGAACCTAGAAAACAAAGTATGAACAAATGTGACAAATACCATCAATGTACACGTACAGTGCAACCTCTCCAGAACGGCCATCTCTTGAACAACAGTCTCTCTTTGACAACAACATTTTCCCACTGTACAATTTATCTAATAATTTAACCTCTCTAGAGCAACAATCTTTCAACAACAACCACAACATAATTTGTATTCTCCCAAATGGTGTTGCTATGGAGAGGTTTCATTGTACGTAAAAATATATCACCGTATGTCTATAGGACAAACATGTCTTGTTGTTCTAATTATATTTTCCAGGCATTCCACATGGCTTACTTTACATTATTTCATCAGACGTATTGGCTCAATGCAGCCGGTACTGTAATGGAATGTCTTTAAGCAGAGTTTATTTTTATCCATTCCAAACGATACAAGTATTTTTTTCTTGCCAAGTAATCGCCCGAAGGAGAGATTTTGAACATGGTTCATTGCGTGTGAAGGAAAAAAAATTTAGTGTTGTCATTAATTTCTAGCACACTATCTTGTTTTTGGAAAACCTCTTAAACAATATAGCCTAAATGACATATTTACATTTGTATTGATAAGTTGAATATTGAATGATATTTATTTATTAGATTAAGCCATAAATTACTGTTAAATTGATATAGAAAACTCCAGGGTAAACAAATCCTAGTGTCACATATATACATATTCCTGGTGTCACATATATACATACCCTAGTGGCATATATATACGTGTCCTGGTGTCACATATAAACATATCCTGGTGTCACATGTAAACATATCCTGGTGTCACATATACTAATATACATATCCTGGTGTCACATATATATATATACCCCGGTGTCACATATAAGCATATCCTGGTTTCACATATACACATATCCTGGTGTCAGAGCACATGTTTATACTTTTGTGTCACATGACATATATAACCTGGTATCACTTTATACATTAAAATCCATATGTTTTATATCTTCGAGTAACATAAATGTGTCCCATGTTCAGCATAGAATAATTATGTGACACCAATTGAAGTGCAAATGCTTTTATTATCATAGTATAATATGGAGTTACAGAAATGACTATTACCATGTTATTATACTTTCTTGCAGAGATATTACTGAAATAAAGCATCTCCCTACACTGACACAGAAACTGTGATAATATGATATAACTATCAGTCCAGGTCATTTCATTATGTTCTGTTATGTTATAATTTATGTAATTGACTGCTTTAAATGCATTCTCTGTAGCAATGAAAGTGCATTGTCGCGTTGTCTATTTGGGTAATTTTAAATACGTAGTAGAAACAATTTTGTTTAAACGGATTCATTTCGGTTTATTTATACGTTTTTTTGGGTCTTGATGCGGTATGCATATACGTTTTTCTGTCTCTTGATGGGATATGCAATGTACATATACGTTTTTCTGTGTCTTGATGCGATATACATGTACGTTTTACTGTGTCTTGATGCGGTATGCATATACGTTTTTCTGTGTCCTGACGCGGTATGCATATACGTTTTTCTGTGCCTTGATGAGGTATACATATACGTCTTTCTGTGTCTTGAAGCGGTATGCCTGTACCATCCAACGTCCTCCTTTGTATTTTATTGCAGCTGAAACGTGTTTCTTAATACATGTAATAAATTATCGCGGATTATTTTGACTTGACGCATTTTATTGTCAAACAGATATTATTTGAAGATAAATCGAGCGACAAATAAGTGCAGGAAGAATTTTGAAAATGTGATTTGGCGACCAACTGTTGGTGAACATATGTAATGTGGTGACCAACTGTTGGTGAACATATGTAATGTGGTGACCTACTGTTGGTGAACATATGTAATGTGGTGACCTACTGTTGATGAACATATGTGATGTGGTAACCTGCTGTTGGTGAACATATGTAATGCGATGACCTACTGTTGGTGAACATATGTAATGTGGTGACCTACTGTTGGTGAACATATGTAATGTGGTGACCTACCTCCAGTGAACATATGTGATGTGGCGATGTTGGTGAACAAATGTGTTATGGAGCATGTTAGACATGGCTACCAACTGTTGGTGAACATAATGAGATGTGGCGACCTACATAAGGTGAACATATGTGTTGTGGCGACATACTTTTGGTGAACATATGTGATGTGGCGACCTACTGTTGGTGAACATATGTGTTAGTTAATATGTGTGACATGGCTACCAACTGTTGGTGAACATATGAGAACGACGACCCACATTTAATGAACATATGTGATAGTGAACATATGTGATAGTGAACATATGTGATAGTGAACATATGTGATGTGGCGACCTACTGTTGATTATTATATGTGATGCAGTGGCATACTGTTGATGAACATGTTTGATGCGGTGACCTACTGCTGATGAACATATGTGATTTGCCGACATACTGTTGATGAACATATGTGATGTGGCGACCTACTGTTGATGAACATATGTGATGTGCCGACATACTGTTGATGAACATATGTGATGTGGCGATCTACTGTTGGTGAACATATGTAATGGGGCGACCTACTGTTAGTTGGCATGTATGTTGGTGAACATAAGTAATGTGGTGAACTATAGAAGGTATAACGTAGGATCAATTGCAAAAACGAAAATGTCATTATACATGTAATTGATTTTTTGTTATAAGAATTTCCATTTCACTGTATTAAAGTTCAGAAACTAGGCACATTCTTGTAATGGAATACATCATGTTTTTTGTGTTTACTGCACTGATTTATTACTACAAACAAGAGATAAATTTTATCTTAATTTCAACCATATTTTTCTATTATCAAGAAATTTTATGTTCGTCAGGTACGGACAACTCGGATTTATACAAGTCAATCAGTCGAACACATCTCCGGAATATCCTTATATCAGAATTATCTTGTCAACAGTGACGAGTTAAATGATGAGAATAAAACAGACATGACTTGATCTGAATTATCTAACAAGGAAACACTGATAAAATGTCGAAATCAATTCAGATTAGAAATGAGAAATTTTGTTTTACGGGCGCATATTCGTAGTCAATCTAATTATATCGTAGTCATAAAACTAGAAGAGTGAACTATGAATTTTATGACTTTAAACTTGACGATTGCATTTCTGATAAAAGTTATACTTTCTTATACCAATGTTTTATATTGAGAGAATAATTTTATTTCGCAATAAGTTTGAATTAAAGTTTCTTATTTTGCTTTGTTCAATTTTGTTGGTTTGTTTTAAGTTTTAGAGAACTAGGGCAAATCAACTTGTCATTTATTTTCAAGTCGTTTATTTTTTAATCTGTCTTTTATTTATTGATGCAATTTTATTTTTTTTCGCGGGAGTAAGTGTGATGTTGGGCTGACTAAACTAGTATAGCTTTGCTACAGGGTGTTCTAGGGCTGTACCCTCTGGGAGACTGAGTTTTGTCCTTCATTTTTTATGTTCCTATGTGTTGTGTAAGTTTTGGGTTGGTGGGTTTATGGAAGGTAGTATTTTAGGAAAGTCGAAATTTTTCTCGATGAATCCTTTTCTTATCTATAAACATTTCAATGTAGGGTTGTACAATAGTGTTGTTACCTTTCAGTTATGTCCAATGCCCGTATTTAAATCCATGAACTTAATAAACATTGAAAGTTATAGGGACATAAGTGTTTCTACCACGTGTAATATGAGTATTTTAGGCCATGTCTGAACTTACCGTTGTAAAATATAACCTTGTCCTGTATTAGTATTGTAAATATGCTCTAGGTGGCCATATCCGGTATTAATGTGTAATTTAGGGTCTACGAACCCTACCACATTTAATCAACCATTTCGTCATTTTTCCGTGAACGTAGAGCGATAAAATTTTATGTATAAATTCGCATTGAAATACTCTTGGAATACAAGTAAAAATAATTTAACCCTTCCTTTCATATTCACGTATATCTGCACTTAAACACAGCGGACGTTACTTATTTTGTTCCGTATACATGTATTTGCTTAGTGTAAACTCAGTGTATGGCGTAATAACACTGGGCAAAAAATGAAAAAAAACGAAAAAAAAATATATACCTACATAACCCATGATACATTTATGTACGATATAAAACACAATATTACTTCGTATAGACACTTTATCAATTACTTTATCAATTATTTTATCAATTATTCGTCAATTCTTTATGAAAATTCTTCAGGGATTTCATCGACTGTATTCTTGCACGGTTCATTTTGTATTCTATCTACTTATAGTGTTATATCAACATTGTTTGATTAATGTAATCAGCCAGAGGCATTTATCTGTCTCTGTTACCAAGCATTTTTATAACTGAAATAATATTAATGGAGACACAATCTAGTCTTTGTTTACTTTTGGTTGATTTGTAGTCATTAAGTGTTTCTATATCCTCATGATGGCGTCCATCATGCCAATTTTTGATCATACGACATAGATATTTCTAGTTGATAGTTTTAACAGACGATACAAAGTAACTAATCCTCTATTTGCAACACTTTGTCAGCGTATGTACAGTAAAATCCCTGAAAACCGGACTCCTTGAAAACTGGAATTTCTCTGATAATCGGACGATTTTTCAAGCCCATTTTTACTCTTCTATAATCAATAGTTCTCTGAAAACCGGAATTCTCCTAAAAAAACGAACTTTTAGCCCAGTCCGGAAGGGGTCCGGTTATCAGGAGTTTAATTGTAACATGTTTAAACATTTGTAAGTTGAACTTAACGTTGAATGGTATTTTAACAACAGATCCGTTTATGATAAAACTTTGGAAATCTTTGACAAATGATACATGTTACATGTTACAACGCATCATTTCACAATAAGGTGTAGTAACATGTAACATGAGTTGGAAACATTATCATGAGAACACAAGCACTCTGGATGATACCTCATGGAATAATACAAATATTTGACTTATAGCTTTAACACCTCTTGCGACAGCTCGATATACAGTCTAACCTGTGTTTGCGGTCACCTTCGAATAAAGGCCACCTGTAAATAAAGACTTTGTTTTGTCTTTCCCAAGGGTGACCATTGTTCATAGGTTTGACTGTAATTTAATTTCAGTAATTCGAGTTATCTCCACTTTGAGTGCTTTTTGCCTCTTCATAGTTTGTTCAACATTTCTGTCACTTAATAATCTAATTTTATATAAACACAATTTTAACTAGACTTAAGAGAATACTATTTTATGATAAATGAAATTTAAATCTCTTAATTCTTACAAAAATCAGAAATGATGAATGTCCACCATGACATATCACATAATTTTCATTTCATTTATTTTCAAGTATTTTGACCACCGGTCCATGCACATATAATACAACATACATGTTTTATTGTATGTTGGCATAAATATATACCTGTAAAATACATACTTGATGCAAAAGAAACACGTGATTGACATCTTGTATTTGAATATATTTATACAAACACCGACATCTTATCTGTACAGCATGTATAAAAGCAAAGTAAACCACGAAACAAGATTGGTATAAAATTTCATTATTTTTTTATTGAAACAGACCAACCCAGCATTGTATGTGTTTGAGCTGTCGCGGAAGCTTTGTAGACAATGTGATCTTAAAACTGGTCTTTCACGATATTACTATCTAAATGCTTTCTAAACAACACTTAACTTTTCCTCGAATCTTTATTCAAATGCCAGAACGGAATACATTGTGGAACACTTTCGCCTTTTGTGAGCGCAATGAGTGTGATAAATGTTTAAAGAACATGTAATGTAGCATGTCAACTCGCGATTTAGTTAAATTCACGACAATTTGTATTATACAGTAAAATGTCGGCATATAAGACTGTATTGTTCTTAAAACATAATACAATTATCACTATCAGAGGAGCAGACGTTCAATTTTGTCACAAAAACAGCATCACCGCCATCAGAAGTGTGATCAAAGTCTACCATGATACGACATACACCTTTGATGCATAATGAAAGGTGTAACCATTCATCACAATGTAATGTTGTAAATTTATCATTGAACACGATGGATATATTTTATTCTCTTCAGCACGCATTTGTTCTGTAACTGATGTTGCGTATTTTCCTGTTATTTTGAAACTATGTTTGGGTTCATTAATTTTCGTGTTCAATATTTCTCATTTAATTCTACGAGGAAATAAACAAGATTAGTTCTAATCGCTGGACATAAATCAGAGAGCCAGTACTTCTAGCATGATCCTCTCAAATTGTTTTCAAAAGAAAAAGGAAAAAGACATCAGGGAAAAAAAGACATCATGCGCGTGACTGAATTCTGAGAGTCCTACACTTGAGTTTAGATTACACTACTATATACAGTAAATTATACTCTGAGGGAGTTTAAATGTCACTATATTTCGCGAATTCCAGAATGTAGTAATTTCGTAAAACCAACTTCACTGCAACCTTGAAATCGAACCTAAAGTGAAAATGTCTGAAAATTGTGATACAAAAAAGAATAAATGATACTTCTAGTTACATTACAATGAGTTATTAATGATCATAAACTTAACAACGTATACAGTCAAACCTGTGTTTGAGGCCACCTCCGAATAAAGATCACCATGGAATAAAGGCCTTTCTTTGAAAAACTGTCACTGATTATTTAGAACAAACTGACCTCCGAATAAAGGTCATATGTCCATACAGGCCACAATTTGTCTTTCCCAATGGTGGTATTTATTTACAGGTTTGATTGTACAATTATGAAGTTCGGACCTTTTATACTCTGATATAATATTCTTTTCCAAATTTGTTATTTTCTGGTATTTGAATCTGTTGGTAAATTAATATTGTTTAACGACTTCTTTTATATTAGTGTCAATAAAGTTGAATACCCAACCACAAATATTCAAAGTTGAATACACAACCACAAATATTCATTGTTAAATATCCCAACATACACATTCATAATTAAATACTTCACCACACACATTCATAGTTAACTACCCCACCACACACATTCATAGTTAAATACCCCACCATAAACACTCACAGTTAACTACCCCACCACACACATTCACAGTTAACTACCCCACCACACACATTTACTGTTAAATACCCCACCACACACATTTACAGTTAAATACCCCACCACACACATTTACAGTTAAATACCCCACCACACACATTTACAGTTAAATACCCCACCACACACATTCACAGTTAAATACCCCACCACACACATTCACAGTTAAATACCCCACCACACACATTTACAGTTAAATACCTCAACACACACATTTACAGTTAAATACCTCAACACACACATTTACAGTTAAATACCTCAACACACACATTTACAGTTAAATACCTCAACACACACATTCACAGTTAAATACCCCACCACACACATTTACAGTTAAATACCTCAACACACACATTTACAGTTAAATACCCCACCACAAACACTCACAGTTAAATGCCCCGCCACAAACACTCGCATTTAAATACCCCGTCACACACATTCACAGTTAAATACCCCGCCACAAACACAGTCAAAAACCCCACCACAAACACTCACAGTTAAATACCCCACCACACAGAATTACAGTTAAATACTCAAACGAGCATATTCACACTGCTATTTGATCATTCACGACATAAATTTCTCGTTTCTCTGAAAATCAGAATATCAGGATTTTATATCGCCTCTTGTCTTTTGTGATCTTATTTTTGTTCTCATGTTTTGGATCAATCGTTATGCGACATTGATGATCATGTGGTGTTTATATATCTGTATATATTTAAACAACTATCACCCCTCAAATAGCTGAAAGTCAATGAGACATGAAGAAATGTCAGCTTTGTAAGAAAGTTGCTGAGTCCGTTAAATCTTCTAAAGATCTTGTTATATTTGTATGTAAATACGTCTGAGATATTAAGTATGGTTTTATGTTGTCGGAGTTATTTGTGATCGTCAATATGAACATGTTGCTTGGATTACTGTTTTAAATACTAGTATGTAGGTGTTGAATGTCGACATTATAACATGCGACCTTTATTTGAGAACAGTGCTTTCTCCTATTAAGATGAAAAGATGTTTATATTATGATACTATGCAACCTCTCCAGAGCGACGCTCTCTTGAACAACAATCTCACTTCAACAACAGTATGTTTTTCTCACTACGATTTAACAATTAATTTAATTTCTCAAGAGCAACAACATCTCAGCAACATAATTTTGTTTCTCCTAAAAGGATGTGGCTTTGGAGATGTTGCACTGTATTGTAAAGACAACCTCATTTGCGGTGAGCTGATTCCGACTATAAAATAAATGTTCTTATGTAAATTCAAATATACTAATCTATTTCTTAAGTTGATTTACTCACATTTTCCACGTTTGATGTAAAAAATGAACGTTTACATTATAGTTTTCTAATTTCATAATTCACTAATACTTTATACATCCTACAAACAAAAAGTACTGTTTTTATGATTTAAAATTTCATCAGGACACGTGTATTAACACAACATACTGTATGTTAATCAAAACTCTGAAGGCACAACACAGTACAGATAAGTGTAATTATCAATTATCAATTGTCTCAATGTTTGATCCTGATCAAATTAACACAGTAGGGGCTGCACATCACTTCCATAGTTAAGTGGTAAAACTGACGTATCTGTGTTTGGTACAAGAACACTGTATTTAAGCGATGGGCCTAAAAGTCCGGTATGGCAGTTTTCTATTAGGGATAAGACGTCGACATCCTTCTCTTGTTCTATCCAGTCTTCTTGTCTAACATTTTAAGATAAAAAAATCTCTCACTGTTCCATCGATTGCCTAAAGACACGCAATATTCTCCTATAATATTATTCAAGATTTTATAAAGATTTTCATTCGTTTAACATCGTTTTATTTAACCATCTCTGTAACACTGAAAACAATACAGACTATTTTGATAGCAATACATTGTTAATGTTCATTTTTTATAAACAACGTGCACACAATTTGATGGATTCTAGAGAATCTTTACATTTAAATTTTATATCTAAGCTTTGTGGCATAACAGTAAAATGTCAACATTCAACGGAAACTAAAATGAACAACCAGTATTTTTATTAAAAAAAATGTTTTATGCGCGAAAGCCAACAGAAACTGTTTAAATGTGTGAATTTCTAGCGCAATTTAACAAAACTAATTGAACCTTTTATGAAGATAAAATACGCATTCATTGATTGAATCTCTTATAAAGATAAAATACCCATGATGCCATACGCTTGTATAATTGTGTTTTTTGTAGGCTGCACCTTAAATTAGTGCAATCGGACATAGAACAATAAAACAGTGACACCGAACTGGCTCACAATGTAATGAAACTCAGATAAATCTATCAGAATGTCCGTATTATTGAAATTCAAGACTAACTTTGTTAAACCATATTTTTGTAATTGACACACAACCCCAAAATTTGAAAATCTTATGCTATCAAAAATAGACAAATTACTTATTTATATGACAGAACTTTTCGCTTTTAAGGAAATAAAAAAAACCTAATTATATCATTTTAAAACAAGTTGAATATTATTAAAATTATGTTCATATTGTAAAAATAGATATCGGTGTATATTTCACAGGTCTACTCTACTCACGGCAAAAAGAGTTGAATAACGCAAAAAATCTTTTTTGAAAAAAAAGTCTAGCAAAAAGATCTACCGAAAACACGAAACCTTCAGATGAGCTCGCTGAATTTTTATACATAAATCACAAACTGATTAAACAAACCAGAGAAAGAAAAATGTAAGATCTGATCGTTCAGAATAAAACAACGAATCCGTTAATTAAAATGAAGAACAAATTAAAACTTGGGAGGACAGAATACCACAGTGGGGATTGTTCATAGTATTTTCTGTGAAATACTAATGATTATTTAATGAAGATACTGAAGTGTGTGTGCCGCATATGAATACCACTACAGTTCAAGTGAATGACAGAATATAAAAACGTCAAGTTTTAGTGTCGATGCAACACAACATGCTTTCTTAGTGTTTATTTCACAGGATGAATTTTATGCACTAGTTTAAAGCGAAATTATCTAAGCTGCATATTGCGACTTTAAATTCCTCACAAAACCTGGATAAAGTACAAAAAAATCGATGTAATCCGAATTTTACAGATTTCATGTTTAGACACGTAACACAAGTCCCGCACGTGATTACTGCACGAGCGGAATCTATGAAAATAAACTTTTTAGATCTGAGCTGAATTCAAATGTTATCTAAGACAAGTTTAAACAATACATCGTTCTCATGAGGATGACCAGTCTCCTAAAAAAATATTCCCGAACTGCGTCAAACCGTATTATGAAATAAATGCGATTTGAATAGAGCTTAAGAAAATATGTGTTGACACTCATGTTTTTACAGTGTCATTCAAAGAACGAGTTTTGAAATATGTTAGAAAAAAGCGGTACTCGTCTGTCGCTGTAAGATATGAAGATATTATCTAAGGACATTCAGCTTATTTAAAAACAATCATGATAGGACCTTGTTGGATGTTTTATAATCTAATTAGGAAATATTTGTATAACACGTGTAGAAAAGGCGACACTCATGAATCCGTATATTGGCCATAAAACTGGGGTAGTTTGTTCTGTGAACCTCTAGATTTGGTTCATTCGTTTAAATGATTTCTTTTAATGACCGTTTTCAGTGTTAACGACCTTTTCTGATACGGTAATACGACATTTTACTACAGTGTAACCTCTCCAAAACAACAACTTTCCTTCAACAACAACACGATTTTTCCCACTGTACAATTTAACTAATAATTTAACCTCTCTAGAGCAACAACCTCTCAACAACAGCCTGATTTACTCCCATTGAATGATTTAGCTATTTATTTAACCTCTCTGTAGCAGTAATCTTTCAAAAACAACATAGTTTTGCTTCTCTCAAAGGGTGTTGCTTTGGAGACGTTCCACTGTATATGTAAATTTACGTTTAAAGAAAGAACCTATCAACTTGTTTTCCGACTTGTTCGTTCATTTTGTTATTTTGTAAAAGTAGAATTCATAATTAGCATACAAAGCAACAATTGATCGCTAAATTATCTGACAAATTATAGACACAAGTTCATCGTATAACAACGTGCAAACACAAGTATTGTACGAACATGATTAAAGCATTGATAAGAGATACAAGCAATTAGTGTTGTTGATCTGAGATTGTAGATACTTAGTAAGCAAATTGAGCTTCCTAATCATTTTCCTTTGAAATTACCAACGTGTGTAATACTATAACGATGAAGGAATGTTGAATATTGACTCTAAAACAAACGACTTGTCATCACGCACGACATTTTCCCGATAACGTGACTGACGCGTGATGAATTAGTGAGTCTATCAACCCCAGCACGCATGTAGGAACCTTGATGAATGTAAAACAGCACAGTGCACGAATCCTTTAATTTAATCTAAGATTAGTGTCGTGATGTCACGTGATTATGCCCAGTAAAATACCTTACCGACACAGTTCTGTCAATACATTCCATCATGCGCTGTCTATGATTTTGACAAAATTCACATTGATGCTAGTATACTGGTGTTAATTCACGTGTGGTCAGGTATTAATATAGAGAGAAGAGATCTTTTACTTCCATAAAACTGTTTTCTGCACATATAATGCAATAAATGTCTATGTTATTTATCATACGTACCCCGACAAGCCTGATAAAGTGTTTACCCGGAACTGACAGACACCGTAAAAGTACATATTTTATATACCGCCCTCACGTGATGTCGCTTACTTGACAAATACGGATAAATGCCTGAACTAGTAGTTTTGTACATATCTGTACAATACATTAATGCAGACATAATCAGATAAGAGCAGGATTAGAAATTCCATCTTGACCCTGACACTCACAGAGTATTTTGGAATATCAGTATTTTACTAGAAATATGATACAATAATCTTATTGATAACACACATCGTATGATTGGTTTTGCTCTTTCTTATATCTTTGTTTTAACACATTCTCATTATTCACATTTGTTCACATTATAAAATGATTCTTTGCAGTATATTTCACTGGGTGATTTATAACTTTAATTTAGATTCATGGACTTTGTTATTTGGACGGTTTTTGTGTTTACGACTGTTTTGTGCGTCCCTTGGGTGGTTTATGATATTCTTTCCAACTTCCTGTTACTAATACATGATATTCTTTCCAACTTCCTGTTACTAATACATGATATTCTTTTCTATTTCCTGTTACTAATACATGATATTCTTTTCTACTTCCTGTTACTAATACATGATATTCTTTCCAACTTCCTGTTACAAATACATGATATTCTTTCCAACTTCCTGTTACTAATACATGATATTCTTTCCAACTTCCTGTTACTAATACATGATATTCTTTCCAACTACCTGTTTGCTAATACATGATATTCTTTCCAACTTCCTGTTACTAATACATGATATTCTTTTCTACTTCCTGTTACTAATACATGATATTCTTTTCTACTTCCTGTTACTAATACATGATATTCTTTTCAACTTCCTGTTACTAATACATGATATTCTTTCCAACTTCCTGTTACTAATACATGATATTCTTTTCTACTTCCTGTTACTAATACATGATATTCTTTTCTACTTCCTGTTCTAATACATGATATTCTTTTCAACTTCCTGTTGCTAATACATGATATTCTTTTCAACTTCCTGTTGCTAATACACGATATTCTTTTCAACTGCCTGTTGCTAATACACGATATTCTTTCAACTACCTGTTGCTAATACATGATAATCTTTTCAACTACCTGTTGCTAATACATGATATTCTTTTCAACTACCTGTTGTGTAATTGTGACTTGGATTTACATTTTATAGCATGAAGTGTGACTTGGGTTGACTTGGGTTTACATTTTATAGCATGAATTGTGACTTGGGTTTACATTTTATAGCATGAACTGTGACTTGGGTTTACATTTTATAGCATGAATTGTGACTTGGGTTTACATTTTATAGCATGAATTGTGACTTGGGTTTACATTTTATAGCATGAACTGTGACTTGGGTTTACATTTTATAGCATGAACTGTGAAATGTGATCTCCTTCCTTTTCTTAGAAATAACATCAACAATAAACAAAAAATGACATAATGTTAAATGTCAGAACAGGCTTTTGTCATTTAGGTCTGAGCAGTCTGAGATTTCTAAAAGATTACAACATCATCTATAAAACATGTTGTTGTTTATTGTTTGTTGTTTTTATACTGTCTAGAAAATGAATACAACAAAACGAATGTGAACACAGAAACATAAACAAGTTATATAAATAAATATAAATAAGAAGTCTGTGACGTAACTGGTTATTATGAGTCGCTTAGTTACATTCGGATGGGTTAAATTGGAGCAGCCAGCCGTGTTTTATCGTTTTATTGTTCGCAATGTTGCAGGACGTGTTTGAAAATGTCATATACGAGCATTTTTATCAAAATAAATATATTCATATCACACAAATAAGGATTTACTAGTGTTCTTTTTCATGTCACTTATAAACTATACTTCAGTCATTATTATTTTAAAATATCGTTGTATATTATGGCATCAATACACGATTACAACATGTATTGTATTCGTATCATACAACAGTGCAACCTCTCAAAAGCAATCCCTTTGGAAGAAGTAAAAACTATGTTAAACTATTTTATAAATCATTAAGTTAAATCGTACAGTGGGGAAAATGCTGTTGTTGAAGGAAGGTTGTTGCTCAAGCGAGGGCCGCTCTGGAGGGGTTGTACTGTAATAAGTAATCCATTTGTGCTAGTCAATTTGTCTTAAAGGAGATAATTTTCTCGGATTTGATGAAATAGTATGATAATAAGTTATTTACAGTCCTGAGCGTACGATTTGTACAACTTGTAGTTGATTCATCCAGTCACTTTGATATCCGTGAAACATTTAATGAAATGTCCTTAATTTATTTAACTCAGTGCACAATAATTCTTTTATATTGAAGCATGTCTCCAAATAAATGCCTGTTCGCACACACAATTTTCGAGTTTCCATTCTATAAGCTTGTTTCATTATTTGATGGGTAAGTTGATAAAACTTACATCGTTATGTAAGATCAGGATTCCTGTAAATGTTACATGTAATAAATATCCTTGAGAGCCATCGACTGCATTCAGCATGAACAAATAGTCACAAAACAACAAAAAGAAACATGAAGCACACGGGTTATACACATTGGAAGGTCTGAGGTCAACTACTAGAGGTATGAATCGGTCCACGATCGTGGTCCAGTAGTTAGTGCGCTGAACTCGTAACCCACCAATCCGGGTTCAAACCCGAGTCACGGCAAGTCACATGAAAACAAAACAAAGAGGTATGGGTGTTATCACATTTACATCTCAAATGGTGAAATATGAACGCACAAGTCTGATCTTATTAGTTCGTTCTTACATATGGTAACTAAATAAAAATGTCAATGATGCATAGTCTGTACAAGGTCACAGAAAACTGGAAAATTAAATCTATCAATAAGTGGTTAACATTATAATAACAACTTCTTGTCTGGAATAAAGTGTGTTCAGTTTAAATACAAAATGTATAGGTCGTGTCGAGTCCTAACGTAAAGGTTTTACCTGTCCACAATAATCTATTCTCGAACGAGAACTGTTTGGGGCTTTGGGTTTTGTTCACATGTCGACATTATTTTAGCGTGGGCAGTTTTCTAAATCTGTGTCAATGTTAAGTAGTCGTTGTTAAATTCGCACCCTTTAATTGGTCATGTTACTCTTTTTCATTCGCCCTCTAATTGGAAGTGGTGAACTTGTTTTTAACTCTCTCTTTATTTGGTCATATGGCACTATACGTGTTTGTATGAAAACACGTTCTTCTCTAGAGATCGCTAGTCTTCAAGTATTTCTGTACCATTGACCATGTCTGTTGTGGAGTATTTGATGAAGGTAACAGCCACATTTATATGCATTTCGCGCATATATTAAATGAAACATTTCGATTGAAATCAGTCGTTAATCATGGTTACCATAAAGAGAAAGTTTAAACATTGCAAAACATCAGATGGAACTAGCATACTGACTTGTAACAATTGATCCGCTAAATGTGTGTCGTTTCTGTATCAGCTTCATATCACGTATTTTAATGGTTGAATCACGGTAAATTAGCGATAAACGAATGAAAGAAACAGAATTTATCACTGAGTAACGTTATCTTAATACCGTGATTTACGCCATGAAATGTGTTGTCTGTTCATAAAAGAAATAATGAGATGTCTGCAATAGATAAATAAATATTTTATAACTTTGAATTGTCAGCGATGTAATTAACTGCCATACGCAAGCAGTTTTTATTGTATTTTATTTGTCTGCCAACAAATGCTAAATGAATTTCAACATTGATTCTGTTATTGTATTGAAAATCATCTTTGTTCGCTGATACGTACCACATGTGAATACTGAGTGAACCATGCTGGTTCCTAGATCAAAGTAGACTTGTTTAAATGTTCATGTTTAATTTTGATATAAGTATTTTACAATGAGTGAGTGAGTGATTCGTTTATTAACGTGATTTGTGTATTACATTGTTACAAAATTTGCGGTACATAAATACAAGAATTATATCGCACCCGGCCCTATGGGCTTATAAGTAAAAAATTACATAAAACATGATGATATGAACATAAATATGGTATATCACATCAAATTAACCAAGTGTATAAATAAGAAATGAATAAACTGTACATATATTTATACACGGAATCTTATTAATGATGATAATGATGGATATTTTACAGTAATATATGTACAATGTTTTACGTGTCTGTGATTTTATTTACTTACTGAGGTTACTGATTAAAATGATCGAAGTTTCACAATTCGGTCGGTTTGGACAAAATGCATTGATGCAAACTTGGACCTTACTGAGTATTTGTTTTAGTTTATTTCGTGGTCAATTAACTAAAGTTCTAATTAGGTCTGCATCATTGTTAAATTCACCCATACTTTATTCAACGACAAAATCACGGCTGACTGCTTCTGTTTATCCATACGATACTAACAAAGCAATTACAATGTCCTTTGATGTCACGGAATTCTTGTTTTTATACAGAAGAATAAATCTTACAGTAGACAGATAATGTGGTCGTTCAGCTGTGGATCAATAAATCATCCGTGCCACGCACTTATGATTTAATTCTTGCACATGGAAACTACAGTGCAACCTCTCAAGAGCGGCTCTCTCTTGAGGAACAACTTCCCTTCAACAACAACATGATTTTTCCCACTTTTCCCATTGTACGATTTAACTATTAGTTTAATCTCACTAGAGCAACAACCTCTTAACAACAACAACAACAACAACAAAATTTTGCTTCTCCCGAAGGGTGTTGCTTTGCAGAGGCTGCACTGTACAAAAGACCATACTTTATCAACTGATAAAATAAAAATCCCAGTCGCTGGAGACCAAGTGTCAGCCAATATCGATAAAAATCTGGTAAAAATGATAGCCGTCTGCTTTATAGAAAAAATCTCTTCATGCCTGAATTTTAATAGCCGTCTTGTTTTTGCCCTGCAATCGTGCAGCATATTTTTTTATTTTTTACTTCCATTTTCTCTGTAATAGTGTTTCCGCCTCATTGTGTCATATTCCAAGTACAATTTCCTTCAGGTGGGTTCTAGTTAATTTGTTAACGGGAAACAACATTCAGTGAAGATTGATGCTATTTGAGTGGACTGAATAGTTATCGTGAAACACACATGGCGTTCAGAATAAGTTTTAATATTAGAATATCTAGTTGCAGTATGTTTATATGGGACTGTATGTGTTAATGAGTATGTTTATATGGGACTGTATGTGTTAATGAGTATGTTTATATGGGACTGTATGTGTTAATGAGTATGTTTATATGGGACTGTATGTGTTAATGAGTATGTTTATATGGGACTGTATGTGTTAATGAGTATGTTTATATGGGACTGTATGTGTTTATGAGTATGTTTATATCTGACTGTATGTGCTAATGAGTATGTTTATATGGGACTGTATGTGTTAATGAGTATGTTTATATGGGACTGTATGTGTTAATGAGTATGTTTATATGGGACTGTATGTGTTTATGAGTATGTTTATATCTGACTGTATGTGCTAATGAGTATGTTGATATCTGACTCTATGTGTTAATGAGTATGTTTATATGGGACTGTATGTGTTAATGAATATGTTTATATGGGACTGTGTGTGTTAATGAGTATGTTGATATCTGACTCTATGTGTTAATGGGTGTGTTGATATCTGACTGAATGTGTTAATGGGTGTGTTGATATCTGACTGTATGTGTTAATGAGTATGTTGATATCTGACTCTATGTGTTAATGGGTGTGTTGATATCTGACTGTATGTGTTAATGGGTTTATTTCGCTTTTTGTTTTGCATGGATTGGTGTTTCGTTTCCCCGTCAAAACTTATGCAATGATTAAAGCAGCTGACACGAACCCAGTTGTGACGGGTAAATGTTATTCTAGTCTTGTAACAATCAATAAGGTCGATGAAAGTGATATACTGTTGTTATAGGTTGTGTTATTTTGTATATCAACATATATCGCCTCCAAACAAATCGTAATAGCTCAACAAACCCAATCATTTTACGCCTGTCTATGTTTATTTACGAGTTGGCTTTTAAACTTGTTTCCATTGCGCAACTGTTATCATAAATATTAATAATGATATATTTATAATGATATGTGTATAATGATATGTGTATAATGATATGTGTATAATGATATGTGTATAATGATGTGTGTATAATGATATATGTATAACAGTGATTCTTAGGACCCTCCCCACATTCAGTCTCCTCCCGGTGATGTTGTCAATGTTCATGTGACCATTGAGTTAAGATGCCGAATCATAGATCTATATATAACTGAACATTTTGATAATTTCTCTAATGAAACTAAGTCGTACCAAGAACATAATCCCAAACTTCGCTATTGAAATTCTTAAAGACAAACGAAAAAAGGCAGAAACACTGACTGGACAAGAGAAATGTAAACAACTCCTAGAGAACAGTATTACTGAGTGCCAACAGAAATCCCCATCACTTTACCTCAAACAGAAATCCCTATCACTTTACCTCAAACAGAAATCCCCATCACTTTACCTCACAACAGAAATCCCCATCACTTTACCTCACAACAGAAATCCCCATCACTTTACCTCACAACAGAAATCCCCATCACTTTACTTCACAACAGAAATCCCCATCACTTTACCTCACAACAGAAATCCCCATCACTTTACCTCAAACAGAAATCCCCATCATTTTACCTCACAACAGAAATCCCCATCACTTTACCTCACAACAGAAATCCCCATCACTTTACCTCACAACAGAAATCCCCATCATTTTACCTCAAACAGATATCCCCATCACTTTACCTCACAACAGATATCCTCATCATTTTACCTCACAACAGAAATCCCCATCATTTTACCTCACAACAGAAATCCCCATCATTTTACCTCAAACAGATATCCCCATCACTTTACCTCACAACAGATATCCCCATCACTTTACCTCACAACAGAAATCCCCATCACTTTACCTCACAACAGAAATCCCCATCATTTTACCTCAAACAGATATCCCCATCATTTTACCTCACAACAGATATCCCCATCACTTTACCTCACAACAGAAATCCCCATCACTTTACCTCACAACAGAAATCCCCATCACTTCACGTAACCCACTGACCTGTATTAATTATATAGTCCACATTAATAGCATGATGCTAATCTGTACAGTATTAGTATGTGATTCAGGAATGTATGTTATATAAAATTTGCTTTTCCAGACATCTATCAACATGTATTGCATCAGATACGAGAGTTAAATCAGATATTTCATCCACTGGTGATGGTGAAACTCGCCATTAGAAAGCACATGCTACATACTAATTACAGCCGTAATGTCAAATTTATGGCACATTAATGTTAACCACGGAGACCTTTGGCAGTGATCTGTATCAGGTTACACTGACTGTGTCATGCTGTGAGTTTATGTTGGACATTTTTATGTACTGTTTATGTCTGGTTTTCCTGTAATATCACCATATGTCTCCGCTAGTCTCCGCGTTGACTACGATGTACCAATTCTTCTGACATTCCTGGAATCTCTTTTATTTACATGATAATGTATCGCTGTTCTGTCTCTTTAATTGATTGTTTTATTTGACAATGTCATACTAGAAGTTTTTTCCCACGTAAATCATACCTCCTGGTATTCATCGCCCGCCATTTAACTAAATCTGTTCGAGGACGTTCTCAAAGATTCATTTCTAGACGGAATAATGGTAAAACTTTTTTATTATTAACAGTTAACTGGTAATTTATTCCAAACTATTTAGAGACGTTTAAACAAAATTTCAAATAAATCTACAACATAAGATGGAAGACCGGCCTTGTGGCTTCATACTGTAACCGACTGTTTGTTTACAATTCTTTGTTAGAATTATACGAAAAGATGAGTTGTGACCTTCAGTGAAAAGAATCGAAAGAAAAAAAACACTTTTTTAATCGAAATCCGCAAGCTCTGAACTATGTTTCAATTCTTACTCTATCAGTGACTCCTGATATAGATAACGACTGTGTACATATTGAACAGGACATAAAACATTACTACAAGTGTTTGATTTACTCTGTTTTTATTTAGTTGTCTCCCTTACAATGAAGAGTCCAATGTAACCCAAACAGGTAAAATATAACTTGTTTTACCTTATATTAAGTAATGTAATTTTAATTGTTTATTGATATAAATTGTGTTTGTCGTACTGGAATTATCCAAGACTTGATTTAAAATCAATTCCATAATTTCAGCTCTAAAAATACACTTATGAACCAATTTATTAAAGGTTGAGTATTTCAATTGGGTTAAATTTTTGTTCGTGTGCTGAATATTTTTGCATTTACTGCCGAGAGATTCAGTGTAAAGATTTCAGGTTTTAGCACTGGTGATAATTTTGGACCTAATTCGTCTGTGTTAAAAATGGTTAATGCACAAACTGAGCTGTCTATAATTGACGTTCCTTTCTAATAACTCCCCCAGAAATAACCCATTAATCTAGATACAGTAAATGAATCTCTTTTTTATAATGTTTCCATTTCTGGCCCATTTATCAATATTTTACAATTAACTCTGGGTTAACAAACTGGCAGTGTACTTTACTTCCTCTTGTTGATTCCATGTGTACTCCTGTAAGATCATCAACTTCACATATACTGGTTGACATAATCGCTGAACACACCATTGATAATTCTGTCTTAATTGAACTGTGTGATCAGTGCCATTGTTAAAGTTACAAGATCTAATTTCGCATATTTAACAATTAAGCAACGTAAAACGCAGCATGTGCACGAGTAAATGGCATTATAAACCTATGTCTTTAAACATGTTGTGGTTAAAGCCGGCATTATAAACCTATGTCTGTTTTACATGTTGTGGTCAAAAGCCGGCATTATAAACCTATGTCTGTTTTACATGTTGTGGTCAAAAGCCGGCATTATAAACCTATGTCTGTTTTACATGTTGCGTTTAAAAACCGGCATTATAAAACTATGTCTTTAAACATGATGTGGTTAAAGCCGGCATTATAAACCTATGTCTGTTGTACATGTTGCGGTTAAAAGCCGGCATTACAAACCTATGTCTGTTTTACATGTTGTGGTTAAAAGCCGGCATTACAAACCTATGTCTGTTTTACATGTTGTGGTTAAAAGCCGGCATTATAAAACTATGTCGGTTTTATATGTTGTGGTTAAAACGTCCACGGAATTATTTTCAATGCGTTAAGTAACAATATAATATAATGTCTGAATATTTGTAAATATATCATCTGAGTATACAGAAGTATGAATTTACTGCAACCTGTTTTAACGTACTTGGATAATTTTGCTCTGGTCTTACTTAAAGTGAAACAAAATAAGTAAAATTTGCAGTGTAAATTCTTGTAACTGAATAAAATTCTGATCTAAACTGCAGTAAGAATGATTGAACATTCTATTCCAGCCGACACACTGAACACAAAATCTTTTTCTTCATGAACGAAATTAAATAAGTTGTGTATCGTATATTCTATATTCTCTTTTTATATACGACAATATATTACAAAACACGGGAATCATTGAAATAAATATAATTTGGAATATTTCAATACTTGATATCACTGGTATAATCCACATTTAGAGAATAAAGGAGACTATAACCATACAACATTTGTATGATTGTGAAATAAGAACTGTTGGAAAATAGTGCGCACGTCAAAAGTTATTTTAAGACGAAGTCAAATTACAGAATGATCCAAAATAAAATATTACTTATAGATGTTAACATATCATTTCTTTCTCAGATAAAACAAGATAGTAAATATATTTGTATATCATTAACGAACAGGAAACTGGTCAGGTGCGTTCAGACCACATCTGTCGGTGGTTAATGTTGGTATTATTTATATTTTGTTGTGGGGCTATTACAGAAATGAAGGTTTATTCATTGGTCTCATGAAGTTTTCAACCATATCAATTTAAAATAAAAGTTGTCAACATATTGTCTGCACAAGGTTTATTTATGGTTGTTAGAGGGAACATTTGAAACACATAGAATTCATTTAATTGACGGTACGAATCATGAGGAAAAAGTTTAGGTATTCTGCACGAATTTAAAATAGAATATAGATACGTGATTTCTGCAATCTGCTTCTTTCTGATGACGTTACACATTTAAGACGTATAAACAGCTGATTAAGTGTTAAACCACAGGCGAGCATGTGAAGAAACGTCGACTAATGTCTCGAGGGACAACTTACAGGCATGTTGAAAACCTGAGACTATCATTACGGTAATTACATGTAAGAATTCAAGCGTTTACCGAGCAGCTGCAGTGTATGAAATATGGCCAGTAAAGGTTCGTGTCTAGCCAGAAATCCAAATATTCAATTCTTTATATGTAATATTCCAGTTATGTTATATGAAATATGTTCAGTTATGCTTTTTCACGTGCGTTTTTTCTGCCATCAGACGATAGGCAAGGTTGATGATTTATTCAAATTATTTCCAGTTCATTATCTAAGACACAATTCATGGCCTTAAACATTTTTATTGTTTTATCATTTTTTAGTTAATGCTGTTGTGAGTCACTGTTTCAAATTAAAGGCTGCATCTTTCAGTCTGGAACCACTGGTCTTACTTTCTTTCCTATCTTGCTTCGCCTGGAACTTTTAGATCAACAATCCTGGTGTCTTTTGACTGCCCCCAACGGCAAACTGATGGTGTCACTTTTATCAGCAGTAATGAATCATAATTCCATTGTCATGGACACATTTGGTTGTGTTTCAAAGTCGCTCAGATGTATAAGTAATATCAGTACATAATAATAATCAATGGGTAACGATATGATAATAATTAAATAAGTGAGTGGATAACTTAAATAGACACCTGACCTGATATACTGTCACAAATACAGATGAGGAAGGATAAGATTAAATCAACGAGAAGTTGAATATGTGAAAATTGAATAAATTTGTGATAATTACGTGTACTTAGATGTTTGAATACGTAATATCTGTTTTTCTGGTCATATTTGTAAAATCAGTATGATTGAACATCCCGCTTGAATCTTATCCTGTCTATTGCAATAGATAATTTTATTGTTCGATTATATTCTTGTCTTTTTTATTACCAAATTAATGATTCCCCGAGGAATAACGCCCGTCAATCGTACATCAAACTTCAGCTTTATCTTGTATTAACATTCATACAACAAGCATTAGGCGCCCGTCCATTACACCAGGAAAATTTATATCTTACACTTACGGTCTTCTTATTGACCAAGGGCGACAAGAGACTGGAATAAATAAAAACATATTTACATCTTGAATTCACTATGCTGCTTATAAATCAGGTTCTTTTTAAAAAACTTGCATTTTTTTCTTTTAATCCTTTGCCTCATAAGCATAATTTCGATTCTTCCAAAATTCAAAGCTAATATACAAAACATAATTTATTTAAGAAAATTGGGTTATTTGTCTCTGACAGAGTGGAAAACATTGTGACAAATGAAGCCATTACTAATTACCAGCAATTGCTTCTTTTGCCATAATGTTTTCAAAAGTCGTCTACTTCAGACGCGGGGAAATATGATATTATAAGGCAAAAAGTTAATGAACGGGTGCGGGGTAATTCTATGAATTTAAGCAGGACAGTGCTACACTGATTTTTTGTGTTGGAATTTTGACCAAATGCCTTTACCGCATTTGAAGTGAATCTAATCGATATAATTCGCTTAATTGGTTCTTCTGCATAATATCTGCGTGACGGAATTTGTTCTCCATCAGACTTAAGTGATATTTAAGTGAATTCATGGAAATAATTTGCGTCAAAACAAATTGAATTCGGACATAATTTAAGATGATGAAACGATTCGATTCTTGGATGGAATGTCCCAACAGAATGCTGGAAGCCATTTTGACTTCTATTTATTTGTGAGGCAGTTCTACTTTTCTTAAGAAGCATATTGGCGAAAGGGGCGTTATTTTCATCAAATCATGTTTAATTAAGCTGTGTACACTTTAACACATTAATATGTCATTTAAAATGTTGTCTTGGTGACCAGCCCCCGAAGAGAAAAATATGCCGTTTTTCACCCGCGAATGATTAGATACTCGTAGCTGCCTACTGTAACATAAGTAAAAAATGCACGTTCAGTAAGAATCAAGTATTGGAGACAAAGACAATATTTTATCATGAATAGAAGTAACAGAAGATCCTAGGGAATATGAACTTTGGTGACATAGTAGAAAAATCTTCTTAGGAATATATTTTATTGATAAAAATTTCCTCAACTTTAAAATGCGTTTATGAAAGTAAATAGATCAGAATAATATCCGGGGCCTGGAACTCAGATATTTACGGTGCTGTATAGATGATTGTTTCTGTTGTCTATATTTACAATACTAGTATCACATAAATCTGTTGTCTTTATTTACAATACTAGTATCACATAAATATGTTGTCTTTATTTACAATACTAGTATTGTGTAAATCTGTTGTCTATATTTACAATGCTAGTATTGTATAAATCTGTTGTCTATATTTACAATACTAGTATCACATAAATCTGTTGTCTTTATTTACAATACTAGTATCACATAAATCTGTTGTCTTTATTTACAATACTAGTATCACATAAATCTGTTGTCTATATTTACAATACCAGTATTGTAAAAATCTGTTGTCTATATTTACAATGCTAGTATTGTAAAAATCTGTTGTCTATATTTTCAATGCTAGTATTGTATAAATCTGTTGTTGTGTATTCTATGTTCAAGGGCACAGCGCCCATTACGCACATTACGCACGTGCGTATAAAAAATCCGCGACCTAAGTTGTAAAACCAAAATATCGTATGATGAGTTTTCCCTTCGAGCCTGACTGTGCGTATAAACATTTCATTCCTGTCTACGCTGATGATTTTACTATGCTGTATAAATCTATTGTTCCTGTCGACTATGTTCTATTTCTAAGTGAACAGACCCATCAAAATTTCTTGATTATATAATAGGAATTTATTTTTACTATGTTAGTAAACCAGAATAATCAACATACTTACTGAACTGTGTTTACGTACCTTGTATGGTGTGTTTGTATGGATATTGGAAAGGATGATGAATATTTTGTTGTCATATAGTCAGATTAATCATACAATGATAAATATCTCATACTGTCTACATGGAGGAGTTTGGACGCCTTATTTCTATCCTCAAAATTTATTAAGGTTATAAATTGAACGTTTTATTTTATATAATTTGCAGGGTATATTCACTGTTGATTTATGCGGCTGATAAAATTGTTTCAGTTTTGTGAATATTAACTATCGACAAATCGTGTTGTTTCAGGATTTGTATCGTACTGTACATATGTACATTTGCAAAACGCTTGTTCACAACACCACACCTGAAAAATATTCAAAACAATCTCCCCTGGTAACTGTTCATTACATAACAAGCGTTATTCAATTAATTTGTTTATGATCTCATTCTATTATGACGTTTTAACAACAAAGTGTCGGGTTTCAATGAGGGATCCAGCAAAGGATCATATTATGATGAAAGAGATCGGTTATTTGACTAAACTTCCTGAAGTAATTTCCGGTTTTACAGACAAGCTTAAAGGCATTATTCCTTAATTGTATCATTCCACATTTCCATTTTTTATTCCTTCAAGGACTTGTGAGGAGTTACATCAAAAGACGGCTCTATTGAAATTATATGTAAACAAGGAGAGTAAAAGAGCTGAATTACAGCGAAACATTTAAGATTCTGGTAATTAGGAGTACAAAATTCTAGACAAAACGAGCCATCTGTATGAAAATGTGTCATATATTCTAATGACATGGATAAAAGATATGCGCTATCAAGTAAAAGGATTCAAGAAATATTGATTCTTGGCATTTCTATAATTAAGAGTCTTACATATACCAGTAATATGAATTGTATAAATTATTGTAATCTTTTATCTGTATTCTTCTCCTGCCGAACGTTTCACGGCAGTAACCTCCGAGTTTTTTTTATACTGCTTAGTGTCGTCTGCGTGTCGTATGGGTTACCTTAGGTACCCGATTATTCCTTGTTTTTAGATATTATAATTTTGCATATCACAACTGTATATATATGTAACTTACCACTTCTTTTTCTTTCCTTTTTTATCTTCTTCCCTGAGCTTATTTTCACTCCCTCCTTACTGATTACTCTTTGCACCATATAATTCTTTTACTATTATAATTATTTGAACATACATGTATTATTTGCAAGAGAGCATGCTCGCTTTTGTGCATTATTCTATGTTGTCTCCTCTAATAAATGCAACATTCTCAAGACAAAACACAAAGGTTTACACAACAACAACAACAACACAAAGTTTGACACATGAGCCCATATCATCCATTCAGCTGAAGGCGAGAACAATTTTCACCAAATCAATGAACGCTTCAAGTAGAACGTGTCATGAAATACTGTGGATATTGATATTGTTTGCACTGTCATTGCCAATCAAAGTTCCAGGAAATCCAAATTGAATTTTGCCAGTATTTAATGCTTGGTTGATTGCTTTTTCATTCAATGTCATGAAAAAAAAAACATATTTCATGATGGTGATGTAATATTTGAATACATTCACGCTGACAAATTGCATCAACTTAATATTCTTGAATCAAAGTCAATTCAAATACTGATAAAACTGGTTTTATTTTCATTTTCGCTCGGGTCTAAAATTGCTCTCATCATCTGATGTCATTAATGAAATATTGTTTCAAGAAGAAAAAAAAATTAAATTTGAAAAAAAATGCATGACTCACGCGCATATTGTCATTTCACAATTTGAATCCGGAAGTTGTCGGTTAAACAATCAGTTTTCAGTTTAATTTTAATCGTTGTGTGATTATTAATTTATATACTACTAATTAGTCGTATTTTTACTCCACTAGCGAGGATATTTCATGAAGAAATGACAGTGAAGGAAACGGCAATGTTTTTTTTAAAAAAAAGCCACCAATTTACATCCCCACGAAATAGCCATTTTACTAAAAACCACGAAAATTGAGCCCAACGAAAATAAATGATACCACAGTATTCCTTATATAAATGATACCACAGTATTCCTTTTATAAATGATACCACAGTATTCCTTATATAAATGACACCACAGTATTCCTTATATATTTAAACATAATAATTCTATAAACATGTTGATAATAAAACATAATTATCGCATGACTCTTTTATGAATATATACTGTCGTGATGTTTTTTTCATTGCGCTTCAATGCATATACTGTTTGAGAATGTCTGTTTAAATACAAAATATATGTATATAATCCTATTGTATATATATGTGCTCTCTTAAAAATGGTTCCGTTCATGTTACATGTACTATACGTTATATAATGTCTTGTACTCTTCATATATCTTGGAGGAAATAAAAAGATTATTATTTATTTTCATGTTCTGTATTGTATGTTGTTGTGTATATTTTGGCATGGAGAGTGTTGATAGGTTATTGAATATGGTACTCTGAGTGAAAAGGTGGAACTTATTGTATGTGACATAACATGTTGTTCTGGGAATATGTTCTTACTTTGTGAATAAAGCATTGAACTCATTTATAGAATATTTCCACGCAGACATAGCCGTGAATTATTTTCAAAAGCGTTTAGGTAATTTTAAAAGCAGATGTCACTATATTTCCAAGATAATTGAGCTGTGAATATAATATCTTATGTGTAAAAATAGAAACATATGACATTCTCTAGAAGTTCTGTTTTCTATCTCTATGCAAAAATAACATCGATTGGAGACTTTTGGAATATTAAAAGGAAGTGTTGAACAAAATTGGCATATCTAAATACCATTTTTTTCATTTGATACGAATAGCCCGACAGTTCGTATATTAAAGATAAAAAATATATGCAACAGGTTGAAACGTATACGTATTGTGTCCTGATACGTTTAAACATGACGTAGAACTTGTGTCCAAAGACATTCAACAACTGTAATCATGTTGAATGTTTCCCGGTAAAAGACATCAAATTCAGATGTTCTAAATAATTGTCTGGTAATAAAACAAAAACTAAGATAGATTCGTAATCTTCCAACCCAGAGATAACATATTGTAGTTAACAAACCAAAAACAAGAAACAGTGTGGAAGTTAAATATTAAACCTCAGTAGAGTCTGCAAATGAAAATAACAATTAGACTATGACAATACAGTTTGTAGAGTTGATAATATCAGATTTTAGGGCGACTTGACAAAATGTCAGAATGTGGTACAGCGAACCCCCTCAAAACCAGACTCTCGGTAAACCGGGTGATTTTTCAAGACTCATTTTTTTCTCATCATAATCAATAGCTCTCTGAGAACCGGAATTCTCAGACAACAGGATTTTTTCCCAGTCCGGAAGAGGTACGGTTCTCAGGGGTTATATTAATCTTATTGTTCTGTACATGACTTGCCATTTTTGCTCAAAGATACATGGAATCTTGAATTAAGCGCTTAAAATGCAATAATTTTACAGAGACAATTCCATCTGATCTTTTCTTGAATAACAATAAACGTTACAAATTAAACCCTTATCACTCCGATCACGAGCTTGGCGTTCAAATCAATACGGTGCACACTTTATTCGTCACAAATAAACAAAGACAAATAAAATCCAGAACCACATTTGAATGAACCCAATGTTTTAATTGTGGTGAGATGTAGTTTTACATCATAAGTAATATTTGGGTGTTCTGTGAACACAGGACTTAAGTACGAGCGCTTACTTATCTATCTCATTCGCAAAGCGTGTGTCACCTTGTATAACATGATAAGTGATGTTATATGAGAGAGGAATGGTTTTTATATAAAATTTTCGGTTACATTGTCACACAGAAATGCGTGAGACATCCCGATCAATTAGCACCAGAGTATATCAACAGAAGTCCAACAACATATCATAATCTTTGGGATTAGATTGAAGTTTATAACAAACATTTTATTAGAATTATAAAGATCGACAGTGGGCCATTGTCTTTATTATAATTCAACGCTTGCACAATACGGAACTGCTCTATATGTTACTCAAACATAGTTTAACAAAATTACCAACACCTCTCAAATACCTTCCGTCGACAAAGATTTAATGGCGACTGTGAGACGGGAGAACAAAAAGACAAAGATGTATAAAGAAGAGGTGAAGATTGTTCAAAATAATTCAATATAAGGTCAATTGTCTTCAGCAACATTTTGCAACGATTTCCATCTAAATCACGATTTTGTGTTTTTTCTTTTACTTCTGTGTGTCGTTCTTTTTTGTCTACGTGAAGCATTCGTTCACATATCAAGATAACTTGTAACCCGTTCGTGTTAATTTAAAAGCACATTTATGTACATCATGTTCTAAATACATTTGCATGTGCAAGTTTTATTACTATAGTTATCTAGACCGTTTTAAAACATAGTGTAAAGTTAGTGCTGGTAGCATAAAATATTGTGTATAATTTAGTGTACTTTGACCCAAATATAATTTAGTGTACTTTGGACCAAATCTAAACCGGAAGTTCTTTATACGTTTTGCATTATTTTTTAAGTTTATCAGCTTTATTAGATGTTTGGGGTTTGTCTTGAACCTGTAAGTATTTCATGATAAGTATTTTACTAATTGAAATAAATAAATCTTAGTTGACACGTTTTTTTCCCTTTTAAAACGCTTGAAGTTTGCAGGCTAGAGCAGTATATTTTACCTTAGGTGATTCAGGTTGACACAATCATTAAACGTTTTATGGTTAATAAGTCTTGTAGTATTTAAGTTTCTTTTAACGTAAAACTTCTTTCTTTACATATATACATTTTTTTCATTTGTGCAATAATTGTTGAAAACTAGGTCCGGAATCTGTAATTTTGTGTTGGCCTAGTCCTGAAATACCTTAGTAGTTTTTAGACTTTTCCTTAACGGGTTTATAAATACGGGAATCCGCGCACCTATAGTTTATTGTTAAAGATAGTCAATGCTCGCCCATATGGGAATAACCCGGAGGCGAGGGTAAACAAACTCAAAACTCTGGCCACCTCTGAGCGAAACTCAGTTTGGCTTTCGTGTAACGTTTGAAAGGAGCGTGAAAAGGTGACTATTAAATATACGTTTTATGGCAGCATAGTAATGAGTTTTCTCTACCTTCTACTTGCGATTACTAAAGCCACAAACATAGTTTGTTGAATAGAAAAAAGTTGAATAGAAAAAAACGGTATAAACTTATAGGGTGATTTAGTCTTTCGTGTGTGGAGCACTGCATCTCAAACTTTGTTTGTTGTGTTTTGTGAAAACATGAAGAAAGGCTACCCAGCATTGTTGTGTAATATCATTGTATATTATTATCGTAAGTTTTTGGTTAAATATAGATTTTATTAAGAAAGGTTATTTTTGATCCGGTCAACCTATTTCTTGTATCAGCTTAAGTAAAGCAACTTTATTAAAATATCGTAGGTTGGATATACGTGTACATTGATTATTGTCTATTGTTTACAGTCAGTTATTGTTAATTCTCTCTTCATACTAATCAATTTGTTCTGATCAGTTGACTAAGCAGTCCAGAGGAAATTATATTGTACAACAGTTTGGTAGTTTAAGCTACACCACCTGCACGTTACAATTGTATTCATGAAGAATATATATACTTCATTATAGCGTACCATTAATCCCCATAGCTGTCGATTGCTGTTCGTGTTAAAGCGTGTGATTTATTTTAAGACACCATGGTAACAGCAATTACACTATATTAATGAAAGTAATATGCACTTGTCATATATTGTTTGCGGAATAAACAAGTGATATAAGGAGAATGATTATTTGTCAAATGCAAATTTATGGAAATGCGATAAGTTTAATACATAAAACTAATTCTATTCAGTTATAGACTTTCAGTTATAGAAACATAATGATAATTGTATTCAAATTTGTTTTTAATATTTTGTTGTAAAATATTCATGAAATTGGTTTATTTTATGAACAATTATGACAGGAAAGCACGAAGTAAAACCATACCAGTAAAATCAAAGCGCTGAAAGGACTGTTGGTGGCTGACTTAGCAGTATCGTAAGTTCTTTCTGAAGTTTATTGTTATACATTTTCCTAAAATTTATTCAATGCGAACATTGGTTAAAAGAAAAACATGCAGATGGACAGTTTGGTTTGTAAATATCTTAGTGTGAGATGCAAGGACTTGCATTGTTGCCTTCAACCAGTTTTTAATTTCAAATAGAAATATGATACAACAATAACCCACGTTTTTAGTCTGCATGTATGACAACCATAGTGATCAGTGTTTGATTTAAAAGTGTGTCCCAGAATATATGTCCCACTAATGACGAATAATGTTATAATTTCAGAAATGAAACGTATCATGTTATATACATCATTTTAAAGCAGACGGGCTATTTTTTGTATAAAGTACGCCAAAACGTATGAGTAAACGAAAATTCCATTTATTGAAACTGAAATGTCAAAATATTATTTGTAGTTAGGAGATAAATGGCATACTTTTCTATAAAATGAGACATAAAATTAAACATAAATGTTGTACATATTTTGACCCAACGTTACATAAAACTTTACTTTAAGGCTTGATATGTAGCCTCAAATGATCCAAAAATAAGGTGCTTGATTAATGAGGACAATAATACCAGTCACATGTTCTCACTGTTGCGTCAAAGCAGTGATACTGAGGTCAGAGTTTGTTTTCATTTTCTCGTCTGTCAGATAAATAAAAAATAAGTGGATTAGCCAATTCTGAGTGTGTATCATATCACGTGATGAAGTCTTTAATGTACTTTTTCGCCCCAATTCTTAATGAAAAATGACATTACAATGAAGATTCAATATCATACACTTTGGAGATGTGATTGCGATTGCGTTATCACGTAAAGTACAGCACGGCACTGATCGTACTGCACGATGTCGACTTTATTGTTTCACTGACAAGGAAGAAATCAGTGAATATGTTTTGCCATTTGAATTTGGCCCCATGATTTGTCCCATGACAATTAAACTTGATTTTGAGTAATGCAAACAAACATTTACAGGAATCATACATATAAAATGTTAAATATAAATTTAAAAAATCGGTCTGTATATTTGTGAAAAGAAAAATCAACGGAACTCTGGCTTTAGATCGCCATGTTTTCCAAGATTTGACTTAGCAACTCAAAGTTTTCTAGGACAAGCTCTTAAAACTAGCTAAATATCAGAGACATAGAAAAACTTCATGAACTGTAGTTAGTCCAGGAAAATACAGAATCTCTGTTAATGATGATAAAGCTCCACCTAGGAAATCATTTTCTAATGACTGTATGATACTTGATTTGTCTAAAGGGAAACAATCCAGTTGTAAATATTAAACAGAAGTTGATATCATATTGCAGTAAAACGGAAAAGTAGCGTGCGAATACGGCCTCTATACTGTCTGACACAACCAGCCAACAATCGCGAGCATGCTCTGTCTACATTCTTACATTAGTTATAAGTTAAACATGCATCACATGATATCTTAGATTGTTGCTTATTTTCTTATTGATTATGTTTCCCAAAGGATTCATATCTATTTTTGTCCATTAAGCGTAGTTTGATCGTAAATTAACGTTCATTAAACAACCATTAGGAATTCTCTACCACACGAGGAAAACTTATACCGTACTGTCGTCTTATTGACCGTGACTGACGAGAGATTGAACATAAATCATAATTTGACGTTATTAGATCTTCTTATTGGTCTCTCTTTCGTATTGGTTGAGCTGCATGTGTCTAGTGAAAGCTTTTAAATTAAATATATATCTGATTAAAATGCTACTTAAAAACATGGACATTATTCGCGTGTTCTCTGTAATCGTATATCGTAAATATTACATAATGTTCAAAACTTGATTCTACATTAAACAAATGATCTTGGTACAGTCAAACCTATTAACAAAGACCACTCTTCGGAAAGACAAAATGTGGCTTTTATTGACAGATGGTCTTTCTTCGGAGGTCAATTTGTTCTAAATAATCAGTGACCGTTTTTCAAGGAATGGCCTTTATTCACATTATGGTCTTTATTCGAAGGTGACCGCAAACACAGGTTTGACTGTACATCATCATTCCGTAATATCTTATATAAAGTACATTGGTATTTTGTTGCACATGTCTGATGTTTGTACATTATGAGGTTCCTGGTAGTGCGTGCGATGTTTAAAGGTACACACGACGGTCTGTGCCCACATTTTTCATCCAAGCTTTAAATGACGTGTTTTGTGTATGTACTTTTAACAATCCAGCTAACTTTTCTTTTTTGTACCTGAAATAGATATCTAGAGTCTACAGATCACGAAAATGTCCTTTAAGAAATAAGGCTGAGACATATTTATTATTTTTAGTATTAAAAGAAGTCCAGAGATCCGTATTGAAACTCATTGCAATATTTCCGTTAAGTAAATAAAGTAATATCTTAACAAAAGTATCACTGCACGCATCATTCCCTTGTTGTTGATGCGGGTCTCCACTCAGTCCATGTTTCTGTACAATGTAGTTCAATTAGAACCTCTCCGATAATGTTCTTCTTGATATTGAAAAGACGACACGTGACTTGGTGTCTAGAATGTACACTTTGAATACACAGTTGCAATTGCAAAAGTATTGTTCTTTCCATTTTGTTAATTCGTCTCGTTGTGTCCGATATGGCCGCCATGTTTATTATATCTGGATATATTTATATTCTTACATTATTACTTAGATCTTTTACTGTTGTATAACCACTTAACTAATCATTGATCTTAGTTAATGCACCTGATACCCTGGCGCGCTTTCTATGAATATTAACTGTTTTTATTTGTTATTGTGATGTATAAAATCTTGTTTTCTTTGTGCACAAACCACCTGTTGTTATTATAACATGTACAAACAACAAACAATGAACAGAAGTAATTGTATGTTGAATATCATGAAGGAGCCAGTTATCAAAAAATAAATCCAACACTTTACGAAATTATATCTCTAGAGTATTCATTCATCTGTTGTTTTCCAGCCACAACAGATTTATTATTCATCATGTTAATCGATGTCAACAACAGAACTTGCTGTAACATACGACATAAAGTAATACCGAATCTCTGCTATATAAGACTGTTTGTCTGATTTGATATCTAATGTAATATCTTGTTGTGTTTTGTCTGATTTGATATCTAATGTAATATCTTGTTGTGTTTTGTCTGATTTGATATCTAATGTAATATCTTGTTGTGTTTTGTCTGATTTGATATCTACCGTAATATATTGTTGTGTTTTGTCTAATGTGATATCTACCGTAATATATTGTTGTGTTTTGTCTAATGTGATATCTACCGTAATATATTGTTGTGTTTTGTCTGATGTGATATCTACCGTAATATATTGTTGTGTTTTGTCTAATGTGATATCTACTGTAATATCTTGTTGTGTTTTGTCTGATGTGATATCTACTGTAATACCTTGTTGTGTTTTGTCTGATGTGACGTTCACTGTATTACCTTGTTGTGTTTTGTCTGATGTGACGTTCACTGTAATACCTTGTTTAGGAGGCATTCTTTCTGTTAAAAAATCAGTCAGAATTCTAACTCATAGTTTTACAACCACTTCCTACTTGTTCATGGTGAAAGAAGTCTTATTCTGTAGAATAAACAAACTACAGCGCAATCTCTCCAAAGCAACACCCTTTGAGAGAAGCAAAATTATATTACTGTTGAGAGATTGTTGCTCAAGAGAGGTTAAATGGAATGCATTTTCTTTTAGTATAAGATTACCATAAAGTTAAAAAATAGAGCATAAATATGATTGATATATAACATATAAAACTTATATACATACAAATACACACTGCCTACATGTATATCATGAGATTTTCTAGGATTTTTTAGGATTCGCTGTAATCTCCAGTTATATATAATATTTATTGAAATTCAATTGTCAGCGCACAGTGTATATTTGTAAAATCTACGAACACAGCATATATTTACATGTTATGTTTCGTGAATATTGACGGGACGTATTTGTTGATTTGAAAATGCAGGAAGTATATTACATCAACCCTGTCTGCTAAAACATCATCTTTGTCACGTTTTAACAGCGCATTAAATTGTTAGCGCTAATAATCCATGTTGGTACATGTCTGTGCATGTTGGTACATGTCTGTGCATGTTTAGAATTGTGTTGTCGGTCACATTTTTACCTATGATCAATCGACATAGCATGTGTCCTAAAAAGTGGTAACACATTTATGTTAACAGCCAATATAATAAAGTGCGCGTATAGTCTTGTATGATTGTGAATAAACTTAAAGAATTTTAGTTTGTAAGGAAAGATATCATTAATTGTGTATGACAGTTGTTTTAGTTACTTTCTATCCTTTTTTAGCCGTTAACGAGCCATTAAAAGTTGCTTGATTTGATAAATACAACTTGTACTTGAATTTATTTTTGCCTTACAACATAACAATGTAGCATGCTCTATTACAAAGATACACATTTTCGAAATCAAATGCGAGCATTGTTTTATGCGTAAGTACAAGCGAATTTTCACATTTGCTATTAAGTTAATAAATTATTCATTTGAAACTGTTGTTCATCGACGTAAATTTAGACAAATATGGTGTAAAGTTTGATAATCAATTTTTGATGATGAAAATTGTTGCGATACTTTAACGTGTCTAGGGAACTAGGGGAACATAGACTGTAATACAAATCAACAATATTTCAACATCAGAATTTATCAGTAATAATGTTTGTCAACATCAGAATTTATCAGTAATAATGTTTGTCATCATCAGAATTTATCAGTAATAATGTTTGTCAACATCAGAATTTATCAGTAATAATGTTTGTCAACATCAGAATTTATCAGTAATAATGTTTGTCAACATCAGAATTTATCAGTAATAATGTTTGTCAACATCAGAATTTATCAGTATTAATGTTTGTCAACATCAGAATTTATCAGTAATAATGTTTGTCAACATCAGAATTTATCAGTATTAATGTTTGTCAACATCAGAATTTATCAGTAATAATGTTTGTCAACTTCTGAATTTATCAGTATTAATGATTATCAACATCAGAATTTATCAGTAATAATGTTTGTCAACATCTGAATTTATCGGTATTAATTAATTGATGAATGTACATGTAATTAGTAATTTTGTCACTTTTACATCTTATTGCACTAATTCGGTCACGTTTACAATCTACTGTAGTGCTTCAACAACATTTTACATAACAATACATTATACTAGCAGCTGGACACTCCATTGTCCAGACTGCAAACAAGCGTATTTTAATGAGTTTGGACTTTCACAATACAATGCTATAAATATCTGAAAGAACAACTTGTATCTATGGTAGGCATGGTTGTTTATAAACTTATTTTATATTGATTACATTTTTTTGTTTAATGGTGTTATATGGCGTATCGACAACTAATGGTCATGTAGCGCGTATTTAAATACAGCAATGACCTCATATTATACATATAAAAAAGGCTCACACAACCTGAAGATATTATCAGCGTGCATGGAATGAAAAAAAAAACAAAGATAACCCTTAAGACATATTTGGTATGTAAACCAATGAAGTCAGTATTTTGAACGGAACCATTAAAAATGGGTTTTACTGAGAAATTACGTTTTAATGCTGCAGTGATATTTCTTTATGAACATCGAGTTAATATCCTTACTTGTATCGGGATAAAGATCAAAGTCATTAGTGAAGATGTTGTATTTTGAAATGTGCTACGTGTAGTTTCCGTCTTGTTGCTATGGAGAAGTTAATTTAAGACGATGTTGTGGGTAGCAGACGAATGTAAACAAGATGTACTTTAAGTAAATCATGAAAGCAGTGATATCACGTGACCAAATAACCTGAAAGCGGTTGACCAGATACGTATGAATGTGAAACGTATTTTGTTCAAACTATATACTCGTTCATCAATATCGTGTCTACTTTGTTTGCATATTTGTCTTATTTTGACGTACACTATCAGACGAGATAAGGAGAAACAGTTATCTGTTTTTTATCTTGTATAAAGAACCGACGTCTATTGTTAGTTTCACTGTCTGACGTTATTTCAGATTAGACTGGTTATATGGGACATATTATAAAACTTGGCTCCAAACACAAGCGGTTGTCAAAATTTAATGCATTTTGCAATTGCGTTTCAAACTCAAATGCTTAAATAACAAGATCGCAAATAAAGAAAATCATGTGAAAGAACAAGGGAGTGTTGAACATTACTAATTGCGCAACACTTATTGCTGACCTATTCCTCGAAAGTTATGAAAATGAATACATGCAGAACGACTATATTGAAAAATGAACTAATTTTATTGATGCATTTAATAGAACTTCACGATATTTGGATAATTACTTAACATAGATAAAAACTATTTTTATAAATTATACCAAGACATTTATCCAAAAGAACTTTTTTTAAACAAAGCTTATGATCAGGGCATGTATCATTGCTCGACAATAAAATATTTACTAAAATGTAATAAAATTATGATGAAAGCAATGACTTTAATTTTGATATTGTTAAGTGTTTTTTCTGGATGGCGATGTCCCTCGTTCTACATCTTACTGTGTCTTTATTTTAACTTATTCATTTTCTCGGAGTGTACAGTCCAGTTAAATAATTTGATTGTAATCTAATTCTTACGTAAATTACGTAAATATTCTGTTAATTTTATTACCGTGAAATTAAACTTGTAAGTACAATTACCATTCATTCTTTCTAAATGAATGAAATTCTTAAACAGAATACTATGGAGATGCTATTTACAAGCTTGACAAACTTAAATTTATTAACAATTTTAATATGCGGCTTACGAAACTTATTTTCAGATTCTATCTACAGAAGGTATACGTGATATATTATAATAGCTTGTATACTGTTCATGCCCCAAACTATCATCCGCACTATTAAATTTCGTAACTATTTCACTCAAAATTCAAATAAGGCCGCATAGTTAAAATTATAAAATAATAGAAATGATTTTTTCTACATTTTTTTTCTAACATTCAGACATGGACATATCAGGAGATCAATGATGAAACAGTCATAGCTTGGTGTCTGTCTACCAGATAGAACACATATCTTACATTGATGCTTATGGTGTCTTAACAAAATTATTTGACAAACTCTGGTTGATATTTATTCTGAAACAGACATTTTTTCCCTAATTTTGTACAAAATACGAGTACCTACACAGTTTATAGTGTATGAAGCTAATATTTTGACACCAAGTTCGGACCTGTTGGTGAATAGTGTTGTAATTTTTGCTATGGAGGGCTGTAGTGGATGAAAACAGTGAAGCGTTCTTTGTAGTATTTATTAGGGCTTTGTATCACCAGGCGTCTCGCTATACGATACGTACCGTAATACGGAGTTACCTAACCGCGATATACCGATATATCGGAACATCTCTAATATTTACTGTATAAACATAAGGATATATACATACCCCTTTGCATTATTCCGTTCAAGGTCTTAACTCTGGAAAAATTATGTAAATATCCGCAATTTATCAAAGCGGAGTTGAAAAGTATTGTATCGTAAACAGCCAACATTCGTTATTATGTAGCTGACACGGCAGAAATGTTACATCGATTAATATCGCCGAAAAGCTGTACGGAGATTTATAACTCCGGATATTTCGATGTTAATGGAATGCATTTAACACTGTCAACCCTACTTCAAAATTTGTCTCGAATGGATGTAAAGTAGGAAATGTAAACCTTTACTGTCGCCATAGAAACATACTTTACTTCTTGTTATCCTGACATATAGCGGAAAGTGTCCAACGTAGAAAGTCACTAAAACGCAAGGTCGCTATAAATATTTATTAGTAGATGTTGATGACGGGTGTATATGAAGAATTTATCAATGAAAAAAGTTTTGGTGAAATTTTCGTTCTGTACTTTGTGCATTTATATTCAAACACAGACTAATATTCTAGAAAACATTTGTTTTACTAAAGATTTGTAATTCTCTAACAGTAGGTCGAATTTTGCAAATGAATCACATAAGACTATATAAAAGCAATTCGTTTTTGCACCGTATTAAGAAAAGAGAAGAGCGGCATTATAAAACACAAATGTGAAATGTAAAATATCTTGTCTCGCTTTTTTTCAGATACGTCGACATATCAATACAACTCTGCCCTAACAATGAGCAATATGACATAACGGATGAATTATATTCTTCTTTTATTATCTCAGTGTATCATTCCACTAATGCCAACGTTTAGAAAATATATATGGATATATCAGATGTAAAGTTTGTAAAGGGAGATCAATACTTAACATGCTAGGATTGCATACAAATTCTGTGACTTGTCAACTGCGTGATGATAAATAGATATTAAACTTATCAGTAATAATACAGCACTCCTTCCAAACAGCGACACTTGACAGAGTCACAAAAAGTGTTCTTCTTTGGAGAGAGTTGTTGTTCGGAGGGAATTGATACAATCGCGACAGGTGTTTTTTTTATTATATGTATGTGTATCTTTTATTGTCGTTTCTCTGGAGGGAGTCGGTCTTTGGAGGTGACGTTACAGGAGTGTGCACTGTAATACAATAAACCACAGAGCATGTTTAAGCGTCAGTCCCCGTCCTCTTGAAACAAATAAATAACATAACACGTGACTTGTTTGTTCTGTATTTAGTATTTGTTGTATTACCTATTCCTGCTTATACACGGTCTGTCTGTGTAGTTTATGTGTCGGTGTTAACGGGGAACATTCCCACGTAAGTTTGGTAATGTGATCGTGGTGTACTTTTACGGCACATATAATTGCTTGATCCTGGCTGGTCAGTGGTGTTATCGTTAGTGTACACAAAGTACGAATGTTAGTTTAATTTAATATTTATATTTTCTAACATTATATCAGTACTATAATTATGATACAAACTGTAGTTACAATTTAAACTTTATTTATGTCTTCTTTCATATGCAAAATAAAACAACACTTGTTATTATTAGCTATTTACCTACATAAGTATGCAACCAACCAACCAACCAACACCAGCCAGCCAGCCAGCCAGCCAGCCAGCCAGCCAGCCAGCCAGCCAGCCAGCCAGCCAGCCAGCCAGCCAGCCAATCAATCAATCAATCAATCAATCAATCAATCATGGTTTTAAATATCGGTCATGCCCTTGAATCAGATACAAAGAGATATGATTAGTACCACTTTTCAGACACAAATATACACGGAAATAGTAAAAAATAGTATAGTTGGACTTCTTGCTGTAATTTATCCTCGTCTTTCTATGACATTCTTTATTTAAACATAAGTTGAAATTACCGAGTATAGCAATTAACCTTGTCTTCCTATCATTAATATCCTATCATTGTCTGTTGGTATTTACGTTGATCATTTGATATACATTGTAACATGAATTTCTATGACCCACTGTTTCAATGTTCAATCGCAAAAACACGAAGATTCTGATAATAATCCATCTTCACTTTACAAAACGACCAGAAAAACTTCCCGCTGTTATAGTTTAGGTTTAAAACAAATTCTGACAAAACAAACAATTTACAGGAAGCCATTTATCGTTTCAATTGTAACTGACGTTAAAAAAACAGATATTTTCATAAGAAAAACTCAATGCATCAATTCAGAATTTACGTGAATAATTGTGAAAACAAAATCGATTGATAAATTGTGAGAAGAAGAAACTGGTGATACTAGACATGGTCTTTACTTCTGTCTTTTATCATTTTAAACTTGTCCGCTTTTTCTGGCGGTGCGCTCATATATTATGAGTCCGCGTTTCGACTTAAACTGAACAAAATCCGTCTAGCAGTCACAGGCGGTAATTTATGATATCTTTATGAAAATAGCGAGTGTTTGAAGCATAATTGAGTCGATAAACCGAATTTCATGCCGTACTCAACAAGCTCCTATCCTAACAAATGTAATGTTGAATTTAAAGATATGTCAGTTTTGCACAGTACAGGTCGTCATGGGCCTCCAAACCTTCAGAACCCGTCTTTGGAACTCTACAATCATAGGGATTTCAGTTCCGATGACGAATAACGAATTATATACTCGCTAGATCTACTCATGTAGTGAAACTTAATGCTCATGAAAGCATCATATTCCTGTAAACTGTACAGAAACCCGACAGTCTCCCGCTTACAACATCAACAACAGAAAACAACGCTAAAAAACAAATCGTATCGGTACTTGTTAGCATGCACCGTCATAGCTTTAAAGTTCAACTTTGTACTTAGTCTTTACACTAGTCGTTCAATGTCGTAAATATTTACTGCCTTGAAATCCTAACTATATCTATGACAAACAAGAACAGACATGCGAACTTACAAAAGAACGTCAAATTTCACTTTACACTAGTTTTATCATATTACTGCGTTATTAATTAAATAATTATGACAGTGTTTACAGATGAGGTATGTGACTTAACGCAAAACATTATGTAAGTTTCTACAGCCATAATACTTCATTAAGATATTTTATGTCATTTATTTAATTAGTTCATACAGAAAATGGAACTTTTAGTTTATCGTAAACAGCGATGCATGCATGTTTTTAAAGAAAACAAAAACAAAAGCGTGGTACTGCGTAATAAGACTTTAAGCAGATTCCATCATTTATGGTATTTGCATGAAATATTGCGGATGTTGACCAAAGTGATTAGTGTTTGTTAGGACTGCGGAATCTATTTAAAGATGTTTCGGAAACATTGCGTGCGATAATCGATTCTAATTTACAAATGTTTGTTTATTTGATGTTCTAAAATTAGAGAAATGAGGCGTGATGCCCTGAGGACATTTTATCAGAATATTAATGTATTTTTTCTCGGAGTATGAGTGAGGCTGTGTCATTGAATTGGCTTAAGCTCATGTAAATATAACAGTGGACTGTCCAAAGGCGTTGTCCTCGCGACTTTCTTGTTTTTGCCTCGTTATGTCTACTTTGATCTGCATGTTGCAGTTGGTTTGAACATATTTATGTACTAAATTGTATAAAGTGTTAAAGTTATGTCAAGGAATCCTGCAAGGAAATATGTATAATAAAGGTATAAAATACGCACCGACTGCTTGAAATGATTTATTACACGCCTGATTAACTGAATAAATTGTTCTAATGCTTGTTATGCGACAATATCAAATAGCACCCAATTTGTCTTTCTTACTTTTGCCTGGTAAATTACACGTCTTAAGTTATTTTAACAGGCTTGTTTTAAATGTGTCATTGAAATGTGAGAAATATTTACGGTATAGAGGAATATGTTACACGTACATATGTAGGATACGTTGTAGAAATGTGTGTAGAATATTGTAAAGAATTTGTTATATAAGTGTATGTAGAATGTCTATACTGATGGATATAGAAACTGTTACATGGATTTATATATTAATGGACTTTGAATAAGTTTAGGACACTGTAAACATACAAAAATATTTCTCGGTACGCATGTACTTAAATAGAACAGATGTAGGTAATGAAACACTTCTTTAGTATTGTGATATTAATACATATATTTAGAATGCATAAGTGTCTAGAACATCTTGTTCAACTGGGTAACAGTCTGTCTTTTACTTAATGTTTCCACGACGATTTGTTGATCCGTAATATCTTCAGATATGTTTGTGTCAGAATGTTCAACAAACTATATGTTCTCTTACAACCACCATAAATGTGCTTGTGTTTTGATTGATCATGTTGTTATGTTGTTTTAACACTAATATCTGCTTTAGTCATCACGTCTCTAAAACAGAAAATATCCAAAGCTTTAAATCTCGGCGTTTCATAGAAATATTACATCGAATTGATCCGGCTGACAGACTTATTACGAACTTATTACAGTGTAGCAGAAAGGACAACGTCGTAACATTTCGCCAGAAAAATATCAAAGACGCTTTATATCATGATACGCCAAATCAGATTATATTGCGATAATTATTTTCTGATATATTCTCTTCATACAAAGTACAGTCATTAGAACTCCCTGTATTTAAAGGATACTTTTATTTAGCGGCATTAGTTGTCTGATATTTTCATGCGTTTATTTTTATGAATCTTAAATCCACAAATCAGTTTAGCAATTTTAACGATTGAAGCAGATATCAATGCTTGCAACTGATGGCTGTCTGAAAAATAATCAGATCTGAAAGTTTATCGTATGTATATTGATGTTACTTAAAACATAAGTCCGGATGTTTCCGTAATCAGTTTTGCTTCTGTGTACAAATTGTTCTGAATTTTCGCTGTATTTGTAGCAAACGTTAAATGACTTTCAAGGATTATTTCAGAATTACCTTTTTTGTCCGATAGAGACATTTCATGTTTTTTTGTTTTTTTTTTGTTAACAGAACTATGTTTAAGATTACAACTTGTACTGATTTTACACATTTGCCGTATATGTATAAATGGTTGAGCTTTAAATATAAGCAACACTGATCAGATACTTTGGTTAGCTTTACTGTAAAATAACACCACGATGTGCTTTTATTTGAAAATGTCAGGTCTGTTAATCTAATTTCAATCCTGTCGAATTAAATCTAATTTATTACATAGATTATTCTGGTGAGTATTATGAAGCATAATGTGTAGGCTGTTATATCCACATTGATGACTTTCAAATTCGTAATAAGTATCGACTTTACCTTCCCCGGGAGTACCACTATTTTATTCAAAAGTATTTTATCATCCCTTTGCGGAGAGTTTATTTAACGTCTGTCTTTTGCTTTCCTAATAAAAATATCGCCGTCGATTAAAGAATAATGAAATTTTATTAACAAATGTTTCTGTTCTGATGCTTTGTATGTATGTTTTATAGTGTCAGTATTGTGTTTGTCGATTTTAGCTGCTTTGAGCAAACATCTAGATTTTCACGATCGTACACAGACCATTTTGCCGCATGTTTTTCCAAGTTTATGGCAAAAAGAATCATTTGTAGAATTCCATAAAACGATCAAAGAGACATTTCAGCATTTAGAAATAAAAAAGTCATTATAAAAACTTCATTTGCCACGACTTCTGGCAATCTTAAGGGAATATGCGGCCGGTAAACTGATATTTTAATTGGAGTGGTTGTTTGGCTGTTGGAAACTCTCAAATGGTGCTCTTCGGAATTTCACGATTTCGTTCATCAGATAGGATCTAACATCGCGGGGGACCCACTTTATCATCAAACTATAAGATTCCAAACCATTCTGCTACTATATCAAACAGTTCCTTTACTTATAACATTGAACAACCCAACTGTTCATAAAGAACAATGTGATAACTGAACCAGTAGACGTTAAGTTTTCAAGTCGTACAGCCACGTAAATTGTGTTAGCACATGTCCGTTATAGTTTACAGAGACACACAGGAACACCGAACAACATAATTTGTCTGACGTATCCACATTTATCATTCATAAATGTGACGACAGCATATATATATATATATATATATATATATATATATATATATACACTGTAGACCAAATGACTGTTACGTGCACTCCTGTATAAGGTTTAGTAACCATGGTACTGTCATTATCTTGTTTTTATTCCGATAAACCCTCGTCGTGATTAAGTCATTTTGTTTTGTTATTTTGTTAAGCGTTCGCGTGCACCAGGTTTTGAGATCCGTCAGTCAAAAACACCATTTTATTCAAGTTCACGGCTTCTTAATTGGATTCTACAAATTCCAAGATTAATGGCTGTAGCTTGCAAATTATGTCTTTTTTTCAAATTGTGATCTTTTTCAATTCTTAAACTATTGTTTAGTATTCTAGTGTAGAATTCAGCGACTCGCAGAATCAGAATCAAAAGTGTTAGATTTCTATGTTCTGAGTTTAAACTAGTCAGTTGACTGTCGTTCTTCTTTGATATGTTTAATATGATGTTTATGATAAATTCAAGAAAGCAGATTCGCTTTTTCAAAATGAGTTTGTGTGTTTTTGAATAGGTAGTCAAGTTTTGCAAAATGAGGTAGACGCTTTACAAAACAAAAGAAAAAAAAACAGAATGGTTTTAGCGAACAGACAACGTTTATTTGGGTTATGATTTATCCAAAACTAAGCCGTCACCAATTATTAAAAAATGAACATTAGTACAGTTCGTACAGTTATTTTGATGTGATATATACGCAAATAGGTTTCGTATTATTACACTGTGTGTTGTATTCTGCATTTGATTGTAACAGGTTTAGATAAAAGGAAACCAACATGGTTAACTTACTTATTATAATATAAAACAATTACACGAAACAATTTTGAGAATCTTCGTAATTTAAAAGCGAACTTTTTTATTTTCTGTGTTGGTTTGTTCATGTTATTATGTTAAATATGTTTTAAGCTACCTGAGTGTTCTGCTTTGAGTGTAAGTTGTGTCCAGTGATCCATGTTTATACTTCATCATTTGTCTGTACCTGGATAACAAAGACGTCGTATCGAGGTGTCCACCATCTTGTCGCAGAGTCCTCATCCTGTACTGTGTGAAGAAATTTTCCATGTAGACTGTTTTGTTTGAAAACAATAAACGACATCAAACAAAAACAAACCAGATTGTAATTGTCTAGATACCAGCGTATCAAATTTCGTCAGTTTCATTAGCGTATTTTTGACCTACAATAACTTAACGATTTATTCCAAGTGATGCAATACATTTCTTAAAAGAAACACCATTTCTGCTTTAATATAACCTTGACCATAATTACCCATATTGTCGCAATTTAATTGAATACCTCATTTAATGTATATTTGATCAATATGGTCATGACAAGTAATAATATCTTTAAAAACAATAATTCATGTGACATCGATTTAAGATCGAGATATATCTATTCCATGCACGGTAAGTCATTTATGTCAACAATTAACTACAGTAAAATAACACATTCAGTAAAATCTCAGAAATTTCATGATTTCACATCCTGTGAATTGCGTGCATGTTTCCCCCGAAACAGTTAATTTACCAAATTATATATAATATATGTATACTTATATAGCGACATTCGGGTATGTTTTGCATCCGATTTAAGCCATGTTATTTCATGTTATTTCTATTTACTAATGGAACATGCAAAGTATATAACTACTTTTATGACATACCATAAAATCACAGCGTCCTCCATTAGAGACCAGTTTTTGATATCTAGTTATTAATGACACTTTACTCCCACTAATACATTACATCGGACAGTAAAGCGATGTAAGCCATCAAGCCGAGATCATCTTCAATGAACACATGCATTAGTTTGACTTTGGAATTATTATACAAATCATTCATAAAATCCTAAAGATCTCCATAAAGATTAAAGTTCCAGCTGAATCTAGCATTAGTAAATGACGTAATGTACTACAAAACAACATAAAGTCGATGTATTCAGTAATACTTATTTATATTGCATAAATATGATTTATTAGAATATGTTTGCATCATAATTATTACCTAGACATGTAAACATTTTATTCATTTTCTAGTCGCTGTTTACCATAACGTTGACGTGGGTAGAGTAAATGTTGTTTTTAAAATTGTTTTAATATAGATAATATCAATTAGTAAATTGTGTTTGTGTATATAATAATTCAAAGGACAATTAAAAAGTAAACAAATCTAACGACCTGTCTGTATCTGGAAAATGAAATAACCAAAGTACAATAAAAATGAAATAATTCGCAAAGATTTAAATCAAAACAATTAAAATGACAAAAACCACAACAACAAACAAACATCTGCCAATGTTGGCATCATGTATATACAGTGTATTAAATGTGTAATTGAAAGTATTGATGTATTTCCTGCAATCTTGTTTTAATCTGATGAAAACATTCAAATCACCTTGAAGTAAAAACAAGACCTGCCACAAGTGACAACCATACTCACAAAGCTGACACAAATCTTACAGATCAATACGTGACAATAAGGCAAAACTGAGGAGTTTGTCACAGCAGAAATCTAAGAAAGACGTAACTATAAAATTCTAAGTTGCCAACAGTCTATACGCAATACCAACATGATTACGTTATGACAATGCTGATGATCTAAAACAAATTTGTGAATTCCAAATGTCAATGGTACATTTCAGATATTTTTTTCTTATATTAACAAATCAATTTCAAATGAATTCTTTCCCATCACATATTGAATGTTGCACTAAGTAGAACAGACAAAACTGTTGTGATAGTTCTAAGGTAATAGCATTTGTCTATGTATATATAGACTGTGACAGGTGTCTCTTTTACGCATTTAAGACATTTAACTTAAAACAAAATATGAAATGACAACCAAGCTGATTTCTCTCTCCGTAAAAAAGTAAAACAAAATAATAATAAAACGACGAAATGGCTTCCAATGACTAGATCAGAGGTTTAAAAAGAAATGTGGATAGGCATAAGCGATGGATTCAATCGACCGGATGTTGGTCCGTGGTATATAAGGGAATCCGTATCAACGGACGCTTTACGTGAAGAGCAAACTCTAAATCTGAGATGAACGACCCACACAAGCTTAGATAAATTATTCCTACGGTTTGATCCAAGAAAGCCTGACGGGCAGTTACTTCAGAAATTAGAAAAATTAATGAACCTATTTTACGAGTGATCATGGGGATTTGCGCAGTAAATGTCATTTCCACAAAGCATGATATTTCCACAAAGCATGATATTTCCACACTTGTGAACGTCGCCCACATATTCGTATCACATGTTTTTCTGTACATATTTTATAACACCTTGTACTTCACACATAACGTGTGTTTTGTTGTTACATGCATGTTGCGAATCATTCTATTTGAAAGGTAGAGGAATCAAATAAGTTATTCTCTGACTTAGTATATGAACTTATGCCGCGTGTGTCTTTCTTGGTCAAGATAACCGGACAGATTACTTTACGCAAACATTTATATGAATTTTAAACATGATTTGTGAAATGCAATATTACTTCTTTGATATAATCTTTTTAAAGGTATACAAATATAAGTTTACTTAGTTACTACAATTTAGGTAGAATTGAATCGGAGTTGATTAAGGTTAGATCCGCTGCTGAATGTAATGTTGACACCTATTCTAGCCCCTGAAATGAGTACAACATTTTAAATTATTAATTATCTGTCCCCACCCAACTGAATCGAACTTTAATAGAATGTAGACGTCCAATGTCGAACAATTAAATGTAATTGAAACAGTTGTACGAATCACTGGGTCTCAGCAGGTTTTTAGATGCGTTTTAGACTCGTTCTTTCATCAAGTTACAAATGTTAAATTGGATAGTTGATAGCTGATGAATTTTCTGTCAATACTGTGGCGAAGTGATTGGAACATTTTTGATATGGCTTGACAGAACCATTTGAAAACGTTTTCAATTAACTCAGCCTACTTATAGTATCTTAACTTCTTCTCACAATGTCCCTGGAATCTATCTCCATAAAGCTGTTTGTGATTTAATATATCTTGGATTACACAACAGTTCACAATGTGTGCTTCGTGTGTTTAGTGCGGACACATTCAAAAATATCAATTTAGTACCTTAAGATAAAATCCTCCGGATACAAACAATTAATTCAGTAACACTGTACTGACAGTCGTGCCCCAAAGTAGATTCAGTCTCGAACGAAACGTATCAGGGGACCTGATCATCTCAGCTGGTACCAAAAGTGTATGTCTAATTTGGTGTCTGGGTGTACAGCTCTAAGAATACGTTAAAAGTTACTTTATTAAATACAGAATTACATCGGGAGGAATGTATTTATTTGGCAAAGGATGTCTAGCACCGTGACCCGTGACATTAGAAAACATTTTATTGCGAAATAATAAGACTCACAAACATTGTCAGTCGATTATATGTAACCAACATCAAGCACATTGTCAGTGAAATTTAGATTCTAATTACTTCTTTACCCGTAATTACCTTACTGGGGGTATTTTATGCACAAAACAATCGCTGTAAAATAAATCTGCTGTCAGATTATAAATTTTTGTGCACTAGATTATGATGACATATTCAGCGTTCCAGCGTTCTGTGTAAAACCTATTTTTTGTGCAACTCGAGGCTTATTTGTTATTCATTGGATAATGTAAACATTATTAAACTTACAGCAATATCACTATTGATACATCAGAGAATAAATCCTTGTTATCTTGTAATCATAATGGACGAGTATAATGTATATGTATATATACACACAACAAGTATCAGAACTTCAATACAAAATCTTATAATTACGGTTTATATATTTCTTTGTTCAGGACAAATCCCACATAATGTAAATGAAAATTTGGGTTACAGACAAGTACATGTATTAAAATTTGATGTTTTACGTAATGAGAAACTTATATTGGTAGCTTAAAATGCAACGATTTTGACGTGTTTATGAAGACATAATCCACGCTATACATCAATCGTAATTCGTCTTTGTTGTAACAAAATACTACAACAGTACAGTTTCAAAAGTAATTTTATTCTCCGCTTTGTTTCCTGCTGTTTCGTAACAATGTTAAAACTCCTAGCAACCTCTACTTATGACATATGGTCTGGACAAATGAATTTTAGAGTCCCTCGAGTACGGTCAAGTGACACCTGACAAAACGTAGTAACCACTGGAGTACCGCTGTCTGCTAGACCAGTCACGTGATATGTGACAAATTTTACAGAAAACCAAATTGCCAGAACCTAAGTTTGAGGACATCAGTGTCATGTCTGGGTCAAGTGTAACCATTAATGTATATACAAGTGCAAAACACACTGTCTGGGTCAAGTGTAACCATTAATGTATATACATAGTTTGTACAAGTGCAAAACACACTGTCTGGGTCAAGTGTAACCATTAATGTATATACATAGTTTGTACAAGTGCAAAACACACTGTCTGGGTCAAGTGTAACCATTAATGTATAAACACAGTTTGTACAAGCGCAAAACACACTGTCTGGGTCAAGTGTAACCATTAATGTATATACATAGTTTGTACAAGTGCAAAACACACTGTCTGGGTCAAGTGTAACCATTAATGTATATACATAGTTTGTACAAGTGCAAAACACACTGCCTGGGTCAAGTGTAGCCATTAATGTATATACATAGTTTGTACAAGTGCAAAACACACTGTCTGGGTCAAGTGTAGCCATTAATGTATATACATAGTTTGTACAAGTGCAAAACACACTGTCTGGGTCAAGTGTAACCATTAATGTATATACATAGTTTGTACAAGTGCAAAACACACTGTCTGGGTCAAGTGTAACCATTAATGTATATACATAGTTTGTACAAGCGCAAAACACACTGCCTGGGTCAAGTGTAACCATTAATGTATATACATAGTTTGTACAAGTGCAAAAATACTGTAGACATTTCAACTACATTATTTTCAAGAAATTTATTTTCCTATCATAATTGCCTCAATTTTAGTGAATTATTTTGAAATATCCGTGAAAATAACCAATAAAACCAACACAGTACTTTAAAATTTGATCTGACACCTTTTTAACGTTCAAATTTCACTCATGTTCATTATAATTGTGTTTATTCATGAATACAATGTCCTGTACACGCATCCGTGTACAAAATTCAGACAAAGGTCTTATATCTCGGTTTGAGTACGAATGACCACTTCCACTTATCTACTGCACATACATTGCACATGTCAAACATGTTATTTTGTGCATTTTTTACTTTCAGTGTGTCCCTGTCCTCAGAAATTGCCTGATAACACAACCTTAAGATTGTTGAGGCGCCATTATTAGTTAAAATCTCGCGTGCATTTATTTTGGTTGTCTGAATGAAGGTCTATGTTATATGCCTATAAATATGGTTCACACTGTAGTCATGGAAACATTGTTAGGGTCAAGAGGTAAATGTGCATTTCGTGTATTTATCTGTATGTCTTATGTTCATTTCATAAAGTCAATTTCATTTGAAAGTATACGTGGTTAAGTGTTTAAAACAAATCAATGAAAGAAAGAGATTTATGTTTCCTATCGTATGATTAACAAACACCTCAGAAATCTAAGAGACGGTACCATAAGATCCGATTTATCAGTGTAATAGATTTATATCAGTGTAATAGATTTATATCAGTGTAATAGATTTATATCAGTGTAACACTTCAGACAACGACTTAAAAAGTCGACATACTCCTTCTGAAGTACTTAATCCTTTCATCTTACAGTCTTTTAAGTATTTAATACATTTACCTTCAATTGTTCTACGTAATCATTCGTCTGAAAGCTTTGAATTCAACAGTAATGTCGGGTTTGTCTTGAAGAAAATTAATCTGTCTGTACAAGGTTTCCACTTTTGTCGGCGTTTTAATCACGTGTTTCAATGAAATGGTATATTTAATCATCTGAAACAAGACAGATCTGTGTTAAGTTTTAATTCATGAACACAGGCTCATAAGCTCAGAGTTACACGGGTTATCACAGTACTTGGCTGAAAGTCAACCAGACATTGACGACAAAATAAATATCCAAACGAGCACCAGATACAATAAAAGACGCTTTATTGATACCGAAGTTAATTGACGTCGTGTGTTGAACTTTTATCGTCTACTGTGCTAGTTTTGTTTGTCGGCTTCAGCTTTTGTTTCTGTGCATTTAACAGAAGTGTAGGTTATACTACAGTTAATTAACGTACCTTAACGTAAAACAAGCATTATAAGAAATATCTTGCTCCTCATATATTTTATAACTAAACCTCCCATTATTCTATCAAGAAGAACACCTAGGGGCCTGGAAATAACAGGCAAATAATTTCTTGACGGGTGGGAGTTCAGTGTAGTTATTTTTGCTCACATATTTTTGTAATGCGTTCAGCTCAAGCATTCACTTATTTTCATGAAAATTTTTGTGCTGTCTGGAGCATATATTTTTGTGCATCTTTCAGCACAGTATTCGATGTGTCCCGGTTATAAGACGTGAAATGATTGGATGAACTGAAACAATAGTATGGAAGCCTTAAGAAAATATTTTCTGTCACTGTTTTTGTCTCTTTTTGAGTTGATCCACTGCTTACCTTAATATATCATCGTAAGAGTTCAGTTTTATAAAGCTTCAAGTGTCTTGTTGTAATCAATTTGCATGTAATTCCTGCCTTAGTTCAGAACTGTTGTGTATTGTACACTGATAACAAAAAAGAGGATTTTATCTGTTGAATGCCTTGTCTTCCTGCAAGGAAAAATTCGCCCTTATATAGCTTGGTGCACTTTTATAAACAGAAGATAAACACATTTTGTGGGACCATTAAGTTTTCATTAGACACATTACAAGATTTTATTGTATTTTTATGCCACGTTTATATCACCGATACAAGATGACTGTCAGAGATACCGGAGAAAGGTTGAATTTACATGTTTTTGTTCTGATACCAGAATTACAGATTATAATAAAACCACGTATTCGGTAAGGTTATTTGTATTTTATTATCCTGGAGTGACTTTATGTAGGGACTGATGTATCACGAGGTACATGTGTATGACCCTTAAGAAGGAGAAATTCCTATTTGTGTTATATAAAACAGTCGTTAGCGCATTTAATGCATTAAACAAGTGATATTAATGAAATGAATGAGTTTGGAAGAAGGCTCTCAATGTTACTAAATAATGAAGTCTGAGATGTCTCCCAAAATGTCGAGGAAAGTTAGTATAGCTCTTCAATAGCATGATAGCATGAAGATGACGAGAAAATTTCATTGTCGGTATGGTATTGATTCATTTTTGTTGCGCAACAATGATTGAATTATTTTTACTCACCTTTAGTGAATTTCAACGAAATGAAGTTACTGAATGGACACGTGTTGTCGGAATGGTTCGTAATGCTTCAGTTTCGTTCTTTTCTGTGTGTTTGTGTGTCTTTTATTTGACCATCAGGGCTGTTTGTTGTATCATTGCAAGGTTCATCGGTTCTCAAACTTTTATTTTTTTTTTCACTCGAATGTTTGTGAAAAAAACATTTTTTCCAATTGTTACCTAAATCAGATGTTGACATTAATTTCTCGCTCCTGATGCTTCTTTTAACTGACATTCTATTCTTCAATCCACTTGAGAGTTTCAGCCAATTCCAATTACGATTCTAGGTTTATAATACATGCGGAGAATGTAAGAGTGTTAAGAATTCTTGATACAGAGCGATATATTCAATGCTTCGTGAATCTGTGTGTCACGATTCTGTCTGTTAGATCCGGTCGTCGTGCACAAATCAATAGCTTGGGTTCCTTAACTTAAAATTATTCCGAATCATTACTGTTATAAGGATGCACATCTATAAACTGCTTATTTCTGTCAGGTCCCTATTTATACTGTAATGCTTTGACTTAAATTACATGCCTTTTCGATGTTATGTAAAAATTACACTTTTTATATGAACTACGTTTAAATACAAAAAAATTGCAGAAAAAATGTAGCGAACGTCGACCAGAGTTGCGTGAATCGTGCTTGCTGTGATCAATATGTCATCATAAAAAAACGGAAGATGGTAAACCAATCTATGATCAATTCTATTATTTTATAAAGGAGTCAGGCAATATGCTTTAATTATTTTACTGACATGCCTTTATTATATTACTGACATACTGTTATAAGATAATAATTAGGGAGTTTTATTTTCCTGCAAACACGGAACTCTTTGAAGTTTCAATCCCTTTGCGTTAAATTATAATCCTCTTTATCGAGGGCTCAATCCTAATGGTATATTCTTGTACAAAGCTGATTCATTAACGTAATTCTGAAAATAAAAAAATGAATATCGCACCTTTACACAGCAACAATAACTGCACTTTTGGAACAATGCTTTGAATATATACAGGATGAAGGTTAAATATATTCATGAAATTATAAAATACAATAAATTAAACCATTTTACAAAACTACAACGTAACCAACACAAACACTTATAACGCAAGAACAATAGGCAACAAAACAGAAAACGTTCCAAAAATACAGTAAGTTTGATTCATATGAAGTGGTACCAGAACTGAAGGCCGTCAACATTATCTACCCAACAGTAGGCCGTCAACATTGTCTACCAGACTGTATGCCGTCAACATTATCTACAAAATTATAGACCGTCAGCATTATCTACCAGACTGTAGGCCGTCAACATTATCTACCTGACCGTAGACAGTCAACATTATCTACCAGACTGTAGGCCGTCAACATTATCTACCAGACTGTAGGCCGTCAACATTATCTACCAGACTGTAGGCCGTCAACATTATCTACCAGACTGTATGTAGGCCGTCAACATTATCTACCAAACTGCAGGCCGTCAACATTATCTACAAAATTGTAGATCGTCATCATTATCTACCGGATGGCATACCGCCAATGAAGTTTGTCGGGGCTGTAGATCGACATGGTGGTTGCGTTAGGTAGGGAGCATTTCTAAATAGTTAGAATATCACGTGACGAACCCATATGAACTGAAGGGGAACTGGGAACAAGCAATTTTATGACGACTCCTGCCGTACATAGAAAATACAAAATATTGCTAACTGCACACAGTACTCGTAGTAGATTAATATCCGGTGAAGGTGTCGGCTACCGGTAGTTTACAACACTAAATCAGTTAGATGTTGAAACAGCAATGATCATACGCAATGAACGCATTCATACAAAAACTAAAACTATTAAGCTAAAGTTGTAACAATGGTTTAAATATTAATTCATTTAAAGAGCGATTAGCGGTTGAAATGAAGACAAATGCGTTTTTAACAACCACACAGGAATTGTGTTACCACATAATGAACTCAGAACATTTAATGTTGTAATAAGGTGCATTTTGAATGTTTTTGAGCTGATATTAAATATACCTCATTTCCTTCACTTTATTTCTAATTCATTTTTGCGTGTACAATCTATTTAAATGGAGGAATAATAGTCAATTTACTTTCCTAAGAGAATCGATGAAGTGTTTTTGTTGTAAAGAAAATATTTGAATCACTGTGAAATATTACCATTAAAATAAAGGTATTGTTTGTTCCATGAATCAATGAACTCAGTCAAATGTAACACACATTTCTTGTTCTAACTATCCTGGTTAATATGGTAACATATTTACGATGAAATATAATTATCCTAAAAAAACAAGATGTCATAGAGTGAAGTTGATTGGATAATTTTTTTGTAGACAAATTTTATTACAAATATCATGGTCTAATATATCCGTTATGAAATATCACCCGATTTTCCGCTGAACAGAACTCCACATGTTTCCATCTCATTGAAATAACGCAATAAAATCTACCTTTTGTTAAAAACTCATTTTTTGCATTAGTGTGTAAATATGCTTGTAATTATTTTGTTTGCAATTCGATATTCATTTTATACATAATGTGATACATATCTAATATTCAAATGATATAATGAAACATAAAAGCTTCTTATATCAACTTTAGTCTCATGGAATGGTTGGACTTTATGGGAGCAAGTGCTAGGAATGATGTTTAGAATCTGTTTACTTCATGACAAATCAACATGTAACAATATAAGTAATGGACGTTATATATCTTCCATAGAATTAATAGGGGCTACTGACCGCAAGAATTCTGCTCGTTGTGAAGGATTTGCTTTCTTGCTGTCAGCTGTGGTATCACGTGGTGATACCACACCGTCTTACTACCAGCGGAGTTATCCGGACAGCTTACTCATCATCTCCTGGTGATGTTGGACACATTGTAGTAGAACCATCCGCTGCTTGAGTTTCAGCAGGACGATAAACATAAACTAAATCAAATCAGTCATTGATAGAGTAGTACTGTAAAGTCACACAACACCAGATTTACCATCGTGATGAATGTTCACCATTGAATCTATTCGTTACATTAGATTTAGTCTTCACAAGATAATACATTTTGTATTTTAATTCTGAATGATCTCTTGCAGTATCGGAGAAATTCACGACGTGTTGACAAACAAATCACTGTAAGCTGATTAAATCAATCCTCCCTGTAAACCAAAGTCAAGATAATGATTGCTCTTGTAATAATGAGCTTCTTATATATATTTCATGTGATGCTTTCATACCGTATAAATAAGCTTGAGATTTCCTATACGATCATGTTTGGGGAGTGGAATACCATTCATAGAATATATTGGGACTGACTGTAGAGGACGGCTAATTCGGGAACAAATTGACAACAATCTTGATAGAATCATTTAGCCTTTTCTTATTACATTACTCTATACATATTCGATGGACTTATTTGTTAGTTTATTGAAGTTAAATGATAGTCCTGTTTGGTATTGGGTGATGTTATTGGTTATTTGTGGAGTTAGTTCGTGGACATGAATTTTGTTGCAACATGTTTGCATAAACGAAAGAAAAACCTCAGTGTATCATAGAAACAATTTGTACTTTATCACTGTTTGTCTGAAAAGTGGTTGAATAAATTTGTGTAAATATGTCGGAATGGATATACTGTTAGAAATTGGAAATAATATATTTTAGCTTGTAGTGTAAAATATGTCTGTACCATTTATGACATCCTCACAGAAAGTAAAATTCAGATGAAAACAAACGAACGACTTCAACTATCGACCAGTAATTGGATAAAGTTGTTTATGACATGCATTGAAAATATACACGATAGACTGACATGGACACTACAGCATCAACAAGTGGTACTATTGGACTGCAATACGTATTTAATCGCAAAAATTTAACAAATAATTGAAAATAAAACAGCAATGGCTTTACAAATAAGAAAACATGTTATTGCGTGTATATGGTGTATTTTGGAATGTGCGCTAATAGCTGGTATGTTGAATGGATGGATTTGGATGAAAATTATCATGAAACAAGAGAACTATTTTCTACATACATGCTCAAAAAATGTGTCAGTACCAGACACACCGTTCATGGGAAGTTTCAATGATGAATTTTTCGGACCAGGAGTGATACACGACAATTTGGAAAATTCCTTTTCAATGACGCACCCTAATGGCAAGAAGATAAAATGTGTGTTTAAGAGGGTACTTAAGGTGCTGACAATGGAGGAATATGCTGCTCTTGGAAGAACAGAACCATCAACATTAATTAATTCTCCTGGTGAAGTAGTTGAAAAGGCGGAAATAACACGGATTGTCGGTTGCTACGAACAAGATTCGCATCTCGAGTTAGCAATATCCGTTGTGACCATTATATGGTACACGCTGTTATTACCTAGTGGTGTATTACTGGACAAGTACGGTACATGTCGTGTTAGGATACTGGCAATGTAAGTATAGCAATAGTATCTTTTCATATACCCATATTATCCAGACGCTTAGTTGACATAAAAAGGTCTAGGCTATGGAATGCTATTTTTTTAAAGTTTGTTTTGCTGTACATTGTTACAAAGATCGTAATGTCCACATATACATTGTACCAGTGTCACATAAACAATAAAACACAAACATGACTCTGTATGGAGTACAAAAATAAATGTATACAAGTGTTATTGCTCACAGAAAACAATATTTGTATTTTGGTCTAAATATTACTTACATAACAAACCGGGGTGTTCGGATATTTGTCTACACTACCCCGCAGGTCACTTACTGTAGTGCTTTCACGACATAATTAGATACCGAAGACCTTCTAGGGTATCTGAAATAATTTTAGTGTGTGCAGTACTTTGTCAAATTTCATCGTTTTAAGTTTCTCGAAAATCAGACATGTTCAGTGAATTTCAGTATTAGTGTTTTGTGTTGTCTGAGTTTTAGGGAAAACGTACCATGTGTAATTTACGTTAGCCTCGATACAAAAATACCGTACATACCCAGGAATCATGTCATTCGTTGCGAACTATATAGTGAAGCTCTCTTCTTTCATTGTATAAGACTTACTGAAGAATTACTCTAGACATTATTTGTTTATGTTAAAATACCTCTATTCCCGTCCAAAATCAGTGTTAACACACCCTAAAACATACCTGTACACTCGTGTACCGACAACAACGTGATATTCTTTCTTTTTATAGCTTGGTTTAACGCCGTTTCCCAACAAATTTTCAATTATAAACGGCGACCGGTACATCTAACCAGTTTGTCTGCACTGTATACTAACCATTGCTAACTTACTCTTCCTCAAAGAGCCGGCAAGTTATCCACATATAGAGGAAAATCGACATTTTTGTCAAATTCTCATAGAAGCGTATGACCTGCTGCGACCGGGATTTGAACCCAATATTCTTCTGACATTAAACTAATTTTGATAAACTGAGACCACACAGTCTGGCGTATAATACCATGACATTGTACACTCAAAACACATTCAGCCCAGTATGACAATCATCTGTATCTCTATTAACATGTTGCTGCTCTAATGACATTATTAGTGAATGCTTTAAAATATCGGCCAATTTGTTTTGCCAATTATTGACGTTATGTAGGAATATCAAACTGGTTTGTTTCTGAGTTATTCAATAACATTCTGTGTTCAGGATGATCCGTAGAGTAACCACATTACGATAGTCCGGATCTGTACGGGATATTTTATACAATAAAATGCTATTAATCATCTTGGTTAAGTTTGTTTCATATGGGTCGTGATTCTGTCGATGTTGAAATGATTATCTGTATTTTGTGAACGCGACATTTCCACCACATATAGCATCATTATATGTAAATACGGGTCGCCATGTTCACCCGGCATTTCAGGGTCGTGTAGTTCTGTTCCCTTCTTGTATAGTTCTGTTCCCTTCTTGTGTAGTTCTGTTCCCTTCTTGTGTAGTTCTGTTCCCTTCTTGTATAGTTCTGTTCCCTTCTTGTGTAGTTTTGTTCCCTTCTTGTGTAGTTCTGTTCCCTTCTTGTGTAGTTCTGTTCCCTTCTTGTATAGTTCTGTTCCCTTCTTGTATAGTTCTGTTCCCTTCTTGTATAGTTCTGTTCCCTTCTTGTGTAGTTTTGTTCCCTTCTTGTATAGTTCTGTTCCCTTCTTGTATAGTTCTGTTCCCTTCTTGTGTAGTTCTGTTCCCTTCTTGTATAGTTCTGTTCCCTTCTTGTGTAGTTCTGTTCCCTTCTTGTATAGTTCTGTTCCCTTCTTGTATAGTTCTGTTCCCTTCTTGTATAGTTCTGTTCCCTTCTTGTACAGTTTTGTTCCCTTCTTGTATGTGCTACATCTCATTTTTTGACATGGTTCACTATATGGTCGCATAAAGTTTGACCACAGTTCACAATTCGCAGTTCGCGATTTGAATTGCGAACTGTGTTCCAGAACGTAGTTCCAACTTTATACATCTTCACTATATTGTTTAACATGGTTCGCTTTTGCTGTCATGTTCAGTTTTATACATTACCTTCATGTTTTATGTCACTTTTTATATTTTATTATCTATTTGTGGCTATGTAAGTGTTTTAGATCCAAACATCATCAATTACCCAATTATTAACCTGTATCAAACAAGTATTTGTAATATGAAATGAATGCACAGACTTATGCCAATAAATCTAATATGTTTCCAATTATAAGTAGCCTGTAGTAGTGACACCATCTTGCAAATATAATATAGCTCTGGTAGTTGTCGATGTTTCACGCTGTTTACGGGTGTCTTAATTGTATAAAGAAATATTCACATCTAGTCCTCGTGTTGTACTTGAAGAAATATTCACATCTAGTCCTCTTGTTGTACTTGAAAAAATATTCACATCTAGTCCTCGTGTTGTACTTGAAGAAATATTCACATCTAGTCCTCTTGTTGTACTTGAAGAAATATTCACATCTAGTCTTCGTGTTGTACTTGAAGAAATATTCACATCTAGTCCTCGTGTTGTACTTGAAGAAATATTCACATCTAGTCCTCGTGTTGTACTTGAAGAAATATTCACATCTAGTCCTCGTGTTGTACTTGAAGAAATATTCACATATAGTCCTCTTGTTGTACTTGAAAAAATATTCACATCTAGTCCTCTTGTTGTACTTTGAAGAAATATTCACATCTAGTCCTCGTGTTGTGCTTGCTCGAGTCTTTCGACAGCATCCAACGTTGACATCTGAAACTGAGATGGGAAATGAACACGTTCATTAACACTGACTAAAAGTTTGGATAATTCTACGTCGAAATCACTTCATCCATGATGGAGCTGAGATGAATAAATACAATAAATGTAGAACCTTGATCTTTCAGCGATTGTGTTTCTATTTGATAAAGTTCATAATTCTCCCGATTTGTTTCATCGTACCGCTTGGTTACAGAAAAACTCCATGTAAAATCGTATTATCTGATATAATATATATATATATATGGAGAAGTTGCCGGCTGTTTGGGGAAGGGTAAGTTAGTACTGGTTGGTATACAGTCCGGGAAAACTGGTTAGGTGAACCAGTCGTCGTATATAACTGAATAATTGTTTAAAAAACGGCATGAAACCCAGTGAAAAAAATGATTACAGAAGAAGTTGATGTAAAATCGTGCCCTCTATAGGATTCTTCTTATCTTGAACACAGAGTTAATATCTGGGGATATCAAAGTCGTCTGTAGTTATCACAGATCACAGCAATTTGACTATTTCAAGAATTACATTGTATTTCAAAACAGATAATAAGTTGATGCCAGACATTTAATATAGTAAACTCGTGTTCAGTCGAAGAATTTGAAAACAAATGTCTGACATTGTTGTGATATATGGAGAGCCGACAGTCGGAGAAGTGATTTATAAATAAAACCTCAGACCACTTAAATTATGTCTTGTCAGCAAATCTTAGCAGACGTCTTGGATTAACTAAAGAACTCTTGGCTGTTGTTATGTTACTATGTAATCTTTATTAAAATCTTTGAATCCTAATCGCACGAAAATTATCTTACCACAAAAAACATTAGAAACTTGAAACATCTTCTGATTGAATATCCTTTTGATCTTGCCGAAATTCTCACTCATTTGTCAAGTCAGAGTTTAGAATGGATTTAAACTGTGGACGAAAATGTTGTTCCGTAACTAAGGAGTTTGGAAAACAGGAAATACAAATTTATGAGCAATAATACAGAGACCATTGTAACAGAAAGTTTTTGTCGTAAGGTTTCCCAGAAAATGTGATACAGTAATTTACGTCTCGCCAACATTAAACAATAAATATGACGACTCGGACAATATTGAAATTATAAACTATACATGTTCACCACTGAACTTTGTCATTTTTATTTACAACACAGAGAACGAACACAAATACGAAAATATTTAAAACTTTTTATTTTATCATTTCTTGATATTGTAGATTATTTTAGTTACATTAGGAAAGTTTACATGTTATCTGTACATATAATACTACTAATAATAATAACAACAGTGATAATACAGTGCAACCTCTCCAAAGCAATATATTCTGGTGGAAGCAAAATCAAGTTGTTGTTGAGAGGTTGTTGCTTTAGAGAGGTTAAATTCAAAGTTAAATCGTCAAGTGGGAAAAATCATGTTGTTGTCGAAGGGAGGTTGTTGCTCAAGAGAGGATCGCTCTGGAGAGGCTGCAGTAAAAACAATGAAAATGACAAATGATATACATGTACAGAAATAAAATGTAATGTCATATGCCGTGCTCATCAATACCGGGGATGTCACAAAAAGGGATATTGTTAGTGATTTCGTTCGTTATATTTAGCGAAATTTATTGATCATGTGTTTTACGGCTGATATGAATGACGTAAAATATCAGATAGATATCCTGTATGTTCTATCGTCTCTCATGATTAGCTATTGTTCGTTTTTCCTTAAGACCTCATAGACTCGTACTTTATTTTTTAATTCTCTCCTTCAGTGTATGAAAACTTCACGAAATATTGACAAACAACTAATTGTAAGCTGATTACAACAAGACTTCTCCTCCTTAAACTAACATGAAGATAATGATTGCTCCTGTAATAATGAGGTTCTTATGTGTACTGGATGGTGTTTGTTTCATGTTGTATAAATGAGGTAGAATATTCCTGTACGTTCAGACTGTAGATCAACTACGCGCAGTTCTGACACTCAACGGTAGGAATTTCCAATTCAAGAACTATTCAATTATCGTTCATCATTTACTGATTGTTTTATTGCATTATTCATTGTGGGATAATTAGTTTATAAAGCGATCTTATCAGCTCGTGTATTGAAATGAATAAGTAATAATTAAGTTAAAACTATTATTGCCTCTTCGTGGGGTGTTTTTGCGAACATAGATTGGCTGCAATGTGATTTATACGAAATAAGATAGAGAAATTATTAACCATATTTTTCTGCATATGATATCAGGACTTCATATCACTGTTCTGTTGGAATACGAGCAATACTCGTAGTTCATGGATAAATAACGTCTGTAAAAGAGCCACACAGATCACTTTAAGCAGGGAACTAGAAGTTAGGTTTTAAAATTCAAAAACCAGCATCAACAAGAGCTGTGTATATGCATGCTCACTGGTAGGGCCGTCATGATGCGTTTAGTCACATTGAACTGAATAAAATGTTTTGTTTTAATTATCAATGGTTCAATTAAACTTGTGATTAATATGAACAAACTAGAAAGGAATCTTTGGGCGTTTAAAGTTTGTATGTTTGTTTGGGGATTAATTAATTTATATTAAACAATGTCTTCTCTTATTGGAAAGCATTTAGTTGCGTTTATATGGTGCATTTTGGAATGTATGCTAATAGCTGGTATGTTAAATGGATGGATTTGGATGAAAATTATCATGAAGGAAGAGAAATATTTTTCGCACACATGCTCTATGAATGTTTCTGTATTAGACACACCATTAATGGAAAGTTTAAGTGATGATATATTTGGACCAGGATTCACACATGATGACAGTGTAGAAAAATCTTTCTCTATGGTTCACCATAGTGGTAGAAAAATGAAATGTGTGATAAGAAAGGTACTCAAAGTGCTAACACTGGAGGAGTACACTGCTCTGGGTCCCACTAAACCACCCGAACATGATTACTTGGACGACATAGATGGTGTATGTATCAAACAAGATGTACATCTTGAGTTAGTGATGTCTGTTGTTACTATTGTGTGGTACACGCTGTTATTACCTAGTGGTATATTACTGGACCAATATGGTACATGTCGTGTTAGGATACTGGCAATGTAAGTACGATAAATGCTTGGTTGTTTGGCGTCTAGAAATATAATCTTTATGTTCATATGTACTTGTATTTGTATAATACAACCAGTTACACGTTTTACTGATAGGAGACACAAAAGAACAGGGTGGGGGGGAGGTATACCTTGACGTCCTTAAATTTAGATGTTTTACATATTGCCATATCGCCTTGTTTGGTATGTGGAATGTACTGTTACGCTCTTACAACTGAGCGTCTATATACCAGAACACGTCTGTTTAAATTATTTCATTAATACAGTTCTAGTCACCAGAGATTTTCCATTGCTTTTTAATTGTTCAATAATGAGTAAAAATAATATGCTAGATTTTCTGTTCGAACTTTAAATGGCAGGAAAATGATGATTTATGCTGATACTTATTACTGCATGTTGTTTAATGTTATATACAGTCAAATAAAGAGTACACAAGTAATATTCACAAGATAGGAATAATGACATAGATTCATCTTGCAGGGTGAAGTTATACATTATTTGCAGAATTTAGATTTCCGTCTTCTTTAGGTATTATTATGAAAAGTTAACGTGAGAAAAAAAAATATTGATGAAATTATGAACTAAAGATGTGGTTGATTAGACTAAAACTAATCCAAACCATATTGATGGTAGAAGATACTTGTAATGTAAAATATTTGTACTGTAAAGTAACTCCTCAGACTATTTATTCTTATATTCCACGTAATTATTTGTGTACATTATATGATCAATACAGAGTAAAGTACATCCAAAGATACAGCAGACAGAACCTAGATGTATCAAAATTCGGTGAATTGTTACATACAAGAAACGAATACCGCAAAATCAGCTTAAAACAGACCAGTCATTGGCATAGTTAATTTTAATGCATTTTTTACTTCTATTGAAACTTGTTAAAATATTTTATAGTTAACTTTTTACCATTATGTCAAATCAGTTTCTTTAACACAATCTTGTGATGGATTCAGTATTGTAATGATGACAATATGTCAGACGGATGTTAACATGAAGTCCGCATGATTTATGCATATTAACCTTTTATTATTTACAATTACATTCCAACATCATACACACATACAAATACTGTAATTATACGTATGATACGACAATATGTTCTGTGCAGAATTTGAGTAATTTGCATAATTCGTAAATAATTATACTGAGAAATCTGTGTTTTCCTTAAATGGTTAAACAGGTACACCAGGTTCTCACAGAGTACAGGTACATGTTGAATGAGACTTTTTTGTGGACTGACCAATTGTTGTGAATGAATGAGTTTAATCATTACCAGCATTAAAGAAATATTTTCAAAATAATGTTGTTTCAATAACAACAGATTTCTTAATTAGTGTTGAGAAGGACTACAGTCTAATTTTATTTCAACACAAAATACATGAATTTGTAATAATGAAGCACGTAGCTATATGAGGGCTAAATACACTACGACGACCACCTCAATATTAAGACTACCTTATTAGAACGACAGTTTACTTTTGTGGAGGTATGTAATATTTTCTTTGTATATCGACATTAGAATGAGACCAACCCGATATTACGACTTCAAGAACGATTCTTTTAGTCATAAATGTGGTCGTAAAATGGATGCTTTATTGTATTCATTGTAATATAGTAACTCTTAGTCCGTTTTGGTATCACATGATCTTTAAATTGTGATTTGTTTTAAAATTTCAAGAAGACGTATTGTATTTATCAATATTTCAATGTTTTAACAAATGAAAGTGGCCTGCAGTCGTTTTCTGATGGCGTGTACTATAAAGTAAACAAAGTGTACAGAACCAGTGTGTTAACATTTTGCTAAGATTTGTCACCCATTTTCTTGGTTTTATTGCTTTTATTCCACAGCGATATCTCTGCGTATTATAAAGTGATGACTGCTTTTGTTTAAAATTCTTTGGTTTTGTTTTGGTACTTTTGGTTCGTTTTGGTTTGTTGGCAGATTGTGACAGTCTAACAGAACTTTTCTGATGCTTCTTTTTATTAAAAGTGTCGTCATTTGTCGTCAAGTGTCAAATCCAATCACAAGAAAAACTAACACGGAAACATTAGACGCACAACCGTCACAACAACATAATGAGTCAGTCAGTCAGTCAGTCAGTCAGTCAGTCAGTCAGTCAGTCAGTCAGTCAGTCAGTCAGTCAGTCAGTCAGTCAGTCAGTCAGTCAGTCAGTCAGTCAGTCAGTCAGTCAGTCAGTCAGTCAGTCAGTCAGTCAGTCAGTCAGCCAGTCAGTCAGTCAGTCAGTCAGTCAGTCAGTCAGTCAGTCAGTCAGTCAGTCAGTCAGTCAGTCAGTCAGTCAGTCAGTCAGTCAGTCAGTCAGTCAGTCAGTCAGTCAGTCAGTCAGTCAATTAGTCAGTCAGTCAGTCAGTCAGTCAGTCAGTCAGTCAGTCAGTCAGTCAGTCAGTCAGTCTCTTTATTCACAACAACATTATCATGCGTGTTAATTATTAGCGGAATTAAATTCACGCCTGATGTTTAAAGAACATGATTATATTGGTAGAGTATTATGCTGCCAAGGGTGACACGCTTTTATCAAATTATCCAATACTGATCTTCTGCGCTATGTAACATACTCTGTCAAATTTTGTCTAATCTTATTAAAGGGCAATTAAGGCATCTGCTTATTTCACCTAAACATGTTTTTAGGAAAACGTGGTACGTATTGTACATATGGTAATTCATTCGTAACATAAACTACTTTCCAACATCCCAAATTTTGTTCAGGCTTATCTCCTGAAAAAAAATATAATTACTGGTCAATTTAGTAATAACGGTTGTGTTTTCAATATGAAATTGTTGAATTCTTACCAAGATGTCATGTATTTCTCTTAAGATAATCTATTCAGTGAGATTTATTCTTATTCATTTCAAATATGAGGTTAAATTCCGCTAACAAAATGTACATCTTTGCGTCTCTCGTACTTTTAGTATGTTTATATTTTTACTGCAAACTGAATCAAATCAGGCGACTATCGGTATGGGTGGGATTTTATAGTTATTTTTGTGTTTTGAACTTACTTATAACTCATAAGTTGACATATATCACAAAATAAAGATTACACGGTTGATATAAATTTTTATACTTGTAAAAAATTAATGTTTTGAAATTTGATGTTTTAAGATGTACGAAATACGTCATATAGAGTTTAACGTTTGATATTTGAACGCGTTTATTGACAACATTAACATAACTTACAATCAGTTTACTGACCACACTGCCATATGACACAATTTGTTACTGTTTTTCGATACATCTCTGTGCAAAGAAACATTTCTGTGGTAATGCGAACATGATTATTATAGATAAAAACGTGAATACGACTGCTTTTATGACTTAAAATTGAAAATTCACTTTTTAAAATTTTCTCCTAGGATCGAATTTTGTTTCAATGAAATTTAGAAAAGATTAATGTTCGTATCAATTATTTGAAAATATATTTGTTGGGAGAACAAATGCATCAAATTTAATGAAAGCACACTTTATTTCAATGAAAAATTAATTTGTGTATGAAATGTTCGTGACGTGTTGATTCACTTTTTTAAATAGTAAATCATTCGGAATAATACATAAAACATTTCTGCTTGCTTCTTTTTACTAAGTTATAAAATTTGGTTACCATGGCAACACTTAGAATTGTCAGAATCAACTAAATGTGATATTTCGGAGCAGGCGATCTTTGTAGAGGAGACAATCAGCATGCTCAAAGATTAATATTATTCCGTCTTTGTCATATGTTTATCTAGATCAGCACATTAGGAAAGTTTTACAAGAATAGATATGTTCCCAGAAACAAAGAATAGATATGTTCACAGAAACAAAGAATATATATGTTCACAGAAACAAAGAATAGATATGTTTTCAGAAACAAAGAATATATATGTTCACAGAAACAAAGAATAAATATGGTCACAGAAACAAAGAATAAATGTGGTTACAGAAACAAAGAATAAATGTGGTTACAGAAACAAAGAATAAATATTTTTACAGAAACAAAGATTAAAGCCTGCAATTATACACTGCAGTGTTGTCCAGAATCAAATTATGTAGAATTCCAACACACACACACAAGCACGCACGCACGCACGCACGCACGCACGCACGCACGCACGCACGCACGCACACACACACACACACACACACACAACACACTGGTGTATGCCTGGGGTCTTGAGTTGGAAAGTTGCTGAAGGACCGTGGTGGTAGTGCGACGTTAAACCCCAATGAAAAAGTAAATATATAAATAAGAACACTTATAATCCATTTTTTCTCATACCGCTCTTATCTCTCCCTCTTTTTCTATCCCAGTCTCACTTCCCTCTTAATTTCACCGTCTCTCTTCACTCTTCATATCGCTCTAAATGAGTTTAAATGCAATATTCAAAAAGATAAGCGGAACATTAATCCAATACTGTTCATAGATTGAATTCCAAAATTGACATCTTTTGGGTTGATGCCTAGCGTTTTGTCATTTCTAAGCAACGCCATGTTTGATTGAGAAGCTAGTAACGTATCATGTTGATGTGGAGGGGGTCGTTTGTATGTAGTGTTCTCATTTTTACCCGTGCTGGTCAAAGAAGACAGACATCGCAAAATCTCTGACTTCCGATAAATTCCGTTCTTTCTATTAAACAAATCATCGAAGTATGACATAAATCGTGCTCGATCGTCCATCCAAACCTTACCAGACAAGTATCCTCTAGAAATAATCATATCTTAACTTGATCTGTGGTGAGCAGACTGACCAAGGTAAGATTTATAAGACAACTATCGACCAGCTTTCAACCCTCTTAGAATAAACATGGTCAGTCATGTGACAATGTAAAATGTCTGTGAAAAACCCGTGTTATTCTGCTCGACGGCAACTCAAAGCTATGTCAAAGGGGAATAGAAACAATGCCAAGCCATTTAGATTCTCGAATGTTGCAATCTCATTACATTACAGAATAAAGTGTTCATGTTGAGAATTTGGTGTATAAAACGGTAATTTGAACCAAGCATACTCATTTAGCTTAATGTACAAATGTGGGCATAAAATAGCAAATAATAGAACCGTAAATTTGCAGTATCTATAAAATATCATCGTTATAAAGGACACACGGGGAAATTCGAGCTTGCCTTCCATGTAACACTTGTAACTTCGAGAAAATGCTAATGTAATACATAAGAATTGCAATTTAATGAAATATCACTGACGCCAAGCGCAATAAAAAGTCTGGATATGATAGAGCTACACATATATCTGAAATGAAATGCCAAACAATAATATGGATTAGATGGAAGTAATAGATATTTTCTGCTGCTTTATTTGACGAACTTTTTTGCGCATTTAGTGGTACAATGTTAAATTGAAAATCATTAAGTTTTCCATAACGCTGATGTAATTTTATTCACAGTCGTGGCAGCATTTTATGTCCCGTTAGAACAATGATAGTATTTATATAAAAATGTTCATTTGAATAAATATGATATTATGAACGTGCAATCAACTATAAATCTACATTAGTCAGAACTGTTTTGTATGCAATTCTGACTTATAAGTTTCCTACATTAAAAGCGGTGAATACCATTATCACAGAATGAAACATAACCTTGTGACAGTTCATCCGGCCGCTCTTCTTGATAAATTTAATGCAGACTAGTCTAGTTTGACATTCTTATGATATGATTAAAACTCTCTCAAGAAATAAACGGAAGGCGAATGTTAATCAACTAGATGAAGATATGAAACCGCCAGACTGTAATTATCATATGATACTGATGAAATTTCATTCTGACAGGAAGAAATTATGCATTCACGCAAATTAATAGAATGAGTAAAACGCTAGGTTTACAACAGTTATTAAACCTGTGGCTATTCTCTTGATTAACAATTTCATTATCGGTTCAGGTTTCATGGGTAAATTCAGGGGCCGTATTCATAAAGCTCCTTAGGAAAAAGTATTTCTTAAGTTGAGGATTAGATTTTCATTAGATTTCTATGGATTTCCCTTAAATACGCGGAAATTCTTTAGGAGTTTTATGAATAGCAATTTAAGGAATTCCCTTACCTAAGGAAATTTTAAACTTAAGAAATATTTTACTTAAACCTAAGGGGCTTTATAAATACGGGCCCTGATCCAAAGAATGTCTTTTTCCGTTTTGTACGCTGTCCTGTGGCGTCTGTAATATCACGTGACTAGTTGAGTTAACGTCTATCTGTACATATTGGAGTGTCTGATGTACACCAGTGTCCACTAAGGGAATTATAACCATTCATTCTGAATATTTACACTCATCTATTCAAAACAAAATACGTTTTCTGTTTTGTTTCTACCGTCATCTGGATAATGTTTATTTATTGTTTTTTTGCGTTGTTTTCTACCTCTGATCAGTATTTCGCCGGGATATTTCTACAAACCCGTATGAAATTTTTTCCCATTTTGAGAAAATCTCATTTGAAGCATTTGAACTGCAATAACTTTAAGGGTTTGTAGAATTTGGATTAACCCTATCTAGGATAGATCTACAAGCAGGTAAATATGGTCATTGTAAACAGCTTTTCGAGGAAAAAAACAATTAATCCGAAATGTCAATATTGCCAAAAATCGAGTTCCGGGGTGGTAGAAATAATCCGACGATTTGTTAAATGTATGTCTACACAAAAAAAAAAAAAAAAAAAAAAAAAACGTCGCATTTTTTATATCGAGGTTTTATTGTGTACATACTGTGGGATAAATAAACTTGGATCGCGTGAATGTAGAAAAAAATGGTCGTACAAAGGTTTCGGAGTATCTGAAAGTATTCACAATATTTCCTATGCTGGACTTGTAACCAGGAGATCCGGGTTCGGATCCCGGTCGCGGCATGTTATACCCTTCTATGAAAATTTGACAAAAGTGTCGATTTTCCTCCATATGTTGAGAAGTTCCTGGCTCCTTGTGGAAGGGTAAGTTAGTACTGGTTAGCATACAGTCCAGGAAAACTGGTTAGGTGAACTGGTCGCCGTATACAACTGAAAAATTGTTGAAAAACGGCGTTAAACCCCAGTGACAATAAGTTGCATAAAAACAAACAAACATAAAAGTAGAATAGAAAAACGGTATCTACCACAAAACACATCTTCATCACGCATAAGATAATTAAAGTTTAAGGATTTTAATGGAAATCGTGCGTTATTTGACGTGATTCGTTTCAAAATGCTTCCGATTCAAGAGAATACTTCTCAGGATATTTGTTTGTGTTTCTAGGCTGGTTGTAGGTTTAGTGTCCTGCTTAGGAAGATCTTTTTTGTTATATGAGCATTTTCTGCGATCTATGTTTTATATTACAGGACTTAATCTTTATATTTGGACTGGTCTGTTGATCCATGTAGAAATTTTCCCCTTGGCCCCAAAACGCAACTCAGTGCTATCCACATTTTCGTTTAGCCTTTAACGGCGAAGATATGGCAATATTTCATCATTTCTTAATGAGCTCATTTTCAGGTGATAAATACGTCGTTATTAATCAATGTTGTTACCACGGTACTTAAATGTATTAAACCTCATTTCTGGTCGTTGAATATTTAATGTCACACACAATAAACATCCATTATCTATATCCCGTATTACTTTATAACCAATTAACGCGCGAGGGTAAAAAAGGTGAGCCGCAGTGTGTTCAACAACCTGAATAATTTCCAAACAACACGGCAGACGTAACAATGTAACCAACATTAGTGCTAAACAATTCTTATTCTTTACAGGTTGTATAAAGTTGGAACGCAGTTCGCAGTTCGTGATTCGAACTGTGAACTGCGAATCGTGAACCCAGAACACAGTTCGCGATTCAAATCGCGACCTGCGAACTGCGTTCCAACGCTATACAACTTCTTTACAATACTTACATCCGATCTACACAAAACATCGAGTATTTCGTTGAATTGTAAAAAATATATTTATCGGTAAAAACACTCATAAGACTGTTAAAGTACTGTATGAGAGCAAATTTAATACATTAAAAATGCTAACAAGCCAGTCTCTGTTACATTAAAATCTAAAACCCATGCGCTTGATGACAATAGCTTCTGAGGTGATATTAAGATTAAGCAGGTATAATACGACAAAATCATCTAGAAATGTAGAACAAAATGAAGCCATACCTTCAACTAAAACTGAACAAACGGATGCGGCACTTAATTCTTATCACAATAGCTTTGGTGAAAATAAATTTCATTCTATCTAGCGCGGAGAAAAAGGAGGAAATATATCTATTCAAATTGTTTTTTTTAAACCAGTCTAATCGGAAATCACCATACAGGGAACAATTTTAACAACAATAGATTCATTCTCAATGACACACAAAAAATCAGACAAAATCTTTGTATGTTGGTCACTGATTAGTTTTGACGATAACCATACACAGTATTAACCTCCCATTTCGTCTTGACTTACATATAATTTATATGTAATTGACAATATATACGTTAGCGCTATGAAGTTTAGATAAAAAATAATTATTACGGACGTCATTCAAATACATCTGTATTGATCAAATCATGTTTAATAGACATTCTTAGTGACAAAAGGAAATCACAGTATCACAGCCTGGGTATACTGACATATCAAAAAAGCTTAGTTTGGATGAGGGTATACTGACATATCAAAAAAGCTTAGTTTGGATGAGGGTATCCCGATCTGCCACATATGCTTGAAGTCTGATTAAGTATATATGTGACCAGGGTGAAAATAAGAACACATTGCGTAATATATACATAGAGTGGAACTAATGAAGTTTTATCGTGTCTGTGACATTATCCTGCCAATCAGGTGTTAATTGATATTTACTCGGGGAAATGCTGGTTTCTTTTAAACTAAGATAGATGTTGATATTTCCGTCATCCAGTCGTACAAAGACACAGATGTAAGGGATAGCAATATAGTTTCTTCTTGTCAATGTGGTCTTATGTTTTCCTGTTGCACCGTGAATTTTGCTTATTGTGTCCAGTTGTAATGTAAATACTAGTCCATGACTTGCCCATAGTTTCCTGTCGTAATGTAATTACTGGCCTATGGCTTACTGATTAAATGTAATTGCTGGTCCATAGTTTCCTGTTGTAATGTAAATGATGGTTTATAATTGCTGTAATGTAAATGCTGGTCAATGAATTCCTGTTGTAGTGTAAATGCTGGTCTATGACTGTTGTAATGTAAATACTGGTCTATGGCTGTTGTAATGTAAATACTGGTCTATGGCTGTTGTAATGTAAATACTGGTCTATGGCTGTTGTAATGTAAATACTGGTCTATGGCTGTTGTAATGTAAATACTGGTCTATGGCTCACTGTTGTAATGTAAATGCTGGTCTATGGCTCACTGTTGTAATGTAAATGCCGGTCTATGGCTCACTGTTGTAATGTAAATGCTGGTCCATGACTCACTGTTGTAATGTAAATGCTGGTCTATGACTCACTGTTGTAATGTAAATGCTGGTCTATGGCTCACTGTTGTAATGTAAATGCTGGTCTATGACTGTTGTAATGTAAATGCTGGTCTATGGCTGTTGTAATGTAAATGCTGGTCTATGACTGTTGTAATGTAAATGCTGGTCTATGGCTGTTGTAATGTAAATGCTGGTCTATGACTGTTGTAATGTAAATGCTGGTCTATGGCTCACTGTTGTAATGTAAATGCTGGTCTATGACTTCCTGCTGTATTGTGAATGATGTTTCTCAAAATTGTTTAGTTCCTTTTTGCTTTTGTGTAAATTCATTATTTGTTTTATGAGGTTCATTCCAGTTTCATGGCAGACCAGGGTGTCGTTTTATAGATTTATCCTAGACTGCACTTTTACATGTAAACTCAGGTCACAAGTATATCATTTCAAGAAGTAAATTTTAACGGCATTTAAAACAGAGCTTCGAACAATTGCCAGAAAATAACATTCATTCTTTAGAAATATGTTGTATGGTGTTTTAGCTAAATAGTTTTACGTTAGTGAACATAAATCTTAGAAATGACAATTTGATGATCACGTGACGCTGTAATTCCTAAAGTTTATTTTGCACTGTTTGCGTCACGAAATGCAGGAAATTTCAAAACGATTAACATTTTGAAGGAACTTCTCACATACCCTACAAACAAAGCTGTTAAGATTATAACGCAGAAATATTTGCCCTCCCGTAACCTGGGCAGACATCTGTTGACATAAACTATAGCTTGGATTTGTCTTGGAATATATATTTACGGGGATAAATTACCGGGATCAGACAGATAAAGTGTAGCTATATTTCAGATATTTACATAACATGCAACTAATAAGTATTTATTTGAGTATGTATGCTGTATTGCAGAAATGCTGAATAAAGTTGATCACCAATATGGGACCTCCGGTCATATTATAGTCGTACCTTAGATTCCATAGAGACGTAGAGAGACAGATAAGGAATATATTATTAATCTAAATGAGAGTTACCTAGAAATAACAAATGATTACCTATGGATTTTTTATTAGATAGAAGCGTAAAACAACATTGCTGACCACGCAGATACACAACATATAAGCCTAGTGCATATTGTATGATGAGAAAGAAGTGATACGATTCTAACAAAATCTAAAATATCAAATCTCAGAAATTTAATATCAGATAGAGTTTATTTAACAAGATGTAGCATTTTGCCTTCTGTAGAACATTTTTTTGATAAATTAGATTTAGTTTTTCACCAACAAAAATGATAATGAACATGGAAACTACAGATATTGGGTTTCATTGACAAACATGCGTTGGCGATGATGTAATGAAAATAAATATATTCTGTAACATCATTAGAGACGTGCATGGAACAAGTTTTCCAATCAGATGTTTTTTTTTTTATTTTTGATTACCAGGTGATGTCTTTGTGACGAATTCTTTTTCAGTACCTCTCAATTTGTTTAAATTCCCCGCTTCGTGTTCTCTTATACTTCTCAAAGCTTGCCCGTCCTCAACATCCTACACTGTTTATGTCTGTGACAAGAGTTTGTAGTCTACAGTATTTTTTAGTACCACCTTTTCTATGAATAGTGCCCCCTCCTAAAAGCAACACTTGTGGGAGTCGCAAAAAGTGTTGTTCTTTGGAGGGAGTTGATGTTCGGAGGGAATTGATACATTCACGACAAGTGTTTTTTATTATGTGTATGTGTGCCTTTTACTGTCGTTTCTTGGAGGGAATCGGTCTTTGGAGGTGATATTACGGGAGGAACACTGTACGTCTTAATCATACTTAAATTAGCTTTAATGCTAAAATGTTCCAGTATGTTGTATGTAATACTGATCGGATATCCGAATATAAATGAATACAAAATAACAATTTATGCCGAGTACCTCCGGTCGACGAAGTAATGATAAAACATTTGTGACGACATCTTTGTCTCTAGTCATTAAATCTTTTTGATATTGACCAATATTAGCATGGTTACACTGATCGTAGAGGTGGATATTAAAATAGGAATTTACCTCGAATATAAACATACGGCTGAAAATCGAGCCCCAAATAAGGTCGATCGAAGATTGAGCAAGTAATTTATAATACTATTGTCTACCATAACAGGCGGGCTGTTTTATACGTTTCATTTTTATTTAACTCAAGTTCGCTTTAAGAATATTGTTTTTACATCACGGTACATATGTTTCGTTTCCTCCAGTTTTAAGCGGGTGAAGTATGTTTCCTTTTTATAAAAGTCCTTTTCGAGTGGATACAGTAGTATGTACATATATTTGATACAGTTGCGTGCATACTTATTTGATGTTGTTGTATATAGACATATGTGATACAGTTGTATGTATACATATTTGATGCAGTTGTATGTAGACATATTTGATGCTGTTGTGTGCATACATATTTGATGCAGTTGTATGTAGACATATTTGATGCTGTTGTGTGAAGACATATTTGATGCTGTTGTGTGTAGACATATTTGATACTGTTGTGTGCATACATATTTGATACTGTTGTGTGCATATATATTTGATGCTGTTGTGTGTAGACATATTTGATACTGTTGTATGTAGACATATTTGATACTGTTGAGTGTAGACATATTTGATGCTGTTGTGTGTAGACATATTTGATACTGTTGTGTGTAGACATATTTGATACTGTTGTGTGCATACATATTTGATACTGTTGTGTGTAGACATATTTGATATTGTTGTGTGCATACATATTTGATACTGTTGTGTGTAGACATATTTGTATTTGGCATACAGAGGGGTACAATCAAACTTTTGGACAACACACAATTCAAGCATTAAATAATCGATCTATATCATAAGAATGTAATGTGCTTGTCTCATAAAGTCGTAGAACCAGCGGAATGTATTTTAAAGAGGGTAAAGATGGTAATTCTGCAGTTTTTAGATGGATAAATTCTTACCAGACACGTACCAGACACATTTGCCATAAATTATGTTTGTGTTACAAGCTCGGTACATTAATTATTATGTCTACAATGTGTCGAACAAGACATGGATCTGATTATTAGAATTAAAAAAATCTTACACAGAACAAATATAAGGTATCCGCTATGATGTAAAACTACATGTTTTAACATCAAACAATTGTGGTCCACGATTTAAAACAACATAAAACATATTTATAAGTTTTTTTTTTGTTAATTCACTCGTATTTCTAAGTATCTATGTGAGGGAAATGTCAAAGCGAAATCAAAGTTATACAGAATAATACTAAACGCAAGAAATAAACTTAATACGACTTATCACAAATTCTTAGAGCCTTATCTGCTCCGGCAGAGTCTAGTTTTCATAACATATTACATGTATCACTGCCCATAACATATTACATGTATCACTGACCTTGGATAGATGGTGAATGGAGAGATGTGGGCGACACGAGAGAGATTGCCGTAATGACAAATGCGATATTGACTTGGATATATTATAAACACAATATTTGTGTAATTATACAACACGAAAGTAGCAAAATCTGATCCAGAGTTTATAAATCGTTAAAAATAGCTTCAAATGAAAAAAAAGTCTATCTTAAGAAGATAATTCTCACCGAGAGAATGTTCCTAGAATGTTCACATAAATCATGAAATGAAACCGGTACAGAATTTATGTAATTTGCTTGTTTAATATATAATTTTTCTTTTTATTTGTGGCCATAGTTTGTATCCTATAATGGTAAACTTATTGCGTAAGGCATAATTTGTAGGGCGTAATGTTAACATTGTTCTCGTTCATGTATTGCTAATCATACATGTATTTGGTGTCAATATAATTATGAAGACAATAGTTCAGACATCAAATGTAAGCGTTTTTAATAATGATCATTCGAAGGAAAAGTGTAATGCTGAGCGTTAATTATCACAAACATGCATTTTGCAGCGAATCAAACTTCCTTGATGATTTGTACATTTTGTTATTTCTCAAATCTAGAAATAATATCAGGTGAAATATAGATATTCAAACTGTTATGCAGCAGGTCCACGTAATTTTACGCCGCAATTTCGCAGCGTTCATTCCGTCTATAATCTGAGATAATTATATAGCTTCCTGTCTACTAGTTCCTACTTCTACTTAACATTTGTCGTTAACGCGTCAACCTCGGCTTATTTTTGTACAACCCCGTAACTCATTTTTTGGCAAAATATTGAGATTTTGGTATCATTGTTTCCGTCTCGATGAGCTCTTTAAAATGATCATACTTACCTGCTTGTAGATCTATCCTAAATATGGTTAGTCCCAATTCCTTAAACCCATGACTCGCTTTTAATAATTGCAGTTTAATACTTCAAATGCAATTTTCCAAGAATGGGAAAAAGTGACATACGAGTTTTTAGAAGTAACCCGACAAGCTGTTACTACTTCATGCGCATTTTATGGGAGTCGCTTTATTTGTAGGTAGTTATAAAGTTAATTATCTTCTTCTTGTTTTTATTAACAAAGAACGGAATCCATGTAAGGGTTTGTATAAAGAGGACTAGTTCTTTATTTGTTGACACGCCTTGTTGACATGGCAATAACAATAAAACAATAGTTATAGACAATATTGTGTAACTATCCTATATAAAACATCCAGACGACACGGGAAGTTAGACATTTTTAAGCAGATGTTAATTTCCATCGTTAACTTCCTGATTGATAATCTTAGACGAAAAAAAAACGCAGAACACTGCAATGACATTGTTTAATAAATCGTGTAGAATAATAGACTTTGTCTGGAATGAAATTCAAAATATAAATATCTCGCATCATTTGCCTTTTTGGTGTCTTTATTTTTTCTCTGGGATTTAATGTGTCACCACGGGCTAGATTCATTTAATGACTTTTCAAGCTGTAACGGTGGAGGAAGACCCCTAGCGGCGTACACCTTGGTAGAAACACGGACCTTCTGCACCCTAGCTGCACAGCTCCCTCCCTCACGTGTGAAGTTTGTTTGGGAAGCATCTCCTGTATTTAAGGAAAATGAACGATGATAAACGTGCTTAGTGTCGGCCTTCGGTGCTGATTTTTTAAAAGTATTTCAGGAAAGAAATCGGGGTATTTGTCTGTAAAACCGATGACTTTACATTTGTGTTCGGTTCTTCAACATTAACTATTATAGTAATCGTTTCATTTAAGAGCTAAAAACTTGCAACAATTCTTTTTCATTACTTTACTGAATCGTATTTAAAGCTAGGCTCTAGGTGCACTACAAATAGAATAGAAGCGTACTTAGTTAAAATTAATAAACTGTGATCGGACAGGGTTTATACAAGATAGACTTTTTAGAAGAAAACCCTGGACTCATATTATGATGTAATCAAGCAGATAGAATAATTTTACTTTTATCTAGAATTTCTCAACGATTTACAGGGACACCGAAAAGGTGACTTATTATTTCCAATTAACCTAATGAAGTCATGTCCCTGAAAATACTCGTACAATCTCAAGTAAAATGGCAGTGTACATCATTCAAATACATTTAAACTTAAATCAAAATGAATGCAGACATTTTGGATAAATAACAAAGACCCCATTTGACTGATCAACACACTAGAACATTTTTAAAACAATATCAGTTGTGTTTGACCCTTCCTTCTTCTCCTTAAGCAAGTTCAAAATTCTCCAATGATAAAGTATAATGTTTGTCAAAAAAATCAATCTTCTTGCAAACCACATCGTCATGGAAATAACGTTCATGTTTTGACATTTTTTCACTTGGAAAATATGATGATCTATATTATATTAGACAGATATTAGACATTTATTAGTCCCGTGATTTATAATTTTGTAATTTCATTTTGTTCACATTTGTCTGGAGAATATATCGGTACCAGACATAATTGACATAATTGTGTTATGTTTTATTCTCTGAATGTTCTCTCCTGTTTTATAGTTCTGTACTTGTTATGTGGATTGTCAAGTACCGTAAAACCACGATAATGAGACTGCCAATGTGTCAACCAGATGGTCTTAATATTGTGTTGGTTTTAAAATTAAGGTGGTCATAATATTGAGATGGTCTTAATTTTGTGTTGGTTTTAAAATTAAGGTGGTCATAATATTGAGATGGTCTTAATTTTGTGTTGGTTTTAAAATTAAGGTGGTCATAATATTGAGATGGTCTTAATTTTGTGTTGGTTTTAAAATTAAGGTGGTCATAATATTGAGATGGTCTTAATATTGTGTTGGTTTTAAAGTTAAGGTGGTCATAATATTGAGATGGTCTTAATCTTGTGTTGGTTTTAAAGTTAAGGTGGTCATAATATTGAGATGGTCTTAATATTGTGTTGGTTTTAAAATTAAGGTGGTCATAATATTGAGATGGTCTTAATTTTGTGTTGGTTTTAAAATTAAGGTGGTCATAATATTGAGATGGTCTTAATCTTGTGTTGGTTTTAAAGTTAAGGTGGTCATAATATTGAGATGGTCTTAATATTGTGTTGGTTTTAAAATTAAGGTGGTCATAATATTGAGATGGTCTTAATTTTGTGTTGGTTTTAAAATTAAGGTGGTCATAATATTGAGATGGTCTTAATATTGTGTTGGTTTTAAAGTTAAGGTGGTCATAATATTGAGATGGTCTTAATATTGTGTTGGTTTTAAAATTAAGGTGGTCATAATATTGTGTTGGTTTTAAAATTAAGGTGGTCTTAATTTTGTGTTGGTTTTAAAATTAAGGTGGTCGTAATATTGAGATGGTCTTAATCTTGTGTTGGTTTTAAAATTAAGGTGGTCATAATATTGAGATGGTCTTAATTTTGTGTTGGTTTTAAAATTAAGGTGGTCATAATATTGAGATGGTCTTAATTTTGTGTTGGTTTTAAAATTAAGGTGGTCATAATATTGAGATGGTCTTAATTTTGTGTTGGTTTTAAAATTAAGGTGGTCATAATATTGAGATGGTCTTAATTTTGTGTTGGTTTTAAAATTAAGGTGGTCATAATATTGAGATGGTCTTAATTTTGAGTCTAGATTATATCATGAACTGTGTGATGTACATTTTTGTCAATTTGAAAGCATTCCAGTTCAGTTTAGCGGGGTGACCGAGCTTCACAAGCTTCTCAAATTCGTGAACATTGATCTATGATAAATAAATCAAAACTGTAGTGAAATTAAGTTTTAATCCTTATTTATTCCAATATGCACATGTTTATTGTATTTTATTGAAAACAGATATTGTTTGATGAACATTTTTTTTCAGTCTGAATAAGCCCAGTGTGTATGTAACAAATAAACATAACGCTATATTTATTAATATTTCATAAAATCTGTAAGACGGTTAAATCAGGTTGTTGTGGGTATTCTGTGTCAGGTGATTGGCTCAGTCTGTTGTACTTAAACGATGTTTTTTGTACCATGTTATGTCCCGTAGTCATAGCAATAGTATACGTGTTTATTGATCCCATTATCTTAAATATTTTCCAGGCTTCATTTTCTTAGATTCTCTGTTTGTATTACAAAAAACCTGGCAACTTTTGTTGTTTCTTGTCGTCGCTAAAATCGATCGAAACATTTTTCTGGTTACAAGTGTGTACCTGCCAATACCGAATAAAATGTGATATCCAAAATTGTGAAACGTCTATGCTTTGAAAGGTATGATTAAATGTGGGAGTTCGGATGCTGATTAAAAAGATTATATGTGATGCAGACATTACGATTTTCAATTTTTTTCATGCAGCATGACTGGTACACACACGATATACATGTTCACACACCTAACTGTGACATAATGGTACAACGCAGTCATATACAAACACAACCATATTTAATAATAGTAGTTAAATTGTATCAACAATTAAGAAAAACTTATACTCGCAAAGGATTTCATAAACTAAATAACAAGACAAACGTTTTCTTAAATCACCGAACTAAAAACTATAATACTAGTCAGTGGTATTAGATATATGTTTGTCTAGATTGTAAAATGAAGCCTTTTGCTGTCTTGTAAGAGTCTTACATGTATAAATGAAAAATGTCAGTTTTGTGAAATGTAATATGACATTAATGTGACATGACATAAATGTAATATGATATATACTAGCAGTCATAAGAAAGTAACCATCATAAAAATTCTTCTACTTTGGCCTAATATACTGACCTTGAAATTTAAATGGCATACAGTTATTTTATGGTCATTAATAGATAACAATTAACCGTATTATGAAATGTTTCAGCTATTTCCAGAATTAAATTCATTCCGATTACTTGCGCTTTGTCTATTTTATACCAGCATCACTTACTGGTTACTTTCTTATGACGGCCATTATATGAGTAATATGATCCATATTTGATACAATTAAAACAAATGTCTATTAACCACGAATACCAAAAAAAAAACACGCCGAGACAAAACCAAACAGTTTACCATGCTGAAAATTTGTTATAAATGTTAATATTTAAAAAAAGAAGCTAATTCTGTTGCACTCCCAGGGAATGTTATATCATAAAACAACATAGGATGTAAGCATCGGCTCTTCGAAATTATTTGGCACATTACAGTTTAAGCCAGCATACTGTTTACACAGCTTGTGATATACGCTAGATATGATTATTTTTACCGTATGACGAATTATTTACAAAACAAAAACACAACGTTAAAAGTGGAAAAATATCTACATAAGAAAGGTTCGCAAATTGAAGCAATTTACATCTGTACGAATGGAACCACTTTAACTTGAAAATAGACACGTAAAAAAACGTTCATTGATTAACAAAATCCTATAAAACACGCTGGAGGCATTAGGATTTCGGTTACAAGTTGCCGCAGCGATAGATTGGTTTTTCGCTTTAAATTACAAGCCGTAACGAGCGTAGCGCATGACGTTATAACGTTGGTAATAAATTTCTTGCTTTTTAAATGTCAACGACCATCTATGAATCAAGCGCATTTAAATGTCCTTCTTAGCTTGTTGTAAAGCCCACATGTATCTATACATTTGTTTATTGTTCATAAGGGAGTCTATGAACATACCGTGCCAAAAACAGAAAAGTAAAAACATGGGTAAAAGTTGAAAATTTTCCAAAAACAAAAAAGGAAATCTTATCTTCGGTGCCACGGAAGCAATAAAAACCAGTAGGGTCCGGACCTAGGAAAATACCGGAGGTTCTGGAAAATTCCGGAAAACTTTTAACCATGTAAAAATACAATCTATTCTCTGGTTATTCTCAGATGTAGTGGCAACATCCACGAAACAACATATTATTGCTGACACAGCTTACTGTGTCTCTGTACCATTATTGTGTTTACATTCCACAAAGAAAATGGCGAAGACCGCCACGACTTGGCTGCAGGTTTTCTGTTTCGCTCTGAAATAGAAAAGTGAGGAATTATTTAAATATTTTGACAGAATTATTTTATTGCATTAATTAATATAATGGTAGACACGTTCAGCAAATATCCTTAAATAAATGTGTTTCAACATTTTTTTCATATTTCACACTATTCAAATTTTGAACAGTCGCTTGTAACGTATTACAGTTTAAAGATTTTACAAAAAATATGATGGCAACTTGTACTTCTCTTGTATATTTGTAAAGCAAGATTGTGTAGGATTGTATTTGTATGTTTTCGAAGTATGAGACTTTGATAGCATGACTGCTTGTTTGTATTTTTGCCCTTCATTATACATGATATACACAATGTGATCTTTGACAGCCACATTTATCACCGTTGACATGGCAGTAAACATGGATTTGTAATGGGCAACATGTCAACCAGTTTAGTATGGGTAGGGAAATATTATAAGAATGTGCTGATATTAGGATCAAACGATATTGGTTGCATACACGTATATTTTAATGATAAATGCAAGCATGTGTAATGCAGTATAATTGATAAATAGTCACTGTGCGCTAGGATTCAAGTTACACTTATTTCTGTTGATATTGATCCGCTGTTCAACTATACTTTTGTTTCTGTCAAGGATCATAAGTGGCTAAATATACATGTTTTTGTGTAGAAAGATGCAACATTTGTTGAATAATATACCAGCTAACTGTCTCACACATATATATATATATGAGTACCACATTTTGTAATATGTATACTGTTGAACCCCTCAAGACCGGTCGATCCCGGGATCGGTCATTTGGCCAGTTTAGAGTGGATTTTTAATTATATATTAATGATGTCGGAACCAGAGCATTTGGCCGGTTTAGAGGGGGAACCGGTTTATAGAGGAACCGGTTTAGAGGGTTTCCACTGTATTTGCTGATAGGAAGTATATTTTAAGGCAAAGGGAATATAAAAATAATTATACACACCTTACGTCTTCTACATTCATGAAGATTTTGCCAGATAACTGTGACGGCAGTCAAGTCGTAATGATACAGTGAAATATAACATTCCGCAATGGGTTCTGACGTGGAGAATATCCCCGGTTTGTTGTACAGTTTAATTCTAAGCTCCCGATCTAATAACTCTCCCAATGTCATCCGAAACGTAAATGTTTCATAAAATACTGGATCATGCGTGTCATGCTTGTCTCTCCCAGTTTGTTGTTGCTTTTTCCCGGGCATAAGACACATTTTCGCATAAATACCTAAAGTTCCATTTATGTTTTGGACAACATTCGCACCCTTTAAAAGCGTGATGATAAACTGTTTTCTGTCATTGTAAAACTGGAACATGATCTTCAACTGTCCAAATTTATTAGAGTTTGGCACAGTATCAGGTTCAAATGTAGATCTGAAATCATCAAGGGGTGCGCCATTTACGAACTTTGGTCCGCGGGTAACTTTAGGTGAATACTCCGGTATATCTGAGACTGATTCAGTTCCTTCTAAAGACAAAGAATCTTCAGGTTCCTCCTTATCTGAATCCATGTTGTCAGCGCACAGCAACCTCAACAAAGATGATCGTCGTCTGTCCGATACACGACGTAACTCATTATCGTTCAAGGACATCTTTCGATCGCAATTCTCACGTGATGCGGTCTTTAATGAATCGCTTTTCACAATCCTAAATGTTTCCAAGTTAATGGACCATGACCGGGTGAGAGATATTGTACTTCTGGCCGAGGATCTAGAGCTCTTCGTCTTTTTACCCTTTGTTAAACTGCGCTTTTGAAAATCTATGTTGGAAGACGCTTTGGTCATTCGTTCTGTTTTTTCATATCCTCTTTTTTCTAAATCCCTTGAAACCTGACACGAACTAGTACGCCGCAGACCAAGATGACGCTGCTTCAGTCGGGGTGAATTGACTGCCGAATTTATACAACTTTCGTCGTACGGTGTGCGGTTTATATCTTCAAACCCGACGAGTTCTCGGCTTCCACTAAACTTCCTACAACCGCAATGCCCGCACATTGACGGCGAATCAAGAACGCTTCGCGCACTACATGGCGTCGCCGGAGACTGATTCAACAAGTCGTACGTAGGAAGACACATTTTTGTTAGTTTAGGACCATTACTGTTCAATCTGTATGGATTGTTGTGAGTTTCCTTAAACATGACGTCAGAACTCTGTTCTATCGGAGAGCAAGGCAATGAAGACCATTGCGGTTTACGTCCCCTTTTCACCTTCGGTGAATTCCAAAAAGAATGATTGTGTTGAGCCGACGCTGGGGCTTCTCTCGACGATTCGTTATAATTAATCCATGACTTTACCAGAGGTCGTGGTCGCTTCAGACAAGGACTTGGCGAAGCTAACTTGTTGATGCTCTTGTCACTTCCCCTCGAAATAACGATTTTAGGAAGTCCTGGTGATTGTAAATCTCTATCCCTTTCAGCCCCGCTAGAACATGACTGTGATAAATTTGTTTGAGAAACGTGTAGCTTTGCAAACAACCATTGTTTCATCAGACTAAATGTTTCATTTCGATCTTCTTGTTCTGTCACAGCTGCCATTTTTCGTTCGTAAATAATTTTCAGATTTTTCCTTAGCGTACCTGTAATAACTGTACAATGATGACTAACTTCTGATAAAATTTAGATGAAATGGATATTTGAAACAAAGAAATTATCTCCAAAGAAAGAAAAAACGTCGACACCTCCTGTGATTGTTAACATGTGTTCACTTAAGTCACACAATCTTGCTTAAAAGCTTGCCAAGCTGTCTATGACAGACACCTGATTGTTGATTGGTTATTTTAGCAAAAATGATTGCTTTAGTTGATCGTCTGTTCCTTACTGTTCACGTGTTCCATGGTTTTGACAGATCTATGTATAAACCACATGCTATTACGCAGGTACTGCCTCATTAGTTTTGTTATTGTCTTATTGTGAAGTTATTTTCGACTAGAAAGTACATATACTTGGTACATTTACACTGTGTCTAAGCAATGAATTTAAAATTAATATTACGAAATTCATCATTTAAAACTCTCTAGGCTTGTTGTAACATGTGAAGTATCATCGGAGGTATGAAACTTACGTCAATATTATTGAAGAAAAACAAAACTGAAGTACATTCCCAGGGGAACACGTCAATAGCTTTTATTATACGGTATCCTATTGTATAAATATCGCATCAAATGTGGAATGAACATCGAAAAACATTTTCATGGGTGAAAGTTGAAAATTTTCAAAAAACCGGATGGAATGAAATTTTGAGTCGAATGACTGTCATGATTAAATGTGTGTGGTAAACGATAACATATAGATAAAATACTAAAATGTCGCTTGTTTATGTGACGTACAGCCTGTGTTCGTTCTGTTCTAAGTCTAGAAGTAATAATTCATTATCGCTTTCATGTAAAACAATCACTACATCGGAATAAGGGGATAGAAGGTGATACAAATACATTACATCTTAAACTACTGCCGTCTGTACACAAAGGTTACTACGACAAATTAATCGTCCAGTGTGTGTCTGCGAGAAATCGTAAATGTATAAAATGACACTAAAATCTTCTAAGAGAAAATATACATACAATATGAGTATACCGTAGAAGTGATATACGGTATATAAAAGTATTTTTGTTGTAGTTTGATCGTGTGTGTTGTTAATACTCAATCTACAGTCACAATAATACAGAGAATTTATTAGTCACATAGACTGACAGTTTTCATTTGAGTTCATTACTTTTTAATGACTCTACATGGACAAACAAACTGGTCCCTTCTGTCACATTTTCCGTGTTATCATCGTGGTCATAAATGTCTCAATGTATGGGTGATACCATTCACAACAACCTAAAAGTTCGTCTAGACTGTCATTCGGTTAATTCAAATTTAATTTAACACGATGACAATATTGTCTTATTGGATATCTAACAACAGGCAATTACATAATATATTTATTTTGTCGAATAAGCTTATGTTGTAGGGATTCATTTGGTGGATGGGAAGCTAGGCATCATTTTCCAATATCTATAGTTTGTCAGCTGTTGACGGTAAATCGACTTTGATGTTGACAATGGCTTAAAGATACAAAAATCAATTCGAAATATTCCACACCGAGATGATGAGACAAGATTCTATAACATGGCAATTTATTTTCTTTGATTATATCATTGTAGCGACAAGATCTTGGCATTGTTGACACGAAGGACAAGGAGACTTTACGTTAAGTGTGGTATCTCGTATATCGTGATAACATTCATTTTCTTGTTATTAGAAAACATGTGATAAGGTTTATGGCTACCAAAATTTATTATGCTCTAATGATATAATGGGTAAACGTTTGCACAAGAACGCCGCTGAAAAAGCGACAAGGGCACAAGCGAAACGACGCCGGCAAAGGATCGCGGCATTCATTTGGTGTACTCTAGAGTGTGCTCTCATATCAGGGTACACAAACGGCTGGGTCTGGATTAAGGAAGCTCTACTCGAGCAAAACTATTACATGGATGAATGTAATGCAACAATGGAATATCAAACTGGCCTAGAGGTGGGCTTTAATCATGGAGATAGTGCAAGGATATTTGGAATGAATGGTATTGACAAAGAGATTGAAAATTCTATTCGAAAAATACATACATCTAAAAAAGTGAAATGTGTTTACAGAAAGGTTCTGAAAAAATTCACTGTTGATGAGTATAAACAATTACATAACGAACGAGTTAAATATGATAACAATACGAATAAGTTGTCTGTTACGAATTGCGCGGAACAAAATGTGAAGTTACAAACTATACACGTCATCGCCATGTTGTTAAAAAATGTTTTAATATTCCCATTATGGTTAATTATGGACTCGTATGGTACTAGTAGAACACGAATTATCGCCATGTAAGTAGTTTTATTGATATCAAGTAAATATTTTTTATACTCAAATATTTCGCTCTTAAAGGTTCATTATTTCATATTTTCCCATGTTGTTGGAATGTTCAAATTCAATTATTATGTAATCAACTTGTGTTTTGATATTAATAGGTTTTCACAATATAAAGGTCTGTGTTATCTGTATATTATAAGACAATTTAGTGTTGTACCGAAATAGTCAACAAACTTATTTATTCATAGAATAATGTACTTATGTATAAATACATTACCATGCATTATGTACAAATACAACATGTACACATTAAGTCATTAACAAACAACTTATATCTCCAACAGAACATACACAATCTATTCAAAATATTACAAAAGTTCAAATATGGACAAATAGAATTTAATGTTTTGTCGTGACAGAATGATCTACTAAAGAAGATGCAGTTATTGATTCATCCAAACTTCAGTTGAAGTACGAGCTCGTATATCAACGCATGAAGAATTGCTACTAAAAAGGGAAAAACATAAGATTTATACATATATAGATCGAGAGCCCGTATTTTCATCACTTTTAGATAATGGCGCAATTGGTTAGTAACAAAGAAGAAAGTTGTTATAAAGTTTTAGAAAAGTTAATGGTTGACGTACATGAACGCACTGTTCACTGTATTGTTTACAAAAATGTTTAACACTATGTTTGTTAATTTATCATCCTGATATACATGGCAATAGACCATTTATACAACTGTTGCTATTGTTGCCTATATTGTTTTGTGTTGTTGTTTTCAGTGTGTAAGTAAACCGCGTCAATTGGTTTTCTCGTCAAAACTGTTGTTTTAAATGTGTGTAGAATAAATTTCCCATTTGTCTACTTTGTATTCAACAAAGAGAAACACATCCCTTATTATTACACTGATGACATCAACAATCGACTGTACCGTCTTTCTTATTATTTGATTGCAAACATTATATGTGATGAGTGTACCTTGCGGAGAGGTCAAAACACGATCTTCCCGAGGGGTACCTGACTTGGATCGGTCTGTAGCAAAGCCGCAGGAAATTAAACTAGATTGATGGGCTCGGGGAAACAATACAATAAAATTGTCTTTTATAAAATATTTTAGTAAATATTTGATTGTTTATAATACTCGGGTCTATATCTAAAATACTGCATGTTGGCCTGAGACAAAAGCCTATATACAACTGGTGTTCATTTGGGTAAATATTTTTACATAGTGTATCGAAGTGGGTATTATTGATGTTATGTAAATCATTCAAGTATCTTGAAGTTCTACCGAGTGAGTCAATAACATGAGCTTGTTTTTCAACAGACAACTTTAGAATGTATTCACTTCCATCATAATAATCGAGAAGAAAAGTCAACAAAAAGTGCTGCACAATTAGTATCTATTAAAATGCCAGCTGGTTTTATTTTCACCCAGACAAGAAAATGAAGGAGAATCATTTAGAAACGGTATAAGTAACTGAATTCATTTGTGTGTTAAACATGGCAAAATGCTTCCGTACAAACTAGCGTTGAAATGAAGTTTCGATTACAATTTCTTTCCACATCACGTATTGATTTTTAACAGAGGTCGATTCCATGTAAATTTTATATGTACTGTCAGAATATTCGTGCCACTAAATTCTCATTTTATCAACAAGACACAATGAACATTTATTTTACAAAAACATAGCGTAAAAATGTAAATATCTCTGTCAGAAACTTGGCGTACAAATGAAACAGTTGGATAATTTTATATACGTACATGTACAAAGCTTGCTCAGTTCCTCACAGTTACTGCATTAGCATCTTTGATGAACACGTGATCTGTCAATGATTGTTTATCCTTCATTGTAGTTCCTGAATCATTTTGTTTAAGGTATAACACATTATCGCGTCTAGCACTCTCCACGGAATTCTTTAATTCGTTCCTCCTCGCAATCGCTATTTTAACCATCCTGCTCAGTGTTGACAATTTATTGTCTTTAAGGGTAATCGTAGATCTGATGAATTGACAAACTGTGGCGATTGGTTTGTATATTCGAATCATTTTTTGTACATTATGATTCCATTAAATAACCTGGACATACATAAAGCTATTCACAAAATCTCTCACATCGAGCAGAATCAATTACAATAACTGTCGTGATTTGTAATGGATGTTTCAGCGTACCAGAGTGAGTTCTGCAATATGTATGTTCCTGTGCTTGTATTATATGTATGTGGCACCGTTAAATGTCGCATCGCCGCTAAATGTCGCACTTACCGTTAAATGTCACACCGTTGCCGTTAAATGTCGCAACGCCGCTAAATGCAGCAAAATCTTCTGCCGTTAAATGCGACATTGAACGGTATGTGTGACATTCGGCGGCGATGCGATATTTAACGGTGCCACAATTTTATCTAGATTAGAATTTATAGGAATAACACATGAAACAAAATCCCACGTTCCCAAAATACACGTACCAAAATATGCAAGTATTTAAAATATATCGCGATATACATATTATATACTTATGTACATTAGCTTGTTTCTTGTTGTTGATTTCCTAGTGTTATCTCGGACCGTTCCATGAAATCGTTACATTTTTCATACCTCCATTAGGTTTCTCTATCCTCTAGAGATTTGTACAAGAGGAGTTCATACATCAATCTTTTCACAAGCAATTTATCGATGAATATAATTTTGTCTATAAAAACAAAATATGCTGATATGCTGATTATCAGAACCCCTGCCTTTCACACATTACAAATTATTAATTTGTCATTCTAATAGCGAAGATCTGGTAATCGCGACGTTAAGACGTATGCAATATGACATTCAATTCCATCTGTCTCCCATTTCAGAATTCGCGGAAAACTTGTATTTTTTTCATGGAATATGGGGAAATAGGCAATTAAATGGTACTTGTTGTATCAGCTGCTTGCTGTATAAGTGGGAACACTGTAGATGAACGATATTAAACCATAAATAGAACATTGTGTACTGAAGTTCTCAACTTGATAAGTTGTGTCAGTCTTATCCACAGAGAAGTTTTACTCTTCGTGTACAACTCCTTGTCTGATGTTTTCTTTACTGTTTGAGTCTTATTAGAATTCAATGTCTGCGTAAACGTGTGGAATCCTATTTTTACTGTTCTTACGTCGATAAATGTTCGCATTCCCCGGAGACAGAATATTTCAGTCTAAAACAAACAAAATTTAATTTAATGGCCAACATCGTACATAAAGTATTAAAACTGTCTTTTTTATCAAACATACACAAATCCAGTCTTGGTGATCAAGAATATCAGTGTTACATTATTCTGTTTATGTTTGTTGCACTCCACGCGCTTTTGGTTGTATTGGGATGATAACGATGATGACAAAGATAATGAAATAAGCAACTCTCACAATGAAGGCCATGTCCATACTGTTATTGATTCCACGTAGATACATTAATGTACTGAATTAATGCTGTAAGTTATCAGCACTGGCAATGACATTTCTTTATTGTTCCACTACTCATACTTCCATTGTACAGTAAAGCTTCATGTATTTTAACAATTTGTATGCCACATTCCGAAGTGCGAACAACTTAGCACAATTGACGCTTATAATTTTACTGATTGTTACGAAAATGATATTCTAGATGAACATCTTGCTTTTACTGAAAGATCTGGACAGAATTGTTTCCGGTCATTAAAAAATTATGAAGTTCTTAATAAATTGCTGTCTTCACGTTTCGAAGCATCTAATATTTGTACATACAAATTTTCTGCACTGTATACTACATTGTTTGATAACCTTATTGAACAGAAACTTGATCGACTTATTTCTAACATATTTAATAGATTTAATTATAACTTTATTGCTTGTTCCAAATCTTACGTATTTTTACTAACGTTTGTATCAAGAAAAGTATGTTGTTCACTTGTGTCCTGCCTCTCTCTCCCCCCTCTTTTTCGTCCCCTCTTTCTGCCTGCCTGCCTCTCTATCTCTCCTGAAATGCATATTTCTCTTTTGCCATACTCACATGCACTCACAAACTTACACACATCATTTTTGTATATTCCCATGTTAAAGTCATCCTATATGTTATATGAGTAAGCTCTGTGTTAACATATTATTGTCCGCCTAAGGAGAAGAATTCCATAAGACTTTGTCTTTCGTTCTGATCCTTTCCTTATAAATGTATTGTTTTATTATGTATATGTGAATGTAGGATAATTAGGAATACATTGTAATTATGTTTGAACTAAGGGCAAAATTGGGTCCTCAAAATTATTTTACCCCCCCCCCCCCTGTAGGTTTGCTACAGACCGTTTCAAGCCGGAATCCTGTGGGTGACTGTGTTGTATCCTCCATGTGTTTGGTACGGTCATGTGTGTGTGTTGGGTGGGTGAAACGTTATGGAATCGGGAGAAGGTAGTATTTGGGGATATGGGTATTCTTTCCTTATAATCTATATTCATACATAGACACTAACCTTAAATTTCACGTAACAATTATGCGGTAATTTTAATCAGATGTATATTCAATTAAAAAACAACCGATTATCAAGTCACTGAGACCCCAACCATTAGTAAATATCGCAATACCATTTTTTCCTGACAATGCTTACCGCTAGCATCTATGTACAGTGTTAGCAAACCTTTTATCATGTGCCTCATATTTGATTTGATAACACATATTATTCGTATGTTAATGTTAATTCTGTTGACATGAGGCATTTATCGTGGACGTGTCTGGAATATTTCTACACTGATATAACATTCTTCTGAGGATACATGTATGTTCTATGGTTGTTTTTTGTGGGAAGGTTAGATTTGTTCAGTATAAGATTTCCTGGGGATGTATTTAATCATTCTATTCACACAATACATCGTCCATCAAGTGAATATATAACACATACGCTTCAAATATCGTCTATGTAACAAGAAGATGTAATTTGTGGTCAAATTGTTGTCGTAAACTATTTTTTCATGTATAAAACCATATATGTAAGTATCTACGTCTATGATGTTGGCGATGCAAGGTAACGCTAGTTTTTAATTGAACAAAGTATTACGCATTAATAGTTACCAACTGCTGGTACCAAATATCATCCATATTACTTCCTCACAATGTTTGGTTTGCTGTGATATTGTTATTAATTTTGCTATCAGCCGAGAATCAAATCACTTCTTCCATTTACATGCTAACACAGAGGGTAACAAAACAAGATATGGACGTTTTTATGATATTTAACAATATTGGAGAGGTCGTTGGATTAATATTGCGCTTCGTATTTTGTACAGTTAGATTCCAATAGAATTTCTGAAATTTCTGAAACAAGTGATTCAGACATCAGTACAAAATTTGAAAATGTAGGAAAATTAGACCTGATTTTTATATGTTCATGGAGACGATAGAATAATAACTGTAAAGTGAAGTGCACGTCACGTATTGCAATTTTAAATTTGTGCTCCGTTGTTTAGAAGTAACCGCGGTAGTGTTGGTGAAAGGTCGAATTATTGTTTGCTGCAGTTTTTGGTAGTCCGTTAATTCTTTTACCCAAAACAGATGGAATATGAAAGTTGTTCTTCAAGAATACTGTCCAGTGTCAACTTTTCAATTTTTAACAACAGTTCGTTTAAATATTGTTCCTATCTGACATTTTGTATGAACCACATTCTGCTGATTCATATTAGCATCTGATGATATTATCTCTTAATGGTGTAAGTCAGAAGTTGGAAACAAATAATTTTCATATAAATCTTCAGTAAAAAATAGGGAAGAGAAACATAATCCTGGATTTAGACATGATCAGCAAGCTTTTCTAGATCATTTATTATACAAGTCATAATAATGATATAATTATGTATAATACTGTTATACGCATAATTTGATGCAACAAGTACTCCCGTTTTCAGAAGCCACCAAGTAGCCACAAGACGCTCAGTTCAATACACGACCACTTTCAACATATATATGAAAGGCGAAATAGATCGGTTTGTGAATTGACGATAAACAAAATCAAGCATGGCAAGATAAAGCTATTCATCCTAATGTAAACTTTTAACCCAAAATTCTGGTACTGAAACTAGTTTCAGTTTTTATCAATATCTATTAATCAGGTCGACGAATGATTTTTCAATGTGTTTTAAAATATATAATCAAATAAAAGGTTTAAAGTTTTACCTTGATTGCACTTAGAATCCTGCTGCTTTGACATCTATGTATCTACTTCTGGGCGAATGTCACGATAATGCTGTTAAAGGTATATCATCACGTAATGCATTGGAGGATGTATGTAGCCTGTAAAAGTTCTACAATATAGAAGAGGTATCCGAGAATAAGGTCATACGTCACAGTTTTACAACGACGAGGGCGCTTGACAAAATGAAACATGCAGGTACCTACAGACACGTGGACATATAACACCGTCATTTCCATGATTTCTACAATACCTTGTTTATATAGATTCAGTCATGATGAAAACGTTTGCATGAACTTTTGTCAAGTTTTATGCTTTGACCAAACTAGGTATATACTCATCAAAGCTACTTTTCAGCACGATGATTTATGATTTGTTTCACATTTCTGGGTAGGCGATGTATTGCCACTTATGTATACGTATAAGTTTGAACACATTTGCATAGCTAGATTTTGTATTATGTAAAGTCATGTCGACAAAAAAAATGTTGTTTTCTTATTATTTCATTGCACTTTTTACAGCAGTCCATTTTACAACAGTTCATTTTACAGCAGTCCATTTTACAGCAGTCCATTTTACAAAAGTCCATTTTACAGTAGTCCATTTTTACAAAAGTTCATTTTACAGCAGCCCATTTTACAACAGTCCATTTTACAGCAGTCCATTTTACAACAGTCCATTTTACAACAGTCCATTTTACAGCAGTCCATTTTACAGCAGTCCATTTTACAACAGTCCATTTTACAACAGGTCATACCTTTGACACTCAATTAATAACATGTTCGCAAGACAATCCCCTATCCTTTCCTTTCTGATTGACCTTTTTAAAGATACAATAAAGAACAAATTTGTACTTTATATTTACATAAGTTCAGATGTAATCACGGAAGCACATGTACTTAGTGAAATAGCTGGATTTAATTAAGGCTATTTGTACAGGGCGCTTCAGGAGAACGAAATTGAAATGTTGTATCACCGGGATTACATTAATGTATTACCTACGTGTATTTATACATAGAAACTTTTAGAGCAAGTTACATCCGCGCAATTTCTTGAAATATGACCTTTATGTATAGATAATTAATAACTAAATGAGTTATGATGCTACAATACCCTTGCATAAGTTAGTAGCTGGTACGTTTGATGTAAATGATATCTGGAAGGTTGAAATGAAGCGACAACATCCTGCTTAATTAACCCAATTTATCACCACAAAAATCTGAGCTGAAATATAATCACAATGCATGGCACTGTGTAGCTGAAATCCAAACGTTGTTGAAAATGTTAATGAGTTAAGAAAATATTTCAACTTGAAAAATGTGCAACTATGAAATTCCTAGAGTGTCTAGATATTACCATTATCGGAGATAAATTATTTTATTTGCCGTGAGTAAGTTGCCAAATGGGAATATTTAACACAGCGTATTGTATCATCAATTTATCCGAGTAAAAAATTCCCTGGAGGTGTATTTGAAATAATATTAAACTGGATTGTGAGAACTTTGACAAAATTCTTTATTGGCCTAAATATATCAGATCCCGGAAATAACCAATTAATGCGGAGAAATGGCAAAAAACAAAGTTTTATAATGGAATTACTCATTTATAAAACTGATAAAGTATGGTAAATCTGCACTAGTGTAACACTAAATAAAAGCGGCGCGTATTTGATTATAAAAGTCTGTGGGTATTAGGTACTTCAAATAATTAGTACTTCAAACAATATAAGTTAAGTAGAAAGATATAAAACACAAGCGTAATAAGAGAAGGTATCCGTCCCATATGGAAGAGGAGGCCAATGTTCTGTGTAACACTGATTATAATTTATGATTTTATACAATAAAAGAACATATAGATGTAAAGCATGAATTGAGCAACTTTTGTATCGGCCCACTTATCAAGTTACATACACATGTACATATATGTACAAGAAAACTAGGTCGAAAATATTATTTATGCAATTTTGGAATGTTTAACATTAGAAGCATCCAGTTGTTTATATTTCAATGTACCATATCTTAACACAATCTACCTAACAATATCAGGCTGTATTTTGTTCAAAATGGATTCGATTACAAGTTGGGCGCGTAATTCAGCAAAACAAAAAAAGAGAAAAAAAAACAAATCTCGAAGTTATATCACCAGTTACACCGGTTTTACGTTTTATGGTCGCAATAAATACAGAAATGTAACAAAACGAGACAAGATTTAATCATGAATTACATTCGATTTTCCTAACATCATCCTGCGTTTATTTTGCTGTTTTGCGCTAAAATATCGTGATGGGGAAGTTTTCGATTCATCACTATAGCCGAAAATAATCAGGAGTTGACAAATAGCCAATAAGACAAAACCTTGTTTTAATAGGATTATATCGTATAAAATTAATCAGTTGTCGTGGGATTTATTCTGTTCATTTCGTTGTGTGTCCAGACAGAGAGTTAATAGAAGCTAGGAGAAAGTTGGTCTCAAAGATCTCCAGGGAAGTAATTAGAAAAATGAAAATGATTAATGAAAATTTTAAGAATCACTTCATCGCCTGGTATGGAAATGTGGCACTTATACATACTATTGTCACAACTAATGTTTGATCAATTTGCTAAAACGAGGAATGTATGTCAAACAACATAATAAATCGGTTCAGACATTCCTTGCCGCCGATAATATATTCCGTGTATAAAACCTATTATTTTGAGAACTGTCAAACATAGAGAGCGTTCGCCGACCTGACTACATCAAGTCACTAGGACCACTTGATTAACTAAATTGTATAATGGCATTATAGCGAGTCTGACAAAATCACTTAACTTTATCCATTTTGTCTTGAGGCATTAATCATGACCATGCCTGGAATGTCTTACAGTATTGAACTTATACTGTCTGTGATGATTACCATAAATACAAGTTTGAGATGTTTAATATTGCGATGTTTAATGTTGTTCACCATTTATTATAAAATGGCGATTTATATACAGATATATTCAAATATGTTGTCTACACTTTACGCAACATGATAAATAGGTCTTTTCTGTGAACTTGACATACGCTTTTATGTGTGGTCACGTTTTGTAAGCGTCTTCTTACCTTAGTCTTTCTTCTTACCTTCTGTCGAACGTTAGTTTACGTTTTTACGGAATTTCTACCATGATATAAAGTCTGGTCATATAAACGTCATATCAATATAAATGTTAGGTATGTTATAGTCCGGCTACGACCTGTGAATGGTCAAAGATCAGCTAAGTTCATTTTGAAGGGTGAGTGGCATTTCGGAACGTTTCAGAAGTTTCCTCAATATATAAATACCAATTATTTGTCCGCTTTAATTGAGATTAGGGTTAAGTTTAGGACAGTGCTTGGTCATGGTATTACTTATCCCTATTTTAATGAGTAGAACAATCCTTGACCTTTCGTCACGCCTCACTTCCCAATTTCTATTAATACTTGTTGCATGTTTGGGTCATGTTTGGTAATTTACGATATTCCATATCTTCATGTTCTGTAAAACAAACTCCAATATCAATATTTTTTCTTTAGACTTGTGTGTTATTGTCAGTTTTACTAGTTAACGACAAAACTTTGCGAATTTACAACATGTTTTACTTTGTTGCACATGTTTTCTAAAAGGGTACCTGATAAGTGCATGATCATAAAAAATACTAGTTAGGTTTAAACAACTAAATTTTTACCAGTTAGGCTAAAAACAAGTAAATCTTCAGAACTATTCATACTGACTGTGGCGACATCTAAGGTCAATATTGATTTTACGTGTTCCATACAACTTGGTATTCAGCAGGTGATATGTCCATACTAGAATTTTATAAAACCACTCAAATTGTTTGCAAAATGTGACTGCTAGTTAACATAGTCAACTTACATACAGTTGTCATTTATTTGTAGAAATTGAATCCTTTTTTAAAAAAAGTATAGGCGACGTTCGTTAACTTCCGTGTTAATATCGGCGATTTCCGGAATAATACTGTATAAATTGTTTCATGTACTGCAGAAAATATATGATGAAAAATTGTGACCAACGTAAATACAGACCACCTACAATTCTTATAGATATACACGAGTGTCTTAAAATAAATAATATTTTAATGTACAATGAATATATATATATACAAGTGTCTTAAAATAAATCTACAGACAAATATATTTCGCTGTACACTTACTTTAAGAAACTCGTTGTAGAACAATTTCCGGCAATACTGAGTATTTTGAATCTCAAATCTGCATGTAAACAGTTTGTATGTTTATTTTATAACTTAAACTAATGTAAGACCTATCTAAAGGCCATTAAACAATAGAAGCATTGTAATACAAATTCATATGTGTTATACAGCATCTTCATATGATCCATTAATAGTGAAACTTCTAGTTCATGCATGGATGTAACAGTTTATACAATATATTTTATCTAAACACGAGATGTATGTGAATTTAAATAGGTTTTATTTCTGATTAATCTATATATACAGTCAAACCTGTGAACAATGGTCACCATTGGGAAATACAAATTGTTGCCTTTATTGACAGATGGCCTATATCAGTTTGTTCTAACTAATCAGTGATAGCTTTTTCAAAGAATGGCCTTTATTCACAGAGTGGTCGTTATTCGGAAGAGACCGCAAACACAGGCTTGACTGTACATGTAGGGAGTGTTTAAACGGTTGCTTTGTGAACTTGACTGTAACTTGTAATGTCTTAAAACAGGAGAATATATGTCTGCATTAAGTACACGTCTTACCGGAGAATTCCACACAAAACAACATTAGAGGAAAATTAGTTCCTGAAATTTCTTTTACGGTGACCGGTGTTAGTAATTCCTGTATTATAGCGGCGCGCTTTTACGGTGACCGGTGTTTGTAATTCTGTATTATAGCGGCGCGCTTTTACGGTGACCGGTGTTTGTAATTCCTGTATTATAGCGGCGCGCTTGTTATAGAAACTAATTTCTGTCAATCAGCGCAATGTCCGCAAAGGATTAATTAAGTCCTTTTTTTCGATAATCCCCATTATCCTTTATTTGTGACAATAACTAATACATCAACAGTAACTTCTAAGGGACTTAGTGAAGTAATATCATGTTTACTTATGCCACTTTTTCACTTTCTGTTCTATACTTCATACAGCTATACAGTCTAGGTGGGCGTACTTGGCTTATATTCATTATCTGCCCAACATTTCGTTATTCTTATAATCTATTCCTGTTGGTGAATTATCAGAGATCGTTAACACAACCATTTGCACAGTATGCTCATTTGATAAAGTATTTGAAGCGAATCCAAAAATGTGGAATCTATGCTGGATTTAAATCTCACGAACTAAGTTTTAAGATAAGCATTCGACTGAGGATTAACTTTAAGACACATTTAGGTCATTCACTTAATTTCTCCGTTCACAGGCAGAAAGATCAAAGACTTAGAATTCAGCATGCATTATAATACTTTTATACGATGTTGTAAGGAATTTTCAGTTTTATAGTTTGTAATCAAACGAGTTATTTGATAATTTATATATCACGGTTTTACGCCGTTAATCAACAGTGTTTCTATTACTGATACTGATTAGTTAGTTATATCTTGAGCGGCCAAAGTAGTTACTACACTTCCCAAATTCCATGTACATCAGTAGAATAAAAGTCAGATATCACAGTGAAGCAGAAATATCGCTCGGTGAAATCATGGACCTCTAAAGTGGGGGTCTCTTGCTATCCTAATTACAGTACAACCTCTCCAAAGCAACACCCTTTGGGAGAAGTAAAATTATATTGTTGTTGAGAGGTTGTTGCTCTAGAGATGTTGAATTGATAGTTAAATCGTACTGTGGAAAAAACATGCCGTTGTTGAAGTGAGGTTGTTGCTCAAAAGAGGGCCGCTCAGGAGAGGTCGCACCGTAAAGCATGTAGGTATTATATTGTACGTTGCATAAAAATCTGAAGTGTAAAATGCTCCGTCAAATGGAATGGTTCTATACTTCGATTGAATGTCTGTCTGTATATGATATCTGGACGTGTAACCTTGAATGCATTCACCATTATATTGATAAACCATGACATCTTTATTACAACATTATATGATGTTTATATTCTACATTCTACTATTTTAGAAATTCTATCATTAAATGGGTCATAAATTCTGATTAATCGAACGTAATTAATTACCAGCCACTCCTCGACATATCCTGCTGAAAGTCATCTATATAATTAGTTTCTCCGAATTACGCACACTGTAAAATAAATACATTTCACAAGATTTCTTTCCTTAAGCAGAAATTTATCAAGCTTCAGTTATAAGCCAACATCTTGATCCATACAATATTTAGTTAATATCTTTTGAGATATGCATCATTATCATTGTTTTCGTAAAATACTAACACTATTACGTAACTGTATGAATGGGATATATACTTAGTCAAATTAGAGGTTTTCTGTTTTGAACTACACTATCATAAATCTCAACTAGCAACATTTCAGGACAAGATTCTTAAAACATATAACAGACACTGACCTTTTCTGACAACAACTCGGCAAATATAATGTAAATAATGACAGAATATGAAAGTATCACACCAAATCATATATCTATATTATAGAAGTAACCGGAGGAAATAAACCAATTTAACTAATTGATATACTGGGGGAAGGTCTTTATTTAATTGTCCCGGTTGCTAACCTCATAAGTCAATTTTATCTAATTCATCTCGGTCCTCTGCTTTTTAAGATTTCATTACAAGATGGTGACATATTTGTGTATGTAACCACCAGCTGATCTAATCCTTTCTTGTATTTAGTTTCGTCAGAATTTACTTTTTTCGTTTCCTGTTCAATACACATAAAACATCTACATGCGAGGAGTTATATTTCAAGAACATTACAAACTTATGTCTGATGTTCGGAGCCACTTTGTCGACTGGCTATCTACCTGTGTACTGTGTAGGTGTACACCTGCGGTCTTCCTCCACTGTTAAAGCTGGAAAAATCGCCAAAGACCCCCGGCTGTTGGTGCAACATTAAATCCCAGTTAATGTCTAATGAATGTCAAATGTTCAGCAAAATTTTATCATCACTTCTGTAATAGGTCTTGACTGTTATTCTCTGCCATCCTCTGGTTTTCAATGTGCCGACTGCTTCAGGTTTTGTAATTACCTTACCCTAATTTTGTAATGTTAAGTTTTGATTAATCTTCTATTCGCATTTTCCATGTGATTGTGTTAATCAATTAGGATTATAATACAAAATGGTATAAAACAAAATTCTTCAAGATTTCGTGTGAATATACCTTAAAAAGTTCTTCCTATTATGGAAATTATTTTTGCGTACAAATTAAATAAAAGCATATTGCCAGATATTTCAAAGTAAGATCATTTTACTTCTGGTAGATCAATAAATTGTTTAGATAGAAACATTCTTCAGTCATTACAGACAGGTGTGTCTAAGAACAGAAATTGTTATTATTTCTACAGTGAACGATTTTATTTTTTTGTTTTTATTATTTGGATGTTTTTGTCATCTTTATTTGGTGGAAATAAATTTGACACTTGTTTGACTGTATCACTGTCTGCCGATACAAACCGAGGTAATATCAAACATGAACACTAGGAACATACAACGGTACATACTTAAGGTACACATAGTTAGATACATAGTTAATGTACATAGTTGAGGCAAGACTTGCTAGTTTTTCTGCGGTGTGTTCCGTACAGAGACACTGTAAACCTTCTCTTGTAAATGTTTATCATCTTTTTCGTGCTTTCAGTAAGCTTTGAGACTGCAGCAGCACTATATCTAGTGTTTGGGTAAAATAAATAGTCTGCGATAGTACCAACCCGATTAGCTCAGCTGGTAGAACATCTGACTTGCAAGCAGGAGGTCGCGGGTTTGATACCCGCATCGGGTACTTTGCTTTTCCTCTTCCTATGCTATTGTTACAAAGTTTGTATAAATTAACTTCGGCAGATTTTGCCCGTCGTGGTTGTCATGGTGACACGTCTTTGAATTAACGTTCCTGTTCTTATACAGTCATGTTTCATTAAAGCAAACTAATCTAAAACTAAGGAATTAATATCGTTTATCTATTTATAACAACGAATATCGCTTACAGCGGATTTACGTATATACAGTAGAACCTTTCTAATCCCAACTTGCTCTTTCAGGCATAATGTTTGGATTAGAAAGGTTTCCGGAATAGAAAGGTTCCGGATTCTAAAAGTTTTTACCATTAAAAACTAATACAAAATCGGGACTAGCTGACGTGTTCGGTTCAGACAGGATTCCGGATTGTAAAGGTTTAGGTTAGAGAGGTTCGACTGTATTGAAATTCAGCTAAAATGATCACATTTTGTAGATCTGTATGACGTCTTTCGTGAATCTAACTTTATTGTTACGTACCGAAAAGGGGCCAGTTTTGTGTATGTAGTACTGTCAAACCTGTGAACAAAGGCCGCCCTTGGAAAAGACACAATATGGCCTTTATTGACAGGTGGCCTTTATTCGGAGGTCAGTTTGTTCTAAATAATAAGTGACAGTGTTTCAAAGAATGGCGTGTATTCACAGGGTGGTCTTTATTTGGAGATGCCGCAAACACAGGTATGACTGTATTTCAAAGGATCGCTTTGTTTCTTTTTACAAGTCGTACGAATTATTAAGTCATACTATTTTATCATCCAATGTTAAACGATTGTAAATTCATTCATAATAGATGTTTCTATTTCATTTGATGAACATGTTTACCCATCTATATTAAACATTAATGATGAAGTATGGATGCTAACGGTATCTAGTATGAAAATATTTAATTCTAATAATGTTTGATTGATGTTTAATAGTAGAAGACCATTACTAAGCGTATTTGGAGATTGTTTTATGATGTTTTTACCCTTCAATGTAATGTAATATCTACAAAATCACCATACGGCTGGGATAATGCTGCAGTTATTGTGTCTCTTGATGTTTTCTGTAAATAGAGAAATCAAACCGAGGATTTAAAACTTTCTAATATGAACATGCTGTCATGTTCATCTTGATTAGATAATACAATATATATATCTAGACTGACATTGATTTGTACAGAGATAGGCACATATGAATATTTAAGCCCAACATTTTGAAGAAGAATACATTTATACTTTTATACAGGCGTACGCTATGCATCATGGGAAATATGAGACAAATCATGAAACTTATACATGATTACAGACAGCAACATTGGATTTGAGTGGATAAATAGCAGATTGAATATTATTAAAATTGTTTTCATGCATTCATCGGTATATCATAAAAAACGGAAATGAGTCGTCGTGTATGAGGGCACATTGTACGTGTTATCTCCCAGAATATCAGAATATCTGGAATCAGAATATCATTTTTTTATTTAGCTGTACATTGTATAATGACTTTCGAAAACAGTATTTAGACATACCTTCTTGGCCAATCATTAACAAATTTGTCTCGTTTATGCCATCTAAATATAGAAAAAAGAATTCTTCAAATTGCAAAATTTACAGATCAAGCTATGTTTCTAATAAACAATACTCTTAATATTCATAGCATGTCCTTTTAATTGTATGCATATTTATGCTATTTTATTTTTTTCAGCTAATATCATGATAATTGTGAATCTAATGAATATATATCTATTTGTAACCTTTTTCAACTTATTTCATTCCTCTATGTTCCATTGAACTTTATGTCGGCGCCACAATATTTTTCAAACCTTTGTAAATGACCAAAAAGCAATTTATTGTTGCTGATAATGCCAATAAACTTGAATCAATTATTAAAAATATTGAGATATGAATATTTATACACGCACTGTCAACCTTAATATTACGCTTGTCAGGTTCAATCCAGTACTTGATTATCTGTAAGTACCAAGTGAACAGAGATAGTGATACGTCATCTGTAAATTTCCCATGTGACTTCTGTCAGCTAATACACGTAAAATATACAAAATAAGGAAAATTAATTAACTGCCAGGATGTAAATGATCGATAAAATTTTAACTTTTAACTAACGGATTTGTAGATACATGAATTTATATATTACATATGATTGCATTAAAAACGTATTATCATGATAAATACCAAAGATTTTAGTTTCGTATCATATCCATAGTAATGTAACTAAGTAACTAATCCACTAAAATCACATTAAAATGGTTGTACCAACAAGTCGGTAGATATATTAGAAGCAGCCAAATATCACACACAGGATGAAGTTAACACCAATCTTTTTGGTTTATATAACATATTTCTATTAAAAATTCATGGTCCACAATACGTTTACGTATGTTTGACAGATTAACACGAGTGTTTTAAGTTAATTTAGGCTCATCAGTGTTACTGCATTTATTTCACGTACTCTAGTAAGCTTCCAAAATCACGTGATTGTCAGCGGAAAAAATAAACACATTACCTAATGACGGATTGCGTATTCCAGCTTTGAAATGGTGAATTGATTTTCCTCGCATTATTTCTAGACAACCCTTTCGGGACTTGATGAGGTGACAGATCTTACTAAACTGAACGTACAATAAGCATTATCCATGAATTAGTTTGAGGAAGGTTGCACCTCACGTTTCTGACAGCAGTCTTTGTGTCAATGTCACGTCAATTTATGTTCAACTGATTTACATGTCAGCTAATATTTAGACAACACTTATAGGATGATCAGTTTAGATCCATGACGGACACCATGAGCTTTGCCTGTTAACTCAATGATTAAATCACCCCGTGTAATAGTGATATCTTTCCTAGATATGCTCTTTTGCAACCCTGAATGTATTTTGTTGACAAATTTGGGACAGGAATGTCATTGTAAAATTTAGGTCCTTAGTAATCCAATGACTTTGGAAAAAAAAGTAAGTTTGAATTCGTCAGATAAGTGTTTTAATGTAGTAAAACTTATTACGAGCATCGATATCACGAGCAATCGACTTATCTAGAGGAGTTTTTAAAGTTCAGTCAATTTTTATTTTTGGTTGTGTATAATTTTCAACCAATAAAAAAATACCTCGTTGTTTCGAGCCCCAAGTTTATCTCTAGCATTTATTCCGTTCCGGTGACTCCTCGAGATAACAAGGTTTTACTGTATAATGACTGACATCGTAGAGTTGGAGTTACATGTAGACTTTACCATATCAAATATAAACCACTAAGCACCTTAGATCAGCGTTTTTTTTTTACTTTGCTACAAGTGGTGTATCATCATTTTTTTATTTTCGAACATCTCTGGGGTTTTACGCCTTTTTCAACATTTTTTTCAGTTATATACGGCGGCCGGTTCATCTAACCAGTTTTCCTGGACTGTATACTAACCAGTTCTAACTTACCCTTCCTCAAGGAGCCGACAACATTCGTACATCAACCAGCGTCGTCTGTATCTGTTTAACTATCACTTGTTCTCGTATGCTTGCCACAGATATTTGGCGCTCAACAGGAATGCTTGATTAAAATACTTTATTGCGTTTTGGGACACTAGGTTTATGCCACAATAAAGCGTCTTAATGATGGAAACACACAATTACATGTAATTTTAGTCTCATCAATGTCTGAGCTCGAGTTTAACGTTTTGTATCGTTTTGTTGGGTACACGTTCAAATTATTGCTCTTCTTATTATCGGTATCAGGCCGCGGCCGTGATCCAGTAATTAGTGCACTGGACTTGCAGCCTGGCGATCCGGGTTCAAATCCCGGTCGTGGTAGGTCATGCCATTCTATGAAAATTTGACAAAAATGCCGATTTTCCTCCGTATGTGGAAAAATTACCGGCTCCTTGTGGAAGGCTAAGTTAGTACTGGTTAGTATAAAGTCCAGGAAAACGGGTAAGGTGAACAGGTCTCTGCATATAACTGAGAAAAATGTTGAAAACGGCATAAAACCCAGTGAAAAAATATCATTGACATTACATAAAGAAATTGAGAAAGTCAGAAAATTGTTCCACAGAGCAATCAAGTATGTCCACGTGTATTATACTGCTCACAGTTGAAGTTGTTGATCTTTATTATTGTTTCTGTTTACTTTCAGGTGTGGTACAGCTGTGGGCTCGTTAACGATGTTGTTTTCAAGTGAATGTAAGTCTTGTGTTGTATATGTGTCACTAAATGCTGTCTTACATAGTTTGACCCGTGTGTCGTCATACAGGGCTTTATTAAACAAAACATTTAAAATCAAACCAACATGTATATCACTGGTACTTGGTGGTTGTAACTACTTACACTTGTTTTTTCATGAACAATGCTTAATGCGCCCCCCCCCCTAAATCCGCGCTTGAAATAACTAGGTTATAGCATTCATCCTGTAATGTTCTAGAATCCTGGAAAATAAATCCTACCTAGTTAAAACTTGTAAGAAAAATAGCTCACAAACAATTCCTCCAAACATCATTTATTTTAAGTATGTTTTTGTGTTTAATTTAAACCTGGTAATGGTTAAACGATCATAACACGCAAGGAAATCGTTTCTTTCTAAATTAATAAGAAATTCAACTGAAGACACATAACGTTATTTTGTTTCTCTGATTAAACTTATCAAATTTAAACCTACATTAAAATGATTTAATGAATACCGCCTTGGAATTATTATCATTTAGGAAAATTTACATGTTATGTTTGTAAACACCAATTTATACAAAATCGCAATATTCGTATTTGTTAAATATATGAATTTTGTGTTTTGGTAATTATAAATACAGGTCTAGCTATGTATTAGCTAGTATAGCTTTAAAAGTTCAATTCTCTCACATAATAAAGTACTTTGTTGATGGGACATTCTCTCACAGGATAAAGTACTTTGTTGATGGGACATTCTCTCACAGAATGAAATACTTTGTTGATGGGACATTCTCTCACAGAATGAAGTACTTTGTTGATGGGACATTCTCTCACAGAATAAAGTACTTTGTTGATGGGACATTCTCTCACAGAATGAAGTGCTTTGTTGATGGGACATTATCTCACAGAATGAAATACTTTGTTGATGGGACATTCTCTCACATAATAAAGTACTTTGTTGATGGGACATTCTCTAACAGAATGAAATACTTTGTTGATGGGACATTCTCTCACATAATAAAGTACTTTGTTGATGGGACATTCTCTCACAGAATAAAGTACTTTGTTGATGGGACATTCTCTCACAGAATGAAGTACTTTGTTGATGGGACATTCTCTCACAGAATGAAGTACTTTGTTGATGGGACATTCTCTCACAGAATGAAGTACTTTGTTGATGGGACATTCTCTCACAGAATGAAGTACTTTGTTGATGGGACATTCTCTCACAGAATGAAGTACTTTGTTGATGGGACATTCTCTCACAGAATAAAGTATGGGACATTCTCTCACAGAATAAAGTGATGGGACATTCTCTCACAGAATAAAGTACTCTGTTGATGGGACATTCTCTCACAGAATGAAATACTTTGTTGATGGGACATTCTCTCACAGAATAAAGTACTTTGTTGATGGGACATTCTCTCACAGAATGAAGTACTTTGTTGATGGGACATTCTCTCACAGAATGAAATACCTTGTTGATGGGACATTCTCTCACAGAATAAAGTACCTTGTTGATGGGACATTCTCTCACAGAATAAAGTACCTTGTTGATGGGACATTATCTCACAGAATGAAGTACTTTGTTGATGGGACATTATCTCACGGAATAAAGTACCTTCTTGATGGGACATTCTCTCACAGAATAAAGTACCTTTTTGATGGGACATTATCTCACAGAATAAAGTACTTTGTTGATGGGACATCCTCTCACAGAATAAAGTACCTTCTTGATGGGACATTCTCTCACAGAATAAAGTACCTTGTTGATGGGACATTCTCTCACAGAATAAAGTACCTTGTTGATGGGACATTATCTCACAGAATGAAGTACTTTGTTGATGTGACATTCTCTCACAGAATAAAGTACCTTCTTGATGGGACATGATGTTCGTGTTTATGTACTTGCTGACATTGTTAAAGACAACGCTAAAAACGGCATTAAATGAAATGATCGTGGAAAGGGCTTTGTTGATCAGAATTTAATATTCAACAACACATGATCTTTTGTATTCATTAATTTCACGACCGAGTAGTTTCCCCATGATACACTCAAACTTTTGTCACTAACATTATGTCCGACTACCCATATTTCATTGGTAACACTCAATTTGTTTTACATCAACCAAGAATTTGACAACTAATTCATTTCACACTGTTGCCTGTTTAGCAATTATAATCTCATGTTCTAAGGTGGGTACCATCATTTTCACGAGACGAGATTTGAGCCCACGATGTCAGGATGAATAGACAGACAATCTATCCTTTTAATATGAAGACAACACTTTTAATTCAAATAATTTTTAATCTAAGTTTTTTTTCTTTCAGTTTATCCTTGGTTGATATTTCCGGCATTGCTCACACTGGGGTTGTCAGGGAGTCTGGTACTCCTCACAGACCTTCAAGTTGCCAACCTGTTTGGAGGACGACGATACACTGTTATGTCTGTACTCGTGGGAGCTTACTTCTCTGGTGGAATCGTAATATTTTTTATGAAGGTAATTTTACATAGATCTATATTCAAACTCCGAATTAAATCAATTGATATAATATGTAAGGAATTTAATAAACAAAAGCTTTGATTTATGGCTTACCCTCTGTTGAGTGTTTGATATAGCCAAGCAATCGTCACTTGTTAAAACGTTTGTTTATTTATTTGAACAAAAAATTCTCTGAACCACGTGACTGTATGACAAATATAAGACAAAAGTGTATAAGCATTTACGTGCATATTATTTCAAATCATTTTCTTTTATGGTAAACATTGCTAACTTTAATGAATCAATATAAAATATTCTGCGTTCGAAATAAGGTTGGAATTTGGTTAATATTCAAATGTGTAATTTTTTTTATATAAAAACTCTTGTTCCCGTCATATGTATTGATATTGAATAGCAATCAGTAGAAGACATTGACAAGTATCATAACATACTGTTAAATTGAAAATTAAACTTCACACCATGTTATTTCTTGTACTAAATGAATCCACACAAGATACAACAGGAGAACTTATCACTTCCTTATCACACCACTTTAGGGAGGGCGTACATCAGCTGTAACATCAATTCATCAAATCAATATGAAGCTAAAATACTCTTACACTACAGCTGTTCACATCAGCATGGTTACTCATATATTTAATAAACACTTACTATGATCTATTGTAAGTTATCTTGTAAATTAAACAGTTTGCGAGTGTTTCTTCCATCATTTTTCACACATTATTTTAGTACAATCAGGACATAGTTCATCAACTCTTATGGAAAATGATTTCCTCATTATTATACATGTATATACAATGAATGGAGAATTTTTAATGATAATCTACTAATATTTTTGCATACTTTGATATCGATATTTATAAATCACAGGCAGTAGGATCGGGTCTGTGATGGTAAAGTTGTGATAAAATTAAATAAATTGTACTAAACTTTCCAAGTTTACCAAATAATAGCTTAAATGAAAATAAATATCGAAGGATACGAACCCCGCCCAAGTAATGTATATACTATAAAAAGACAAATAACATTTCGTTAACTTGAATACGCACCACCTTCACAAAACGCAAAATTGTACAACAATTTTGACAAAAGCTTTAAAAAAGTTTGCAGTGGTATCAGGTATATATTTTTGTCAGAAAATGGGACCAAAACTAAGCTTCTAGCCCAATTTGTTCCTGAGAAATCGGACAAGAAACATTAGAACTTGATCTGATTTCTTCCAGGAGATAAAGATGCGACAATACCAAAATTGCATAATTTCACTTACTAATGCGACATTGTCAGTCTATCATATGTAGTGTTGGCCTGCAAGTTACAAGTCCTAAAACAAACTATTAAATTCATCAATTCAGATCTACAACTTATTTCAGAAGTCGCAATTACCCGCGAAATCAATATTTATGTACACAATTAAATTCAACATTTCTGTGCACACGTCTTAAATGAAGTTCTGTTTATTTACGAATCGGAATATTTCTGTAAATACTTGTAAAATCATGTTTTTCCTTTACATTTAACTGACGCTTATATAGATGAGATGGAAATATTATTATGAAGTACCAACAAGTCCACACACTATTATAACCACGTGATTTTAGATAATTATCAGGAACATTAATAAATTTTATGAAATAATGATTGTAAGAATGACATCAAAATATGCATATCACGTAGGAATGATTCAGGAATACACATGTAGCCGCTATTTGAACTTTGACTCAAAAGTAAAATCACTGACAGTTTATTTCAGTGAATGGTATGTTCTGTGCATCAAATGTAATATCACGGTGTGTAAACAAAATCACTGTACAAATTATTTCTACGTTATATATTTCAACTTTTTATTGTGATCACAAGCACCTGCTACGAGTTATATTTGGACAATGATATGTACCCATACACAAGCTTAGATTGCTATCATTTTTTCTTTTTTCAGTTGTCATATAAACCTGTTATTATACCAATCAATGGTGTTTATTTAGTGTATATGACAAATACATGAATTGACGTAATGGGTGTATTAGATACAGCACGCCTGTTATTGCATGGTTTTGTCAACAATCAATGAATCTTGCATTTTTAGCTGACGAAAGCTACAGGAGTGTCCTTACAGACATCCTTCATGTTTACGACTATCGGTATTGTCCCGGTGTTGATATCTACAATCGCCATGTTACCCAAATCTAGAATACCATGGCCCCTACCCGCAGCTTATGGTAGAAATAAATCTGCAAGTAATATTGATAAAAAGGCGTGGCAGAGACGTGTGTCAGGTAAAACGTAGTTTATGAACGTATAAATGTATCTTGGCTCTTTTACAGTATGGTTCTTTCGCATATAAGTATAGTTCAACTTTGTATCACTTACCATGTAATAAATATATTGAAAAAAATAAACTTCCGCTAAAACAAATCGAGGGAATCATTGTTATTATACATTTAATCAAAAACAAAAGAACAGAGCCTCTAATTCCGAAACGAACTCGTTTAAGACCACAAAAGTCAGCATAGACTTTTCCAGCTTTAACATTGGAGGAAGACCTCAGGCTTACACCTGGGCAGAACCACCGACCTTCCGTAAGCTAGCTGGACAGCTTCCTCACATGTGAATTTTTGCCCCGGATTCAAACTCACAGCGGTGGGGAGATACCATAACCACTCGGCCACGGTGACCCCCACATTTATCTTTGTGATATTAATTACGATGAATTTTTCAGTTGGGCCAAAGAAGAAGATAAATATGGCTTACTTTTGGACGGCAATTAAATCCAAGTTATATTTTCCGTGTGTACTATGGTTCTCACTGCTGAGCCTGAAGATTCGACTGTTTGATATTACTTTAGAAACAAGACTTCAACAAACTCACACATCTACAGAAGGTAAACTGTTATTATCTGATACACTTCACCGTACATACATATAAATTGATTATAGACACTACAATCTGATTGGTTGAAAAATGACTAAATTGAATCTTATTGGTTGAAAATGACTAAATTGAATCTTATTGGTTGAAAAATGACTAAATTGAATCTTATTGGTTGAAAAATGACTGACTTGAATCTGATAGATTGAAAAATGAGTAAATTGAAACTGATTGGTTGAAAATTACTAAATTGAATCTGATTGGTTGGAAAATGACTAAATTGAATCTGATCGTTTGAAAATTACTAAATTGAATCTGATTGGTTGAAAAATGATTATATTGAACCACATATGTTTGCTTAGTTATGACGGCATTCACGAGAAACACCTGTTTTATGTGTATTTGTTCTGTTATACGATTTTATGAGCCTGTTCTAAGCTTTGAGCTTTGTTTTAAATTAATACATTTTTATGTTCAATGTAATTTGTACAACAGGTATTAATAAATAAACTATTTACCTACCGTTCAAGTTCATGGAGTGCTATCAATCAGCCATGAACATATACCTATATATATTATCAATATTATCACTGACAAATCAAAATCTGTTTCAAGTTGGTGTCCTAATATAAACTTTTCTTGAAATAATGTTTGCGGCCAAAACTGGAAACCATAACCAGACTGAACAATGATAGCGTGTTGTGCTGTTACATCAAAATTAACTCGTATATACGAGTACCTGTCTAACCTTTTTTCATTCGGCTTACAATGTTATAACGTTGCTGTAAATATCTTAATACGTCATTGAACACAATGTGATCAAAGAGAACATTATGCCAACAGGAATATGTCTTTGCACATTAATATTAGATTTTGTTATAATAGTTTTTTTCACTGCTAATCCCGTGATTGTGTAATCTCTAATACTGAGGATTGTAAAATATGTAAATAAATATGTACATGTAAGTATTCACTCACAATGTGCAGTTCTGATGTGCGTATCTTAACGTTTGTTTGATTTGAAAATAGAACAACAATGTCAAGACTCGAACATTGACCTTGTAAAAATGAAAAGTTTTTTATCCGTCTAGACATCGACGCAGTTATTTAAAACCGCTACATTTAAAACTTCAAACATTTTTGTTAAGTTTTGGTTCTATTCATTCTGGATTTCGCGTGACTTATTCTTTCGGCTCCACTTAACGTAATTAACATAAACAATATACTTGCCTACATTTCCAATAATTGCATTCAACGCCGCATTGATGTATATAGCATTTTCGAATCAGCGCTGTCTTATAATCTAGAGAGAGTTTAATTGAGTGCGTAAAATCAGTAAAAGCAGAAACTTTATTCTGCATGATCTTACAAATATGTAAATGAATCGTTTTCATCTGTTTGCATTGCAAATGATGTGGAAATGTTGGATTTTATAGACGCAACCATTTATGTAACTCATCACGATTACGTATTAAAAGCATATTGAATATGAAATGCAGAAACCTCGACTTGTGCTCCCTGAATTTTACTGACTGTACATTAGGAGAATGATTGTTATAATTTTACAAGGGGAAATTACTATTTACTCTAGTGTTTTGTATAGTAGCCGCGACCGTGGTCCAATGGTTGTTGCGCTGGACTTGTAATCCTGCGATCTGGGTTCAAATCCCGGTAGTAGCAGGTCATACCCTTCTATGAAAATTTGACAACTCCTCCATATGTGGAGAAGTTGTCGGTTACTTGTGGAAGAGTAAGTTAGTACTGGTTAGTATACAGCCCAGGAAAACTTGTTAGGCGAAGCGGTCGCCGTATATAACTGAAAAATGGTTAAAAAAACCCGGCGTTAAACCGAGTGAAAGGTATTTGTATAGGCGTGCATCGACAGAGGTTACACATTTTCTGAGTATGTATTACTCACAAAAATGGAAATAAAAATTATATTTTATTCATAAACTCGTTTTTGTTTTCGGTATGCATTACACAGATCTTTATTTTACCAGCTACTTCCATATGTGGATTTGAATGTTTCTTCTCAATGGCTGCCATTGGTTATTTTAATATAATTAGTGTTATTTGAACCTGGCTCCATTGTTCCTGACATAACCGCGCTAACCAAGTACACTACGCTCGTATGTATCTTCACAACATGACTGATAATTTCCTTATTTCATTTGACGTGTTATCTTATTTGTAAGTCAATGTTTGTCGTTCACATAAATAATGTTGTTTTCTGATCTATTATTGCAAGATTGAGATTTTAAATAAGACTAACATTCTCTGAAGATACAAAGAGTTTGATTGGAGTTTGCTCATTTTTTGCAGTCACGCAGTTTATGTCCTGGTACGCTGTTGTTTTATTGTTAAGTTTACCAATGTCACCTGTCATAGGAGTGGTCATGGACTGGAACAGACAAAATGGTAAATTCATAACTTCATCTCTCCATTGTATACATATGGAAAGTAAAAACAATTTTCCTAGGGACGTTATGCGCTAAAACCCAGCATACAAATCACCGCACAAACTGTATATCATAAATGAACCATCACGGCAAACATCACTGTTAATATATCTACATTGAAACATAACGATGAACAATGAAATAGACCCGGACATTTGGTTTATAATTAACCTATACAGTCTAATACAGTCCACAAAATAATCAACATGGTTTTAATCACCCTCCAAAACCCAACAGTCAAAAAAAACATCAACATGGTTCACACATACAGCCACACATGAACTCACAGAAAAAGAACATTACTCTAAAACAACAACATACAAGTATAATATCATTCAGTACGCCTAATTCTACATACTTCTTTCTTGTCCTTAACGACCGAAATGCTCAAAAAGGACAAAAACATGCGAACATGTAATACTTATTGATATTAATATTGAAAACATAAATATCACAACACATATAAATAAAGAGGATAAAATACTGATCAGATAATTAGATGCTCCTTACTGCGCATACTCTAAATGTATAAATAGTGTAATTATTTATTTATTTAATTTATTTTTATATTGTATTTTTCTGATTGTCTAGTTCATTCTACAATGATACAAAATATATCACCTTCCTACATTCAAAATTGACTTACAGTAGTTTCCATGACTGTTCACTGTGCGCGTTGTACTTGAATTGTTCGACCGTTAATACAACACGAATATTTGCTCCTTGTGGAAGGGTAAGTTAGTACTGGTTAGTATATAGTCCAGGAAAACTGGTTTGTATACAGTCCAGGAAAACTGGTTGGCATACAGTCCAGGAAAACTTTTTAGGTGAACCGGTCGCTGTACATAACTGAAAAATTGTTGAAAAACGGCGTTAAACCCCTGTGACAATGTCACATAAAACAAAGCACGAGTAGTATTTATATAACTAACTTTGATAACTAACTTTGATAACTAACTTTGATAACTAACTTGATTACTAACTTGATTACTAACTTTGATTGTTATATTTTTAGTATCAACACAACCTCATGTCATGCAGATGAAGAATATATTCAATGCTATGTGTCTACAACTTATCATTGCCATAGGTAGCTCCGTGACGTCATATTTTCCAAACATCTACGTTCAAGTGTTTTCATTTATCTTCATAACGCTCGAAAAAGTATCTCTACATGCTGTGTTGTTTGCGTTTCTCATGCATGTGTAAGTATAATCACATTTTCTACACATGTACTCACGTGGATACGAAATCCTGATCGTGCCATTTATAATGTCACCGTCGCGTTTTACAGTCGACGCTCGACAATGCGAAACGACATTTTGTATAATATTACTTCGTATTGTCTTGTCACTTGCGCTTAAAAGGTAAAAAATTGAAAAGCGCTGTTTCAGCGGTGAGATAGTAATATGTTACCAAGCAACGGTAGATGCAAGACAATACGTAGTGATATCATACACAATGTCGCTTCGTATTGTCGAAAGTCGTTTGGCATTGTCTAGTGTCGCGGCCAGCTGAAATACTGACTTCGACACTGGACAATCCGAATAAAATGTGCGACAATGCACAACGACATATCGCGACAATGCCAAATTGACGCTCGACAATGCGAAACGACATTCTTAAAATGTCGAGTTTTTTAGCCATGAGAAAATGCGATATTTCGGTTGGCATTGCCCAGCGTCACTTCGCATTGTTGAGCGTCGTATCGCATTGTCGCGATGTTGTTTGGCGTTGTCGTGTGTCGACCCTAAAACGCGACGGCGACATTATAGATTACACAATCAGGATTCCGTACGTGGAACATGAATAAGCTTGTAGATGAAACATAAATGGACAGAACACTGATGACGTACGAGTATGTGCCAGTATGTTATAAATAAAGTTGATATTTAAATTCTCGACATATTTTATTGAGTTTTTATTCCAAATATCATTGCGATTGTATGGGACTATTTCACGGTTGCTTCATGTTGCAGAACTGTTATGAGGCTGTCAAAGTGAGGCCATACATGTGTTTTTAAATCCAACTGACTAAATAGAGTTTTGAGACATTTTAATCTGAGCCTCAAAGATACTTTCTTCATCTCGGTACCAACCATGTATTTTCTATGTAAGTAACCACGAATCATTTGTCAATGAATTATTTTCTCCTTTTAGCCATTTTCCAAGCGAACACTTTGGTAAATTAGCCGGTATTGTCATCTCTATGTCAGGAATAACCCTCATTCTTCAGTTTCCTCTGAAATTGCTAACACAACATGCGATTAACGAGGACGAAATATACGTGAGTTTATTGTTATTTTGCTGACATTTCTTGGTTAATGAATTGATTTTGGGAATAAGTGTGTGTTTGTGGTATTCTTTGTAAAAAATGAGACTTATTGAAAATATTGATTAATTCGTGTTTCCTTGTTGGTTAATGCTCTATAGTAATGAAGACTTATCAACGTAATTAATACAAACCAGTGTGGGACTATTGCGGAGTTTGTCATGTGAGAAATTTAATATGTTTTTCAGATCTATATAATACCGGTTGTATTGGTGCTGGTTTCCGGCGTTCACCCTGTCTGCGTCTGGTACCACTGTAGAACCGGTCACATCAACGATCATGTGGAGAATGCTAACGAAAGGGACAGAACTCTTACTGTTGTTCTGATGGAACCTACGACAACGAAACCCTCTGTTGGTGAAGAAAACACCAGAGAAAGTTCAAAATGTACAGAAACAACAAAACTTCAAATAACGGACTTGTGATAATGTCTTAGTTCGTCATTTCATGGTACACTGTGCTTTACAACCCACCATACTGATATCTTAGATAACAGGAGTTCCTACGATCACCACAGCGGACGAAGACGGTCTATGTTTGGTTAAATGGCAGTGTAGACTTTTTGTTAGAATATATATGGATCTGTCAGATTACTTTTTCAGATAAAACATTTGAGATAAGGTTTATACATACGAGTGTCATTTTTTGCACGTTGCATTTTTACATCCTCATCCACAGACGATTATGTTGTTTGAGTCACACAGGACAGTGGTACTGTTATACATGTGTAATAAGTTTGTGTCATTTTTGTGGCATTTTTACTTTACTTTTGCTATTGTCCACCGTATCTACAATGTATACCAATAAAACTTTATATCGGCATTTTTTCCAGTGCCATGTCTAACGTACATCATTTACTCAAATATAACATCCCATATTATACATAACATCCTATGTTATACATAACATCCTATATTATATATAACATCCCATATTATATATAACATCCCATATTATATATAACATCCCATATCATATATAACATCCCATATTATATATAACATCCCATATTATATATAACATCCCATATTATATATAACATCCCATATCATATATAACATTCCATATCATGTATAACATCCCATATTATACATAACATCCTATATTATACATAACATCCAATAGTATATATAACATCCCATATTATATATAACATCCCATATTATACATAACATCCTATATTATACATAACATCCAACAGTATATATAACATCCCATATTATATATAACATCCCATATTATACATAACATCCTATATTATACATAACATCCAATAGTATATATAACATCCCATATTATATATAACATCCCATATTATGTATAACATCCCATATCATATATAACATTCCATATCATATATAACATTCCATATTATATATAACATCCCATATCATACCTGGCATCCCATATCATACAAAAAACTACATACCATACAAATATGGATTAATTACATTCATTCATACGCACAGTTGTAGGTAAAACTTTAATGGAATTTCTACAAGAATGTAGCTAAAAAGAAACATGTCACCACACAGCCAGTCCGTATAATGTACAACTTCACATACCTTTTGCCTCAACATAAACATTGAAATGATTTTGACGAAATAAAGTGGACCATGCAAAGTCAGCATTATGAAGGCTTCCTGGTGACATTAGAACGGTATTGACCTGTACACAATGTCACAGTGATTAACCATTTTATTTTTTAAAGTAGGCAGATAAAAAAGCTAAAATAAGTATCACGCTCTAATTGCAAACATTGATTTGTATAACCTCCTTTCAGTTATGCCCCAAGAACAATTTGTCCTTTTTGGAATATATTTGGTGCATTTTATTCATATAAATTTTATCAACAAACACTCTCTACTATATTATGACATGATTGCATACATCACAAAAAAGTCATGGAATCAATGTGAATCAGGGTCATACAGATAAAAAGTTGACATATACGTGACACAGTCAAAGACATCTTATACCTTAACAGACTTCGCTGTAATTATGGTCGGTAAATCTATCGTTTATCCTTTGTTTGTGTGTTTGTTTCTACGTACAACACATACAACAAGTGTTCAGGACGAAGTTGCTTCTTTGAGAAACAGAATGGACCAATTAGAGGCAGAAAATATAGAATTAAAGTCTGGATATGTGAGTATACCTTTTTATTAATAACGAATTCCTTTAACATGTCTCGCGCACTGCGTCTAACAATTACCATAGTGGATACTTTTCCCGAAATGATATCCTGTCTATGAGAGGATGGTGAATGAAATTAATAGTTTGAATGCTTCCTTCACAAAAAGAATTGTCTGAATCGATCAATGCGCCGATAAAAATCCATTATATCCTTAATACTGAACTGTAAGTTCATCAACACGTAGTTCTCTTTTAACACATCTGCTCCAACAGATCACAGTCAACGTTGATTTTTACTTCTTTCCTGATGTTACAGGAACGTCTGACATCGAGAATACACCATCTTGAGAACGACAACAGAGCATTGAAGTCCATATCTAATAATCAGGAGAAATTACTACAAGACTGTTTGTTGAACAATACGGCACTAATTGGAAACAAACGTATGTTATATTTAGATTTTATCAATGTTGCATCAACAGTGCAACTTCTCTTGAGCACCAACTTTCCTTCAACAACAGCATGAATGTTTCCCACTGTACGATTTAACTATTAATTTAACCTCTCTAGAGCAATAATTTCTCAACAAAACCAATATAATTTTGCTCACTCAAAGAGTCTTGCTTTGGAGAGGCTGCACTGTATGATGAAAATACCTTGCACCAGTTTCACAAATCCTTGCAAAATTGCCTTAAGAGATATCTAAATTCTTAAATTATGAAATTCTTAACAAGAGGTCTTGTAATTAACGTTTTTGAGTAAGAATGTGGTCTAAAATCACTGGTATATCAAAAGCTTTAATTAAACAAGAACTTGGTACTTCAAATAATACAACTAACAAGATATAAACGTGGTGTTTTTATTTGTGTGTAGGTCGACGCTCATTCCCGGAAGTTTCCTACGCATTTACTGCTCTGTTGGATCATAACGTGCAACATTCTGGTATTGATCAAACTGTTATCTTCAACAAAGTTCTTTTAAATGACGGCAATGCTTATAACCCTCACACAGGTATTTCATTTTCAATGTTTCATATTTGGAAACTATTTTGCACCCAATGTGAATGTTCAGGAACCTGTAACTTTGTACCGTTCTCACGCAAAGTTGTAGAATTATATAAAAAAAAACGCAGACGATACACTGGCGTCCGCGGCATCGAGTTTTTACATGATAACACACCGGTATATAAATCCGCCACGGTAAACGAGGTTTTGAAAGAATCTGGGCTGTTTTAGAACATCCTCCATATAACCAAGACTTTTCTCCATGTGACTTCTAGTTCAGTATTTGCTTGATTATAATAACGGGCAGTGTTGCTCTCTGAAATCTTATGGTCCTGTAATGCATAATTAAACATTTCAAAAACAAAACTGTAGATTCTATGATGTTTATTTAGGAGATTTGTATATTTTTAACACATTGTATGATGAAATTGACATAAAACCCAAAACGATGATCAAGAGAAACGAGTATGAACCTCCATTCAAATCAGCTATCCAAACCCTGTACCGTCCAAACATTCATACACATATGTATGCTTCACCGATGTACATGTATTAAAGTCATTTGTTCCTGCCATATAATATACAACAGAACAAGCACAGGTTCGATTAACTTGTTAACCGTTCGTAAGATTTGTCGCTGAATCTTTTTAAAAAGCCGCCTCTTATTGACACTTATAGTTCCTTTCCCAACATTGATATATTTAGTTTTATATGGTATCTATTTGTAATATGTAGTTTTTATGTAATCTCTGTGAGTTTGATTCCAAACCCAGGATCATATTTCACATGTGATGACGCTGTTCAGCTTGCTTGAGGGAGGTCGTTGGTTCTGACCAGATTTAGGCTTGGGGTCTTCCTCTACCGTTCCAGCTGGAAAAGTCGCCAGTTGATCTAGGCTGTTGATTCGACATTGAATCCCAGAGAAGATAACAAATTACCGGACTTAAAGTATTCTATAATTTACTATTCATAAAATGTATCAGAAATCGACATGATTATCCTGATGTGACCGGCAAACATACCACATTGTTTTTACAGAACAGAAAAGTTGTTACAGAACAAGTTTATTATGACGTGTTTACAAATAGAAGACCTTCATATATATTTCAGGTGTTTTCACTGTACCCACAACCGGTGTTTACATGTTCTATTTGGCATTTGCTTCCGGTTTTGATCCTCATAAGTTATGGATGCATATTGTAGTTGATGGTTCCGCTAATGTGGCCGGTGTCGCAGACACATTACAGGCGGGCCATGATGCCCAGGGTACAAATCTTGTATTGTTACACCTAAACAAAGGTGATTCAGTATGGGTGACGACATTCCGTATTGCAGATGTCTCCATATATGGATCTGCACAATTTACTACATTCTCTGGAATACTGCTGTACCAGTATTAAACAGGAATAAAATCTACAAACAATACTATCTTATTTGTTCTTTTATTCTATTAAACTTAGCTCCCATTTATCATTGCATTATTTAGTCCAGCTTTGGTAATAACCTGTAACACCATGTAAGCAAACGCAATACAACAACTTCTGAAGTTACTCTGTAATCAATAATTGTTCGTAAGTTCTTGGAAAAAACATTGATGGTTGTATGTAGACCACAGTCTGTGTAGATCTAGTTCTAGAAATATTTGTAAAAGGTAAACCGTAAATAAACTGATTTAATCTCGCAGTTGTTTAATAAATTATTTTATATTATTACAACGCTAACTTTGTATATGTTAGTTAATTGTACGTATAAATATTTTAATGCAAGGAATACAGCACACATTGAAAAGAATGGTTCAACAAGCTGGTGACTATGGTAACCAGACGCTCGACGCCAGCTACACAGGTTTATTTGCGTACTTTATTCTAAAACCGCCAGGAAACGACCAAACACGTATTGAACGTCCATGTTTAAAGCATGCTCTTGTACATACAAGTCTGTGAATAAAATATATATATATATGTGCTAAAGAATGATTTATCAAAATTACAACAATGGCTTTATTCAGAGGGTGTCTTTATTCGTGGGTTGTCGCAAACACAGGTTTGACTGTATATTTATATCAATTATACTAATTAAACTAATAATATAAATGCTCATTTAAATTTGTCCATTTAGAACACACTTGGTGTAATTATTCTTCAAACGACATTTGCTAGTAAAATTATAATATGATTGCATACATCACAAAGAAAGTCTTGCAGTTAATGTGTATCAAGGTCATTCAGATAAAATGTTGAGCTGTAGGTGACATTGACCTCTGGGATATTAATGGGCATATTATAGTTTAACAGACGTCTCTGTGATTATGAATGGAAAATCTATCGTTTATCCTTTGCTTGTGTGTTTTCTTCTACGTACAACACACACAGCAAGTGTTCATGACGAAGTTGCTTCTTTGAGAAACAGAATGGACCAATTAGAGGCTGGATATGTGAGTACATCATTTTATTAATAACGCATGTCTCGCACACTGCGTCAAACAATTACCACAGTGGATATTTTTCCCGAAATGGTATCTGTCTATCTGTGGATGGTGAATGAAATTAATAGTTCGTATGCTACTTTCACAACAGGAATGGTCTGAATCAATGCGTCGGATATAAAATCAATTAAATCCTTAATACTGAACAGTAAGTTCATCAACACGTAGTTCACTTTTAACACATCTGATCCAACAGATCACAGTCAATGTTGATTTTTACTTCTTTCCTGATGTTACAGGAACGTCTGACATCGAGAGTACGCCATCTTGAGAACGAGAACAAAGGGCTGAAGTCTGTTACTGATAATCAGGAGAAATTACTACAAGACTGTTTGTTGAACAATACGGCACTAATTGGAAACAAACGTATGTTATATTTAGATTTGAACAACGTTGAACAACAATCTCTCCAGAGCGGCCCTCACTTGGGCAACAACCTCCATTCAACAACAGCGTGATTTTCCCACTGTACGGTTTAACTATTAATTTAACCTTTCTAGGGCAACAACCTCTCAACAACAACATACTTTTGCTTCTCCCAAAGGGTCTTACTTTGGACAGGTTGCACTGTATGTTAAATATACATTGCACCAGTTTCGCAAATCCTCGCAAACTTGCCTTAAGAAATATTTAATATCTTAAATTTTGAAAATCTTAATAAGAATCTAGTAGTCGACAGACATTGTTGTAAATCTAATTTACAAGTTCTTTATTGAGTTCTGTATATTAAACATAAGATAAAATCATTAACGTTTTTAGTAAGAATGTGGCCTACATGACTGGTTAATCAACTATATTGATCAGACAAGAACTTGGTACTTCAAATAATATAACTAACAAGATATAAACGTGGTGTTTTTTATTTGTGTGTAGGTCGACGCTCATTCCCGGAAGTTCCCTACGCATTTACTGCTCTGTTGGATCATGACGTGGAACATTCTGGTATTGATCAAACTGTTATCTTCAACAAAGTTCTTTTAAATGACGGCAATGCTTATAACCCTCACACAGGTATTTCATTTTCAATGTTTCATATTTGGAAACTGTTTTTCGTCCGATGTGGATGTTCGGGTACCTGTAGTTTTGTGCCAACGGTTAATCGATTAATCGGACGTTCGATTATAAGTTAGTAAATTGAATAACCAGTTAATCACACACATCATTAAGAAATAAATTTCATTTCAATTGACATAAACAATTATAAAAAGTAAATTGTAAGTAAATCAACAACTTTCAAGAATATCCGCCAATGGTGACCATGTTATTACTGGCACAAGGGTGTAAAAATCGTTAATACCAACTTGACTAAAACTTGCTTTTAGACTAAAGTAATGCCGTTCACAGTATGTGAGTTTTTTGTAATTTCTATTAATGTAATAAATCAAGAACTTCGTGAAGTTTTGCAGATCATTTTTTATTTCTCTTTATTTTTTTTTTTACCTTTATTGATTATCGCTTTAATCTTAAATTACAAGATAGAAAAGAACATGACAGAAAATACAAAACATCACAATCTGAATAAATAGTATAAACATTACATAAGGCTTACATATATAAATTAGGACACCTGCACTTAAATCCACCACAGTAAACGAGTGTTTTGGAGGAATCTGGGCTCGATGTTTTAGAACACAGCCCACATTACAGCCCAGACCTCTCTCCGTGTGACTTCTAGTTTTACTCCTGTAGATGAATACCGTGCAGCAGTTAGGTGGGTGGATCGATGTAAAATGTGTGTGGAGGCAGACGGGGCATATTTTGAAGGGCTCAAATAAACAAACTATTCAAATATATTTCGAATATTTCAAACAATATTGGTAAAAAAGCCCTACTCGATGAATTTAAAAATGGCCCTCGTGTAATAGGAAACATAACAGACAAAATAGTTACAAGTAGTGCTAATAATCATTTAAACTTATATAACACATCAAACATGGTTCGATATTTAATTTCTCGGCGTACTAGCATTATGTACATATTTAGTTAATTTACATAAGAGGTTGTTTTGTTAAGACTTCATGAAATCTTGATAAATTCATCGCCCTGAAAGACACCTGTTTATTTCACATCACTGCAATCAGGCACGTAATCGTGTATTAATTGAGCGACAACAGACCCACTTTTTAGCAGTTATCAAATTTTGCGCACTATCATTATCTAACTAAAATTTCATTTGCCTGGTTGTAATTACACATATTCCAGGAGCGCAGTGTTGCTTTCTGAAAAATCTTATGGTCCTGTAACGCATAATTAAAATGTTATTCATATACAGCGCAGTAGATTTTATGATGTTAATTTAAGATATTTGTATATTTCTAACATACTTCATGACAAAATTGACATAAGTCACAAAAAGATTAACAAGAGAAACAAGTATCAACCGTCATTCAAATCAGCTATCCAAATCCCTGTACTGTCCGAATATGCATGTACATATGTTTGCTTCACCGACGTACATATACTTACCTGCCATTAAATATATGATAGAACTGGCACATGTTCGATTATCAATTAAAACAGCTTATTGACATCCTTAGTTGCAACATTGACATAAAATTATAGAGTTGTATATGGCTATATATTTGTTTGTTTTGTTTTCTGTTCGTTTTATGTGACTTATTGTCACTGGGGTTTAATGCCTGTTTTCAACAATCTTTCAGTTATATACGGCGACCGGTTCACCTAACCAGTTTTCCTGGACTGTATACTGACCAGTACTAACTTACCCTTCCACAAGGAGCCATATAGAGGAAAATCGACATATTTGTCAAATTTTCATAGTAGGGTATGACCTGCCGCCCCCGGGATTCGAACCCGGACCTCCGGGTTACAAGTCCAGTATATATTTGTAAATAATGCAATTTTATGCAATGTCTGTGGGTTTGATTCCAAACCCAGGACCAAATTTCACATGTGATGATGCTGTCCAGCTAGCTTGAGGGAGGTCGTTGGTTCTGATCAGACTTAGGCTTGGGGTCTTCCTCTACCGTTCCAGCTGGAAAAGTCGCCAGTTGATCTAGGCTGTTGATTCGACAATGAGAGATCACGAAAAATTGCTGGACTTAAAGTACATTTGTATTCTATAATTTACTATTCATAAAATGTATCAGAAATCGACATGATTGTCCTGATGTGACCGGCAAACATACCACATTGTTTTTACAGAACAGAAAAGTTGTTACAGAACACGTTTATTACAGAACACGTTTAAATAGAAGACCTTCATATATATTTCAGGTGTTTTCACTGTACCCACAACCGGTGTTTATATGTTCTATTTGGTGTTTGCTTCCGGTTTTGATGCTCATAAGTTATGGATGCATATTGTAGTTGATGGTTCCGCTAAAGTGGCCGGTGTCGCAGACACATTACAGGCGGGCCATGATGCCCAGGGTACAAATCTTGTATTGTTACACCTAAACAAAGGTGATTCAGTATGGGTGACGACATATTATTCTGCCGATGTCAAAATATACGGATCTACACAATTTACAACATTTTCTGGAATACTGCTGTACCAGTATTAAACAGGAATAAACTCCACCAACAATACTATCTTATTTGTTCTTTTATTCTATTAAACTTAGCTCCCATTTATTATTGCAAGATTAAAGATTACAACTTCTATGGTTTTCCTGTGATTTGACCTCAATAATTATTTGTACTGTTCTGCATCATTCAGGTTAATATTTATCTGGGATTCGCGAATATTTTCTTGTAAGAGCGTTATCAAGGTTTTTCTATAATTTGACCTGGTGACTTAGTTTTTGAGCCCAGATGACTCATGTTCGAACTTGTCCAAAATATTATTAAAATAAACCTTCTGACAAAGTTTGATGAAGAGTCAAAATTGCAACCTCTACAGCATTAACAAGGTTTTCTGGTGCGCTGACCTAGTGACCTAGTTTTTGCCCGGAGATGATTCATATTCGCTCAAATTTTAAAGATCAATAATATAAACATTCTGACAAAGTTTCATGAAGATCCAATCAAATCTGTGATTTCTAGAGTGTTCACAAAAGTTCCATTCTATTTGACCTGGTGACCTAGTTTTTGACTCCAGAAGACCCCAGTTCGAACATGCCCAAGATATCATGGAGACGAACATTCTCACCAGGTCTGATGAAGATTCGCTCAAAAGTGTGACCACTAGAGCGTTAACAATCCCTAGGTGTGGACGACGGACGACGGACGCCGGAGTAGACTGACTGATGACTATAGCTCACCGAGCACTACGTGCTCTGGTGAGCTAAAAAGAGCAATAAAACTGATTTAATCTCGCAGTTGTTTAATAAAATATTTCATATTATTACAATGCCAACTTTGTATATGTTAGTTTATTGTACGCATAAATATTTTAATACAAGGAATACATCACACGTCGAACTAAATGGTTCTACAAGCTGATGACTATGGTGACCAGACCTCAGCGTCGAATACACAGGTTTATTTGCCGTACTTTATTCTAAAACCGCCTGGAAAAGATCAGATCACGTATTGAATGTCCATGTTTAAATCGTGTTATTGTATTTACAAGTCAATGAACTAAATTAATATCTGCTCAGGAATGTATTTATCAAACTGCACTAACATCGATATAGCTGAGCATGAAGAAAAGTTACTCAAATAAATTGAATGGACATTACTGATTTGGAACAACCGTGCTCTAGATATTTAAAGCGTATGTGGCGTGTGGTTGTAAGGCTTTAATAAATGAAGAAAGTAGCCACGATGCATGATGTTAAACAAACCTCTAAAAGCCATGGTGATGCTGATTTTGTGTTTGGCGACGCGAACGCTATGTCATAATTTCATTCACCAGATTTATACGAGTCGGACAAACAAAATTAATGAATGACGCAGTCAAACCTGTGAACAAAGGCCTTCCATGGGAAAGACAAAATGTGGCCTTTATTGACAGGTGGCCTTTATTCAGAATATTCAACATGAAAGATGATAATATAAATACTGACAAGAATGTAAGACAATATATGGTTAATCAATTTGCGAAACACAAGCACCAAAGCATGATATATAAACATATGCTGACAAAAGCGTGGGGAAGTTAAGCCTGTACGGCCATGGACGTTATTATTGGACATATATCAATTAAGATTTGTCTGATCCTAAGAACCAGAGAGCATATTTTCCTGATTAATATTTAGTACCCTATAAGATGAGATATGCTGAATTCAAATGTCTGATCAATACTTTCCAGAGCTGCCAGTCATTGTTAAGACAAGGTGGCCTTCTGTAGGGTCGTCAGCTGAAGTAAACATGTCTACCAGGTTGTCACGTGGTAATGTTATCATTCAGGTAGAATATTCACCACTGAACAAAAATATTAACTTACACATAGACCTTCCCCCCCCAAAGTCAGGACAGTGTCGATTTTTTTCATATTCAATGTCTGATATATGGATTAATGTTACCCTCGTGAGGCACTAGTTCCTATAACGTGTGATAAGAATATACTTTAATTTAAATATGCAACAGGTTGTTTTCAATAAAAAAAACACGCACGATTTATACAAAATTATAGACGAGATAAAAAAAATAAAAATATCATTCCGTATAGGAAATTGTGCCTCAAGGTGAAGTAACTTAATGATGTTGTGTCAGGTTGCAACCAGTAAATTATGTAAGATATATTCCCTTCCGATATTTCATATCAATGAAAATCATTTATAATGAGTCAGATAAACATTGTACAGTAAAACCCCTGAAAACCGGACTCCCCTATAACCGGACTGCCTGAAAACCGGAATTCTCTGAAAATCGGAATTTTCTGAAAACCCGATGATTTTTCGAGTCCCATTTTTTATCTCCGATAATCAATTATAGTTCTCTGAAAATCGGAATTCTCAGGAACCCGAACTTTTGGATCAGTCCGGAAGAGGTCCGGTTTTCAGGGGTTGTACTGTACATTCTTTGTAGCACAAATCATGAAATAATGAGAACAATACAATATAATGAATAGTTACCATAAACAAACTGATATCAACCTACCTCGGCCACCATTTATATTTCTCATATTTGTATTTAGTCCATTGAAACCATTCATGCGAAGCATTGCTCCACCTAGGAGTCCCATTCCGTTCATTCCGTTCCATGAATTCATATTCCAATTGTTGTTCATTCCGTTCATATTTAGACCATTCCAGTTATTTAGACCGTTCATATTGTTCAAACCATTCATGTTATTCATATTCAGGCCGTTAAAGTTGTTCATTCCATTAAAACCTGTGAGTAGAAAATTTACCGGACGGCTAAACTGACCAATCATTTGGCGAATTGATTTTAATGTTTAATGGGAGATAATCGAGAGGACATGAACTGCCGGACTCATGGTTTTTGAATTTTAATCTCAGACAAAACATGTGCAGTCTTTGAATACAATAGATACACCCCATCATAAAGTAGTACACTGGGATATAAATTTACAAATGTATTTAATCACGCTACATTGCAAAAATATAATCATTTATTTTATTAGATCTACGATCCTACTTTTACCTCATATATTGCTATATTTACAATAGAGAAGTTTGCATAATGACAATATTTACCATTCATACTGTTCATTAGACCAGTCACCATAGCAACAGACAAGGTTACACAAAATATGACTCCGTACATCATCTTTGTGTTTATCTGTAATAGAAAACTTTAATCACATATTTTATACTTTATTAGAATTTTTCTTAGATATAAAACCCGGGATGCATTTGTACAACCACAACAGTTATTGTTTATGTGGTCTGTATTATCTGATGATAAAACAACTGTTTCTCTGATGAACAACCCAAGGAAGTCAATGTTTCGAAAAGAATTACCGAAAAGAACAAAAGAAAAGAATCAAACTTTGAGAAGCAACGTAGTATTGTTTACAGAATGACAGCACTGTCATTGTGTTATGGTCGAAATTATTTGAATAACAAATAAATCTTCAATAATACCGTAATAAAGAACAAGAAAATACAAAATGAATTCAACGAGGAATGCACAATACATTTTCAAAATACGACATAAGATTCAATGTTGTTTTGAATGCTCAGTTCCATTAGGGACTCGAATCTACATTACTGGTTCGATGTGTATGGCAGATATATTTAGCAGGCTTTGTACAACCAGATGTTGTATTGTTATTTATATCTGATCAAAAATACCATATTGCTCGACGGAATTACAGTACAGTGCAACCACTCCAGGACGCCCCTTTCTTGAGCAACCAACTTCCCTTATACAACGGTATGATTTTCCCACTGTACGTCTTAACGATCAATTTTACACCTCTAAAGCAAAAACCTCTCAACAACAACAACAACAACAACAACAACATAATTTTGCTTCTCCCAAAGATTGTTGCTTTTGAGAGATTGCACAAATTGCTTAATTGTCCTCCATAACAAAAAAGTGACACAATTTGATAAAAATGATTTTGCTAAAAATCCATCTTGCTACATGATCGTTACAATGAGTAAAAGTTCAATACTTACCAGATAGTGGCTGGGTAATGTGGTAGAAGTGTTTGATGGAGATCTTCAAGTAAGGTACATTAATTATCTCCGATATATATAGGGGTAAATGCATGTGGTGACTGTCATAAAATAACACCTAACAAGTCATTGGAGGTAAAACTTCACAACAGAAACATGTAACCTAGCAATAAATAGTAGAATTAATTGACTCATTATATACTAACACACATGTTTTCCATGTATTAACACAGAAACGAACAAGCAAAGGTGATGTAAAATCATGAACCCGGAAATGACTCAAAAACGTGACCTCGACACTGACCAGTCTTTTTTGTTGTCACCTTTCACCACGTGTATAACATATGTGTTGACAACATGTTCTGTTAATGATGAAAAGCGTCATTTATTATCGTGAGTAAAGTCTGTATATCACTATACTAAAGGGCATAAAATACGAACAAATCACTCATACAGCTCAGATGATCAGTCTGAATATTACAAATTATCACTAAGTTTGTTGTTAGCGTCATCAAAAGACACTTTCAGAACACCAGAACTTTGTTTCTTTAAATACAGATACAACATGCGAGGTAACATATCATATTTCTGTTATATATAGCACTGAACAAAATCCATGTCTATACAACGTATATTCGTATATCAGAATACAATCAAACCTGTGTTTGCAGCCACGTCCGAATGAAGACCACCCTGTGAATAAAGGTCATTCTTTGAAAACTTTCACTGATTATTTAGAACAAATTGACCTCCGAATAAAGGTCATCTGTCTATGAAAGCCACATTTTTTCTTTCCCAAAGGTGGCTTTTGTTCACAGGTTTGCCTGTTAGTTAGATGTGAGCTGAAAAGGTAACCACTAAGTAACAGGGTGGATTCTGTTGCGAGACGTACTTTAAATAAATACCACTGGAGAGCTGTGTAGTCGAATAAAAAGCATTGTGCTGTAGACGTTAAATATATTTGAATGAAAAAAATAATACCTAAGGTATAAAAACGCCAAAATATATTGGAAATCTATCAGAGACATTTTCTTAAAACCCCAGACTTACCACTGTCCAGGGTGTTGAACAATACTTTAAAACATACTATTATTTTTAATGATTAATGATTTTAAGGACATTCTTTATTTTAATAAATGTTTAAGAATTTCAATGTCTGTTGATTCTGTTATCACTGAACGAGAAATAACTTGTCGAATAAAAGACCTTAATACGGGCAAATGTGCCGGTCCAGACAATTTCTAAAAGAGCATTTTAAACATGAAACAACACAGTTAATGCTATATTTATTCAATATTTTAAATGTTTTTAATACTGTTATTTTTTATCATTGATTTATTTTTCTGAGTCCTGGTCAGAGGAATATACCATACCGCTGTATAGGGCGGGTACTATAAAGAATCATGAAAATTATACGGGAATCACATTGTTAACCATATTTGGTAAACTATTCACACGTATTTTAAACGACAGATTTTAACTCATGGGCCAAATATTGCAATCTTTATGTTGAATCACAAACAGGTTATCAGTGTGGAAAGACTCATGTGTTATCCTACGTCGTAAAATATCGTGTCTGTCAATATTTCTTCCGCTGTTTGACATTACACTGTACTTGATTGAAATGCGCTTTCAAATGTATCAATGCTATTGTCACGTTTATATGTTTGATACTTGTAACATTGTTATATTCACACGGATCTTTTGGCTTAATGAAGTTGACGATAAATAAATATGACATGTATAATACTCAAATGAGCTCCACGGTGATAAAACATAAGAAAACGTTATTAATACAAAAACGAAAAGATGCGATTTAAAATAACAGAGCATATATATTTTGCATGTAACGATCATCACCATGACAACGTCGTTGTGTTGACTGGGAGATACGTTAGTGAACCAATGACTGATTGGTTGTAACTTGTATGTGACATGAACTGTATGTGGGCGGAAACACATTTCCTCATAAAATGTAATTCGTACAAACACCTTTGATATTACTCTTACTGATATCATCTTTATTTCAATGACATCTGATGAAAAAATGACATTACTTTCATCAAAATATCACAGAAAAGAGGCTAAATATAGTTAAAATGTTTTCAATTAGAGACGACAATTTATGTTTAACGTTACTTATTTGCTATTTAAGACGCAAATGTTCAGAGTAAACCTCAGCACATTACTATACAATTGAATTAGAACCACTTTATCGTCATTAAAATAACTAAACTCGAAAATATTCTAACTAACATATTTTGTCGAATACTTAGTGTAAAAAATGTTACATTTCTCTGTATAAGAGTTGATGGTTTATTTTCATACAGATTTAAAGTGAAACAACCTTTGGAGTTATGTTTCTTTGATAGAAAGTGCAAGTACATAAATATCATTAAAAAAGTTTTTTGGGGGGTTTCCTGAGAAGTACGTTTTTGGTACAAGCTTGAAGATTAAACTCCACACCGTCGGTACATATACTGTCAAACCTGTGAACAAAGGCTACCCTCAGAGAAGACAAAATGTGACCTTCATTGACAGATGGTCTTTCTTGAAAGGTCAGTTTGTTCCAAATAATCAGTGACGGTGTTTCAAAGAATGGTATTTATGTACAGGGTGGTCTTAAATCGGGGATGGAAGGAAACACAGGTTTGACTGTACATGCATCCATGTTTTAATCGACAAAGAACATATTGTAGGAAAGATCATTTGCAAAGTGTAATTAATTCCTATTGATTTGAGTTAATATTCTACGAAGAAAAAATTCAGTCACGTGATTCAAAATCCGTTAACAACACGTCGTCACTAATTGTTTCTGGAGACATACATTAAAAAACCGACGACCAAGTAAACGACGCAAATTTTATTTTGTCAGAATTTCACCAGAACATGAAATCAGAAATTAGTAGCACATTCTACATTAACAACATTTACACTTTATTACAGGTTTTCTTTCAAGTATTCAATAAGATCGTTCATAGCTCTTATACCAACTTGGAATGGCATCGGACCAGCAAAGAAGAATATCATACCATGGAAGCCATCTTCATAATGTGCTAATTTTACTTTGACACCGGCTTCTTTACATCTCTGATAATAAATGAGCCCGTCATCCCTTAGTACGTCATATCCGGCCGTCAGAACGTAAGTTTGAGGGAGACTTTTGAAATCTTCAGGATCAGCCATTAATGGGGCAAAGTAGGGGTCTAAAATAGTTTTCTCGACACTTTTACAAAGTTCATCATTTCCAGAGTCTGAAGGTTTCTCCATGTTGCGAAGTTTTCCTGATCTGATATATTCCTTCATGTACCATCGTGGTGACACATAGTCCGCGTATTTTGACTTCTTTAAGGCTGGTGATGTATGCTGGTTGGCTAATATGAGATCCATGTGATCATAACTTATGTTGCCATAGTTTAACCAGTATGATAACATTGATACATCACAAAGCATGCCTGGTATAAAGTCCTTGTTTTCTATGTACGATGGAGTTTGAAGATCAAATAATTGAAGACAAGGGTAAATAGGTATCTGAATTTTGATTTTTTTCTTTAGGCGTAATGAAACGGCGGCGGTTAAATGGCCACCGGCGCTGTCTCCAGATATAGCAACCCGTGTTGAATCTATATTTAGTTTTGACCCATTTTTCAGCACCCATTCAGTGGCCTTCAAGCAGTCATTGAATGGTATCGGATGTGAATATTCTGGTGACTGTCGGTAACTAAAATAATCAAACATTCAGTCAATTACTAATTACCAGCAAATATATGAGTATGTTTGTGATTTTGATGAATGGGTAAACAGTGAGAGGTTTCAAAAATATAATATTATAATTGTTAAAATAAGAAAAAAAGATTTAGTGGTTGGTAGTGTCACTTCAAACACTGTATCGAGGTCTTTAAAATTTGATGGACCAAAGGTGTTCGAACTCGTGTCACCATAGCAACTGTCAGTCAGGGGGAGATAAAAACTTACTCCACAGAGATCACCACCATTCCTACCTTCTTCGCCAACTCTCTAGTCGCCGGATCATAAACATCTGGAATCAGTCAACATGAAGCTTTTGGCTTACATTTTTTTTATCTTTAGGAATTTAACTGTCGTATAATCATGTTAGAAATAAGAACACAAGTAAGGTCGCGGTCGTGGTCCAGTGGTTAGTGCGCTGGACTTGTAGCCAGGGGTTCAAATCCCGGTCGTGCCCGGTCATACTCTTCCATGAAAATTTGCCAAAAATGTCGATTTTCCTCCATATGTGGAGAAGTTGCCGACTCCTTGTAGAACAGTAAATTTGCACTGGTTAGTATACAGTCCAGCAAAGCTGTTTAGGTGAACCGGTCGCCGTATATAACTGAAAAATTGTTGAAAAACGGCGCTAAACCCCAGTGACAGTAAGTCACATAAAACAAACAACGAACACAAGTTCACCACTCCACAGTTAATTTGAAATTTGATAGAAATAAGGTATGATTTAATCAGGAATTTTACAGAAAGTTTGCAGTATAGGTAAACATAAAGGTTTGGTCAGCTTTGAATGGATTGATTCAAGTTATTGCGTCATTTTAGAACAGTAAACAGTAATGACAGGTAAATAAATGAGTAATAACAGAACTAGTGTTGATGCTTTTTCAATCATTAGCAACAACGTATTTAGAAATTGTTCAGATTCTAAAGTTCAGATAACAATATTTACCCACTGACAACCAGGACCATCCACCACCATGGTAATATATCAGTGCAGGTCTTTTGGAACTTGTAATCTTCTTCGGGTCATACACCCGTACTCTAACACCATCAAATACCGTATCATATATCTGTTAACAAGTTTCATATATCTGTTCATAAATTATCATATATCTATACAGTAAGCAAAGTATTCATAAATTATCATATATCTATACAGTATGTAAATTTTTCAAAAATTATCATATATCTGTACAGTATGTAAAGTATTCATAAATTATCATATACATGTACAGTATGTAAAGTATTCATAAATTATCATATATATATATACAGTTTGTAAAATTTTCATAAATTATCATATATCTGTACGGGTCGTAAACTTTTCATAAATTATCATACAACTGTACAGTATGTAAACTATTCATAAAATAACAAAACCAAATCACCAGTTTAACCAGCGTGCGTGCCATGAACGTTAAGAGTCAGTAATAAGCTCAAAGTTCACAGACGATAAGTCAAACATGTCGTTCCTAATTGTATCATCCAAAATGTTATTAATACTTCCTTTTAAGAAGAAGTACATTACAATTCATTGTGTATTTTATGACATAAACAATATATACATTCACTTGTACAAAAGACAGACAAAACACTCTGGTAAGCGTTAAAACACTTTAAGTGTAGTATTAATTTGGTTTCCTATTCATTCTAGCAACAAACAAATATTTCATAGATCTGTATCCGGACATGGGAGAGCAGTATTTAACAATTTATATAACTTTAGTGAAACAAAAGTGTAAAGTTCTACATGTAGACATTTTAAATCATTCTGTTACCTTCAGCTCGGGATCTTCACCTTTACCAAAAGGACTTCCGGTTATCAATGTTTTAAGTACCACATTAACTAATGCTCTGGTGGGTCTACAACAACCTCCTGTGATCCCAAAATTGTGTAATGATAAAATCTGTAAACATCGAGAGTGGCCACAGTAACGTATGTTAAATGTACCAGTAACGTATGTTAAATGTACTAGTAACGTATGTTAAATGTACTAGTAACATATGTTAAATGTACCAGTAACGTATGTTAAATGTACCAGTAACATATGTTAAATGTACCAGTAATATATGTTAAATGTACCAGTATCGTATGTTAAATGTACATCATAATTATCTTAGTGGCGATAACACAACCATTTCACAAAAAGCTCAACTTATTTCACAACATCAAGTGTTTTCTTACTTTGCATTCAGTGTCAACTTGATATGATACACGTGACTAATAAATGTGCTGCACTTGGCATGTCGAAATCGAAATCAGGACAAAGTGATTTCTCATTAACGCAAAGACAATAAGTTATTTTTCAGGACACATACTTAGCGAAACAATATCGTAAGTTAGTTGGCTGTGTCCTTGATAGAAAAGCTAACTACCGAGGAAGTAAATACAACGGGCATTCAATGAAACAATGCATATTGTTGTATGGTAATACCAACGCTTACTAATTATTGACCTATTTTACGAGGCAATCATTGAAACAGTGGAAATCCTCTAGACCGGTTCCACTATAAACCGGTTTCCCCTCTAAATCGGCCAAATGTTCTGGCCCCGACTTTGTTACTATTCAAAATTCAAAAATACCCTCTAAACTGGCATCCTTTGTAAGCCGGCAAAATAACCTGGTCCCGGACTCGGGCGGTTTAGGGGGGGGGTCCACTGTACACTGATATGATGAAAGATAAAGTCAGTATATTATTATCTCAATAATTATTTGTACTGTTCTGCGTCATTCAGGTTAATATTTATTTGGGATTCGCGAATATTCTCTTGTAAGTCATCAATATGAAGTTCGATATACGATGACCATCAATACAAACAGCTCATTTGATATACGCTAGCTATCACTATACACCATACATTTGACACATGATGGCCCTAACTACTAGTATACGCCATACATTCGACACATGATGGCCCTAACTATACGCCATACATTCTGATCATACTTACAAATTTTCCGTTAGTTCTTAACGCCGTGTCTAAGATTCGAGCTCCCCAGACTTCCTTCACACCTTCAGGAATCTCTGTGTGCATGTATTGAAACAACATAAACAACACAACAGCGGTCAGTGATATGGTTAGTAACGTGGGCAGTATCCCTGACCACATCAGCGCCCCCTGAAAGATAAGTACAAAACTTTTCATTCTGTATCAGCAAGATGTAATGATAAATATCTGATCGTAAGTTGGCTCCTCTGGCCATGCCTTAAGAACAACGGTTTGATGTGATCCGATATAAATACGTTGGGTTTTATTTTTTTTTTCAGATAATATATGCAGCAGACGGCAAAGTTTTATACATTTGTACAATGATGAAGAATAAATTTGTAAAATTAGAAAAATACTACCTACAGTCACGTTTTGAGTTTGCTAAATAAAAACTGAATCGAAGTGCTGACAACAGTTTCTGACATTTAGTCAATAATCAAAAAAAGAAAGAAAAGAAAAGAATACTTTTCCTTAAGGGAAGTTCATATATAGCATTGTTATGTCTGAATGGTCCGGTGTAACGATTGTTTTTATGTGACTTATTGTCACTGGGATTTAACGCCGTTATTCAACAATTTTTTTTCAGTTATATACGGCGACCGGTTCACCCTAACCAGTTTTCCTGGATTATGCACTAACCAATGCTATCTTACCCTTCCACAAGGAGCCGGCAACTTCTCCACATATGGAGGAAAATCGACATTTTTGTCAATTTTTCATAGAAGGGTATAACCCGCCGCAACCGGGATTCGAACCCGGATCTCCGGGTTATAAGTCCAGTGCACTAACCACTGGACCACGGCCGCGGCTCCGGTGTAACGAATCAACACAAAGATATTCTGACACATACCTTAGGTAGATGAAAAGTTGAGAAAACTCAGTTTACACATAATAATAACTTTTAAATCATACAAATATTTTATCATCTCGCTCTGTACATTTGACTGACGATCAAATCACATGTGCATTTGAATGAACATTTAATAAAACATACACGGAAAACTGGAATTTCTGAAACATAAGAAAATTAAACTTACAAGATACACGAAACATGCTGAGGAAACTTTCCAATTCTGAGTTGTTTTATAAAAAAGTAATGTTATCACCGGTAATGAATACAATAAATACATCGTTGCCGTCTTCAGCCGACTGTCCGTGTTGAAGTGAAGACGAAACAAGTTTGCAGACAGAGTCTTGGCGGAGTTGTACGTAGCTCTTGATAGAGAACTAGCTCCAAATGGTCCGTGGGAAGAATTCTGTGACCACGCCAGATGTTAGGTAACTCACTGATATCACGTGATCAATATAAAGCCTTAGTTACATCATAAGGTGACATCATACGGTAATCTTTTGATATCAGAGTTTGTCTGTTACATCAGGTAACCTAGATACGAATCATAAGAACATGTTCCTACACATCGCGCCGAAAATATTTTCATTTTCTTACATGTAGTTCTTTTCTAATATTTTGATTTTTATTTTTATCAGGAGAATTCAATTAGCTAATATTTAAGATGAAAGCACAAACAACCATTGAATACAACAGAAATAGTCACGTGGTACAGATGTAAAATGCAGCCTGTATCTACACGGACACGATGAAATCATTGAATAGATTTCTGTAAGTAAAAGGTTACACTATTCATTTACAAAATACATATACTTCTCCAAAATCTACAAACCTTGTTTTACTATATACTATGTCGTTATAATTAAATACAACTAAGGGCAATTCTGAATACATATTATTTTACTTGTAAATGAACTCATTTGTGTACATTTTACAATATTCATTACTCAAATGTCCCACTAAAATTAAGCATTCACGGAGGAACAAATTATTGAATTTATGCTAATTTATTTTAGCTCGATTGTGAAACAAGCATTTTTTTTCTTATATTAATCACGCTCGAGTTCGCTTCCTGGATACTACACCAGTACTGTGTCAGAAAAATGGGATTGTAAAGTTCATGAACGAAACCCGTGGAAGCCAGGATTCGAACTCTGGACCTTCGGAACAGAGGTCGGATGCTCTACCTCTAGACCAAGATGCTTCCCGAGCAAAATAATTAGTGCTAGAATATGTGTCATGTGATTACCTTACAGTCCGAACTGTAATACCGAAATATGGACCCTTCATCACGTGTACTACAGGACGTCGTGCTGGTTCTGTGAGTTATCTGTAAGCGAGGCTCTCGTATGAATATAAAAATACATGAAACAGTATGCATCTAATATGAGTCGTTTTGGTGTACATCGATAGACATTGTATGTAGTAATTGAGATTATGTTAAATCTATGAGGGATGTTGTATACTGTATAGGAAATGGGGGAATACTATCACCGAATTAGTTTTAAACACAGAACTGAGTCAATGGTAAAATTCGTCACATTCCGCGTTCTGTATACAATAAAACACATAGAGTAGTTGGTAAAAGCGTGTACCTAAAACATCTGTATTCACTCATGTCCAGCATATATTCAGAACTGTTAAATGCCATTGTAACATATAGTGTTACTGCGTATTAAGTAATCCGGGTCACGTGACTCTCGTGTTTAAAGAAGATCAAAACTTCCCTGTACGAGTGATCGTCTGAAATGTATTAGTACTTCATACGGTCTACATATAAGTAGATTGTTCATGCTAGACTCGTGCGGGGAGATTTATAAACAAGGATAAAACGGGCGTGACTCAGACAAATAGTTACAACATAGATTAGGATTACAACAAGTTGGAAGCGTGCTACAAAGTCTACAGATATGTATGCGAAATTATGTGAATCTTTTCTTGTATTCAGTGTGGTTATGATAAATGTTGGTAAGTTGAAAGATATTTACTTCTATTATACAAAGTGTCTTAAAACAATTTAACGTTACGTAATATTATAGTATATAAAATGAAAACTTGGAATTTTTCACTAAAACTTGTATGCTTACTGACTCTGAGATTTTAACGGATTAGTTCTTAATTTCGCGCATGCTTGTGAGGAGTTCAGGCAGGTGAGAACATCAGAACAGATTAAGTTATAGTTTAAGTCATTGTCGTTGATAATGGTGAACCTGTCGCTGCTTTGATATTTTTCTTAACATTATTGAAAAGTGATTGATTAATAGATAAAATATGGGACGGAACTTTCCAGTTTTAACAGTGGAGGAAGACCCACCTGGATGGAACCACCGACCATCCGTAAGCTAGTTGGCCAGCTTTCTCACATGTGAAATTTCGTCCCGGGTGGGATTCGAACTCACAGCGACGAGGGTTTAGTGATTACGAGCCAGAGACCAAAACCACTCTACCACAGAGGCCCCTAATAAGCCAAAGTCAAATGATTTTATAAACCATGGCAACGTGTCTGTTATTTCAATTCTAACCACAAAATAATTTGTATTCTGTCTTTTTCATCCGACATCAAGAACTACATTTGAGTCGGCTCATGGAATCTTTATCAGATGTGTAGACAGGAACAGCTGGCTATGTTTTATTGTAGAATAATGTATACATGAGTGATTTGTGTTAACTTTGACAATGTTGTATGTCATACTAGAACATGGTATTTGAACATTTGGCAAATGCTGTGTGTGCGTCTGTTTTGCTTTTAATTTACACCAAGATGAGAATAAACACGGCATGAAGACATGCAACATTATATATATCATTTTCTGAAAACCAAAAACTGTTAGGAACAGAACAGAACAGAATATTTATTATTTTACATAATCTTAAAGCTTCTGGTCGTTATATATACATCATATCAACATACAATTCTCTAAAAACACATTCACGCTACAAATGGCAAAATACATATTTAAGAGAGCAAATCAGAATATAGCAGAGACTAAACGGACCATGACAAATTATATGTATATCAAACAGAGTTCACATTAATGATGAAGAAAGCTGGTATGGGGGGGGCAAAGAATTAATGCTAATAAAGTAATACAAAAACATTACATAAAGTTCATGCTAACCGTGAGTGAAGTGAAATATAGGTCTATACTAAATACGGTAAACTAACAGTAAAATAACGTCTAAAACCGGACTTGTTTTTTAAGACCCATTTATTCTCTCCTATTATTAATAGGTCTCTGAAAACTTGAATTTTCCGAAAACCGGACTATTGGCCCAGTCCGGTAAGGGTCCGGTTTTCAGGGGGTTTACTGTACATTGATTGACACTGTTTGATACTAACATATCGAATATGACTAACCATGACTAAATATGAAATATAGGCCTATACTAAATATGGTATAACCCCCTAAAACTCCCTGAAAACCGAAATTTTCTGAAATCGGATGGTTTCCCATTTCCCATGGTTTTCCCATTTATTCTCTTCTACAATCAATAGTTCTCTGAAAACAGGTTCCCGTTGACTCTAGCTGAACTGCAACATGGATCGGGGACCAGTTAATCTGAAAACTGGAATTCTCCGAAAACCGGACTTTTAGCTACGTCCGGGAGGGGTCCGGTTTTCAGGGGTTTTAATGTATATTAAATAAGTCTGTTTGATACTAACATATCGAATATGTGATTCTTGATGACAAATTATCACTGACGTATTTTGCTAAATTAAAAAGATAATATTTATTTTCGTTACTAAGCAACTCTATTACTTTATACATGGAAGGCCTAACAAAATAATAACGTTTTACAAACATTTTACTCAACGTTTTAAAATTGACACATATACAGATGAAATGATATTCGTCTTCTACGTCCGAAGTATCACATTTAGAACAAACTCTCATATTACGAGGAATAAAAGTTCTCAACTTTCTCCCTGTCTGGATCATTTAATGGATGAACAAATAATCTTAGTTTGCAAAATAAAACCGTAACTTACGTAGTAAAATGTTGAGCTAACAGAGCACAAGTTTAAAATGTTAATAACTGTTTAAAACAGAAATACTTTATACAATATACATTATACAAGTCTACTATACGTTAATTAAAAATGGGAAATATTTTACAATCAACAATTTAATTACAGTAAAACCTTGTTATCTCGAGGAGTCATCGGAACAGACTAAATTCTCGAGATAAACGTGGTGTTCGTAATAACGAAATTTTACTTTATCATCAAAATCATAGGAAACGCTTAGGATAATCATTTAATAGTTTTTTACCCTTTAGTTCAATCCTCAAGACTTTAATTGTACTTGGTTTACATGATAATGTTAGTTTTTATTTGATAGTTTTTATCTTACACCAGTATTTGACGGTTCTTACATAATGTTGTACATAAATGGGAAATCTACATTACTCACCATATAAAGCCATCGAGCAAACATCATTTTAGTAGTTCTTTTCCAAATTGTACATGAACCCTCTCGATTTTAGGGCACGTTTCTGAAAACGCCACTTGTTAAAATATGAAAACGAGCAACTTAACCATTGGTCATTGTTCGTATGGAAAATAATTGAAATTTAATGAGGATTTCATTGTTTCAGAATACAATAGTATGGTGTCAACTATACTTGATTTATCCTTAATCATTTACGGTATTGTTGTAATTCCACAATAAGTTTATGACGTTATATTCACTGGTCATCAATTGTGAAGTATAAAGTCAATTCAAATAAAATATTTCAGTAACTAGAGAACTATTGACAACGTTCATACTTGACATCTTGACCTGGTTATGTTTAAGTTAACTGTCATCACAAATGTTTCATTTGTTTAACTACTTGTACGATAGATCCAGCAAGTTAAAAACGTGCCGTTAATTCGAGGTATAACCCATTTGATAGTTTAACTTCAAATTAGTAAAATAACTTTAATTCACTGATAATGATGTTAAAATTAATGAAAAAATAATTTGGAAATAAATGATTTGCTGTACGTAATATTCTCAAGTGTATGAGTGGGTGAACGAAAACCTTAGGGCGAATTTATTACTGAACCCTTGAACGACAGAAAAATGACTCACGAATAACTTACACCTCATTCATAATTTTATCTTTCATCGTGTTAGTACTTATGTTAGTTGATAGATTTCCGGCTAATCTCGCGATCTTTGTTCAAAGACTATGAGACGTCTTCACGGTATTCACCATTCCATAATGTCCAGGAAATTAGCTAGCTAGAGCTCGTACATACTTACCCGCACCTACGAACAAATGTCATTAAAAGATTTTGGAAACAAAGATTAATGCATTTATGTAGAAAAATGAACACACTACATTTAACGAAAATACTCAATTCTATCAAAACTTTCACTGTTATATGAGCTAATCCCACAGACATAAAACAAAATGAGGCCTTACTGTTAAAAATAAGAAACTTATATAAAAACATATACACTGATGTACGTATTTTGTGTACTGTAAACGTCATGATTATAATATTTACGAGACACGGGGAGATTATTTTGAGAAATTCTCATTAAAGCGTTACGTTAATGACGTTGGAAAATGACGAATGATGATATGGCGAAATATGAACATAGCGAAGTAAATGTTCGGGGTCTCTGGAATTCATTATAACCGCATTCTACCTGGTAAATAAAGCTCTTTTATACATACGTTTTCCTAGACTTGTATTACAAAGATAAGTCAGGTCTAACATCTGAACAATACATCAAATATTATTTTAGTAACTTCAAAACAATATTTAAACAGTTTCGACGGTCAGACAGTAAAGAAAATGTCTTAGAGTATGTTAGGCGTTCATGACGAGAAGTATATATATAATATAACAAAAAAAAATTGTAAATTGTATGATTATACGAAACGTTCAACAGTGAAATTCATCATTTGAAAATCTCTATACACTGATAGAGCTGTCACAACTGTCAAGATAAATAATATGTGTACGTTACAATGTGTTCAAAGTTCACGTAATTAACAATTTTCGTGGTTAAACATTGACTGTTTGTGATAATAATAAAAGCACTTATTAAGGTCTAAATGAGACGTTCTTAAATTCAGGAAAAAGTCATTGATTCAACTTGTGAACATCATGATGTCCAAATTACAACTGAAAGTACTTGATGTATAAATTCCTGTCACCATTCAAGTGACTCGATCAATTACTTCATGACGTTTGACTATTTTTGAATGTAATAATTCACATTGCATGCAAAAAATGATAGTTTTATTGCGCATAATCAACAAATCAGTGCAATTATAAAATATACTTGTGAACCAAGATAACACTTTACATAGTAACTCTTAATCCGAATATATAATAAACAAAACTGCATACCATTTTCTGTAAATAATATACGTGTACGCGAGACGTACAAATCATTTATACACGTATTTTCAGGCCTGGCTGACAAGATTATATTGGCACGTGATGGTGACGTCATTACTCCGCGTATGAATATTCAAAGAAAGAAGTACCAGAAGAATGAAGACCAGTCCTGGTACCTTAACGCTACTAGTGGTCACTGGGCGCTTGTCTTTCATTATATGTCCATTGAAAGTGAACCAGTCTGTCGTCATGACTACATTGAAATAAAAGAACAAACAGGAAGGTACATAGTTTAGTATTAAACTGTGTTGATGTTTCGTGATTTGTTTGTTTCTATGTGACATATTGTCACTGGTTTTTTAACGTTTTCAACAATTTTTCAGTTATACACGACGGCCGGTCCACCTAACCAGTTTTCCTGAACTGTATACTAACCAATACTAACTTACCTTCCACATGGAGCCGGTAACTTCTCCACATATTGAAGAAAATCGATTTTTTGCCAAATTTCCATAGAAATTTAGCATAAAAACTGTCCTGATTGTTCGTTTACATCTTTCCTTGTCACAAGCATGTTTAATTGAGGCATATGGAACTGACATTTTGCAGGCAGCGAATGTCAAACACAAAGACGCAATTTCATAATAGGCCTATGTTCAACACGTTCTTATTATATTCTAGTATTTTAATATTACATTTCTGTAAAATGATAAATGAAGAAATTATATACAATGGAACCCCTCCAGATGCCAGTTAAGGGGGAGTTATGGAATATATAGCAACGAAGTCGGGACCATTTGGCCGATTTAGTGGGGAAACTGGTTTATAGAGTAACCGGTTTAGAAGCTTTCCCATGTACTGTGTAATTTGAGACACCCTTGCTTTATTTATTACACATTCTTTTACTTTGTATTCTAGAATTGTTTAATAAAAAGTGGCTTTTATCAAACTTTACCAAAAAATGAAAGCGTGTTTTGGCATTACATTGTTCAGGACGATAACATTATGATTCACCAGTCAAGTTTGTTAAAGTATAAATAGTTCCGAGTCGGTAACAAGTCAGAGCAGTTTATTAGATGTTTTATGAATAAAATAACCGTGAAATCGTCGCTAAAACGTTGATTTCGTCTGTGGCAGTTGTATAATTATTATTTATAATGTTAATACGTATAGTGGAGTCAGTGTCTGACATTCGCCACATGGAGGCTTTTACAATATCAGTATTCACCGTTGCATTTAGAGCCTATCTACTAAGTGTCTGCTTCCATCCACTGTGTGTAAGCGAATAAGTTTGAATCATTTTGACATAATTGCGGCTGCGAGTTAATTGCAAAATAGCGAAAGATGATTATAGTTAAATGTTATAATGCTGGAATAATGTGAGATAATTGTTCACTCCCAGAATTCTGGTATGATTGTTCACGCGTGATGTAATTAAATAGTTTATTCAATGCTAATTAGTTACAGTAAATTCGGTCGCATGAAAAATATCCTCAAAGTGCTTCATTTTCATACGAACTAAGTATAAAAAAAGTCTTCAAACTTCATTATTACAGTTCTAACGTGAGAAAACCGCCAACAAGATATTGTGGTGAGGTGTTACCAAAACCGTACATATCCGATGCATCCCGATTATTCGTTCGCTTTGTTTCGGACAAGATTTGGGAAGGGGAAGGTTTCAACATGACAGTTGTACACGGAAGTGAAAAGGGTATTTATTGTTCTCATAAAGTTCGTCTAAAAACGTTATCATTCGAAACGTTACTCAAATATGTACTTGAGATTCAATCGGTCGTTTAATTATTTAAGTTCACAACACTTAAACAGAAAATAAACATTATATTTGTCTCCATGTAATCGCATTGCCAGAAATGCTGATTTTGGACAGATCATCATGACGGCTTTAGTCCTAATTTCAGTTGCTTCTGTACGTCTGTTTTATCCAAAATATAGCGTTATGTTAACGTTCTGTTATAATTAACTATTGAGTATACAATAAAATAAATACATCCATACTCGGATTTATACATTTATTGTAGAAGTATTTAAAAAATAATCATTTTATATTGTAGAGTTACTGAAATCTAAGGTTCATCACTTAACGCAAAAGTATACAGCGACCATAGGTACGGTGAGCACGTTTAAAACATTTATTTAGAAAATATCAGTAATTTAAAAATCAGATTCTTTGTAGCTGTTTTCACTGATACAATCTTTTTTACATTTTTCTCTGGTGTCTAACGTCGCAACAACAGTCAAGTCATTTGATAACTTGTCCAACGGCGGGGGAAGAGCAAAGACGTACACCTGGGTAGAACCACTGACCTTCCGTAAGCTATATTTTTGTTTATAAGGTACGCTCCTAGTTTCAACATAACTCTATTTTCTGGGAATATGGACTACATTATCGAGTATATGTAATCTCAACAGAACTTGATACATTAATGTTTATTGTCTACTAATCGTTACATTTCAGCATTGCAGGCTGAGGATACTATGGAAATAGATTTTGGTAGAGGCACCATGTTTTACATTTTGATTGGGTCCTCGACTGCTGCGCTTGTTATATTTGTAATTCTCCTGACTTACTTCGGTATCGCAATGCGGAAAGAAGCATTGACGCATGAAACGCGGGTACCAAAGTTGCATTACATTTCCGGTTCTTCAGCATGCCCGGTTACAATGAAGAATGATGGAACATTTGCTCGGTTAAAAACGGGAACTAATGTACAGAGTGTTCAGGAACTATGTAGTTCAGGAAAGAAACGTTATTCAAAGGATAAGAAAACCTCAGATATGAATACCTGCGATTCAACAAAACAAAAATACGTCACAAGTGAAAGCAGAGTCCAACATAACAATTTGTATGTCCAAAACAGAAAATAAATACATTTTACGTGAAAACAAAACAAAAATGTTTGATTTGCCTTCATGCAGCCTACATACATGTACATTTTGACAGTCCGTGATTCATGCAGAATCAACGACTGACATGAGCTACAAATGTAAATTACTACAGTGGAAGTATGTGTTGACAAACCCATTTCTTGATTGAAAATGTCCATTTATATCTAATGAATAATATCAAATCATTGTTAAACCTTTCTTTATGTTATAATTATAATTGTCGTACCCCCCAAGTTCTAATGTACTGCACTACTTGACAAGTAGAGAAAATGTCGAACTACATGTATAGTATGTGAGGATATATTGATTGTGTATATTGGTACATTGATAGTTTAACGACGTTATTATTTTCATCCAGAGGACAGTCGTCATGCACCACCTGAAGTTTGTATGATGTTTGACTGAACAAACTTCATATGAAAGATTAAAATGAATGGAATTTAGATAAAATTCGATGAACAGAGAGTCAATTTAACCTACTGATTGTTATTTGCTGTATAATTTTAAGAACTGGGATTTTTTATGAAGACAGCATTAATTTAGAATGAAACAACTGTACTCATACTAGAATTACACAGCATGTCAGTTATCTTATTTGCATGTCAGTTATCTTATTTGCATGTCAGTTATCTCAAATCAGAAGTTTCTTTAATGACTGCATCAGTTATAACATCATTCTGTGTACATAAAGTAAATCTGAATATGTGTGCGTATTGATAAACCAATGTGAATACATGTATGTGTATTGATAAACCAATGTGAATACATGTATGTGTATTGATGAACCAATGTGAATACATATATGTGTATTGATAAACCAATGTGAATACATGTATATGTATTGATTAACTAATGTGGGTACATATATGTGTATTGATAAACCAATATGAGTATGCATATATATGTGTGTATTGATAATCCAATGTGAGTACAGATATGTTATTGATAAACCAATGTGAGTACATGTATTCGTATTGATAAACCAATGTGAGTATTCTGTATGTGCAGATAAAGTAATGTGATTGAAGCCGTGTGGAGCATGGTGCTAAGCAAATATCGATAGCCTTATAAATATATGTAAATATTGTATACTGTGTCCACATTAACTCGTGCATGTGTGTGTCTTGTCTATCTTCCCATTGAGACAATTACTGTACTTCGTTTCTTTTTTGTAATTTTCTTAATTTTCTAAAATTAATTTTTGACACTGGCATGAATGATTAAATAATAAAACAACAAAGTTTTGTTTTGTAGTCTAACAGTGCCAAACAATGGTTGTTATCTTCAGTTTAAATGTTAAAATTTGACGATGGGGATATCGGTCCTTGGTGTAGTAAACCTTCATCAGTTCATCAGATCATTGACATAATAAATCCATTGATCACACAAACAGATATTACTCATAAAGCTAACTCTAAAAACGTACTGAGAGAAAGAGCGCCATTAACGACCTCTCGATAGGTCACGTGGCGCTTAATTGGCGTCATAATGTTTATGTTATTCACGGCGTTAAAATTTGCGCCATTATCTGGGAAAATGAAGGGAAATGATTTTTTCAAGAATAATTGGGAGAAAAAACAATGTAAAGCAAATATTTATCTTAGTAATGTTATTCTCTACACCATATGAAGGGTTTAAAACATGGGATGTTAATTCTAATCATTTCTTTAATTTTGCGCGAGAAAAGGAAACCAGCTCAGATAAGGAGACTAGAAATATAGCTGAAACCATCTCAGATAGGGAGACCGGAAATATAGCTGAAACCAGCTCAGATAGGGAGACCGGAAATATAGCTGAAACCATCTCAGACAGGGAGACCGGAAATATAGCTGAAACCAGCTCAGATAGGGAGACCGGAAATATAGCTGAAACCAGCTCAGATAGGGAGACCGGAAATATACCTGGAGATCAATATTCGTCGGTGGAAGTTGGAGAATATAATACTGGAACAAATATATCAACTAAATACGTTAATAAAATATTTAATGAAGATCATAGATCTACAAGCAAATCGTCTGATAAAACCTATTCTACTGAGGCTAAAAGTCGAGCAGGCATTAATTTATCATCGTCAACACCAGATTTATCTCGTCATCAGGAAGCAAAGGTCCTCGAGAACACAGGACAAACAACACCAAACACAAACATAGATAATTCTCATCAACAGAAAACATTAGAGAATTTCGCCAGCAATTTTATACAAGTTAATGAATATTACGATGACGTGGTTGATAAACAACAAATCGAATCAGAAACAACAGACAAAATACCAGTAGAAGAATCGACTGCTGTGACAACCATTGACGTTACTGAGTCTCAGATGGTAATCACGCGTAAGTACAATCAAATATTTTTAGAAATTTAAAGAAACGACTCATATTAATTCTTATATATGTTTCTATTTTGATTTTGGGAAAGTAGTATTTAGGGGACGGCGGGCTATTTTGCATGTGCTTTTCCCTGTAAATCTTTTTCTGTTCTATATTTACAACATTTCACTCACATACTACACACAATATTGCACTCACATACTACACACAATATTGCACTCACATACTACACACAATATTGCACTTACATACAAGTTACGACTCGTGCAAACAGTATTTCCTCTGTAAATGATTAATTTAAAGACCCCTATGACATTCGTTTTCACTGTTTAGACAGTATACATACTGTACTTATAATTCATACATTATACAGAGCTTTTGCTTTTCAAATTAAAAACAATTAAAAACAATACATTTGCTAAGTAAAAGAGACGTATTCCCCTGTACTGTGTGTGGGTGCTTTATTATGCTCGGGTACCAAGATACAGTCATAATTATAATTATAGCAAATTTGATTGCAGATCCTCAATTATAACTATTTAAACAAGCTGTTATCAATCAAGCTGTTATCAATTCACGTGCCGAGCATGTATAATTACTCTCAAAGTAACACAAATGGAAATAAGTAGGCCGTTGTGCAAGTTCTGGTGGTAAGCAACTTGTCGTTATCAAAATCTAAACTTCAATTCTATTGTAACAAATAATCCGGAGAATAAAGAGTTCTCAAAAGCATTTAAAATTAACCGGTCCTCATTTCTTTAATAAGTCGTGCACTAACTAATTTTATTTGTTGTTTTGTGTTTATTCAGCACCTAATGGATTGGAGAGTGATATTGATGACCCGGATGATAACATCGTACATATTGTACCTTGTGCTGACAGAGAAGTGCCGTGTGTGTTTGAGAAAACTAAAACATTTACAACATCTACACCACCACCGTCATTTATAAAGAGATTCTTGCACCTTCTACACATTATATAAAACTTAAACACTCGTCGATTTTATTTTTTATGAATTGTACAGTAAATAAATTATACTTTCTTTCCTCGAGCAGAATATTTGATGTTGATTGGTTGAGTCGGGTCACGTGCTGACCTCATATTTCCCCGTATTAGGTCAGTAGCAATTCATATCCAGCCAGTAATCATAATTCAAAAAGAATGGCTGAGATGGCATAAAAGCTTGGTAAACTGATTTATGAATGGTGCTCGGTAAGATTAAATTAGTTACGAGACTTCTGTGCTGACCCGATATGGTATAACAGTCTGATGAAAAAAGATCATATCTTATCTGAATTACCGGGAATACTGTGTTAATTAACTAATAGAGTATAAGAGAGTCACATTGTATCATTAACTCGAAACTCACTATAAAGCAATTAAGAGTGGGAAAATTGAACCGAAATTGAGAGGTTTTAATCATATCAAAGATGTCATGTTTTATAGTAAAATAGTCCCTCAAACGACATCTACAATCAGACATGTCTAAGTCTGGTGAATAAACTATTGTACATGCATTAAAACCTCAACTCGTAATGATGGAAATCTTTATAGAAAACACTGGACCTGTTTAGCGCATTTTTTGAACACTGACGACAAAATGTGATGTTAATTACGTTTGACTAGAACATTTATTTTTTTACGAAGGTATGTTATTGGTTCATGTTCTCATATCGGAGAGTTAAGAGTGGTATTTACGGAACGCAGTCACCACATTACATCAAAGTAATAAATCCGCCTACATATAAGTTTATTAAAACTTAGTTCATCAAGTACTTATATATTAGACAAGCGTGCGTGGGCTGGTAAAATAGAATTCCCCGTAAGTACTAATAAGTGTTGAATAAATTTCTTCACACCACCGAAATAACTATTCCTCACTTAGTCTGCACATAATGCACAATGGTGTATCACACAAAAATGTAATCAAACATAAATATATTTTCTCTTAAGCAATTAATCTTTATGAAAGAAAATAACACTCGCACGAACAAAGTGTCCATAATAACCAGTTGTAATCACAAATATTTCAGCAATGTAAAATGTTTGTGCATTTTTACCACACGCAGATATGATCAAAGAGTAATCAGTTTATAGTTTATAACTTGGACGACAAAATTTCATTATTTAGCGTATGATTGGCCCGTAGTTTTTTCCGAAAAGTAACATTAAGAATCCGTAATTTCCACACAGTACAGCCTCTCCAAAACAACAAACTATGATGTCGACGCCTGTAGAATCTACAACTGGCTCCCACTGTACAATCATGTAAATCATGTTCATCTCTGGACTGCGCGGAGTGGCTTGTACCTGAAAATTGTGCACAGTAAAACAAACAGTGTCTATCAGTTAGTAATAGATCAAAATATCGTTATATAAATCATCATGACAGTACGTAGTACAGCTTCAATTATTTTCAGTATGCCGCTAATTTATTTTCAAATCTAAACAAAAGTATTTCCTATGAGGCTAAAGGTTAAATACAGATGCTTGAATGCAGGGAGGGGAACAGGGGTGCCATCCATGATTGTAAACTTGTGTGTTTTTCGTAATTTCGATAACTGATGGAAGCAAACTGTATCAACAAATTTGTTTCTGGAGCGATCATCTTGCTGAAACGCTGTGACGTCATAAAAAGAGCTCCAGCATTGGCTGTTTTTAGTTAACCTTAATAAACATTTTTATAGGCTCACTTAGAATTCTTCACTTACGTTTCAAAATTATAACGTGCATGTTTTACATGTATTTATTATTTATATATTTTCAGTACAGTTTCTTTGGTAACTCAGGGTAAACCTTGGATTAGCGCTCAGGACCACGTAATAATAGGTCGGGTTAAGGACTCTACATTACAGTGCTTTCATATGCATACATGGATACTTTCCTCGCTTTAAAGTCAGATTATAAAACAGTTTTAGATAACGACCTTATAATTGCATTTATAATGCAATATAAATAAATGTATTATACACTCAAACATGACATTTATCAGTTAGTATATGGTTAATCATGTCACGTAGTATCACATGTTAAAATGAATTACTAAACCAAGTAATATCACGTGAATTTGCCTCCTTCAAAATGTCTCTTTGGAATGTTTCATAAAAACATCACTTTTAGATAAAGGCCCCATGCACACACTATTTTGCAGTTTCTCAGGCAAAGCAAAAGAAACAAAAACAATCTCAAGTAATACATTTATATATTTAATAAAATTTGTTTACTTGTTGTTAAAGTATGAGTGTGAAGTGTGAAAAATGAAAAAAAAAATTACGTCTACAGGTCTGAAAAATAGCATACGACAACGACAGTTGAAATTATTATTCGTTGGTGGTTTATACTGTACCTTGCCAGAACTGTTTATTTTGTATTTTATATGAAGTGTTTTTCGTAAAACTTACGTTGTCATCAACAATAATGAGTAAATTATTTCGGAGTGTGAAACCATTGAGCAAGTGAGTGCTGTATTTATAGTCTGTCATTTGCGTCAGCTTGAAAATATTTGACCTTGATTCAGTGTATAAGTAAACGGATATCAAATATTCGGATACATTTATTTACATTTTGTGATCTTTAGATAATATGGCCAATATATTCTTTATGTTTTATTAGTTAGTATAAATAGGTTGTAAACATAATAAATGTTGCCCAACAGGAAGATTCGGTGATAAAATCACTGTTTGATTTAGTGTCTAGTCTTAAGACTGGTTGTGCATATTTTTCATTATTTTGATATCTATCTGATATTTTTTGCTGTTTAATTATTTAACTCCTTTAATTACATCTTAAGCATTCATATAAATGTTCTCTATTATGTATTTTAAATAACCAACTTATATTTGTTTATGAAAATGAATATTGCTCAAATTAACTATGAATAATGGTGTGCACTCTGATAATAATTCGCCAGAAAACTGTTCAGAAATGGCTCGTTTATTGAAAAATTATGTTAATAATTAAATTAATTATTGTTGTGTATTAGTGTAAAGAGGTTGTTACTCATTCTGAATATAAGACTAATCAACAGTTATATACTTATTTGACTCCACAGAACTAAATTGTTCACACATGACAACCATTTCACCATTGTGCACACATGACAACCATTTCATCATTGTGCACACATGACAACCATTTCACCATTGTGTACACATGACAACCATTTCACCATTGTGCACACATGACAACCATTTCATCATTGTGCACACATGATAACCATTTCATAATTGTGCACACACGACAACCATTTCATTGCTAAGCACATGTGACAACCATTTCATCGTTAAGCACACATGACAACCATTTCATCATTAAGCACACATGATAACCATTACACCATTGTGCACACATGACAACCATTTCACTAATGTGTACACTTGACAACAATTTATTGTGTTCAGGTGACCACCATTACACCAATGAAAATGAGAGAAACCTTTAATTTAGTAAGTGAAAACAAATTATAGATTTTTTATATCTGAAAATGTGGTCTGGCCAAAACCATTAATGATTCAATCAATAGTCGAAAGACAGCAATCAGAACATGTATTTGATAAGAATGCCTCTATTTTCAGGGCTCAACTAATCCACTCGTCCGCTCGTAATTGCGAGTAGAAAAAGGACAAGTTGAAGTTCTTAGTTGGTTGTCCTGTCCTGCAGTACAGGTAGCCTGAAAAGAGTTGTTGATCTCTGATGTAGTTTACAGTGATTAAATATGATTATTCATTTTACAGTCATTAAATATGATTATTCATTTTCAGATGGTCTTCTCAAGTGATTCAGAATCGATTTATTACCAGTGGGAACACATGTAAGTTTTGTTTATTAATAGTAATTTATTTGAAACTTAATTTATGTTGGATACTGCCTGAAAATGCACTGTACATGTACATTATAGATTTTATAAATGTCATTTGAGCTGTCAATAAGATATGACTGTTGTTATATTGCATGCCTTCTATATGTTACATTATCTGTGGGCTATTCTTATTTTAGCTCCCATAGACAAGATATTGATTGCAAACCGTGGAGAGATAGCATGCCGTGTTATCAAGACAGCCAGAAGTCTTGGAATAAAAACAGTTTGCGTATACAGTGATGCTGACAGAAATTCCCTTCATGTTGCCATGGTAACTTGCTTTAAAGTTGTGGTTATTCACTCACTGCATAAGTTACTTGCTGTCTAGTAGCTTTTTATCAAGCACTTGACCATTCTTGTACTTTAATACAAGATGGTGAAGTGAACTTTGATGTTTTTTTTCAAGAATCAATATTCACAAGCAGCATTTGTTTAAAATCTACCAAGTGAAATCTGTAAACAACAGAATGCCGTACTTTCATTCGTAGGCATTTAAGGGGACAAAAATGAGAAATCAAAAGGTAACCGAGCAGCACAAAATAATTAGATCTAAGTGTTAACAGACATTAAACCAATCAGTTACACAGCAAACTGACAAAGTCTAACTGTACCCGAGGATTTCCCTGATGCAGGTTTCTTGCGTCCCTGATGCGATATTCAGCTGAGGGACTCGCATTGTGGGTGACCACCGTGTCCTTGCGACCCCTTTCAGCTTGGAATTTCCCCTTGGCATTTTCTATGTGAGACCTCCCCAAAATCCCAAGGGACCCCTAAAATGTTGGAGATAGGAGTCCCGGGGACCCTCGGGTGAAAATTCTTAGGGAAAACCCTGTGTACCCTCCTGTGAACAATTAGTTTATCAATATTTCAGGCAGATGAAGCTTACCATATTGGCCCAGCTGCTGCTAGTCAGAGTTATTTATGTCAGGATAAAATAATTGATGTTGCTAAGCAATCTGGAGCGCAGGCAGTACATCCCGGCTATGGATTCTTGTCAGAAAACGTCGAGTTTGCAGAATTATGTAGTAAAGAAGGCATAATTTTCATTGGACCACCATCATCTGCTATCAGAGATATGGGAATCAAAAGGTGATTGTTCAAATTTTATATGTTTGTAGCATTAGTTCTATGTTCCTTCTGTATCGTCTCTTTGAAGATGTGGGTCTGCTGTAATAGAAATGCTTCATTTTTGTTTTAATATTCGAATAATCATTATGATTCAACATTTTGAAATACATGTAATCAGGTTTTCAGAAAGTTGCCGTACTGTCAGACATGTCAGGCAAATTTCGAGCAGGTCCAATAACTTTGACAAATACTGGACCAGATGTCCAGCACTCAGACACGATTTGCAACATTTATCATTTATAAATAATATATTCTGTCGGATAATTTTTCATTCGGTCAGACAGAAATTCTATCTTTGCCTGACTAAATGTCAGGCATGTATTCCAGCAGTTTTGAGAAGCCTGTGTAATTCATTTTGCATTCTAGTTTCGTATTATTCATCATAAATAATTCATATTTTCTTATGTTAATGAGGATTTCCTAAGATGTCATTGCGGTGTCTTGAAACTGTTCAGTGCCATGCTTTGATATTTAAATTTTATTTACTTATTTTTTATTTTATGCTTTTCAGTACATCTAAAGCTATTATGTCTGCTGCTGGTGTACCAGTCATTGAGGGTTACCATGGTGAGGACCAGTCAGATTCAAGACTGAAACAGGAAGCTGCAGCCATTGGTTATCCTGTTATGATTAAAGCTGTAAGAGGAGGTGGTGGAAAGGTAGGATATTACCATAGTACCATATTATTACCATAGTTACAGTATCTGACATATTGCAAAATAATGGCCTCTCAAACTCAATCAAAACAATCAGTCAAATAATGTATGGTTTCTATTTTTTAGCATCACATATTCAACATTGTTACAAATTATTGAATTGGACAAAACTGAACAAGGACAAACAGTTTTCTTTTGACATGTTTACCAGGGGTTTTCTTAAGGATTTTGCTTCAACTTGTCCAAGTGACTTTGAACATCTACTTGCCCCCCAGTAAAAACAGGTTGCCCTATTTTTTAACTTAATGTTCGCTGATATTTAATACAAAATACATATGTATGTGTAATATTAACCAATCAAAAACAGTTTGATATACAAACGATAAACACAGATATGAACCCAAAGAAAATGCTAGGCAAAGGAAAAGGAATGGAAAGACTTTTCACTGCCAAAATTCACTTGCTAGCAGGTTATCTTCTTTAAAAATCACTATCTTGCGGCGATTTTAACCCTACAAGGGCAAGCGGGCATCTGTTTAAGAAAAAAATGTTTACATATTGCCACTGGCTGTATAAAGAAGGTCATAAAACTTCATATATTTGTGAAAGGTATTAAGTGTCGATAATTTATGGGGAGTAGTTTCTTTACTGGTTCATTGTTTAAGGTTTTAACATGATCATATTTAAGGGTATGAGGATTGCTATGACAGAATCGGAGTTTGATGAACAACTTGAATCTGCAAGAAGAGAAGCGATGAAATCATTCGGTGATCAAGTTATGTTGATTGAAAAATTTGTGGAGATGCCTAGGTTTGTCATAATACTTTTTGTTTGGGATTCCATGTGTATTTGTTTTCACAGATTAAAAGTAACATTGTACCTCTAAACAACATCACGAGTCAAACAAAGTAGTGTCAGTTTTACCATATTTTATTGTTTTATCCTGCATTCTGATTTTAATGGTCAAAAATAATTTTACGTATCATTATATATCGCTCTGACCTATTACTGACTCGTTGAAAAGTTAGTGATGAACCTACTGTAGTTTGCCTTCAATGACTTTGCATTTTTTTTCTGTTGTTGTCCACTCTGTTTGTTTGTTTTTATGTGACTTATTGTCACTGGGGTTTAACGCCGTTTTTCAACTATTTTTCAGTTATATACAGTGACCAGTTCACCTAACCAGTTTTGCTCGACTGTATTCTAACCAGTATTAACTTACCCCTCCACAAGGAGCTGACAACTTCTTTACATATGGAGGAAAATCAGCATTTTTTTGTCAAATTTTCATAGAAGGGTATGACCTGCGTGACCGGAATTCGAAACCGGATCTCCGAGTTACAAGTCCAGTGCACTAACCACTGGACAAGGCCACTCTGGAACAATAATGTCAGTACATAATGTTGGTATTTGTTGTGTTTGGTATAGACATGTGGAGGTACAAGTGTTTGGAGATCAACATTCTAACTATGTGTATTTATTTGAGAGAGATTGTAGCGTACAGAGACGACATCAGAAGATTATCGAGGAGGCTCCTGCTGTGAGTACTTAGATATTTTATCTACTGATACATTAAAACAGGGTTTACTATAATTATGTGTGTCACTTGTGTTTTGAATGCATGTAAAAATGATGATTTTATAACGAACCAATGTTCACTCAGGGTTTTTCCTGATATAGCTGGGTCCATTTATGGACATGTTCCCTTCAGAAAGAATCTTTAAAATCCTGCAGTTTTCCTTTAAAATGCAGTTTACATCAAGTTTTTTCTTCCCCTTTTTGCAAAAATACTGTGCTATTTTTATGCAAATTTAATAAAAAGACCCCTTCCCCTACCTGTGAAAAAAACATATTATTGTATCTCTCTGTCAGAAGAGTATATTGCTCAGGGTAATAGTTTTCTTCATAATAATTCTTCATTAAAAGTATAAGAGAAAACATGCATTTGTTTGTCAACTTAAAAACCTGAAGAACTTTGTGATTTCATTATTGTCCCAATCTGCACAAAATGAATTTCTATTCTCAAAATGATGTTGGGTTTTGAATTTAGAAGAGATTTTCAAATGAAAAAAAAACATATATTTTGTAGACATTGAATTGAGTCTGGATGTTCTTCACAGACAGTTTTGATGCAATACCTGTATTTCTCTGAAAACATACTTAATCTTACCTGTAAGTATATGTATCAGGAGGACTTGCATGTGTTATACAGGCTGTGTAATTATTCCACATTTCTATAGAATATATCAATTACCCAGTGAACGTATAATACTGAATGTATAAGATCATATGATTACTAATTTTTAATTTTCCTGACATTGTTATTACTACTATAGATGTTAATTTGTATCCTTGCAGCCTGGATTAAGTGAAGAGACAAGAAGAGCTATAGGTGAAGCAGCTGTCAGAGCAGCAAGGGCAGTTAACTATGTTGGTGCAGGTATTGTCTCCCTTGTCTTACTTTTTGTGTTTATTGATGTTTCTATGGTAACATAATTTTCACTTCTCAGGTAATTACATGTAGTGTTATGATATAAGTCTATAGCAAGACTTGATTTACTTTTTTATAGTTTACACAATTTATTAACACTGTTGATATTCTGGAGATACAAGTTTTCTTTGTTCTAATGGCTGATTATGAGTCTGAAAACATAATTTGTTCCTGTTTCATTTTATCTGGTTTTTGGTTTAATTAACTGAATTCTTGTACAGAAGTTGTATATATTTAAATCACATGTACTTGACACAAAACCATATTTTAGCTCCATACCTAATAACAAGGGTATAAGTTGCCTAAAAGTAGGTAAAATTTGGTTTTTACCTGTGTTACCATAGTTACATAGATTCTGCTGCATCACCCCGCACTCTCTTATAAGACCTTTGTATGTGTCTGTATTCTACATTTTCTTACATCCAGTGTATGGTAAATAGACAAGAATCATACATATTGGTACATATTTCATTAAAGACTTGTGCAGCTGCCTTGTCTCTTTTCATGTCGTTGCTCATTACTTAACTACAGTAAAACTTCGTTATCTCGAGGTGTCATCGGAACAGACGAAATGCTCGAGATAAACCGAGTGCTAGTAATTACGAGGCTTTTGTTTGTTGACTGAAAATAAACTGCATCATGCGCATAAATGGGCGTGTTTACGATAATAATACGAAATGCTTACGTAAATTGTTCTCTATGATGTCTAAGGTGAATGAACATGATAGTTGATTGCTGAAATATATATTGATCATTTTTTCTAAGTACTTTATCCACGATTTTTTCGTGTTTTTAATTGTACAATGTCATGTCCGAATATCGTGTCACTGACATGCGGTGAAACGTCATAGTGACACATCGTGAAAGATACATGTGTTATGTACGTCTGTAGTAAATAGAAGCATGCTAATAAAAGATTTGTCTCTGTTTTTATTAGTATCTGCTTCTCAAACTTGTCATTAAGTTCTCATAATTAAGGTCTCATGATTAAATTCTCAATAATTATTAACTTTCATAACATTTGTCTTTGATCTTAAAAATTGTACTGCAAACTTACAACAAACAAGTACTCAATTAAGATTTGCTCTTTTGTCGCGTAACTTTAACGATGTGTAGAAAACACGGCGATCGCCGGCGCGCAGGTGCGAACAATATACAAAATGACACCCCTAGAGGTAATCGAGGTAATTAACGCTTAAAAATAAGTCAAGGGACCATGATTTGTGCTCGAGATAACGAGATAACGATGCTCGTAATAAACATGGAAATTTATGTACAACTAAGAACAAAAAATGTCGGGACTTCAAGATCTCCTCGAGATAAGCCTAGAGCTCGTGATATCGATGCTCGTAATAACGAAGTTTTTCTGTATATATAAATTATGTGGGAGATATAACAAGCTGAGGTACACATATATAAGTGTTAACATTATCAAGCTATTTTACTGTTTTCTGTCTTGTTTTCAGGTACTGTAGAATTCATCATGGACAAAAATCAGGATTTTTACTTCATGGAGATGAACACAAGATTACAGGTAGAACATCCTGTCACAGAGATGGTGACTGGTACTGATCTCGTTCACTGGCAAATCAAGGTAAACAGTTCCCTACATTAGATTTATACATGGATTCTAACAATAAGGCCTAAAAAATAAAAGGTTTGTTTCCGGTTACGTGTCCAACCCAATCCATTACCTGCTGACTCATAAGTTTATGGCATCCAATCGTAGTGCTCTATTGTAATTTTCTCAACAGTGTTGCTGATAAATGTAAAAAAAAAATTTTGCTTCAAGATTTCAAAGGATTTGATTGTATGGACTTGTAAACAGTTGTATTTTTCAGGGACTTTTAGAGTAAGCCTATTTAAATGTATGTATTTTGATAAAGCCCATTTTGTCTCACATTATTTATTGTGTTATATCAGGTAGCAGCTGGGGAGAAGTTACCTGTTTCACAGAGTGATATCAAGTTGAATGGCCATGCTTTCGAGGCTCGTATCTATGCAGAGGACCCTAACAACAGTTTCATGCCAGGGGCTGGACCTTTGTTACATTTATCAACCCCATCTTCTGTAGAGAACACAAGAGTGGACACAGGTGTTAGACAAGGTGTCTGATTTTTTATAAATCTTTTGTTGACCATCAGTACATTATTATCATTTTATGATATGTGACATTTTAGTTGTGAGTTGAGATTGAATCATGGGTTGTAAACTGCTTTGTGGTCTTTTATAAACAGGAGTAAAGTAGTTTAGAGGGAAACATGTCTAATAACGTCTGAACTTACACTATTGTAAAGATTGAAAACGTAAGAAAACTTATTGAATTCTGTGTTCCTGTTATAAAACATGAAATATGATGTATGACAATGTTTCAAGAGATTTAATTGTGGAAGACTTGATGTTAATGAAAGGATTAGATGAGTGATATGGTAATGAATGATGTGTATGATATGTTCTGTTGTTAACATCATGTTATATTACTGTACAGGGGATGAGGTATCTGTACATTATGATCCTATGATTGCTAAGTTAATTGTCTGGTCTGAAGATAGAGAATCTGCATTGAAGAAATGTCGTTCAGCTCTCATGGATTATCAGGTAAATTGTGTTACCATGGTTATATATTATCAGGTAAATTATGTTACTATGGTTATATATTATCAGGTAAATTATGTTACTATGGTTATATATTATCAGGTAAATTGTGTTACCATACTTATATATTATCAGGTAAATTATGTTACTATGGTTATATATTATCAGGTAAATTATGTGATATTCTGTTGTTCCTGTTATAATTATCATGGTAAATTATGTTACTATGGTTATATATTTAATTGTGGAAGACTTGATGTTAATGAAAGGATTAGATGAGTGATATGGTAATGAATGATGTGTATGATATGTTCTGTTGTTAACATCATGTTATATTACTGTACAGGGGATGAGGTATCTGTACATTATGATCCTATGATTGCTAAGTTAATTGTCTGGTCTGAAGATAGAGAATCTGCATTGAAGAAATGTCATTCAGCTCTCATGGATTATCAGGTAAATTGTGTTACCATGGTTATATATTATCAGGTAAATTGTGTTACTATGGTTATATATTATCAGGTAAATTGTGTTACTATGGTTGTACATAATTGTATATATAATATACAAAACATCAATTTCTTTAAGGATTGTGGGTCATTTCTCTCTGACAGAGTGGATAACATTGTGGCAAAAGAAGCTATTTTTTGTTTGTTTTTATGTGACTTATTGTCACTGGGGTTTAACACCGTTTTTCAACAATTTTATGTTATATACGATAACCGGTTCACCCTAACCAGTTTTCCTGGACTGTATACTAACCAGTACTAACTTACCCTTCCACAATGAGCCGGCAACTCTCCACATATGGAGGAAAATCAACATTTTTGTCAAATTTTCATAAATGAGTATGACCTGCTGCGACTGGGATTCGAACCGGAATCTCTGGGTTTCAAGTCCAGCACACTAACCAATGGATCACAACTGCAGCTCCTCTATTTTTTGTGCTTGGTGAAGTCTGGTTTTGAAGACTGTTGTGTGAAAATGTTCTTACTTATATTTTAGGTTGTGGGGTTAAATACAAACATACAGTTTCTGACAGATCTAGCCAAGCATCCTGAATTTATGAAAGGAAATGTTCACACAGACTTCATACCTCAATATTACAAGGATTTATTCCCTGAGAGATCTACAAGTCATTCAGCAGTTTGTCAGGCTGCGGTTGCTATGGTGATGCAACAAGCAAAGAAAGTGAAAGAACAAATGAAATATTCTCAGGGTAAGTATTAGAACTTACAATAGTTTTAACAAATACCTCAAGCATATATATATATATTTTACAATTTGTTTCATGAGTAATTTACTTGTTTCTTAGCCACAAATTCATGATGTTATAGCTGTAATCTTTTTTTTCGATAACTTTCAAACTTTTGACCGCTGCCAGATGATAAAAATTGTAGTTCACCATCTAGCAGGATTACAGTGGTCAAGTGGTTACGGTGTCTGACTTGTTATTGTCAGCCTTTCACTGCTGTGAATTCAAATCGGACCTGGGTCTAGACAAATTTCACATGTGAGGTAGCTGTCCAGGTAGCTTACAGAAGGTCAGTGGTTCTACCCAGGTGTAAACCTGGGGTCTGCCTTCTCTGTTACACCTAGAAAAGTCATTAAATGAACCTGACTGCTGGTGTGACATTAAACCCCAAATGAAAAACATACATTATACTGTCCAGCTTGTATGGGATTAGAAAATTAATTTCTGCAAACTTTTCAGACCCCTTTTCTCCATTCTGGTTATGTTCTGCGGCAAGAATGAATGAGAAACCAACCAGATGGATCACACTGATGGATGGTGATAGAGGTACGATCTTCTGGATCTAATAGCTCACTGTTAGATGGTAGCTTCTATGTTATATTAATGTCCTCATTAGCTTCCCCCACCCACACAAAAAAAAGGTTGCGTTCAACCCTATACCCTAAAGTGTCTATCTGCTAAATAAAAACAATTGAAAACATAAGTTAGACTTTGGTGCATGTTTAGGCAAATATAAATGTATGTTGAATACATAAACTTTAATTAATGATCTATTTACTATGGTAATAAAGCAATTACTTGAATTCAGTCAAACCTGTGTGTGCGGCCTCCTCTGAATAAAGACTATTCTTTGAAAAACCATCACTGATTATTTAAAACTGACCTCCGAATAATGGCAACCCGTCAATAAAGGCCACATTTTGTCTTTCCCTAGGGTAGCCTTTGTTTATAGTTTTAACTGTATTTATTCATGAGATTGACAACTTTCGCTGTACATAGTCAACCATCCAATTTTTCCAGTGATTTGAAGGTTATTGTTTTCCAGAATTGAAAATTGAAGTTGTTACTACCGGTGATAATTCTTATAATGTAACATTTGACGGACAAAGTTACTCTGTGTCTGCAAATCTACAAGAATCAGGGGAGAGAACTAACATTGTTACTGTTGTTGACGGGGTGAAAGGTCATGCTTCAGTTGTGAAAGTTGGAAATTCTCTTCATCTGTTCACAACAGTAAGTACTACCCTGTTTTATACAGCAACTTTACATTGATGACTTTATGTAAGAATAACAAAGATTGATCAGCTTATTTGTGTTGCTTAGCATTGTTGCAGTAAAATACCAAATCTCTTATCATGATACATCATACTTATGGCTAAAAGTCTTGTGTTTTATTTGTTCAGATAAAATTTGCATTTACTTATGCATATGTGCCTGCAAAGAGCTGTATGGTTGTTGAAATAAGCAGGTGTTGAAACAATAATATGTGATATAGGTAATAAGTGTTCTGATAATTACTGAAAAAATGGATCAATGTTTTACAGGAGGGTCAGCATGAACTGAAGCTACCTGTACCAAAGTTTATGTCCAGTTCAGGGGATGCTGGAAGTGTTGCTGATGCTGTGGCCCCTATGCCAGGTGTGATAGAGAAGGTAGCGGTGGTACCCGGTTCACAGGTTGAAAAAGGAGATCCCCTTGTTATTATGATTGCAATGAAAATGGAGGTAATTTGATGTGCTGATGTATACATTGTCAGCCGAGTTAAAATCTTCATTTGTTGATAAAAACTGATTGATTTGTTGCCTCTGAAAATCAAGTTTTGAGGTGTCCACCAGTTTATGAATGTTTTTTTATAAAAGCACAGAACAAAATGGAAAAGAACATTGACTGGTTCACACATTGTGACCTACCTTACATATGTTCGCCTGATGTTTTACCCAAGTTCCATTCATTTCATCACTTTTTTCTCACTTGTTTCTTTCTAAGTAATCTTTATTAACCTACTATACTTTTTATTCAGTATTCAAAGTTGAAGAATTTATGTCTTTCATCTGTTAGGTATGTTCATAGTAAAGTTTGCAGTATTGAAAGTATTTTTATTGATGACCAGATTTCATTGAGTTTGTACTTCAGGCAATGTTCGAGTGTTTGGAATCTTATTACATGGACAGTCCAAGCTTAATAGTGGACACTTTTCTGGGAAACGTTTGTAACACATGGCTAATATCAATGAAGTGTTGGTAACACAAATTTAGTCTCAAAACATTGTCTAATTATTTCACATTTTAAGTTGTGTATTTTCTCCTTTCAGTATGTTATTCGTGCTCCAAAGGCTGGTGTTGTAGAATCTGTGTTCTATAAGCAAGGTGATACAGTTCAGAAAGGTGTTGCACTGGTACATTTTGTGGAGGACCAATCGGAAGGCAGCAGCAGTAATTCTGATTGACCAATGACAACACACATTACAAAATGATCTAACCAATCAGGTGTTGGAGTTTTTTATTAAAGTAGAAAATGAACAATTCTTTGTATATATATATGATCCTCAAATTGTTATCATAGAAATACTCAATTTTGAAGTGATTACAGTTAGTGAAGTAACTAAGTCATGTTTATTTATTAGGGCATCTAAAGACTATATAATTGATTGAGAATACTGATATATTCGTTTAACACAGAATTTTTGTGATCTAGTTATTGTGCACATTTTATGTAGGAATGAATCATTTTTAATGCAGGCTTTCCAAAAGTTGCCAGACCATCAGACATGTCAGGCAAATTTCGAGCAGGTCCAATAACTTTTTGGCAAGTACCAGACCAGATGTCTGACAGTTGGGCATGATTTACTGCATTTATCACTTATTCATAATATATTCGGTCAGACAAATTTTCATTTGGCCAGACGGAAATTCTAACATTGCCTGATCAAACATCAGGCAGTATCCCGGCAGTTTTGAGAAGCCTATCAGTGTATGAATACATGTTGTTTTATGAGTCATCTGCTTATTGCATTTTCCTCTTCATTCTAATTTTGTAGAAGGCATTACTGTTCAACTTCAAGTTTGAAATACAAGTAATCTAATATCTAGAAATGCATGAGGTCCATTGCCTCCCCCAACCTTTGTCCTTGACTTTTGGTCCAGATATTAAAAAAATAGTCATATATCTCGAAATGTTTTTTTTTCATTTTTATTGCTAAATAATAAATTTTTGAAAGAGATGTTATGCAACCCCCCCCCCCTCTCTTGTTTATACAGGACCTCAGGGCTTGGCAAATTTATTTCAGGCTTTTTGTACTGCAGAATAATCAGCTAAGAATTTTAACTAGTTCTAAAGCAATTTCTACTCGTAATTACGAGCAGGCAGGTGGATTTGTGGAGCCCTGTACCTGTTTTCTGCTGGTGATTTATTTTCATGTTGTTGTATTTGCTTAGAACATTTGTCATGTATGTCTGTATGATGTGTACTCAATAAAGTCTCAAAATCTTTGTTTGACTCTCTTGAATTCTAAAAATAGATTGCATGGTTAAAAGTTTTTGAGAATTTTCCGGAACCTCTTTTTCCCGTCTGGACCCTGCTGGATTTTATTGTTTGTGCAGCACCAAGGTTGAGATTTCCGGTTTTTTTTTATTTTTCAATGAGGTTGTGTTTTATACTGTCATGCATTACTGGGATTAAATCTGCTATCATCAGCAATGCATGAGTAACTCAGTGTATGAAATTCATGGCTTAGCTTTCATTTTACATTATTTTATAATGCTTGTTGTCATACTGAATATTTCAACAGAAAACAATACCTGTGATATTTCAAAAAGCAACAAAAAAGAATACCTGTGTTCATGTGTTATTAATTATTCAATTGAAGCCACATTTAATATAATCCATAGGCTGTAAAAATCTATCATACACAGGTTGAAATTGATTTTAGTCTCTACATCACCTTGAGTTTATGTAATCATTTTCAATGAGTGTATTGCGATATCTACTGTATCATACCTTAAATTTAGGATAAGATTTGAACAGTGAGACTATTCTCTAGTTTTATAAGCTTGCCTGGAATTTGTAAATATCAATATGGAATTACAAGTTGTATATGATCACAATGTATCCAGTCTTTACACAAGAGGATCTTGTTGTGTTGATGGTCTGTGCTCGTGTTGTGATAAATAAGCCGTACTTCAATTTATTGTTTATGGTGTTTAATGCTATTTTTCAACTATTTTTTTTCCGTTATATATGACAACCAATACACCTAACCAGTTTTCCTGGACGGTATGCTAACCAGTATTAACTTACCCATCCATAAGGAGCTGGCAACTTCTCCACATATGGAGGAAAATTGACAATTTTTGTCAAATTTTCATAGAAGGGTATGACCTTCCGTGACCGGGATTCGAACCCGTATCTCTGGGTTACATGTCAAGTGCACCAACCACTGGACCACGGCCGTGGCCTAATAGGGTCAACTTATGGAAACCTTCATTTTAACACCAGATGTTTCACATAGAATAGTGATAATATCAACCATAGAAGTGCTTTACTGATTTAGACCAATATATGTAATGTTGTATCAGTAAGTCACATGATAAAAACTAAGATCTATAACATATAAGTATAGTATACTACATAGGTCTTTTGACACAACTAGATTTCTTAAGAGAGATTTAAATACATGTTCTATTATGTTCTATTATTCTATAGTATAGAATTGTTACATATTCATGTATGTATTTGTGTGTTAACAAATACCACACTAATGATACGTTCAGATTGATATCGCATGTTTTTGTGCAATAAATCATTTTAGCATGAATTTTACACCGCACTAGAATTCACAAATCCTTACAATGAACCATTTATAATACAATTATGTTGTCATGCTATTAATCCTTAGTATTCATAAGTTTGTGCTTTTCTCTGCCAGATTACGTGATTTTATCGTTAATTAATTTTGCAAAGGTTTCAGTTTCACTAAAATGTAATACAACACAGCCTGTTGCATAGAGACGAACTGCTTGAATCACATTGGGAGTAACCACATGTTGTAATTTCAACACCTGGTATCTAAGTTTAAAGGGATGGGTGCAAGAAGAGTCTACCTCCATTTAGACATAGGTCATTTTTATACTCACCCACTTTGTTTTTTATGCTTGGTGATTATTTAGATACACAGCGCAACCTCACCAAAGTAACACTCTTTTATCAAATTTATGTTGTTGGTGAGAGGTTTTTGTTTATAGAGGTTAAATTAATAAATCTATCATTCAGTGGGGGAAAAATGCTATTATGTTGAAGGGAGGTTGTTGCTTAGGGTTGCTCTGGAGGAGTTGAAGCCAGTCATCAAGATTGGATGATAGTGTTTTATATGACACCTGCTGAATTCATGCGTATAAAGTATTGAAGTATTAGTATATGATGTATGTACTGTAGTAGTATTTTATGTAAAGTGTAAAAATGTTATGTTTAAGAAAAAACATGTCAATCTATAATATATGTCCAATCTTGTCCATTTTCAAGTTCTTAAAAAGTGAAGTATTAACACATACCTCACTCAGAAGCCATGTGCTCTAAAAGCAAACATATAGCCAAAATTTAGCATAGTTATCCAGATTAGAGAGTTGTCCGTATTAGAGAGGAGTCAAGATTAGAGAGTTGTCTTGATTAGAGAGGAGTCAAGATTAGAGATTTGTCCAGATTAGAGAGGAGTCAAGATTAGAGATTTGTCCAGATTAGAAAGTTGTCCAGATTAGAGAGGAGTCCAGATTAGAGATTTGTCCAGATTAGAGAGGAGTCCAGATTAGAGAGGAGTCCGGGTTAGAGAGTAGTCAAGATTAGAGAGGAATCCGGAGGAACTATACTCAGTCAAAATTGCACGGATACTCACAAATCTATTGCAAACAATTTGATTTTATTAACACTGTGATGAAAGTAAGATGTCTACACGCTCCAGAAGACTCATTACTGAAAACAACTGAATTCCACCGATTGCAGGTCCATCACGTGTGTTCACGTGCCTGCTGCAGTCAATTATGAGTCACGTGGCGTCAACGTCATGCCATTATCAAGACGTCAAGCTAGTATATCGTGCTCAGCTTACCTTCTCCGAACTGTATGTGTACTAATCCGATTGTTTGTTCGAGCGTTACTGCTGCTGTTTAGAGAGCCGACAAAAACATGTATTTGAATATTTAAGCATACAACAGCGATATCGAGGATCGCGGGAAGTGCCACTTTCAAGAGTCCCGAAAGAAAACGCGCATGAAAACGCACATGCTTTTTGCTTGTTGGAAAAAAGGTCTTAAAATGTGTCCTTATATAACACGAACTACATCAATTCCTCTATCATTTTCTTTTGTCTGGACTCTGGCAGTACAAAACGATTATTTAAGAGTAACGTTTTTGTTTGATAATCCTGAGCGCGTGTCGTCACAAGCGTTCACCTTCACGAGGACGGCCATTGACTGATCCACTTGCCATGTATCGTCCCGCCAAACGCGTAATTATGAACCTCAATACACCAAAATGAGTACCTTCGTCTGCATTACGTCGTCCGGACTTAGCCTTCCAATCGCTCGAAGACGTTGATTTTTGTTCAGTCTTAGCATTTCACTAAGCGACGTTTTGCTCGACTTTTGATGAGTTTTAACGTTTTGGTATGTGCTGTATCTAGCGCGCTGATTATCTTTACAGCTCCTGTAGACGTTTTGGGAACATGTTACCCGTTTCTATAGAAACGAAGCTATGCATGTATAAAATATAGTACGTATAAACACTAAGGAAACATATATGTATATGGTATTGTAATAAAGGATTTTGCTTTTTGCCTTTTTTCGCTGTTTTTTTTCGGACTGTTTTCAGTGTTCTTCTCCAATGATTTTCTCACAAACATTCACACCAACTTGTGACTCATTTTTACCGTTATTTGGTTCGGTTTGTGTTGTTTCAACTTGAGGTCCCATCCAGATGCCTCCATATTCCGGTGTCAGAGAATCAGAGGAAAAGCTCGTTCTGTCTATGGTTGTTGAAATGTTGAAGAGATTCATTTGGTTCTCTTCGTACACCTGTCTGCGTGAAGTTTTTACGGAACATTTTATTCTCTCTACGAATCGCCGGCGAAATTCGCTCGAAAATAAAACGTAGATTGCAAAATTACACGAATTGTTGATTTGTTCGAATATTAGCGCGATTCCTTGAAGTACGATCATTTCCTTAATCCGGGAACCAAATATTGGCTGTTCGGTCCAGAATGTTATAATCAGCACAATGGTGATAGGTGTTACCCAGAACATGTAGGATATTACGACCACAGTCAACATCAATGTGCTTCTGGATGTTCTAATCACTGATTGTGTGCCCTCTCTACGCCCTCTGTGTCTCTGCATTAGCTTAAAGATTATTGTCGGTGTCAGTGTGAGTAGAATTAAGAACGGAACCAAGGAATAAACACACGCGGCGACAATGACAAACGCTTTGTGATACTTTTTGTTGCTTGGTGTAACGTAATCTGGAATGCAAACGTGCGTTGTTGGATCTATTTCGGTAGAAAATGTCCAAACACTAGCAGCAGATACAACGATAATATAGACAGATAAGATCGCCACCAAAATGTTCTTTTTTGTCAGGAGGACCTTGTATCTCAGTGGAAACACAACCGACACAAAGCGATCTATAGCTATTATGACGATAAACCAGGACGATGATATTTTACCCAATCGGTACATTGTGAAGAAGAACTTACATCCATGCCTTGACAAAGCTCTGACGTCATAACCGTGGAGTTTCTGCATAAATTGTTGGTTGAACGGATTGGTGGACAACAAAATTGAGTCAGATATTGCTAGCGCGCACAAAATGAACCTTGAATTCATTTTGTTGAACTTTGGGTGTGAAATGGTCAGAATTACACAAATGTTTCCTAATATACCAACCAAGAAGAGTGTCGGACTGATGTACATCTCAACACGTTCCATCGTCTCGCGTACAGCATCCGCCTCACTCCTCACGGTCTGGGATGTGTTATCAGTCTTCTTCATTTGTTGTGTTTCATTTTCTAGAAACATTAACTGATCGGTAGAATTTGACGCCATTACCAATGGACCTGGAAGCAAAGATTGCATCATGATAATGGTATTAATTAATTGTTTTTTGTTTCAGCAAAACAAAAATGAAAAGAGACATTTAAACCACAAACCGTGTCTGATTTTTTTCGCGGCTGTTCATTTTGGTTTGTTAACCATTCATCAGAACGATCGCATTTTTCGTAAATTGCATTTTTTTAATGTGAACAAAGAAGATATTGCGATGGGACCACTAAAAATATCCGAATTTCACCGACAATTAGAAAGAACACATTTCAAAAACTCCCAAATCAAATTACTTGTATATAGTTAAAATTCAACGATAAACTATGTTTATCAAATACTACAAAATAAAGTTGTTAAAATGACGGTATTTGTACTTACCGGTAAAATTTGTGATCGCCAGTGAACAAATCTACCGCATATGAAAACTGTTTGAAATGAGTTACTGGCAGTTTACGTAAATACGCCACGGCAAGCACGAGTTTATTCATGCACTGAAATTAAGAATTGGTGACAAACAGGATGGTTGTTTTATTTTAACAACACAATAAAACGTTAATTATTTAAACCATTACATCACAATGTTCCATCAATAACATTTATTGCAGTGCAATCAATGAAATGATTAGAACATTTGTTTAGGAAATACACTGATTTAATCAAACCATGAAACGTCACACGTCAGATTATCAGGCGGAATACGTTGTTGGAACAATATCAGTCCAGCCAAATAAAACTAGACTTGTTTCCAACAGCGCATCTTAGTAAATACAATTATTGTTTTAACTAGGATTTAATTTCATTAATTGGAGGTATTTCAATTATGTAATGTTGATGCAATATCTCTAAATCAAATTGCCTCAGGAAAACAAGTGTCGCACTCGTGTCTCGTGCCCACTGAGGAAGTTTATGACCAGTTTTAGCTATCAACCGGTATTTACCGTTTATTCCCGTCTTATAGAGATATTGACTGAACGTCGGTTTTAACTGGCGGGATTTTTCCCCGTTTCTTGGCTAAATAGAAGCTCGCCTAGCCGGCGTACTAAGTATGAGTTTTAAGTATGAAGTACATTTCTGAATTCAATCATTTATCATTCCAGTAAACGATTGAAATAACAATGTCTTGTTTTTTTTGTTAGGAGTTTTTTTGAAGTAGAAATCATCACGGACTTCCTTATTCACCTTTATTAATACATGTATACAAATATGTACATCTAAGGACTTTGAAAACGTTAATGCAACTCTAGGGTAAGTTGTTGTTCCAGGGAAAGGGAAAATATTACTATTATGAGAATACAATACAGCAAAGGATACTAGATATTTCGATTCCATTATTTCGATGTCCAACGATTTGAAAAAGGAAAAAAATTGAATAAGCAGTTTCTTTGTGAATTCGTTACTCCAGAAATTGAAAGTCGCGTGTCCATCCATTAATTGATTTTATCAGCTACAGAACGGAGTTTTTTGCGTTGAAAATGACCAATGGAATTGCTTTAAACAAATATTAGAAGCAAAAGTTACATGCTGTTTTTTTGCTAGAATGAAGATGATACACCGTAAATGGTGAAAACATCATTTTTTATCACGATCCAATTTGACGCCTCAGTTACAGATAGGCTAAAAGCGTAACTTTTTCTATTTTTGATGCCTGCCGTGTTTTTTATCGTAAAATATATTCATTGACATTTACTAAATCGTAATTAATCTGGTATCAAATAAGGCCAATAAGTTCACCTCTACAATAACTTATTACAATTAAAATGAAAATGGAAAAAATGACATTTTCCGTAGTTGCTTTTTTAGTCTGAAAACGTACATGCTTAGTGCCCCAAACACAGCCACGTGACGTCACTTCCTTCCGTTGAACTGACTGACAGATTTTAAGAAGTCCCGGGGCTTATATACATGAACTTCGTAATCACATTTGCTTTTAATCAACACGCTTTAATCAAAACCTTTTCAATATGTTTGTGGCACAAAAACTCATGAATTCTCTTTAAATTATTTTATGGTTCTTTGGAAATTCTTCATGTCTTCAATTCATGTCACATCACATTAACAAACAGATCTTAAATGGTTGATGAAACATTTGTAGTTTTTCATAATTATGTTTCATTTGTAATAATGACAAAAAAAACAAATATGCTTTATGTTTGGGCTGACAATAGATTCCGTCGTGCGATTGATAAACTTTATACAAACATAACGAAAACAAAAAATCTTACCTCATATTACGACCCTTGAATATAACTTATTAATTTCTGGACAAGTTTGCAATATTTCCTCTACATTTTAACCAAATAATGAGAATATCTCAACATAAAAACTGTTTTGTTTGGTCCGAAATGGTCTTAATATCAGAAAGTTACCAATCACCAAAATTCAAAACAAAACAAAATTATTATAAGCTGATAACAAATGCAGCAACAGTTACAAAATGGTACACGGACGAAATGACAGTTTAAGATAAGTAATTCTTAGGTCAACGTGTCGGCTTATCAGTGATACCCAATTACTGAAATATTGGCAAGTGTTATATCTACATACACTCATGATAATTAAAGCGTACAGTAACTATCGCGAGAAAATTCATTCGTTAATTATAATTGATATTCTAAAAATCCCAGTTGATGATCGCCCTGAGCAATTACGGCAAGAAAGGACAAAGGTGGCGTGGATAAGTGGCTGGAATCTCAGCACTTTGTAATTAATGGAGTTTTATTCAGCATTTCTGTTCCTTGATTATAAGGTGATTTTTATGGCTTAAAAGCGACTGAACGCTTTCAATGTTTCATGGTAATAGTTTATATTGTAATCAGTTGGATTCATCGGAGTTCTCGGTGGATGTAATTATTTATCGTGATATTACTTACGCTGTTATAAATGTTAGTCTTATTGATACGATCAGGATCACCGGGGAAATACGAGTTGTTGCATAAAATGAAACTATAATCCTTGTTTTACTTATATTATTTGTACTAACGTTAACATATTTTCCCAGGAGGACTATTGTGAATTGCGCGGTTTTGGAAAAAAGTTAAATCGTTTCTTAATTAAATGTTATTATTGTACATTTGAGTTTTACTGCTTGTAAACTACGGACGGGAACTTTTATAACAGTCATATTTGAAGAATACGTGAAAACAAGACATTCTCAGAATGGATACCACAATTTCTAGCTACAATGTAAGTAATAATATTGTTAATACCACAGAATTTGAAACGGACAATGGTAATAAGACGTCCACACCACCACCATCAAACTTGGATCGGAGTGCGGCAGATATTCTACAGGACAAAATGAATCTAGTTCAGTATATTGGCTGTCCAACTTTACTGGTATTAGGATTACTCGGTAACGTGAGTGTGGTGCTGACCGTGTCACATCAAAAATTTAGGCACATGACATCACGCTACATTCTCTGCGCATTGGCGTTCTCAGATTCGCTACTTTTGTTGACCAATCCGTTTAATCAGCAGTTCATGTTGCACCTATGGGGACAAGATGTTCGAGCTTTATCAGTGACGAGTTGTAAGCTATTCTTTGTCATGTACCGTACTGGAAAGATGACAGCGTCGTGGATGATTGTCCTGGTTGCCATTGAGAGGTTTGTTGCTGTGTTGTTTCCGTTAAAAGCAAAATTGCTGCTGCAGAAATGGACAGTACTTACCGCAATCGGTTTTATGTACATTTTCATACTGATTATAACTGGGTCGTGGACGTTTTCTACAAATATTAAGGACAGTCGCTGTTTGCCTGATGTACCAACCGTGGAACAAAAGTCCCTGCATAAAACCTTTCTTATTGTTGCTGCAGTGTTTTACTCTTTAGCTCCTTTGGTTTTCCTAATAATTTTAACGCCTCCGATTATTATCAAACTTGTAAGCAGTCAGAATATGAGACAATCCATGTACCAAAGTAACATCACGAGAGTCTCGCGAGACACTTCGAGGGTGTCCGTCATGTTAGTGGGCGTGGTCTGTTCATATATTGTCTGGGTGACGCCAATTACCATTGTTCTTGTCCATACATTCTGGACTAATGAACCAATCTTCAGTACAAAGAAATCAGAGGACATAATTCTAACGGGCGTGGCCTTGTTGTTCGAGCAAATCAACCATTCTAGTAACTTCGCTATTTACATAATGTGCTCGCGACAATTTAGAAGTAGATTCCTGATGATGGTCAAGTGTGGTAACTCCAGAAATGAGGCGACAACAGCCAATTCCTCTTCAGGTCCACCCACCTATGATTTAAGTTCTACAAATGGTGTTGACACAAGTTCTGTTGTTTACAACAATTGATTAAAGCCAGTTAAACTATACTAAGTGGTTCACAATTGGAAGTGCATTGCGTGGTACTCGTTAATTGATATGTAAATAGATAATGTATCTCTGTGCACGTTATGGTATTGTAATCAGTCGTAAAATTGTTGCGGTAACTGTTAAACGTAAGGAAATTCATATACAAGTACAAATATATTTTATTATTAAATAAAAAGGTAACAACCGTATTGTTACAGAAAGTCGGCCAACTTATCAACATTCATGTTGTCTATATAGTGTCGTTATGTGGTGTTTATGTTGTATTTTGCGACGTGTTGATGCGGTGTCATCTCCCAAATGACACGTGTCTATGTGGGCTTGATTTGTTTTTGGACAGTGTCTCACTTCCGGTGTTTTGTTACGTCTGTTTTGTGTTAGCCGTTCGTATTGGATGATACGGTAACCAGCGTTTTAATATGAAAACTGTATACCAGTCAACCCACTTCCGTTGCCCTAAAGCATGACGGCTGCGAAATCTTGTTGTTTTTATATATAGAACATTGAAAGAACATTCGGATCACTCGGACTTTGTCACCGATTTTTCTGTAAAATTAAGAATTATTCTCATTTTGATGAGCCGTAATGTTCACTTTGTGAATTACAGAATTATCATGTCGCATTGTATATTCATATTGTGCGTTTGTGTTGTGAATTTATGTTGTGTATTTTTTGTGTGCATGGATATTATGCATTAAAATTATATACAGTACAACCTCTCCAGAGCGGCCTTCTCTTGAGCAACAACCTTCCTTCAACAACAGCATGATTTTTTCACACAATGCTACTTAACTATTAAATTAATTTAACCTCTTTAGAGCAAGAACGTCTCAACAACAACAACAACGACGACAACAACAACAACAACACAATTTTCCTTGTCTCAAATGATGTTGCTTTGGAGAGGTTGCATTGTACTTATATTTCTTCGTTTATTGACATATTCATGATGAAGTGTTGGTTGTTGTATTCACGCGTATTTTATCGTATTCATCTTTGATATGGTACAATGTTTCACTCTGTAGCTTTGGATGTTTACATGTTTGTTTACACAATAAAGAGTTACGTCATACTAATTATACATTCTTTTTGTGTACAATCAAATTTACATGTACGAACAATGCTGTGGAATGAATTGTGGAATGAAGTGTTTTCAAAGCTGTAGAATAGGTTATTAAATTGGAGCACAAACTAATAATTTAATGAAAAAATCAGAATTAGTTCTTGAAGTTCCCATTCCTAATCGTTGTTCACAGAATGCTGCTTTAGTCGAAAAACACTTTGATATTTAGTTAAGCTTTCATTAAGCACATCGCACAGTGTAAAGATTTAAGACAACATTTAATTATTTATTGATTATATTAACTATCTAGTGAGATTAGGTCGTTTTACTGAATGTTTAACCCATAAAACCAAAATTACAACATAGAGCTTATTACACAAAACAATTGTTGTTGGTCCCGCATCATTCTTTATCAAATGCGTCACCAGCGATACATATCTTCACCACGAGCGATACATGTTTTCACTTGCGGTACATTTCACCAAGTGCAATACAATCTTTACCTTTGATATGTATTACCACGTGATAAACATGTATACACGTGTACATATATCTTAAATATTAATAATTGAGATCTACTACATCTCAGTAACGGGTCAATGTATAGTTTAAGTCATGCAATTTTTTATCCAACAAGCTTACTAGTATATCATACAAGTTTATATCATACAAGTTTGTATCATAAAACTCACGAAATTCTGTCTGAAATGTAAATCAATGTTTGTATCTATTTTGTATTTCATGGACTGTAAACATAGCAGTGTCGGTCATATTTGATAATTTGTATGTCGTTTTAAGCCTTGAAGCAAATATCTTTTTATAATTCAATATGTGAAATGCATTAGTGACTGATGAAACGTTTCTTTGATTAGTTACCTAATCATTTATATAAAAAAAATAGCCGGAAAAGTACCGTATCGGTGTACGAACATTACTAGTAGACCAGTAGAATATGTCCTGGCCCCGAGGTTATAAAACTTGAGATCGGTCTCCAAGCTCAAATATCATATCTTGTCTTTTAATGTATCTAAGTTAATTATGATCAGACAATAATGATATTATTAATACATGATACACAACTGACCTGAATATATGTTGAAACTTTAATTAGCGCCATCTGTTTAAGTATAATACTTTGAGAATGGAATTGAGATTTGAGCACGGAGACTGTTCTCAAGTTTTATAACCTCGGAGCTAGCATTTATCGGTTATACCAGACGAGAATTACACAGAATGAAGGAGTTGATGAGATTTCTGGTAGTAACACTGACGACAATGGTCACAATTTATTGTGAAAGATTATGTTACATCCGCTCCAATTAGTGTTACATTTTTAAATCACTAATGTTGCTAAGAGGATTTCCAAATTAATGTATAATTTGCGAGATGAAAGACATCAGATAGGAAATGGTACAGTGGGTTTATATTAGATTGGTTATAAGCTGATTAACTAATGGCTAAGGTAAATCACATCAACCCAGAACTACGAAGGCGAATGAATCAATCTAAATCTATTTAGCGGAAAGTTTGACAATCAGCCAGCGTTTAGCATCATTACAAAAATGTCACATAATTAAAAGACGAACTATTTTATGATACTATTTTATATACAGGGCACGCTGGTACATTCTAAGTATTAACGTCATCAATTTAATACTTAGCAGATTAAAACAAATTGTTTGAATACATGACTTTTAGAGAAGCACTTTTGCGAATTTATTAAAAATGGTTCACCAAAATTCACTGTCACAGGTTCGTTATTTCTGGTATATTCATTTTCACTATCAGTAAACACAGGAAATCAATCCATATATTATTCTATGATAAAACACTGTTAGGTGGTCCATTCCACCAATCCGACTGTAACCTAATCACTGTAAAGTCTAATGACGTCACGGACATTTTTTCTTTACAGAGAGCAGATGAATTAACTCTTGTTTAGCCCATTACCTGACCATCAACTTCATTAACTGAACATGACAACGTTTTAATTACAGCAAAACCTCGATATCTCGATGAGTCATCGGAGCAGTCTAAATGCTCGCGATAAACATGGTGCTCGTAATATCGAGGTATTTGTTGGTTGGTTGAAAACTATACACAACTAAGAACAAATATTAACAGGAACCGGTTTAGAGGGTTTCCACTGTATTCGTTTAAATGCACAAAGTTTCCTGTGTCACGTTTTAGAAGGCCAGTACGCTTATTTGACAATCAGTTACGTATAAACTTTCCTCAAACTAATCACTGAACGATCACTGAATTCAACATAAAACACACAAACAAGTATAACTGACGGGTCACTGAATTGAACATGATACGTACATATAATAACACTTATTGTCAATTCAACACAAAAAAAACGTAAATTAAAGTATAAGCACTGAACGTTTGAATTAAATTTAATACATAAATGTGCACAAAGTAGGTCCATGAATTCTTGCTTAATTTACTATATTGATGTAAAATCAGTTCAAGTAATAAAAAACTATAATAATTATTATAATAATGACTTTATTTTGAGTGGATGACATACTTGGTTTAAAACAATTTTCAGTATGTGGACTCCACATAACAAAATTACAACTACAGTTACAAACAGCATAATACAACAAAATACAAGTAATTTTACAAAATGTACAAGGTACGTAAGATTTCAGAAACAAAAGTGATACAGTTGATAGTATGATATTAAATAGCCATATGTATACAAAATACTAGTCATTTTTATAGAATGTATCACCATAATTAAAGAACTGTCCTACCAGAGTATATCCACTTAATATAAGATTTTTTAAACTCAGTAATTGTATCTGATTCACGTATATATTTGGGTAAAGATCTTTTAGGGGACATTGTTGCACTCCAGAGGTGTACACGTGTTTGTTGTGCATAAGCAACCCAAACCTCGTAAGCTTAACAAAAATTAAAATTAAATTAATTAAACCTCGGATTTACACAGAATTACTCTGCTAAAATACAAATCTTGTGTCCATAGTACCATACAGACTAAAATCTTATAAGGGAAAATGGTGGATTTTATCAGTAACAGGTGGACAAAATGTCCAACATATAAACAAAAATAAAGTTAGGAAAAAGAGATAAAAGTCTGTCATTTGTTTACATATGCACGTTTGATCTGCTATTAAATTATGTCAAACTACGTATCTATTTTATGGTGACTAGCATAAATTTCAAAAACAACTTGGGAGCCTCGTTTTACACGGAAATTAAGGGCACTTTCAAGTAAAATATTTATTCAAAAAATAAGTAATTAACAGATTCAGTAAGGCGGATCATATCAATGTCACACATTTGTCGAATATAAAATGAAAAATTCACTTCCAAGTGTGTCGTGCATATTGTATGCAAATACGTTTTCATATATATATATATACGACAATGCGGGTAATTATGTACTGAACCCATTTCATTTGGGTAAATAAATTTTCTGTATAAGCCATACACCCTATTAATGTGTAAACCTGAAAATAATACAACAGACATTCGGATGTGTATCAATCATCTTAAGCCTGTATTTAAGAACGTTTCTAAACTTGTTTTTTTATAACTAGAAACTTATAAAGGAAATAATACAGTGTGACCCCTGAAAACCGGACCCCTTCCGGACAAATCCAAAAGTCCGGTTTCCTGAGAATTCCAGTTTTCAGAGAACTATTGATTATAGAAAAGAAAAAATTGTGACTTGAACAATCTGATTTTCAGAGAATTCCGGTTTTCCTGGAGTCCGGTCTTCAGGGGTTTTACAGTATACACTGATGGACGCATTATTCATTACTGATGCAGTGGAACCCCTCTAAACTGGTCGAGTCCGGGACAAGGTCATTTGACCGGTTTAGAGGAGATGCCAGTTTAGAGGGAGTTTTTTTAATTATATGGTAATGAAGTCGGAGCCAGAACATTTGGTCTATTTTGAGGGGAAACCGATTTATAGAGGAACCGGTTTAGAGGGGTTCCACTGTAATACATTGGTTATCTAATTATGTGTCAAGATGGTACTTTTTCATAACCGATTGTTACAATGATTTATTTTCATGAAAAAATATCCGTAGCAGGATATTAGTTACATGGCTTCTTACTGACCCAATACGGTGGATACAGGGTCAGTAAATTAATATTGAAGTCAATTTTTTATGTCATCTCAGCTATTTATAATTTGAAATTATGATTAATGGCTGGATATGAATTGCTACTGACCTAATACGAGAAAATACTAGATCAGCACGTCAAACCAATCAACAGCAATATTCTGTACAAGGTAAAATAAAATTTAATTTATAATAATATGATTATCGTATTAAGGACTACAACGGTTTGGTATTCCTTGTCTACCCTACATCACCCAATCATTCAACACCATACCGTATCTTTATAAAACTGTAATTTATCATCTCAGATTTAAATACGCATCACTTGTCTGGTGTCGGGTTTCATGCACAACCATCGACTGTAGCATTCAAATTAGTCATATATATATTTTACTTCAACATGTTACCGTATCAAAGTATTCAGAATATTCGATAATTATGAACACGTGAGGCAGAAAACAAGTTGTTGATATTATCTCTGAAATATGCAAAAAATGATAAGACGAGGCATTTTATTTTTTTCTTGTCATTGTAATTTAAATTAAAATGAACAGATTGTGTTTACTGTCCATCGTGTTAAGTCAATACTTTCAAATACGTGTTCAAATTTTAACGTGTTTCATAAGCCATGTTTAAATAGTTTAACGTGTTTCATATATCGTATTAGGTCACGGTTTTCAAACGCCGTGTTTTAATTTTGACTTGTTTTAAATACATTGTTTTAACTTTCCTCTATGACACTAGGTTTAAGGGTCAATCAAGTTTTCAAACGACCAGCAAGTATTACTAATACATGTTTAGCCAAATTTATCAAAACATATTTAAAAATCTCGTCAATAGGCTTCAAGGTTTTTTTCAAAAAAAATAAGGCAAAAGAAACAACTTAAAAACAAATGTACCTACAATAGATCAAAAGTTTGATATTTTCATTATGTATTCATGTTAAATTTAATTCAATTCTGGTTTTACGTCATACTTTTGAAAACCACTGGTATGCCTCAATGAGCTGTCATTTCACCACAAGGTCGGTTACCAATTCTTCCGGGTTAGAAAAGAACTGAAACCATTTATAGTTTGATCGAAGTACTACAAAATATAAACCCTGACAGTGAATATTCGACAGTTCGAGTTGAGGAGTGGAGCCAACAGTGTAGAACTTCGCATTCGTTTTTTCTCACAATTTCACAGAAAGTCGACAGATCTGAAAGGTAAATTAAATATTTTTTTAAAATAAACTTTTGATTCAATTATAATCATGTGATTGTTTTATATTCTTTTTACTTATAAACAAGTTCAACCGAATTGTAATAAACATTATTTAAACATAGTTTGAGATTTGTCATTGAATCATAATTGATATGTCAAGGGACGACCAGGAGGTATTTATCATTAGTTTGAATTATTTCTGTAGCATGAAATAGATTATTCAAAACAAACATAAAACGTTATTTACAAAAGACAATAATGAGCTACCAATCCCTAATACTGTCATAATTGTTTCTTGCAAAACAATGTATTTTTTAACAGCTCCATAATATTCAATAAATTGGACAATATTTTATCTCAAAGAAAAAGTTGGGATCAAATTAATGTCAGACTGAGTTTGGCGTATTTTCCCATCTTTGTTGTTGCATGTTTATGTTTTCTTTTACATGCAAAACGTATTATAAGAAATGTGTATCAAATCGTAATTTTATAATAAATGAAAAAAGACATTTACATGATAAATATTTAAATACCCCAAATACGAAATTGAAATAGTAGAGTTTTTATCTGATATATGTGTACGCAATTAATTTAATGGTTTAACAATCGATTAGCTTTTGAAAGTGCTAGGTAGCGGCTCTTTCAATTTCATCAAAAAGAAAGAACGCATTACCTATGAGATATCATCATTTTTGTCACCATGAAAACAGTGAGACTGGCGATGACTGTGAGCCAGATTTGTGGCGAACTGTTGAACTGCATAACGGTCCGCGAACAGCAACCCCCAGATGACAACTTCCGGTAAAACCTTACTGTTTAAAATAATTTAAAAATGGGTATACGACTTTTAGCCATTAGAACTACAAATATTCATGACGTCCAAGAATTCAAATATGTTTACATTTGCAGAAAGCTGTGAATTTCTTTCTTTGTTTGGTTAAAATGTTCACAGATTTTATCCCTAATTTTGAGAATGGTACTGGTACTTGTTTGAATTTCTGTTCCGTTTTTCACGGATGAATGTTGTATGCCATTTATAAACTATTTTTTACACTCTAAATCACATTTATAGAATGCGGACAGAACAAACGTGACTTTTTCGATCAGGACCGGTTACGGGTTTTAGTGCATCTAACATCATTCCTGCCAAGACCATTCTGTACAAAGATTTTTGATTGGTTCATGTTTTTTGTTACAACAGGGCAGATTGCTTGATTGCTGATCTAGTAAATCAGGATTATTTTCGAAAGTACAGAAGTTACAAAACTAGTCTCATTTTCTCTTTTCGCTGTTTTGTTTTGTTGTATATAGTCCCTGATTATCCTTAACGCGGAGCATTTTTCTGACAATATTAAAATACAAAATGTATATTGTTCGTGTAACAACTAATGAAATAATTTTTACTACAAAGATGCGGTGTTCATAGCAGTTATGTGTACCTTTATAAACAGCTTTATTTCTCGTTTAGTGTTTAAACTATGTTGAAAGAATCATTTTTATTATAAAAAATTATCATTACGACACCCGACTAACAAATAAAACTGTGTCTAGTGTGATCAAAGATAACGTTCTCCAATTTCCGCTGTTGAAAACTTAGATTTTTATGTTTCGCTTGTGTCATTAACGCACGTGATTTACAGGATGAGAAAACAATTTAGTTCTTATATCATTGTATGATATGTTAAAATATGCATCATTCACCGTAAATATGAATGTATATCAACTTTAGATATTAAAGATTGAATATTTTGATATATACTGCATTCGTTCGTGAGTGAACTCTTCATTACGGAATCCTATTTCGTCCATATTAAATATCGCTAGTTCCACGCGATAATTATCGTTTTAAAGGCGATAATTATCGCTTCTTGGCGAAATCTGAGACATTTATAGCGAGTTAAGCGGTTTACGAGCTTGTGGAATTGGGATTAACCTTTTTTTAGGGCAGATTTGCAAGCAGGTCAGTATGATCATTGTGAAGAGCTAATCTAGGCGAAATAATGATACCAAAATCTCAATTTTGTCAAAAATTGAGTTACGGGGTTATAGAAATAAACCGGAAAAATGAACATTGGAGCATCTAGAATTTCCATAGCTGAAATATTTACCGCTTCATTGTCCAATAAATGAACGGTTGTCGATATATTACCACAGACTGAATTCAAACTAGCATGAACGCAAGCCCCAACTAGAGCATACTGGCCAATTTCTACGTCTTCAGTAGACCATCAACTATTCGATCAAAGTTGGGAGACAATCTCTTTCTGTTGTAATATCTTTAGGCAATCTTTAGCGTGCGTACGCTGTAACTTTAAACTGGTCCCCGTTCCATGTTGCAGTGCACCAAAGTACAACCAGAGTCAACGGGAACCAGTTTACTGTGACTTCTTACATCCATTCTGTGACTTCCGGTAGTATTTTTCAAGCAGACGACAATACCATGACGTTTCATTTAATAACGCTTTAAAATGAGTTAAATGAGTTAAATTCTATCATGCATTATTTCTGATATTTCGAACGTTTTATTTTATGTAGAAATCAGGTTCCCTTAAAGCACAAATTACATATTTCACTGTTTGAGAGGATCCCAAAATCGTGCCAATTAACAGTTAACAGTTAATAGTATTGATATAATTCTGTTTAAACGAAACATAAATATAAATAAATACAGATTGTTCTAGTTTTGTCTGGTATTGTTTTTGTACGTTTTTATAACGTTTTGTTTTTGTGTGTTTTGTACGTTTATTATGCGGGTTTGCACGCTCATTATGCGTGTCGGCGTTTTAAAATTTCAAAAAAAAATCAAAACAACGGTTGTTAAAAGCCTATACATGTATCAGGAAAATACTTAAAGACATACATCTTGTCCCTTGTTAATCATTTGTTTGTATTGATTTACGATTTTACTCATTCAAAGTACTTTGTTTTCTTAAGACTCTCACAGTGCCGAGTAATATTGGCGAGAGTTTTTTCTCATATGTTTCATGAAATTACTCATTATATTATTATACATGAACAAAAAACGAAATTCCTGTCAGACAAAAACAATTTATCACTTGTCTTTGTTTATTTGTCTAATTAATCAGAAATCCATTTTTTCACTATTTTTGCGTGCCGTGGTTCCAAAATACCATCAGACAAGGAACAGGTAGTATGAGGATAAAAAATCGGCCTGAGTTCATAAAACTAAAAATATCCAGTATGAAAACGAGAATATCTCTCTTTTGAACACAGCCCGCTTTTGTGAAGTAAAAATTCGTTCCGTTTCAGTTCGTTATTGTCGTTAAAGTCTACCGCATAGAGGAATTTGTTTAGATAAAATTTTCGTGTTATTATTGAGAAATATATTTAAAAAATATACAGTATAACCCCTCAAAACCAGACTTCCAAAAACAGGAATTCTCTCTCTTTCCTTTTATCGATATTTGTCTGAAAACCGGAATTCACAGAAAACCGGACTTTTGGCGCAGTTCGGAAGTGGTCCGGTTGTCAGAGATAATACTGTGCATACTTACTCACAACGTGACAATATTGTAAGCGACGGCAAACTATTTTTATTGAATTTTTATTGTGGTACCAGATACAATTTTGTGGTTCTGAACCAAAATTCATTGATGCGAGTTTTATCGGTATTTTCACATACTGTGTGAAATAGAAGAGTTTAAGATAAATAATTACTCGTATATATCTGTGTTAACGACCAAGTGATTCAGTTTGTAAAACACAGATCATAAGTTTTTGAGGAAAAATCTATCAGACGCATGAAAATGAATTCTCCTTCCTGGTAAAACATTGCGTAAATTGTGTAAAAAGAAATTATTATATTATATTTCCATGATGTGTCAATTGATTACCAACATACTTATTTCTTAAATACAGATTGTTTTAACTTATCAATATAGTCGTAATTCTATAATTAATTAAATATAAAAAATGAAATTTGAAAAATTTATAAAATTATTATTCAGAAAATAATATTTCAATTTGTTCAATCAGATTTTCATTAAAGACAAGCGGGTTGTAATTAGATATTACAAATCTTTTACATTTTGATAAATACGATATGGCGGCTGTGAATGTCTTATACATGTATTGTAATGATTTCAACAAACACTCCTAGACAGACAAGAAAACTTCCTTCTTGCGGTGACAGACACTTCTTTGAAATTTACTAAAGACAGATAGTTAACACAGAATGAATACAACTTATCCTCGTACAAATATGTAATTTAAAGCTATTGACAGCCTACCATTATAAGTAAAGCCAGCACATTATTCATTACATACTTCAAGTCACGTGATAAGGCGGTTAGTCGCAAAGATAATTATATTTTGTTTGATCTTGTTGAAAACATTGGATACACTGAAAATATATAAAAATCTGGCAGGGATTCAAGTCACTTGCTGGATTAATTAATCTTCACAAAACTTTTGAATAACATATTATTGGATTACATTTCTTTGTTAATGCACATTATGATTATCTATAGCTACTTGTGAACTTTCGGGTTTCATATTTCGCTAAACAGTTTATGTACCCACACTGCTTTCAAAAGAAAGAGGTATTTTTAGAACCAAATAATACAGCCTGATCAAGTGTGTACAATGCACGTACTTGTGCGATCTTCTTAATTTAAGATTTAGAGATATTTGTTGACATAAATTGCACAACGAATAGTGTCATATATCAATAATCAATCAATAAAACTCGCGACCTGATACTATGATAAGACACACAATCTAATGCTATGATAAGACTGGTAATCTAATACTATGATAAGACTGGCAATCTAATACTATGATAAGACTGGTAATCTAATGCTATGATAAGACTGGTAATCTAATGCTATGATAAGACACACAATCTAATGCTATGATAAGACTGGTAATCTAATACTATGATAAGACTGGTAATCTAATACTATGATAAGACTGGTAATCTAATGCTATGATAAGACTGGCAATCTAATACTTTGATAAGACTGGCAATCTGATACTATGATAAGACTGGTAATCTTATGCTATGATAAGACTGGCAATCTAATGCTATGATAAGACTGGCAATCTGATACTATGATAAGACTGGCAATCTAATGCTATGATAAGACTGGCAATCTGATACTATGATAAGACACACAATCTAATGCTATGATAAGACTGGTAATCTAATACTATGATAAGACTGGCAATCTAATACTATGATAAGACTGGTAATCTAATGCTATGATAAGACTGGTAATCTAATGCTATGATAAGACACACAATCTAATGCTATGATAAGACTGGTAATCTAATACTATGATAAGACTGGTAATCTAATACTATGATAAGACTGGTAATCTAATGCTATGATAAGACTGGCAATCTAATACTTTGATAAGACTGGCAATCTGATACTATGATAAGACTGGCAATCTAATGCTATGATAAGACTAGCAATCTAATACTATGATAAGACTGGCAATCTGATACTATGATAAGACTGGCAATCTAATGCTATGATAAGACTGGCAATCTGATACTATGATAAGACTAGCAATCTGATACTATGATAAGACTGGTAATCTTATGCTATGATAAGACTGGCAATCTAATGCTATGATAAGACTGGCAATCTGATACTATGATAAGACTGGCAATCTAATGCTATGATAAGACTAGCAATCTTATACTATGATAAGACTGGCAATCTAATGCTATGATAAGACTGGCAATCTAATGCTATGATAAGACTGGTAATCTAATGCTATGATAAGACTAGCAATCTGATGCTATGATAAGACACACAACCTAATACTATGGTATGCTGAATCCGGACGATGAAGTCAAGAGTCTACATACTAACACTGTTGAGATTCTAACTTCATGAATTTTAGACAAAGCTTGATCACCTGTATGTAACTCAGAAAGCAGAATTGTCAAATTCTTGTAGCAGTTATAAAAATGGTTCACAGTAAAACCTCGATAAGGAGACCACAGTCGGGATCCGATAAATCCATTGTTATAATGAGGTGGTCTCATTACCAAGTTGAATTACAAGGGAGTGGTTGAATTACGAAAATAAGTGGTTGTTATAACAAGGTTGTCGTAATATTAAGGTGGTCACTAATTGAGGTTTTACTATATCCTCTGATTTGTTGATTAATTAATTACTTCTATTATCACGTATTGGTCATTTATGCATCGGTTATGTGTATAAACAATTTCCATAATGAGTTCTTAAATTTACTGGTACAAATTAAGTCATCAAAAAGTGAAATATCACATCTTGAAATTATGCCATGTTTGAGACAAGAAAAATACCCAGATCGTAATCATTTTGTCGTAAGCTAAAACTTGATAAACGCAAGTATTTTGTATGACATAATTATAGAGTTTTTTTTAAACGTTCAATGACTTCTTTCATTCTCACAAAGGTGAGAACAACGCGAAGATATCATGTTACACCTGCACGTCATCCGTCGGCTTATTTCTACAACCCCGTAACTCAATTTTTGGCAATATTGATATTGTCACCGAACACAATAATAAACGCTTCCCATATTTACATGACCTTTATTTCTACTTGGGTAATGATCGCGTTCATCAAATAAAGGCAATAATGTCTAAAAATATTTGAACAATCAGAATTCAAATAAAGTCCGAATAACCAATCAGCATGTAAACTAAATCCGATTAACCAATCAGCGTGTAAACTAAATTCAATTAACCAATCAGAATGTAAACTAAATTCAATTAACCAATCAGAATGTAAACTAAATTCAATTAACCAATCAGAATGTAAACTAAATTCAATTAACCAATCAGAATGTAAACTAAATTCAATTGACCAATCAGAATGTAAACTAAATTCAATTAACCAATCAGAATGTAAACTAAATTCAATTGACTAATCAGAATGTAAACTATATTTAATTGACCCATCAGAATCTGAGCTATTTACAAATGCGACATTATAGTCGTAATAATACGGTATTTGCATCACTCTTTCTATTTTTTTTACACATTTTTAATTGGAAAACGTGTTGGTCATGCTATCTTAGTTTTTCGTAAGGAGTCAATAATAACAATAATGATACACTCACTGGACGTACTACCTCTTCCTGCTAACCGATCACTGTGATATTACTTCTAATTCAGACCTGAATAATTTGCAAACCATTCTTTATAATATGGCCAAAATTACAATGTACTCGGAAGTCGTTAATAGAACTGTTTTATAACAATCCTTTCAAATCAAACACGGTGATTGATAGGAATCTTATTTGTAAGATGAAATGTTTAACATCTTTCTGGTTCATTATCTTATACAAACCTAGACAGCCGCGAATGTGGTTCAGTGGTTAGTGTGCTGGACTAGTAACCCGACGATCTGGGTTAAATTCCTGTCGCGGCAGGTCATACCCTTCAAAATTGTTGATTTTCTTCAATATGTAGAGCAGCTGGTTAGGTGAACCGGCCGCCGTATATAACTGAAACATTGGAAAAACGACATTAAACCAAGTTACAATAAGTCACATAAAACAAACAAACCCTTATTGTTCTCTCCAAATCCATGCGATATTTAAATCGCTGTACTTTATTTCAGGATGCAGCGTTTTGTACTTGTTTGTGTAATCCTGTGTTTAACCTGCTGGGATATGTCAAGGTAATCATGTCCTATGTGATTGTTTGTGTAGTCCTATGTTTGACCTGCTGGGATATCTCAAGATAACCATGTCAAACACACTTCACTATGTGGTATGTGTTTATCTCAATTGGCCGGCTAGGGCATTTAATATGAGTCACGTGGTTTTATGATGATAATTATTGGAGGGGGCCGGTTATGCCACAGCAGTCTATTAGGAAACATGACATTATCCTCATGCCTGTATTTGATTCATTGCCGAGTGTTATGCCTCTATTTATAGAATGCAGTTATACATGTACTTCGTCAGTATGACTAGTTCAGGTATCCTCCGCATGCTTATCCGTCCCCTCCTATTCTGGAAGCACCGGTCACTTGATTAGTGAACCAGATAAGGTAGACATATGACTAGATTTCATGTCATAAGTCAAAATTTCAAAGAAAACAAATTTCTGCCTGTTTTGTGAACCATCGACTTTTGATCAACAGTCATGTGATCAATCGCCATGTGATCAATAGTCATGTGATCAATAGTCATGTGATCAATCGCCATGTGATCAATAGTCATGTGATCAACATTCATGTGATCAATAGTCATGTTATCAATCGCCATGTGATCAACAGTCCTGTGATTTACGGGCTGAGTGAACAGGATAGGCGTACGTTTGTTTCAATGGTATTTTATTAGAAAAGTAAAACAATCTATTGAATGTTAACACGGTATTTTGTTTAATTTTTTATGTAATTGAACATGTGACTGATGTAATAATGTATTACTCTACACCTTGTTTTTAGCTCGACCAGCAGGGAAGTATGCGGGATTTTATAAAACAGCCGTTGTTTGCAGGTTAATTGAACATTTAAAAACGTCTTATGAATACAATATAATACGATAAAACTGCTCCCAAGATCATTTTTTGTTGACTGAATTAATTACTTTCAGTGCTCAAGTGTGCTCAAAACAAGTCTCTTCTACAGAAAAAACTTCCTATACAGGGTACAGATCATGTGGATGGTGGGGGTGGAGCAGATGTAGTACAACAAAATATCAGACAAAGTGAGTGTTCTGTACATGTGTACATGTATATAAGAATTTCATAAACACTATAGTTCAGTAAAAACTTCAGTAAAAAATACCATCTTAGGGATTAAATCGGTCACAATATATCGATGTGGTCTTATTATCGTGTTGAATGATAAAGGAAGCTTTGTGAACCTATCTGAAAATAATTGGCCGTTATAATGAGGTGGTCGTGATACTGAAGTGGTCGTTTAGTGAGGTTAGACTGTATACTACACTTGAACAACATCATGATAATAATCGACTAATATTAATAATTACAGTAAAACCTCATATTGCGACCATCTCAATATTACGACCACCTTGTTATAACGACCACTTATTTGCGGACCTGTTTTCAATAACTACCCTATAATTCAACTTGATAATTAGACCACCTTATGATTACGTCTAATTCTCTTGTTGGAATACTAAATGCATTGTGTATACTTATTAGGATAAAATAATAATTCTTATTATTTTATAATTGATATTTTCATCTATTGTACGCTTGAAGAACGACGTATTCAGCAACATATAATTGTTGTAATGGATCCTACGGTATTGTCAGCACAAATTGCTCAGGAGGTATAATTTTATCCATTAATGTGTAAACTTTTTATTAATTACAATAGATTTAAAGAAAATGTAATAACTTCAATTTGAAATTTGAAAATATTTGATATATATAAAGTACACATTACATCATGATAATGGTTGATATTTGCACAAATGCAAGCAAGTGTCTCTGTTTCTATGCATGCAGTTCGTTGTCCTAATAAAGGACTTCAAGTGTATAGAATCCCATCCAATAATAGTTTGTAATGACACAGTGTCAGTAGGGGCAGGTCATACCATTCTGTGAAAAGTTGACAGAAGTTGCCGGCTCCATGCGGAAGGGTAAGTTAGTACTGGTTAGTATACAGTCCAGGAAAACTGGTTAGGTGAACGGGTCGTCGTATATAAATGAAAAAATGTTGAAAAACGGCGTTAAACCCCTTTGACAATGTCCCATAAAAAATGACACAGCATGGCATGTTAAATCCTAACTTTTCATTATTTGTTGTATTCACGACAAATTCGTCGTGTTGAGATTTTTATCATTTACAATAGACAAATAACTTACTTGTACATGTTTTGTTTGAAGAATGTAATTACACAGCAGAAGCCAAATCATCCTTGTGTAAACAATGGCATGGTACTTGCCGCGATTTTACATGTGGTAAGTTTATATATATTTATATTAATATTATATAGGTAGATATTTTTATATCAAATTTATTTGGTCGGAGGCCTATGTGAACGTATATAGAGTATACAATAGTATACATGACAATAGACGTGATAGAAGGCAACTGGTCAGCATTAACTAAGCATCATTGTTGCGGCCGTTAACAAAAAAAAAACTAGACAATAAATATAGCCATGTATAAGGATTGAGAAAATAAAGTTATATACTAATTTCAACCTGGATGTTCTAAGATTAACAAAAATCATTTCATGATAAACAAGTCTTAAAATCCAAACGTCCATCACTATCCTATAGTTTTCTATGGTTAATTTCTCCAGATATACAGCTACACCACTTCAGGATGGTTTTCATACATAACCTGACAAAGCTTAAAATCTCAACATCCTACATTTCTGTCATTTATCAGCAATTGATGGACACTGTTTACCTCAATAGACGTACAGTTTATATGAAAACCGTTGGCTTATCAGTAAATGCTTGCTCCCAAACTGTACCTGTAGTTAGTGGCATGCGTCTAAAACACATGTAACTTTGAAAAGATTTAACTAAAGGAAAACAACCCCTCAGTAAATGTTAAAGAAAGGCTAATATCAATTTGGAGTAAAGCGGAAAAGTATTTTTCAAATGCAGCCCTATATTGTCTTGCTCTTAAAGAATTAGAAAAACAAATCAGGTGTTCTGAAACAGAGAACTTTACTTCACTGTAGTATTTGAACATTATTCGAAGATCTGTTATTGTTTCGGTAAAATAACTGAACAACTCAATAAAAAAAGAAAAAAATATCCAATATAATAATTTATTTCCTTGTCGTCAACCCAACTTTGCTTATTGTACTTATCACTTACTGTGTGAACTTTCTCCTATGCAAGTATTCACTACTATGTTAAAATAACTGAAAATGCAAGAGTACTGTTCCAGTGGACACAGCTCGTTTAATTTGCATGTATTTTAACTATGGTTTTAGGACTCAAACAGAATACTTGATAAAGTCTCACACGACTGTCTGAGATCAAACTGTAATACCAGACAGTTCCTGTAAAAAAGAAATCTACAACAAAGCTGCTGAGATGTATATAACAGTTTACATCATTCTAGTTCAACCCGGTTCAGTTAAAGTTAATGGAAAAATGTCATAAAATATTTCAGTATTATTTTACGTAATGACGCAGATTAAAAACCTGCGAGGTGTCTAGTTCTTTGTACAGATGGAAAAAATCACTTTACAAATTATTAACAGTGATACACAGTACATTAACGGTAATATATTAACAATAATACGGCCTGTTGGTATTAATAAAAGATTTTTTATTGTAAAATGTTGTTATCATAAACTGTTATTATTATAAACAATTGTTGTTGACGTTAACTGTTGTTAATGTTAACTGTTGTTAATGTACACTTAGAACATTATATCGATCAAAGGTATCATAAGTGTGAATATATTTAATGTGTATCATCAATGTTCATGTCGTGTAAAAAGATAATAAATACGACCACAGAAAAGTTTACCAATCACATCCCGCTAAGAATTTATTTCCCAAAACACTACAAAAAGTCACGGTACAGTATGAAATATGAACACCTTAATCAAATGTTCACATATTGCATATTTTGTAATCGAAGCCGTAATAATACCGCGCCCTGGGTACGTGTCAGTGACTGTATTAGAGGGCATATAACTATCATTTGAATCATGGCAAACATGTAACCTGCGGTAACCATGTAACCTGCGGTAACCATGTAACCTATGATAACCATGTAACCTGTGATAACCATGTAACCTGCGGTAACCATGTAACCTATGGTAACTATGTAACCTGTGGTAACCATGTAATCTGTGGTAACCATGTAATATATGGTAACCATGTAAACTATGATAACCATGTAACCTGTGGTAACCATGTAATTAGTTGTAACCATGTAACCTGTGGTAACCATGTAATCTGTGGTAACCATGTTATTTATGGTAACCATGTAATCTATGGTAACCATGTAATCTATGGTAACCATGTAATCTATGGTAACCATAGAACATGTGGTAGTCATGTAATATATTGTATACCTGGATCATGTTTCTATTTTAGATAAATCAGGATTCTCATCCCCACCACAATCTGTGACGATTAATGAAAACGACAACGACAGACAATTACTGTGGACTGTGAATGGTACCTGCTTTGTAAGATCAAGAAATCCATCGAGAGTACGAAGAGCTATTGAGGGAAACAAGTTTAATGACGTGTCTGCTGAACGACATGCGCGCAAAAAACGAGCAGACGATGAGTACATATCTGAAAATGTTCCGGCAACTGAATGTACAGTTGATAGTACTGACAATATCGCCGAAGCGTCAGGTACATACTTCATGTGCTCATTTTCTGTCTTCAATTCTTCCCAGACTATGTGCTAGTTATCTTATAATCCTGTATTATCTATTAGTCCAGCATATTTCCTTTGTCATTTGTCAGTCAGCCATTCGGTCTGCATACATGTCAATCTTCTATTATCCCACAATTATCAGTCAATTATTTGGACAAAATCATAACATGTGACATTTTGTCAAACTCTTATTAAAACTCACCACCTCCTTCCTTTCTAGAGTCGAGTGTACATAAACGCAACGCGGACAATTCTTCGTTAACAAATTTATCATCCTACATTACAGGATTGAACATATACCGCAAGGCTTGTTCTAACCCCACGTGTAAGAAATGCAGTGCCAGTGATGTTGGTTGTCTGAACCACAATCAAAACTACACGATTCGTGTATCCTGCTTTGTTCCCGGTTATGTGGACATAGGAACCATTGAGCATGAATTCACTATTGACGTAGAAGAGGCTGAAGAAGTTCAGTTTAATTTTACAGAAAATAGTACGTAAAATTAATTAATTCGATAATTTAACATCACAATAACTCATTAACAGGCGACTAACTCAAAATCCTCTTTTACAACAAATTAACATACATAATCTTCCAGTAAGTAAGTATCTGTTTCATGTTTCACGTGTGTGGTGGAATTGACTTTGTTGGTTGAAAAGCGGCTTTGGTATTTTATGTAAAATGTGTTAATTGCTGTAGCAGCTCCTGGAAATCTTCCTTAATTTATAGAAGATTGGTTCACGTCTTTGTAAAAAGAATTATAAACATTGCGCTCATTGTTCACATTCATGCAATAAATTCTATACAAAAATATATAAAATATTTTGTATTAAAATAAGTGAGGAGATAGTGATCTCATTTGAAGGAAGACACAATGGAAACAATGCACGTGAATGTACCGTTTAAGTGCACGTGACTATACCGACTTATCGTGCGTGACTAAATAGATTTAATGCACGTGACTGTACCAATTTCATGCAAGTGGGTGTATCGACTTTTTGTACAAGGGGAGCAAATAGGTTTGACATGATACTTATATCTTTGAGTTATTTGGAGGCATTTGTAGTGCAATGTTGCATCGGAATGTGTCATCCTAGAGTTGTTTGTTCTGGCCATGTGACCTCTCCTTTATTAGCCGCAAACCCAACTTCCTTCTTAAACATCGCTATATTCCTGTAAATATTCAAACCTGTCACAAAATGTTGATTTATCTGAGAAAATGAATTCTCTCCAGTGTTTGATGAACCTATCCCAATAAACAACGACGTGGACATCGGGGACGTGATCTTGTCACTATCAGATGTCATTGTGTTACCAGACAGTGAACCGGATGCACAAATTTTTATAGACAGTCCAGTGTCTGAGGTCACAGGAGAACCTATGTTTGAATGGAATGGTGAGTTTATATAATTGTTTACAATGTGTAATAAAAAAACAACAAAAGCAGTTTGATTGAATGTTAACTTTTAGTGATTGAAATACACGTGATGTACTCTTACAAATATAAAATATATTTTGCTTTTAAGTTTGAAACTATTCGAAATTAATATTTAACCTGGTTACGCGTGGCCTGTTGTCAATATGACTGCTCCATTCCCTGATGAGAAATATATGTATGTTGACTGTTTTCGTTAGTTTGTTTCAATGCATTATTGTTTTGTATTTCAAAATGTTTGTTCACTCGGAAGGGGCTTCGGCCGTGGTCCAGTGGTTAGTGCGCTGGACTTGTAACCTGGAGATCTGGGTTCGAATCCCGGTCGCGGCAGGCATACCCGTGCATACCCTAAATTTGACAAAATTTTCCGCCATATGTGGAGAAGTTGTCGGTTCCTGGTAAAAAGGTAAGTTAGTACTGGTTAGCATACAGTCCAGGAAAACTGGTTAGGTGAACTGTATAACTGAAAAATTGTTGAAAAACGACGTGAAACCCCAGTGACAACAAGTCACATAAAAACAAACAAAACAAAATCACTCGGATGGGTCTCTGCACTGGTCTTTAGCCTTTGTTTTCATACCTTGAAACAATAATGTAAGACTACATGCGTACCACTTATGTTTTATCTTTTATTTTACTTATTTCAATGCAAAGTATAACACTCATAACAATGCTTCAGATATAAGCATATCAGAAATCAACCCATAAATTAATTAAGAAATAACATGTATGTTTCTATAGTTACACTCATTCACGATTTAATGCATGTAATTTGCAACTGATTGATCAATTATAGGAGCATATTTATTATTTCTTAACTGTAAAACTTTTAGCATTAGTTTATACAAATTTATTTCAGCTCGATTGTGAAACAAACAATTTTGCTTATATTTATCACGCTCGAGTCCGCTTCCTGGACACTTCACCAGTACTGTGTCCGAAAAATGGGATTGTGAGGTTCATGAACGAAACCCGTCGAAGGCGGGGTTCGAACTTCGGGTCAGAGGTATGATGTTCTACTTCTAGACCACGATGCTTACCATTGAATCAATTACTATATACTAGTAAGTTAGGAATTAATTCGATTTAAGACCAACAATGGATGGTTTTCACAAATTAACTCTGTTCAGTTCTGAACAAATTAATGATACCATTTATTGTGCAGACCAAACGTTGGAAGTTGTCGTGGCGTCAGACTTATCCGGAGAATCGAGTGGAACACATGTTGTTAGTGTTTGTGTGGAGCTCAGACGTGGACCGTCATGTATTGAGTTTACGGTAACGTTTGGTATGTATGTGTTAAGTTTATATACTCATCTGATATGTATGTGCTAAGTTTGTGGTAACTTTTGATATATATGTGTTTAGTTTTATACACATCTGATATGTATATGTTAAGTTTATACATTATAGTTTGTACTAATTTTTTATGTATAAAATATCCTGACACTCCATCAATAAGATCATGTGGGTAGATATTTGTAATGTATACGAAATATTAGGAAAGTAATGTTAAGAATCGAACGAATATGATTTATAGAAACAACAATGTAATTCTAATGTTGGTTTATTTTCGTTGCTTTTAGTGCGTACCACGACCACATCTACTACAACAACTACTGTACCGGAAGGCGGATATTTCTGTAACGTTTCTGACAACTATGCCCGTCTGTTTCCCGTTTTTCGTGTACTTTACAGCGAGTGGTGTTATAACGCATGTAAATATGATGGGCCTCAGTGTGTCTATATTCCAGTGTTCTGCAAATGTTCGAATGATACATATGTGAGTATATCAAACCGTATAACGTATAATTAAACAAAATTAATCTACTTATTCATTTATTCATTTATCTATCTATCTGTTGTTTAATGGCCCATTCGACAGCTATGGGCATTTCAGAGCCGCCCCCAGAGAGGGGAGGAGATATAGGAGAACCGGGTATATATCCCTACTCTTTTCGAATAGACATCCTGGTCCTTTATCGTGCTCGGTGTAAAGCACTGATATACGCCTCACCCGTTGCCTGTGATTTGCTAAACACAGTACTAGGCTCAGTAGTGGAGTGGGGGACACTGAAAAACGTCCCTGAAATATCGGAAGCCGGAGCCGAGATTCGAACCCACAATTTTCCAATTGGTAGTCAAGTTTGTTACTACTAGACCACCCCGACAATAAAAATTAATCTACAAACTGGTAATACCAATGGTAGCTGTCGACCATTTATATACTTAAAACATTTTTTTCCAGTCCATTCTTATTATCACTAATTTGTGGTGATAAACTTAAGTATCGTCAATGATAATTTGATTGAAATAATCCAGACCTTATACATTGAGAGCCTGAGTTCATACACTTTCGTAAGCCTCATACATTAAGAGCCTGATTTCATATAATTTTATAAGCCTCATACATTGTGAGCCTGATTTCATATAATTTTATAAGCCTCATACATTGTGAGCCTGAGTTCATTTACTTTCATAAGCCTCATACATTGTGAGTCTGAGTTCATACAATTTTATTAGCCTCATACATTGTGAGCCTGATTTCATATAATTTTATAAGCCTCATACATTGTGAGCCTGATTTCATACAATTTTATAAGCCTCATACATTGTGAGCCTGTGTTCATACACTTTTATAAGCCTCATACATTTTGAGCCGGAGCTCATACACTTTTATAAGCCTCATGCATTTTGAGTCTGACCACATGCAATTTTATAAGCCTCATACATTTTGAGTCTGAGCTCATACACTTTTATAAGCCTCATACATTTTGAGTCTGACCACATACACTTTTATAAGCCTCATACATTTTGAGTCTGACCACATACACTTTTATAAGCCTCATACATTTTGAGTCTGACCACATACACTTATATAAGCCTCATACATTTTGAGTCTGACCACATACACTTATATAAGCCTCATACATTTTGAGTCTGAGCTCATACACTAAATTGTGAAACAAATTGCTTATTTTTTTATCAAGTAGACAGCTAACTGATTTCAGTTATATTGTTATATTGTAAAGGATTTCTTGTACTTTTAAAAATGCAATTATATCCTCTTGTTAACCACAATATGGATCTGTTTGATTTTAGATACCCAAGACATGTAGATCCGTAGGGACGGCAAGCAATGGAAACTTTGATTTTTGGTGTAATCTCAACTGTAACTTTGGTGACGAATCGCAGTGTCCCTCCATTGGAACTGCAGAAACGTATTGTGAATGTGAATAATGTTTACCATCTGAGGATCCGAAGATTAATAGAGAATGACAAGAAATTAAAACACCTGTCATATTAGATTTCTGCAGACACTTGTTTCTGTGTGTTTAACATAACATTCATTTTACTATGCATCTGTTCATGTTAATATCATCTTGGAGATACTCGATGATGGTTTATAAATATTGCGTCATCTTGACGAATATACTCACTCTATCTTTGAAGCTTGAATGCCTTATGACCTTATTTTGTCTGTAAATAACAGACAAACGTGGATATCAAAATAGACATCGAATTGTAATGTCTGATAAGTTTTCTTGATATTTATATTTTTATATCACTATACAACAGACCAGATATAAATCGTGTTTAATTATATGTTCAAATATCCCCACATGTCGTGTTTAACTAAATGTTCAAATATCTCCACATGTCGTGTTTAACTAAATGTACAAATATCTCCACATGTCGTGTTTAACTAAATGTTCAAATATCCTTACATGTCGTGTTTTACTCAATGTACAAATATCCACATGTCGTGTTTAACTAAATATTCAAAGATCTCCACATGTCGTGTTTAACTAAATGTTCAAATATCCTTACATGTCGTGTTTAACTAAATGTTCAAATATCCTTACATGTCGTGTTTTACTCATTGTACAAATATCTCCACATGTCGTGTTTAACTAAATGTATAAATATCTTCACATGTTGTGTTTAACTAAATGTGCAAATATCTCCACATGTCGTGTTTAACTAAATGTTCAAATATCCACATGTCGTGTTTAACTAAATATTCAAATATCTCCACATGTCGTGTTTAACTAAATGTTCAAATATCTTCACATGTCTTGTTTAACTAAATGTTCAAATCTCCACATGTCGTGTTTAACTAAATGTACAAATATCTCCACATGTCGTGTTTTACTCAATGTACAAATATCCACATGTCGTGTTTTACTAAATTTTTAATATCTCCACATGTCGTGTTTAACTAAATGTTCAAATATCCACATGTCGTGTTTAACTTAATGTTCAAATATCCTCACATGTCGGTTTTAACTAAATTTTCTAATATGTCCACATGTCGTGTTTAACTAAATGATCTAATATGTCCTCATGTCGTGTTTAATTAAATGATCTAATATGTCCTCATGTCGTGTTTAATTAAATGATCTAATATGTCCTCATGTCGTGTTTAATTAAATGCTCATAAAATGTTCGTAAAAAAGAATTACCTTTGGGATACCTGCAGTTATCTGAAAAGTATAAACTAATTTACGTTTGAACAGCAAGAAATTCAAAACACAATATCGTTGGAATGGTTCCTACCAATTGCAAGAATATTTTATAAAAATGCTTTCATGATGTTTGTTCTATTGTAAGTATTATGATTAGTTCGTAGATATCTAATTTACAACTAAAATCAGCATGGTTTATTATTCTGTTCTATTATCAAGAGAGGACACATATTGTGTCTATACTGTACATCCGGTGATTCTGGGTCTAACTTCCGGTAATTATATTGTTATATGCTATTCTGGTGTTGGAAACTACATTCTCCCGGTAATTGTTTTATTTAAGTGACATCGTATGAATTGCTTACTTTCAACTTATGTTACACCAGTAAGAAACATAACTTAATTTACAATGACACATGTATGTTGTTACAGAACTGATATAAAACATAATACGATTGTTAAATACATTTATGAATAAACTTTATAAGCGCTATCTTTCATACAAAAAACATCTTTTTGCTATCAAAATTCACTAAAACCCATGGTCTTTAATCCAATAATAGAAACAATATATTAGAGCTTTGTCGCGGTTTCTTTGAAAGAATATCAAAAGTGTTAATAAACAAAATATTTGCATTCAACTTTAATGTTTTATGTTTAACAACAGGAGGTGGATTCAAACATGTTCTGTTCAGCCTGAAAGACGTCACGTTCTTAAATAAGCATCATTTCGTTACTAACTTTTAACAAGATCATACATCTATGACTATTTGCTTATTTTTAATATCAAACTGTTATGCTAAACTGTAAATAAAGCACTTACATCTGTATTTCTTTTTGTTTGTTTTTATGTGACTTATTTTCACTGGGTTTAACGCCGTTTTTCAACAATTTTTCAGTTGTACACGGTGGCCGGTTCGCCTAATTAGTTTTCCTGGACTGTATTATTTCGTATTTACAAATTAAATTTATTTCGATTCACTAAATATTATTTCGTACTATTTTTACGAAATATTAACTCGTAAATACAAAATACTTATTCGTAATTACGAAATGTTTTTCGTGAAACGAAATAAAAAAGAATGGTGCCAGTTGAAATATAAGTGTAGAATGTCACTTTAGGGGCTACGTAAGTTTAAACAGATTCATCTGACTGAATATTTCCCCAATAATTGTGAAACTGTAATGTGACAACAATGTGAACTTTACTGTTCTCTAAGCTGTGTAGTAGGCATTTGTTTACCTAATCCAAATATATCACCAGCTATCTTATATAAAATACAATTATTTAAAAAAACAGAATGGTCTGTGTCTTTTTTCTGGCAGATGGTACTTCCTGCCAAAATCATTTTTAAGGCTCGTTTTATAGCACTGTTTTTCGTGCATATGATTTGAACGTAATAATTATGAAAGTCTACATGAACACATACAGCTGTCGGCTTAAACAAACTATTTATTAACTCATATAACCCAAATATACAAAATGGAAACAAACAAATTAATTTAGTCAATGATGAAGACAATACAGCTATCCGACAAGACTCGGTCCTACCACTGCTCCAGAGGTTTTGTAGTAACAAAAGTGTAACAAATGATCCGAGCTTCCACCACTGTCAGCAGGATACATGCCACCACGTCCTGATGAATTCAACGTGTCTTCATCGTCCCAGCGGACATAAACTTCGGTTACTGTCATCCCGTGCACCGCCTGGCAAATGTTACTGTATCTTACCAGTATAAATGGTTTGTCCATCGGCAGAAATATCTTGTCGTGAGGTGAGCCATCATTCCTATTATTTAAAAATACGAAACAATCCTTTCATAAAAATGGGTATCAAATAAATTACGTGGTGGAAATGCACAGTGCTGGCTGTATTGCGTTCCAACAAGTTTAGATCATGTTTAAACAGTCGCAAACTTAATTACATTGTATAACAAATTTTCAATTTAATTGAAAAATACATACAAATAAACAGACGAATAATACAAAATCGTGTTATAGCACGTATAAAAATGTCATATGTGAATTGTGAATGAACTCATATGACGGACTGTATTTTGAGATTACTTGATAGGGCTACTTACCTGCAGCAGAAATATATTTTAGTGTTTGAATCATACACCCCGTCTGGCATTGTGCCCCCGCGTCCGTTATTGTTGGATGAATCTTCATTATCCCAAAATATAAAACCCGTGGCAAACCCTAACAAGAAGAAACAGACAATCATGTTCATGCACGTCTATATAAAAATATTACACTTGGTTTCTTGGTGGAAATCTATTTTGAATCAATTGATAGACTGATAGCTGTCAGAGTAACCCATACCCTCATCCACCAAAATGTATATATCTGTACACATACGAACCTGCTGGACACTGTCCATCCTTCAGGAGACAAAAGGATCCTCTAGGCCATTGTTGGTCATACTTGCTCGATGTTTGCCTTATTTTCATGCAGAATCTGGTTAAAATGTTGTTGCTTTCAAAGCTCCCTACAAAACATATCACATAACATTACACATAGATTATACTAACATGAAACTGTCTGTTTATACAGTACGTGTGAATGTTTGTTTCTTCTGATGTAACGTATATTTGTTAGGGAAACGCTCATCTTTCTTCAAGTATGTAAAATAAAGAATATATCCATAAAAGATGACACTATTTAAAAAAGCAATCCTTGTTTGAAATGTGGGCGTTCAATATATAGATATGAATTTTCCCGAAAGCATGGAATTGACCTCGCAGAAATAAGACGTCGAATCTCTCAAGACGTCTGACTTACCAGACAAAGAGCTGTATACATTAGATGAGAAATAATTATGGGCGTCCGAATCTTCAGTGTCGAATTTTCTCCATCCCTCATGCCATTGTGTGTGTCCGCTCGGGCAACCGGCGGCTGATTTCAACAAACCGTACGTCCCAACTGGCCACGTTAAAGGTACCTTTACATACTGGCGATCTAGGACATAAAACAATTTTGATAAATGACAAAACTTTTACAGTTTCAGGCTTTTATTCAAGTCTGACAGTCTAAAATTTCATGGAAATTCAGAATTCAATAGTTGGAATTTTTGTGTTTTTGCTTACAGAAAATCCTTGATAAAAATGAAGTTCTGTATTGAATTAAAACTGTAATGACAGATTGAAGAACTGAGAGATGTACTTGTTCAACGATAAACGATTTCAACTGACGAAAATGGAAATTAATTACAATGATGTCTAAAATTCGTAGAGATTCAAAACGCTGGTTAGTTCTAGGACACGCGGCTACAGACACAAAAGTCCGCCTCTTACAGAATAGAAAATTGCAAGTTTTCACCTAATAGCAAGGCCTGAGAAAGTCCATGTTGTGTGGCTTTGTATGGAACGTACTGGTTCAAAGCAGCATTTATGTTATTCTTGTACCGTAAAAGTCCATCCACATACAGAGCGTCAGAACACACACCTTCACGTACTAACTCATCGATGATCTAAGATATAAGAGGAATCATGTCTCATATCTTTAATAGACATAGATACAGGACCAATTCTTCACAAGTATTGTATAATATATACGTGTACAGGGAGCTGGTCAATTTTTGTCCCTCAGTCAACTCGTCCCCTAATTGGTCAACTCGTCCCCCCTTGTCCCCCATGTAGTTGATTTACTTTACTGGTTGTTTTTATTTTTCACATTAAAGTAATAACTACTAATGGATTAAAAATTGGTGATTAGAAAATATGATAATATATTATATTGTACATGCATATACACATTTATCAAGGTACATAATTATATTTCTTATCAGATACTATTTTGACATGAGAACAATTTGAAGCAGTTAAACTCACAGTAAACTGCAACAAAAATAATAAATAAACGCTCCTTGTTGGATAGTATAAGGTAATGTTCATTCTAATCATCCATACAGTTTTTATAACTTCTTGCATCGTTTTGATCTTTCTTGCTAATTTTTGTTTGACTCGTATCCCGTCACGTGCTCTTCCCCTACTCCAGTTTTTTCCCATCATTGTTATCAGGGTTAAGGTGTCTTGAGACCGGATGTGGTGCATCTTGTGTTACACTTTTCACAGTTTACGCAAGATGATAAAAAATACCATTGATTACGATAATCATTACAGCATCGGTATGTGTACACGTGAACAAGAAAACAAACATCATGTATCCTCGCACTTAAAACAATCAATAAAAGTACACGAGCCGCGATCAGGGTTCAAATCCCAGCCGCGGCTGGAGATACCCTTCTACGAAAATTTGACAAGAATATCAATTTTCCTCAATATATGGAGAGGTTGTCGGCTCCTTGTGGAAGGGTAAGTTAGTACTGGTTAGTATACAGTCCAGAAAAACTGACTAGATGAATCGGCCACCGTATATAACTTAAAAACTTGAAAAAACGGCGTTAAAACCCAATGAAAAAAATGAAAGTACTCACAGGCTTCCAGTATTTCGTGTCTACAGCGGTCGATATTGGAATAGAATGGGAACTTATTGGAATTTGATTCGCTTTGGTACCAAGTGAAACCATTGACTTTGTTCCAAAAAGAGACCGTGAAGCTCTGCTATTTATATAATGCTCGGTATCTATAGCAACAGACGATTCATACCCAGAATAAACGCCTCCATTTTTTATATAATCAGGATCCTGTAAATAAAGAACATATACATGTATTTATAAATCAGTTAAATACAAACAGCATGATCATAGTTATTACTTTCCGCTCATTTCATCAAGATATCCAATGATCAGACAGAATGAAAAAAAGGATCAGGAGGTAACTCAAAATGTATATAATGTATTTTACTGCACATATCAAAAGAAGTAAGATTGATATTCATGGATACGGTAAATGGGTGAGATGCTTGTTATTTTGTTTTTATGTGACTTATTGTCATTTTGGTTCAATGCCATTTTTCATCATTTTTTTCAGTTATATACGGCGACCGGTTCACCTAACCAGTTTTCCTGGACTGTATACTAACTAGTACTGACTTACCCTTCCACAAGGAGCCGGCAATTTCACATATAGAGGGATTCGAACCCGGATCTCCGGGTATCAAGTCCAGCTAACCACTGTACCACGGTGGTGGGATGCAAACGATTGAGATACAATACATGATTGTACAAAACACCACATTGTGGAGCTGATGTATCACTCACCATATACTGTACATGTTGAAATAATTCCATGGGAGTTGTTTGATAACGGGATACAATTCTCGTTCCCATCTCCACCGACGTGACAATACTCTGTAATAAAAAATAAAATATGATTGTATGTAGTTAATTCTTGATTTTGATATCTGATCTAAAAATTATAGCCAAAACCTTGTGACTAACCTTTTTCACAAATGTTTCTTACCCTGCTCACCTTTAATGATACAGCGCAACCTCTTAAGAGCATCCCTCTCCTGAGCGACAGCTTCCCTTCAACAACAGCATGGTTTATTCCCACTTTACGGTTTAACTATCAGTTTAACCTCTCTAGCACAATATAATCTCAAAACAACATCATTTTGCTTCTCCCAAAAGGTGTTGCTTTGGAGAGGTTGCGCTATACATATAATAAAGGATATTATACATCGCGGAATACATGATTAAACAAAGTTGTGTATACCAGCCAAGAAATGACTTGTAAATCAATGTTTTACTGAATACTGTACCGTCCCCCACTTGTCTAGAAAGTCCATGTAGTGCTGTCTACCACTGCTGTAATCTGTGGGCAAGCGGCAAACTGATTCAGCAAAGTCACGTGACACAGTGTTGTTGTTGTTTTTGTTGATATATTGTACTGATCCAAATTTACATGTTGTTATGACATCATTGTAAACATGTTCGATGTCATTTACAGTAGATTGCCTTTGCTTGAATGCCGTGTTATACGTAAATGCTGCATTTGTGAGCAAGGACGTGTGGTTGTCTGTAAATAAACGTAGATACGTCCATTTTGATACAATTGTTTTATCAACAGCATAAACTTATTTCACTCAAGGTAGTACAAAGATCCTAAAATGACGGCTGAATATATAAGTCTCAATATATTTTCTATAGTAAACTACAGCAAAACTTATGGATGACCATAATTAATTGCAATACACTTTAAAAAGGATACCTGTAAGTAATTGCTAGCTTAAATATCGCATCCATTTACAGTCAAACCTGTGTTTGCGATCACCTCTGACTAAAGACCACCCTGTGAAGAAAGGCCATTCTTTGAAAACCGTCAATGATCATTTAAAACAAACTGAACACTGAATAAAGGCCACATTTTGTCTTTTCCAAGGGTGGTCTTTGTTCACAGGTTTTACTGTATGTAAGTATTGTTCAAAAGTTAGTTCAGGCTATATTTTCAGTTTTTACATTAATCGACTGTTTTAGAGAATGACGTTTTAAGACATTCTTCAATTCGGAGGTAAAATTCTTTGTCAAGCATGACGTTTGACAACATTCCTACCTACCCAGAGAAACATACTTCATCAATTCCTTCTGGTAAGCCTTAGATCCATGTATTAAAAACGACTGTGTACTTCCTGTACACGTCGGACTGGTGTGGTACTCAGCCTCTCTTATTGTTGACCCAGGGTCTCCTGTAAGCTAATGTATAGATCACAGTAAAACTCCTGAAAACCGGACCTTTTCCGGACTGGGCCAAAAGTTCGGTTTTCTGAGAATTCCGGTTTTCAAAGAACATTTGACTATCGAAGAAAAAAAACGGAATTGAAAAATCGTCCGATTTTCAGAAAATTCCGGTTTTCAGGGGTTACACTGTATATTGTAACATGTAAAATGTCTCGGTTTAATAACAATAAAACAACATAAAACGTGTTTGAACATATTTTTTCTCTGGGGTTTAACACGTTTTTCAACAATTTTTCAGTTATATACGGCGACCGGTTCACCTAACCAGTTTTCCTGTTAAAAACATTCACAAAATGAAATCAAATCAAAGATGCATTCGTTCTATCTTAAGAATTATTTCATATATTGATCTGTTTCGTCTCATTATTACTTCTAAACACACCGATACAGTGTACCGTGCATGCGTTAAAGTTTCGGGTTAAAGTATAACATCGACTTACTTGGAACACGTGACGGGATGTGAGGTAACCGGGGTCTGGGTTTGAGTCAGGGTTGCTGTACAGAATATTATACCCAATACCAACATACTGATACGGTGTTCCAGTAACATTTGCTGAAAAAATAACGAATTTTGTCCGGGTTTCTGTTGTTTAAACCTTTAAGTTCGATATTTTAATAAGAAATATTATTAAACTTAGAATAAATACGAATGTACAGAATTCATGATAGTCTACATGAACTACTTCTTAGTTGATACTAATTAATTAATCAGTCACAGATACGTTTTGTACTCAATTTACAACCGATGTGCACTCCACGTCTCTGTATAGGTACATGTATAAGTGCGGTACACACGATAATACAGAATATATCCAAAACTAGACATCGTCATCATATAGAGACGGTACACACGATTCGACGGAATATATCCAAAACCAGACATCGTCAACATATGGGGACGGTACACACAACATGATGGAATATATTCAAAACCAGACATCGTCAACGCTACAATAGGTAACGCTTCACACGTTAAAATATTTATAGATATGTTGCGCTTAGCAACATTTTGGTCACATGACATTTTATTCATGAAAATACTGTATGACTCTAGTGTATAGAAGTTTAATGTACAATCTGTTTTGCCGTTAATTTACAAGATACACACAATTTCATCAGGATAGGTACTTTTTTCACTTTATGAACACTCCATTCAAGGTAATGAACTATAAATTGATTACCCGCCATTAACCAATATGCATACGGTGTTGTCGGAGCCTCGATCGTCGGTTTTGTTGTTGTTGACCTTGTTGTTGTTTGCCTTGTTTTTGTTGTTGGCCTGGTTGTTGTCGTTGTTGGCCTTGTTGTTGTTGTTGTTGTTGGCCTTGTTGTTGTTGGCCTTGTTGTTGTTGTTGGCCTTGTTGTTGTTGTCGTTGTTGTTGTTGTTGTTGTTGTTGTTGTTGTTGGCCTTGTTGTTGTCGTTGTTGGCAATGTTGTTGGTGATGGAACTAAATTTAAAACAATACCTTTCGCAAATCTTATAGTTTATTCGGGATCATGGAAAATATTTTGTTACAGAATAACTAAATATCACATCAAACACGATTTACTAACAATACACGTATATAAATCTACTACCATTATATCAATGCCATTCTGAAGGATTCCTATTTAAAACGGTCAACATAATGAGCTTTTCAGCAACATCTCCTTGATAAAGTGAACACATTTAATGGATTGATGACAAGAAACAAAAGCTAACAGGGAGAAAATGGAAGCAGAAACGAGGGGTTGAATGAAAACAAGAAATAAGCAGACTGTTGAACTTTGAAAGAATTCAAACAATATCTGTAGTGAACATAAAAATGAAAACGTACTTTTGTCCACTTCCGGTGTATTTCCGGCGCATATTTGTTGTTGTGTATCTTCGGGGGATATGTATCCAAGCTGAAGTAGTTATATTGTAATACATAAATACAATACGTTATCAGTTTACTTTTATCATTTTGGAATTATTCTATTACAGCCTCGAAAACCAGCAATGGAAGACGCAAGAACAAAACGGTACAACGGACCGTAAACCGTGTATGTGATAAAAACCGACCATGGGTCGAAGGTTATAAAACTTGAGATCGGTCTTTAAGCTCAAATCTCATGTTTTGTCTTTTAATGTTTCTGGCTAAATTCTGACTAAACATTGAAGACATTAATGATATTATGCTATTCTGTCGGCATAAATGATCTGAAAATATGTTTAAACATTAAACTGTAATGTCTTTCAGAATGCTTCGATAGTGAAATGAAGATTTGGGCTGAGAGGCTGTTCTCAGGTTTAATAACCTCGGGCCTAGGAGGCGGTTCATATAGTACAGAATAGAACACTTTATGAATTATATACTTGAAGTAGACATGATTTCATGAACGATTGAAAATGATAATAATTATAATGTTAGTTGTCAGTGAATGATATCATGCAAAACACAAGTGACTTATAACATGTTTAGCCTCTAGTAACACTTGTAGTTTGGACACTAGAGCTATACTTATTTACTGTTAATGAAAAATGCTTCTTTTATTAAGTATGTAATTCCGTGTGCTTATTTGATTTTTCTTTACGGGTCTATCGGTATGAATGTATGTATGTGACTTATTGTCCCTGGCGTTTAACGCCGTTTTTCAACAATTTTTCAGTTATATACGGCGACCGGTTCACCCAACCAGTTTTCCTGGACTGTATACTAACCAGTACTAACTTACCCTTCCACAAGGAGCCGACAACTTCTCCTCATATGGAGGAAAATGGACATTTTTTGTCAAATTTTCATAGAAGGGTATGATCTGCTGCGACTGGTATTCGAACCCGGATCTCCGAGTTACAAGTCCAGGGCACTAACCACTGGACCATGGCCGCGGCCTCCTATAGGCATGACGTTGGATATTTACATACACCTGGTTGAACGCTAAATTTATCAGGATGTAGGGACGTTACCCGTGAAAAATTACTCTGTATCCGAGTATTAACAAAATACATAGAAATACATTACGACACCGCCATAAACACAACAATGAACCTAACTCCCGTAGAATGCTAACAAAATGAAGCTGGTGGTACATACATACCGCTAAAATGACAAACTCTTTTGTTTGTATGTAATTTGCATCATTGAACTTTTATTTCTTTTGTGCTTTTCGTTCAATTTGAACAGTCAAATGTGTTTGAGGTCACCTCCGAATAAAGACCACTCTATGAATAAAGGCCATTCTTTAAAACACCGTTACTGATTATTTAGAACTAACTGACCTCCGAATAAAGGCCATCTGTCAAAGAAGGCCACATTTCGTCTTTCCCAAGGGTGACCTTTATTCAAAGTATTGACGGTAATTTAGTTACATTGTTCTACATTATTATGTACATATCCTTCCAAAAGGAGCCGGTAAATTCTCAACATATGAAGGAAAATCGACACCTTTGTCAAATTTTCATAGATTCAAACCCGGATCTCCGGGTTACACGTCCAGCGCAGTACCCTCTGGAACACGGCGCGGCCTATACAGCTATATTTGTTAATATTTGTTGCATTTACGTGCGGTTTTGTAGCCGGTAGACTAGAATGAACGATAACTGTTGGCTACAGTGGTATAATGTGTCAATAATTCATTCTAATAATGTTGAAGCATTAATGTACACGAGTATGGAAATACAGTGCAACCTCTCTTGACCAACAACCTCCCTTCAACAACATTAAGATGTTTTCCCACTGTACATTTAAACTATCAATTTAACGTCTCTATAGCAACAACAACTCAACAACAACATAATTTAGTTTCTCCCAAAGGGTGTGGCTTTGGAAGGTTGCACAGTCACTGTACTCTGAAACCATATGCTTTAAAATACACACCAGCCTAACACGCTGATGAACCACTAGAATATTAAATACAAACCTGTTTTTCATATTGTATTACCAATACATTATGTTGAACAGGCAGCCCCGGGTCTGTACCAGTAGGTTTACAGTCAAATTCGTACAAATACCCAATCGGCTTCTTTGTTTGTGCAGCATCAGGATATACTGTTTTTTCCACGGCATAATTACACACACAGTCATAATCACACCATATTTCTGTTATATGTGTGACCATATACAGGGCGACAAATACGGCCCGCTTCAACATAGTAAGATCTCTATATGTATATCTATATGTACAAACATAAATCCAAACAACTGCTTGATTACTGATCAACTGTCCCAATTATCCTTTTAAATAATTTTACATAACCTCAATAGGCATATTACAATTAAGAAACCTGCTATAGAATGACTTAACTGGACATTGATGTATTCTTATATAAACAAATGTTATTAAAACATTATTAATGTAGCTGGTTGGTTCAACTAATGTAGATCACAACTCATACACCGCATGATAATATTTGTTTTACTGGTATCTATTATAACTACGATGGAATCCACGTCTGTATCAGTATTATTTCTCACCTGTGAGTATTTTATACACAAATACATCGTACAACATGTAGTTTGGTTTCCTATCACACGAATAATGTGAACATTTTAAGTACCAAAATATTTATCCCCGAAACATCTTGAATGTGTCTAATCCAGGATAAATGTTTGAAATATTCATGGTGAATTGACCAGAGTAGAAAAAGCTACCGAACAAAAAAAACACCCGTACTCCTCTGTTTCACAACAATACAATTATTCTGACTGTCCTGCAATCTTTTTCACTGGTGTTTAATGCCTTTTTTTCTACAAATTTTCAGTTATAAATGGAGACCGGTTCACCTAACCAGTTTTCCTGGACTGTATACTAACCAGTACTAACTTACCCTTCCACATGGAGCCGGCAACTTCTTCAAATATGGAAGAAAATTGACATTTTTGTTCTGTACTCCGCTGTCTTAGAGATATTTAAGAATGTATCAAACTTTGAGTGTCAAGAAGAGAATTCTGTTGAGTGTATTTTCAAAGGCCGCGGCCGTGGTACAGTGGTTCGAATCCCAGTTGCGGCAGGTCTTACCCTTCTATGAAAATTTGACAAAAATGTCGAATTTTCTCCATAAGTAAGTCACATAAAAACAAACAAAGCATTTCCAAAGACAGATACGCTAATAAAATTTTATCTTTTAGTTTTGATAAACGACTGGTAGTATGCATAAATTATTTCAGAGTGTACAATGGATCATGCTTATTGATCGTATTAATAGTACACAACTTATTGTTAGTCCAATATTAGACGTTATTTATTCTTTCGGAGTCAAACCTCACCAGGTACTGTATGAAACATAACTTACCGAACTTATCACTCCGCACAGTCAAACTTTAGCTGTATTTACATGTGGCTTGATGAACATGATGATATTCAAATCAGCAAACAGGGTAAAAACGGACCAGTTATCAATAAAATTAGAAGATAATACAGGCTGAAGACATAAGCAGGTATCCATTACCACGGAGATTCTTTTATTATTATCCATACCAGTGTTTATATTTATACAGATAAAGGACCAATCCTGACTTGAGATAAGATACGATGGAAATAGTATGAGACAATTGTTCAAATCTAGTGGTTATACAGGAAATAAATTAAAGAAACTGCTGACATTAATATTCCCTAAATATTGCAAGCACAATTTATTGAGAGTTGTGGAATGCACAAAATCCGTACTAGAAACCTGTTTAAAATCAGTTTTACAGGGAAATTTCTGTAAAGGTAGCACTTTTATCACAGCACGAAACGTTTTATTTAATATGATATAAATTAAATTACTTTTTGTTATATTTTATCATGTTGTTGCTTCACTAAAATAATTGATATTGTATACATCATTGATTAATTATTCATTTCTATGATACAGAACATAATACAAAATCCAAATCAGGCAAATAATTATGCAGTTATAACTACATGACCGAGTTGTATTATAATGCCAATGTTGCATCTAGTTTTTTAGGAAAGCTGTGATAGTTATGTAGGCTAAAGTTTTGTTAGGTAATGTATATACAGTATATTTCACATTGCGACCACCTCGATATTACGAGTACCTGGGATTACCTCAAAATTACAGACACCTATTTATAACGATCACTTTTTTCGGACCAGCTGTCAATAACTTCTCTTTAATTCATCTTGATAATGAAATTACCTAATTACGACCGATTTTCACGTCCAGAAGGTGGTCTAATTTTCCAGGTTTTTTTTGTATAACAAAATACACGTTTTAAAAGTTTATATATACATAGTTTCATGTGTCTTTTTTATGATTATAATCATACCCGTGTACTTAGTTCATATTCTATCAATATTGTACAGATTAATGGTTTATCTCCATCATTAACACATGAAGTTCAGAACTGAATATTAGAACTAGGCTAGCGTTGAGAAGGTAAACAACTCGTATTTACGTGTAAATAGAACTGTACGATTTGTCTCCATTGATCAATGATCTAGGTGCGTGTGTTAACGTTATGTTAATGAGGTATATAAACGTTTGTTATTAAATTATCAATTAGTCTTAATATCATTATTATAAATGGAAAAAAATACCGTAATATATAGCAATTATACTAGGAGCAACAAATCGGTGAATTAAAACTTCCCGAACTGAATACAGCGCAACCTCTCAAAAAGCAACAACCTTTGGGAGAAGCAAAATTATTTTGTAATGAAGAGGTTATTGTTACAAAGAGGTTAAAGTAATAGTTAAATTTTACAGTGGGAAAATCAGGCTGTTGTTGAAGGGAGATTTTTGTTCAAGAGATGGCCGCTCTGGAGAGGTTGTACTGCAATAAGAATAATATAAATTGAGAACTTAATTTTGTATTTATTTGTATCAAATGATTCATTTATCTGAGGATATGTCGTCGTAAATCAAAAATGATATTTTAACAATCACGAGTAGAGTTGATATATGTATATATATATATGACTCATTGTGTTTCTAACAGTAGTGTCGATAAAACACTCATCACCTATCATGACACTATATCTTAAAACAGCTGGCGTGTAACTGTTTATTTCTTGTTTCATCACTGCAGCATACAGTTACTTAAGACATAATTTACAGTGTATTTGTTGTGACATTTACATAAATAATTTTAATCAATTGCATCAGTTTTCAGACGCTGTGTTTATCTTTCGACCAATCAGATCCGAATTTTCGACGCGTGTTAATCAAGTGATCCTCTGTAGCAAAGATCGAATTTTATGTGTGAAATGAAACTACTAGTATTTACTTGCCAACAAATCTGTGTACATGCGTTCATTTTAACCATATACACAGGTGTTGGACAAATTTACGTACTCGCCAAATAACATACAGAGTAAACCACACTTTTGCTCTAAGCAGCTTTTTTTCAAATCATATTTAATTATTTTCAGATCCTGTGTGACAAAGCAAATTTACGTCGGGAACTTCTAAAGTTATTTCAAACCTTGTGGGTGTGTCCTTATAATGTTCATATCAAACATTATAACAAGAAATGCGTACTTCCGTCTGGGTAGATCAACATGTTGTACAAGTTACACCATATAACAGTGTGACTTCATTTGTTGATGGATCTAATGTAGCAATCAAATGTCTTCATCAAACACCATTTTATACATCCTGTTGCCCATTATCCATTATTTTTAAGTTTCATTTCCTAACCGGATGAAATGTATGCAACATTAACCCTTTATCAGAACTTGATCGAAAGTCATATTTTTCAAAGAAATATATTTACGTAATGAAAAGAGTTCATTCACTTAAATAATGTCATAATTTTACTGATAATGAACATATCTTAGGTTAAAATCATACCACTCTGTGATTGTAATGGTAATATATTACGTTATATATGTTTGTTTTGACAAGTAATATATTGAAATTTTGCGAACTGTTAGAAGTATATTCTAGAAAAATATATGTATATCATTTGTATGATTTTTATGTTTGGAAACTGCTAGCTTAATTGTGTTCTTGAGACAGCGCCCTGTTCTGTGAGTGACGTATATGAACAAGTCAATTTACGTATCTGTCAACAGCATTCAATGATATGAATCCAGAGATATTTCTCAAATAAAATATGCAACATATCTGTTTTAAAACATGACAAATCACTGGCAACAAGTTATAATTGCACAATGAGACTATTTCAAAGAGAAAGTCTGTACATGTATATAATTTCGAGGCAGCTTGCAGAATGCAACCAATGAAAAATGAAACTAAAACCAGGATAGTGTAACAAAAACACTCCAACAATACAGTTCTTACTGATGACTCACAAACAGTGTGACTAACTTTAACAATATGATTCAAATCCAAAAGAGGACTTGTTGTACAATTCTGATACAGTGCTCCCTTCCATAACGTCACCTCCAAAGACAGATTCCCACCAAGAAACGACAATTAAAGGCATATAAACACATAATAAAAACATCTGTCACGAATGCATTATTTCCCTCCGAACAACAACTCTCTCCGAACAATAACACTTTTTGAGAGTCCGACAAGTGTTGCTCTTCGAAGGGAGCACTATATCAATGTTTATGTTGAAGACCTCATAAAATATCTACCGGAAATCCTGGTGAGAATATATGTACTCGTATATGAGAATCAAATAAGGCTTAAATTAAAATTGAGCATGTTTGCCCTTTACCGACCAACCGTAAAAAAAACACCGATTAAAAAAATATGCCGAAATCTAAAACATATTTTTTTATTTTGTGCGTAAATGTTTTCAATGGTATCTCGATCAATTAAATTTATATTTAATAAATCATATGAGGAATATTCTCTGAATAAAATACTTTTCAGACCAACCGACCCTCCCGTAAATTCAAGGGTCGGTAAAGGGCAAACAAAGTATATTTTGATTTCAATCTAAGGTATATACCGGTTGAAAAAAAAATCAAATTATCGGTACAGCAAAACAATTACATACTTCACATAAGCATTAGCGAGTAATAAACACAACATATAAATGTGACACACTAATATCACAGTCTAGCGGTGTATGCACTTCGTATCGCAGGATGAAATATATTTAATATAACATTGACAATCTAGCTCTATTACAATCTTTAATTTTACCTACGAAAGAATGTAATACGACACACGACGATTGACAGGTACCAGCCAATCAATCAATTATCCCAAGTGATTGACTTGACAGCATATGTATGAAACATAGACAATACTTCAACCAAGTACCATTTAACCACTATTATGGCTCAGCTACTTGGTAAATTATGGTGATCTTACTTTGTCAATCTGCCGAATATTTGTTGACGTCTGATATCTGGGATATTAAGTATTTGCAGGATTCATTTGCAGATTTCTATGTTTGTCAATGTCTATATGTGGAGAATATTTGTACTTTTGATGACTAAATATCAGATTGATGATCTATCAATTGAATATTCGATTGATTTCTATCAATACGGATAGTTTTAATGGTGTGATGTTATAATGTATCTCGTCATTATACTGTGTCCTGGCCGCGGCCGTGGTCCAGTGGTTAGCGCGCTGGACTTGTAACCCGGAGATCCGGGTTCGAATCTCGGTCGCGGCAGGTCATACCCTTCTATGGAAATTTGACAATAATGTCGATTTTCCTCCATATGTGGAGAAATTGCAGGCTCCTTGTGGAAGGGTAAATTAGTAGTTGGTATATAGTCCATGAAAGCTGGTTAGGTGGACCGGTCGCCGTATATAACTGAAAAATTGTTGAGAAACTGCGTTAAACCCCGGTGACAATAAGTCACATAAAAACAAAATAAACATTGTCCTTCATCTTGTGTCCACCGCAACAAGGACCAAGGTACAATCTACAAACTCGGATTCAATAGTTCGAGCACTGGTCACGGTAACCGTTCTCCGTGACGAGTTGTTTGAAGACACTTTGGCCATTAGTCCTCCACCGCTGTTATCAGTGATTAATGTGGAAAAGTTGACAAACACATGATGAAAACAATGCTTAAACTGGCAAGGAATTCAACAACTCTGGTCAGGTTAACTGTCCGCTGGTGAATAACTCTTGACATCAGATGTAAAATCCGTAAAATTTTGTTTCTGACTTTTCATATAGATATTTTATATTTCCGTGTCCCAATCTAGTTGGTAGTCATTGGTGTTAATCAAATTGTTAATACATTAAGTGGTTTCTTAAATGAAACATTAACATTTCGATTTGTATTTTATTTTCATATGTTTTATATTATCCTTATATGTGTATTATCGTTAGTTCGCTATCTAAGGATGGCGGGACTTTTTGAGTAAAAAATCCATTTATGCCGTTAACAAGTAGCAAATGATCATTTATCAATTCGCAAATCACATAAATACATAAATACTTTCGGTACATTTATGTGAGTTATGAAGGAAATGCTGTCATACCAATGAGCTCAGTACAATAATATTTAATGAAGCACATTATGATGACAACCATTTGATGAGGCAATAGACCGTATCCACAATATAATTTGCTCACTGTATCTGCTTATACTTACGTCACACATGAAACACATCCAGTTTGGATGAAGGCGTTGTCGGGTGTGTTGAAGTTAAGGGAGGATTTTAGGAAAATTTAGGGGATTTGTTTCGTAACCTTGACAACTTCCGGCGCTTACAGGATTTGTTCACTCAGAGGTACGTAAAAGCATATATACACAGATTCCCGCATATATATAAAGGGCTATGCTTTATACATTAATTCTATAAAGTTTGATTGCAGTGTATATATCGAAGGAAAGTAAATCAAAGTAAATCACTGTCACTATGGTAACTTTTCTCAAGGTGAGTGATTATAAGATAAGTTTAAATATCATATTACTGGGTATAATTTGTGTAATGAATGTGTTTACCAGTAAGAAATTACTATAATAACTTTAGATCATTTTAATGTCCTAATCTTCAAACCATAGTGCTGGATAATACTTACTGTTCAATCTATAATCTATATTTATAAAGATTTATCACCTTAGACACTATCAGTAGTGACACAATTATTAACACCGAATACATGGAATGAAGCATTTATTCTATAACAATGCCATGTATGTCCAATCAAACACTATCGACTCTAAACACATTTGTGGGAAGAAATATTGGTTTACAAATTTCTTTCATGTATTGTTATTTTGTTAAATGATTGTGTACAACCTGCCTTCAGTTGACTGTTGATTAGTATTGCTCCACCAGTAATGTGTGTCATATAGTATTTATATATCGAGTTAATGTACCAAAGATCCAGTGATGCTTGTCGTATGTATTGGGTTAATATCACCACTGTTAAACAAATCAATCTATCGTTTATCATATTTCCGGTATTTTTTACAATAGTTTTGTTTTTGCTGTATTTAGTTTTCAACAAGTTTTCGCAAATTTTAAAAGCATGTCAGAACACCAACTGGTGGTGACAGTTCACTGATAAAATTGTGTGTTACTTTGATATCTGTCTAAAACATGAAACAACACAAATGGATGCATTTATCTTAATAGTTCAATTACTTGTACAGTAATTAACACCCAAGAGAAAACAGTTAACGAGTAATATCGTGTGGATATATTGATGGCGCTGGTCAATTAATCCAAGATACATTTGTGTTATATTTACTCATGCTCTCAGTAAAATAATACAACACAAAGACGCCAATAAAAATACCGAATACAATTTGTGATGCTTCATTTGAGAGAATTCCAAATTCACGAAGGTTTTAAATTTGCGACTTGTAAAAAATGCCCAAGTTTTAAACTCTTGTAAAACATTTATTTATGGTTTGTTGCTGATTGCCAAAATACCATTTATGTATGCATCTATTTTCTATTGGTTATTGTATATAATGTGTGTGGGTGAATATTCCGTCTTACAATGTTGGATACTTTCCAAGGTGTTAAATAATACTTGATTCATTTATTTCAGACAGTGGTATTTGCATTATTTTTCGTGGACCTATCATTTGTTTCATCAAATGAAAGTTGTCTTTCACAAACAAACTCGTCTCATCACATTAAAAACAGATTATATGAGCAGTACACAGACTTCATAGATGAGTTTTCATTGTATAACATACCGTGTTACACATCCCGAAGTATGACAAGACATTCAGATCACCACCATCATCGTACAAATCATCCAGATACTGAATGTGATATTCCACAATATGGCGGTCCTGTCGGAAGTGACGTCACGTTATATGCACGCGCAACATGTCCTTGGACTTACGTAATCGATTATGACGCTGAAAGGGTACCAAAGCGTATAGCAAAAGCTGTATGCAGCTGTTTACACTGTCAAAGAGCGAGGGGAGTTTGTGAGCCCGTGAAATCTTACATTCCTGTGGTAAAAAAGTTGTGTGAATCTGGTAGCTGGAGGTTTCATAAATCTATTGTAGAAGTGCCAGTTGGTTGTGTTTGTATTCGTGGAATTAGGGCTCGTACTTTGACACCAGTACGTACTGTAATGTCGGAATGATTTCTTGTTTTGTGTTAGATTGTTAACCTGTTGGATTGTGTTCTTATTATTTATTTTATACAATTATTGTTTTGTTTCTGAATAAATTTTAACGATAGAATTCAATTATTATTATTCATAAATTCGGAAATAGCCATTTTATATTGCATGCATGATTTTAATGCTAAGTCTTGTATTCAAACTGAATCAGAATTTCCTTAAGTTAACGAATTCAAATATATTACTTAAATACGTGAGTTTTTAGGCGTGAATCATGAAATCTGAAGTCAAGATAAATCTACTTGTATTTACATAATTCTTAATTACATGTACTAGTTTTATTAACCCTTTGCCTCATTATACTGCATTTCCCCGCATCTTAAACATATTGAAAACATTGGCAAAGTGGCAAAAGAAGCTATCGCTTGTAAAGAATAATGGCTTCTTTTGCCACAATGTTTTCCACCCTGTCAGAGAGAAAAAAACCTATTTTCTTAAATAAATTGATGGTTTGTATATTTCCTTTGGATTGGGAGACTGTAGATTATGCATATGAGGCAAAGGGTTAAAATAATGTTGAGCGCTGAGTGAAGACAACAGTTATGTACTTACGTTATGAACACTGGGTAACATCGTCATAATGGATTGAAAACCAGTAAATCTGAAGTTACGATCTTATGATTTATTAAGCAGTTACATAAGTCAAATTGTAAGATGCAAGTGACTAGTATGTATGATACATGTACTGCACTACAACAACAATTGTGAAAATGGGACTTTGATAAATTGGTACATGTAGGTAGAAAGATATAAAATAAAGATAGCTGAGTCTCCTATTCTGTAGACCTCTTCAGAGCGACCCTCTTTTTGAGCAACCACCTCCCTTAAACAACAGCATGATTTCCCCCCACTGTACGATTTAACTATTAATTTAACTTCTCTAGAGCAGCAACCTCTCAACAACAACAACAAAATTTTGCTTCTCCTAAAAGGGTGTTGTTTTTGGAGAGGTTACACTGTATATAGAAATAAGCAGCTTTAAGAGGAGATAACTCGTTTTTAAAAACATTATACGTACAGTAGCATACGTATGTGCTAAATGTTGTACCGTATGTATGACTTTATAATGTAGAATGCGGATTAATGTATGTTATTCTCATGTATACCAAAGTTGTCCAAAATACATGCAAAACGATGTCCTTGAGTATAAAACAAGAAAATACATCAGAACCATATTTTTGAACACATTTTGAATGGATACTTAATATTTATCGCACATATTTCAAATTATGGTTAAATTAATGACCATATACGCTAACATGGACGCGTATAATGTATACAGTCAGAGAAAACTAAGAAAAAGTTAGTCTATCCAGGAACACATAGAACTTGATGGTCTATACTTACCATACAGAATTCGCTAGCTCCATACAACATTAATACCACACACTACAGACACTGTAATTATCCGCGGGGAGAATTTAAAATGTAGGTAATGGAAGATAAAACAAAACTTTGTAGTAATTCATCACTGAGGATAAATCAGGAGTGCAGGACTGTAATAAAATATGAGTATCGTAGAACCGTAAATCCAAGGTGACAAACTTGAGATTCAAAGCCCCATATTAATTCGTCGGCTTATTTCTACAAACCCGTATGTCATTTTATCCCAATTTGAGAAAATCGCATTTGAAGTTTTGAACAGCAATAACCTTAAGCGAGTTACGGGTTTGTGGAATTGGGATTAACCTATTTAGGATAGATCTACCAGCAGATAACTATGATCATTGTAAAGAGCTCATCGAGACGAAATAAAATGATACCAAAATATCAATATTGCTGAAAATTGAGTTACAGGGTTTAGGAAATAAGCCAACGAATTCATTCTCTATAAACAAAGTGTGATGATGAAACATACAAACACGTGATAAAACCAATCATAATGTATGATTAACAATTAAAACTGAATACTGATCCCTTTATAAACTTACCAAACAAACTTTAACTGAAAACGTTTTGACACTAAAATATTCCTTGATTTTATAAGAAACTCGGTCTTTTGATGAAAGTCTTATCGGCAGCTGCATGAAAGTATTCATTATTTAAATACCACAGAACGGGTTGAATTTTAAATTTTGCGTGAGTCATTTATGCATTCCCGACGCACGAGTATGCGCGTGCTAGTATGCTTGAAAGTTTAAATACAACCATGTCGTTAACACCATTCAATGTCAAGGGCGATCAACTAATACATGACAATAGATGTGTGAGTTATTGCTTGTAAACATGAATGGAGCACAGAGCTCCCATTGGCGTAGATTTTATTGAATAAAGACCTTAGATTCCTAAACATACGTGGCATCCTCATCCTAGCCCATAATTAAAATGTCACTTTTACTTAAGAGACATCACGATGTTGATGTTGGCACGGTACATGTGTATTAGACCGATCTTTATCGACAAACCGGTCAATTGTATACTTTCATGTCTAAGGTGGATTTAAAATGCGTACAGAAAGATCTATTTAGCAACTAATGTCTTATTTTGGAAAACAATGAATATCCGAGTGAATTTCAAAGCGTTCTCTATCGTATGACGCAATATATCACCCTGAAATTGTTAATTGAGTAAGAAAAAACATTCAATTTAGACCATCAGCACAGACTTAGATAGCTCACCATTATTTCCGTGTAACTGAAAGTTTGGCCTTTAATTGCCATTTTGTTATTTCATGTAGATAGACACTTTACTTCAATTCCAACAGTATAAATATCAGAATCTTTATAAATAACAGTTCTGACCATCTTAGTTCTTTCCAGGTTTGGATCATTGTATACAGTCATTGTGGTGAAATGCACCTGAATATTTTACAGAATTACTTTACTGAAATATTCATTGTGCATGTTACAGCCCCGCAAAACGTCTTTTCCTAAAAAAAGTAAATAAATGTCGCTTTATAAAAAATCGCGATTAGTATTCGAGAATGACCATTAGAGTTTTAAATAATTCGCAGACATGTACTGTCTTTAATTATGTACATGTACATGTATACATCAACGATCCGATTTAAGTATAACCAAGTATGTACATTTATCTACATTCACATTCTACATGTCAAGATGAGAAATAGTCGTGGAAGCACCATATTATGACATAACATATTCATTACGACGTAACCAAACCGTTTGATGTAGATCATCAATTATTGCAAAATGTTGCTAAGTAAGCAAATGCTATTTCTCTGAAATGCATTTTAATCCTTGAAGTTTCTTGATGTAACGAATTGTGCCGTATATATATTTGTACATTTGTATAATCGTTCCTATTTGTCTGAAAATATAGTCAGCATTTATGCTCTAAGTCTTCCGGTATTTATAGCATATATGTATTGTTATTGACAAATAATAAGAACTATAGTTAAAGCATGAAAAAACACAGACACCGACATATACAGCTTCATTGTGACCAGGGGAATAGGGCCAATAACTCAGGGACAATAAATATCATACAATTATACAATTAAGTGTACAAGTAGGTCAAACAATAAAGCAGAATGACATGTATTGTTCATCAACGATTTGCTATCATACAGAATTCTGTTATTAGTCAGGTTTTGTGTGGAAAATGTGGTAATCGTTGATAATTACCTGCGTGTATTATAAATGATTTATTCTTGATTTGGTATCTAATCTCCTGATGGTGGTAGATGACCCTTGACCCAACAGTCTGATACTTGGTGTTTAATCCTGGTGTTTGACGTGGTACTAACTTATTAATATTGATTGGTGAGACAAGTGCGCTCACTCGCCATGTTATATGTTGGTAAGAATGGAAGTATCAGTCTCAGGTTTCCACATCACGTGACTGCTTACAATATCAGCTTCTAAAACACGACACGATACTTTTAAATATTTTCATATCTGACACAAAATAAAATAAAAAATAACGATTTTATGATAACCTTGACAATAGCAAGGCTAAGAAGAATCCAGAAATTCTACGTTTGTTACCTAGATATTTGTTACCTAGATATTTGTTACCTTGATATTTGTCACCTAGATATTTGTTACCTAGATATTTTGTTACCTAGATATTTGTTACCTAGATATTTGTTACCTGAATATTTTGTTACCAAGATATTTATCACCTAGATATTTGTTACCTAGATATTTGTTACCTAGATATTTTGTTTGTGACCAGTATAGAGCCAGTGATGTAGTGAATGAGAGCAAGGCGTGTAATACAGGAGATTGCTGTTACCAAACGAAATATTAATGACATACTTTACATCGGTATGCATGTTTTTGCTATATTTCTTTTCACTAGAGTTTGACGTCGTACCCACAGCCGGTGTTATTTTGCGACTTTCTAGCTTTAACAGTGGAGGGAGTCCCCATGCTTACACCGGGGTAAAACCACCGACCTTCCATAAGCTAGCTGGACAGCTTCCTCATATGTGAAATCTGGTCCCGGGTGGGGTTCGAATTCACACCGGGGAGAGGCTAGTGATTACAAGTCAGAGTCCATAACCTCTCAGCCACAGAGGCCACTTTTTCTCAATCACAGTTCCGCTCAAGGAACAGTCAGCAATATAACAAATGTTTATTTCTTATTATTTCCGTAAAACACGAACTTTTATTGACGACCTCTGATCGATATTCATTTTCCTGCAATTATTAGACTATAAGGCATGTCTTACTACACATTGATTATCTTATAGCAAATATCAAATACTTTACCTCAGTGAAATTCTTATCTAAACGACGTAGTTTTAACAAGAAAGGTCAAGTTTCTCATCCTAACCTAAAACTTGATTTTTGAATACTTAAACAAAAGAATGGGAGTGTTTATCGTGGAATTTATAACAGGACACATCTGATTTAAGATCGTATCTAGTTGATCGCATAAAGACAAAACAAAAACCCAAACATTGAACATTTTAATGCGAGATTTGGTCAGAACAGAAAAATTGAATTGTACGAGATAATGTTTTGTATGTATGACAATATCATATGAGATATTGACTGCTGAATTTAACATGGTACAAGCTTCATAGGATTCGATTCGATACAATGATATTTAACACTACAACGAATAGCCCTAAGTCACAGAACAAAGGAACGCTGTTGAAAAACACTAAACGCGAGGTAAAGAAATCAACAATGCCATGAACTAAAGTGATAGAAAATTTTATCATGCATGAACGGCAAGGGAAGAAGATGGAAGGCCGTCACCTGGATAAGTCATAAATTACTAAAACGACGTCAAGCATGAAAAGGGTAATTTTGTTTTGTTTTAAAATTTGTATTAAAATACAAATTCTAAAGATATTTAAAAGGTATTCGGACACAAAAAAACTTACATCTTTGATCTACATATCTGCATATATATTATACATTCATCTGAAACTTAAAGAGACATTAAACATGTACGAACACCCTGTATGTATGATTTAATGGAAGTTATTTATGTGAAAAAACGTGGATGAAAACGTCGTCTAATCGGAGTTGTGCCCTCCCCAAAACAAATGGAGAACTGATGTAAGGATCAACCTCTTATTATATTTTGTCAATTTTCCTTACAAAAGATTAATTTTACTTAGGAATAAAAAAAACAGTAAAAACAACTCCAAAGAAATGTTCGATGTTATAATATCCACAGAAACAACACAGTCAGCACAAAGCAAAACATAAAACAAGACTAATGTCCCCCAGTGGAATTCCTTTGATCATGAGATTTCCTTTTCTTACCGTCTTTGTCTCAAACTCAGAGTAGACATTCTACATTCAAGCTCAAATACGCAAATGCACGCATTATTTTGTAGTTATCTCCAAAAATGCCACACCATACATTCACATAAGTTGCCACACACCACACAAATTCACAAAGAGAGGAGCAAAACACATTCCCTAAAGATCCCCGTCCCGCTTTCACTTGAAAGGCCGAACACCATATTATCAAAAGATGTCATACCACGCATTCACGAAAGTGCCCACACACATTTGCTAAAGAAGACTCACTATACATTCACTGAATGGCGGTTAAATCAAGGAATACGGATGAAAATACAGCCGAAGGTGAACACGTGATTTTGACATCAAGTAGTTTTAACGTATAGTTAGGTGATATGGTTAAATGGCTGGTTTGTTGCGTCGGAATTATAAAGTATTGCGTTTCCTCTAAAATTTCTTCCCATATGAACAATAATAGTCAGCCCATTTTAGTATGCCCTCGAAGTAACAGATGTGATTAGCAAAAGAAAAAAGTTGTACGGATATTTAAAAGAATGCAAATATTAATAACACCATCACTTTTTATTTCATTCTGGCAATATAAAACCAAAAGCCGTCTTTTATTTACAATTATTTTACCATAGTCATATCCTAAAATATCATTCCTATAAAATAGTATACATTGTTATACCAAGGAATTCAGTATGCATTATATTCTATAGCCATACAATGTTTTGCAATTCTTTCCTCTTTTCATATGAGGCACCTTGAAGACATATAATTGTAAAGTTGTTTGATACACAAAATGTCTGCTTTACTGACCCAGTTTCCCTTGATATCACATAAGTGCATCAGAGACAGGCCAAATGAATGATACTGCCAAGTTACGCTAAGGATACTTAGACAGAACATTATTTGTGTGAATTCCTTCTTTAGACAACAATCAAGCCATTGTTTACAGAAGTTGCCTTCAAACAAGCTGTTTTGGTCTTAGATGAAGAAATTATAACTTTTTGTTTGCGATCACTCAGAATGACATTGTTTACATACACATCAATGTATAACACATAATTATTGCAAACATGTCGTTATCAACGAAACTAATACCAGCAAATTACAAACCACAAAATTTCTATACAGAAAAAAGGTGACATTATATTCAGATTGTATTAAACTGTATAAAATACATAAGACACAGATAATTCACAGCACTATATAAACATCAGGTACAGACAAAGACATAAAATAGACACCGATACAAGTGAACTATACAACAACACAGTTAACTTTATGATATACTGTAATATATTAATTACTTACCATAATGTGTGATAATGAACAATCCAAGCTAGAGGCGCTAAAATGGCCATTTATACACTGTATGTACAAAATATGTTAACATATGGTACAGACTAGCGTACATTACAAATTAATACATGTAAATGCAAATTTTGTGACAGTTTAGGAATGTATACAAACATGTAACATTTCATATAGTGTTCATGGTTTACTTATTACCCTCAAATCTATGTACATATATTTTATAATACATAGTCACATCAACAAATGCATACAATTAGAAAGAAATACCAACTAAAGTCAAACCTCTGTTTGCGGCCACCTCCGAATAAAGCTCGCCGTGTGAAAAATGTCATCCTTCGAGAAAAATGTGACTGATTATTTAGAACAAACTGACCTTCGAATAAAGGCCATCTGTCAATAAAGGCAACATTTTGTCTTTCCAAAGATGACCTTTGTTCATATTTTTACAGTATTACAGTATCAATTATTTCCGCATATCAAAACTGCACTACCCCTATTGAAAATTTGAATTTCTTATTAAAACATATAAGAACAGTACAATAGATGACCTTCTAAACCTATTGTCGGTTGTATTTTTGATATTCATTTTAAGTGAAGATAACTCTGACAAGTAAAGACTAACTCTAACAGTGTAATTGCTACGTGTTTCCACCTCTTCAACTTCAGAATCAGCAGTGAACGTTGATGAAAGTATGCCTACAAAGGCAACGTTTCTAAAATATGTAAATCCGAAGATGAATAGAAAACAAGTTTACAAAATAAACAACAAATGTTCCCCGCAAATAGTTCGAACAAATGAACCATGCCCTCACAGTAAACATAAATATATAAAACATAAAATGATAAACAAAATATCCCACAGTGTAGATCTGTGTGCCCGTGATGAACCTAGATTCGTTTTAGTTTTCAGATCTGACAAAGTGTCGTCACTCGTTTCAGTTTTATCTTCAATAAAGTCACACTTTGTTGAGTTTCTACCAAGCACGAGCCAAGAAAGTGCTCTACGAGCGCTGTAATATATCAGCTGTTTATTGGTGCCATTTCCACAATCCTTAGCACTGAATAGATACACGTAGTCACGGAATCTATCCCTCATGAATGTCCAGCACACATATTTGTTCTCTATTACACTTCTCGTTATAAGTACATCATTTTCTCCTATAAATTTAATTGAGGCAATACAGTAATACGGTTTCCTTTTGTAGATGCTCCATTTTTTGTTCATGTTTTTATATGTATAATATAGATGAATAAGATGACCTTGACCTATATAATCGTTTATTAAGCACCCTTCATTCACCAAATGATCATTGTTGTCATACAACTCGAAATAAGCTGCCTTTGGAACATACCACGGTAGGTTACAGTCAGTGTACTCCGGAGAGTTTTTTACAAAATACACCCACGGACCGCTTGTTCTGGCAATACCCATTGGACCTACAACTTGAGGTTCATAAATAAAGTATCGATCATCACACACTTCATCAATGGAATCTATTGGCCAAAAAAGTTCTTTTCCAAATTTGTACCGGAGTACAGAATTCACAGGGTTTTCTAGTTCAATACATTTATACCGAGGATAGCAACCATTCTTAAATCTGAGTTTCAGAATTCTCCGATTTCTCAAGTTTTTTCCTAATTGTGAGTCTACACACTCCCATTGAACATTGTCCTGTTTTAATGTTAGATTTTCAATGATTAATGTACTAGTGGTTGGATCTTGCAAACTGTTCCAGTGACCGTGGTAAGGAAAGGGCATTGTGCACGGACGTTCCTCCATTTCCGGTTCGCATAATGCGCATGACAGTTTACAATTGTCACGTTCGTGAGTTGAGCAATGTTGATAACTACATTTCATATTTTGATCTGCACATATTCCAGTTACATAATGAGTTTTAAAATGTTTTAGTATCAACATTCTGTCATACTGTTTGTAATCAGAGGGACACACTCCACCAAAGTACACGTACATTTCGACAATCTTATAGTTGTCGTAAGTTACTCGCATACACCAAAACTTAGTTGATCCGCGCCATTTTACCATAGCAAAGGTGAAATTCAAGTGTTTCCATGAGGCTACACAACGTAATTCAACAGGTTCTGTATCCACCTGCCTGCCAACGAATATAGTAGAACAATTTCGTCTCCTGAAGTACAACTTTATACCCTCATGCCACGTGCAATCACTTTCAATTCTCAGAGGCAGAAAAATATCGTCGCAAAGTGGCGTCTTCTCGCCGTATCTGAACAATTTGAAATCATACCCACCAATAGCAGGACACTCATTTATATCTGCTGCGTGTTCAGGAGATATGAGCGGATATTTGTCGAGCATCAAGTATGAATCCTCACAAACAGGAGTTATTTCCGTGAAGTATTTTGTGATTCGTGTTTGGACGACGCTTCTACTATGTTTGATAAACTCGATGCATCTGTAAGATTTGTCTCCCTTATATGTGTTCAAGTCAGTGCGATATTCCCGGACTTTGAATCTGTTGTTAGCATATCGCACTGCGCATTCACGGACAGAGTAAACACATTTCCTGTATCCCTTTATTCTGCATTCCTTTATATACATCCTTGTGTTGTTCACTGTAATAGACACTTTACTGGTTTGATAAGTAACAAACCATGACGGGTGGTCACCTACAGTTTGCAGAAACTCAGGAAAAATACACTCACACAAACAGTGTGGTATAATCAGAAATAAAAGAAACACTATGGATATGATCGACAAACAGTTCATTGCGGACGGTTGGAAAAACTACTTAAATGCTGAATTCTCCTAATCGTTGAAACATTTTATCAATGGTTTGTTGTCACATATATCATATCCCTTCCATGTAATGTGACCGCGACAAGTATATATGACCGGAGCATATGTAGAACATACAAAATTTCAATAAGGAGATTTGATAGTGAATAATTAAACAGACGGAGCACCTGTTAATTGAGTTTTAATGATAGTTCGTCGCAATACTACCACATACGTCATGTTCAATACTAACACAATAAGTTTAAACAGTACCACAAAACAGTTCTAACTTTAGTTTATAATATAATACTAAACTTGTGTCTTTTTCTCTTTGAAACGTGCCGAAAAAGTATAGTTATACTACAATTTTTGTAACCAAAATTCTTTCCGAAGATATGTATGTGTCATCAAACAGTAATTCATCATGTATCAGGCGTTACGAGGTAGAGAACAAACATTTGATGTAATCAGTTTTTATACCATTCTAAATTGAAAATAACTTAGACACTAATTCTCTTTATTATTATGCATAGTTTTTTATCAACCATTATAATCACACTGCACAGAACAGAAAATACCTCCACAACCGTAACCAATATGCCTTTATCTGCTAAAACCAATCCAATCGTTGCTTAATTAGGTAATACTGACAATAACAGAGGTATAGACATTGATCGAGTACCAATATCCTAGCTGAGCCTGGCTGGAAGGCAATCAACAACGGTAATATTACTGCCGCATATCATGATACCAGCTTCCAGAAGTCAACAACGCCGTGTACTGTTGCAGAAAAAAAAAACATAAACTTATTGTAACTGGTTCTACAAATCTAATATCAACAGATGAACATGTCAGCTTTGTGTTCAGTGATTGAACTGATGTTATTTCTATGGATTAGCTGCAGATCAAATTCTTCCATATCGATAAATCTTTGATAAATTCCCTCCTGTTGAAGTCATCCTGTCCAAAGACACAATGCTGCTGACGATATGTACACACTTATCTGATTTTTTTATTCTCACTAGTTCCTGGTTCTACACAAGGAAAATAAGAATACTTGTATTTTCAATAAAAATGTTAAATTCCACTTTACATTTTCAGGTACAATTTCGTTATGATTACAAAAATACACAATGATATCTTATTTCCACTTGTGAGTACATAGTACTGAAGGTAGGGAGACGACAACAATGTCTTGTGCAACAAACACACGTTCTGTCCAAATGAGTATATCTGAATTCGCCCGATGAATGTCCAATTAATGACAACCATTGAGACTCAATCAATTAGATCTAGTCCTTGTCATTTAGTCAACGCAAGAAATTACATAAACCATATCGACCTGAAGTCATGACAGATATTTTATATTTGGGACGTCTTGTTGAGGTAGGGAACGCCGCGGGTTGTTAGTCTTGAATTATTGCATAGTAATGTTTTTACCTTCATCTTTCTGTAAACTCACAGGTAGTGATACATTTATGGATAATCCTTGTTTAGTGTTGATATAATCCAGTCTGATTGCTTGTTAAAACAACTATTTAATACACGATACGATCTATTTTATCTTCACCGTGTACAACACAGCACCCGTATTTCCCTGTTTACTGATTTCCATCATATTCACTGATCACACGTGAGAAATAACAATTCCTATTTTTTTTCAAACCCATATCTTGATTATTTAATGATATTTGTTGTAAACAGACACGTACCGATTCTTTCTAATCAATTAACGAGTATTTAATGTGCCTTTGTCGTTTAATTCAATTCGTTATTGGAGTCCTCTCTTTGAAGTACTTTTTTCAAATTCACAAAAATTGTGTGTCGGCGGTCAGGAAACTACTTAGAATAACAATTATCATTACAGCATAATATATTGTCAGCACAGTATCTCCAGCAAGTTCATTTTCAAGCGGAATCTATCTGTAAAAGTCACAGATCAAACTGGCAAGTTTATTGGGACTTCATATACATCTACAGTACCTCAGGAGGGTATCGGAAATTACAGCATCTTCTTTCACCGAACAAGAAGCGACATATCTGAAAAATTAAGACATAGAAACATTATTTATTACATGGAAAACTTAATATTTAATATACTGATTGAGCAGAAATGAATGAAATACAAACATACACGCTATTACAACGATACTTGGATAGTAACTTATAAATACAGTAAAACGTATAGTGAATTATCCATGTTTTAGGAATAGGTGCTGACTCCAGTAAAATACAGTAAAACCTTGTTTTCTCGAGGAGTCATCAAAACAGACTCAATGCTTGAGATAAACGTGGTGCTCGTAATAACGAGGTATTTGTTTGTTGGTTGAAAATTATACACAACTAAGAACAAAATTTACGGGACTTTAAAAGCTCATCGTATAAGTCGGGTGTTCGTGATAAAGAATTTTACTGTATACTTAAAATACATGCAACCATTGTAATTTAAACCGCTCTACTCCATCAAAAATCCATATCGAAAATCCATCTGATCCAAAATGCAGCATTCTGTCCCGAAATTTCATTAGATATATATCTTAATTGTAAAAATTGTTTTATGAAAATTATTTCTGAAAACCTCTAGTCCAAAAGCGCTTATTCGAACAATTCTTTAGCCGGATTAGAACATGTTCGGATAAGAAATGTATCGTGTAATGTTACAAATCTGTATAGTAGTACAGTCTAACCTCTCTAATCCGAACTTCTCCAATGCGGAATCCTCTTAAAACTGAACACGTCAGGTGGTCACGATTTTTTTATTATGTATGTGATAATTGAAAATCTTTGCAATCCAGAACCTTTGTATTCCGAAAATCTCATTTTGTCAATCCATTTTGTCAATCCGAACTAGTTCGGGTTAGAAAGGTTGTACTGTATTTGTTTGTATTCTAGGCCTTGCAAACACACACATATGCACGTCAACAACATACATAATACGAATAATTTGACTGACAGAGTGTCAATTATAGCTATTTTTTAATGTTTATCCAGTATTTATTTTAGCAAAATGATGCGTATATTTATTTTATTTTATTCGCTGTTTTCTAGAAATTATCTCCTACAAGCCGTTATAAAGATGTTTACTGATTTGTGTCTATTAGTTTGTGTTGTAAATGAGGGATTTTATGCTGTGTTAAAGTCCACATCGGTGAATTGTTATCCTAAACAGTGTTCTTGGATTCAGTACTAGCCCTAACCTTGTCCTCCACAAGTTACCGTCAACTTCTGAACACGAATCACTCGGTTCAGCGAACAACGAAGAGGTACAGTGCTCCCTCCGAGGAGCAACACTTGTAGGAGTCGCAAAAAGTGTTGTTCTTTGGAGGAAGTTGTTTGGAGGGAATTGATACATTCCCGTCAGGTGTTTTTTTATTACGTGTATGTGTGCCGTTTACTGTCGTTTGTTGGAGGGAATCGGTCTTTGGAGGTGACGTTATGGGAGGGAGCACTGTACTATATATTGTGCATAAGTGATCCATGATTTGAGCGAATATTTCAACTGAATTGTACTGAATACATTAACTGTAATATTATAAAAAATAGTTTGTCCTGTAATAATCTGACCATGTTTAAATGTAGCATCTCGTTTTAAAACTTAAAATTTTCGGTAGATTCAAAGGCATTAATGTTGCGGTTTTTTAATTTTATCGCGGTCCATGCTTCATCTGAAACAATATTGATTGTTCCGTTAGTCGTGTGTTTTAGGCGCTTAATGTAACAAAGTCACAAATCTTTGTCTATTAATTTCCCACAATATCCCGGTTTCTCAGACTGATCTTTTTCATGTGTGTACAATTTAAGTGTGAACATTCGAAGCATTCGTTCAGGGAAATTTAGTTGTCGGCTTAGGACGAAATCGGATTCAACTTGATTAGTGATGGATGATTCTTAACAATTATTCATCATGTCACTGATACAGTTTGATGTTTACATTACCTGTGTTATACTGTAACAAAACGTACTCCTGTGTAAATATTAATATAACTTTCTACATATGCAGAATACCAAAAATTAGAGTACTGATTAATACACACCTGAATTAATTAATACGCCCATGAACTAATTGATACACAGATGAACTAATTGATACACACATGAACTAATTAATACGCAGGTGAACTAATTAATACACAGGTGAACTAATTAATGCACGCATGAACTAATTAATACACAAGTGAACTAATTAATACACTCTTGAATTAAATAATACACGCGTGAACTAATTAATACAAGCGTGAACTAATTAATACACATGTGAACTAATTAATACACACATGAACTTATATGAATATGCATACACACACACGCGTACATACGCGAGAAACATACAAACTTGTACACTTATACCCGATTTCATAAAACCCAAAAGCAAATATAAACTCCTTTTTGATACAGGAAATAAACTTAATAGAATACATCGTTTTATATGTTTTTCTGTAAATGTCACCAGTTGACACCTTTGAAATATTAATTATATACTTGAATAACCTTGATCAATATTACACTACATGAATGTCATGATTGAATAATTAGAATAATACAGGATGCATCTTTTACATGACATTCCCTGTTAGAAGCATTTACAAGAATTGCTTTAAAGTATCTCGCCTGTCCACTCTTGTGGATATGTGAAAAACAAGAGAAATATGCGAAATATCTCCTGAATTAAATTACATCCACATAAAACAAGTTCGATTTCTTACAAGTTGTGTAAAATGATTGTTTTATTGTTATTGTTACTACAGTCACTGCAGCTCACTGGTGAGAACTGGACTTTTAAAAGTGTTGTAACTCGAAGCGATAACATTTGTTAATTGTTGCACTAATAGCATGTGCTGCAATATCCAAAACCCAAATATTTATTTAAAACATTTTCTTTTATATATAGAGAGAGAGATAAATAGAATAAGAGAGAGCATTTGATTAAAATCAGGATCTCCCTCACATTGTATAGTTCATCCAAAGATTCTCAACTGATCCTTTTTAATGTGTAAATGCACTGATTTGGCAGAGTTCAACCATTTCTGTTTGCACGACTATCTATATTGAGGTATGGAGATATTTTGTATTACCATATATGGATAAGTACTACATACATATCATAACTAAAATTTGATTTACGAGGCACATGTTGCAATGATATGAACTTGGTTTATCGATAAAAAAGCACATTTGGTGTATACCATCGCGGCGTCACTTTGGCTTGGAGCATAACGATATTTCTCGGTATATTTTCAAGGAAAATAACAAAATCGATGGTGAGTAACTTACGTAGAACATATATCGTCCGGTGACTTTATCGCTAAAACCTCATTGTTCGGTGATGTTTGTTATTTTTCGTGTCTTCTTGTACCGGAAGTGATCTATAATCCGGGTTACATCTTTAACTTAAGAAACAAACATCGGCTATCATGTTGTAAAAAATCGCCCTTTTTACACGAGTTCAGCATCCATATTTGTATTATGTTTAAAAATGAACTGAACTGGCGAACATAATAAATAAGGGATTTCTTGTTTACTATAGATGTGTTAGTTTAGTTTATACTAATTTATTTTAGTTCGATTGTGAAACACGCAATTTTGGTTATATTAATCCCGCTCGAGTCCGCATCCTGGACACTACGCCAGCGTATGAAAAATGGGATTGTGAAGTTCATGAACGAAACACTTCGAAAACGGGATTCGAACTCATGACCTTCGGTCAGAGGTAGGACGCTCTACCTCTAGATCACGATGCTTCCCATAGAAGTGTTTCTAAAAGTATTCGGACAGAGGAGTGATTGAATTAAAATGAGTTATTTTAAGCAAAGAACTCAATCAGAATAATGCAATACATTTGACTATAAATGATTTATATATAAATCAAAATTGATGAAATAAGAAAACAGCAGAATACACATCTCCGCGTACATAAAATATTATAAAATACGTTAGCTACATGTACAGTGTCTTATACAATATCGATATAAATCTCTTAATATTGCTAAATAATAGACGTCAAACTTGAATAGAAAATATCCATATGCCGTACTATAAAAATGATAGCTTAATTACATATGATTATCGCAAATATCAGTACTGGGTTCATGCCATGATCAATATATTGTAAATATTCAGAAAGTCTCATGGTAAATAACGAAGATTGCTTGTAACGTTCGACTTAATAAGCAGTATTGTTATCAATTTTCTATAATTTATCAATTATCTTTTTTCAGGGATGCCGGTAGAGTGAATGGGGAATCGTAATGGATTATGATTAGAAGGAATCAGGCAGTCTATACAATCATAACCGCATATTGCATGATGTAAATACAGCAACGGATCCTATGCCATATACAGTAAAACCTCAAATAGCGACCACCTAAATACAACGACCACCTTGTTATAACGACCACTTAGTTCTGGACGGCTTTCAATCACTAACCTATAATTTAACTTGATAATGAGACCACCTCATTATTACGACCGATTTTTTTGTCTCAAATGTGGTCTCATTATCAAGGTTTTACTGTACACACCTTTGTATTCTTGAATATTTAAGACCTTTGTAGCGGTTTAGTTTTAATATAACTGACAAGTATTAAGACCTTATTGTACGACTATTGTTCTACATAACATTGTTGCGGAAACAAACAATTTTAGAGGACAACAAGCCGAATAAAACATGGATCTTCAATTACAGATATTTATTGAATATACAGAATTTTTTTGCACTTAATGAGTTAATTTTTTTGCGTTCTTTCTGCGAACTTCATAAGTGTTTCTGGAGCCTGTTTCTTATCGTCCTAAGACAATAAAACATTCAGAAATATAAAGCGAAATTAAGTTTGTCCATAGAATAATAACTGCTGTACAGTGAATGATATAACATGAGAACGTAATCAGCGTACGGATTGTTTACAAAACAAACGACCGATCAAAACATGGCATGCTCTCAGTATGTATGGGTTTACATATGTCAGAGGCTGCGGCCATGGTCCAGTGGTTTGTGCGCTGTACTTGTAACCCTGAGATCCGGGTTCGAATCCCGGTCGCGGCAGGTTATACCCTTCTAGGATAATTTGACAAAAATGTCGATTTTCCTCCATATATGGAGAAGTTGCCGGCTCCTTATGGAAGGGTAAGTTAGTGCTGGTTAGTATTCAGTCTAGGAAAACTAGTTGGGTGAACCGGTCGCCGTATATAAATGAAAAATTGTTAAAAACGGCGTTAAACCCCAGTGACAATATGTCACATAAAATCAAACAAAACATACGTCAGACAGGAAGTTAGAGCGTCTTCATAGGTCAAAGACCTCATCTCACATTCCGGCTTGTAGACTGCATCGTGTAATACTGTCATTGACGTCATAAACGACATGGGACCGTATAACATTTTGCTGCCAGTCTGGTAATTTCCAAAATATATTTCATTCTTTCAAAAAAGACAAGGAAAGTACATTTCTGGATTTTGATCACATTCATGTTCACACAGACTTTGCACTAATAGCAACTTGACATTTGTTAGTTCCACAAGTTCTTCTATTGAGCATCATCATTGCATACAAAAGTGCAGAGGGAGTGCTATATAGAGGGGAGTGTAATATAGAGGGGAGCATTATATAGAGGGGAGTGTTATACAGAGGGGAGTGTTATATAGAAGGGAGCGTTACATAGAAGGGAGTGTTAAATAGAGGGGAGTGTTATATAGAAGGGATGCGTTATGCTATATAGAAGATAGTGTTATATAGAAGGGAAGCGTTATGTTATATAGAGGGGAGTGTTATATAGAAGGGAAGCGTTATGTTATATAGAGGGGAGTGTTATATAGAAGGGAAGCGTTATGTTATATAGAAGGTAGTGTTATATAGAGGAGAGTGTTATATAGAAGGGAAGCGTTATGTTATATAGAGGGGAGTGTTATATAGAGGGGAGTGTTATATAGAAGGGAAGCGTTATGTTATATAGAAGGTAGTGTTATATAGAGGGGAGTGTTTTATAGAGGGGGTGTTATATAGAAGGGAAGTGATATGTTATATAGAGGGGAGTGTTACAGAGGGAAGCGTTATGTTATATAGAAGAGAGTGTTACATAGAAGGAAGTGTTACATAGAAGGAAGCGTTATATAGAAGGGAGTGTTATACAAAGTGGATGTTATGCAGAAGGACCTACACCTTAGTCATGCTCAGCTCCAAATTGTCATCATCATGTACAGATTATTATTATAACTCACGTTATTATTATTACTCACAAAACACTTTAAGAGTTGAGTGACATGTATTATTTTTTACTGTTGTAGATAACCAAAGTTAAATCAGATTTATCGATATTATTATCATATTTAGTGCAATCCCGACGCGAGAGGTATTTCTTTTTACGACCGATTATTGCGAACGCATTTAAATCGTTGATGCATTATGATTTTACTGAGTTGTAATTTATAATCAAATAAAACCAATTTTCAGATTACGAAATTTATCAAATTACATACCTAAACATATGTGCAGTTTATCCGAGAAACAACACGGTACAATCACGGTTAAAATAGATACGTCACAATGTTATATTACTAAACATACACTTCTGGAGTCTAGTTACGTAGTGTTTTTCATTTATTTAATCATTCCCAAAACATTTCAGAGGACAAATAAAAAACTTCCATAAACTTGCAAGTACGAAAGTCCATGTGTTAGATAAACGTATCTTTGATGACAGAGCCTCGTTCTGAACTGATACCAATCACCGGATGTTCTCAGGGTTAATGAAACGATTGAATCAGTTTTCATCTTCTTCTAACTGATATAAAACAACAGTTTTAACCAACTGTCAATCTGTAGTTGTGTGCATGTTTTTGTTCATAGTATATTCATCGATACGATTTCATTTTAGCTCGTCTGTTTATGTTATGATCATCGCTGCGGCGTCGTCTTTTTTGTTGTCGTTTTCGTGCAAAAAAAACTTTAATGTAGCCTAACACTTTTAAAGATACCAACGTGACACTCGGAATATTTGAATATCATGACAAGGCCCAGTTGCGAGACAAGGGGTATTAATTTGAAAGCTATATTTTTGAAGTTATGCTCCTTTTCAACTTATACTTTGGTCAAAATTGTTTATAAAATAGAATGACGTTAAACAAACGAGCGTTGGCGCCGCTCTGTGGAGCTTTTGTTATAACCTAACATTACCCTGATAAAATCGACATCAGACTACAAACAGCAACATGAACAACGCAGAATATGTCCGATTATTTTGAAGACATGAAGCTCAGGTGTACATTTTATGCGCATAATTGGTAGATGCGTTAATTGATATCCCTTGATGTTGCTTATTCAAATGTTCCAAGCTGAATTAAACTTTTCTATTCTTTGCAATGTTCTTTTGTATTTCAAACACGTGATACCAGTGTTGTGTAAGTCGTGGTTAATAAATATAACCTATGCAGCGTTACTTGTTTCATTTTTGAACTGTTGATTTAGTGTCAGGTCTTACAAAATTTTCACCTCAATGAGGGTCATAAAACAGAATATACATAAAATAATTAATAAATGAAAGATTAAGAGGACTTATATTGTTTTTGATACCACGTAGTTGTCTTAGACTATTAAATAAAAGAAAAGAATTTCTGGAGGAGAAAAAAAAACGCCCACATAAAACACAACCAAACTCCATACAACATGTACGTGTCCAGAGCATCAGGTACCAAAATAAGGGACAAAACTTAATCTCCCTGAAAACTAACGCCTTAGATCGGCCTGCACCAAAGCTACAATGGTTTAAAGGGTTTGGTTTCAAGGGTCCAACCTCAAACACACTTACCACAGAGAAAAATGTACGAAAACAAAAACAGCACAGAAACGACTAAAAACAAATGGAAAAAGCCCTGTTTGACACAATATAAATATATAATGTACCATATTCGTTTGAGGTGATGAGGTACAAACCTACAAACACTTCTAAAAGGAAAACTCATGTTTATACGCGTACTTTCTTATCACACAGTTTCTATATAAAATTACATGATCTACTAGTCGAGCATGTACGTGTCCCGACAATTGTAACAGCTATGAATCTAGAACATATGTTAATTCTCGTAAACCTGTGAAGTGATAAATTGGAAAAGGCATAGAACGCAAAAACAGCTGAGTCCTAACGGAACTGCGTCTGTCAATTTTGTAACATACGCTTTTCAACTGTATTACCGTGTCTTAATACGGCTGCACAATGTCCCCGATATCGATGGTTTCCCTGACATAAAACACGATGTTTTTCATTGGATGTTGCGCATAATGAATTGACAACATGTAAGCAATTTTCTTTTGTCACTTAATCTGGAGTTTATAGTGATACATTTTCTTCACGCGTATTCACCACCCAGGTAAAGTCTCCGAGGATGGTGCTGAAAAAGAATATATGACTTAAGTGTACTCTTATGTAGACTATGTTAAACAACAGTAAAATGTTTTCTTGGCAAAAGTTGTTGGTAATAATTATGTACAATGGAAATATAGATAGGTTTGTTTACTCCGCCAGGTCATTAAATGTTTGTACTTTAATATATTACGTATACATGTATTGTAGAGTGTTGGTTACAACAATTGGTTGGTTTGAACAATTTAAACTGTTAAAAGGAAGATAGTAGTGAATCTGAGGAGTTCTTGTAACAAACAATAAAGACAAGGATATTGTACGTGTGCTACAACAATGCTGAAAAGTAGAGACATGCGGTACAACAATGCTGTACACAAAATCAAACACCGAAGTTAAACAATTAACGAGTCAAACAGTTATACAGTGCAACCTCTCTAAAGCAACACCATTTGGGAGAAGCAAAACTATGTTGTTGTTGTCCAGAGGTTGTTGCTCCAGAGAAGTTAAATTAATAGTAATTAAGTCGTGCAGTGGGAAAAAAATGCATGCTTTCGGAGACTCTGCACTGTACTTGATTAAACACTTATATCTATATTGAACATATTCAATGGTGTTGTACATTAATAGATAAAAATAACTAAATGATAAGATAAATAGAAAATATGTTTAAAATGTTCACTTTACAGATTCGTATACATACGTGGCAATATGAATTACTCTATTTGAATTAAAAACCTGAAGCGTGTAAAAACGTTCGATTTTTTAGAATAAAGCAGCAATGTAGTGATTTCTTTCATCAAGAAAAGAGCGTTTAGTGACGGAATTACACCAAGAGATTTTTATGATGAACCAAACCAGAAATCAATTACCAAATGTTATTCAAAGAATTGATACAAATTAGAGATTCATTCATACAACGTAGCTTTTGTCTAAAAACCATGTTCTGTCGATATAGCAATTGCATACTAGTTATTCGCATGACAAAACAACAGGATTTTCAATCGACATATTCGTGAGAGGAATAATAATTCTGTATTAAATCAGGTTTTGTTTTTATTGGCTTGCAACCATTTCTATGTATTTCATCTGTACCTCCAGAGCATTAGGAATATTTTGTTGTCTGTACACTATTGCGAGTGTTTGTAATAGTCATGTTGGTTACTATATTAGTATTGGTCAAATTAACATTTTTTTCTAAAATATACCCATGGAAAGCGGATTTCTAGCAAACTTAACGTAAAAAGTCACCTACACGTGTACATCAATAAAACCGATAATCTGAAAATCGAAAGACCCACGTAAGGAGAGGTTCTAAAAGACGCGCAGGTCATGATTGTATTTTCAAGATGCTATACCACATAACTACCGCGAACGTTTTAATGCAATAAAATTAAGTTTGAAAGGACTTGTCAAAATGCTTGCAGCCGCCCAGCGAGAATCTGAAATATTCATTTCAGAAGTATGATACGAAACAGCGACCGAATTCGACTCTTTGCCAAAAACAATGATTTAAATAATCGGTAAACTATACTGGAATTTTAGGTCGCTAAAATTGATACAGTTTTGTTTTGTTTGCGTAGATTGATTAGCCATATATTGAATTCTCCATTTCCCATTGTACACCCTTTGCACATAACTCTCGTGCGTTTTAATTTTTAATTTCGTGCTCTATTTTCTTTTTCAATTATTTCACATAATTCGTTTACCCTCTACCGAATTAATGTTTCACGCTTTGTCGAGAGACATTTTATTGCTTAATCCTGTAATTTTATGAATACTTGATTTTCAAGTAAAAATGTTAGTTTTCTGTCTTCAAGCAAACAACTTGAACGAGTTGTGTTACCGTGTTTTCAAATAATTGGTCTTTTATCGAACCTTTATGATCATACAAGTCAAACTAACGCCCTTCCTATAAATGATTTTAATGAAATTATGGTCATTCAGACAAAAAGTATAAAATGAATGAAAGGTATAACTTATACAACAACTCTACCTACATTTCCCATTTAAACTTTTTTCACTTGGTTTAACGCCGTCTTTCAACAATTTTTCAGTTATATACGGCGACCGGTCCACCTTACCGGTTTTCCTGGACTGTATATTAACCAGTACTGACTTACCCTTCTACAAGGAGCCGGCAACTTCTCCACATGTGGAAGAAAATCGACATTTTGTCAAACTTTCATAGAAGGGTATGACCTGACGCGACTGGGGTTTGAACCCGGGTCGCCGGGTTCCAAGTCCAGCGCACTAACCACTGGACCACAGTCGTGGCTACTCATCTAAACTCAAGCGATATATAAAATAAGGAACGCGTCGGATGTCTCAAGTATGATATGGACATACAGGAGCAAAACTATGCTAGAAAATGAACGGTTCTATACGGCAAAAGATATTTCAAAAGAACAACAACAACATTTTAACTAATGCAAAACGGCACACGACCACACGTGAGACATCCACGTAAATGTTTGTGAAAAGTGGTCATCGACTGTACCGGTGTTTTTGGTTAAACCACTAGTTCTGAACAATTTCATCCACATACGATCAATGTTTCAGGTATTGTGATACATTAAAACATTACAGTAAAACCTGTGAACATAAGGCCAACCTTTGGAAAGACAAAATGTGGCCTTTATTGACAGGAGACCTTTATTAGGTGGGCAGTTTCTAAATAATCAGTGAAGGTTTTTCAAAGAATGGTCTTTATTCAAAGGAGGTCTTTATTAGTAGGTGGCCGCAACCACAGGTTTGACTGTATATGTACATAAAACACCTTTGTGACCAAATGTAGGTGATCTAATAACCAACATGAAATTAAGAGGAAACTTAAAGACTTGTACGAAAGTAGGCGTGTCTTATAATGAGAAAGTCTAAATATTGAAAGTTCGCCATGTGAGGTTTTACTGTATGGTGACCATTCATGTTTGTTACAAACGTCACAAAATAACATAAAGCAAAGAAAGACAAACTAAGCGTTTAAAGTTTTAGCTAGTAATTTTACAAATTTACAAAAATGTTTGCTGACGAACAACATAGGTAAATTCTATTCTACAGCAGGCCATTTATAGATTTATCCATGTAAAACTTCTATAATAATATATCTATTCTCTATGATTGCAGCAATGGCATGTTTAAATTAAATTGTTTATATATAATGCATTAAGATGATTGAATTATTAATGTAGGCAATTTAACAACATTTGTAGATAATGGATAGGTCGTGTCTCAAAGCTGTTGTCGTATTTGTCTCAACAAACAAACCCAGGTAAAATGTTTGTTCTTAGGTTAAGCTAGAGAGAAAGAGTCGTGAGATCTACTGGTGGTAACAATTAGTGAGAACTTTTTGTGAGAGCAATTAGTGAAATCAATTAATGAGAATATCTAGTGAGAACAACTAATGAAAACTACTGATGGGAACAATTAGTGAGAACTATTTCTGAGAACAATTAGTGAAAACAATTAGGTAGAAAAAATAATAAGAACAATTAGTAATAATAATTAGTTGGAACAATTAAAGAAAACAATTAATGAGAACATTTAGTGAGAGCATCTGATGAGAACTACTGGTGGGAACTAGAAGTGAAAACAATAAGTGAAAACAACTACGAGTAGTGGTGAGGACAATTAGTAAAAACAATTAGTGAAAACAATTAGTGAAAACAATTAGTGAGTGTAGCTAGTTTACTATTACCAATACAGTGGTTTACTAGATGAGTTTACTGCACCAATCTATAAAATAGGGTTAAGTAATACAATGACCAAGTACTTTTCTAAACATAACCTTAATCTTAATTAAAACGGACAAATAACTGGTATTTATTTATCGCGGAAGTCATCGAAACGTTCCGAAATGCCACTCACCCTTCATAATAGACCTGGCTGATTTTTTACCATTCACAGGTCGTGGCTGGACTATACCCCAGCGAGAACAGCGTCACAAAATACGCACATATTATTGTATAACATCTTTCAAATATTAATCATTCTAATATTTTATGTCTAGGATCATCATGGTAAGCAATAATATTGTAGACTTGAAAATCGCACTTTTAAACCTTCAAACTGTACATAACCATTGTGGTAATTTTTAGCATATAAGAGGCCTGTACAGTGATTTATTTAACACTTGGTTCTTGCAAATTTGTGCTTTTATCACGAAATTCTTCTAAAATGAGTCACTTTTTCTGTTTTCTTGTCACATGTATTATAATGACGCACGTGATTCACCAGAATGATTTCAACTTAAATTCAGACATACCGGTATGGTACTGTTATACCGGAAGTTGACACGTGAAGCACGTTTCATTTTTGTGAATACACAATCGTATCAGTTATAAGATTATCTCAGCATGAAGTTTGCTTTTAAAAAATATAAAATATGATATCATTAAACATGTTTGTCTTCGGTAGTTCCAAGTTTTGTCTCATGTTTCACTTACAAAGTCAGAGAAAGTGATGTTGACAGATGGGTCTCCAAAAAACATTTTAGTTTATAATAGTTACATCCGTGTATACACATGTCGTAATGGATCTTTCGATATTTTAATTTTACATAATTATACAGCCTGTTAAGGTCAAAACAATCATTTATGAATTGCTTTATTTTCTTTTTTTAAAATGAATTTTAACGTGATAGTCATTTGGTGAATTTCCAGATTTAACAGTAGAGGAAGACCCCCGGCGTACACCTGGGTGGAACCACAGACCCGTAAGCTAGCTGGACAGCTTCCAGTTATTTGTAACATATATCTGTCATACACATCATATTTGTAACATATATCTGTCATACATATCATATTTGATGGTGTTTATTTTATATGACATCATCATTCCAATTTTTATACTCCAGTTTATGATTTTGCAATTCATTAACAACAGAATTTTCATTATAACACTTGAACGCTGTACCCAATTAATTGTTGTACATAAGCCTGACTGAAATGGAATCATATGAATATTCAACATGAAGCTCCACAATCAATCTGTCATCTAATGATTAATGTTAGATAACTATGAATATGTATATACATGTATATTGTAGTCATCTTTTCATGGGTTCCAATTCTAATTTTCTGAATAAACTATCTATCTATAACATAGGTCATCTTTTTCACTTGTAAACACCTAAAAATATTTTCATCAAATATGTAAATATTGCTGGTCAATGTACTTATTGTCTAATTTGTGTTTGCAACCACCTCCAAATAAAGACCATCCTGTGAATAAAGGCCATTCTTTGAAAAAAACATCATTGATTATTAAGAACAGACTAGCCTTCTAAAAAGGCCACCAGTCAATGAAGGCCACAATAAGTCTTTTCAAAAGGTGGCTTTTGTTCACAGGTTTGGCTGTTGTATTTATTTACATGCATTTGTGTATAGACTAATGTTCCTTGCATTAGTTTTGACGTAGTACGTCTCCAGTAATAACATTAATACAAATGTCGCGTAGACCGATCAATGACGTTAATGACAATATTCATTGATAGACGGGCATGTGGTATATATACAGCAAAACAGACAATGATACAGAAATAAATTAATTAACATTTAAAACGACGTCTCCACGTAATTTTCTCATTGAATTGAAGATAGGCCTAGTTTTTGCAATCATGTTATGAAATTAAAAATTTCAATTGGTTCCGGCACGCATTGTTCTTTCATTGGCTTTGAATCTTCCATCAAAGAGATGCACAGTAATGTGTACATACTGAATTCACACAGGGAGAGTTATGGTGCTTTCAATCCATTTCACTCCGAGTATTAATGATGACAAGGGAAGTTTTCTTTGCCTTCATATCGTCCCTCGGGGAATGACGAACATGTTTTCCATCGATTAGAGGTGTGACTGAGTGTGATCTTTGGAAAGATTCCCTTTTGTGCAAATTGACGGTTAGGAAAAAAACCTGTCAACTAAGTGCACATTGCTGGTATATTATGCGACATCAGGTCACCACAGTTGACAAGGACAGAGTCTGATTCTTTGTAAATCATTATACAAGGATAAACGAGACACTTATACTAAATAAACACCGCATGACTACATTAAAAGATATATTTTGATGTTATACTTTTTGATCGCTTGAAGACCTGAATAAGTTCGACGCTACTTCGCTGCGACGACAGCCTAATATTGAAATAACAAATGATTACTATTTTATTGTTTTAAACTGGATGAATGAAATAGATTACATAAATATTTATTTATTCTCAATCTTTCTCTTTCACTGGAGTTTAATGTCACACCAACAGCCAGCGTCATTAATTTACGGACATTCCAGTTTTACCCCACTGTATGATTTCACAAAATGATTTAACCTCTCTGATTTAACAACAACATAATTTTGTTCCTCCCAAAGGTTGCTGTTTTGGAGAGGTTGCACTGTATTAAAACTGCTTACTGTTTTTTTTTTGCTTCATATGTTCATATTTTCTAAATTTTGTCTGACACGTATTTTAGTAGTTCAGTTTCTAAATGATGTATTCGTATCTAATACTCGCGTGTGGGAATAAACTCGTCAATAATAGTTAAAATTGTGTATGTCGTAAAATGTATTGTTATAAATTGTAGTAACTATCTTGGTACAGGATCAAGAATATATATGAGAGGCATTATAATCAAAGGTTTTCCCCCACAGTGTTTACTTTACTTTTACAACAAATTTGAAATAGTGTATACGAACCCATTTTACCAGAAAATGGCAAATTAAGAGTAGCGGACGAACGTTTTCGCTTCAGGCCGATATTCGCCGATCTTTAATTTATGCATACCGGAAGTTTATGATGGGTCAACAGAAACATAACAAAATTCTGTCAAAACCGACTTCCGTCTCCTCTTACAAAAGTCCCGAGCTAAATTAGCTATGTTTTGTTTATTACACGAATTCCTAAACATCTACCCTGTATTTTTAGTACTGAAAGAAAAGCATTCAATGCACTTGGTTAATTATCAGCTGAATTTTTAATCTTCAGTCCAACATCGACTTTTAAGCCTAAATATGTATGGATCGATAGTAAGTATATTGTAAAACATGATAATTAATTTACCTATCAGGGTTCTTTCTAGAATTGAATTTTACAGAACGGAAGTTTAGAAATTCGATTGAGTGGAACCAAAACACCTCAAAACAAGATTAAATTTATATAAAAGGGTAACGCCAATGATATGTTAGCCGTGTGATAGAGCTGGTTTTGTAATGACCTTAATGCGTATGTTAAAATAGAAATACGTTTTAATAGAAACACACGTGCAATTACTGATTCTTGTGTAAATATATCACGGAGAGCATTGGCGACGACTCCGCTGACACGGCTGAGAAGTTTTCTGTCGTGAATTTATACCCCGCACGTTTTACGTGTTTATGTTAAGTATCTGTATTTGGCTTTTCCTAACTAGCTCTGTTTGTCCAACATTTTTTTTGTTTATCTAATTAATATTCATGTCACGTGGTATGAAAATCATTAACGTCCCAGAAACTCACCGCATATCTCTAGTGATCTCGGCCTTTTACGGAGACATTCATCGTGAATGAATTTATTCATTAGGTATATACAAGCAGTAAAAGTCTGTAAAGTGTTTTCTTCTCTTGATTGATGCAAATTATGAACCAGATAGTAAGTAGACGCATGTTTTAACATAGTCATTGATAAATTTGTTATAATGACGTGTATTTCTAAACTTTAATAAAGTTGATAAATCCCGTGTCATAAGACAGCTCTATATCTGACTGAATGAAACTACAGTCAAACCTGTGAACAAAGGCCGTCCTTGGAAAAGACAAAATGTGGCTTTTATTGACAGGTGGCCTTTATTAGGAGGTCAGTTCATTCTAAATAATCAATGTTTTTTTTTAAAAAAAAAACTGGCCTTTATTCACAGGGTGGTCTTATTCGGAATTGGCCGCAAACACAGGTTAGATTGTATTTCATTTTTTACACATTTCTTCCGTGCTGAAGTATGTTTTAATTATTGTTATATTTTTTTATATTTTATTCTTTTGGTATTTCAATGAATGTACAAGACATTTACGCATATTTCTAATGGCATCCCTGTATGGACAATGATTTGTCTCTTCAAACTAAATCGTTCCTATTAATAAATTGCAAACTTTGCAGGGAAACAAGTGAGTGCAATGTTATCAGACCTATATCATATTAATGTCTCCGAGGTTTTTTGTAGTATATTTGTGATGCAGACTGCTGGATAGTAATCATGCCAAGTTTAGTAAGAATCTAATTTCTCTCTAAACTATTTATCTGTTACATATCACATTGAAAATTATGCGTAATACATGTAAGCGTAATTTGAATATTGTGATACCATTCCTGTATCAATAATAATATAGTTTGAGCCGTGTTCATCTGTCCATTACTTTATTTCTTACCAGTTACTGGAAGTTTATATATTTGTACACAAATTTTAAATATCCAACTTTTACAATTTTGCTTAATGATGTACCTTATATTAATTACCGGGGATATGTAGCGTAATTGATAATTATCACTTAGAGTTATCACATCACTAAATCTAACCGTCTGTTATACAATTGATTTCATTGAATTCTTTAAGTTGCTTTTTCAAGATCGATTACATTTCCATAAAAGAGGCGATGATGTGCAGTGAAGATAATGATTGTTACAACAAGCAGGCACTTTGATCAAATTAAGACGTCAATAAAAACAGTTTGCGGCATCAAGATATTTTTGTTTAGTAATACACGTTGAAAGATGTTCTTAATTTGCAAAATATTAAATTATACATTTAGTTCACATTCTGCTTAAAAGGTTTTATATTACAACCAACTACAATTAATGGAATAAGATCATTGTCTTAAACCATTTCGTGATTCGTGTCTAATATTCAGGATCAAGAAAATCTTACATCGAGCTGGAGTCCAGTTTTATGTCATAGGAACAGAAAAAAGTAACACAAACATTTGTCTAACAGAAGTTCAAAGCAGAATTTAAAGGAACACAACGTATATTGTCTTAATAAGTATAATGGCGCGTGACAAATGTATTCATGACAGTTAATATTAGGTCTGTTATTGTTTCAGCTTTTTGCACATCGACGATAATGATATATCGGAAAATCAGAGTCGAAGATACATCGATTTATCGATACAATTATACTTCTAAAATAAACAAAATAAACAATAAAGCCTTTTTCATCATACGTTTTTACATTTCTGTATGTTAATAGAAGAGTTTCATAACCAGAACTTTGAAACAAGGTATTCTCTCTATAGTCCCAAAAAATAGCTTTCTCTCGCTTAGAAATGCAAATAATTGATTCTTGGTTTCCACCATACTTTTCTGTCAAAATATCGATATTTTGCGATATATATCGATAATCGATTGACAGAAAAAATCGTAGGTATGTCGATATCATTAGAAACGATGATCATCCAAGTAGATACGCATGTATGTAAACTGAAATGAAAGAAATCCACTGGAACCACAATCAAACAGATGAACCAACACAAGAAACATCGTCAGTACGCAATAACAATGTCAATATAAAATGTACACAATTAAAGCAAATATCACATATATACCATTTTAACAAAACATTGCCTTCATGTAAAGATCAGTAATAGGCGTCACTGACAAATGATGGCAAGAATATTTTTCATCTGATTTAACGCCATTTTTCAACGTTTTTTTTTTTCAGTCATATACGGCGACCGGTTCACATAACCAATTGTCCCGGACAGAATACTAACCAGTACTAACTTACCCACAAGGGGTCGGCAACTTCTCCACATATGGAGGAAAATCAACATTTTTGTAATATTTTCCTAGAAGGGTATGACCCGCCGCAACCGGGATGGTAAGAATAATAGGAATAAACAGAAATGGAAAAAAGAAATCCAAACGGAAGTTAATGGCGGTGGTTGAGCGGAAACAAGAGGTCGGAATAATTAAATTATTTAAGCTTATATTTCTATGTGTTTACATTTTCATAAATTGCACGACTGATCAGAAATTACTGCGTATATGTATTCAGCGTATGACGTAAGTAACTACAGATACAGTGTTTTTATACAGTACCAGGTACCTGTATCTCAGATACCATTCATCAATCACAGAGTGATTAACACGCACCAATCAATACGTCAATACACCAATCTGGTCCTGCTAATTAATTATGCATATGTAATTAATTATTTCACTTGTCTATCAAACGTGTTAGCAGGTAGTGATGTCCCCTGTCAGGGTCTGTTGCTATGCGGTAAAGTTCTTCATAAGTTAAAGCTAATCAATCAATAATAAGATGATAAAATTATTCACCTGACAGTAGTAACTTAATTAGTGTCTTATACCGTGTTATCTTAATTAACATCGGTACGAAAAGTTTGAAGGACGCTCTGGTTCATATTATAGTGTTACCCCAAGTATCATTGATGTAGCGGTAAAATAAAAATCATGCAACTTTATACGAGTGGGTCACAAACCTGTCAGAGGGATAGCGTGAGAAAATATTTGATCTTAGTTTAAAAATAAATAAAAACGTGTTATCTGATAGGGAGAACCTACTTTTATGTTTTATTACCAAGAATGGTCCAAATTTTATTATTGATAAAATACCCCTTTATCAGAAGTGATGAATATGTTAAACACCAAGTCACATAATGGAATTTTAATAATCCTTCTATAAAATAACACAAAAGCTCGTCCGACGTTCACATTCATTTGATCCGGTGTTTTCTAAGTGATATGTTAACATGCAATAATTAAGAAATCTAAGCTGTACTTTCAAAATGACTCAGACCCTCCTTATTACCCTTACATAATACATTCACTGTCTGACAAATGCAAATTCTGATATTCTTATCTCCATAATAAAGTTTGAACTCAATTCATTAAATAACGAACAAAGCGACAAAGAACTTGTCAGCAATTTTACTTGAAACAAGATGAGAGAGACGACACCGCCAGGAAAAACGAAAACCAAATATATTCTTCCATAAAGCAAGACCGACTTGTAATATTTACATTCTTACATTTATGAAGTAAAATAACAACTACACAAAACTAGAGTCACTAACATCACGTGCCCAACATGTAGTATAGAACATTCCAGTCAACAACTACACAAAAAAAACAGAGAAACCAACACCAAGTACCCCGCATATAACATAGGACATCATGCATTGACGACAGAAAACATTGTCAATACAGTAAAACTTATCCAGAGCGGGCCTCTCTTGAGCAACAACAACTTCCTTTCAACAACAGCATGATTTTTACAACTGTAAGATTCAACCACTAATTTAACCTTCTAGAGCAATCAACAACAACATAACTTTGATTCTCCCAAAGGATGTCGCTTTGGACAGGTTGCACTTAAGTTATATCTTTGGAATGTTGTCACATTCTGCATTCTGCATTCACAATCTGAAAATATGTTTTCATACTACAAACATGAGCTAGTATCTGCGTTTACCATCTGAACACCGCCAGGTTTGATATAAAGCACTGTTAAAAAGATCATTTCAGTCAATTGTCCAACTCGGTTGTGATATTTTTTACTAGATTTCTAGTTCTTGATCAATACAGTAATCATCGTTTGCCTAATGATACAGAACGTTCCTATGATACTACTGAAGACAAACCAAATTGTCCTATCTCAGGCTGATACATTCATTGGAGGTAGTTAACAAAACAATATCCATCGACATATTTTCTCATATTAATTTAGACTTCATTCAATCAAACAGATAGCGTCCAGGTCTTATCATTATGAACATTGACAGCAATAATTGCGGACGAATGTCGCATATCGACACCGGGTATTGATTAACAAACCAATTCTTACACCCTCTTGGGAATACTTTCACAGCTTAATTCAAGACATCAGTTTGTCTAACAAAACGATATATTTTGTTTCCTACTGTTGCAAATTACATTGTTTACTTCTATACTCAAATTTAAATACCTTTAAGAAAGCTAATGGTGGACAGTCATTTAACAACTGGTCCTTCATCGTATAATAAAAAAGTTATAAGTGAAATAAATTTACAATCCAATTTTGATTTATTGCTATTCTGAATGAAACGTCACAAAACTAGTTCAAAATATGATCATATACTTAAATTTGTGATCGTACTAATTGAATTTACACTTTCTTTATGAAGTCTATCATGTCTTAAGTATTAAACGTTTGAATATGCATTAAGCTAAACATAAAGTCCACACAGGCGCCCTGTCAGACGGATGTAATTTTCCATCATTCTTTCTGTATTCAACATAAAGAGCTAAACACTGAATGACTTCATAAAAACAGTAAGCAACGACAAACTTCAGTAAAATCATGTCTTTACTTATTATAGTTGATACTGGAAAACATTCGACATAAATATACATACACACTTCCGCATTCTTGGATATGTATGGTAACTTAAAAAAGTATAACGTCATATCAGATCTAAAGTCACAATTAAACAAGTACTCCTCGGACATGCCACATGGACTGTACCGTGTATTTGTATATTTACCGTTATCTGGCTTAAATCCGCCCAAAACTCTATGTGAAACATATTAAAGTTTATAACTTACAACTATGTATATTTCTTCTTCTGTGTTTAGTACATTTGATACATTATTAGAATTATTAGAAAGTATGGTATGTAAAAGGTGAATGGGTTGCTTGTTTCATCTTTATTCTATATGATGGCCTCACGCCAACAATCCTCAAGTTAGATATTTGCCACCCTTGGTTTATTTCACGTAATCTTGCATTAATTCTATGTTTATGATTTCATCCATCACTTAGTCCTATCCGCTTATTATGTACTATTACCCTTACCCATGTATATTTGAAAGTCCATTTTGATCGCCTGTGGTATTTTTCGGAAATTCATCATTTGCAACTTCTAGCATTTAATCCACTGTCTGCTTGACTTTTCCTTGCTTCCTGTTATATATAATAATCCCGTGTTCTATAGGGACCGACCTAGTTTTGCGATTGTGCAATCTTGTATTCCACTCACTCTACTCGCATTGAAATAACAGAATGGAATGGGTCGCACTCATCTAGCGTCACTAGTTGATAAAATGAAAAAGTGATGATTTTCCTTCAAGTCTAAACATTGAGAAAATGTGACACTTTTCGTCTGTAATGTCTTCATGAATTACTAACGCTCTGTCTGGTTTTTGACATTCTGCATTTGTAGTCACCTTTTTTATTGTCTATAAAGTATGTGGAATCCCTTTAATTATATTAGAATATAAACTTTCTATTGTCAAGTGTTATCAATCCAGATATAGATTTATCTAGTCTGATAGGTTAGGATGACGCAGACATTTTGATTTTTCACTTCATATTTTACACCATAGAATGATGCGGCAATACGTAGGAGAGTTTAACAGGACAGAAAACGTCAGTCACAGATAGACGCCACCGCACACAAGGAGAATATTCTATAAAAGGAGAATTAAAACAGAGGACACATTACATAATGCAACATGACATCGCTATAACTACTTCAATAAAACATCGTCTCCGAGTAACTGGGGGAGTGTTACAATCAACACAATTATACATGTCTAATTTCTCAACAATACCCCAGTGCATTTATTGTTACCGCATACTATCAGATTAGAAAAGAAATGACATATAGAAACATTTAATGCATCTACGTTTGAGTCCGTTTTTTTAAACGTTCAATGTTGATTATTTCTCATCGCCTTAGGTTTTCCGTCAAGATCAGGATGATGAAGGTCATTTTAGACGTTTTATTCAAGATATTCAGGAGAATGGCGTCTGGTCGGACTTGAGAGTCCCAATTTAACACAGCACAAGTTTTAAAACCTTGTGTTATCATTTACACCAGAAGTTTACATATATGTCACTGATGTCCTGATTTAACGGTTCAGTGTCTGTGTGTACGTATTTCAGGTGTGAGTTAGACGGCTCTAATTAATTTCTCACCCAAGTTACATAAACCGTAGCTATGATCTTTTTTTAATGTTTCTGCGCAAACCTGCACCATTTTAATTCCTTTGAAATGCTACTGTTTGTATTGATCATGTTCTTACACAACACAGACGAAAACTACAAGTAGCTATTTCGGTATTCACAAAAGTTTTTATAACAATACACCGAGGGTAAGATTCCAATTACGTCCAATACAGAAATACACGGAAATTTCTATTTTAGCCACGTTAATTCCGTTTTCAGCTATACATCAAGACATTGATGAATTCAAATGTCCCGGTAGAAAACCGGGATGATGTTTTGAAGAAACTTTTGGTCAAACTTATTGGAAAACTTATTTCGTCATTAGTGAAATTCAACACAAAATGTTAAAATGGTAAACAAAAAAAATTCTATGTTTTGACGAATTTTGGAGAACAATGTATTCTTATCTTACGTTCTGGTGAGTTAATACAAAAACAGGATGATCGACTATATCTAAATCCACACAAGATGTTAGGATATATTCTGTCTGTTCTAGCTCATGTAAAGTTACTTGTTACATCCACCCTAATTAATCATTAATCTGTTCGAAAATCATTCCCGAATAAATGATATAAACAGGGAGACATTAGAACTACTCTCATGTAATGTGCTTGGTATTCGATTTGTAAGCATTTGTATATTTTCAAACTGTTCTATTTTCTTCTAATTGTGTCCCAGAGGTGAACATCATTGAAAAATGATAACTGATCAAAAGAGAAATAAATACGAATTCAAACAATATTATAAAACCATTTTTATAATAAAAGCAATATATAAACAAATGATCAACACTAATTATTCTATCAATTATGCAACAATAGAACTGAATTTTATGTAAAACATATATATAACAAACATAGAACGACTATTATAATACCCCAAAATCTAAGTCTACACGCTCGTGATGAGCTTATATTGTTTTTAGTCAGATTAGATAAAGCGTCATCACTACTCATAGCCTTCTCTTCATTAAGCTCACAGCTCGTAGAATTTTTACTAAGCACCAGCATCATCAGAGCTTTCTGGGCGCTGTGATATATCAGCTGTTTATTTGTACCGTTACCACAATCATTGGCGCTAAAAATGTACACATAGTTGTTATTTCTATCTTGCATAAACGTCCAACACATGTACGATTTTGCGACTACATTTCTCGTTATGAGTACCTCATTTTCTCCTAAAAATTTGATTGAAGCTATGCAATAATTCCGCTTGTAAATATTCCAGTGTTTATTTATATTTTCGTACGTATAATCCAAACGAAGTAGATGACCTTGACCACCATTTCTGTTACCATTTACGAAGCACCCTTGATTAGCTAAACTATTATTGTTGTCATACATTTCAAAATAAGCTGCTCTCGGTATATACCAAGGTAGTTTACAATTAGTATAGTCCGGGTATTTTTTAATGTAATAAACCCATGGACTTGTCGTTCTAGCAATACCAGTTTGTTCCATAATTTGTGGTTCATAAGTAAAATATTGATCCCCACATACCTCCTCTATTGAGTCTATTGGCCAAAAGAGATCCTTGCCAGATCTGTAACGGATTACAGAACTGACAGGGTTTTCTAATTCAATGCATTTATACCTTGGATAACAGCCATTGCTAAACTTTAATTTCAAGACTCGCCTATTTCCTAGGTTGTTACTATATTGTGAATCTACACACTCCCATTGCACATTATCTTGGGTAACTGTTTGATTTTCAATAATTAATGCACTTGTGGTTGGATCTTGTAAACTGTTCCAGTGACCATGGTAAGGAATGGGCAGTGTGCACGGACGTTCCTCCATTTCCGGTTCGCATAATGCGCATGAGAGTTTACAATTGTCACGTTCGTGAGTTGAGCAATGTTGATAACTGCATTTTATATTTTGATCCGCACATATTCCAGTAACGTAATGAGTTTTAAAATGTTTTAGTATCAACATTCTGTCATACTGTTTGTAATCAGAGGGACACACTCCACCAAAGTACACGTACATTTCGACGATATTACCATTTCTATCTTTTGCCACCCGTACACACCAAAAGTCGGTTGTGCCATGCCATTTGACCATTGCGAACTTATAATGCATATATTCCCACGATGCTACACATTGTAATTCAAGAGGTTCTGTTTCAACTTGTCTTCCAGTAAATATAGTGGAACAATTTCGTCTTCTGAAATACAATTTTATACCTTCGTGCCTCGTGCAGTTACTTTCAATTCTAAGAGGCAGGAATATATCATCACATATAGGCGTTTTTTCACCGTATCTGAACAGTTTAAAATCATATCCACCTATAATAGGGCATTTGTTTGTATCTACAGCGTGCTCGGGAGATACCATCGGGTACTTGTTCAATCTCAAGTAAGTATCATCACATAGTGGAATATTTTCTGGAAAGAATTTTGTAATACGTATTTGCACCACGCTTCTACTGTGATATATGAACTGTATGCATCGATAGAGATTGTCTCCTTTGGGTGCATTTAAATCTGTACGATATTCCTGAATTTTGAATCTGCTGCCGCCATACGATTCTACACAGTTACGAACTGAGTGTTCACATTTCCGATTTATTTTACATTCCTTTAAATTCATCACTGAACGTTTCACAGTAATCGACAACTTGCTATTTTGGTATGTGACAAACCATGATGGGTCGTTACCTTTAGTCTGTAGGAACTCTGGAAACTCACAGGCACCCAAGTAGTTTGGAAAAACCATAAATAAAACATACAATATGGATATCACCAACATACAGTTCATCGCGGACAGTGGATAATAAATTCTTAATTGTTAAAATATATCAAATTATCCTAAATCCATACTTTACTTGTGACACAAGCTTTGTTGCTTATAAGACAAATAATAAAACATTAAACACGAGTCATTTTCAAAAAATTCTAAAATGTATGAAGTACGGAACGCTTCGCAACATCAGTAAACGTGTTGTTACAGATTTTCAATTTAGAACTAAAACATCTTATCATTATTTACAAAAAGTGGTTGACAGATTAGTGTAAACAACCACTCGTTGATACACAGATTGGAAGGAAACTACAAAGCTGATAATAAACCCTATGACGGGTGATGCATAGATTACCTGAACAGTTCTACACACGTAAGTGAGAATCTAAAAAATGTTGTTTTTTGTTAAAGTTATGATTTGATCCTACATACATTCCTGACATACATACACATACACTCACTGTACAAAATGCACTAACTCTTAGTTACATAAATATATACATCCAAATAAGAAACTTCAGAAACCAGTGAATGTATTAACTATATCCATAGAAGTCCGAACTCTGTATCAGGGAACTGATAACATGCTCTTTTATCATTCATCTTACTCCATGTTACTGAAATCAAACTTGGCACAACTTATTATGCATAGCGTATTTTATCTAACGTTATGATCATATCCCAAACTGTTGTTTCTGGGGAGCGTTTTTTTCCACTATCGTTATGAAATAGCCAGCATCTGTCTAAAAGGATCCAATAATTAGTTATGGTGGCTATTCTTACAATAAATGTTGCATAGATAATAATTGAGCATGAATTACTACACTTCTTCCAGCCAACAAACAATCCGGCAGAGTAATGTTACTGCCTCAAATCATGACACTGTCCGCGGATATTCATTACTCCACAATAGAACTTCCTATAAAAACAGACATACAGTCGGTTCAACACCATCAAGCAATCAATAGCTTAGAATTTTATTCTCAGAGTAAAGTGATGAAACATTCATGAGCTACCAGCAGACTTTATCCACCCGTTATGGCTCCTCTTACTTTTAAGCGTGAACATCAATCTCGCTCTGACGATTCTCACCACTTAAAATGTGTAAAAGACTTAGGGATAATTAATTAACTCCCCCACAAACACATTCATGATTTTAAGAATGTAAAAAAGCACCTGCAGTTGTTATAATTGTTGCTAATGCATATAACCCCTAATATACCTGATGATATTCGTCAACACTTCCAGAATAACTTTGTTCATAATTGTGAGATTACTAGACTGTCAATGTGAACTACGAGATTAAGTCCGGTGGATACGTCTCATGTCATAAACCATTTGTAGCAAAATATGCACAAATAAAAACCCGATAAATATTACTTAATTTTAGAAAATATGCACAGACAATGACCATTAGCGAGACACAATCAATTAGAACTGGTCGTTGAATATTAGTTTACGCAAGGGATCACCTTAACATTATCGACTTGAGGCCAAGTTTATCCTACGTCAACAGTTGTATCAAATAAGTTTTCAATGTTTTTGACGCCTTATTTGTCTATACACCGACAATCTACACAAACTTTATCGTATATTTAGCGCACACATTCTTAAAAACAGCCTTTATTTTCCAACAAAGCAAAGCTATTTCATCTTGATATCCGTTAGAACTTCCACAATATAATCCTTGATAACTCTTCCAAATTTAAACTCCAAACATATCCTAGGTAAAGCATAGATGTAATTTCCAACGAATCCACTGAGCACTCGATAAATATCACGGTATCATGATCATTTATTGATATCAGCTGTAAACAGACCCGTACCAATTCTTTCCAATCAATTTACGAGTATTTGATGTTTTATTACAATTTAATTGAAACCCTTTATTGGAATCTTCTCTTCCAAATAATTTAACTTTGTATTAAATCACCGAACATTGAGGAAATATTCCGTGCTTGGGTCACATTTGATAACAAATAATTCATTTCAGAACACACAAAACTTTAATTGTTTTAGCAATTAGTTGAGGTCTGAGAACCTTGTTAAAACATCAATAACCGTAACTTCAGAACAATGTCTCCGACGTAGATGAGAATCAGGTAGAAAAAAGTGTCCAAGATTAATTTATAGAACAAACTCGCATCATATGTTAACCCACGCTTCATATACATGCACCATACCGCTGTAATGAAATGGAACTCGTAGCATCTTCTCTCGGCAGACAAGAACCTTTTTATCTGTTAGATCAAGAAATAAAAAAAAATATTTAATTACACTGAAGACATGTTACATTTAAGAGATAAGGAATATAATAAGTAGACACATTTATCGCCATAATGAAAAGCAATTACGCCAGGTCCACAATATGAGATTTAATTCTGTCTTATATATCCCTGCATTCATCATGATGGTAATCCATTATACGCACTGTGGCTTTGATTACACTCTTACAAGATGAAGCGAACCTTTATGGTTGTTGCGGCTTAGAACCTCACTGATATCGGCACGCTGTTGTAGCACTATATAAAATCAATGACATTTATTTACTAAATTGTCAGTGCTTTCTTTTGGTTCCGTATGAAAAGAAAACAATAGAGAAACACGATATGGTGTTGTGTGGATTTCCGTTTTATTTAGCAAAATACTTATAGATGTCACGTTACAATGCTTGTGGTTGCTAATTCTTGTCACTGGTAATGAATCGGCGTTATTTGTGGTAGACAATTGAAAATTGTTGAGACAATTGGTGACTTACAAATATGCAAGCCGAATTACGGTGTTTTTAATAATAAAAGTTTTACTACTGTTAACATATATTTAAACTTTCATACATCGCTTTTTACGAATTTCTTGGTTTAAATAATTCATTGAAGACCATAGCAGCTACAACACAAACATTTCAGACTTCAGTCTTCATTGTAAAGATTAATATTTAACATGCTCAGGAAACGTATGAAGTGACAGGAAGAGCTGTTGGTAGGCTGCGTCGTTCTACAAAGACATTCTTGAACGTGATAGAAAGGGCAAGAGAACATATCATACTATCAAAACTTGATAGAATTATGGAGAATGCGGATAAACAAGTTAGACATGTGGAAAATTCCTACCAAAATTAGGGGGCTGGGAATTCGATATACGACTATGTACAATTACGTTTTATGACAATGAATTATGCATTTATAGAGTTTTAATCAAGATCATCACGAATTCCATTACTACCATTACAGATAAAATTGCAGTTTTAGGCAGTTTTTGTGAAATGCAAACATTGTGAAAATGTTAATTTGTTTTTTCATTATATTTTTATTTAAGTACATTTATTAACACAAAGTATATACATATCCAACATAATACTTGTATGTGGCTGTAGTGACATTGGCGACCTCTTATGAATTAAAGAAACAATGTTTGAGGTAGTATTGTAGTTTCTAACAATTGAACAGGTGCTAATTTTATTTGACACGCACATTGTATGTGCTTGGTTAGAAGATTTTCTGCATTATCTATAATAGTTTAAACCGAATGTTAATTAAAAGAACGTAATGTTGACAACAGTCATGTTATATAATACAAATAGCATAGCGTTAGTTTGACTCAGAGTGTAAACACGTATACAAATAATCACTAGACCATCGTCGATTATTTCGCACAATTGTGATTTTTGATGACATCCTGAAATGCCTTCTTAATGTTAAAGTCATATTTAAATTATTTAATTGATTTTAATCGTTTTCTTTCAAAATATATATTTGATAGACTGTCTGTTCGTCGTCATAAACAAGTATTAATAAATACTTATTTTCTAATATCATCCAAAGAAAGTGTAACATTGTTGTGCGATGTTCATAACCCTTGAGCCTTATTCACAATTTAACTTTGATTTGTAAATCATCAAGTACATATTCTATCATATTGTCACGGTCTGGTTAAAATATGCACATATCTTTTCATAGTGTTCGCGTGACATCTTAAATCAATGTTACGCAAATTAAGACATTATCCAGGTCACAAAAAGGATTTGTGCATCGTAAGGATACCGTTAAAGGTGTAGCAAGCGGAATAGAGAAGGCAATATACAAACAAGCATTACACCACACTATCGGATTGAAAGTCGTTAAAATGGGAGACATAGTACCACATATCACATAGAATGTCTGAGGGATAAAGATCTAATTAATATAAAGAAATTTATGTTCTTAAGTTTCTGTTTTATTTCATTAATGGTTTATTATCTGAATATTTGGATGTGTCTAGATGATCTAGAAGGTACTGAACAAGGGAAAGAAAACACCAGTGTCACACTCGCTTGATGAGATGTCAGTTAGACTATTGACGGACGAAGAGAGAGAGATTCTTCCGAAATAAAGCCCGCAGAAATTGTTTGATGTTTTCATTGTAAATGTCTCCCATGGAAACAATAAAACAACAAAAACAATCGATTTAATATCACATATGTATTTCTTTCCTATTCCCATGGTCATATTGCCAAACACATCATCTTACATTGTTATACAATTGTGGAACTTCTTAGGAAATACGTTTTCTTTACATCACTAAGAAATCATTTCATTTTCTGATTCAATCTCTTTAATTTATGAAACAACAACAGCGTTTATCACTCAAAGGAGATTTTAACGTACTTAAAACATTTACAAATTATTGTTATACTTTGATGCCTACATTATTCCATCAATCAATTCCACTGGGCTGTAATTTTGAAAGGCGTACATTTACTTAGATTAAATTATTCGTTTCTACAGTGGACAAATAATGAGTTTTCCATTCAGTTAATATGCCCTTACTGAACACATCAATATAAATAAAGTATTGCTAAACGTCTTTGAAGACAATATCACCTTTGTACACTAACTGTTCACTGACTGTAAACCAAATATTTATTTATTGGTGTTTTAGGCGCATCGACATCTAACGGTCATGTAGAACGCATCACAATGATAAGGATAACTACGATCAGTCATTTAATAAGATAATGTGAGCTTAAAATGTAAATGTAAAAAATGAGAACATAGCGAGCATAGAATTACTGATTGGGTGAATATTTTTATCAACAATATTCTACTTATTTAAAGGTTCCTTAATTCCAGAACCAACCTCCCCCTCCTTATTTAATTAGAAAGTGTCTACTTCACTACCTGATCTGTTAACCAGAGATGACTTTGAAAGCAAAATTTCAGTGCATTTGTCACGGACATGCATGAACTAAATTGAACAGGTTACCGTGGTTGATGATAATAGAAGAGAATCAGGGACTCAGTTCCTAGACAAAACAACAGTTCAACAACTACAAGGTCAGTGTACGCGTGCACATAAAATAATAAATAATACGATAATGGCTTGATCAAGCAAGCTCTGCATCACAGTATGATATCACTGTGATACACAAGACACAGAGTTCCTTTAATAATACAGTAAAACCTTGTTACCTCGAGGAGTCATCGGAACAGACTAACTGCTCGAGATAAACATGGTGCTCGTAATAACGAGGTATTCGAAACTATGTACAACTAAGAACAAATATTGACGGGACTTTAAAAACTTCTCGAGATAAGTCGGGTGCTCGTGATATGAATGCTCGTAATAAGGAAGTTTTACTGTAGATTCATCTATACAGGTTGTCAAAAAAGACACCAAAATGTAGACATCATAAGTAAAAACATTAGTAATCAGTGCATGAAATGTACGTAAACAGTAACACAGTAATTCGGTCAATAGAGATAAATATTAATGAATCTAAGTGCTTATTGTACTCCGGGGGCAAATATTACATTATATGGTTAATATCCTCTGGGAAATTCTTGTTTATATTATCAAATTATAACATGTTTCTGATTGTTTATAATTGTGTTGTAAATTGCTCTAGGAATTTTTGTATCAAAGCGTGATTGGCTCATGGTGCTCAGGAAATTATCAGATGATAATGATAACAATATAATACATTAAGATGATTGAGTTATGAATACACAGAACTTGCGGTGCGATCCACAGACCTGTCAGACACACAGCAGATATAAGACGCTCTGATGAATCCTGGTATTATTACTCAATCACTTTTATAGTCTGAATAGGATGAAGATAACATGAGGAAACAATTTACAACATTTATAGAATCAGTCCATAACGTTCAGGAATTGTGGCGTACTGCTTAAAGTTACCTAGGTTTGTAAGTTATGTAAACTTAAAATAATATTATTTTGTATCAAGCAAATATATAGATGATTTGTCAGAATCTGTTTTTACAACGAACTTGATATGTGAGTCAAATACTATTTGGTTGAATAGCATGTCCCTTTTATGGCAAATGGAATCTCAAGAAATAGTAATTTTCTTTGTATTGTATTGTATTGTATAGAACTGTTTGCAACTTCCAACGCTTCCGTTCTTGGTCAAACTTCTACACATAACTCGGCCTCGTCCCTGTTCAACACCCGTATGAGTGCAGGTTATCCAGCTAGTTATGGATCATTGGATCATCTGTCCACTCTAAAGGTTAGCGTGAGTTTTATCGTATCTTCTAAAGAATCTTTGCTCTAGCTTTAGTTACAGACATCATGTTTTTTGTCATCCATGAATGTATTCCTGATGTGTTCTCTCTACATATGTATGCTCTCAAATATTGTGTCCATCGTTAGCTGTTTGTGGTAACAGGAGGGCTAGTTCAACCTAATGTTTGTGACTTTTTTGTTAATATTTTGCAATATTTAAGTATCTAATCATCTAAAACAATAAAATAATCTACTTGTAATATTCAGCCTAGTTTTACTGGTAGTTACTGTTAGTTTTAGATCACTGTTTTGTCATGCGGCAAAAGTTTTATATATTATAGTCATGTCTTACATTATAACTGATAACATTTATACCTCCAACATCAATATTGAGGGTTGAGCAAATTTTATAAAACTCAAAAATATACGTAGGACCATCATTAAAAACGTTGTGTTTGCGGTAACGCGACTGACTCATAAAAATCGCCACGACTCAACTCCTTTTTAACCCTACCAGTATTTTTTTTACCCTTGTGCTATCTATAATTGCTTTCAGAAAATCCGTACTTAACCACCCACTGAAAAAATGTTGGTTCGCGTTACAGCAAACAATGTTTTAAGGATGACCCAGGATTTTTCTTCCTTTTCACTACCATGCTGTCAAAGACATGAATCTTGTGCGCATAGATGTTTGCTTGCAAAATACGAAACGTTGAGAATAAAAAAAATGTTGAGTCAGCAGAAGCGTACTTTCTTGTATATGAATAACTCATGTCTTAAAATTACAAAATATAATTGAATAAAATATGTATAATGAATCTATTTGATAAAAGTTTAAAGAAATAGTCCCTGATTCTTACATTTTTGCTAGTTTATAAGATGATTAAGGATCAGCTTTAGAGTGTGCAGTTTGTGTTGTTTTTTTTTATATGCTAATATATTAATGAATACAAATCTGAATTTTAAACGCCAGCCAGCATGGACCCATGGTTCTTAACTAAAACTACCCGCAATGTTAAAGTTTAAAAGTTTTCAAATTTGAAATATACACCTAAAGGTCTCCGTATTTGATTTGCATAATAATTATAACATACTGTTTGAAAGATTTATCAGGAAAATTCAGCTGAAATGTTATTTGTAGATCAAATTACTCTGTGCTTCATGGCAGATCAAAAAGTAATTATATCTTTATCGTAAATATTGATTGTTTCACTCTCTAAAAACAAGAAAATAATAGAATTCTGATATATACACAATGTTATCAGAATAGATGCAGTATCTTTCACTTTTAGATTACACTTTGTCATGCTCAATATACTGCTGGCGTGTCAATGTTGGTTCTACCATTTTCAAACAGTACGTTTGAACATTGTCTGCCGCCACACACATGAGCTGTTTTCAAATCTGAACAAAAAAAACTTTTTAAAAAAAAACTTTCTACATTGTTTAACGTGCAGAGCGAGTTCAGCTGATTATGATTAGATTGTACGCCGAGAAAAATCCATTTATATGCTGGAAACGTTACAGAAACATTCAGAAACATTCCCCCTCCTCCTCAACCAATTCAAAATCCGGAACACGTTCTACGTTTTCTGTTAACAATCAACAGCAGTGGAACAAAACAAGAATAATCTACACGAGATGCATTGGACCTGAACCCTTTTACAATCCTTCAGAAGATGTGATGTAACAAAAATAAAAAATATGACAGAAATCATGGACATACAAATAAAATGAACAAACAGACCATCAATAACAATCGAGCTTAGTGTCATAACTAGTTTTACCATGTTTTATGTATGATATACATAAATTCTAATAACAGAAGGCCGCGGTCCTGGTCCAGTGGTTAGTGCGTTGGACTTGTAACCCGGAGATCCGGGTTCGAATCCCGGTCGCGGCAGGTCATACCCTTCTATGAAAAATGTCGACTTTCCTCCATATGTGTAGAAGTTGCTGGAACTTGTGGAAGGGTAAGTTAGTACGGGTTAGTATACAGTCCAGGAAATCTTGTTAGGTGAACCGTTCGCCGTATATTACTGAAAGATTGTCGAAAAACGGCGTTAAACCCCAGTGCCAATAAGTCACATAAAAACAAATAACAGAAATGTACATTTAGAGTAATTTCAGTGTTGATGTCAATGTGTATATCTCAGTTGATATTAGATTTTAAAACTTCACTTGTAGTAATTCCATGAATGTTTAGTAGTGTTTTATACGTTATAATTTTTTGCCAAATTGACCCTTTACCATTTACAATTCTTCTAAATTTAAATTAAATACACTTAAAAGTAATCAGATTTAGATATTAAATATTCGAATATTTTGCAAATATTTTTGTTCATAAATGGATTGAAAAAAAAGTTAATTAACATCCTACTAAAAGCAGAAGGTCGATGTTCTAGCTTTACCCGTGTCATTCTGGCTCATGTCGTGTTTAAACACAATTTGATAAAACAAAGCGTACTAAAGTGGCGTGAAATGGCATTTGAAATGTCTGGACACTTTCTATCACTTTCAATAAACATAAAATCATTTATAATTGCCCATTCAATCGGTATATCTAAAGTCATTTGTGGAAATTTCAAAAGGTTGTGACGTTACACACCAGATGAACAATCGACCGTTTTACACTTTGTTGTGGGAGGTAAGGTGAAACATAACGAAGTGGGCGATGATTACAGAAATACATTACCAAAACATCCCATATGAACTAGACAGCAAGATTAGAAATAAATCACACTCAGACTGACTCTGTCATTACAATTAGGAACGCTAAAGGAATGTTGTTGCTTTCAAAATATACATTGGGTAGAAACAAACTAATTAGGTGGTAATACCGCGTCAGAACTGGCTTCTAACAGTACATTATTATCACACACTATTTGCAGTAACATGTACAAACAGACAACAGGAAATGATAGCACGAATACAGACCATGTCGGCCTTATTCTGGGCCTTATAATAATCGGTGCGTTGATTTTATTAATTATAAATTGTTTTAAATATTCAGTCGACCAAATTAAGATTAAAGTAACATGCTTCTCCTTAAGCTGCTATTTCCTACCACACTCGGATTACGGCTAATGTGACGAGAAATTTAAGTTTGAGTAGTAGAGAAATATTCACCGGTTTTTGTTCGATCCTGAGGGAAATCTTCAAAAATCCGCTTAAATTTTATGTTACACACGCGGTAAAGAAATTGACAACATCGTAAATAACACAAAACATGGATCAGTTAAATGGAGATAATGGGTCTTACATTGGAAATCTGCTGAACCATGTCACATACGTTATTTGTTGAGAAATTTAAACCTTAGAACTCTGAAAGCATGAATACAAATCTCCCGTTTAAAGATGACAAATTGTAACAGATTTGGGTTTTGATGAAAATGAATTCGTTTAATAATATTTTGACTGTCTCCAATAGAAATTATTTAATATGTCAGATGTGTGTTGTATTGTCGTTGCACCTTATGTATGATATAAATTTGATGATAATAATAATATAATGCATAGGATAATACAATAAATATTCTAGAAGACAACACACAAAGTTATTGTCAAATCCGGATACGTGACTTCCAAAAATATATAAATGGCAGTTCCTTACTTCCACGTGTCTCAGCGTTTCAAAAACCTGTTCGTTTGACTCAATGATTTGTTATTTTTCTTTTACGTAATTGCGTGTTCAGGGAATACTTAACTAGATAGATTATATACGGTAATGATTTGCTTCACGGTCAGGTAGCGTTATTTAACGAATATAACCCCTTATTAGAAATATAAAATATTGAACAGTGTCAAATTTCAACATGTATATACTTTCATGCTTATATTAGTTTTGTTCAGATCTCTGACTTGATAAAAAGACCACTTCCTGTCAGTCCGCATGGCGGTCATTGTAACGGAACTTCACTGTACTGTCTGTACATTTACAATGATTTGTAATCATTTTTAGAGAATTTATATTCCTGCAAGAATCAAAGAAGTACTAAACTTGACATTTGTACACCTTATCTATAAGCCCCACTTGCTTAGAATAGCTGGTGATTCCGGAAGAGCTGGACACGAAATTTTTTAACAGTATATCCCGAATGATATGAATATGCATTTAAATACCAAACTATTCAACTTCAATTTAACTTCAATTAAAAATTGTTCAGTGGTAAGTTAAAGAAATGTTAATTAGGAAATTTAGCAACACCAATTTTGTATAACTTGAAGAAGCTGCACATGGGAAATCATCGTAAATCTGTTTTATTTTAACTGTTTTAAAATCAAAATAATAAGAGCGGTAACAATTATTTATAACGCTGACGGTAACAACATGGGAGTTCTTCCTAACATTACGGACAACATAAATTGCCCAAGATTAAAACAACATCGTACATCATTACAACATTAGGATGTTACAACAATTAGAGAGCAACAACAAACGAGTATAAGTTACAACAGAATGTGGAATTGTAGAACACCAGAGTAACACACTAGAAGACTGTAATACCAGAAGTATTTTAGCAGGACAAATTTTCATACAGTAATAATATCTAAGGTCACACCTCAGAGGGACGATTTAAATAAATTTCTATACTTGGTACATAAAACCAATGACCTTTCATCTGTTCATAGAAAATGATCTAGATTAATATAATTGACTATAAAGATAATAAAATGATTCATGTCCATACTATGGTATATGTGTATATATGTTTTTTATAATACATCGTAGCGTTTAAGGCACATTTATTTACAGTGACACGCATGAACTTTCCTCATTAAAGATTTTCAAGCAAACACGTGCCGGACAATTGGTAAATTGTTTGAAAGTACAGTTTGAAATCTTTGAGGCTTGAGAAACATAAAATGATACATTTCTCAGCGAATAATTTTGTAAAATCATTTACATACGACTAATGTACAAATGTAACATAAAATGATACATCTTTCAATGGATAATTCTATAAAATCATTTATAAACGACAAATAAACATGTGTATGTTAAATCCAATAGCAGATATTAAAATGCTTTACAGTTGTATAATTAAGTTCAATCAACAGTGCGTCAATTTGTTTTTCCTATCGATTATCATAAACACGACAATAAGATGACTAGTGTCATAAATTTGATCGTAATTACGAAAACATATATAAAAAAATAACAAATTTCCTATCAAACATGACGCATTTTCTTGTACAGTATAACCCCTCAAAACCGGACCCTCTCCGGAATGTGCCAAAAGTCCGGTTCTCTGACAATTCCGCTATTCAGCAGACTATTGATTGTGGAAGAGAAAAATATGGGACTTAAAAAATGTCATTTAGCTATGTATGAAATGTACGTCATTTAGCTTGTATGAAATGTATGTCATTTAGTTATATATAAACATCATTCAGATTTGCATGCTTGCGAATAATTTGTCAATCAATGATCTTTTCAAACGTAGAAGAGAATATTTTTTCAAAGGAAAATGTTCTTTTCAAACCATGTAGATATGCTCACGTCCAGACTTAGTCTTAGGGCAACTATTTGACTGCTTGTGATAACACGGGATTGTTTAAATTGTGTTTTGTTTTCTGTTCAATCAATTAAGTTATTAAAATATTGTATTGAGCTGATGGCTGTTTCTGTACTAATCATTCAGAAATATGAATAATGCGAGTTACTCGCGAGACAACAAGTACATTCCATTAAACCTGCGGATAGGTCGATACATCACATGTATTTGTCCAGACGTAAAATGTACAAGTTGACCTAACAAGAGAACCTAGGTTACCAATCAGCAACACAAGGTTTCAGTCAGTCTGAAAGAATTATCTGATAATTCACTCAAACTAAGGGATAGAGCAAAATATCATTGTATGTAAAAATATGAAGAAGAAGAATGAGGCTCGTTTGGTAAAATAAAAACACATTTAAACAAACGGTGGGTATTCTAACAGCGAGTAAACTAGACGAGCCTTTGGTAATATAAAGAAAGGCTGTATATTAAGACATGAGCACAATGACAAACATGCAAGTATATCTCCATACAAATACTGCCAATTGAGGTCTTATAACCAATTCTCTAAGTAATGACGATAATCAATACAGTATAAACCTAAATATGGCATCAGAGAAATAATCATCAACAATTGGAAACGTTTTGTTCACGTAAATTTGTCATTTAAATGCAGAGGGACATCGTTTTCACAGACAATTGGGCAATTAAATTTTCAATGAACAACTTACGGAATCTCTAGCACACCCTCATTTCATTTATTTGCATCGAGAAAGCAAAGAAAATTTGAAACGTAAACGAGCCTTATATATTTATGAGTTGTTCTTAAATACATTTCCAGACATACTACTTCCGATTCTACTGTTGCGTGCATGGGAGAAAAGGAATTGTTCCTTCGTTAACAAGGTATTCTCCTTAGGGACGTTAGCGAATCTTGTTCACGGAAGAAATTTGTAAGTCTAAGTTTGATACTCTAGTTTGTTAAATGGAAAATTATTAACGGATCCCCAGCATTTTTAAAATATTCTCCTTACTACACAGCATACCACACCCGTAAACCAACCAGAACGGATTGCAAAAACATACACACACAATTATACTCAAATAATAATTAAATAAACAACGAAACTCGCATTCGTAACAACCAAAAATACTTTTTTGAATATTGACAATAAAAACAGTACATACAATGGACACTGAGTTACATTTTTACCAATGGTTCATAATATATCACTACTTTGATGTTGATGTGTATATGATAAATACTAAATAAATATTACGTGTCGCATCTTAATTTTATATATCGCTAAGTCAATGCTTGATACCCACATTGGTGGCATACTTTAATGATGCGGAACATTGAACAACAACTCAAACATGGACTCACACTGTGTTACAAACACCTTTGCCGCGATCTGTGAAAGACCATGGATTTATTACCACAAATACAGAGTGCAAACATAACCATAGAGCAGAACATATGATTATTAGTTGTACTGAGGTTTCGGCGATAATTTACAAAAATACGTTCTGCAGGGTTTACTTAGTACGGGTGTGGACCGCGGCCAAGGTCCAGTGGTTAGTGCGCTGGATTTGTAACCCGGAGATTCGGCTTCAAATCCCGGTCGCAGTAGGTCATCCTTCTATGAAAATTTGACAAAGATGTCGATTTTCCTCCATATGTGGAGAAGCTGCCGGCTCCTTGTGGAAGGATAAGTTAGTACTGATTAGTATACAGTCCAGAAAAAACTGGTTACGTGAACCGGTCGCTGTATATAACTGAAAAAATAATATTGAAAAACGGCGTTAAACCCGATGAAAAAGTACGGATATAAAGCCAACACTAAAAGTTACATGATTGCTTTTTGTGCTGTGACCCTGCCAGCTGGTGCCCTCTGTTCACAGACCATTTTATACATTCTCTCTGGCTACATGGTTACATAACACCCTGTCCTCTGAGAATGACAATCATCTAAATGTCGGGTCTAATTTGTCTCATCGATAATGCGATATACAAAAATGTACGTTCACGGTTATAGAATACACTGGTGTGTACCAGAGGCGGCAGTGAAACTAATTATCATACAGTATAACAGTCACTACAGCGGATTAAGAAACATAACATACATAAAACAAGGCCTTGTCACGCAAATTATTCCAGCAGAAAAAAATCAACTAATAATGCAGAGAGTTACACAAAAAACAATATATGTGAGAAAATATATCCCTAAATACAAATTGTTCCATCACGAAATACTGAGAAATTTTGTAACACTAAAAAATAAAATGCAAATAAAGAAAGGCAATGATTTTACCTTCCTAATGAGATTTCAAGTTTTGCAGCCGCGAGGAAGGATTAACAACAATTAACAATCAAACCACATGCTTTAATTTATCCTAAACAAGAAACTATTCAGTCAGCTGTACATTTGGTCATCAAGCCGCATTGTGTTAATGGTGACTCCTTATTTCATAAAAAAAGACTTGAGAACTGTATGCTATTTATCACTACGGTCTCAAAGGTCTGCCTGGCGAACACAGTGACGTTGGCAGTCATTTATAGATATCTGTAGGCAACATCTGGGAAAGTTTATTTTCGTAAAGAGTATTAAAAGAAAAACAATCGACAATGAGTAACCGCAGGTATGTCGAATTAACATAAAAACCTTACATGCATTTGAAAATATAGAAGGGTGCAGCATCAGCATATCTGCATTTTAAATTGACGGCATGTAAAATAATTGTAAAGATATATAGCTTGACCACATTTTGTCAAAATACTGTCAGTGTCTGCTAAGTTGAATGGGTCACTTTTGTTCGCGTGTGACACGTGATATGTCTATACACCTGTTATCATTTATGCATAAAACTTAGATCAGTATTAAAGTACAAGTATTTGTTGAGCTCAAAGCGAAACAAAATTAAATATGCATGATTCATCGACGCACTGAAATTTTTATTTCACGTAATCATACAGTTTTAGGACAACAAATAACGTGTAAGGTCTTGTTTTGTGCAATATTTTACATGATATCTGACTAGCGATCGTGACAGTCATTACATTACTAAGCATTTTATGGTCTGCCATCAATATTGTAATGCATGTGGATAACCAGAAGAGAGCACTTGGTAACCGTGCACCTGAATTATGCACTCAAAAATCCTCCCCTAGAGAATGAAATAAAACTGCTTTCATAAGAGGTCAATGCAATAAACTGCACATGGAAACCGCCATGAACACAACGTTCGTTATTTGAATCAAGAAGCGTCCAGATTACAGATTCTATAATAGTATTATGTCACTTCATAACAACATATTTACTTCCTTAGGGAACGTTTTCAGACGCTCTTTTTATTGCATTAAAGTATTCGAAAAAAAATGCGAAACTGTTATATGTACGTGGAATTGAAGAATGTTGTTGATTGCGTCATTTAATGTATTTTATGGCGACTAGACACATTAGGGACAATCAACAGTTTCAATGTGATATGTTTTCAATATTTATTCATTAAAACTTATAGCCGAAGGGACGTATCAGCACATTTAAAGTTAAAATCAATACGACCGTTTGGTATTTATTTTCTTTGTCTAAAAATTTATAATGGATGTGCTATACATCACCACATAAGAGAATTTCCTTGTTTTATAAACAATTATAAGTTCAACAGTAGTTTATTCCGCATGATAAGCTTTTGTCTATACAGTGCAACTTCTCCAAAGCAACACACTTTGGTAGAAGCAAAATTATGTTGTCGTTGAAAGGTTGTTGCTCTAGAGAGGTTAAATTAATAGTTAAATCGTACAGTTGGAAAAATCATGCTGTTGTTGCAGGGAGGTTGTTGCTCAAGAGAGGGTCGCGCTGGAGAGGTCGCACTGCATATGCACACGTATATATAATGTATGTAGCATAAGATTGTGGTCTGATAAGCCAATGTAAACGTTACGGAAGAAACCATTACGTGGTTACATATTTTACCACGCTAAAATTTCAACTTTTTCATTGTCATTCTAACAAAACTTACTATACTTTTTCGATCAGTGTCTCGATGTGCCTTGTTTATTGTCTCGGATAGCAGCCTCCTTGGCCTGGGACTTCGCCTGTAGAATCTCCTTTCAATATTTGTATTCTACGCAAGTGAAGTAGATTTTGTTTTCGCCATGACATTTTCTATGATCTCCTCTTACTTATCAAATTTGTAGTAAATATAAAACATGAGAGTGTGTGAAAAGTATAAGATATGTCATTACAACCTTGTAAAAATAATTTGATACTTTTCACATTCGTAGTAAATGTGTGTGGCGGTTTAAACGATACTATAATACATACTAAGAAAACGATTAGTTCGCATACAGCCCATTAAAAATGTTTTCAATGGGACTCAAACGTGTAGGTCTTAGAAACAAACATCCCCGCATCGTCTTATTCAAGAAATTATTCATTGCATTTTGATACAAATTTGACGAAAACTTAATCTATAGAATCGAACACTTCCTTCATTTCTTTTCATAAAACTGCAATAAATCTCAAATTGAAGATCAATTAATTTTAGTTGCTAAGGCATATTGAGAGATTTCCTGTATCGATCCCCAGGGAAATCTTCAAAAACACTCCGAATTTTTACGACGAAAACACACGGAAGCGACAAGAAATAATGTTTTATTATTGAAAAGTATAAAATTCGCCCGAACGTGGTTTAATTAAACAGTTTGTAGAATCCAAGTATTTAACTAGGCGTACTCATCAAGAACAATTTCCAGCAGCGACGATCTTAAGTATAAACATCATTACAAATATTGTTGTTTTTATTAATAATGCATGCGCGTTTCATTACAACCATCAAGGCATTAATGGAAACTAACAACTTACTGGGTTCATTCAATATAGAAAGTTCACTCAGTAAAGCTCCTAATTCTGTTGAGTGCAATGGGAACATATCCTAATTATGTACATAAACTGAGTGTAAAATTCATCTACTGAATATTTGGTCAATATTTGATCTTTAAGCATTAGAACTAAGAATTTTCAATTGTAGTGAAAAAATGTACATTCAGTTGTTGAAAAAAAGTACAAAATTATACAGAATTGAAACACGATGATTTTAAAGTATAACCATTCAATTACTTTTATACAGACGAATGTGTTTTAAGTCCGTTTCTAAAAAACCTCTCAGAGATACAACTTCATATTTGGATGAATTCCATGGTGTTTACCATCATAAGTAAACATGCTGAATTCTGTATACTACTCCTGGAGGAATGAAAAGGCGATGAAATTTTAGCATCCAGACAATAAGGTAAATTTAGGTAGTTGAGTTTCTGGCAAGGCCCCAATTTACCACTGTTTGTGAGAAAGTCTCCCGGGAAATTACTTTAAATCTGCATTACTTCAAACTGTCATAAAATCAAAATATTTGGAGACGAGAGCGAAACTTTAATATCCATCATAGCATTAACGCTAGGAATGTAACAGAAAATGCGAACAATAAAAAATAATAGCGAAATTCCAGTAAATCATTTTATGCTGTAATGATGTTACGTTAAGAAGAAAAGCCGAGAAAAAAATGGACGAGAACTAATTGTTCCACAAACAATCTGCATCCGGGTCTCTAAATGACAGTGAAAATAGAGCGTTCATAATACACAGACTTCTGACCACATTGTGGCGTGTAATTCTGTAATACACTGACTTCTGAACACTTTGTGGTGTGTAATTTACATAATACAGCTCAATCTCTCCAGAGTGGCCCTTTATTTTTAGCAACAGCCTCCTTTCAACAACAGCATGGTTTTTTTCCACTGTACTATTTAACTATAAATTTAACAATTTATTAGAGCAACAACCTCTCAGCAGCAACATAATTTTGCTTCTCCCAATGGGTGTTGTTTTGAGGACGTTGAAACGTACACAGACTGCTAAACACAATGCGGTTTTCAATTTACATAATACACAGACGTCCGAACACAAAGCGGTGTTTCATTTTCACCCATGTACACCAATACCACGTATGTATCATAGACACAGGCTTAGTTTTTGCGGTTCAAAGTAACCCCACGCGGTTAGATGTCACACATGATAAGCATTCACAACAACAGCAAACGTTCGATGAACAAAAGTATATGTGCGTTGTGTTCAAAAATTAAGGCATCAAAAACAACAATATCCCAGCCAGTGTTGTTATACTATAAACAATTGTAATTCAATTTACTTAGTAAAAGCTTTTCTGGGTTATATTTTCTATCCCACAAAGAATCTCCAAACGGACAAGTTTAACTTTGGTTAGAAAATATGTCATAGGTAATTTGATATAAATTTTACATCAAAACAACAATGTAGATATAACACAACACCAGAGAATAGTTAAATAGATAAATCTTAAAAGCTTACATCCATTATAGAACTCTGTATGATGAAAGTGTTTTATAAAATTGGTATCTGGATCAGATATACACGTTACGTTTTACAGCAAAGCACCCGCGTGAAAACATTGTTTGTATTGTGAAATATGTAGCTAGATTTTTTTTGCTTTATAGAAACATTCTTATATCAAACTGTATAATGTTTGAGCACTAGCCATATATATTGAGTACATATAGAGCAACCTCTCCAGAGTGGCCCTCTCTTGGAAAACAACCTCTCTTCAGTTACTGCATGATTTTTTTCACTGTACGATTTAATTATTAATTCAACCTCTCTAGAGCAACAACCTCCCAACGACAACATAATTTTGCTTCTCCCAAAGGCTGTTGCATTGGAGAGATTGCACGGTATTCTGACCAGGAGAACGATGTCCTTGAACGTTAATATTATAATTATTAGTAGTAGTTAAAACCACTTATCACAAAGGCATGTGGAGAGAAGCAAAGCAAAGCCATCTAGTATAAAAGACCTTTTATATTTTTTTTTTAAATTTGACTGATTGAACAAACGTGCATGAATTCCCTTGTTTGTTTGGATTTTTGTTTTGTTTGTTTATTATTTAGTTTTTGTACTTTTTGATGTTGTCGCTGTTGCTGTCGCTGTAGCTGTTGATGCAGATATTGTTGTTTTTTATATTCTCTATGAATCTTTTTAGAAAATTCCAATTTTTACACAGTTAGTGTTTTCATGTGATTCTTTTAGCGTACGAAGATGAAATAAAGTTTTTTTTTTCTAAATGTGTGGAACTTGAAACATTTATATGGTTTTTGTTTGGTGAGTTCATGTACACCCTTTGCAGTTTGAACAACTGATATATAAAGCTATCATATAATCTTATTCTAGAATATGCTTCTAGCATTCTAAACTTAGACTGTTTATCTTAGATTTCATGCATTACAAGATGATGGTTTACAATGAAGTATGTCGTAGACTAAGTTTCCTAATCAATATTTAGTGGTCGTTTTATTAAGCTTTCAAATTAATAGAAATTACCAGCGGCGCGGGCCATCATAAACACAGCAAAAATCGTATGGTTTATCGATACTTTAATGGCAATTGTGAGGTTTTATAATTAATTAATACTCCTATTAAATATTATTAGAAAGAAAGCAGTTCATACTTTCAGAGTTCAATTATGGTTCAAATATGAATTCAAAATCCACTGACGCCTGTCTGATATTTTGATATTTATAACCAGCGACTCGAGGTTCTATTGAAAAAAAGAAATTTATAGAAATTGAAATTTCCTTTATTTACATAATTTGTCCATTGTTTCAAATTCCGGGCCAAGAATCGCGACGTGGAAAACAATGAATCAACAAAATTATGACTACATTTTATTCGTTCAGAATATTTACGGAAATTTTGTTTTCATGTTTAAATGTTGCTTTGTTCTCGTGGTTTCCGGTTCATTTTGTTTGTTTTTATACACATTATTAACCGTATCATCTACTTCTTTATACTAGACAACCCTTTTATCTGTTTGCCGAGGACACGCTATCCCCACGGTCTGATTTGATGGAGGCGCCCGTGCGTAATATTCAGTCAAATCTTCACAGAGAAACATAAGATTCGCATTCGTCTCCAACTTGAAACCTTTCGACCATTTACCCGAGTTGTTGAATGAAGCAGTGTAGATAGTTATTACCGGGTCTTATCCATGTAGATAGTTATTACCTAGTCTTATCCATGTAGATAGTTATTACCTAGTCTTATCCATGTAGATAGTTATTACCTAGTCTTATCCATGTAGATAGTTATTACCGGGTCTTATCCATGTAGATAGTTATTACCGAGTCTTATCCATGTAGATAGTTATTACCTAGTCATATCCATGTAGATAGTTATTACCGAGTCTTATCCATGTAGATAGTTATTACCGAGTCTTATCCATGTAGATAGTTATTACCGAGTCTTATCCATGTAGATAGTTATTACCTAGTCTTATCCATGTAGATAGTTATTACCGAGTCTTATCCATGTAGATAGTTATTACCTAGTCTTATCCATGTAGATAGTTATTACCGAGTCTTATCCATGTAGATAGTTATTACCGAGTGTTATCCATGTAGATAGTTATTACCTAGTCTTATCCATGTAGATAGTTATTACCGAGTCTTATCCATGTAGATAGTTATTACCGAGTCTTATCCATGTAGATAGTTATTACCGAGTGTTATCCATGTAGATAGTTATTACCTAGTCTTATCCATGTAGATAGTTATTACCGATTCTTATCCATGTAGATAGTTATTACCTAGTCTTATCCATGTAGATAATTATTACCTAGTCTTATCCATGTAGATAGTTATTACCTAGTCTTATCCATGTAGATAGCTATCCATGTAGATAGTTATTACCGAGTGTTATCCATGTAGATAGTTATTACCGATTCTTATCCATGTAGATAGTTATTACCGAGTGTTATCCATGTAGATAGTTATTACCTAGTCTTATCCATGTAGATAGTTATTACCGAGTCTTATCCATGTAGATAGTTATTACCTAGTCTTATCCATGTAGATAGTTATTACCTAGTCTTATCCATGTAGATAGTTATTACCTAGTCTTATCCATGTAGATAGTTATTACCTAGTCTTATCCATGTAGATAGTTATTACCGAGTGTTATCCATGTAGATAGTTATTACCTAGTCTTATCCATGTAGATAGTTATTACCGAGTGTTATCCATGTAGATAGTTATTACCGAGTCTTATCCATGTAGATAGTTATTACCGAGTCTTATCCATGTAGATAGTTATTACCTAGTCTTATCCATGTAGATAATTATTACCGAGTGTTATCCATGTAGATAGTTATTACCGATTCTTATCCATGTAGATAGTTATTACCTAGTCTTATCCATGTAGATAGTTATTACCGAGTCTTATTCTTCTTTGGTTATATCCTTGTCTTATTTATATTATTTTAAAACGTTTGTGTGTGGAGATACTGCATGGTGAATATGAGGCATCATAGTGTAACAATCGTATCCATGACCATCCAATGTAGACAATCAAATGTCAGGTTTAATGAGGAAATATCACATGTCAAGTTTAATGTAGATACACCAGGTGTCAGGTGTAAGGTTTATAGGTTAAGAATTATTTTGCTCTGATAATTGTAAGTTATTGAAACTGTTTTGTAATTCACACAAATAGTCTGCTCCACTTTAAACTATGCACATATTATACTTCAAAATTTTTCACTACACATTCCTGGTAACATTCCATGATACTAAAAAATGAAATGGAAGTCATTATGACCGAAATCAAAATACAAAATTCATAACACTCAGACATCGAAACCCTTAAATAAATGGTAGATCATATAAACGTGTTGGCAGTCGATAAATAGGAAGAGAGACACATCAGTTTCTATATATGTAACATTAAAAAAGGATATCTAGAACAGGCTGTCGTGCTATAAAAACAGTACAGTGTTTATTGAATCTCAGTATTTGTTGTTTTTTTTCAGAACAGAATTGCAACAATTTCCTTTGGTCATGTTTACCAAATAAAAAAAATAATTGGTATCTTTGATTTCTGGGAACATCATATGTCTAAAAAGCTGATAGGCAGAGTGATCTTGATGGATATTCAGACACAGACATTGAGATTTAGATATCGTAGTTTTCAAATAGAATTGCACCGATGTTCCCCGAGGATTTTGAAACATAAGAAGAAAGGCGCTCCGTGCAGACATTTACAAAAAGGAAATCATTAAGTGTAATCCAATCAAAACAAATTGAATAGATCCACTTATATGTGAAATAAACCGAGTGAGATTTTTATATTCGTTGTTATGCACAGAGACATTCCAAACGTTATGTATAATAAGCTGAACAATATATTTCGATAATAATTTGATTTTTCGTGGAACACTCTAGGGAAATTATGATCACGTCTGTTTTACATCTTTGAGATAACAGACAACACACAACAGACAAGGAAACCCACAACTACAGAAAATCTTCATCAATATCTACCATAACATGAGATACAACTTCATCAATATCTACCATAACAAGGAACACAACTTCATCAATATCTACCATAAGATGAAACACAACTTCATCAATATCTACCATAACATGGGATACAACTTCATCAATATCTACCATAACATGCAACATGACTTCATCAATATCTACCACAACATGGGATACAACTTCATCAATATCTACCATAACATGGGATACAACTTCATCAATATCTACCTCAACATGGGATACAACTTCATCAATATCTACCTCAACATGGGATACAACTTCATCAATATCTACCATAACAAGGGATACAACTTCATCAATATCTACCATAACAAGGAGCCGCGGCCGTGGTCCAGTGGTTAATGCGTTGGACTTGCAGCCCGGAGATCCGGGTTCGAATCCCGGTCGCGGCAGGTCATACCCTTCTATGAAAATTTGACAAAAATGTCGATTTTCCTCCACATGTGGAGAAGTTGCCGGCTCCTTGTGGAAGGGTAAGTTAATACTGGTTAGTATACAGTCCAGGAAAACTGGTTAGGTGAGCCGGTCGCCGTATATAACTAAAAAATTGTTGAAAAACGGCGCTAAACCCCAATACAACCAACCAACCAACAACCAAAACAAGAGATACAACTTCATCAATATCTACCATAACAAGTCATACAACTTCATCAATATCTACCACAACATGGAACATATTTTGCACAAAAACTGAACACAACTAACATAGCATCAAATGTTGGCACACACCAAGACAATATTTCACATTTATAGCAGCCGTTAATTTATAAACCTGTAGCAAAATGATCGATGGCAATTTGAATTTCAATGCTGCAAAATATGAATAAAATCGCAAAATATTCGCTTTTCTAAGATTAAAGCCGTCGGGTTAACTTTCAATTAGTCACGCCGATCGATTTTCCGGACAGTTTTTTGCAATATTTCCTCAAGTTCGGGACGTTTTATTCCACCGTGTGAAGAAATTTGCATACACGATTAAACAATAAAACGTTTCACTGAATTTCGAAAGTTAATATAATTCAATTCACATTATGTCATGTTTCAGAAGTATTAATCTTAAAGTATACCATATTCAAAATATTTTAGACAGCATGCTCGTATTTTGGTAACGCGACTGTGTTTTATTTCCATCTCTTATTGTACGATATTTTTTCGCAATTTTTATTAGTAGTCTTGATTTTACAAACAGAGTGATGAATGTTTAATTCGTTCATTTGAATTATTAATATCTATAAAGTTTTACATGGTATCATATAAGAAAGAAAACACACCGAGTAATATTGGAAGAAAATGCGTGTTTCGAATTTGAACAATATAAATTCACTTTTTTCACTGAGTTTAACGCCGTTGTTCAACGCTTTTTCAGTTGTATACGGCGGCCGGTTCACTTTACCAGTTTTCGTGGACTGTATATTAACCAGTACTAACTTACCCTTCCACAAGGAGCTGGCAATTTCGCCACATATGGAGGAAAAGCGACTTTTTTCGTCAAATACTAAGTCACTGTTAACATCGACACTGATATACTGGTTCCATAAATTGTCACTTGGACCGAAGCAATGTAAACATCTTTTACAATGAGGAAAGATTAAGATGTATTTTTGATGAAGCATTGAACAGTTTATATTAGTATCAATAATTAAAAAAAAACATTTGTTATTAAGTCGTATATTGACCAACTTACAGTTATCATGGGAGCGTCAATAAAACGTATTTATGGAAACGATTAACGTAAACGAAACTTTAAATGTGTCTGGTTTGATCACACATCCTGACAGGGCGTTGTTAAGATTCGGCCAAGTTTGTTTTGTTAACAACGGTGATATAAATCACAATGTGAAGTATGTAATTACCTGCATCGATTCTCTGGAACGTATCGACGAGTCGTTCCAAGAAAACTTTAATTGATTGTGCTAATTGTTCACTGTAAGCACAAACCGCAATAGTAATAACTGTTCATGGTTCTATTTGAGTGACTTTGAACCGTCCACTCGCATCCAAAATCTATACAAATAAAGCCACTTACTTCACGGCATGGTTGTGTAATTAACTTCGGCACATACGCACTCTCTAAATTATGTCCATCGTATTAATTATTCAACAGCTCACACTTCACGTCTTTATTAGTTACCATTAAACAAGTGCGTAATTCACTGGTTTGATAACCTTCACTAATTTATGACTTTCAGACAATCAGTGCTGAACATAACAATTGTTTCACTTTTGCATTGATTACCTCGTGAAGTTACACGTCAGATAATAAGCCATGCCTTCAATTAGGTAAAAGAAAGATTAATCAATAACTTTTTTCATAAAACTTGTCATAGCGGAAAAGAACATCGATTCTAAATTTAAAACAGAATAACATCTATAAATATGATTTATACGACCACCTTTGAACGAGACTTGTTTATTTACAAGTACGTATGTCTTCAAATGATTATGTTAAATTGTTTACTACGGGTCATCAGGGCATGATATCAAGAATTGTCTAAGGCAGTTCAAGGAATTTTGTCAAACAGATTTAAACACAATTTTGAATAAATTTATGTTCAGAAAATTAAAACTTGTATGTTATTCATTATGTCATTGTTTGTTCTCAAAAAGAACCGGAGATTCCACTGCAATATCTCTCTAATTCTGAAATACCCCTCCATGACAAAACTTAAAAAATAGACTTATAATTTACAATTACTGAATAATAGGCGTTCCAATGAACCAGATTTGACACGTCCAGTTTTAATGGAATAAACTGCGAAACTAGACCTGTACCAAATACAGAATTAAATGTCCCATGCTTATTTTTTATGCTTCTTAACCTGCTGTAAACTCTATTTCTATGAAATGCAAATATAAATTACAATGACACAGTTGATAATTTCCTGTTTTGATGTAATGGTAATGTTCTATTATTCAGTGTTTGATCATGGTGATATGTTATATTGACACGGTTTATAAATCATTGCTACAAAACATTCATCTAATACAAATGCATTAAGACACTTCCGTTCTTTATATTGCTGTCCTGTAAGCATTAAATGACACGATGGTATTTATTGGGGCTTCTACCTTGTTCAGTAATACAGTGCAACCTCTCCAGAGCGGCCCTCCCTTGAGCAACAATCTCCCTTCAACAACAGCATGATTTTCCCATTGTAGGATTTAACTATTAATTTAATCTCTCTAGAGCGACATCTTCTCCATAAAAATATAATTTTGCTTTTCCCGAAGGGTGTTGCTTTGGTGAGGTTGCACTGTCTATATAATATAATATTGCACAATAAATATTTCCATATTTTTACATTGATAGATATGTTAATTGCCAAACGTTTACGTACTGTATAAAATGTAGGATTGTCCAAAAAATAAATTGAGGACATATCGACTATTCTTTGTGGAGAACAAGGTAAATGGATCTGTTCTAAACGAATGGTAGGAATAATTACAACATACAGACAGTACAAACTCTCCAAACAACAACCTTTGGGAGAAGCAAAGTTATGTTGTTGTTGAGAGGTTGTTGTTCTGGAGAGGTTAAATTAATAATTGAATCGTACAGTGGGAAAATCATGCAGTTGTTGGAGGGAGGATGTTGCTCAAGATAGGGTCGCTCTGGAGGGGTTGCTCTGTATTGTTTATTTGAAGCTAATTGTACATGTTTGATAAAATATTTCATCGTAATGCATTAAGACACAATGCTCCTATTTATTGCAATATCACTAAGAAATCGTTAGGGTTAACATAATCGGCAAAAACATATCCATTACTCAATAAGTACATTTACAGCTTCCGGTACTTAATGATTATACTTCCTGCATGAGTCGGTGGTATTTTTGTGTACTTTTACACAACTGTAATCAAGAATAGTTTTAATAATTCAACACTAGCCCAAAGTTTTTATTGTTTTGAACTTGCGCTAAAAAATTCTTACGTACTTCCAATGTGTGATCGTTCATTAATGACAGTAAAACTTATCCTCAAAATATGTCAGGAATTTACGTAAACAACATGTCAGGAATTTACGTAAACAACATGTCAGGAATTTACGTAAACAACCCTGAAACTCTTACAAGACTTCACACAAGACGTCTGTAGAATAATGCACTAAGCATATACGAAAATTAATCTTAATTGTACAACATGTATTATATTCCTTCAAACTTCAAATAGTTGTTTGAAAAGGACATTTTCACTATGCACAAATGACGTATTAATTAAATCATCAAATACAATGTATAAAATATCTCGTCCAATAACGAGCTGTGTGGTGTACGTAATTTCCCTTACAAACAATTTGTTGACAATACCCTGGAGATCCCAGACGTGTTTCTAAGATTGTAGAACTGAGAAAGGCAATTTGTATTCATCCCGTAGGAAACACTGCATTCTTGTAGTCTTGTTTACGGGCATGATTTACAAGCGTGTCGATAACAAAATCAACATTAACTCTCCGGGGGACGTCATGGGTGCAAATGCAATGTGTAAAAATGATGCAATTTGAGTGAAACTGTACATAATAAGTTGTATATAGCTAGCGTGAATCCAGATATACAACAGTGTTTCTCTTCTATAAGAGGTAGCAATCAGTGGTGGTGAAGATTATAAGGTATTGGAGCAAGACATTTACAAACACGTGACGTAATTTGCAGACGTAATGTAATAACAATAGTTCTACTGATGGAACAAAAATAGTATTCAAAATGTTCTAGGAAGGTACGGTCACTCTGGAATACTAGCATATCATGAGCAGTTCTTTATAGTCATATTTACAGTAAAATCCACTAATTTTAACTGCGCATCTCAAATTGATGATGTAACAGACGAAAAAGAAATGTTTGCAAAATATAATTTTCCACTAAAGACATCCCGAGGGTAAAACTCAAAATCGAAGTATGTATGAACTACATGTATAACAAAATTAAAACAGACAAACTCATGAGGTGAATAAACATGCAAGTCTGGGAGAAATTGGAAAGCTGAAGAAACAAGTGATGGTTAAAGAAAGGCGAAAAATCGATGGAATGAAGAACCAAACACTGACAAAGAGGTAACTAAACTTAAGATCGTTAGATTCCTGATTGTATGTGAACACGAGAAAATCTCTCTTAGTGTTGATTGTAATATAAGTGAACCCTGACTTTTTATATCCAAATCAGACTATGAATGTCTTTAGTCAGGTAATCATGCATAATCATATATTTACGGGACATCAGCATACTGGCGTCATATGTAGTTTAAAGTTTTATACCCATAATGACCAAAGTTAGTATCTAAAAAAGGAGCAGACAGATTTAAAATTTTAACATTTTTATAGGTTTCCATGATAGAAAATATTTTATCGTGAGATTTTTTCAAAAGCAACGACAATCCTTCAACTTATTGTCCCTTTTAATTTCCATTGAAGTCCGTGGGACTCTTACAAAATTTGAAAAAATGTGTCGTCAAATAAATTAAAGTACCTGGGGTAACTATCAAAGAATTAACAACAATTGTGCAAAACTATTTTTATAATATTACCATTATTGAGTCGCATTTAGCAGATGCGTAAAATGATTACTGTGTTATGAATATTACATACCGCCTCTTTAAACTAAACTCTTATTGATTACATAATGATGAAAAATACTAACAACGCCAAAATAGCACGTGTTTAAGTTATATTAAGCCATTTCTGTGAGGCAGTTTCAAGAGAAATTATCACTTTGAAAAAAGTGGAATGTATTAAACAACTTTATTTGAACCTACTCTCTATAGAATATAGTGAAAATGAAAAACAATTTGTGAGAATGTTCAACAATAACCAAATCCAGTACTTCATTTCCCCATCACAATATCTCCTTACACTAGTATTATATCGCTCCTTGTTTTACACAACATCTCTGTTAGGCTCCCTCTTAGTTCGTTAAAAGTTCCATCTCTTATAAGCTACTCAATTCATTCACACCCTCCTATCTTACATTTTAATCCTCATTTTTTACGAGCATCGGTGCCACGAGCACCCGACTTATCTCAAGGAGTTTTTAAAGTCCCATCAATATTTGTTCTCAGTTGCGTATAATTTTCAACAAACAAACAAATACCTCGTTATTAGGAGCACCAGGTTTATCTGGAGCATTTAGTCTGTTTCACTGACTCCACGAGACACAAGGTTTTACTGTATTTTAATATGTTTAGTTTCAGTTACGTTAACTTAAGTCTCTTGTCTTCTTATTTTTATCACAAATTGAAAGTAGCCTTTAAGTTTAGAATTTCCAATTTAGACCCATTTTCTCCCATGTTCCTCCTCCCGTGTATTATTTTTTTAACTCATGAAACAGTATAGCACAACCATGTATCATAAATACAGACGACCCTGGGGATATTAATTTTATTTTTTAACGCACAAGCGTGTTTTTTTATGTTGTTGTTTTTGTTGTTGTTCTTTTTAACGCCCAAAATCATTTATCATTGACACAATTACAGAGAAGAATAAGACACGTAACGTGAGAATTTTAAGATAGAAGGACCAAGTGAGTGATAAGCTAACTTAAGTGATAAGCTAACTTAAGTGATTAGCTAACTTAAGTGATAAGCATCGTTCAGATGAAATGCATTTTCTACGTTAAAAGAAATAAGGAGTTCTATGGAGATATACAACGTATAATTTACTGCATTTTATTGATGACTAACTAGATTCTGAATAATTTTACTGTCATTGCTAAGTACTGATTTCCAATTGCTAACACAATTAATTGAAGAAGAAACATGACGGCCACAAATAATTTACCAATAGCTTTCTATTGGTTAAAAAGTCCACGAGTTATATTTCTTTACAATAAATGCGTATATCAAGTAGTAAGTTATTTGTCATAGTATAAAATTGAATAATTGTTGAATATATTCTTTGATATCTTAATTGATAAAATCTTTAAAGGTGAGAGGGTGTTCTAATATGTTATGAATACGTTAATGTAGATGTTGATAATAAAACGGGTACTGGTAATGATATTAAATGTAACAACATACTTCTCTAATCTCTGTTGTGTATAAAACTTAATTAAATATTCATTCCTAGTCGTGACGGTTGTCAAAGCAGAGAGACAAGCCTTCGTTGTGTTACTTTGTGTTACATTGTGTTGTGTGTTGTCGTATTTTCAAGAGAATTTAAGAAACAACCAGAACTGAAGGATTCAACTTGTTTAGAATTGTAATCAAAGAGTAATAATGGACCCGTTAGATCGATTATATTCCCCGTAGTTTGTGACAATTTAAATGAACGATGTACGTTTGGTTGTGGATTAGAACTATAGTGTTTATTAAATTAGGCTAATTCCGGGTATCATATGCGTTACAATATTTTCACCATCTTGAGCCCAATAGTTAAAATTGATATTTTAATAATAAATTGATAAAATATGAGAATATCTATTTAGCATATACAAGTAAACATTGACCACACTGTACACCAGTTTTAACGTTGTTTAATAACCTTTAATTGATTTTTCACTTACAGTGACGATGCGTTCCCTTTGTCAATATATGGAATCTTATACCATAAATTATGTAATTACCTTACGAAATAAAAATGCATCATACGATAAACTTTAATGACTCCGGTACGCACAATATTATATACACATACACACACCAAGTATTTTAAAAAATATACCCCAAAACATACAAAGCTGAAATAAGGTGATCGGATGTTTATGGTACCGTGTGTGATAATGTCCTATATGGTTGGTCTTAATGCGGCCGAAAAGCCAACAACAGTACGTGAGATAAGAGATAATGACCTTAAAATACCGGGAGTAAGATTGTTATCAATAAAACTGTTTTACTGCTACATGTGTACAGGTATACATCAATAAAATCAATGTTCCCTGGAGGAAACTGATCATTACGCAAATGAATATAACACAACAAATAGACCATATCTTTGTTTGATGAGTTCATCCCTTGCGTGGTCTGTGAAATACCAATGATTAACATGAAGACAATCGTCATCTATACAAATGTGTTCACATCTAACTGTTATTTTAATTGACAATCATATAATGAGTTGTTGCAAGAACTGCTGATATGTGATGATGAAACATGATTCTTAAATTTGCAGCAGATGTGTGATGATAAAGCATGATATATTATACATTTGCAGTAGATCCATTTAATTGTTGTTGTTTTTTGCAATAATTGTAAAATATCGAAACGATAGATTATTTTTGCAAGGAGCACAAATTCAGTAGACTCCTTGTTACATTTGGGTTTGATTCTCAAAAGTTTCACAGGAAAATGTTTGACACAATGGCTTACTCCGCATGGATGAAAATAATTCTTCGTGCACGTGTCTTTTTCACAGACCAGCCAATCGGTAAAACGCCGAGCGGCCGTGGAATATTTCCTATTATTGTCTACGACACGACAGGAAATCGCTGATATTTCTTGTAATTGATACTTTGGGTGCCTGCAGATACTTAAACTTCACATTATTCTAGTAAATGTCGGTCTAATGGAAAATATAAGACTACCAAATGAAACATTTGGTTACACTACGTGTTTAATATGTAGATTTAGAATATCAGATATTCATCTTTATTTGTCTATGTTATTCGTGATTTGAATTTTGTTATGCTTAAAAATGTTTTATAAGACATGATTGGATATGACAGTACCTATCTTTCAAAGTCTCTAAAGCAAAATTAATGACTTTGATTTTTTTCAAAAATGTCGGAAACTTTGAAAAAACTTCTAAGTGACACCGTCTCTCTATAGAGCCACATTTAAAGTATTTGATTTCGATTAGGAAGAGGAAATGCACTCAAGTGTAAGAAGAAATTTAATTGTAGCGAGCTGAAGGCTGATAATTTGTTAGATTCACAAGCTAAGACATCTGATAGCTTCATAGTTGTCAGAACATTTTCTGTGAACCAAGCAGTTTGATGCGTGTTTACCTCGGAATGAGTTTTTATATAGTTATAGCGGCACACCCCAACCAGCTGACATCATGAAAGATAGTAACATTTATGCAGGTATCTGTTAGCGTTTAGTGCAAAGATATGAGCTTAACTTTGGCAATTAGATTAACACTGGCAATAGGGAATGTAACAATGTATTTCGTGGCTAGTTTACTTACTGGGTTTAACGCCGTTTTTCAACAAATATTTATATACAATGGTCGGTTCACCTAACCAGTTTTCCTAGACTGTATACTACCAGTACTTACTTACCCTTCTACAAGGCCACTTCTCCACATATGGAGGAGAATGGACATTTTTGTAAAAGTTTCATAGAACGGTATGACCTGCCGCGACCGGGATTTGAACCCAGATCTCCGGGTTACAAGTGCAGCGCACTAACGACTGGACCACTGGTCGCGATTTCGTGTCTAGTATAAATGCATACAGGGCTGATTTGTGTAGCAACATTCATCAATAAAATGTTCCAAGTACAGGCAAACCTGATTCAGGAAGTACAAATGAACTTTTCATGCGTAGCAAATTGCGAAGAACAAATTGCAAATGCACAATAACTCCAAAGCTATCCACGTCGTAATTGCGCACAGACACCCCAATTACGGGCACTGCGCGATATTTTCTAATTACATTAGTCTATACCTACATAGAATCAGTTCGTAACTATCCATGAAAAAGCGTCAAATCATGTCTGTAGTTTAATAGTAATGGAACTAATGTTCAATATTTAATACGTTATGGTATGTGTGGTCGATGTAATCACACCACGGCTGTCTTCTGTAATTACTGTGTTTTATTGCAGAAGTAAATCAGGCAAGTACTCTAACAGTGTGAGGGTAATGAACACAGAATACGTTTCTGTTGAATATTTCAACAACAACAAAAAATGCTTAAACTAATATGTAATTGTACTTGCATTTTAACTGACATGTACTCAAGTGCGAGACTAGCTTAGGGATATACCATTTGTCAATGTGGTGGTACCATATTTATATTTGTAGAATGATGAGTCTACTACATGAAAAAGGGGCCTCGGTGGTCGAGTGGTTATGGTGTTTGATTTGTAATCACTAGCCCCTCACCTTTGTGAGTTAGAATCCCACCAGGACAAAATTACGCATGTGAGGAAGCTGTCCAGCTAAGTTACGGTAGGTTGGTGGTTCTTCCCGGGTGTAAGCCTGGTAAAGTTGAAAAGTCGCCACATGACCCTGACTGTTGGTGCGGCGTTAAACTCAAGTGAAAAAACTACAGACAGGTGTACTAGAACAGATCTGATGGCGCTCATTGTTTTTGTTGATACAAACACAAACATACTGATATAGAAAATGATAGCCAGACATCAGGACAGTTGATTAAAAGAATTGATTAATTATGGTTTTTATATTCCTGTATGAGATTTATAGGACAGTAACATGATTTAATTTAGAACATTATACGAATATTGTGTGGAAATGTTGCTTCTGTACTGATACATTCTGGCGATATTTCTTGGTACAAGTCAGAAAAACTGATGAATATCATATTCAAATACAACAAGAAACAAAAAACAAGAAACATACAGTCAAACTTGCGAACAAAGGCCACGCTTGGAAATGACAAAATGTGGCCTTTATTGACAGACGGTATTTATTCGGAGTTCTGGAAACACAGGTTTGACAGTATGTAAAAAATACACGTGGTCCTTATGAACACAACACAAAATATGTCTGTAAGAAACGACTGAAGACGAATCTCAGTCGCCAAAGTTCTGTAAATATTCGTGAGTTAAGGACTAACATTTTTTCCGTGCTTCAAAAACATTACTATAAGTAAGTGAAATATTACTATTACCCTTTTCTACATGTGTATAGGACATGTAGGGGGAGACGTATTGTCACCTTATCGTTGCTGATATTGCTGATATTGATTGTTACCATCTATCTACACAGGAAACACACGTTAAGTGAAGTGATAGGTTATCACAGTTCAAAGAAGCGAAATCTTAATGAAGATCCCAACAAAATACGAGGTATTCCCGTTCATATGGTGAATGCAAAATGTGAATATAGACTATAACCTTCATACCACAAATATAAAAATTAGGAAGAAAATAGGGAACATAACCTGTGGTAAAGTATGAACATACCGTAACAACGGTAACATTACTGTATATACAGTAAACCCCTTAAAATCGGACCCTTTCCGGACTAGGCCAAAGTCCGGTTTTCTGAGAGTTCCGGTTCCAGAGAGTCCGGTTTTCAGGGATTTTTCTGTATAATATAATGATATAATGACAGCGTATAAACAATAAACAATGACTAATTACAATTGTAATGTAAATATCGGTAATTGAATATTAATTGACGCGACGGACATAAAATAAATAACCAAGCAGCCCGTTTTATTACGTATCTAGAGATCTATAAAAACATGTCACGTGATCACAGACGTTTGATAAATTATGTCGGAACTAAGAAAAACTACAGACTAAATAAAATTACGCGTTATTCAACGACTCCCTACACAAACACTGATGTGTCTGGTAAAATCTTTAGAAACACTTCCTTTACTATTTGGTATATCATTTATATAACAAAACAAATGTAATTATTGAGTCATATTCTGCTAATATATAATTGTTGAAGTCCCATCTCGGGATTTGAGAGATAAAATATGTTTCGGAGGACAGAAGGTAAATGTGAAAGATGGTTACACTTATTAAACACAATCATCAATGACGTGTCTTGATATTAAACATCTGTGAGAAATTTAAACATACATTGTCCAATAGTGTATGAGATGTAAGCTATAAAATGTAAAAATACGAGTATCACCAAATTCTTATCAGTCAAAATGAGATTTATTGTGATTACAGTAAAACATCAAACAGCGACCACCTCAATTTTACGACCACCTTTTTATAATGACCACTCATTTTCGGACCGTCTTTCAATAACTCGCCTATAAGTCAACTTGGTAATGAAACCACCTCATTAATACGAAAGATTTTTTTCGAGCAAAACAGGTGATGGCATGGTCGAGGTCTTACTGTACTTAATTGCCTGTTAAAGTTGAGGGACCGAAGTAAAGAGGACCTGTGCTCATGTAGGAAATGTGAAACTTAACTAAATTCAAACATGTAGCTACAAATACTGACTTAAAAAACTCTCACCATTATATAATAAATTATCAGTTTTACAGTTTAAATTGCCGAATAATTGTAATCATACCCCCATACTTTCAAAATCAACAGAATCGTGCAATACATCTAAGTTTTATCAAAACTGCAGTGTAGACTTATACAACCAGTGGTATTATTTTTCTGCTCTATTGTATGGATAAGAGACGGTTATGTGACTATAATAAGAAAATCTACGGTCTGACTGTGAAAGTTTTCGCTTCTAAAAATCATCATAGACGGACTAAGAATGAATTCTTGTGAGAACCTGTTTAAAACGATTATCGACGCAAACTACTAGCAGTAACATAACAGGCACTGCTGGTTATTATAAATACACAAAAAATGGTCTACAACTAATAAATACACCATTTCATCTCATCAGTCGCGGCCGTGGTCTAGTGGTTAGTGTGCTGGATTTGTATCCAAGAGATCCGGGTTCGGATCCTGGTCGCGGCAGGTCATACCCTTCTATGAAAATTTGACAAATATGTCAATTTTCCTCCACATGTGGAGAAGTTGCCGTGTCCTTGTGAAAGGGTGAATTAGTACTGGTTAGTATACAGTCCAGACAAACTGGTTAGGTGAACCGGTTGCTGTATAATAACTGAAAAAATGTTGAAAATGGCGTTTAATTCAGTGAAAAAATAACGTTTGCCATCAAGTAGTTTTGTAACGGAATATTAATACATGTACATAAATTTTCATCATTGGTGTTACTAAAGCACCGTATTAAACCATTCTGTCAAACAACATCCATTAGATAAGAAAAGTGATCAATGTGAACTAGAACCCAGACTAATACTGGTTCCTACAACATTTACTAACACTGGTTCCTACAACATTTATATGGAATAAAATTGCTTTGTTTTGTTTCCAGTTGACGCAAATTGATATAATGCAATTCGAAAATCCATATTTCCATATTCTGTGATGTTTGCGGACTCTTCAGGACAGAGCAAAAGAACGAATTGTAATCATGGAAAACAACAGAAGAATCAGAGGAAATTGACAGAAATCTAATCAACTAACGTTTAACAATAAACAGAACATCAGTGGCATATCGTACAATCCTTATGCCTTCAATCTCGCCAGGGTGACATAGTTCTGTAGCGTGATTGAGAGCAGTTTGTTAAAGGATACAATATTTATAAACTTCAACAACTATTTTTAATGCATGGAAACAGAGAAAAAAGGTTTAGTACGAGGGCACAGTTATTAAAAATATGGTAATCAGTTACAGGTGGAATTCATTTATTTACTAAACAAAATAAATCATTCACTGACGAAATTTATTCATTTCAGAGCTTTCTTACATGTGAAATCTGGTCCCGGGTTACATTCGAACTCACAGCGGTGAGGTGCTAGTAATTGCAAGTCAGAGACCATTCGACGACGGAGACCCGCGACTTTCTGTAGAACGTTATAACATTTAAGGGTCACACAGACCCTGGGAAGTCTAGTTCTTGTTCTCCAGACCCACGCATTAAATTAGAAAAAAATCACTTCTCGGGAGATACTGCATGCAATAGATTTGGTTATAGTAATTAAATCCTCACATTGACTGACGCTACATAAATTTTATGCTCCCCATAACACAGTACAACATGCAATACAGAGAGAACTCCATTCAAATATAAGAAAACAATATAATTATTTCATGAAACAAAACTTCAACCCATTAGCGATTGTGAAGTTTCTTTTTTCGATTACATTGTATACTATGAATTAGATGTGACAACTTAGTTCTACTTAAAGCCTAGGGGTGGATGCTTCGTTAATTGCGAAAGAATTCGCTACCATACATCACCATGGTAACTTCAATAGCAGACCTTTCCTATATATCACCATGGTAACTTCAATAGCAGACCTTTGCTATATGTCACGATGATAGCTTCAATAGCAGATCTTATTTACATATCACCATGGTAACTTCAATAGCAGATGTTATTTACATATCACCATGGTAACTTCAATCACAGACCTTTGTAATATAACTTCAATAGCACACCTTTTGTCATTGATTCCATTGAATAACAAAAGAGCTGATTTAACTCAAATCTGATTTTGTTTCATTTAGTACAGATAAATTATTCACATATTCAGTATGAGGGTTACTTTAAGTTCTGTCTCCCTTGTTTTGATTGTGTTTTACTTCAAATTCTCTGATGGTAAAGAAGATTAATGATATTACCCTAGCTCACATATTGCTCTTGAGTTCCGAAGTCGTGTACGTTGCATTAATCACGTGTACAATAATTGCTTTTTCAGTCGTGTAGTGTTTAAACATTTATAGAATCGTTGACGTAAGTAGACTGTTGATGATTTCAGCTTGGTGGATACATATACAGAATAAATTAAACAAATCATTTAACATCGTGTTGTGTCCAGCAATTCTGTGTTAGTCATTTACTTATTTGTATGCGTGATGTCTTTATGGACCACTTCCTGGACAGATTAAAATAAACTTTATCTTACCTTTATTATCTACTCCTCCGAACTTATACTTTTATAAATAACTGCAATTGTCAAATTCAAATCGAAAGGCTGTAGCATGTAAGATTATATAATACGTAGAACAATAGTTATCATATATCAGGAAACAGAACTTAATTGAAATTCCCAGTTCAATTATTATCTGGAGAAAACGCACGTTTTGACTTCAAACAACCCTCACGAAAATTGGAAAATGCGCAATCTTGGGTTATTTCTAGATAAGTTAATTGTCGGGAATATTATGGAAAGTAGTAAAGACAAATGAACACCCATTGAAATAAAGTTTCTAGCACAGAAATCTAATTCCTTGTTGTTTGTGGATCATTCGATAAAATCGTAGGTGAGTTAACTCATCAGAGAAATAATGTTATAATAATAAGTACCGTTATGGTATCAGTGTACCACCCATCATAAGTCTATACAGTCAAACCTGTGAACAAAGGCCACCCTTGGGAAAGACAAAATGTGGCTTTCATTGACAGGTGGTCGTTATTCGGAGGTCAGTTTGTTTTAAATAATCAATGTTTTTTATTTCATTTTTTTAATCACAGGGTGGCCTTTATTCGGACGTGACCTAAAACATAGGTTAGAATGTAATAAATGTGATTTCAAGACAGATTCACTCCCACATTCATCTTGAGGTTTGGCATCGTAGAATGACTTCATATACATGTATTGCTTTACTTTTAAATATTTCAGCATTTACAAAATTTGACACAAGTATATATTAGTACTATCTGATGTAAATATAAGAAACGTAACTTTGTACTTATGTATGTTTGACAGTCATAAATATCTATTTATTTATGTACTGACTGATCTGTACAAAATATTTAAAGCTTGCCTAAAAAACACGGCAAACACAGCTGACATACTGTTACCTGCAGTCAATTTCTGTTCTCCGTCAATTTAGGGATACCACACGAGGTATAAAAACCCAACGTCTGATTTTTTGTTTGTTTATTTTTCTCTACATGAATACAAACTACCACAGTGACTTAGTGTATAGTCTATGGAAAGTGTCTGGATTTAATAAAGCACATACTTAATACATCAGATAAATTGTATCACATTTTTGTTAAAAGCTCGGATACAAAGTAATTAAACTTCCCATACATTACGTGATGCAAAAACATGTTATTATTGAAAGTACCATTAAAACGGCTTATGCAATAACAGTATAATTACACGAGGTCTTCTATATAACGATCACTGTGTGATATCTAATTTCAACAGAAAATATCTACATATAAATAGTACTTTAAGATCAGCAAAAAAACTTCAAACCACGCACATCGTGAACATCACACTGGTGAAACTAAGTACAGATCTTCAATGTTTAATGACTTCATGTATTTTGGTTCATCTAATCATTTTATGCTCATCTTATAAACTTATTTCTCGCCCATACATCATTCACCGTACACGTATATTAAAACTGTGTGGGTTTGTATATAACATGCGTATCTTTATAAAAAAAGAAGACGACATACGGACATTCTTTATAACCAGTTTGGGCTCCTGAGCGTTTTTTATTCACGACAGTCGCTAGAAAATTAGAACGGAGTTGCATTCTTCTAACAACCATTATATCTGCACTGTTTGTCCTAGGTACGAGTACAACACTCATTTCTGTTCTACTTGACTCAATCTTAAAATAATTGTTCAATCAGTACCAGCAAATTAATAAAGGCCATTCTTTGAAAAGCCTTCACCACTGATTTAGAACAAACTGACCTCCGAATGAAGACCGTCTGTCAATAAAGGCCACATTTTGTCTTTCCCAAGGGTGGCCTTTGTTGACATGTCTGACTGTAATCCTGACACAAAGTTACACAAAGGAACATGGAAACACTCCGTCAATGGCGTGATGTTTTAAAACTAAGCCATCTCGTCCAGACGGCTGCTCTTTTTTTGCTGGAGGTCAACGTCTCACCAACAACCAGGGTCATTTGGCGACCTTTCCGGCTTTAACTGTTAAGGATAACCTCAATTGTTGGAATTGTCGGGTTACAAGTCCAGCTTACTAACCACTGAACCACGGTCGCGGCTTCCTTCTTTGTACCTTCAAGCAGTAACACGACCCTCCAACATGATTTACATCTAGTTGACAAATCTCTTTGGGTACAATGGCTTTGATCAAATTGTCAAAACATTAACCTCCAGAAACTGGTTTCCAGGTCACGATTTTTGGCATGACTGAATGCTGTTTTATGTGTACGAAGGGTTCCAGTAGGAGACGTGTTGCATGACGAATGCTGAACCAACAGTTTGCCTCTTCAACATTTTAGTGATGAATGAAGAAAACACACACATGTACCGGGTGTTGAACATGTACAGTGATGTAGTGTGATACTATGTATGACTATACATACACGCGATTCCTATCCCTCAGGATAGAACAAAACTTGTCAGTTAGATATAATTGAAGACGAATACCAGTCGCCAAAATTCGTCAATTCTATAGATTTACGAGATGAGCTCAGACCAATCTTCCGTACTTCAATACACATTATTGTCAGAGAAAAATTACATCTATTGTTTCTGAAAGTTGTATGATACAGAAAAAACACAACTCATACTTCATTCACGCTCCGATTAATCTGACGTTAATTCTACTTAACTTCCGTCTGCGTCAAAAATTGTTAGCTTTCGAAATATTACAAAGAAAACAACTTATCACTGCCTAACAACACTTGATATAATATAAATTGAGGTTGTGTGAAATTTGCTCAACATAAAATGTTACACAATAAAAAATGAAATTGTACACTAAATAGAATTAATACAACTATTTACGATCGGACATTCATTACAGAATTAATTGAAAGTTGAAATTTACGTTTGTAAACCAACTGTATGTGAATACATAATTACACACAAAACAATCCGTCCTAACGCAACTTGTCCCTTTTAATTTTGTTTACTAAATTTTGATTTCTGTGTTTAAATTTCATCAAAGAATGAGCTTTTCATTCAATGACTAAAATAGGCTGGTGTTGGTTTCAAAATTCTTCTAAAGCACGCATTTCGTGCCATTTTAGTCATGAAATTTGCCTCAAGTGGTTTGGACCAAAATAAAGTTACAATTGAAAAGTAAAAACATAAGTTCAACCGCATCAACGTAACCGTTTAGCCAAACTTGAACAGCAAAATCTCATAAAACCGCATACTCATTACAAATCATGCACGTCTTGACTTTGAAAATAGCTAACAAGTATGAGAATAACGTGTTAATAACAATCAAGTAACAAACACAGTCTGAGGATGTAAAGTATTCGAACATCAGCTTAAATGGATTGAAGCTTAAATAAGATGATGAAAATTAAATAGGAAGTAAAATGTAAAACGGATAAAGTGATAGATTGTGATTCCGTGATCGAATGGTAGTTATTACTAGCCACTCACCGATGTGAGTTCGAATCCCATCGACCACGTGTTACATCCGAAGAACAAAAACAAAACACAAGAAAGTTCAAGGTGAACGGTTAAATTGACACCAAACAAACAAAAAAAAGGTTCATCAGTGAATAAATGCTGCAAATTTAATGACTAAAAATCTTGGATATTGTGAGCAAAATTTGTGGAAACTCTGGCTTAATTAATTGCAGTGATAACCTTGTTTAATAGTCATTGTGGCGGTGTTGACTGACATTTATCACAGATAGATTATCCTGAGTTCGTAACCATTGAAAACATGCAGCAATATAAAATATGCTCTGAAAACCAAGCGGTAAATAATTTACAAACCAGATTCAGGGCTCACATTCAGATACATAATCGCATAGATAGAAATCATCAGTGGTCTACATTGAATGATCCAATACCACGTGATGCATTGTACTTTTTTTATAAGAGTAATAAATTTTGATGAGATCATAAACATGGTGCATGCTAGTCGTACCGTCCGTGTGCTGACTAAGGACGTGTATTTATGGCACGAGTGTTTAGAAGCTTATGGTGAAAAGCTGATATGTCTGGAGAAAACTGTTGAAAATTATCAATACTGTATACGATTTTTGATTTAATACATTAATTCAGTCGTATCTATTTAATTACAGAGTAGGTTGTCTGCCACAACCAGAATTAGTACATCTTAGTATTATAGTATTTTTAATTTTTTGTCTAGGTTTCTAATTTATGAGAAGTAGACAGAATATTAATTTATGTCCAAATGTAAAATATAAGAATGTCAGTCACCAAGTTCACCAATGTCAGTCACATGTTCACCAATGTCAGTCACATGTTCACCAATGTCAGTCACATGTTCACCAATGTCAGTCACAAGTTCACTAATGTCAGTCACATGTTCACTAATGTCAACACATGTTTCGCATACACCCGAAAATTAACGCACTCCTACGAAAATCGTGTATTTCTAAATGTTTACAGTTAATCATAGAACATAAAATATATTTCAATCCTCAAGATTTTGCCTTTAACGGTGTGAGACATTATAACATTATGTAAATGCATAAACTATAATAATTATTATATATCTGTATTGTTGGTCTTAACTGATATATTGTCTTCAGTATACTTTTCATTTTTTTTTGAATTTCACATTATCAGTATATACACAAAAATTACCTTCATTTAAAAATACCATCACATTATCTGATTGTTGCTATTTTTCCGGTTATTATATGCATCTATTCATCAACGTTTGGTCATTTTGGACAAATACACATTATTCTCCAAGACTGAACCACAAACTGATAAAAATACATAATGTTCTCAGAGACTACGAAGCAAATATTTAAACAATGTAATATTCGAGTCATATTTATGTAAACAAACAAAAACACAGCAGAAGTTTCGTCCCCGATATTTCTACGGCATTAAGTCGTTCATTGATTATCAGTGACTTAACTCTATTACTGAGGCTGATTGTTCTACGAGTTTAATATTGTTTCATTCGGTACAGAAGAATTCTTCGCACATTTAATATGAGGGTTTCAGTTCCTTGATTTCAATTAAGATTAACATCTAATTTATCAATACTAAAACACAATTAATAGAATTGTCCTCAATCACATAGTTGTTAACACATATTTGATATCTAACTAGTCACGTGATATCTAACTTGTCACGTGATATCTTACTTGTCACGCGGTATTTTACTTGTCGCGTGAATACTGGTGACCTAACATAAATAGGACCGCTACTTTAAAATGACATTAATACTTTCTATCTATTACTTAAACCCTGTCAATATTTAAAATACAAGAATTCCCAACTGTACAGAAACATCTGCGTAAATATAATTGATAAGGTTTCATGTTTTGAATAAGACTGTCTGTATAATTTCCTCAGAAAAGCTGCCCACAAAATGAACAGGAACACATGTGCGTAGACTACGTGAAATTGTCATCACAATGGTTCGATAAGAGCATAACAATAGACTTCCGCCTGGTTACAAATTTATTAGCAAGAAACACGGAAAACACCTATGTCTTCAAACAGTGCAGGCAGCACAGAACAAGACAAATACCAGGATAAAAGCTTGAAGAGAAATATACCTGACAAGTTAAGGCCATAAAACAAGAAGACTCACGTGGGTTCAATAGATGCGAGACTAAATATCAATTCAACCCTGAGAACGGGTGCTTATGTGTTACTTCGGTATTTATGTATACAGAACAAATGAACTGTACATTATGCGTGATTACTTGATAATTTCTCCACTGGGTTTCACAGAATGTTTTAATATTCATACAAGCGCAAACAAACATCAGTAATGACAATTGATGATGTTTCGTTTCGATTACACAATTAATTATTCCAGGATGAGTTAATTAACAAAACTAATGAATTCCGACACAAGAATCCAATTTGCATTGTTAATATAATTTTGTCGAATCGAAAATTGTTGAGTTGGGAACGGGTTGTTCGCACTGCAGTAATTATAAACACAAATCTTTGTGTATAAAATAAAATTGAACGGGAGGAATGCGAAATTAAATGTAAAAGAACACATGAAAGAATGGAATATAAATTGAGACAGGGTGATAATTAGAACACGTGGAAGTGTTAACACATAACGCCATGTATCAATCATGTGGAGAGAAGAACGGGTGCTAACAGAGGGCGCTGTGCTATACACAAAGCTGTAAACGGACTCATTATAATATTTAATGTTTCACCAATCCTCATCTTTCTTATTAGGTCTTGTGCGTAAAAATAGATAGATAAATAGATTTTATTTACAAAAGGAGACAGTATGTCCAAATTTCACGTAATATTACCAAAAAAAAAACATGATTAAATTAACATTTCAAGTTATATGGCTATATCAAATACAATTTTTACTAATACATGTGTAATTTTATCATTATTAAATATTATTGTGTATTATTTTTATGCATTATATTATACATAAGTAATATTATCTAATACCACAAAATATTGGGTTATATACGGTAGGAGAAACTGAAAATATGATGTCTCATTGATGATGTTTTATCAGTACCCCCCCACCGCTGTGGTTTACTACGTTCATAACCTAACTGCTGATCTACAGTGGTTGCTATGGTTACACAAATACAACAACAAGAAGTCATTTTTTTCAACTGATATGACCTCCATTCATCACAAATACAGAGCGATTTATTTACCCGCGTTGTCTAAAACAGTCTGTAAGCTGCTACGATTAGCATTTATAACCTAAAGTTATACAGTATTATACAACTGGACATTATCATTGTGAATATTGCATAAAATGTAGATTTTTCACCCAACTGTAGATACTGGTTTAAAGTACTGTGATTGATGGGTATCTAAGACGCTTTAGAATACAAACCACTTTTAGAGCTTCAAGTCCATATTTTTTTAATGTCCTACTATTATATATTTTGTGTCTAGTGATATCATCAAGTAACAAAATATCGTATTTGATCAAATTGTACCAATTCTCTGATAGACAATAAAACCTCAATTTTTGGACACCTTATTATAACGACTACTCAATTTTGGACCAGATGTCTGTATTTCTTCTATAATTAAACTTCATAAACAGACCACCTCAATATTAAGGGTACAAATAATTCGGGTCCAAATGGTGGTCTTAATACGGTGATTTATCCTCGATAAATTTCACCATCACATTTTATTTTGCTCCTTCATTTTGTAACAGTAAAACAATAAAACGTGAAGCATGGACTGTCGTATAAACATGTTGGTATATAACACCAGATCACGGACCGTTTCTGTGTACAGTTATTTATGACCACAATCTGATTATTAACAACAAGAGACTCATTTCCTTCCTATCTCTACCTCATTGTCGTCGTTCATTTTTCTCCAGCGAGTTTTTGTGTCCTACCCCATTTGTTTCCTTACACGTTTTAGGACATAAATATTTTTTATTTTTCTATTAAACTGCACGGGTGGGATTTGTTTATTTCGTAATCTTAACTGTTCTGTCTGTGATCGGTTACTGACAAATCTAAAATTGTGTACCGTGAAGAAAGTCAAGAACACTAAGACCTGGCTTATACATGGTTGTAAAAATCATACCCGTATAATTAAGTGAAACTCTACCTTGATTGAGTTAGTTCTGAATATTTATCTAGTTTGTGGAATAATGGATGCAACTTTTACATAGGAATATATTAACAATACATGGAAAAGTTGGGTTGTGTTAATGAAGAAAGTCTACATCACAAAAGCATGGTACATGTAATTAACTTTAGCTGTAAAAACCTGTTCACGGTCACGTGACATACATTGAAACAAAGATAAAAGGCATAATTTTGTTGTCGGCATAAAAATGACGCATGAAACTAGAATAGTAATAAACGTCATAGAAAACTTTCACCAAGACAATGATGACACAATTTTAAATCATGACAGGATAATGGATCTAACTATACGTCAATATCACCGTGAAAACGAACCGTTCAAAACGGTGAGTGTGTGTTTTATTCATATGTTCAAATAGTACCATGTTTCTTTTATAGAAATAGTAATGTTTGTTTATGTATCGGAATATAACGCCACATTTCTATATTTTTCTTAACACGAGCGCTTTATTGAAATATCAAAACGTACAGAAATCTATTATTGCGCATTGTAGTTTTCATAATATTTGCACCCTATAAGGTAATATCAGGCTTCACATAGTACAATATCCCAAAGTATTTCTCTCATCAGTAAAATAAAACATTAATACTTCAAGACTGACATGAAGTATGGTGTCTTCTCATTGCCAATCAATGCTTCTTTAGGATCATTAGCGAAGAATGCCACAAAATATAAACATTTTAACGAGGGGATTTAGCTATCACGCGAAAATACCGTTCTCCCGACGTCTTCCACATCCGGGACACGAGGACAATAGCATTCTCTCATCCAGGTCAGGATTAACACACCATGTTGTGACTTTATTTGAAGAATAAAACATATTACTTAATCTGTGTATAAGAGGGCATAATTAGTACTCCATGATTATCTTTAGGTAAACATTTTTGTATTTTTTTTGTCGGCATTAAAGCTTTTACGAAAAGTTTTTAAATAATTTTGTGACCAGGATCGCCTGGGTTATATACCAATACCCAATATGGTCGTTTTTTTCTTCATTCTATAAATAAATGCCGACCTTTCGGTGAGATATGTACAAATGGTAAACAATGACAGAAGATGTAATATTCTTATAAAATTGGACCGAGGATTAAACTTCAGTTTATGAAGCACAAACTCTGAAGAATGGACTTAAAAGTACGCTCTTATTACAGATAAATTAGTTAACCAAATTACAGCTCAATAACCATACTCCGGGGTACCCTCGGTACTTGACAATTCTGGATATTATTTTCTTCATTATGATGATATATAAGACAATGTTGGATAATAAGATGCAGTTATTGTCAGACTATTCAACCACACGTCTGTCTGTTGGAGAATTAAACAGTTTCAGTGGATCTTAAATATTTGATAGTGAGCACCACGTGAACATTAAGCTTTAACAATATAATTATAAAATATAAAAAAGGTTAAACACATTCAGATACATTGCCAACAACTGGATCACAGGGGACTGAAAACGGTTGTGTTGCACTCATCTAGGATTACTGAATTTCAACTACATTCTCACATGCACCGGGGTATCAATAATGTATACATTACAGTGACGTGACACCAAGTTGGGCTCATGCAATTCTTAGATCACAAACCTGGTCTGGTGCATGTGATTAATTAATCCCTCAATGGGAAACTGCAGTTAAGTAACAGATGGAATCAGCCATCGAGTGGATCCCATACTTAATGCAGCCATCAGCGCCATTAAGCTGGTAATGAAACATGTTACTTAAAGTTACAGAGAGATCATTTCACTACGTACTGAATTTAGGTCCCAATTGTATCATCGTTCTATAGATATCAAAACTAATATCCTGGTTGGAGACGTTCAAGGACAATTTGCCGAACTTTTTATCTACATTATTTAATGTATTCTCTTGTCATACATGTTTTCAATATAATATTCTGAGCGCACGTCTCCGTGTTGCAGAATTTGTCATGTTTACTATTATATTATTACATGAAAGTGAGGAATTTCTACTTAATCGGAAATACATTTGTTGATAATTCAATATAATGCTAAATTACAGAGGAAGCGAATGAGCATTTGTTGCTTTCGTATTGAATTGAAAGCTAAGTATCAACTGTACTTTAGCTATGTCCGGCAGGTTGTCCACTAAATCAATACTCCACGGTTAGCTTCCAGAACTATCCCGTCCGCCCTGATTCCATAATTAACTGCCTGACTTCCCACATTATAAATTAATCAGACATAGGAGATATATGGCGTTGGATGCAATACCTTAAGCCGACCTGCCACGTAGAAACATGGGCCCCTTCCGCGTCTCGTACCTAAGATGTATACATCAAAGTTTTGGAGTCGCACAATGTGAGACAACCCGGCGCATAATTAACACACGAAAATGGTAAAAAAACCCGGGTCTGACATAGCCATGGATTAATGTCCAGTGTACAATGTTGGTACACGTATATAACCCTGACTGTAGAATGTAGAACAAATTATATATCTAAATGGACGGGAGAACTTTTTGTGCGAGTTATTGAAAACCGTTCTAATGTATATGAAACATAACTTAACATGAAGTTATAACAGCTACTACAAGTATTACCTCGATACACATCATCAGGTAATTCCATTAGTGTCATGTGTGTTAATACCTAAATATTGTACTGAACATTGAACTGATTGTACATCAATTTGACACTTAATCAAATATATGATAGTTATACAACCAATTTAATCAAGATATTTAAACATACTTTATTTTCCTACATCTACTTAAACGATAGAATTTGTTTCCAATTTAGAAAAGTACAAGTATTCAAAATGACATAAGACCGGAAGCAATGTGGCACGTCACAGGAACCGGAAGTACTGCCCCTACAGATCCGGATGTACCCGCCCCTACAGATCCGGAAGTACCCGCCCCTATAGAAAAGACCACTTACTGGTAGAACACGTGATAGGTGAAACAATTAGGTACCGGGAGGAGACTTTCCACAATCTTGAAATCTAAATGAAATCAATTTTCCATAAAAAGAATACATCAGACATTTAACAAAAATTGTACACATTAATGTTTTATTATGTCCTAAAAATATACTTAGCACTGAATGAACGTAACCGCCTCTTTGTCGGGAAAGTAGCGAATAAATGGAAACATTTTATTTATTTTTGAAGAACATTAAGATTGACATAACTATACATGTTCCGTATTTTAAACGCTATTATAGACTCACGAAACAAATACAAACCAAACCAATCAATACAACCTACACACAACATGAAAAGTTTTAAAATTTCCTACGTCAAGATGTACCAAAATGGTGTTGTTATTTTAATAGCCCGGAGAAAAATTGGATTACTCGTTCCAAATTAGCTGAAAGCAAATCAGACGAAAACAGACGAAGCGATAAAGAAATGGGCATTTCTTCAGTTGTGCAATCTTATTAACTTTTCCATATCGAACTCAAGCAAATAACTTTAGCGTTATCTCACTATCAACGATACAGTCAAACCTGCGTTTGCGACCACCTCCTAATAAAGACCAACCTGTGAACAAAACAAAGGCCATTCTTTGAGGAACCGTCACCGATTATTTAGAACAAACTGACCTCTGAATAAAGGGCATATGTCAATAAACGTCACATTTTGTCTTTCCCAAGGGTGGCCTTTGTTTACAGGTTTGACTGTATTTTCATTTCTGGAAACACATAATATAGTATCATATGTGACAATATACGACAGATTACAAGGTGATATTCATAATTTAGTATTTTTAAAGATCACATTTATTGACTCATTTTAATGCAGTACCCTTTACAAATTATGCATCGATCTATCGAACTGACAGATTGTACAAAGTAATGCAAATGATTGGGCCATATAAAGTGACGTAGAATGACTGGTTGATATTAAGTAATGTAAATGATTGATCTATATTAAGAAATGAAAATGGTTGATCTATATTGAGTGATGAAAATGGTTGATCTATATTAAATAACGAAAATGGTTGGTATATATTAAGTAATGAAAATGGTTGGTATATATTAAGTAATGATTATACTGATTATTATCAAGTAAATAATTGGTTTATTAAATGATTATTACTATAAAATGCGTCGTATATCCACTATGGTCTGCGTTTATTCCTTTGTCCTGGTATTATAGAGTTAATTGATACAAATGAACATGACATATGAAGACTAAAGAGAGGAAGGGAATGTATAGAGGAGAAATAGAGAGGAGAAAGCGAGGGGATAAATGGGAGACAGGTAAAGTTGGGGTACCAAATGAACGAGTCCTCAAATAAAGTCAAACAGAAAGATCTATCCGGAGATAAATATGGAGATCATGGCTGTGGTTCATGTTATATCCTGTAGATTCTCGCATACATTCACTGTATGTTCGTGTATTCTAACTCATATAATCATGTATTGATGTTTAATGAAATGTTGCTATAATACAACATTTTGCTTTCATCCAAACTACGAGACATTGATCAAACATTTAAGTTCTCTTTTCATGGGAGAAATTTATGTAGAAATTGAATTATTTGGCCCTATCTAATCGTACGTCTACAACAAACCTTGTAAAATTTAGTTTTATTGTCCCAATGACGACAAATACTTCAAACAAAAGCGACATACGAGGAAAATGACTATAGGATATCGGTTGATTTAATGTTGAACACATTTCCACGAACGTTAACTTTAATACAGATAATTTCCAGTTTTTTTAGTCTTTCCTGCGCTTTTGTTTACCTTCGCTTGTTCATTTTACGTTTTCAAAAAAACATCATTAACGTGTACGCTGTGAAAAGTAGGGCGTTAAATCACACCATAAAGTGTAAGAGTTAATTTACTAATTTATAAAATATTTATAGCATAACGTGAAATTTCTTGTCTCTTTGCAAACTACGCAGAATAATAAATGAAGAACAGAGATTTTGTTGTCGATGAGTTATGGCATTACCAATTTGAGTAAGAAAATGTTTTATGTTTTAATTGTGCAGGTTTAACGCTTTACTGTGCTTATGATGATAAATTTCAGAAATATTACAAGACGGGAATAAAGTGCTAAGTTGATGAATGTATAATTTGTTTTTAGAACACGACACAGTAGTGAAACTGTCTGTAGGTCACGTGGTGAGGCCTACTTTTTCTTCATGATTTATAAACCTCCTGCATATATCTCAGTTAAAATGGATTTTAATGCATAAATAAACCATGTGTTTCGCAAACTATGAAATTTAAGTACTGGTGTCCTTGAATATTCTGTTTAAAGTATCCGAAATATGCCTAATCTACAAATGTGGGATAATTCTTACCTTTATCAGATGAAAGTTATGATCACGGCTTCATCCTACAAGAAATAATAAAAGGAAACATTATAAACAAATTTCAAAGTAAACAGGAAGTAAGTCACGAGTCTCTAGGTCACCAAGTCTCTAAGTCACTAGGTCACCAAGTCTCTAAGTCACTAGGTCACCAAGTCTCTAAGTCTCTAGGTCACAAAGTCTCTAAGTCACTAGGTCACCAAGTCTCTAAGTCACTAGGTCACCAAGTCTCTAAGTCACTAGGTCACCAAGTCTCTAAGATACTAGGTCACCAAGTCTCTAAGTCACTAGGTCACCAAGTCTCTAAGTCTCTAGGTCACAAAGTCTCTAAGTCACTAGGTCACCAAGTCCCTCAAAGTCACTAGGTCATCTAGGTACTACGTCCATAAGTCACCAAGTCTCTAAGTCACCAGGTCACCAAGTCTCTAATTCACTAGGTCATCAAGTCTCTCAAAGTCGTTAGGTCGTCTAGGTACTACATCCATAAGTCACCAAGTCTCTAAGTCACCAGGTCACCAAGTCTCTAAGTCACCAGGTCACCAAGTCTCTAAATCACCAGGTCACCAAGTCTCTAAATCACCAGGTCACCAAGTCTCTAAATCACTAGGTCACCAAGTCTCTCAAAGTCACTAGGTCACCAAGTCTCTCAAAGTCACTAGGTCGTCTAGGTACTACATCATTACGACACTATGTTACCATGTCACTGTATCCGTACGTCACTAACTCACTATGCCAATATGTCACTAGGTCACCAAATCACTATTTCGATATGTCACTGAGTCACAATGTCCATATGTTACCAAGTCACCATGCCACCAAATTACCAAGTCACTATGTCCGTATGTCACCAAGTCACTATGTCCGTATGTCACCAAGTCAATAAGCCACTATGTCCATTTGGTCACTTGGTCACTAATCCAACAAGTCATTTATTCACTATGCCACCAAACATGCAGCGGTGGAAACATTTAAGTAAACATAAACGTATAAAAGTCGATATACATGTAAAAGTATACAAGTATATACATACTAGTCAAACCCGCTTACCAAAGTCGCTTACAGTATAAACAAATCCATTTCCACAAAGTTTAATACATGTTGTTCTGTATTTTGCTGACAACGTCTCTATTTGAATCAGAGATAATTAAAATACAACAACTGATAGGCAATGTGTGTATGGACCGTTTCTCGCTCAATTGGCAGTTTCTGCTATAAACAGACATTTTGAATGCACTGTACCCACATTCATCTTATCCTAGCGTGCAAAGTTAACTCGATACAAACTAAATACAATGGCTGTATCAAACACAATAATAACAGCTAGCGATGTTACTTAATCATTGTCTGATTGCTAAATGGAACACGTGGGTTTAAATCCAACCAGGCGAGATGACGGGACCAAAAATAGCTCTAACGAACTATCCTGCAAAACATCTTTTATTTTGGCTAATTGTTGAAAAGATCCTACAAACCAGACCTTTCTTTCCCTACATAGTTTGTTTAACGGACAATTTGATGTCAATAGGATTGATCGTAATAAAAAGACAATAATGACGTCTAAATCCGGCGTATTCAGGAAACGAAATAACAAGTTTGTGTAGAGCTGAAAATCTATAGAAAAGAAAACAATTATCGATGTTATAGTTGGGTACCAAGTGAAAGAAGTATGGTGGAACCCCTCTAAACCGGCCGAGCCCGGGACCAGGTCATTTGGCCAGTTTAGAGGGGATGCCGATTTAGAGGGGATTATTTTTACATAGCAATGAAGTTGGGGCTGCAACATTTGGTTGATTTAGAGGGAAACTGGTTTATACAAGAACCGGTTTAGAGGGTTTCCATTGTAATCACTTGTTTACAACAATGGAAGGGAGATAAAATATGACAAAACTCATAATCCATGATCCTCACTGCTCAGACTACCAGGGTATAAACTGCATCATAATTTAGTATCAGTAGAACTAAATAGTAATAAGTTTCAATGGTCAGGCCTAAAAATAGGTATGTTTCCTGTAACCCGACCGACCGTCATTTTTTAATGCCGACTGTATTTTTTTCATTGCTTAGTAAACAAAAGACGTTTTTCAGATCATGATGAAAAGTGCACTTACTTCGAACGTAATAAGAATTCGTCAAAAATAAAGTGTTGGTTTTCATTTTTTTGACTGGGTTTATCTGTTAATTGAGGTTACTTATATAGAATACTGTTAAGATGTCTCGACACTTGTAACAAAAAAATAAAATAAAATCCCTACCTACCAATCCATCTTTTTTTCATCGTTACAGGAAACTAACCTATTTTAGCCCTTTTTTAACTTAAATGTGGCATTACGCCACTTAATAGTTCAATGTTCGTTCAGTTTGACACTATCTGTTGCTCTTCAATATAGAAAATCGTAGATGACATTTCATCTACCTTACGGTAGTAAACACAATATAAACACAGCAAGCACGTGCGTTACTGATACAAGAACAAATTAACTGTCATTGACTAAAGCAGGGTAGAAGTTTTTTAAGCCAATGCTAGTAAGAGCGTCTGGACTTCACAAGTGGGAGCCGTACTACCAGACAAAGAGGCAACATTTATTGGAACCAAATATTGACAGAATGGATCATAATTATCAGAATGTCTGACCACGTCCCTACAAACTGTAATATTAGCGAAATAAATAGTCGAATTCACTTTGTTTAATCAGTATTGTGGTCACCATAAAATAGATTTCTGTATTATGTAATAGCCACTGATTTACCTACCATTCAGTAAATACCGGAAAAGTACAAAACAACAATGACTTAATCACACACACAAACCATAAACTTCTACTTTAATAGCCGGTCATCAAAAGTTCATCATAAAACTGACGGTAATCTCAGGGTCTTACAAATACTGCCTTTGTGTTCGTTTTTCCCAGTTGTGATAGGCAATAGTGATATATTTTTGTGTTTCTTCATTTTCCAGTAACGTGCTACACTGACATACGTATCTGTGTACACGAATTTTAACAAGTTTAACTGTATATATCAGTATAAGTTCTATAATTGTGTTAATGAAGCCGATATTGTTACATACAGCGATCCTCTCCAGACCTATTCAGAATATATCACAGAGCAGAAAAGTGCCAGTGGGAACAAAATCAAATTAACAAATAGATATTCTAGACTATTTAGATTACCGTAAAGAGATAACAAATAGATATTCTAGACTATTTAGATTACCGTAAAGAGATAACAAATAGATATTCTAGACTATTTAGATTACCGTAAAGAGATAACAAATAGAAATAGATCCGTAAATTCTGGGAAACACGCAGGTCGCCGTTGAGCACAGAAAGTTGAATTGTTTTGCACACCACACATGACTTAACTTCACGTTCCACGAAACAATGCCCTGTCAACTTTCAACGCGCCGTAAAATCATTAAAGTACCCACAGTCTTGTACGGTTGTGAGTATCATCTAAATGATGTGTGGCATAAATATTGTTCATGTAAGTGGTTGTACATTAATGCATTTAATTCACTCACCGAAAACAACGTACGTGGTCAACGCCATAAATGTCAGATTTGCACAGTATTTACTTCACAACTGGAAACTCTCTTTTCTATCTTTCTGTCACTTTCTTTCACTGGGTTTAACGCCATCTTTCAACAATTTTTCGGGTATATACAGCGACCGGTTCATCTAACCAGTTTTCCTAGACTGTATACTGACCAGTACAAACTTACCCTTCCGGCAACTTCTCCACATATGGAGGAAAATCGACATTTTTGTTATAGAAGGGTATGACCTGCCGCGACCGGGATTTGAACCCGGATCTCCGGGTTACAAGTCTAGCACCCTAACCACTGGTCCATGGTCGCGGCTTGAAAACTCTCAACGACTACAAAAAGTGTGCTGCTACAGTAACGTTAATCGCCATATTAAACAGCTTTATTATAACCTCAGACTGTATCTAAAATAAACTCAACAGACCATTTTCTGTTTGTGTTTATCATTGTTCGTGTTTATCATTGTAGTGTTTTTCATTGTACGTGTTCATCATTGTACGTGTTCATCATTGTACGTGTTTATCATTGTTCGTGTTTATCATTGTTCGTGTTTATCATTGTACGTGTTAACCACGATCTTACTGTATAATCAAAGCAGCATTCATGTATTCTAACAAATTATTACCACCAAAGAAGACAAGATAGGGGTGTCCTTCATACTTCATAGAAACGGGAACGGAATACAGTGCAACCTCTCCAGAGCGGCCCTCCCTTGAGCAACAACCTCCCTTCAAAAGCATCATGAATGTTTCCCACCGTACGATTTAACTATCAATTTAACCTCTCTAGAGCAACAACTTCTCAACAACAACATAATTTGGCTTCTCCTAAAAGGGTGATGCTTTGGAGAGGTTGCACTGTATTGTGTAAATCTGACACGAAGTACAAACTAAGAACGTACCATGAACACTTAAGTTTCTCCCCCAAAACGTCCATAAATCAACGTTCACCACTTCTGTTATAAATGTCACAAACTATTCCCTGGTGTAATGTAAGTGACAAATTAAGAATTTAAGGAGTTTGTGGGTGGGGTAAATGATCAGATAAATGTCATGTCACATTTTGACTACTTCGTTCCAAATAATTCACGTATTGTCTAACATTTCAGTTAGTGAGTAAGTGTGGGAATAAAATTATATTGTCTGCTAAATACGTTACACACACAGATTCTCCATAGGTAAAATGATATTCATCGTACAAATAGATATGTTATAGTAAACATATTGTTATGTGTAATTAAGAAAAGTAATGGTACTAATTGAAATATTCTCCAATCTTGTGAATTAATTCTCTTCTATCTTAATACATGATTTCAGTAAACATTACCAAGTTTATACAAAATGAGAGTTGTCACTTGACTGTTTGCTCCACTTTTGGAATAATTTGTACCGTTAAAAATCAAAGCATGGTGCATCATGTACATCAGGTAATATTCAAATAATAAAACATCTATGATAAAACAGATAGATCTATAGTCCTGTAATTTCAGTCAGGTAAGGAGAGACATAATGATTTAACAATCAGATCAATGTCATACAGTCTGGTATATATGGATCTGGTAAATGTTGTCAGACATCTGTGCTATGTGGTACTAGTATAGCATTACCAGAGATTATGTGATGTAACCAAACATATTGTTTTCAATTATAATTATGAGTCAGTGTGTAAACCAACAAGAGCATGATAGTGTTATACATGCATCTAAAGGTGGTTCTATCGTACATTATTTGCTACAAACAATATAACTATATGTTTCGGGATAATTTCAGGAATTTGATTCAAGCGAGGTAGGGTCCAAATAAAAAATATCACCAAATATCGGGTATGACACCTCTTGAATTTGTGACTTCAGTGCATCGCTGGCGCATAGAATTGATAACGGAGTGGAATATTGTTAAATTCCTGAATTCGTGCTTGGCAGAGTTCATTGTTGTACACAGGTGGGTTGGAACGACGCCTTACACGTTTGTCTAGATTATCCCAGACATGCACGATTGGACTTATAACGGGACAGTCATCAATGAAATCTATGTTATTCGACCTGAGAAACTGTACTGTGTATCTAGGTAGTTGGTTTGTGTCATTGTCGTGTTGGATTATCGATGAGTTGGCGTTATGAAAAGAAGAATAACGTGGGTTATGAGAATGTCATCATGGTAACTTTAGGCAGTTAAATAGCCGTCAACCACGACTGATCGTATATGATAACCTCGGGTAATGGCAGCCCAGACCATGACGGTACCATCAACCCCAAAACGATCACGTTCAATTGTACTACAGCCGACAAAGCGTTCACTTCGCCTACGGTAAATGTGCATCCTACCAACATCACGTTGCAACCAAATCAGGACTCATCCGAGAATAAACTGTATTCCTGCGTCGTCGGGTCCAATGAGCGTGTAAACGTGCCCAAATAAGATGATATATCCGAATAGACCGTTCTCTCGAGGCCGATTATGGACAGTTTGCCGACGGATTCGGCTATAATGAAGCCTGTGCGTGTTGTCAGCAGTAGTAGTAGCAGTAGGAATCGATTGCGCAAATGTTTTATGACGATATCCCGGTCATGACCACACGTCGTAACACGTGGACGTCCGCAACGCGGTAAGTCTTTAGTACGTCCCGTCGTTCGAAATCTTGTTCGAAGATTGCTTGTAGCTGGAGTAGAACTCTTAACAACTCTTGTAATTTATTCTGTGGACATACAGTCATCAAGCTTGTCAATTGCATATTCAGATATTTAATGCTGTAACAGCAAATTAGGTGATTTCATTTTGCAAGTTTCCGCCACACCCAATATCGAGAATTACAAAACCCAGGGAATTCTCGTGGAATTCATGACAAAAATATCGTACAATACTCAATTTATCCTAACATACTGAGGCTCGTGCACGTGGAATTATGAAAAATACCACTTGAATCAAGGGTACAAAAATATTAACTTACCTGTTACTGAAGCGAATTAAATATAAATTACATGAAAATGCTAGATTCAAAATGCAAACAATAATGCCCTATCTTTGCAAAATCAAAGCCAACAATTTAGTAGAAAATATAAGAATAAAAAGCTGATGTAATAATTTCCCTTCTTTACATTGGTTAAAATTTGAGGCCCGTCTATGCATTTTGTGACAGTTTCAAAACGTTTTCTTTCAAATGAAATTACTGTCGTCTCTGTAAGACTAGTGAACACATATGGTGGAGTAGCACACGGAACATGTTGAAGCATGCATGCACGTACAAATCAAGTTTGTCCATTTAATTAGTGCACGTACTAATGCTAAAGTCGTTGAATTCTGTACAGTCCATGTAAAGGCTGGTGTCATCTGACCAATTTTATTACATGACTATGGTGACATATTTCTGCATAAGATAATCAGAATATTTTTTGTGACAATCTAGCAGATTTTCATGAAAAACAAAAATATTTTCACGAAAATTCAATAACTTCTCGTGATAAGATTTCTTCACCAAATAGTAAAAGCACTTATTAAGTGGAAGACAAAATATTTTCATGAAAATAAAACATTTTTTTTCACGAAAACTTAGAAAGCTTTCGCGAAAATTAATTCCCTAAGTGTGTGCAGAAATGTGCCACTATACATGACGACTTTTTATCACAACACATACCATGTATACAAAGAGTATCTGGTTTTGTTCAGCGTATATCATTTGTTTTAACAATAAAGTTTCTCTCGCCGGTTCGTGAACTTAGTAATATATCATACATACTCGCATTGTCTAAGTTAACATTATTTACATGATTAGTCGGCTTGTAACGCCGCGTATTTTGAGAAATAACTCATTATTCATACACGCTTTTTATTTAAAGACACATTCAAAGTGCATAAGCAAATTTGTTTCAAAAGTAAAAAGTAGTTAATCCCGTTAAAAAACTGTCTAATATACACCAGTTTGTACCCCCGGGTTAACATTCCATCAGATTGCTAATTTGTACAATCTGGGGCGTACAGACACGTCTGTCTGCAATGTGTAACGTAATAATATAAGTTTTAAATCAACAGAATTAAGTTACATTGTAATATGGATGCTTTGAGAAAATCACTCTAGAAATCTCGCCCTCCAGCTCTCTCATACGACTTAATTCCTCGGCTTCGTTAAACATTATATTGACGTCAGAGTTTAATTTAATTACGCTCTTAGAAATAATAGAAAATTTATAGCCAATCTAAACTCGTTTATATTCTAATATTTGAGTGAACAATGAACCTATAATTGTTTTGACTTGCAAGAAGTTGTGGGTGGTAAATAATCTTCATCAGCTGTAAATCAGATTATAAAAGAGTCCTTGTCGTTATTACACTAGTGGCATCCTACACTTATTTGTAACGATGTTAATGTCAGTCGCGGCTTTACGTTATGTTAATGTCAACACCGGCTTTACGCTATGTAAATGTCAGCCGAGACTTCATGTTATGTTAATGTCAGCCAAGACTCTATGTTATGTTAAAGTCAGCCGCAGCTTTATGCTATATTAATGTCAGCCATGGTGTTGTGTTGTGTTGTGTTGTGTTGTGTTGTGTTGTGTTGTGTTGTGTTGTGTTGTGTTGTGTTAGAATTGTTCGTTTTTCTGTTGTACTAATTTTCCAAAACAATTTCACTCTTGTTGTTTTTGTTGCTGCCGCTGATGATGACGATGACAATGATGATGATAGTGATGGCGATTATCGACGTCTTAAAATTTGGTTGCTTGGTGATGTAGTGTGTGCACGTAAATGAAAGTGATAGAAACCATACCATTGACACATGCACTGTGTTAAACTTTTTTCAAGCTTGAAAATGTTTATTTCTTTGTATTCATTCTAATTTTTATATCTGACCTTGTAATTTTTAAAATTTGTTTTGTATTGTTACTTTTTGCTTCTCAGAATCTGTCAATTTTTTTAATGGTCTCTTGAGCTCATATCGAGGATTCCTGTTTTATGTAAAATGACTTCCCTCCATATTTTTACAATTCACGCGAGCATTTACAAAACAAGTTTATGATAAAACATAGGAACATAAAAAAATGAAAACAAAGCACAAAGCAGACACAACCTCTTCTATCATATTCGAAGGAATACCATAAACGATGTGCTCAGAAGTAAATGCATATGTCTCAAATGTGTTTAATGGACGTCGGTAAATCTGTGTTCAGAAAGGGCAGTAATAAAATATTTAAAGGATGTAACAGAATTATATACGTACACTGATTAATGAAGGGTGACATCCTGTCAGGCACAGTGTTCATCCTTCCTACGATATTTACCGGGAGCAATTTACCATATAAGCAAGAGATACATAAAACATTATACAGAGGAAAACCTCTAAGCCGGTTCCTCTATAAATCGGTTTCCCCTCTAAATTGGCCAAATGTTCTGGTCTCGACTTCATCACTATATGGTTGAAAAATCCCCTCTAAACCGGCCCAATGACCTGGCCCCGGGCTCGACCGGTTTAGAGGGGTTCCACTGTATCACCATTCCTGCTTACAAACAAAGTTTTACTGCGACTTATTGTTTGATCAGTCCTTTCAATTCAAACTTGCAGTAAATTCAAATTAATTAAAGTTAATGTTTATGTCTGCACTGGAAACAGTATTATAACAGTAAATGATAGAGTGGAGTTTGAGAAAATTGAATTCAATATCACATGATGGAGAGAATGTTATAATTATGTTGATTTAATGTCGTTTTATTAAACTATCAACAGCGAGCGGCGGTACAGGAACATCAACATTGGTGACAATGTTATTACGGGAAAATTATTTTAGGAACGCGACCCAATGTTGTTGTATCAAATTGATATACGTGTACATGTACGATCACTCCATTTATTTGTGCAGTTTCATTAATAATGTTAACGTCATTGATAAACAGTGGAGGTGAAAACAGACGACTCACCGAATCTCTGAACGACCGTGTAACTAACGTCCCGGTTTCATTTATACATAAAACGCTCTGTTTTCATTTATAAATACCTACAGAATTATTTAACTTGTGTTCGTCGCTGATAAATGCAACAAGAACGACCTTGTGTCATGTTTTTCTGATCACAGAAAAAATATTTTTATAAATTGTAAGAGGCGTGAAACCTTATAATAACACAGAGTCTGACCAAACTTTTACCACTGATATCAGTAGATCATAATGTATTGCTGGGACTTTTGTTATATCGTGATGATATCAATTCCGGTCTCCAGCATAACTACGTCATTAAATAAAATACTCGATTTGATCTTTTCATGCAAACATTATCTTATTTAACTTCCGTAAATGTGTCTTTAACATCTTAATATCGTAATGGGATTTATAACTTCATTCAAATGTGACAATCGTATTTAAAGTACACAGCTAATTGTAACATGTAAATCATTCTATTTTAGGGGGGCTAGATTGAGAACATGTTAAGTGTTTCCATAAAAGTAGTTCCCCACAATTAGGTTTAATTGTCCTATGTCAGCACTTCTTTTATGCACTCGGATTACATGTAATTCATTAGATTTTAAATTGAAAACATTCGTTTCATTATTTGCCCACAGTATCTACGTCATCCCGTCCGGGCGTTTTTGTCATTTCTACCCCGCATGTCTGGTTCGTATTGTATCTAAAGTACGAAATCAGGACTTCGATTCGATTTAATCACACGTGCTATCTGGATTTCTTTGTTATACAGCTGATATAGACTGGAATTGATCTCAAGAATTAATCAAGCTAAGTATAATAAAGTTGTTATGTAGGTATGTTGTTAGTGGATTACTTAATTATGTAATGTGTTCATTTCTTGTCAATACATTGATTGTATACTGGAACATGAGGTTTTTCGGTCACCCAGTTTTACTGTAACTTTTTCAATCAAACCGACGGTTACAACAATTTCTTTTCTAATAATGACTTACAGATTCTTTTAGTCTTTATTCGGAAGCATCTACACGATTATAGTAAAAAGCTGTTATATCAGCTGGTTTACCAATTATAAATCATGTGAGAATAACAGATGAATGATAGATCGAGAGGTATCTTTATAAATCATTTCCTTTTAATAAATCAATATCCTTTCTTTTTTCACTGGGTTTAAAGTTGTTTTTCAACCATTTTTCAGTTACACACGGCGGCCGGTTCACCTAACCAGTTTTCCTGGACTGTACACTGACCAGTACTAACTTTCCTTTCCACAAGGAACCGGCATCTTCTCCACATAGAAAATTAAGGAAAATCAACATTTTTGTCAAATTTTCCACAGAAGGGTATGACCTTCCGCGACCGGGATATGAACCCGGATCTCCGGGTTACAAGTCCAGTGCTCTAACTTTCCCTTTTTAGAAAACATGAATATTTGATAAACTCTTCCAGAATTGTAACATTCAGGTGTAATTCACTCCCAGATCTAATCTACATGATCAGGTTTATTTTTCATCAATTACAGATACAGAACACGCGCTATGATGAAGAATTAGCAGCAACAATATCAGTAGACAAACCAAAAGTAACTATTCTGAAAGACAAACAATCAGTTCAAACTATCAGTAATTTTCCAAAAGGCAAACCCAAAGTAACTATTCCAATAGATTAACAATCAGTACAAACCATTAGTAATTTTTCAAAAGACAAACAAACAGTAGTTGTTACTATACACAACTATGTCATACCTATACAAGGAGACGAACATGCACAAAACTTCTCAACAACGACATACACCGGAAGAAGTATAAAAGAACATTCAGCACATTCTTGTGATGTCTGAAGAGGCACGACCGTTCTATGAACAAAGCCAAGTATATTTTCTACAATTACAAAACAAAGTAAAACTAAATCGGAGCAAATCTTGAGGCAACTGACTAGGAACGGTTTTCTAAAAGTTTTAAAGTTTCAAGTCGACATGAAAAGAGTATTTGTCAAGAGAGTAAAGAGACATAAAAAGAGTATTTGTCATGAAAGGATCAAAAGACGGATAGATGTAGACAAAATGGATTCTTAAAATTACCGTAACGTCCGAGGACTTTGTGAAGGGTTTTCTTCATTAAGCACATATTTGTGTTTCCCTAACTTGGTAATAAATGTGCAAAGTTTCAATGTTATGATTACAATAATTAATCTATAACCAGAAGTATAATTTTCAGTTAACGAACTATTTCGTTTCGCAATCAAGTTCATATTCATTTAATATTCTTTACTCAAATAATTTTATCTTACTTAACAACCATACGAACGTTCAGTGTAATACGACAGAAAATGCAGAATGCTGATAGTAGACTCAATAAGTCTGAGCCCATTATTCGCAGCACCGACATCTTGAAAACATAAATTACGTATAAACGTCACTTAAATCTCACTTTACATTGTACTGTTGACAAATTAGAATTGCACAGTCAACAAGCATTAGCATTTGCCAAGTTCTGAGAGAATTCCAAAGCCGCTAAATGCGTTTATAGAGACAAATACAGATTGTGTGTGTATGAGATTGCATCATCCAATCCATTCGGTCTGTGCTGAATTTATAAATACAACTTGTAGGAGTATGAGTACATAACAAGAGGATTTATTCTCGGTCAACATTACGATGTTTTGGTTTAAGATCAAGATAATGAGATTATTAAAGTGTACGCCTAACTCTCAAGTATTGTCTTACGAAGAAAGTGCTTACTTGTACATTCATACCTGTTTTTGCGACCATCTCCGAATAAAGGCCACCCTGTGAATAAAGGTCATTCCATTCTTTAGAAAAACGCCTTTGACTATTTAGAACAAACTGACCTCCGAATTAAGACCACCTGTCAACAAAGGCCACATTTTGTCTTTCCCATGGGTGGCCTTTGTTCACAGGTTAGACTGTACTACTGTTGTAGTAATAGCGTTACATCACGTGGTAGGCACGTGACATCAACTTGCGCATGTTCGTACATCAAATTGTGTCCAAATTATCACCGAGCGTATATGAACAAGGAAATAACTAGTACTATATACTGATGGAAAAAAGTTCAGCAAGTTCAGAAAGGATTGACTCCTGGGGAAAGGGTAGGTACGAAATTATAAAATCAAATACATTTTCAGATATTTGATCCTTATCACCAATGATTCGCATCAATGTTATTCCATGATTTTGAGGCGTTTAGTCTCCAGCGTACGTGAAATGAACTAGGGGGTTAGGCGTAAAAGTTCGGACACGGCTCAATACCTAGTGTACCCACCATTCGTGGCCAAGACTGCCAGACAACGACATCGCATGCTGCAAATCAGTTTTCTAGTGATCTGCAATAGGATGCTGACCCATTCAACTTGCAGGGCACGTCCAATATCACGGACATTGTTGACGCCATGGCGCTCTCTCACTTGAGAGACCCAAGTGGTCCCGTAAGTGCTCAATGGGAGAGAGATCCGGTGATCTTGCGGGCCACTGCAACACATTGACGTTATGGATGTGTAATGTGTTCTGGGTATGTCACGCAGTGTGTGAATGGGCATTACCATGTTGGAAATCCTAACGTTACGTTGTTGCAAATACGGTACAACAACAGACTCGATGATTTCGTCTCAGTACCTTTGACAAGTGAGATTACCAGGCTCTATGACGAAATCTGTCTTCCCATCATGATGTATGCCCGCCCAAACCATCACGCTACCACCCCCCCATAACGGCCAAATTCCACAACATTACCTTGGTCCAGCCTCTCCCCTCGTCTCCTCCAAGTTCGGACCCTGCCATCAGCAAATGACACGTTAAACCTAGATTCGTCCGAAAACAGAACATCGCGCCATTGCCTGTGAGTCCAATCCTGATGAACCCTGGCCCATTGACGTCTTGTTTAACGGTGTCGCAACGTCAGCGGAATGCCAACGTAGGGACGGCACGCTTTCAATCCAGCGGCACGTAGCCCATTTATAACCGTCCTGTCCAAACTCCTGCCAGTAGCATTCCTCAGCAAACGACCTAACTTTCGACTAGAAAGAAATCTATTGCGAGAAAACAGTTTTCCCGCGGCGTGGTTTTACGAGGTCTGCCTGATCTGGGTCGGTTTGCGACTTTCCCAGTTTGCTGAAATCTGTTCAACAGTCGACTTTTTGTCGATTCGTGGCGATGAAAATGTGGAGCAACGTCTCTTGCCGACATGCCAGCGGTAAGCATACCGATGGCTCTCTCAAACGTTGCTCAAACGTCATTCAAGGCCGACGTCCCATCATTGATTTTCAAAGATTATTTTCCAGTTTATGTGCTTACGATAAGAAAGCTCTCGAACTGTGTACTTTCTGACCCGCAGAGGATCATCCGATTCGCTGCGCACATACTGCACGTGATTTTCGTAAAAGTGACGTTTCACGATCACATAATGTTCTAGTGTACAAAATCAAATTAAATCATGTTGTCAATGAATGGGCACAATTGTTCAATACGGAAACGTTTTAGTGACAGTGATTTATAGACGAAAACCAAAGGCGTAAAAAACTTGCTAAACTTTTTTCTCTCAGTATATATTAACAACATGTCAGCATGTAAAGCCTGAAATTAAGCACAGGAATTACTCCTGAACATTCTTTTGTTTGTTGTGCAGGCTACAGTCCCGCACTGCAATGTTAATGACAGTAATAAAGCCATGTGACAATGTTTCTTATAGGAATGAATAATTCATTTCCCTGCTGCGCTATTATTGCGAACTGCGACCGTGTATTGTTCTTATCAAAGATTTATTTTAGCATATTCTACAATCATTGATGTGGTGTAGTGGGAGGCAGGAGTGAGAAACACAGTCCTTTAATATTGGAGCATATAATTAAACAGCAATGTGGCTACTCATTAAACAGTCTTATTATAGTGATAAGAGCCTAAATGTAGCATTACCAGACATGTCATTAATACAAATGCACACACAGACTTCTTCCAATGATCATAAATCCAATATATACGTAGTTACTATCATCAGGCTTAATTGACACACAATCGTCTGCCAGCTTTCATTTGGGAATGTGGTTCTTATATACAACCTATAAACAGACACCCAACATGCTCGAATAAATACAAGTCACGTGACCAGAGTGTTTTCTATAAACTACAGTGTATGAAAACAATCGTTTGATTTAAACTTTTATCTAAAAGATGTCTATAAGGGACACACACCACTCTATAGGAAAGTAATGCATTCTTACACCAATCGTTACTCAGGAATATACACAGAGATGTACAGTGTACGGATAGTAAGTTTTAAATAAATTATTCAATGTTTGTCTTGTACAATCAAACCTGTGAACAAAGACCACCCTTAGGGAAAGACAAAATGTGGCCTTTATTGACAGGTGGCCTTTATTCAGGGGTCAGTTTGTTATAAATGTTCAGTGACGGTTTTTCAAAAAATGGCCTTATTCACAGGGTGGTCTCTATTCGGAGGTGGTCGCAAGCACAGGTTTGACTGCGTACAATACTTATTTTGGTGATATCGAATAGAGACATTCATTCAAATGGAGAATAATCTAACATTCTCTGAAAAAAGTAAGACAAGGATTTTATAAATAAACTGTTCAAGGAGTAAGGGGAGATAATTCTAACACCAAGTAAGGTATAACCAGCGTATGCAGATATATAAGCGCTCTCTATCAAAATAAACTGTAAGTGTATCTGTTGCAGGTAAATGTAACTCATTACACATTCAACAAACCCCTTCATCCGTGATGTATGGGACTACCGAGTCTTCGGGAAATGTTTACCTTCTTATCATTGTTGTGAAGATAAAAATATCAGTAAACCAACAGGTATGTTCCCTCTCTAGGTACCAACCGGATCAGTGGTAACCAGGTAATTACTAAACTAATGTTAACCGGGTACCTACTAGATCTTCCCGCCCCCAGCGGGTCAATGGTAACCAGGTATCTACCGGATCAGTGGTAACCAGGTATCTACCGGATCAGTGGTAACCAGCTACCCCCACACCACCGGATCAGTGGTAACCAGGTACCTATGAAACAGTGGTACCAGGTACAGGTCATCTAGCAATAGCTGTAACCTGCGTACCACAACATAACTGGCTCTTGCAACAAGTGTAAGTTTAGATAAAGTCACACTTCATTTGAATATAAAGCCTGGTACGTGTACGTGTCTGGAGTATCAGGCAATTACATAATCTTATCACTTTTCACTGTACTGTAACTGGAATTCTCTTTTATCGTAGGAAGACCTCATATTCTGATATATCCAGTGGTACACAGTTTGGTGTCCCCGTGCTGTTTCTGAAATATGCTTGTAGTTGATATATGGAGCATATTATCCCGCATTAATCATTATAAAACAATATAAATCACTTTCTAGTGGGCGTAATTCATTTACAACAGAATTCACGAGGTCTCTGTATTCCATAATTGATTGTAAGATAAGATTTATGGAGATCAAAGCTCGTGCCAGCTTTAAGTGAAATCAATAGAAATTTTTGACCACATATAGAACCAATACACGCTCAAGGTTCACTAAATATATCCTTATTAATCGTAGTCATACAAATTACTTACTCTCCAAAAAATAAGGCTATTTTATTAGACTTTTACAGCCATCCGTCTGTATTTTTCTACGTAAGTTTCATTATCAGTTACCAGTCACGTTATATAACGGCATGTATATAACAGTACCTGCTCGTTTATTTCATCTGAATTATACATAAAGCAACATTCATATCATATGGCGATTAACTGTGTTTTTTGGATAAAACTGTCTGTCGCCCAGCCAGTCAGCCTGTCCATCTCATATCTTTTCACTTTAACATACTCTTGCTCCATACTTAAACGTGTCTGTTATTCGTATTTATATCCAATGTCTGCTTAATTTAGGGTTTTTCATAATCAGGCGTCATATCATCTCCATTTACGTATAATTATCTGTATTAATGTAACAGATACGTCAAGGCAATTTTATCAGTACCGCATTGTCTTCTCGTTGTATTGGAACATGTTTGTACACCTACAATTATATTTATCTATTGTAAAAGAATTGAACCGAGTGATCTATAAATATCAAACGTAGGATGCAGACAACTTGTGAACGTAGATCACTTGGATAGTTTTATACTTTGATCCGCAATCTACACGTCCTCATGTAAGTTTCTGACTGGGTGCTACTGTCATTAGACTTTTGTTGGCTCCTTCTGAAAAGCCGCATATACAGCATGAGTTCTAATCCATTCTGTCCTGTCGTAGAGTACAAACGCAGCCCACACGAATCAAGTAAAAACTTTAATTATTCTGTGATGTTAAACATTGGGGTAAAATCTTATTATGTCACAATGTAAGCTTTACGATGTGTAATTACATTACTTGATAATTGTTCATTCAGTGCAGGATCAGGAAAACAATGAAAACAACAAGAGATAATAGTGCCGGGAATAGTTCATGATATGCTGAGTTGATTACAGTCTATGTTTATACCATCAGCAAGACGTACAAATAAAACAACACAGTATAAACATGTAAAACAACACAGTATGAACATTAAAACAACACAGTATGAACATTAAAACAACACAGTATGAAGAAATATACAATATCAGACCATTATTTATTCAAATAATATTTCAATGTTTCAAAACATTCTAGCAGATGAAACTTTTTTCATACACGGAAAGTTTACTCATAACATCCATCAAATCATATAGACACAGACAAGTTTGTATTACAAAATACAATGTATATACAAGTTTACGACCTCACTGATACTAGACAGTTGAATGTAAGAAACATTGGTTCCTGTCCAGATAACTCTGTTAGTATAGATACAATAGTTTATATTGACGGACAATGCATCCTATAAGGAGATGAATCTGATAGAAATACAAAGATGGATGAGTTCTCTAAACCTTAATTAGATGTCTAGTCGACATTGGTGATTCTATTACTAGATGGTCGGTGTGATCAGTGCTTTTTCTAAAATCCAATCCTTTGATGACGTGCACTAAATAGTGTTCGTCAAGTTAACGAGCACAAAATAGTGTTCGTCAAGTTAACTGTTTGTCAGGATAACGTGAAATGGTGCTTAGTCAAAATAACGTGAGCAAAATGGCGTTTTGTCAAGATAACATGCACAAAATGGTGTTTGTAAAGATAATGTGCACAAGATGGTGTTTGTCATGATAACATAGAATAGATGCCGTTTGTCAAGAACTGACTGTTTCTTCTCTAATTCTTCATAGCATTCTACATGTCCAGATTCTGATCACTAGATTGTGCATCAAAATGACGCGGCTGTTCATGTGGTATGTTGTATCATTGTCCTCAACTGTTCATGTGACATGTTGTATCTTTGTTCTCAGCTGTTCATGTGACATGTTGTATCATTGTTCTCAGCTGTTCATGTGACATGTTATATCTTTGTCCTCAACTGTTCATGTGACATGTTATATCTTTGTCCTCAACTGTTCATGTGGTATGTTGTATCATTGTCCTCAACTGTTCATGTGACATGTTGTATCTTTGTTCTCAGCTGTTCATGTGACATGTTGTATCATTGTTCTCAGCTGTTCATGTGACATGTTATATCTTTGTCCTCAACGGTTCATGTGACATGTTATATCTTTGTCCTCAACTGTTCATGTGACATGTTATATCTTTGTCCTCAACTGTTCATGTGACATGTTATATCTTTGTCCTCAGATGTTCATGTAACATGTTATATCTTTGTCCTCAACTGTTCATGTAACATGTTGTATTATTGTCCTCAGCTGTTCCTTTGGCATGTTGTATCATAGTCCTTCGCTGCCATGATGGATTTTTGAATTCTTGATTTGTTAATTTCGCCACTTTGTTTTAAGAAATTTTACTTTGTGTTCTGTAAAGCTGGTAGATTTAGATTAATTTCATTAAGTCGTTTTATTTACAGACAAACTGTTTTTATCATTACCATCCTTAAAATGTTATTTGTTTACAGTAACGCGACCCAACATTTTTTTCAATGGGTCGTCAGGTAGAGATTTTTTCTGTCGCGTTACAGCAATATCTTTTTAAGGATGTCCCAATTCGTTTGATTTTTGCTCTGCACATACGTATTTGTATCTATTCTAACTGGACTTACTCGTGATCTGTTATCTTCACACGAATCACCCTAATGTCCTCATGTAATGCTTTTCTGGAGCAAGTTTTACACTTACACCTCAATTGATCTGGTTACGACTTTTTTTATCAGAGGAATAATGAGGCCAATTTTCGTTTATTGTCTTATATTATATGAATGGTTCAAGCGCATTGTGTTTGAACAGGATAATATGTGTCAATAAAAAGTATAAGACTTGAGGATAATCTATTATACAATGTATACAATCATCATCATAGGCAATTCTACACAGGCATAAGTTATACAACAATAATAATGACTTGTTATACTACCACGTCATTCTAATTGTATTTTTGTTTCTTAAGCTATTCGTGCCAGTCCTATTATTGTATAAATCTAATAGTAAAATGTTTCATGAAGGGTTTAAGTAATTGGATCCGCTATTAATACGACCTCTTAATACTTTCATGGTTACACAACATGCTTTCACATACAGTAAAACACGGTTATAGTGAATTCCACTTCAGAGAAGTAAAGTGAAATAAGTATTACCACCCAAACAAGTCGTTCTTTATTACAATGGATAAAGTGAAATTTAAATACAGCGAAAGTTCTATCCACAGTAAAGGCTGTTGAACAAATGTAAAGAAGCAAATCTTTCTCAAACTTGTTGTATCACATGAAACACAGAGGTCCAAAAACTGAGTTAAAACAGTTTATTTATTTCCAAATACAGCAACGACATCACATGGTGAAAAACGTGCGCTGAAACCCGACTTAACACCAAAGAAAACAACAATACGTGGTGAAAATAAACATTTTAAAACACGCTTTGATAAAGAAAACAACATTACGTGGTGAAAATAAACATGTTGAAACACGCTTTAATAAAGACGAAAAACGACAATACATGGTGAAAATAAACATTTTGAAACACGCTTTGATAAAGAAGCGGTGAAAAATAAACACAGTGAAACACGCTTTGATGAAAAAGAAAACAACAATACGTGATGTAACCGGCATTAATAACTAGGACAAGTATGATACTAAGTGAAACACGGGATGAAACACGGGATGAAACACATAATAAGTTATCATTAACAACGTGGGCAATTGAAATACGTCGTTAAAAACGTGCTGAAACCCGCCTCAGTAGTACTTAGGTAAGCCACAATAGGTGCTGAAAATTCTGTTTAATACTGTGGATAATGCGTGATAAAACATGTCAGTCAAAACATATAAAGATGAAAGATAAATGGATGTTTACTTTACCAGGCTTTTATTTATAGATTTACTTCGGAATTTGATTATATTCTCTTAAAACACTTCATAAATAGTTGCAATCATTACACAGTAATCATTTTTTCATCAACAGAAACAGACAATCGATCTTCAAGCATAAGAAACATCAGCTAGAACTTGTATACATGATTAGATAGGACTATTGTCAGCGTTACTGTTCGTTTCTATCAAGCGTTGAACAAGTAATAATGTTGAATTACGAAGAGCCTTATTCTTGTCTTTCAGCCAGCCGCGTCTCCATGGGGAGTATTAATACGTGTGGTATACATACATAGTTCATGTCTTAACTGGTTCACATAAACATTGTAACACTTTGCACCAGTGCGATGAACACTTAACTGCCGCATCTCACGTTTGCCTCACCAAATGTTGATAGAAATACTTACTCAAATGGTGGATTTAGGGGGGAGCATTAGTAAAAAACATCAGTTATGTGCTGATTGTGTCCATATTCTATACAAACATAGACATTACGCCCCCTAGCCAAAAGTCCTGTATCCGCCCTTGTACTCGAGATAATATTCACAATGTACAAAGAATTTTCGCAGAAATTCAATAAATGAATAAAAATGCTCATGCATTTGAACATTTGAATATCAAAATGCAGCTTTGGAGGCCTTAAAATATTCTGTTTCGTTCTGTAGAATTCAAATTTGATAATGCGCGAAATATCGCCTTGTAAAGGTCGGCATCAGAAGCGGCAAGAACGGTGTTAAATGGATTTCACAGAACAGTCGCTCGTGCATGTGGAAAATGTTTCAAAACAGAAACAATATTGAAATGAACAAGTTAATTGAATGAAGTTTTCTCAAATTGTCTGAAACTATCTTAAAGTCCTGAAGACAGGAAACATTCAGTTTCATTCATCGTGACATTCAGCTGACATTGTGGCCTGTGTATTGAGGCACTCGGCTGACATTGTGACATATGTGCCTTGAAGCATTCGGCTGACATTGTTACCTGTGTGCTTTGAAGCACTCGGCTGACATTGTTACCTGTGTGTTTTGAAGTACTCGGCTGACATTGTTACCTGTGTGCTTTGAAGCACTCGGCTGACATTGTTACCTGTGTGCTTTGAAGCACTCGGCTGACATTGTTACCTGTGTGTTTTGAAGCACTCGGCTGACATTGTTACCTGTGTGCTTTGAAGCACTCGGCTGACATTGTTACCTGTGTGTTTTGAAGTACTCGGCTGACATTGTTACCTGTGTGTATTGAAGCACTCGGCTGACATTGTTACCTGTGTGTATTGAAGCACTCGGCTGACATTGTTACCTGTGTGTTTTGAAGCACTCGGCTGACATTGTTACCTGTGTGCTTTGAAGCACTCGGCTGACATTGTTACCTGTGTGTATTGAAGCACTCGGCTGACATTGTTACCTGTGTGCTTTGAAGCACTCGGCTGACATTGTTACCTGTGTGTTTTGAAGTACTCGGCTGACATTGTTACCTGTGTGTATTGAAGCACTCGGCTGACATTGTTACCTGTGTGCTTTGAAGCACTCGGCTGACATTGTTACCTGTGTGCTTTGAAGCACTCGGCTGACATTGTTACCTGTGTGTTTTGTAGTACTCGGCTGACATTATGACCTGTGTGTATTGAAGCACTCGGCTGACATTATGACCTGTGTGTATTGAAGCACTCGGCTGACATTATGACCTGTGTGTATTGAAGCACTCGGCTGACATTGTGACCTGTGTGTATTGAAGCACTCGGCTGACATTATGACCTGTGTGTATTGAAGCACTCCTCTGACACTTGGCGTAAACCTGCAGATTTTACACAGCTCAGAAAATTGTTCATTAATTATTGTTTTATCTTCAGAGACACGATACAGAGGCATACGGTGATAAATTATACAGTCCTGTTTTGTCAATGTAACACAATCTAACTCTAATATTTAATTATTTAAATCTTGTCAATTTTACTACCGGTGATTTAATTTTGTTACCCTCGTAATTTAAAACAAAAGACAAACTTTTCGTTTCAAGAAATAAAACGAGGTTAACAAATGTGTGATTTATAATGATTATTCCAGAATTAAATCAACATGTTGGATGATAAAATAACTCATTTTGTACATTTGTCACTGTACTTAAATGTGAATGTATCCAGCATTTGTCTGTTACACATATCAGCATCACCATGATTACAAGATTCTGGTCAAGTTTGGTCAGCTGAAAGGAGCATGTTGGATCACATATGAAGATAAAAAAAACTAACGTATCTACGTTCAAAGCACATTTTAGTATCAATGTCAAAATATATCAATTTATGAGAATTGAACTACCCATACAATGAGATTCTAGTTTGCAGACTTATCTCAAGTTTTTTACTCATGGTACCAGTTAGTCAGCTCAAAATACTCAGTCATTGACTTGTAGTTTAAATTATACACTGTAACAATTAAGTTCTGACGTATGATCCACAGAATCTTACGTCAGTGCCTCCAAAACAAATCAGGTTATCACCTCACAGGATTGCACAAGTCTTACATAATAAACCTGATAAAATAAACCACCATGTCTTGTTTAACTAATACATTCATTGATTAAACATTATGAGATGTTTAACGAGAGGATAATTGATGCCTATCCAATAACGTCGTACGTCATGTACAACATCCATACCACGACAATCCCAGTATACACAAAATGTGTATTAATGTACACAACTGGTGAACCGTAGTATATAGTGTACTGACGTACATAGATGGTGTACTGGTGTACACAAATGATGTATTGATGTACACAAATGATGAACTCTTGTACCTGGATAGTGTACTGATGTACACGTTTGATGGAATGCTATACACAAAATGTGTACATCTAAACACAAATATTGTTTTGATGTACACAAATGGTGTACAGCTATAAACAAATATTGTTTTGATGTACACAAATGGTGTACATCTACACACAAATATTGTTTTGGTGTACACAAATGTTGTTTCAATGTCTGCCAATGAAATACTGACATTCTTGAGTGGTTCATACGAAAAGTATGGAATATATGAAAGACTGACTTTAGGGTAACATATCGACACATTATACTTTTAGGAGCATTGTAACAGAAGACAGCCACGTCAGTAATTTACAATGAAAGTCAGTCTTTACCTATACTTAATCTCCCTCAGACAGTCATTTATGATTTATTCATAATTTGAACGTAAAATGCATTGATGCCGCATGATTACAACAGATACTATGTACCATATTGGAAGTTTATAAAGATTATCTAGATGTATTCAGAATTTTTATATTCAAATGCATATCGTTAGTCCTTCTTTCTTAAAGTGGACGAAAATACAGTGCAACTTCTCCAGAGCGGCCCTCTCCTGAGCAACAACCTCCCTTCAACAACAGCATAATTGTTTTCCTACAGCACGACTTAACTATTATTTTAACTTCTGTAGAGCAACAGTCTATCGACAACAATATAAGTTTGCTTCTCCCAAAGGGCGTTGCTTTGGGGAGGCTTCACAGTACTGGATTTTTATTTCATATTAACTTATAGCATAATTGAACACAAAGTATTTCAAGACTTCAATGTAAAACAAACTTTTTGTGAGCGCACTGAATAGTGTAAAGTTTTCTTCATACCAATTTAATATTCAAGCCAAATCAGTGTAAAATAATAATAAAAGAACAATAAAGCGCTTATACATAAATATATTTTACGTCATCTTAGTAAAACATTTTATGTATCGGCAAATGGCAGCAAATGAGTAATTCCAAACTGAACCATAGAATACAAATACATAAACCCAATTATTTAAAAATAAAACCGTGACATTAATCGTTATCGTTTTTATCTCAAACTAACAAAGTACAATTAATTATTAATATATGACTTACCTGCTCTTTATAGTGAAGAAAATGTCCCACACCGATTTTTAATCAATCAAAAATCCAGCAACGTTCCGCCCAGAATACTTCTTGGATAAACTAGCTGGAAAGATGAAAATGTTTCAACTGTAACACTATATCGATAGTCAGTCTGTCTGTCAATACCGCCGGAACGATTATCCACAGTGCTGATCAGATCCTGCGAATATATTTAAATGATAGAAGTAGTTTGGCTGTCTCCTTGATTTGTTGTATTTTCATTGTTGCATTTGTTTCATGTTATAAAAGATATTTGCTCCACGACTCTCGTGTTATCCAGTACTGGATCTAAGCGGCAGTTTTCAGTTTTTTAAATTTATTAGATATTTTCTGTGTGGTGATAAAAGACAACAAGTCGACATAGTGATATTGTGATGTTGCTTGTTGCCTAAATACAGCTTGGATAACCAGCATTTTCTATACAATCGCGGACTGGAATATCAGCTCTAAAAATGGTTCAAATTGACCAGTCTTAATATTCACTCAGACACAAAAAGTTTTACGCCGTCTTTTTTATCATACTTCAGTCTCAAAGTCAATTTATAGAAAATAAAACCAATGTGTGCAGTTTTTAATTAATTCATATTTTATATATACAATCGATCAGTCCCTTAAATATTTCATACTTGTTAGGTTCGTCAATATCATTTTCTTTACATTTTCAGTCATTTACCGGTGAAAACAAATCTAAGAAACGCATCACGCTCAACATCTTAGATGAGTTTGTTCTGCGGATTATATAAAGAGCTTTGATTATCTGGTGGAATTAAAATCAAATAATCCGCATTCCGCCGGTAGTTTGGTGTGACAACGTATTCTTGAGCACCGGTAGTTCGTATTGTCATTTCGTCTTCATGACTTGACAATTTTTTATCGCATGTAAGCGTATGTGAGAGCGATTATAAACAAAATCTATTAATTATCAGTCAACCAATCAAAACGCATAAATATCTAAATGACAAATCAATAAGTACGTAATAGTAAAACGACCAATCAAAATACATATTTTCATATTATTTACATATTTAAATGGCCAATTACAACGTATTAATATTGAACTGACCAATCACAATGAATAAAATGTTTATACGACAAAGGAAAATTTTGTTTGACTAATCAGATGTCTGGAAAACATAAGATACGAGTATTCTGAACAAACTTTAAACAGACCAACATTCTAATATCCTGTGAGTGCGGTAAATCTTTCATGCAAGCTTGTTTCTGATATTATCTGCTTGTTTCATTATGTTTGTCATAAAAAGTGGTAATAATGTTTAGTTTAATTTAATGTCAACGATCAATACGATCAGCAGACGTCAGGGTTTTGTTATTTCATGCTGTCAAAAATCATAGGGACGTACTTGAAAGTGGTGTGTAGAGTGTGAACCATTATTGACTGGTCACACAATACAACACTGATAACACAATACAACATTAGTGACACAATACGACATTAGTAACACAATACAAGAATTGCAAAACAATACAAGAATGGTAACACAATACAACACTGGTCACACAATACAACACTGATAACACAATACAACATTAGTGACACAATACAATATTAGTAACGTAATACAAGAATTGTAACACAATACAAGAATGGTAACACATATACAACACTGATAACACAATACAACATCAGTGACACAATACAACATCAGTGACACAATACAACACTGATAACACAATACAACATCACTAACACAATACAACACCACTAACACAATACAACAATGATAACACAATACAACCTGATAACTATACAACACCAGCAACACTATACGACACATTCCTTAATACAATACAACACCAGCAACACTATACGACACATTCCTTAATACAATACAACACCAGCAACACTATACGACACATTCCTTAATACAATACAACATAACAAAATACAACATGGAAAACTCACAAGTTTAGACACCAGAAAAAAATGTTTTATCTGAATACTTTCAGGTCAAACTCTATTTTGACTATCTTAAGTTTAATGTAGAGAATCGTACGAATAAACAACTCTAAGAATTAATCTATAAACCACGTAATAGAGGCAGTTCTGAGGTCCCGGATGTAACATTACTTTACCAATTACGTATAATAAATGAGAACAAAACATGTATTAATATAAATTGTCTAAATTGCCTCTGTCAGATTTCATCTCTTAATAATAATTTGTATGTGGTGTTTGGCCCCGATCTGCGAGTATATATACTTACACAGCAAACTTATCGTACATTATTCTGCAACTGTGTCGCTTTTGAAAAGCAAAACTCAAGGCCCATTGTATTTTAGGCTGTTATAGTTTAATGTCTGATCGGTATTCCATTCTGACAGCAAATCTGAGAGCTGGAGGTTAGATTAAAGGGAATATAAGGGAATATAAGGGAATATGAGGGAATATAAGGGAATATGAGGGAATATAAGGGAATATAAGGGAATATAAGGGAATATGATTTAATTAGGGGTTACATACTGATGTTAGCTGTCTCATATTTATCAAGTTCGTGACGTTGACGATTGAGAATAAAGTTTAGCTCCAATGTTTTACGTGGTTCTAATCATAAATGACTATCCCAAGTCATCTTCTTGGAAATACTTATTGCTTTACCGATGTTCATGAAATTTGCACGAACGGAAATTGTTCTCTCACTGCACAGAGGAAATGATTGGTATTCATTTTTAACTACTTCCGTATGAGATTTCGCTGTTTAGAGTATTCAAATTTTTGTCCTTTATTTCGTAAGTACGCGTGTTCAATGTTGTAGATTAAGATTTTCTTAGGAACTGGTTATAAAAGAACGAAGGATGTTACCAATTAAATATTCATAGACTTCTAAAATATCGCAGATCTTGTGAAAGTATGATGTTTAAACGTGACTGGGTGCCCTACCAAAAAATATTTTACCTTGGTAACAGCGCTAAACAAAGTGGCGTTATTTATGAACTTGTAAAGATGACATCTTTTTCGCTTTTCTTACTTATAAGTTCGGTTATTGAAAATCTTAAATTTCTTCTATACAGTGAAACCCCTGAAAACTGGACCCCTTCCGGACTGCGTCAAAAGTCCGGTTTTCTGAATTTCGGCTTTCAGAGAATTATTTATCATAAAGGCGAAAAAATGGGACTGAAAAATCATCCGAATTTTCGAGAATTCCGGTTTTCAGGGAGTCCGGTTTTGAGGGGATAAACTGTATTAAAGTATTGTATGCGGTGAAAACCTCATTAATACTTTGAAACTGTGAAATCTAGCAAAAGTGAGAATGTTGAAAAATTTAATTATTCTACAATCATGAATTATAACAGTTCATCACAATCCTGGATAGATTCCTAATCAAGCACGGAACATGACAAAAAGCGGAATAAACGTTTATTTCTCTGCCCCCGTTCACTCCCTGTAGACTTATATTTCAAATTCATGTCTCTTATTATTGATTCATAGTGCTAAAAGTAACGTAGACTATTTTCTCTGTTATATTAATTTGGCAAATCTTTTCTACTAAATACCAGCCTTTTTGTCCCGGTATCACGCGATTCAGAGGAATACAACTGTTATTTGGCTTGGTTTTAATCCCCCGAGGTCTGAAACGGTTCGTCAGTTTCAGTGTATCGGCTAAGTGTATTATGTTATACAGAGTCAATACAATGTCTAATTATATTTGGTAATTTCTTAGTTTTACGCTATATATAACAGTTTGATACAAAGAACGCGTTAATTTTGGATACGACATTGAACAGAGTGCCACACTGTTAACGAAACAAGAACAGTCATTTATCAACCACGTGATAGGTTTATCAGAATAACCAGTCTACCATCGTAAGTTTCTATTTAACCCTGTATTTAACGCAATACTGGGGTCTCCTGGGCTTTCATTGCGTGTTGCATTTTTTTCTCCTCTTGTACAGTCAATATTACTCCCCTGTCCGTTCTTATCGTGTGAAACAGTCAGTATTCCCGATCCCCATTGTTATAACAAACATTTCTACCTAATATGTTTTTATAAAATAGATTTACTTTCTCTTTTCCTCGTACAGTCTAACCTGTGTTTGCGACCACCTCCGAATAAAGGCCACCATGTGAATAAATGCCATTCTTTGAAAAACCACCATTGATTATTTAACCCAAACTGACTTCCGAATAAAGGTCACCTGTCAATAAAGGCCACATTTTGTCTTTCCCAAGAATGGCCTTTGTTCACAGGTTTGACTTGGTTTTGTTTTATATCTCACCTCTGAGTTTGATCATTGTACTTTAGTGGTAAATGTTACACTCGTTCTTGTTTTATGTACATGATAATAAATAAGTCACTAATTTAACCTTTGATGAGTTTTTCTCTTGAGAGTGGATTAAATGGACCGGAAACATAGATTATCATATTCAATCATTATGAGTGATGTTGTTTATTACGTTCTATGAATAGTGGACAAAAGTTTGATTAAGTACAACAATGAGTGATAGACGCGCGGGTTGAAAAATGATTCTCACGTTTCTCGTATTTTGTTTTTATCCTTTCAGTAATGAAGTATTTGTCTGTCTAGTTAACAAATAAACGTTTTAGACACAATTTGATATATAATTCTGAATGTTTTTTTCTACTGCGGTTTCATGGAGTGTATTGTTTGTATGTACGACGATAATTTTCAACCCTAAAACAACATGATGCAGCCGTAATGCAGTTTATATTTTATTATCTAGGATTACATTCCACACTTATTTTATTTTCTGCCAAATGTTGTTTTCTGAAGCTGACAAAATGAATTAAACGTCTGAGATATGTTTGTCAATCAGTATGTTGCTTACTTTCTTTTCGTCCATTGTCGTGTATTGTCTGTCAATAAGCACATTATATCTACTTTAAATTATATCAAAGAAAGCACTTAAGGAATGGTTATTTCTGTCAGAAAATCTTTACGTAAATGCACGTTTTTATACTTATTTGTCTCAGTGGTACATTTCACGACACCAGAGTGGTTTGTAAGCTGTGTGTTAACAGGTAACTTGATAAATGATAGATATGTATGTACAGTTCAACCTCTCCACAGCGGCCCTCTCTTGAGCAACAACCTCCCTTCAACAACAGCATGATTTTCTCACTGTACGATCAATTTAACCTCTCTAGAGCAGCAGTCTCTCAACAACAACATAGTTTTGCTTCTGCCAAAGGGTGTTGCTTTGGAGAGATTGCACTGTATTCTCACGAATCTGGAATTGTTGAATTATTCCAGTGTAGCTTGTTTTAATCAGGTAATCCCGTTTCATAATCTTACAAATCTATAAATAGCATGACTAACGTTAATTTGTGAAAACTTGATGGCTTAAAGAGACCACACTGACTACATAATTGTGAATGTAAATATTTTCAGATGATAACGAAAGACAGATTTTAGCCTAGAATCCAGAAATTCTTGAATATTAAATTTAATTCGACTACCAGTATAATTGTCGATTATTCCATCATTTATTTTCTGTGTTCCAGATTTATATTTGTATCCGTTTCATGTCGAGGTTCAAAGTACACTTATTGTTCTAGACACGAAACTTAAATACTATTTGATACACGTCAACAAACAACCAGGCCGTGTAATGCTTTATTCAGAACCGTGCCCATGGTCCAGTGGTTAGTGCGCTGGACATATAACACGGCGATTCAGGTTCAAATCCTGACCGCGGCAGGTCATAACCTTCTATGAAAATTTGACAAAATTGTTGCTTTTCCTCCATATCTGGAGAAGTTGTCGGCTCCTTGTGGAAGGGTAAGTTAGTACTGGTCCAGGAAAACTGGTTTAGGTGAACCGACCGTCATATACAGCTAAAAATTGTTGAAACGGCGTTAAACCCAGTGAAAAAAATACTTTATTCACGATTACATCATTCTTGATGTTTTAATGTGATCAAACTTGTGTTAAATTAATATCCAGTCTAAACTACATTTACCATCTTTCTGTCGCTTCTTGAGTCCAATCACAAAGGTTTATCAGGATACCCTAACGTCGATTTGTGGACTTTTAATGGTTAAATAGAGAGAGACCGTACTGAGTGAATATAGATATGAAAACAAGAGATCCGCTGAGCGGCGCCAACACGCTGTTTACATCATTCTATTTAATAAGCCATTTTGACCAAAATTCTAAGTTAAAAGGGGCATAACTCCAACAATATAGGTTTCAGAATAATGCCCCTTGTATTATAACTGCGCCTTGTCATGACAATCAAGTATTCCAAGTGTCATGTTGATATCTTTTGAAGAGTTTGAGTTATGGGCTACATTTAAGTTTTTGTACAACAACGATGACGCGGCAACAATCATAATAGCTTGATTTTTTTCTTCGAAATAGACGAGCTAAAAAACACCCTCCGTGGTCACTGGTAGAATATTGTCACGGTAAATATTACTGTACAGATACATGATGGCAGTTCGACACAACGTTTGTGTTTAAAACACTATCGTATTTTCATTAACAAAAGTCACTTAATAAAATTTGTGATGGAGTGATTAATCTGTCTGGTATTAAATCGGTCTTATAGAACACATATATACACAGGGTACCTTACAGGATCGAAAGTGTGAAGATCTGAAATGTTTCTTTAATTTCATTGCTACGTTATTGTTTTTAAGATACGAATTTATCTTAACAAAAGCTGCACAGACCATAATGCGCTTTTAACGGTGACCAGTATTGAAACAGAACAGAAATGTGTGACAAGTGTATTTTGTGCAAAAATATGAACAAATGTCATTAAGCTAAAACACATCATACAAACACATTGTTCTATTTCCTTATAGCAAGTTAGAAAACTGCGTCTCTATTAAACAGTATACAGTAAAACATTACATTGCGACTACCTCAATATTACGACCATCTTGTTATAACGACCGCTTCTTTTCGGACCGGCTTTCATTAACTCTCCTAAAATTTAACTTGATAAAGAGAACACTTCATTACGACTGATTTTTCGGGTCCCGCAGGTCGTCTCATTATCGAGGATTTACAGTATTTCAAACCAATGGATCGTCACATGAACATGTAGATATGTTCATAGGTATCCCTGATATCTGTACTGCATAATGCAAATACAAAATGTACATTATGGGTAAGATAGATAGAAGCTTTATGTAGTTATTTTTCTCGGATGATTATTTTTTTCCAGGAGCAGCTAATCGTATTGAAAAAGAAATACATGTATATACGTTCGTTGAATATGTATGAGTACATTTAAAGAAGGTTATAGCAAGTCATTCATTTGACCCTTAAAACAACATTTTGACTCTTGAAGTCAGTAAAATAAAACTTCTGACTCTTGAGAATTTGTACTCTTGTATTTGCATCAGCCAAGTGTCATTTTTGACCCTCAACTTTTGATGTCTAGTGAAAACTCTGTTAGAGTATAATGGCGCGTAGATTAAACCACAGTGACACGTGTTCAATTTCTGGTTTACAGTGAGGTGTATAATGATGGTCTATATTTAGCGTTTTGCGCATTTCATGCAACACGAGAATAATTAAATACAAATATAGCAAGTTGTGGATTGAAATAAAAACATGTCACACGGATGTCTCTAAGCTGGCTCCCTGCTATACAAGCGGATAGATAGATAGAAATGTAACTTAATTAACGAATCGAATGTCTATATTATTACATTAAGTTAAAGTAGAAGTGAATTAAGTTGACAAAACAGCAAAGTACGGAGAGGAAAAATAACACTAGCGGTGACTAGCGTATGAAATAATAAGGATACTTTAAGATTCCAGTTAAGTTCAAGTATACAAAAACACAAATCAAGCCAGCAAAGCGACAACAAAAATACATCGGAACCAACTAAGCCGCCAGGCACACGCTGATAGAACACGTACGTCATACATAACAATAGTATCTTAGGAGACACAGATATTTACGGCAAGATACTAGTGAAAAAAAAATGAACAGGCTTGACACTCTGCCATGCTCGCGGTCCCTGCAAATTATTCCTTATACAGTAATACAGCAGTGGGAAGAAAGAACGATGTGGTAAATAACTGTTCACTACACGGCGTGACGTGGCGCAATAAGTCAGTAATTCAGTTAAGTATTCATGAGATTTCGACAAAATTATGTTTTATATAAATAAAACCCATAACAATTTCCCGTGAGCTTCATTCATATAATTTCATAATAACACTTTGTATAAGTTAGAGTTTATCTAGGAAATTGTTCGGGATAAAGAAACCTGAGATGAGCTTAAACCCTCCCCCTCCCAGCGCTCTTCAACATGTCAGTCACATATATACAAGTGTTGATATGTATAGTGGCTTAATTACTTAATTGTGAAGAAAACTCCATGATAAGGCAACCTTCTTCATGGATTTAAAATGAGAAAATTTTAAAATTGGAGCCATTTGCTTGGCTTAAATGTAGATAAGCCCAAAAGACTTTGAACGCCTTCCTGGATAAATCTTTATTTGAATATCGTACAACTAAAGTACCGTTCTAATTTTTTGGCGTGTAGAAAAATGGTTTGTCGTTGTGAGAGTAGGAGAGAAAATTATTTTTGTATGTTAAAATGGAAGTGCTGTAATTACAAATATATACACTGACATTCGTTATACATCAGATACAATGTGCTTTATTTCAACGTAATTATTCTTCAGTTCATCCGGATATTTCCAATAATGGGATAAGACAAATTCATTCACAATGAGGGAAATAAAGTCGAGTACTCATATAGAATGTATACTGTTATATATGTTAGTACCACACAGCCGTGGCTCCAGACGTCTGTGTTTCTTCTACCAAATACATATGATGAACTTTATCAATTTTCAAAATGTACAAAACAGACAGGAGAAAACTGCTTACCAGACAAATTTTGATGAAGATAGGATCAGAAAGACAAATGTACACAAATTATGTACGAGTAACATTCACTTTTATTGCCAAAACTAACGTAATGCAATACCAATAAGGTTAAAATAGAAAATTACATGACTCTTAAAAAATATCATGCATATATCTTCATAGTTTATGGTATAATTTCTGTACATTAGTAATTCCCTTTACAGCGAATATGCTGTCATAGATTGACACTAAATTAATCTCTTGAGATTAAAGTGAACATGTCTTGAAAGTAAATATGGAAATTAATTCAAGTTCAAAGTCCTGTTTTGCTGAGACTCGCAAACTTCCATGCCTATGTGTACTAACACTGAGATAGCAGTGCATGTTCCTAAAAATATTCTCAACTTTTGGACCCCTGCGTGCAGTTTACAGAATTTTAACTTCTTTCAAAGGAGACATATGTTTAGATGTTAACTTTTATTTAGATTTTGTATCACCATAACATTAACATACACGTATAATTGGACATGTGTTTAGATACAGGAGCAGAAAACAACCAATAGGGCAAAATGTCTGAATACGGACAAGTTCCGTGTGTATGTTATAGGGATAGAATGTCTTAATACGGACAAGTTCAGTGTGTATGTTATAGGGATAGAATGTCTTAATACGAACAAGTTCCGTGTGTATGTCATAGGGATAAAATGTCTTAATACGGACAAGTTCCGTGTGTATGTCATAGAGATAAAAAGTCTTAATACGGACAAGTTCCGTGTGTATGTCATAGGGATAGAATGTCTTAATACGGACAAGTTCCGTATGTATGTCATAGGGATAGAATGTCTTAATACGGACAAGTTCCGTGTGTATGTTATAGGGATAAAATGTCTTAATACGGACAAGTTCCGTGTGTATGTCATAGGGATAGAATGTCTTAATACGGACAAGTTCCGTGTGTATGTTATAGAGATAAAAGTCTTAATACGGACGAGTTCCGTGTGTATGTCATAGGGATAGAATGTCTTAATACGGACAAGTTCAGTGTGTATGTCATAGGGATAAAATGTCTTAATACGGACAAGTTCCGTGTGTATGTCATAGAGATAAAATGTCTTAATACGAACAAGTTCCGTGTGTATGTCATAGAGATAAAATGTCTTAATACGGACAAGTTCCGTGTGTATGTCATAGAGATAAAATGTCTTAATACGGACAAGTTCCGTGTGTATGTCATAGGGATAAAATGTCTTAATACGGACAAGTTCCGTGTGTATGTCATAGGGATAAAATGTCTTAATACGGACAAGTTCCGTGTGTATGTCATAGGGATAGAATGTCTTAATACGGACAAGTTCCGTGTGTATGTCATAGGGATAGAATGTCTTAATACGGACAAGTGCCGTGTGTATGTCATAGGGATAAAATGTCTTAATACGGACAAGTTCCGTGTGTATGTCATAAGGATGAAATGTCTTCATACGGACCAATTCCATACCTTATTCGGCGTTGACATTTTCAATCAGATTGATTAGGCTTATACGCTATTATTAGAATGTGTTCAGCACAATACTTCACCTTAAGTTAATGTTCATTTTCATCACGCTCCAGTTTCGTGCTCGCTGTTGTTCAATTTGTTGATAAAATCAGACAGGAGGAAACAGAATCGTTTAAATCAGAAACAGAGAACATGTTTTTTGTATCTGCTTTTCTTGTTTTTCTTACAGTAATCCAATAAATTGCTAGTATTTTCCCGGGGCTCTACGTGTGGTATCCGGTAGCTGCTGTGGGTCTCCGTGTGTTAGCGTTCCTTTTTAATTGATTAAATCAGAGGTTTCCCTTTAACAATTGTTCAACATTTAAGTCAACCATACATGTTTGTAAATTATTATCCGTGAAATCATTTTAACATGATCCGAATACTTCCGGGATATTTGTACTGCTAGGATCCTATCAATACATGATTCTATAAATCGAGAGAGTATTACTGTGAGTGATTTACACGGCATTGCCTTTCTTATAAAACGACACATTTTAAAAACGTAAAACCATATGGATTCCTCATTTCTTACTTGATCGAGACATAAAGTGAATTCGTCTATAATAAGTTATCATAGACTGAAGGTAGGAAATACATTCACTATCATCAATTAAAAAAAAGTTCGCAGCTCCGTGCTAGACATCCGCACCTGAGCCCGACATTGTCGGTTACAAACAGTTAGCATCGAAATACTTCGGATTTCTTTATATCATGAAAGCACTCATTGAAACTTGATCGTTATATGAGACACAGACTCTTGACAAAGCCTGTAGACAAACAACGTCTATTTTTTTAACTTTCTGACATTAAACCTGTGATTTTAATGCCCCGCACTGAAAATTTGACCTGTTGTAACATATGAGTGATAAAAGAAGTACGGTAAACGCCAGGATATCTCAAGCCGGAAGTGGTGTTTCCGTAAATCCAATCTTTTTTCATCTGGTTTAACGCCGTTTTCTGACAATTTTTCAGTTACATACATATATATATACGGCTGTTCATCCTATCAGATTTCCTGGACTGTATACTAACCATTACAAATGTATCCTTCCTCAAAGAGCCAGAGGGACGTACTGACCCAGCAACGAACAGGGAGAGCGAACAAATACTCTAGTCCAGTACGGATATGCTTAGACTTTAAACATGAACAAAATAGATCCGCAAGTGCATAACAAGTGACATTGATTGCGTGTCAGAGGAGTGTTTCAATTTTCGCTTATTTTTAATTTAAATTTTGTGGTAAATTATCCGATGACTAGTCGTCACAGGCGATTCTAAAATATCATTAAATACCTAAGGACCAATATAACAGTACATTCTGTGAATTTTGAAAAAAATGCCAGGGTGTAATATCAGCAGAAACACATCCTACGTATGAATGACAAACGCTATATAAACTTGTGAATTTGTTTGTGCATGTTCAGAGTACTGATGGATGAAAATAAAATATCCAAACAGTTCGTATTTTGAAAAGTCTCCTGTGCTCAGATATAATTAGACCCACAGTCCTCCGCATACCGTACCAATCCCGTATGTTTTTTAAATAGAGGAGAATGAAACGGGACATGGGTGTTTTATCGTCAACCAGTGCAAATTAATTTACACGGTCAGTTATTCTTTTTTTTTTGGATATGAGTGTCATTTCAGACAACTAAAGGCAAAGCATTGCTCACAAAATATGTTTCATGTAGCTTGATCACTTATAGCGAAATTTTTCTGCAATACTTCATGACTATGAAGTTTGTGCTTGGAGACGAGTTTTCGGATAAGATTTTATTTCGGACAAAAGAATAGAATAGATATATCACAATAATTGCAGGCTTCTTGAAACTTGGTCAGGCAAACTTAGAACATCTGCCTGACCAAATGAAAATTATTTATAATATATTCGGTCATTTGTCTCTCATTTTAAATGTGATAAATGCTGCAAATTGTGCCCTACCACCAGTTGTTTGGTTCGGTACTTGCCGAAAAGTTATCTGACCTGCTGGAAGTTTGCTTGACATGTCCAACAGTTTTGCAACTATTTGAAAGCCAGTAATTGTTTATATTGTATTTTAGGAATTCATCACAGCTTTAACAAATCGTATTATGTGAAGTGTTCATGGCAAATCGTTAAATTTTGATTATTATCTGGTAAAATTCTTCATTTTGTTATAGAATGGATGCCAAAGAAATAAAATCAGCTCTGAAGAATGCCCGTGAAGCTATAAGAAATAAAGAGTTTAGGGATGCATTGAAACATTGCAAGGTATTCTATAGAGTTAAAATGTCATCTTTCATTCCCTAGTTCTGTTCTTATATGTTTTTTTTTCATTTGTTATTTCTAGATCATTGATTTGACATTGTCACTAGGTTTTTAATGCCATTTTTCAACAATTTTTCTGGTGTATTTGCCAACTGGTTCCCCTAACCATTTTTCCCGGACTGTATATTAACCAGTACTAACTTACCCTTCCACAAGGAGCCAGCAGCTTCTCCACATATGGAGGAACATTTTTGGTCAATTTTTCATAGAAGGGTAATATCTGCTGCTACTGGAGTTTGAGCCAGAATCATCAGGTTACAAGTCCAGTGCACTAACCACTGGACCATGGTTACGGTTAGATCACTGAAATGTGATGTCTTCTGCGTTGGACCATAAAATTAAAATATTTCAATAACTGTTTGTAATTTTTTATATATGTTTCATTCATTTGATGCTCTGACTTTTTTCTCATTAAGTTTCAATTATTTACTAATGTGTACCCATGAATATGCAATTGTACTAAAAGGAAATGGACAATTTGAAAGTGAAAGTAGTATAATAATTCACTTTACCTTAATTATAATCCAAAAGTCAAATATTTATTCCTGTTTACATTTCCTTCATGGGTGCAGCCATTATGTTTTTGTATAGCTACTCTCTATTGGTCAGTCTTAAACTAGTTAATCCAATCATAGAAAGTGTCATATTGCATAGGTCATGTGACCATAATTTTTAGTATATATATACATGGCTTCACAAACTGAATTTAGTTACCTTAAGGTGCTGGCTTTAATAGGTCAGTGCCATAGAAGCTCAACTTTTTTGTAGCATTGTAGCTTTGACCACTTAGTGTTAGCTCACTTTTTATAAAATAGTGTGTCTGAGACTTTATGTCATTAGTTAGTTTAATGAATCTAAATTACCACTAAAGTATAATATTGTCTCTAGAGACCTGATGGCGTTAAATAAATCTGCGATAAATTGATATTTGTGTAACATAATTTCGTATTGATGTTTATTGATGTATATGCATAATGAGTATTTCCAATCTATTAATACAATAATCTATTATTATACAATAATCTGTTAAAACAGAGGTCTAGTTATAATATTGTTGTTGTTGTCAATGTGGCTAGGGTATAGCTATTTATTGCATTACTTATTTATTACTTACTATGTGATCAGCCATTTAAAACATTTGGCCTTCAGGGCAGATAAAGAGCCTATTTCCATAGATCTATCTAAGTTGTTTTGATGTTCAAGTGAAAGACACAATTTTCCATGAAGTTTATTATTCTCACCTATGACAGGATACATTGACTTAAAATTGTAGATCGGTATTCCCTTTGACAATGCTTATTAGGGCTCAACAAATTCTCTGGGTCAAAAAGATTATGGTATCCAGTGAGTGAAACTTGTTGATTAACTCTTCCATCATATGACTTCAATAAACTGTTTGAACTTACAGCTGCAAATCCAAAAATACTGTTATCAATCAGGCTTCTTGAAGCTGCTGGAATACTTGCCTGACATTTGGTCAAGAAAAGTTAGAATTTCTGTCTGACCAATTGAAAATTTGTCTGACCAAATATATTATAGATTATTGATAAATGCTGTAAATCATGCCTGACTGTCAGACATCTGGTCAGGTACTCACCAAAAAATTATTGGACTTGGTCGAAATTTGCCTGGCATGTCCGATGGTCTGGCAACTTTCTGGAAGCCTGATCAATAAAATTCACCTAAAGTTTACACTTGCATTTTTATTTTTCTTATTCAAAATACATTACCTATTGAATTTCATTAAATTCAGTCTGTTTTAAACCATGATGGAAATAACTACATGGCCTTGGTGTTGGTCGCTGTGGCAGCAGAAGGTTTGGAACAAGTGGATCAAGCTATCAAAACATACAAACGTGCCATAGACACTGATGACACACAAATTCTTGCTTGGCAGGTTAGAATGAATTATAAAATATATAAAATACCTTTAAAAATTATTGATAAGTTAGGTGAATTACTATCTGTATTATATGGACTGTTCCTTTCTGTCTATACAGTCAAACCTGTGAACAAAGCCCACCTTTTGGAAAGACAAAATGTGGCCTTTATTGACAGATGATCTTTATTTGGAGGTCAGTGTGTTCTAAATAATCAGTGATGGTTTGTTCAGAGAATGGCCTTTATTCACAGGGTGGTCTTTATTCAAGCACAGGTTTGACTGTATTTTGAATTCTAAAAGTCTGCAATATTTATTTGAATATTTTATCAAATATTATACTTCATCAGAATGCTGTTGATACATAATAAAATAATCAGCAACTTCTGATGAGTACCTCAATCAAATTATTCATGTAAAGTAAGAATATGAAAAGAAAGATAATTTATCTATCATTATTACTAATATATTTGTTACTGGGTGGGGTTTCTGGTGGGTCTTAGATATTGTTTGGGTCAGAAGTATATGAACACTGCAAATATTTATTTAAATAATACTGAGTCAAGTCAACTGATCACCCCTCAAGATGTCCAAATCTGTAATGTCTGGTCAGCTTGACTTTATTGGGTCATAGGTGAATTAACACAGGTGAAATCCTATTAAAGAATTAAAGTAGTGAAGAGAAATGTACCTGATGATTAGTGCTTACTGTATTGATGTAGGAGTACATACTTTACCGGCAAAATAATGTCTTCTTAAATGGCATGAATGTTCTGTGAAAAAGTGGTATTTGATGAATTAATGATCAATAATTGATAAGTATAATTTATTACGACTGACACTAAATTTCATTCTGTGACATATATCATGTTCATACTATATTGCAGGGGCTGAGTGCTTGTTATGAGAAACATCCCAGGCCTGAGTTTGTTCCAGACCAGATTTCTGTTTATCTGAAAGTAGCTGAGATGAATAAGAGGTATTATTGATTTTACCAGTCAAACATATGTCAAAACAAAAATTATTCTTCCAATGTTTCGAACTTTCATTGTTTATTTATTTTTGTGCACAATCACTAGAGAACACCTGAGCTCAAATTGCTCATCATCCATCTGTGCATCACCATCATCAGTGTTCTGCTGTCAGTCCATCATGATTCATCATTATCAGTATTCTATTATCAGTACATCATCAGTAGTCTGTTGTTAGTACATCATCATCATCAGTAGTCTGTTGTCAGTCCATTATCATCAGTAGTATGTTGTCAGTCCATTATCATCATCAGTAGTCTGTTGTCAGTCTGTTATTATCATCAGTAGTCTGTTGTCAGTACATCATCATCATCAGTAGTCTGTTGTCTGTACATTATCATCATCAGTAGTCTGTTGTCAGTCTGTTATTATCATCAGTAGTCTGTTGTCAGTACATCATCAGTAGTCTGTTGTCCGTCTGTTATTATCATCAGTAGTATGTTGTCAGTCCATTATCATCAGTAGTCTATTGTCAGTCCATTATCATCAGTAGTATGTTGTCTGTCCATTATCATCAGTAGTCTGTTGTCAGTCCATTATCATTAGTAGTCTGTTGTCAGTCCATTATCATCAGTAGTATGTTGTCGGTCCATTATCATCAGTAGTATGTTGTCAGTCCATTATCATCAGTAGTATGTTGTCAGTCCATTATCATCAGTAGTATGTTGTCAGTCCATTATCATCAGTTGTCTGTCTATTATCATCAGTAGTATGTTGTCAGTCCATTATCATCATTAGTCTGTTTTCAGTCCATTATCATCAGTAGTCTGTTGTAAGTCCATTATCATCAGTAGTCTGTTGTCAGTCCATTATCATCAGTAGTCTGTTGTAAGTCCATTATCCACCACCATCCACTTACAAACACTGGGCCATATATCATCATGTTATGTTTTTTTGCGGTTATCAGACAAATTCTTTACGGATATAACTTTCTAACAGATCAACAAAACTTTGTATGGATCATGACATCTGGTATGTCTGTAATTTACATCATGATCAGGGCTTAAAATTCTAAGCATGTTGTCCTGCTGGACAACTTGCCTGAAAAAATTTGTCTAGCATTGATATTTTTTTTATTTTGTAGTGACAAAGAGAAGAGATTTGATGTTGGACTGAAACTTGGTAAACTGGTGGATGATAAAAGCTCTCAGTCTGACTTACATCTGGTGTGTAGTGTTTCATATCTTTCTGTATCGATTCAAGCAAATAACAGACAACCCGGAACATGCCATCTTTTCAGATATCAAAAGAAAGTTATTTTCCCATTTTAATTCTATCACAGATGTATTGTCTGTCTTATCTTTGCATCCTCATACCTTATAATGTCAGATCTTTGTTATGTATTGTATCTATTATTTGTTTGTTGTTAATTCATTTGTTTATTTTTGACCTTAGCTTCAATTTATTTAAGAAAATTGGGTTACTTCTCTCTGACAGAGTGGAAAACATTCTGGCAAAAGAAGCCATTACTCATTACAAGCAATGGCTTCTTTTGCTATAATGTTTTCAAAAAAAAGTCGTCTGTTTCAGATGTGGGGAAAAACAATGATATTAGTCAAAAGGTTAAACTCATTTTCTTCTAATTTTATCCAATTAAATGCAGTCATACACTGGGGAATAATCACAAAATTTTTTATGGATGTTATTTTGTTGAATTAAATCAATTTAATGATGTCTGCACATCTACAGGTGATTGATTTGATTCAAGTTTTGATGAAGGAAGCAGCAGACGACATTAAACAACAACAACTACAAACCTCCATGTTGGATGTCCTTCAGTATGTACTAGATGATTCAAGATATGATATGGTAAAATATTTCAAACCTCTGTGTATTGTGTGTTAAATGTCTTTATCACTCTCTTTGTCCATAGCTATTACCTGCTATCACTCTCTTTGTCCATAGCTATTACCTGCTATCACTCGCTTCGTTCATAGCTATTACCTGCTATCACTCGCTTTGTCCATAGCTATTAACTGCTATCACTCACTGTTTTAATGCTATCAGTCTTTTTGTTTCTGTTGGTTATTTATTTTGTCCTTTTTTTTCTCCTGTTAAATGTTAAACAACAAGCTGTGATATTTGATTTTAATTACCACACTCATTTTCTATTTTCAAATTGCTCATGTGTTTGATAGATAACAGGATCCATGTGAGTGATAATTAATAACACAACACAATTCGTATATAAACTATGATGTTTATTGTTTATAATTGTTTGTCCATTGTTACTTTGAAAATTAACAGTATTGATAGAATTAAGTTAATCCAAAGTGTGTTAGAGTAATGATGTAAAGATGTAAAAGAGTGAAGATATAAAAGATGATGATAAGATGATACTAAGATCTCCAGTCCAGTGTGCACGTTTCTTTTATACGACCCCCAAGTATTCATCACGCCCATTTCCAAGATTTGCAATTTTTGCTCAGTGAATAGTTCCTCCAACGGCATTACTAAGAGTCTAAAGATTATAACTGAACACTAAGACCATAGTACATTTACCTGACTTCATCTTTTAACCTGTAACCTGATTTAGTGCACTTTTGCCTGAATAGTGTAGCTGAACTCTTGTATTTATACAGGTACATTTGCAATGATAGTCAATACTTAAAGATGTGAGATTGTAGATACGTGTATACAACATCAGTCTATGATTGCAATCCTGTTAATTTTGTCTTATTTCAGATAATTTCAGTATCGAGTGATGTTTTAGAGAAAGCACAGAGTTATGATGATGATATTGAAAGAATTATTACTTTATATCTGTCACATTTAGTGAAGGTAAGACTTCGTAAACAACAAACATGTAGTCAGTAAGTACTGTCAAACCTGTGTTTATAGCCGCCTCCGAATAAAGACCCCTCTGTGAATAAAGGCCATTCTTTGAAAAACAGTTACTGATTATTTAGAACAAACAGACCTCTGAATAAATCCATCTGTCAGTAAAGGCCACATTTTGTCTTTCCCAAGGGTGATCTTTGTTTACAGGTTTGACTGTACACCAATTAGTTGTCTGTCTGTTTTCTCAAGATGTCAGATGACGAACTTTTAGGAACAACCTTCTTAGAATTTCTGGAATAAATTTTGTGGTTTTATCAAAATATGTGTAAGTACTGTTAGATATTGTTGAATTCAAGATATAAAGCATGTTGAAACAGAATAACATGAAACAATTAAGATAGTTTGAACATGGACAAATATATATTTACTACACTTATATGTAAACTCTTTTTATCTTATAACTTTTAGAAGAGTCCAGAGGAGATGATGGATGTTTGTAACAAACTTGTGACAAAGTTTTCTAAATCTACATCAGTCATGAAGTATACATTGATTGCTATGTTAGATTCTTGTATCGGTAAGAATCATTTTTTGCAAGTTTGTTTTAAATTGTCACTTAAACATTTCTGTTAAAACATTAGAGATGTTTACTAGGTGAAACAAAGAAAAAAAGTTTGTTTCCGGTTACATGCCCCCAAAAATATGCTGGTTTTTTTCCACAGGTAGGGGAAGGCACCTTTTTCTTAAATTTGGGAAAAATACAGTATTATTGCAAAAAGGGGAAAAAAACTTGATGTAAACTAAATTTTAGGGCAAAACTGCATGATTTCAAAGACTTCCTGAGGGGAAAATGCCTATAAATGGCCCCTGCTATAGACGGAAAAAAACTGTTACGTGTGAATTAAGTCATTGTATACTAGTATGAATCCACTTTGTATTTGACTTTGAGAGTGTAGATTATTTAGTAGATTAAATGTGATAGCTAAAAGATATTTTTACTGTCATTTGGTTACTTTTTAGGTTTGTAAAATATGTGAACTAGTTTATCACTTGGTCAAAAAATCATGTGTTAATATCACCAAGCATGAATTTTGCAGAATACATTTATCTTAGCAAATGTTGACACAAAATTAAAGACGTTCAAGTGTTGATGTTTCCACAAATATCTTTGCTTTTGACAAAACTGAAAAAAAAAACAGTGAACATCCCTCTTGGTACAGAAGAAATAGTGTCTTGAAGAAAGTAGTGAAAATCACCTGATCAACAACAACAATAACAACAACTTGATGATAACAAGTTCTGACTTCCGCGGTAATTAATTATGAATCTTATTATAAGTTTGAGTCTAATTTTACCATCTTTTCAGGTGACCACAAACTAATCTTACCTGATGATCTAGTCGGTGTTTATACGTCTTATAAAGAAGTGAACTTTGATGAGGACATTGTTCATCTTGTTGATGGTTTTATGTGTCTATGTAGACAAGATAACACAGCTGCTAGAGATCTATTAAACCAAGGTTTGTCAATATTGATAGTTAATGTTTTATCATTCCTGTCTGTAATAGACTTCAAAGGAGGCGAGATTATTGTGTACAAATTGAGTGTTCATAATTGAATATTTGTAATTAAGTATTTGTTATTGAATATTTGAAATTGAGCAATTGTTATTGACCATTTGTAAGTAAGTGTTTGTAATTATTATGCTTTCTCATTATAAGCTTTTATTCTTTCATTGTTGGGATGATTTTTGTACGCATTGCATATTTTTGAAGGGTAATTCAAGTATGTCTTATGTTTAATTATTGTTGTTCCACAAGAAGGGCAGGGGCATTAATTAGGAAAGTGGCATGTAACTGATGTGTTGTTCTGGAATCTTATCCCTTTGTCAGGCTTGAGGTTGGAAGTCAAATCATTCTTAACATTATTTAGCTCAGCTCACAACCTGCCAACCATACATGTATGTGTAGGAATGTGTCCTGAGGTACTCTAACTATTGACCTCCCTGTTCTTCTGGTGTGATTCATAATCTAGGCTTCTCTGTACTGTGTTTATAATTCATTCACATATTTGTTAAACTGTAGCAGAACGAGTTGCGAATCTTCATTCATCCTGTATAAGTGACTTAAAACTTAGTGTGTTTGTAATCAAGTTTCAGTCTGTATTTTGTTTTATAGTTTCAGACAACAGTTACGTGTGTGTACCATTCTACAAAGCCATGGCATGTCTAAGATGTGGTGACTATGATCAAGTTTTACGTCATATTGATTCAGGTATTTTTTTGTCTTTAGTCTTTATGTTTTCATTATCTGTAGGTAAAATGTAAGTCATTCTGTGGAATTATAGTTCTGTCTTATTGTATGACTGGTGTAAGTAATAAAGTCCTTCATTAATTTTCTGAGGTTCCTCTCCATCTGATAGTCCGATAAAAGCTGGCCGTGACAGTGCTCTAGTGGTTACTGCTCTGGACTTGTTACCCAGCGATACTGGTTCAAGTCGCGGCAGGTCGTACCCTTCTGTTAAAAGTTGACAAAATCATTGATTTTCCTCTATAAGTGGAGAAGTTGCCAGCTCCTTGTGGAAGGGTAAGTTAGCATGCTGGCCAGGAAAACTGATTGGGTGAACTGGCTGCCCAGTGTAAATGAAAAATTGTTGAAAAATGGTGTTAAACCCAGTGACAATGTCACATGAAAATAAAACAGTAAAAGTCACAAAAATGTTGAACACTGTTTAGTAATTCACCAATATTCTTGTACAAATCATCTTCATCTTCAAATATTTCTGTTTAAATGGTTGTTCATTATTTAAAGGTCTCAGATTGCTTGGAAGAAAGGACAGAATTCTGACGTCTCCAAGTTCAGATACACGTAAAAGATTTGTCATTCTCAGAGTTACTGCCCTTTGTGGTATTGGTAATAAACAGGCTTTGTTAGATGCTATAGAAGCAATAGAAAAAGTAAGACTGGCTCGACTTGATGTAATAGTTACATCATTTTGTCTTATAAACTATTCACCAATATTGTGATTTACAGTAAAACTTCGTAATTACAAGCATTGATATCATGAGCACCTGACTTATCTCAAGAAGTTTTTAAAGTCAAATAAATTTTTCAGTTATTAGGTGTGTAATTTTCAACCAACAAACAAATACCTTGTTATTACGAGCACCACATTTATCTCGAGCATTTAGTCTGTACTGATGACTCCTCCAGATAACAAGGCTTTAAAATAAGGTTTTTATCTACACATTGATGTTATTATTTTTTTTAGATTATTTAAGTAATGGTTGCATCATATTTGTAACTAAAATTTCCCCGAGTTTACATGAGATTGTCATCACTAGTGATAAGAATGTTCTAACATCCATATTCCACCACCTGATGTTTTGTTACAGGAGTTGGACAGTAGTAATGATGAAGTTTGTTTAATGAAAGGACGTGTTTTGTTAAAACAAGGAAATATCTCTAAGGCTAAGGTTAGTTGCAATCCAGAAATTGAGGTGAAAAATGAATTATGTAATGATTGGCAATCTGACTAAGTGTTACAGTTTTAGTTGTCAGTTGTGCCCTTTGTAGAAAATTTTTTTATTACAGACTCTTATTGTTGCAACAGTCCAGTTTTTGAATAATTCATATCTTCTTCATTCTAATTTTTACATTTACATCTTAAGTTTACATTATCTTATTAAATGACTTATAATTGTTATCCTTTGTTTTTGATGCATGCTACATGACCATTAGATGTCAAGTCACCATAAAACACCTATAAACATCTATTGAAGTGTTAGTTTTTAGTTTTAGTATAAATTTGCTGTCAGTCACATATTTAATTTACACAGAAATGATTCTCATCAATAATAAAAATAAATTATGGTACTTTATGATGCTACATATTTGAAATAAAAAAAATGTGCTATGACAAATTATATCTCAGTGTGATAATTCAAAAATAGAGGTTGAACCTAAGTGTTGTTGTTGTTGTTTGTTTTTTCAGTCATGTGTGATTGGATGTTCAGTTGATAGATACGTACTTGAAGGATTAATTGATATGTGTGAAGATAACTTCACTGATGCTGCTGATAAGTTAGTAGTGGTTCTTGTGTTTGTATCATAATTATAATACTTATCAGTCTGTAAAAATCTTGATTTCTGTTTTACTACTTTGCATATATGTTTACGATACTTTATATGTTCTTATGTTATAGATCTTGAGATTGGTTTCCATGCTCAAATCTCATTTCTTGTCTTTTAATGTTCAAAGTTAATTATGATCAGACAGTAAAGATAACATTAATTCATTATTCTGACAGCATAATTGACCTGAATATGTATTTAAACATTAATAATCTCTATCTTTTTATACATAATACTTTTACAATGGAATTGAGATTTGAGTTTGGAGACTTTTCTCAAGTTTACAAATTTGTGGCCTGATACATTGTTCTAAAGACTTGTCATCGCTGTACTGAATAAAAACGACCATGTTTCCATTTTGTACCAGCTATCTTTTTAGTCAGTTTTATTCTGTACTTTCTTTCTGATCTGTACACAAATATGGTTATACTTGCATTAACATTTGACATTGTTTCAGATTTCAGACTGCCCTAAATATGGAACCCAACACAGCCAGTCATCAAGTGAATTTAGCAAAGTGTTTATGGAAGCTTACTGACAGAAGACATGAATGTTACCCCATGTTGCTGAAGGTATGCTGAAGATTTATGTACAGTTATTTATCATTGTTTTGATTGGTTTTCATATTGACTATCCTAATTAACCTGTCTTTTGAGTGACATCCTATTTGTACTTTTTGTTGAAACCTTTTGCCTATAATACCTTATTTCTTCACATCTGAAGTAGATGACTTTTGAAAACATGGTGGCAAAAGAAGCCATTGCTTGTTATGAGTATTTTTCCCCTCTGTCAGGAAAAAATAACCCAATTTTCATAAATAAATTGATGTTTTGTATATTTGCTTTCAATTTGGAAGAGTCTGAGTATGAGGCAAAGGGTTAAATGAGTTTCTGGTATCTACTATTCTGCAGACATTAAAACATTTTACCACATGATTACACGGTCTCATTCTGTAAAGTGTTTGTTGAACAGTGTGACATCAAGTCCTAATGTTATAAACCTTGAGAACAGTCTCCAAACTCAAATCTCAATATCATTCTCAAAGTAATTTAGTGGAAGGTACAGCTGATGAATGTTTAAATATTAAACTTCTATCGTCATCATTGTGTGAATACATTGTGCACACGATTACACTTAAACTATATACATACTATATGTTACATGCCGTCATTAAAGTCTTCACTTCTATTTTCAGTCTGCAAAGATGGATCCATGCAATTCAGACACGTTCTTATATCTGGGTCATTATTATTGTCACGAAGCTGGTGATGAGGTCCGTGCTCGTAAATGTTATACTAAATCATATGACCTTGACCCCAGAAATGATGAGGCTGGAGAATCTTTGTGTGATTTACTGAACAAACTCGGTGAAGAGGTTTGTATGACTAATATTATGTGTGGAAAGTGTGTCAAAAATGGTTATTAGTGGCATAACCCAACAAATTTTGTTTCATTGTTGGCCGAAATAAGATTTTATGCTTTTAATGGAAGTAGACTAATGCTGATTATTTTACCCATAGTCTGATCTGATGATTATTTATAAATAGAATAGTGTAAATCAGCAATGTTTCTTGTATCAACACATACAGTCTGGTTCACTGTTTAAATTGCTTTATAATGTATTCATACCTCTAGTCACAGTATTATATGCGCTGAGTGTAACTGTGTAATACTGTAAACTGTTAAATATATGATTACTGGTATATTGTTCTGTTTATTTAGCAACAAAATTGATAAGTTATAATTTTCATGAAACATGAAGAAGATATTGATACATGAAATGCTATGTTAGTTTCATTATTTTTTCAGGAAAAATCCCACAAAATACTTCTGGCTGTAACACAGGCAGCCCCTGCTGGCAGGTAAGTTTGTGTACATGTATACTATATAACTCCTTAAGTTTTCATTACATCTGGTATTCAAACATATTCTTTGTTGAGATAATACTCCGTTTTAAGCTGGTCTGCTTCGAAGTGAAAGTTGAGCTATTGTGATCATGGTGGCATTGTCGTTGTCATTGTCTTTGTTGTTGTACATAACTTTAATGTAACCTGTCACTCAAACACGTTAAAAGATATCAACATGACTCTTGAAATACTTGATTATCATGACAAGGAACAGTTGCAAGACAAGGGACATTATTCTGAAAGCTATAGTTTTGGGGTTATGTCCCTTTTTAACTTATTAAATAGAATGATATAAAACAGACGAGTGTTAGTGCTGCTCTGCGGAGCTTTTATTCAGCTCATTTTTATCTATGATTAATTGACATGTTTTAACACCTGTTATATGTTCATATATCTACACAATATATACAGTATATGTTTATTTTACAGTGCCAAATGGGCGTGGCTTCGACTTGGACTTTATCAGATGAAACATGAAGATCCATCAGACGCAATAAGGTCTCTTCTGGTAGCTTTAAGTTCTGATTCCAATAATGTGTAAGTTTTGTCTTCTTGTTTACTTCTGCAATAAAAAGTCATATTTTGAGGTGTCATGGAAACAGATTGAATGCTCGAGATAAACATGTTTTATTATGGAAACAAGATTCAAATTTCAATTTTTTATTATGTCTTTTGATGTTTAACCCTTTGTCCCATAAGAATACTTTGGACTCTTCCAAATTAAAAGTAAATATACAAAACATTATTTCATTTAAGAAAATTGAGTTATTTCTCTCCAACAGTGTGGAAAACAGTGTGACAAGAGAAGCCATTACGAGCATTGGTTTCTTTTGCCACAATGTTTTCAGAAGTCGTCTGCTTTGGACATGGGGAAATGTGGTTTCATGAGACAAAGGGTTGATAGGTACCATATCATTTGCTCTTGTTATTACTTTGTTATATTGATAATTCAGTGATATGGTCTGGGCTATAGATAAAAAATCTTTTGTAATAAACTTGTATTCACATTTTAAGATACTGTATCTTGGTATATTGATAATTCAGTGACATTGTGTGGTTACTGAATGACAGGATCTGTTATAATAAATTTGTATTCACATTTGAAGATTCTGTATTCTTGTATTTCAGACACATACTGGAATGTTTAGGTGAAGCCTACCTTACCAGGGGAAGTTACACAGCATCATTAAAAGTGTTCACCAAAGTTTCACAGCTGGCTCCCGACTCCATGTATCCCCTGTTCCAGTATGTACACATATAAGTCTTTATAATAGTCTTCACCAGTCTTCAGTCTGAAACCAGACCATAAGCCATGACCGTGGTTAGTGCACTGGACATGTAACCGGGTGATCCGGATTCAAATCCTGGTCATGGCAGGTCATTCCCTTCTGTGAAAATTTGACAAATATGTCGATTTTCCTCCAATTGTTGCGTAGTTGCCATCTCCTTGTGGGACGGAAGTTAGTACTGGTTAGTATACAGTCCAGGAAAACTGATTAAGTGAACTGGTTGCCGTATATAACTGAAAAATTGTTGAAAAACGATGTTAAACCCAAGTGATAATGTTACATAAAAACAAACTAAACAAACCAGACCACAACCAGGTTTTCACAGGAGTTTACGTCGCACCAACAGCCAGGGTCATTTGGCAACTTACTAGCTTTAGCAGTGGAGGAAGACTCCAGGCCTACAACTGGGTAGAACCGCTGGCCTTCTGTAAGCTAGCTGGACATCTTCCTCACATTTTAATTTGTGGGATTCAACACGCAGCAGTGAGGGGGACCACCACCAGAGTTGAAGTTATCATTATGTAATGTTTATTATGAAAAGTTTGCTGATTCATCCATTTTACTAGTGTAAAAATGATTATATTCTAAATCTATGGTGCATTGATAAATTCTCAGTTATAACCTGGTAGTAAAAATATTTCTGTTTCTACCGTAGATTTTGCAAACATTTATTATTTTGACAAAATGGATTTTACCCAAATTTGTCCGCATGTGTTTGTTCTTGATTTATTATTATAAATGTACAATAATTGTTACGTTACAGGTTAGCTTCTATCAAACAAACTCTTGGAACTTACAGTGAAGCTATTGAAGAATACAAACTGATCCTCGAAAAGTCTCCAAATTATGTTCCAGCTCTAAAAGGTGAAGACGATTCTGTTCAGATTTTTCCTGCTACCTGGTTATAAAACACTTTATATTATGACACTTTGCAGAGATGGTCTTTGGTCAGGTGTTAAATTTGCACTGCCTTTGTAGCATTATATTAAAAGAAATTGTTTGATGTTATATTAAGATTTCAATTTTACAAACACCCTTCTCTGAAGAATTGAGTATGTTTGATTATAGAATTGTAGTTTATACAATTACACTCATGTCAACCCATTTAGACAAACTAAGTGAGAAATTGAACATTACAATGTTGGAAATTTGGATGGTAAAGTGGGTGATTTTTTATCAAAGCAAAATCATACAGGAGAACATTTTGCTTGATTTGATAGATTTTCATAATTATTTTTTACTAGAATTATGTCATTCTAGAAATATTCACACCTTTTGTCATATGACACTGATGATTAAATACATTATTTTGGTGCTTCCAGGTATAGGTGAGACATACGTAATTGTTGCTAAGTCACTTCTATCTAAATACTTCCATGGTCGTGCTAGAGACACTTCACAACTTGCTGTCCTACATCTTACAAGGTGAGTGCATAGTTGTATGTAATTATATATACATGTATTTCATTTAAAATATTATTTACCACCAATTTATGTATTTGAAGAGAAATATATATTCATGTTTATTCAATTTTTATTTTAATGGAAAAGTAGTCCTATATTCTATATAATTATTAATATACTCAGAACTCATAAATGTATAATGTCATATTTTATTACAGAGCTGTATGTATATGACCAGATATGTCATGTTTATGTTTTATAGATGTATAATGTTATATTTTATTACAGAGCTGTATGTATACGACCAGATATGTCTTGTTTATGTTTTATAGATGTATAATGTTATATTTTATTACAGAGCTGTATGTATACGACCAGATATGTCATGTTTATGTTTTATAGATGTATAATGTTATATTTTATTACAGAGCTGTATGTATATGACCAGATATGTCATGTTTATGTTTTATAGATGTATAATGTTATATTTTATTACAGAGCTGTATGTATACGACCAGATATGTCATGTTTATGTTTTATAGATGTATAATGTTATATTTTATTACAGAGCTGTATGTATACGACCAGATATGTCTTGTTTATGGAAGCTGATGGGTGATGCTTGTTCTATTCTCCATGTTCTACCTGCAGAGGGTTTTAGGTAAGTTCTGAGGAGTTGTTATGTTGTACAATTAATGTGAACCATCTTGTTACAAGGGTGGCATTTACAACAGTTGTATGAAAAGTGTTAATTAATCTAATTGAATGCATCCAAAGTAACGTTTAAATCTTATTTTAATTTTGTTGTCTTTGCTTTTCCTTGAAACACATAGAAATGTTAAATCCTCATACTGTGTTGTTTTTGTTGTATTTGCTGTGCTTGTGTTTTTAGGTTTGAGAAGGCAGATAAAAGTGTACTTTCTAAACTTGAAACTCTGCAGTTTGGTGGAAGGTAATGAAAAACAGATTGTTTTGTGATTTAATGTTACGAACTTTCTGAATTATTTGTGTATTTCTTATGAATAATCAGTCTTCAAATTACCCATTTTTTTGAGACAAGTTATTTTGTATTCAGAGCAGCACAATGCTGTGAAATTCTAGAGACAGTTCATTGTTAAAGAATTTTATCAATTAACATAGAGACAGTCTACTGACAATGAATTCTATCTATCAACATAGTGACAGTCTACTGTTAATGAATTCTATGTATTAACATGGAGACAGTCTACTGTTAATGAATTCTGTCTTTTAAACATAGAGACAGTCCACTGTTAATGAATTCTACCTATTAACATGGGGACAGTCTACTATTAATGAATTCTGTCTATTAAACATAGAGGCAGTCTACTGTTCTAATTCTGTCATGTAATGTTGAGACAGTTCACTATTAATGAATGTAGTTTTATTAGGTAACCTATCTAAGCTGTGTTTTAAATTATTTACCTAAAAATCTTGTTTCTTTCTTATTTTAGATTTAATTAAGAATTACTTTTTGTATTAAAATAGATCTTATTGCAGTGTTTTTATGAGCATATGTTATTTGTAGATGCTTCATTAAAGCTCTGAAAATTCTCCCAGAATGCTCTTCTCTGTGGCATGACCTCGGGGTCAATTATCTCTACCAGTCATTGACTACATCTGAACCTGAGGCTGCTCTTTCATTGGCTGAAAAATCTGTCCAATCACTGAAGAAAGCTATTGAGCTAGAACCAACCAATCACAGGCATTGGAATGCTTTAGGTTATATGGCTTGCCAAAAAGGTAAATATTGTTTTTTATGTTGCTTGTTGATTTCATATTATATATATTATAATATTTACATGAAGTAATGATAGTGATGATTACCTGGATTAAAATTATATGAACTGTGACTGTGGAACTCTTAACCCTTACATCAATATTGCATTTCTTTGCATCTTTTGAAAACATTTGGTAAAAGAAGCCATTACTTGTAATGAGTAATAGGTTCTTTTGCCACAATGTTTTCCACTTAATAATAATAATAACCCAATTAAATAAATTTATGTTTTGTATATTTGCTTTGAAATTGGAAGAGTCCAAAATATGCTTATGAGGCAAAGGGTTAATATCACATGTGAAATCTTTAGAATTCCTTGACTGATTATTTATGGAGACAGTTCTCTCAGGGGAAAAAGTTGGTGGGAGACTTACTGGGAGTTACTGATGAGTTCAGTTAAATCATTTCTCAGTTATCTTTATACACAATGTAAAAAATGCTGATTGCGGTTTCTTAGTTTCCTATGGTTTAAACAGGTGGGTTTGCAACAAATTGGAAAAATTAAGTTTATCTAGATCTATGGTCGACTTAGAAATTTGAAGCAATGATTTTAATATTATCTCTGTAATATTAAAAATTACACTTGTATGATGTTTAAATGTTTAATACTTTGTTTTCATACATATTGGTGACACTATACACTGGTAAGATATGTTGTATTATTCTTCAATTCTTCAGTTTGATGTTTCTTCCTATATATGGTGAATATTGATCAAGTACAAATAAAGATGTATGAATATTTTCAGTTTACAACAAGCCTGATCTAGCCCAGCATTGCTTCATCAAATCAATACAAGTTGAACGAAATGTAAGTTTTTATGTGTTTTGCTTACTTATAAATATTTCTATAAATGATTCACAACCAGACTTGTATTCTTCTGTGACATTTTATCTCCTAGATTTATTAAAGTTCTATATGATTGTTGTGTAGTAGCAGCAGGGTAAATTTAATAGTTTTTTAAACAATCATTGCAGTCTTCTGTATTTAAACATCTGCATCACATACCAATAGTTTGTATAATACTGTTTTAAATATTAATTTAGGCGAGTTGTTTTCATGTACATGTTGATCTTATAATTTCAGAATGTTACTGCTTGGACGAACTTGGCAGCATTGTATCTTAGCAAGGAGAATGTCACTGTAAGTGTCTATTGTTCGTGTGTCATTGTTTGAAACCAAAATTTTTATTAATTATTTAAACGTCTTCCTTGGCCGAAACTCACTAATGATATTTGCAATTGTTAGAGGAGGCAGAAAATAAAGTTCCAGATGCACTGCTGCTCTTCTAACTGAGCTAATCGGGCTGACGGGCATACAAAGTACTACAAACACATATATTATAATTATATACAGCCTTGTTATATAAATTACAGTTAGCACACGAAGCATTCAAAATCGCTCAAAGTCTGGAACCATCTTACGTACAATGTTGGATTGGTCAAGCTATCGTGGCTGAAGTTATTGGTCATGAAGACACCATGGATTTATTCAGACATACGACTGAATTAGGAAATCATGTAAGTTGTGTTTTCTGGTTTGTTATATTTAATCTGTATTTAAGTGTTATTGTATTGAAAGTCATGTTTCTATTTTTGTTTCTCATCTAAGCCATGAATCTATTATATATTAAGCATTATGTCCTAATATTGATTGATTTATATCAACATATGGACCAATATTTTCAACTTCTACCCATGTTAAGCAGAAACAAACCTTTTTTAGGCCTTATGTATCATATTTGTCATGTGCATTCTGGTTCTATCAACAAAATACTCAAAGAATTGAGATCTTTTTGTAACCTCATATAACCCATCAAGTTACTGTGTACTTATTTCATGTGATATGTTTAATTGTTCTATAATTTTTATGCTGAACATTGACTTTATAATCATGCCAGAAATCATTACAATCATCATAAAATCATGCAGTTTTCCCCTAAAATTCAGTTAATATCAATTTTTTTTCTGCCCATTTTTTGCAAAAATACCAAAAATAACCTTTCATTGTAGATTGAGAGCGCTATAGGTTATGGACATTGGGTCTGTACGATGTTACAGAATGTGGAGAAGAGGGACACATATATATACATGTACGCTATAGAACAAATGGGGGCAGTGTCTGCTGCATCTGATGTGTTAGCTAGATACACTGGTATGTTTACTTGTTTGTTTTTATGTGACTTATTTTCTCTCGGGTTTAATGCCGTTTTTCAACAGTTTTTCAGTTATATGCGGTGACCAGTTCACCTAACCAGTTTTCCTGGACTGCATACTAACCAGTACTAACTTACCCTTCTACAAGGAGCCGGCAACTTCTCCACATATGGAGCAAAATCAACATTTTTGTCAAATTTTCATATAAGGGTATGACCTGCCGCAAGCAGGATTTGAACCTGGATCTCCAGGTTACAAGTCCAGTGCACTAACCACTGGACCACACCTGTGGCTGTTGGTATGTTTACTTCATGATTGGTTAACTTTTCAAGTATTAATATCATTACGGAAATACATTTTTACAAATTTGCTTTTATAACATCCAAAACAAACGTATCATTCACAAAAAATAGTGTTCAGTATTTATGCAATATATAATTACTGGTATAATATTTTTACCTGTTTGTTTACAAAACTGGACATTTATAACTTTCTATTAATCATAAATTGTAATGAAATCTTCAAAAAACATGGATTTATAAGCAAACTTCATTTAACTCTGATTTTTCTAGAAAAGTCATGGCCCTTCATAAGCTAGAATCTTTTTTATTATTTGCGGTACATAGTTCTGGGACTTCTAGGATGAAGCTAGCTGGAAATATGTTGTGACAAATCTGCACTCTTAAAAAACTTCAGCCACGATAGCTTGACCAATCTAACATTGTATGTAAGATGATTTCAGACTTTGTGCAATTTTGAGTGCACACGATCAATAGAGTCGTAAATATTTGTATATCAGCAGTAATGGGTTAAATGATAAGGATTTAGACACTGATAAGGATTTTCATGACTACACGTGTGTGATGCTTACTTCACTTATATCTGTATCCATGACAACACAAACTACCCATTTTTCCACATAGAAAGAAGAATGATAAGTCACATGTTACATCACTTGTTGATATCTGATGGTGTTAATTGAATGTACTATAATATTCATACATGTTTATATTTTTAGACAGAGTGAAAACCTACGCTAAGGCATACAACATGTACGGATTACTTCTTGAAAGACAGAAACTGTATAAAACAGCAGCTGAGCAGTTCAGATTGTAAGTTTGATAACATTTTCATGTTACAGTTTGAAATGTTTGTATGTGTAAAAATGGTTGGATGGATTTAACAAAATTTAGGGAAATTTTTGTGGAAAAAATGCTCTTGCAGTCAATTTATTTAAAATTTAACCCTGTAAGACTTAGTTCTGATTATTTATAATTACTGTGTAGGAATTGAACATCGTTTCTTGTCACTTTTTAAGATAATGGACAATAGTGTTGTAATTATATTATAATTATTTTTTATGTACATAGTGGTTAAGCTGTTTTAAGGCTTTAGTCGATGTACAGGTTAATTAGTGTACGTATGTTTTATTTTACTATAGGTCTGCAGATATCCTGGAGAGGACAGATACACAGTCTGTATTATTACCTGACGTGATGTGTAACTACGCCAGAGTTTTAGGGTATGTTTTTATTAGTAATATTTACATATTGTAATTGAAACAAAATTGTCCTTATCACTGGATTAGAAGATATCAGGACAATTTGAATGTTATTGTTAATATAATGTTCTTATACTGACTGTGATAAAAATATTACGTAAAAAAATTCTTGATAAAGGTTAAATCTTGATAAAGGTTACCAGTATGATAAGGGTTAAATGTTTGATGTGGTCATTTTGTCATTCCTTCTCAAAGTCTTGGATAACTGTCTTTTAACCATACTGAGCATGTGTCACATAAACCATTATGAACATAGTAGATGTTGTATATTTGTAGAAAGTCAGGTGATTACACAGCAGCTTGTGATGTGTATAACAAGTTATCTGCTATAACCAGTTTCACAGATTTGTGTCAGATGGGACTTGCATTCTATAAGATGAAAGATTTAGAGCAAAGTTTTCAAGGTAACTTTCAAGACTTTTCCGCTGTCTGTCTGAGACATACTTTCACATATATTTTTTTCACTGGAGTTTAACTTCGCACTGATGGCCATGGTCATTTCCAGCTTTAATGGTGGAAGAACACCCCAAGCTCACACCTGGGTAGAACCACCAACCTTCTATAAGCTTGCTGGACTGCTTCCTCACATATGAGATTGGTACCGCATGGGACTCAAACTCTCATGGATGAAGGGGCTTGTGTTTACTAGTCAGAGTCCATAACCACTCAACCACAGAGGCCCCTATATGCACTTATAAAAAAAAACAGTATGAATTGTATATTCCTTCTTATGTGCTGTACTGAATTTTTTTTTTTTATTAAACAGTTTGTTCACTTGATCATATTATTAAACTTTATCAGATATTGACTGACAAGTGGATGAAAGACTACAATCATGTATTGTGTCCTGATTATGTGACAATTAATGAAACTTTTGGTGCTGTACAAAATAAGCTGGTTCCCCAACCTTTCTAGTTCATGTCACTTTTGTACATGATTAACATTGACTATCATGTACATGCCTGAAACCATTTCTTGACTTATATACATGGCATTGAGAAGATCTGTTACATGGGATAAACTTTGTGGAAATTTATCTTAGAAATGGCCAAATTCGGAAAAATACTTTCATTAGTATATCCATTTATATTCTCAATTTTTTTTATGAAATTTTATTTTTTAAAATTCTTTCATGTGGGTTGGAATTAAACAGAAATTTCTTTACAAGCATGTACTATTGGACCTATATTAAAAAACACTGTGAATTTTAGTGTACAATAAAGCAGCAGAGGTGGCATCCACTGAGGCAGAGAAGTCACATGTACTTACAGCCCTGGCTATGGTCATGTATAAATATGGTGATAGTGACACAGCTAAAACAACTTTGTTTCAAAGGTATGGACTTAACATGTTTCCATTTACTACTTGATGTTAGTGAAGAGATGTGTTCAGTTTGAATAAGTCTATAAACTGTAACATAAGTGAAATAAATAACTGAAGCTGTGATTGTGATCTTTTATCAAATACTCTTACATTTATGTAAGTATACATCTCTGACCATTTGACTGATATAAAAACCTTCTGTTTTGGTACCAATACTGTGATTACAATTTATGCACAGTAGAACCTTTCTAATCCAACATTGCATGGACAGACAAAAATGTTCAGATTAGAGAGGGTTTCAGAGTACAAAGGTTCTGGATTCCAAACGTTTTTTAACAATAAATACATTATAAAAAAATTGGGACCAGCTGATATGTTTTGTTTAGAGAGGATTCTGGATTGGAAAGGTTCAGATTAGAGAGGTTTGACTGTATTAACTAATAATTTTTGGCTTTAAGTCCGGCATTTTATGTTAGCATATGTTACGTTTCTCTGCTTGTATTCATTTTAGTTCCCAGATGTCCCAACCATCAGTAGCTGGCCTGAAGGCTTTATGTGCTCTCGGTCTTGTTCAGTCTGACGTTACATTAGCTGAAGCTGCTTTGCAGGAACTCTTCTCTAATGAAGATAATTTTAGTCATCTTGATGATATAACTCTCCTCTCTGTCATTGTAAACATTTTGAAAGTAAGCGAACTACAACATTTTAATGATTTACTTGTGTTTTATTGTTTTAATTTATTTAAGCCTTTTGTATGTCATAACTATTTTAACCTATAACATTTGATAACAAATTTTATGTAAAATGCCATTGAATGATTTTATAGAAATAGGCGTTTAATTAGATAAAGAAGTTTAAGTTTAAGTGTGACTTTTTGAACATACTTATTGTGAACTCATTGTTGTATAATTCAGTGACAGTAAGATGATACAGGAACAAATCTTAAGTCATGTTTTCTGTTTTATTTGTTACAGTTCAGCCCTTTTATATGGTTTTTGGGAATAGGTATTGGGTCCATTCAATAGAGAAATTTGCTTCATGAAGCCTGAATTGGGAAATAATTATACTTACATTCAAAACACAAAAAAAATGCATAATGTACTAAAAACAGTGCCAGCCTAACACTGTACAAAGTTTGAGTTACCACAAAGTAATATTTTAAGGATGTTCTGATTATAAATATGTACATTACATTAGGAGCCATGATTTGTAATTACGAAAAAATGCTTTTTGGAATTCATTTAAGTGATATTATCCTTATTGTAGGGAAATCTTGTAGAAGTAAAGAGACAGATTCAAAAACTTCTACACAACAATCCATGTCAGTCAGGATTGTGGCAACTATTAGCCACCATACTGTTGAAATATTTCCCTGATTTAGGAAAATGTGCTACAGAAGCAGCCAGGACGTCATTATTAATGGAATCACCCAGACAACAGGTTCGTGTGTATTCTTTCTTCCATTCATTAATTTTACATTTTACGCCTGCTTTGGATGTTTAAAGTCTTTGTAAATCCCTCCAACTTTGTTCAAATTTTACTGAGAGTCTAGACATATTGTCTAGTTGTTTGTAGGTACGAATTTTATTTATTACAAATTTTAGCAGTTTGATGGCTGTTTTGACAGTCAATATAAATTCAGTGTAGATGTTAGGGTGGTGTATTAACCAATCTATGGTGACAGTTCTAGTATCTTAGTGTTTTTTTCTTTTCTCAGGTTAACACATTCTTGTTGTCACTTGGAGAATTATATTCTGGTTGCCATGGTGATAATTCCCACAATGCATTTCTTACTGCCCAGAGATCTGTTCTCATTAAACCAGGTTTGTGTTTGTAGCTAACATTGATTTGGGTTTCATTTTTGCAGTAATAATTCATGATTGAATTTCTGTTAGTATTAATATGTTCACTTAATGATGCTTATTACAAGTATTGCATGTAATTGCAAAGGTTTGAAACAAATATGGTGCTCCCTCCCATATTATCAACTCCAAGTACTGATTCCCTCCAAGAAACGACAGTAAAAGGCACACATACACATAATAAAAAACCTTTCAATTCCCTCCAAATAACAATTCTGTCCCATGAAAAGCACTTCTTTGCAACTCCAACAAGGGAGCACTGTATATGTGTATGCAGTATAACCTCATCTTGAAACTATGACAGTATTAATACCTCTTTGTTATTATGACCATTTTTGAAAATTTCCTCCATAATTAATTTTGATAATGATATCACCTTAGTATTAAGACTGTTATTTTGGTCCTATCAGTGGAATTAATATGGAGTTTTTGTACTTGTTCATCAAGACCAGCTCCTTTTTATTTCAAGATCAGATTTTTTACAACATTGCTGTGTTTGTGTAGAATAGTCTACTACAGTTATGTAGAGATAGATTGGTAAAAACTTATAGGTGTAATAATGTTTTTTTTTTCAGATAATTTGGATAACTGGATCTGTCTGGCATCTTGTGTACACGCTGAGGCTACCGTGACATCTGACTGGGACAGAAAACTTGGTCTTCTTAAACAAGAGTTGATGTTACTGACTTACATAATGGATCAAGGTCACATATTTTATTTCAGGGTCATAGTCATGTTGCCTATTTCTAAAACAGTCGATATCAGTATTATGCTGTTATAAATGCTGCAGTCTGATTTGATAAAACTTATACAAAAAAAAGATGAAATAGACCCCTACTCAAGAAGATTTCATGTAGCTGGTAAGATACTAAAAGTAGACGGGGGGGTCTGAGGGTCCCCCTAGTAGGGGGACAATGAGGCAATGCCCTTGTGGGGAAAAAGTAGCCAGCGAGAATGCTCAAATAACTGGTTGATTTTTCCAGCTTCTGGCTCATTTCTACACTCCTGCATACTATTCAACCTATAAACTGAACTAGGCGCTCAACGGTTGCTCATACATGATGCACAACTTCTCAGTTCCCTGATTTTTGTCTACAATCATTTACCTTTTATGATTAATGTACTCCAGTGACCACATAAACTTGATATACTTGTGTTGTTTTGATTAAATCTGATGCATTTCATAAGTTGCTCTTTGTGTCATTTGGTGAAACAAAATTAAATTATGTGCGTACTTTGTCTAATATTTAGACAATTAAAGTTAACTGTAATATTATAAATTACAATGTAGGGTATTAATGATTAGTCAGTGATAGACAATTTCAGTTTGATTACCGTGACATTTATTGTGTTTGGAAGTGTATGTAAAAAGTTGCATATTATTGTTTTATAAGCAGGTGTTTATTACTGTTAATTATAATTCTTATGTAGATATATCTCTAGAGATGAAGTTATGGTGTATGAAACAAAAGATAGTGTGTACTGTAAATTCTAACATGCATAATGAATCCATAGATTGTTTGGACCAGGTAAGATTAAGAACTTTGTATTACACAATACATACTGATACATCCATTGGACTTGACTTTTATTTGATCAGTAGGTTTTACAGATTTCATTTTACTTCTGATTATAAGATTGACTTTTCTTTCTCAGGATATCAAACATGTGCAAGATCAATTAGAACAGTTAGTATTGTAAAACCCTGCTCAGTGTAGTACAACTGGTCCTTATCATGCATTGAATATCAAAAATACTAAACTTTTTTAGCTTTTAACTTTGCACTTGGTTCCACCACACAGCCAACTGGATATTGTTTTCCTGTACGAGAATGCTTCAGAGAGAGATATAGTACAGTATTGGAAGAAGAAACCATACACTATTGTTTGGTTTTATCTCTCAATACATTAGTTAGTTTTAATATATAAGTTATGGTTTATATGTTTAATGTTTATTTCAGTTATTGACAGACTTTGGTTCAAGTTCAGATATTCAGCAAATATTTCAAGTGTTTAGTAACGTTTTTCGAAACAATCCAAGCGGTGTTAATGCAAGTCGAAATGATACAAATATCACCTACTACTGGCAGGTGAGCTGGTAAACTTGGTTATATTGTATAAAATATTGCTGTTTTCTATTTCTACTGCTGAACAAAGTTTTCATTCTATAACTACACAATATTATAGCTCATAGTTGGATATCATGATTTATTGGAAATAATTTTTTGACTTTTCCAGTTGATTGCAATTCTCTTTGAAGTCATGCAGTTATATAGTTTTTGTAATGTACAGTAAAACCTTTGAACAATGGCCTCACTTAGGGAAGACAAAATGTGGCCTTTATTGATAGATGACCTTTATTTGGAGGTCAGTTTGGTAAAATAATTAGTGTTTTTTCAAAGAAAGGCCTTTATTCACAGAGTGGTCTTTATTTGGAGGTGGCTTCAGACTCAGGTTTGACTGTATTTAGTTATCACTTTACAGTAGTTTGTTGAGAGTTGAATGTAATGTTCTTATTTCAGATTCTGATGGAAATGTACATCAAAGCTGGATTAATTAAAGAGGTTGAGGATACTGTACAACACTGTAGTTGTGTGTCTGACAGGTTGGTGTTTAGGATGTAATTGATAATTGTAACAATTTCATGTAGATTGTAGTACTGAGAGATTGTGGAGAAGTAGGTTCATAATTATTGATAAATATTGTAGCATTAAAAGCTGAGTACATCCTGAATGAAATTCTTTTCATAAAGTTAAATCCAGGGCAATACAAACTTACTAATATCTGTGTCTGAGTAAAGTGGACTTATGACACTTTGTTTTTCTGGAATAGACAATACCTGGTGACTACTATCCGTATTTTCATATCTTTCTGCGTAAAGAAAATTATTCATGAAATTGATGATATGTATTGTTGTTGTAACAAATTTTAGGAATCAATGTGATCAATGTGTCTTCTCTTCGTTAGAAATATCTGTGGAAAACAGTATCTAAACTTCTGTGTCTTATCAGTAATAAAATGAATCCTTAATTTTGCTGAATGTTTTGTTATAGGGTTGAGGGCATATTACAACTGAAGCTGGCACTTGCTGCTTTTTGTGAAATAATGGTACGTATGTGCTTGCTTTTTGCCTTATACAGGCAGTACTGTCCTAACTGACCTTGATAGTCTCACCTACTCAGTGATATATACCACCATACTTATTGAAAATCTAACCAAGAAGTTTGATAATTTTCTACTCTGCTGTTTTGCTTAAACCTGCATCAAGTGATCTAATGTTGAAATAACTAAGTTTTAATGTGGCACATTACGATTGTCTGGTTATTTAAATAGAAATCATCATAAATACTTGGTTTCCTATAAGTATTATTAAAGTTTAAGGAACAGCTCCCTGACTGATTAGCAGTTACCTGTCAGCAGCCCAAAATCAATTTGTAACAAAAATGATGCCAATACCAGTATCTTCCTCTTTGTGAATATATTCAAACTTAAGTCATTATAAAACAGTTTATTGTTTTAAAATAAATGTATGGTTAATTAGTTCACATATTTTACGTGCTGATCTTAAGAGTGCATGTATATGTAGTTGTACTTGCTAGTGGGAGTTCTTGTAGTTTATATGAACATAAGTTTTAAACTGTAGAATATTTTCAGAGTGAAGATTCAAACAGAGAGTATTGTCAGCAGGTATTTTCTACAACAACAGAGCTGTTGTTATCATCTGGTATGTACAGCAATGTTGTCTGTCTGATGCAAGGTGCTGTGAATCTGAAGAATAATTCCAGGTAAATCCATTTGTACTGTAAAAATGTCAATGTTTCATAGATATATTTTTGCAAAAATAGCAGTTTTAAACTTATAGTTCCACTTAGATGTCATCTGTTAAAGATATATGTCTGAAATGTAAAACATTAGCGAATTATTTAAGTTTAAAAACTGCGATCTCAATTAAGGTATGTGTATAAGTTGTATAAATAATTCCATATCCATGAAAGTCCAACATCCTGGTATGAGTTCAGGTATGAAAATATTCAGCTCTGTTCTTTTTTATGCTCCTGTCATTAATAATTGGGAGGGGCTTTTAGTGTCTGTGCGTGTTCAGAAAAGCACATAACTTTACCATCACTAATGGGACATTTTTACACTCCAATCTGTGCCTTCACATTACGTAGTGGAGGTATTTTTGTAATATTGACTCATATCTTGTTACCTAACATATTAAAATATTGAGTTATTAAATTTGGTTAATGAGTGAAAATGATAAAATACTCTTGATACTCCTTTATTTCATGCAAACATGTATACATTGTATTCACCTCTGTATTTTATGTTTACAGGTTGTCTAAGCATCAATTAGAGAAAGCAGTCAGTTGTTGTAATACTGGATATAGAGGATATGACCTCTCACTGGCAAGACAGGGACTTCTGTTTGTTCTAACCAGCATGAAAAAAGACTCAGAGCTGATTGAGGTATATCTTTAGTTCTGGAATCGGGCACATTCTTTAGTGTTCTACCAGTTCAGGGTATTTTTTCATTTATAATAGAGGTAGATATTTGGTGACTTTCCAATGCAAAAGCTCCTTTTTTCCCAATTTGGTAAAAGAAATTTCCCAAAATACAATGCTGAAATTCCAGATATGTTGAATTATGATTCTTCCTTTATCTTGAAAGTTTGTCCACCTTTTCCCAATTTGCCTGAAAATCACATTTTTTTAAATTTCCCAAAATAAAAGACTAAGGAAACTTCCTAAGTTTTGAAAAAAGGCCCTGCAGTCTCCCTACAGTTACAGGACTTGACAATTTCTGTCTGATTAAGATAGGAATGAAGCTATGTAGTACTTTATACATTGAGACTTGTTTGGATATTATTTCAGATAATACTGCATGAAGCAACCATAGCAGAAGATGTATCTACACTGGAATATTTCAAAACAATTAGTTCTGTGTAATGCAATAATTTCTTTCACCAATTGTGAATATGTGACAATATTTGACATCTGAGAGGATAAATCTATAAGAGAACTTACAAGTGCCCCCCCCCCATCATCAGTTATGTGTATCTATTAAAGAATAATAAATGGATGGTTATACAAGAATGTGTTTGTTCAGTAGATGTTTGCAGCTGCATTTGTTCAAAGAAGAATTTAATCACTAAACCAAGTGATTAGATGATCCACAGCAAAACAACTGTCCATACTTTATCAAATGATAGAAAATGGGAACATCTTTATTATTTTTATTCTTAACCACATGAAATAATTTGCATTTACACAAATAGAATACGTAGTAAAGGTTGCTCACTCACTATAGAATAGTAAAAATTTTGTTTGATGATTATTGCTTATAACAAGACTTCATTGAAACACAGGGTAAAGTAGTCCTCACGACTCCTGCTGCCTGTGAGGGTCTAAACAGCACCTATTTTCATACTTAGGTCAGTTTTTATCTAATTAAATTCAAACCATTATTGAGATCTAGGTAAAATTTTCAAAACAACTTCCAAAACTGAAATTTTAAATAGAAATGCAATATATCTAGTTTTACATAAAGAACGAGTAATACATATTAATGTAAAAAATACAAACATGATGACTGTATCTTTGGTTTTAAAAGATAACCATAAAAAAATTCTTAATGCCAAGTTTGAGAAGTTAACAATCTGTAACCAGGAACTGAAACCAGTATCACAAATCTTGCCTCTAGCTACGAAGTAAGATTTTTCAAATCTTTACTTTCAAAGACTTGGCATAAAAATTCAACTAATGTTTCTCATTCATTCTTCTTCATTTGACGTCGTAACAAATCCTGACTTCAAACTAATTTTAGCTATCAAATAATCTTAATCTGTATATTAATTTTCATATTTTCATTAAAAACTAAACACTATTAGTTACCACGCTGAACACAGTTCAACTTCTGATATGATGTATAATCAAGAACATTAAACAAACGGTCTACTATTTATTCATCACCATAAAAATCAGTAACAATACATACAAGAGTTACTCTACAAGAAAATATTGGCCACAAAGCAACTAACACTTTCCTAATAATGATCCCATACTATCCAATGCTGAATCATACAATGATATTTCTATTAAAAAGTAACCAAAATTAGCAGTAACAACTTAGAGTATTTAGCACTTATACATGAAATTGTAAGTTTCTAGTGAAAACATAAACATATATCTACAACATTACAATGAGCAAAATAATTAAATAAACATAGGAAATAGCTTGATACATGATTGTTTCAGCTAAATCAAGGATGACACAACTAACAGACAAGGGGGATAATAAATCCAATAAACGTAAAATTATAATTTACCTTAAAATGTTGTTCTTTCTTTTCATGCAGCTAACTAGTCATAAATTTGTCTTTCAACTATTTAAATAATTCAAATATTGTAAATGGGCTGACAGTTCAACATAATATGATGCAAAAATGCAAATGATGAATAAAATCAAAATTACATCACACAAGGCCAATGTTTATCAAAACAATCTAATAAAATCCACAGAAATCATGTGAAGTATCATTTTGATCTAATATATACAAAACTCAGTCAAAATAACAAATATCAACATTGGTGTTCAGAAAATACTTTTTACCTTAATATGTTAACATTTTTAATATCAACTTCTAACACTTTTTCACAAAGTCTTCGCCCTTCTTTATGTTGGCTTTCAATTCCTCCATGGCAGCTGATAACAGTTTAGATTCATATTCAATCATTTGTCCAAGACCCAAGTTCTTCTCTACTCCATTTTTCTGCAAAAAAATGTTTTGACTTTGAATACAGAAGTAAAGTATGACTCATGATAGCTTTCTGCTAATTATAGATAATGGTCCTTAACAGAAAGATTAAACTACTTGATAAAAGCCCAGCATATGTTTGATTATGCATTATTTACTGCATGAACTTCTACAATTTGGATGCAAAAGTTTTCTCCAATCCCGATTTTGCTTCAAAGTGCAAAGGTTTTCAAAAGTGTAAAGTAAGGACACAGAATGGTTCCAGAACACCACGAAGACATGCTGAAACATCCCGATTTTTGTGAATTCTGCTTTCAGGAACTAGAAGTCTAGTGGACAGTAGGTCTGATAGAATCATAACAAATTTTAAGCCATGTCATCAAACCTGATATATTATATCGCTATATCATACTAAACAAAGTATTTCACCAAAATACAAGTCAGTAGTGAAACATTATGCTGTACACTTAGTCAAAGTGAGATTTCAGCTGAAATCCAAATTTGTTTTGTTTTGGACACTAGTATATTAGACAACAACAGCTCACTAATTTTAAAGCATATCTGACAATAAATAAATGTTTATGAAAGGTACAATTTAATAAAAACTGTTCAACGACTTACCCCCAGTAAGAGCGGTGTAGCAAAGTAAGATGCTTCAGTGACGTCAGACTTGACATAAGCACACTCAACCTTACCCTCTACACCACTCATTGCTTCAATCAATGATTCCGCAAATTTAGCAGCAGCATAAGCCATAGACAATGTGGCAGATCCCTGAAGTTCAACATAACAAGTACTGAGATCATAAGAACATGAATAATGTCACACCAATTCATTGTATTGGTATTAAGAGTAGTTTATTAACAATATTTTCAAAACCATGCAGATTCTTAAAAACATAATTTTTATGAACCTTTTATTGGTTATCAATATTGATACAAACATTAATAGGTCACCACTTTATATTCTAAAAGAACAAAACTTATAATCAAGACTGGCATCCCAAAAATTCCCAGACCAGATGTCTGGCAGTTGGGCACAATTTACAGCATTTGTTACTTATTTATAATGTATTCGGTCAGGCAAATTTTCATTGGTCAGACAGAAATTCTAACCTTGCCTAACCAAATGTCAGGCAAGTATTCGAGCAGTTTCAAGAAGCCTGCACAGATAAACAGTGATCACTGTAAATACATGTTGAACTGTACATAAAATGCATGAATATATCTAACTTTCATTGGTTTCTCGTACAACACAGAACAAACTGTGAGTATAACTAAGCTACTTACAGCTCCAGCCTTGGCTTCCACAACTTCTGTACCAGCATTCTGGATTCTTGCAGTAAGTTTATCGCGCTGATCCTAAAATCAAATAACATCAATACAGAAAACATCTTATAACAAATGTCATAGCTAAGCTTTCCAATTTAATTTTTAATCATTCATGAAATAAACAATATAGCTTCATACAGTTGAAACAATAAGCACTAAATTTCAAACTAGTGATTTTTTTGCACTTTTGGGAAATAGTCTGGTCTGGTCCAATGCACAGTGTGATTCCAAAATTCGTAATTTTAGGTCAGGAATTGGGAAAAATGTTTATTTTCTATTGGGAAGGGTGCATTTGCCAGACCCAAACAAAGAAGGAAAAATACAGCTGCAATATAAAATAAAGTCCATGGTCAGAGAGTAATTCCTACCTGAGGGAAGGAAACTGGTGGTGTGCATTGAGAGATTAGAGGTATAATTGTTACACCACTGTGTCCTCCAATGATAGGTAAATTCACTGACTTAATGCTCAAGCCCTGCAACAAACATCGTACAATTAACATTATACAGTAGTGATTTCATAACATGTCAAAACTTGTCTACAAATAAAATGAAAAAATACATGAAATTGATTAATCATTAACTATTCTTAAGTCATTTAAGTATCCACATATTAATAAGGTAAAGACTGATCATGTAGATTGTTCAACTCAAATTTAACAATACATGATAAAACCATAATAAATGAACAGATCTGTAAGAAATGTAAGACAATTCATTACTCCTGAAGAATAATTTAACTATAGTTAAAATATGTATATCAAACACCAACTATAGATCAATACTAAATCACAATTAGCAAACTTACTTTAGCTTCAGCAATAAATGTGGTAGCTCGAACAGCATCCAATGTGGTGACGCCAAAAACTCTCCTGGGGTCATACACACCCTTACTTTTCAAAACCTCAGATGCAATAGGTACTGTTGAGTTAACCTGCAAACAAACACATTAATATCAAAGATATCAGTTTAAAAGAATTAGCATATATCATTAGTAAACATAAGCACACGCCATTATGCTGTCATAACTAAGTAGTGATATTGTAAATCAGCGAGTTAAGTAAAGCCTTTCTGTACATGATAGTTTGATTTTTAGAACTACATACTCAGGCAGACATTTTTTTCAATATGTAGATTAGTATTTTTATTAGCTTGAACAAAATCTTGTTATGAAAAACGAATGATTGGTGCAGTCATATTAAAAGTAATAGATATCAACAGCATTTGTTGATTTGTTTCAACAAAAATGAATCTTTCAAAGCTTAAAGCTGAAGCAAACCCTGACCATGAATGACATTTTCATAGATAACATTAATACTTAAGTGGTTACATACTGGATTTGTGATTATACATATCATTGCATCTGGGCAAACATCAGCACATGCAGACACTAAATCTCTCACAATTGATGCATTTGTGTTAAACAAGTCATCTCTGGTCATGCCTGAAATATAAGCATTCATCAACCATTATTTATCATGTAAGCATTCATCAACCATTATTTATCATATAAGCATTCATCAACCATTATTTATCACACATCAGTACATGATTTTACTGCGCAACCAAACTAACGTAGCAGTGTAAATATACAGAGTTTTCACCAGACGTCAAAAGTTGAGGGTCAAAAATGACCCTTGACTGATGATAATTCGAAGTCAACAGAATTTCCTCCTAATTTTATAGCAAATTTGACACTTTGGAACTATTCTCAAGGGTCAAAAGCTTTTTTTACTGATTCCAAGAGTCAAAATACTGTTTTTAGGGTCAAATGAAAGCCCTGAATATATAATAAATATGAGCAGAAACAGAACTCAATTTCCCTATGCCAACTACCAAACAGACCTGTTGAGCATGCTCATTACATCATACACAGGTCTTAATTAAAAAAAGTTTTACCCAGTCACACATGCATCAATCAGCGAAGAAATGGTCAGCATTTGATATTTATCCCTTTGCAATAAAATAATAACAATAAAGGTGCTGTAAATATGAAACACATAACTCCTGAACATGTTACAATAAATGACAAACGCTTGTTCATGCAAGGACATTTGCCAAGCCCCACATAATTCATTTAATTCAGCTCAATCCAGAACTTCAGCATTCATTCCATATCCTCTATAAAAGTTTACCTTAAGAAACCAGTTCTTAATGCAGTCAAATTCAGTTCAAACATTATAAGACAATATCAAACAAATTTAGACTCAATATATTAAAGGAATGAACAAAATTAGAATTAAAATTTGTATAATTGCTGACATTATCATATTTTTCTTTGTCCAGATTAATGTATACCACAGCCATGGACTAGCGTGAGAGTAATTTTCAAAAGAGACTAATTTTTACTAACAATCACATCATTTCAATTCCTAGTTGGTGCTCTACATACTAACAGAGATATATTTATGAGCTGTCAAATATAACTGAAGCTGAAGTGTAAACATTGTTAATTTTTTCGTATGAATAAACTGATCATCGAAACTCACAACCTTATGGCTACATTTGGCCATAAGTGTCAGACCCAATTCTTAATGTCATAAATACTTGTATGATTATTGTCAAATGGTCAAGCAAAAGTAAAGCTATAAATGGGAGAGCAACAAACCTGGCTTTCTTGGCACACCAGCTGGTATCAATACAACTTCAGCTCCCTGAAGACAGTCTTTTAACTGGTCTGGGCCAAGGAAACCCTGGACTTGTGCTTTAGTGGAAATGTGGCCAAGGTCTGCAGAAACACCAGGTGTGTGAGCAATATCATAAAGGGTAAGCTTAGTCACAACAGGTGATAACTTCATAAGCAATGATAGGGGTTGACCAATTCCTCCACTAGCTCCCAAAACTGACACATTGGCATTAGTCTGAAATGAGCATCACAAACAGATAATTTACAATCAATACTATTTAACTTCTTCCAAGTACAGGACCAGACATGGGACTTTATCACACTGTGAAGTCTTGAGACAGCATTTTTAAGTGCGAATGAGCTTGGGCTGAAACTTAATCAATGCTATATTGCAATAATCTTTCAGTAACTGGACTAATGGGTATAAATAATAAGCTGATATTAGGCAATTCTTTGTCAATTTTATCAATCAGGACTGAAGCAACAAGTTTCTGACTGCAATAAATTGTATGGTAGAGTAACAGGTTTTCGTGGTATAACGAGTTTTCGTGGTATTTTATGTATGCCTCGTTCCTGTTTGCACATGCACATTTTTCCGTAAAATTTGTCACAAGATCGTCTGATAGTTTTGTTAGCTTGCTATTTTTTTGCCAATAATACTCCATGTACAGGTTATTATAAACTAATTTTGTTATTTTTGTGACAGCATAGTTCTGACACTTCAAATTGTTCAATGAATTCTCATGCAATGCTTTTAATTGTGTACTGAATATTCACTAGATATGAGGAGCTATCGACTGGTTCCTTGCATAGGGGACTGTTTCAAACATATCAAGATAAACACGTAATAAAACCAAAAGATCATTGAGTAATAGCAGTAAATTTGGGGCAGTTTGAGGCAACCAACGAAAACATAAGTCCAAACTTTTTACGTCTACACTGTTGACCTAGTGCACTTTAACAGCTCAAATGAATGTATTGGAGGGAATTTTGTTTTAAAAACAGATGAGATTTTCATAATAATGAATTCCTATGATGATCATTCGTATAATATCCTGAAACAACGAAAACTTTGCATAAAATACAGCAATGTTTTGTTAATACCACGAAAACTTGTTATACCATCATAATTAGCTTTTCTGATGACAGATCCATATTAGCTAATCATCAAGGCTTCATATTTGATAATTTGAAAACATTTGACATCTGATACCCTTATTGCTGTATAGAACATAAGAACATTAACATAACACAAAAAAAATCAGAAATTAAGAATACTGTACACTCAGATGAGGCTGAGGGTATCAGTAAAAATATTGATTTAAATAATTCTTTATTGTCATGATTGTCATGTCTCAGAAATGCAACGAAAAAACATTGTACATATAATGATACAAAATGCAATTCAAGTAATAGCTGTTAAAAGACCTTCATTCCAAATGTGCCTAAGTCACAGCGTTAACTCACTTATTGATTGTCTCCCTTTCCAATGTCCTTCAAATCGTTAACGTATTGATTGTCTCCCTTTCCAATGTCCTTCAAATCACGTAACCGATGAGTTCCAACAATGACAGTATCAAATACAAAACTACAATAAATACTCGCTATGTTCAAAACGAATGTACACATATATTCTGGTTCCATTCAAATACAAAACTTAATCGACATCGCATAAATGTCTATTTTGAATGCCGGGTCACACGAACGTGCCAATATAGCGTAGTGTGATGTTGGATTGACGTATGCATGTAATACAAAAAAGCACAATGCATTCAGCTAATAAAAAGACACTTACCTTTGCTGACGTAGAAAATGCACGATTCAGCAAGCACGAAGTTGGTCTCAAAAAACGCGAAAACATCTTGTCAGTCGACTTATACCGGCGTTCGTATGAAATAAGTAACCTGTACACCGGAAACGGAACTGTAACCTGCAAGCGCGCGCATTAATTTTTTATTACTCCGCACATAACAACAATTTAAACATTTTCTTTTATACTTCAGAGCACATTTACTCAATCATATATTAATGGAAACAAACAAGTTATGATATTTCGTCATTGATCGAATATATTGATATGCTAGTTTCTGGTGTTGGTTATGATGTTAAAATTACAACAGGGATATGCACTATTTTTCTGCACATTGATATTGTTTATTGTATGTGTTGTAAGGTCGTTTTACCCATGAATGTGTATGATTCTGTAATTAATTGATGTTAAATCCATAAACTGTCATTATGGAGGGACTAGTGCTTCTGGAGCCTACTGAACTTTATAATATGCTCCAACAGGCGACAGTGTTTTCAAACCTCAGTGATCCGAATTATCTTTTATTGATAGGTAAATATTGACCAATATCTGTAAGTGCTGCAGTTTTAACAGACTTCACTGTCTGACTTCACTTTCAAATGAGTTCACTTTATTATGTCATGGGCTAAATTTTGTGTTAATAAGTCATAAAGATGACTCTGTAGTGGAACTATGGTGGAGTAAAATTTATATGAAAAATTAAACTTTCCCATACACTCAATTTATTTTATGTCAAATTAAAACAGAAAGAATCAGTTTTTATCAAAACACTAACCCGTGATATTTCAGAATGGTATTACTCGACAAACTAGAAGTTAGTTAATGTCTTCATTAAGTTGATACAGCTATTGCTGTTGAATTCTGCTATAATTATTTTTCTTCCATTTCTGTCGAAGCCCTGCAAGGACTTAGACAGTTGGCGCGTCAAGCCACAAAGAATGTGAAAAGAGTAGTAAATGACATGAATATATAACAGAATTTATACAGTTATCTGTTAACAACCAAGTCAAAAATTATTATCAGAATAATTAACAAACAGTATAATACAAACAAGCTTTTTACTGACATACAAATTGACATTATCAAATTGACAGAATAAATAGTTGGACATGATGAAAATGTTGAGCACTATATAATTTTAAATTCATGCCCCTAGTTTAATAAAATTGCTTCTATCCTTTACATTGGATATTAGAATAAATCACTGCTTATTTTTATGCTCTAATCTGTGATTTTCAACTTGAATGCATACCATTTGAAATGTTGCATAAAAACTTTCATTGTTTTGACTTTTTCTATAAGATAGTCAAGCGTTATGAGTATCTGACCTCTACCAAAAAGTCTGTTGCATCTAAGTCAAACATGATATAACTAGGATGAACACATTTTTTCACACTATATGACTAATTCATACTAGTGTTTCTAAACTTCAAAGCAGTTCATACTGATTATAAATTGTGTCGAACATAAATTCAGAACTTGGTATTTTCTTATTTCAGATGCAAGAAACAAGAATGATTACAATGAAAGTCATGTGGTTACAGCTAAGAAAGCACCAAGGGTATAATATATTTAAATACAAATTATTGCTTTATCATTAGCTTTTATAGTAGGGGCCATTTATGAGCATATTCCTCTCAGGAAAAATATTTAGGATCATGCAGTGTTCCCCTAAAATTCAGTTTACATCAAGTTTTTTTCTCCCCCTTTTTGCAAAAATACCATCTTTTTCCCCAAATGTAAGAAAAAGGCTCCTTCCCCTACCTAAGAAAAAAAGGGCTGATAAAATTATTTCCTGGATGGTGTTAATAAATTTACTCTTAGTTTCAGTACTAAATGATTCTTATTTCATTAGCTGATAATCAAGTATTGAATTAGCTGCCTAATGAATGGTTGTGTTCATTAAAGTTCAGCACATTAATGGTACGTCTTGTTGGAATAAACATTATGTCAGCCTTATGTTTGTTGTTTTCATTCCAGAACAAAGATGGACAGTTTTTTGTGCCATTCGATGCTGAACTTGAATGTAAACAGAATGTTGTTGTTTATGATAGTAATACCAGCAGTCTTAATGAAGTCAGTAAGTATATATTTTCCAACAGTATCAGATTGTATGTTGCTGTGTGAGCAAGCCATTCAATGTCATACTTGTATGTGCAAAGTGGAGAGATGCCAAACAAAAGCAAACATTTGAGTTTCCTGATGAATAAATGAAGTGCTCTTCATTAAAGTGATTTTTACCATAAGACAATAAATCAGAGTTCTTAAATCATTTTAATGAAGTGATGTATGCTGTAAATGTGAATCACTGGTTCAACATATTTATTTAAATTAAACCTTACTAATAACTCTGTAAAAACAAAATTTACTTTGTTAGACCTTACAATCAATAAATTTCCATAAATAGGGATCATAAGTACGCTTTAAGTTTTACACTTCTTTTCATGATGATCAACATGTTATTTTTTAATTCCAGCTGATGCTACAGATTGTGGTTCATTATTATGGGAGATGGGAAGTAGAAAAAAAGTTTTTATATTAAAAGGTATGTTTGTGTGTTCAAATGATGGCATAACTCAATACTTGAGTTCATTAACATTATCTTGATTTAAACGACAAAGAGATTGATAATAAAACAAGATGTAACATGGTGGTTTGACAACAACATATATTTATTCATGTGTGTCCTTTGGGCTGTCTATTTGTGGTAACTTAGAAGTTGTGTTCATTTGATCACAAGAGGTTCTATTTTTCAACCTATTTTTTTACTAGATAATTATAAAGGAGTGAAACTAGTGTCTTTTTATTTTAAACGTCAGTCCTTACAAGCCACTACAGTGACATGTATGGTGTTCAAAGTAAACAAGACAACATTTATCCAATAGACCATTTAGATTTTTGAAGAATGTGCTTTAAATCTTTTTTTTCAAAATAATGTTACTGTTACATGCACCAATTTTTTGAGTCATTTCAGCCCTGTTATAACTTGATCATGTTTTTGTATATTTTGTTCATAGATTGGACATAAAACAAATAAATATTACTTGGTACATGCTAAATCTTTTATGTTGTTAAATAGATTATACATACTGTATGAAATTTCATCTTACAGGAGGCTATGAGGAATTCTCTGCTTTATATCCTTTCTTGAGAACACAGAAAATAATCTTCATGCCAAAGGTGATACACTTTGTTATAATTCAGTATAGAATTGTAAAGTAATAATCTGATTAGTTAATTAAAATGTTTACATCATAAATGTTGTGGGCCGCGGCCGTGGTTCAGTGGTGTGTTGGACATTGTAACCCAGAGATCCGGGTTCGAATCCAAGTCACGGCAGGTCATAACCTTCTATGAAAATTTGACAAAAAAGTCGATTTTCCTCCATATTTGGAGAAGTTGCAGCTCCTTTGGAAGGGTAAGTTAATACTGGTTAGTATACAGTCCAGGAAAAGTGGTTAGGTGATCAGTCGCCGTATATAACTAGAAAATTGTTGAAAAATGGCGTTAAACCCCAGTGACAATAAGTCACATAAAAATAAAATAAATACATAAACATAAATGTTGTGCTGTAAAATATGTGCTGTCAATATTGAGATTTTATACATGGCAACGAAATTTGAATATGTACTCAACTGATTGGTATCTTTTTTTGTTGAACAAAAGTCTAAAGCTGACTGATTGCATTTAGACCTGTATTGTGAAGTCAGACAATTTGTACCTAATTTCAATGTCGTTGAAATAAATATATGCTATAAATTTTGAAACAAACCTACTAAATTGATCCTTCATTTTCAGGAGTTGGATGATATTAAGCCATACCCTGTGGAGATTATACCTGGCGTTTTATACCTGGGCAACTGGAGACAAGGAAATGCTCCATATGTACAGAAAGACCTTAAAATCAAATCTCATATTAACTGTTGTGTTGAAGCAGAAACTTTGTAAGTATGTCCGTACCTTGTATGTTGATTAAGGATCATCTAGTTTTATAGGACACATCAGACTATTATTTTAGGTTTCTTTATTCATTATGACCAACCAAATTAGATTATTAATATTTGTTTATGGGCTGAAAAGCTTTTTTGGTTGTAAAAGTTATAACTTCATTTAAAAATGAAGTAAAATGTTTAAGTGTATGATGGTTATTAATTCTTTGATTGGTAATCTTTACCTTATATTGAATACAATAAACATTAATCAATTTAAGCATTCAAGCATACTTGGATTTTTTTTTATAATTTTCAGTTTTGCACAAGCAGGTCCTAACCTTCTGCATATTCAGGTGGATGACTCAAATGATGCCGATTTGAGAAGCAAATTTGAATTGGCATGTAAATTTATAGGTAACTGTTCTTTATTTAAATTGATTTGAAGAAGTCTTGTCCGTTTAATTTTGAAACTTAAGTAATTCAAGTTTAACCCTTCCATAATTTAATGTTGTAAATTGATTTAAAGTGAATAGTACTAGAAGGTCTACAAGTGAATAAATACAACACTAGACGAAGACTTCACTTCAAGATGGTGTATTGTCTTGTATGTGTATAATGTACACTGAGTTTTGTTAAAAAAACAGTGATTACAGTCAAACCTGTGTTTGCAGCCACCTCAAATAAAGACCACCCTGTGAATGAAAGCCATTCTTTGAAAAAAATGACTGGTTATTTAGAACAAACTGACCTCCTAATAAAGGCCATCTGTCAATAAAGGCCACATTTTGTCTTTCCTAAGGGTAGCCTTTGTTCACAGGTTTGACTTTATGTGTTTAAAATACAATGCCTTTTGATTTTTGAATATATTTGAACTTATTCAAGTTTATAAACTATCACCATTCCAAATAATGTTCAAATACTGAAGTTTCAATACATTCATATTTTCTTATTTTCTGGTTTGTTTTCGCAGAAAATAAGCGGGAAAAGAAGCAGCCAGTTTTAGTGTTCTCTAACCTTGGCATCAGTCGGAGTGCAGCTGTGGTGATAGCTTACATGATGTATTACAAAAATTGGTCGGCTAATGTAAGTAAACATGTTTTTATCAATTCCTGATATTCCCCAGCCTTTTTTTTCACTGGAGTTTTGTCACATCAACAGCCAAGGTCATTTGGTAACTTTCCAGCTTTAGCAGTGTTTTAGAGTAGATCACGCATGCTCAAGGCTCATTATACCTCAACCTCTACATTAACATGATTCTCCCATGTCTTCACAGGTCTATATGCATCAATTGGTCAGTACATGTAACAGGAAATGTCACCAAGATCCAATCAATCTTAGTAGTTAACGCATGATTCGAAATTATCTTAAACTAGAATATCTCAATAAACATGATGTTTGAGAGAACATATTCATCACGGTTTTATCACTTTTGAATTTTCAGGAGGCTGTGGATCATGTGAAAAAATGTTGTAATCATGTACAACCAAACATGGCATTTATGTCACAACTCGAGTCCTGGAAGCCAACAAGTAGTTAATTATGCACAACAAATTATTGTGGACTATGTGATAGACTGTAAACATTTTTAAATGTTTCTTTGTTAATATATGGAAACTCTTTAGGGAAAAAATCCTGGTAAATGTGTAAAAAAAAACAAATAATTGTTATATTTTTTTGTTATCTGCTTTAGTTATCAAAACAGTTTTTTAACAACTTGAATTTTAAGTATTAGTGTTATTGTTGGAGGTCTATGAAAGTGTTAAGTTTGATATCGATTTGTTGTGTATTATACTTATGTTACGGTATACAGTTAACTCTTGACTTTATCTCTACATTTTTCATGATATGATTTTTGTTGTACATTTGTCATGTTTTTTTCTATCTACCTATCGTGTCAATGGCCAAATTTTTTTCACTTTATCATAACTTTATATTTATAAATAAATTCTGTGATATTTATTCTTCTTTAGTTTTGATTGCATTACTGTGGTTTCACTAATTTTTGTTCGGGATTTTATTTTGTGGATTTCGTGAATCGGCTTGTCCACGAAACCAAATCCCCACAAGCTCATTCTATTACAGAAAAGGATCAGGTCAATTTTTAAAAAATTAAAAATCCACGAATTTACGTCCTCACGAAATAGCCATTTCAGCAAAAAACATGAAAATTGAGCCCAACGAAAAAAAATGATATCACAGTATATATTGAGTATATATATAATACATAAATTTCAATATATTGAAAGTTCAGATTGATAACTTCCAGGAATTATACACTAATTTCTCTTTGTGAAAAGATGATATTTTAAAACAAACATTAACTAATTAACCAATCAAAATACAGAACAATTTATAACCCAGACAAAAAAATCCGACAGGAATGTTCTCAATTTCACTTTAAGTGATAATATTTTCACTTATGAGTCAAAATAACACATTACTTAAATAGTAGACTTTATTACGTGTAACAGCTTTAACAGAATAAAACATTAAGACTTCACTTTGATTTGTATATTATAAGAATCTAGCTCAGACTGTGACACTGTAGCAGGAGCTTTACTCATTAAATCATTGCCTTCGTGTGACTTAGGAAATGCTATCACGTCCCTGATACTAGGAGCTCCACATATCACAGCAAACAACCGGTCTAAACCTGAAAGTAAGTCGTTACGTAGGAAAATATTACAATAGTGAATAATGTGATATCTTTACCAATTTATAAAATACCAGTAAGACAATAATAAGTTGATTATCATAATGCAATGGTTCATAGAAAAATGTATCACTTCAAAGGAGATGGTAAAAACTTAATAATTTAAATCATTTCACTTAATTTTTAAGATAGCATTGATAAAATCTGTATTTACCTAAAGCAATCCCTCCGTGTGGTGGACATCCTAATGTAAATGCTTTCAATAAATGATTTAACTCGCTAGAATCCTCCTGAAATAATCAGATTATGTATTTTTGATGTACATGTATGACATCTTAATAAACACAAGACATCTTTAGTAATAATTTCAATTCATTTTTGATCTGTGAAAATAATAAGGACTTTATTAATAATTGTTGGAAAGTTTGTCTAGAGCACTGCAAGAAGTTTTAAAATGCGCGAAGTTTGAAGATTTATGGTGAGACAGAATTTACATCATACTCAGGCATCTAATTGTATAAACATTGGTTAAATTTAACAGCTAGGTTAAATTTGCAGTTAGGTTAAAATTTGAATTTAAGTCTGGTAAAGTGATAGTAAAAAACTTAAAGATAACCCATGTTTATACAATCGGATGCTGAAGACAATGAAAATGCTAACACCCCAATAAAAAAACAAAATCTAGCACGAGTAAATCAAAGATTTATGAAAATATAATGCCAATCAAAATAAGAATGTCCAATGTTTACCTTGAGAATTGATTCAATTATATATTTCTGTGATTGCGGGTCGTGTATTCTGATAGATCCACCACCAACTTCACTGCCATTTAACACTAGATCATAATGTTGTCCTCTAACCTGTAACATAAACATGATAAAGTTTTAACCTTCATACAGAAAATCTGATAGTATAGAGTACATGTATATGACAGCAAACCATTCTGAATGAATTTCTTCAGCTAGTTAACTTTATATTTTCATCTTTGGAATCTTTGGAATCATTCAGCTAGTTAACTTTATATTTTAGTTAACTTTATGTCTTTGGAATCATTCAGCTAGTTAACTTTATATTTTTGTCTTTGGAATGAGAGACCTCAGTATTTTAACATCAAGATATATCAGGGATAAAGCTAATGTAACATAGTTGTTGATAACAATTTTTAGTTAAATACAAAACAAAGCTATCTCAAGTATAGACCAACTATTAGGTAGGTAGTTTTGAACAGAGTTGAGAGTAGAAAGTATGATATTATCTTCTTTGGCAAAACAATTTTTCATATCAGTAAATCACACAGACTTAATATCATACATATGAATGTTTACAATGGTAAATCATGCAAAACAGTTTTACATGCAAACATTACAAACATGTTACAGTGTGGTATGGTTTACATATGGAAATGACTGACCTACACTAAAGTAGTCTAAACAGAACATTAAAGAAAATGTCAACACATTAAGTTTTTTATAGAGAGCAGATATAAACTATAAAAAATCCCAGACAAACCTTTTCAGGGTGAGAGGTCAACATTTCACGGTCGTCAGGGTGAACATCTGTGAATGGATGATGAGCTGATTCTAACCCTGAAGATCGACACGAATTTACATGAACAACTGAGATTTATGACGTAGTAATCCATACAAAAACAACTAAGTATATCATACAATCAAACATTTGGCTTCAGACAGAAACATGCTCCATAATTTTAGTTTTCTATCTTCAGGAGACAAAGATTACGTCACTATGGTATATTACCAGTAAATAATGTAAATCAACAGTACAGACATTCTGACGTTCACTTCTGGTCAGTAAAGTCTTTAGCTGATTATAATGTGATTACATTGTTCTCACTGATACATACAATGTTTATGGTGACCAAGTTGTTAATTCAACAGTAGCTTCTTAATTCAATTATACTGTGTAGTATCTGTATATGAATTATCAAACATCCACTGTAACATTACACGAAACATAAATAATTCAACATTTTGACCAGGATATGATCAATCATCAATTTATGAATGAAAAATGATACACACAGAGCAGACCTGGTATAACAACTATATAACATATCATTGCGAAACATTTTTACAGTGAAGAAACAGCACATAATCCAGATCTTCGAGCGTTAGCAAACATAAAACTTTACCCCCACTTTCCTTTGGAAGAAATAACGGAAAATCAGTGACCCACAGAAAGTTGAACACATCCTTTTCTCTGACTGGGACTCCTGAAGTATATACGTGTAAAAATTACATAAATGGTGAGAAACTTAAAAAACACTTTATCGTTACACAAAATGAAGTTTATACATATAAAATTATATAAAGGTGAGCACTTCATATCTTATACAAAATGCAAGATTGCAACATTTTATCATTACACAAAATGCAAGATTGTGACACGATCATTACACAAAATAATTACTTTACTTGTATTGTATATCAAGTAACATCAATTTACTTGTATTTCAAAGTCTATTTTAGACAGTTAATAACAGAAAATGACATTTTCAATATTTAGCAAATAATTTTTATACAAAAGAATTAAATGAACTTGGAAAAAAACAAGCAAGAAAAAACTTCCTGTGATAAAAACACAGTAACAGACTGTCATCATAGAATTTATGACAAATCACTGTCAGTAAATAGATAAAAAAATAACTATAATCTTGTTTAAAATATAACTTAGGAATAAAGTGTCTGCAAGGATTAAAACCTTACCATTATCTTCTAAATAATCAGCAATTAACAATCTAAGTCTTCCTAAAACTTCATTCTGAAGGATAAATCACAATACATGCATTGACAGTATTCAAAATTATGAAGCAACAATAATTCAGGGGACATATATTATACATATCCAACACAGAGACTGAACAGTGCCAGTGTTACAGTTATATGAATTCAATCCAAAGCTATTATGCGTGTTTAACATAAAAATACCAATGAGGTTTATGCTCTATTCTAAATTATTGCTCAATTGGTACACAACAAACTTAGCAGTGAATTCAATGCCGAAAATTTTACATGGCTAAAAGTTATACTCCATATTATTTACTAACATAACCAACAGAGATATAATTATAAATATAACATACTGGAGAGTAATTCTGACCAGCAGCAATAAGTACAAGGTCACCAATCTGAAGGTTAAGGTCGCTAGATATACTTTTCTTCACCTCTGATGATATATGCTTTGAGATAGGAGATCGCCATGAACCATTTTCCAATACTCGAACAGGAATTACAATTGTCTGCGATAGAATCGTGTGAAAAGCAAAGACAGTAACATTAATTAATGTATCATATAATAAATAAGTGAAAATTTACCTAAAGCAGAATTTTAACGAGTATACATTTATTTTGGAATAAAACAGTGTCAATGAAAAAAAACAACACATGCAAATTCTGTCACCATATTCTTTCAGTGAGGTTAGTTAAAACTAAATACTTAATTCCTTAAAGAGCCTCAGAGCTAATGAAGCAATTTTCTGCATATTGTTTGATTAATACAGTCATGTTTACATTTTATTTAAGAGAAAAAAAACAGCAGAAATTACCCTGACACCTCATTAAAACTGTTAAAGGTAGAAAGAACTTAAGGGTTTATGCTTGATTTATTAAAGAGGGTTGTCCCTGTTGTATACAGAATAATAACAGACAACTTGATATCTTTTAATGTCTTTGATTGATTGTCTAAATACAAACAGCAGTTCTCAACAAATAGAAATAAAAAAGGAAATAAGATTTTTACTGAACCTGATCATCATTAAATACAAACAGCAGTTCTCAACAAATAGAAATAAAAAAGGAAATAAGATTTTAACTGTACCTGATCATCATTAAGAGCAGTTAAAGCTGTACTTTTAAGTTCCTCCACACATTTCTTGGACAGGAGTTTCTAAATAAAAATGTTCATTTAAATAAATATGTTTTATTTTGATGTTTTGATTGAAAATCAAGATTTTACTTATTCTATGTATTATTTTCTATGACTGTTGCCGGCATTACAAGCTAGTACACAGATCTAGTTGAAAGATTATGACATTTCATTTTACAATCATATGATCAAATATATACAATATATCCACTACTATGTCTATTTTATTATCTCAGTTAAACATCCACAATTGGAAAATACATGTAGGGACAAAAACTTAATTAACAATAAATTAACAAACTAACAGTCAATTTACAATTTGAATCAACAAAAGCAAACACACACCAGACAATAACATACAAATTTATATCAACTTTATATCACTCATACCTTGTTATCTGAGACTTTTATCACTACAACAGACCCATGTTCTGACTCTAGTTGTTTGTCTATCAACTGTACACCACAATCTCTACATAATGATGTTATATCTTGAATCTGAAAACATACAGATATTTTTACACTCTGAGTACACTCTGCTAATTTGGTATCTCAATTTCCTCATGACTGTTTTTTAATCTGACAGTAAGATTATCTCATAATAAAACCAATTCCTCGTCCCCTGTGTGCCCTAAAGAGAAGTTTTTCTGTAAATAAGTTCTAAATACAGACATCTTTACATCACAACAATGAACACTATGAAAATTCCAACTGGGGTACAAATGATAAAGCTTTTTCAGCACTGGTAATATTTGTACTTTTTTCAATGCAACTAGGTAATGGTAGAGATCCCTAAACTATAACCCAGAGAAGTACTATGGAAACAATATAAAACATCAACCTTCAGATTAAATCTAGTATCTGGTTTATCCGAGCCGTACAGTCTCATTGCTTGTTCATACGTGATGTGAGGGAACGGTGTAACTATAGGCGGAACATGTTCTGGCCAGCTGTAAGCTAACATCTCTTCTATAAGCTGTACAATACCTTCCCTCTGAACAAACGACATCTCAATGTCAAGCTGAAATGTTTCAAGTTTCAATACAAACATTGTTAAAGTTTACATATTCAGATAAATTGTACAAGTACAGTACAACCTCTCCAGAGCTACCCTCTCTTGATCAACAACATCCTTTCAACAACAACATGATTTTTTCTTTTTCCCAGTGTACGATTTATTTATTAATTTAACCTCTCTAGAGCAACAACCTCACAAAGACAACATAATTTTGGCTTCTCCCTAAGGGTGTTGCTTTGGAGAGGTTGCACTGTATTTCATAAACAGGTTGATGGTGATGTATGGTAATTTCATACATGAGGAAGTCAGTGAACTCAGTAACAAGCATAAACAACAATGTTGATAAAACAAGGCTCTAATCCTGTTTGATATTGATATCAGGACTTTTGTTCAGTACTGGTTGAATACTTAAAGTACAGGTGTGTCCGTCACGTTTAGATCCCTAGGTTTGATCACAGACTTCATGCAGTAGGCTTAGATAGAAATACTAATGTTTTCATAAATTCTAGATGGGGAATTTTGTTGACTCTCACAATAAATAAGAAACCTTCATTTTAAGAACGAGGCTGTTATCTATTATCCATTCCTTGTTCACAAAAATATAAAAACATGTCCAAAGTTCCTCCACTAGCTTTCTGTCAAAGGAATATCAGGGAGTTCACACAAATTTATCAGTTATAAAATTAATGCATTTAATACTAACATCGTTTGTCGTATCTTATATAGAAGCTTATATAGAAGCTTTAAATGTCATGAACTTTGAGTATCAAGATTTAAGGCCTAAAAACATAAAAGGTTTGTTGCAGGTTACATGCCCAAAACAATATGGGTCAGTAGTTAGGGATTTTTTATTTTGTTGTTTTTTTTACATATATCGGCAACACTGTATGGGAATGTATGCACCATAATATTAATGAGTTGTGAAAGTTACAATATAGCACCACAATTTGGACACCATGAGTCAGCAGGTAAAATATTGGGTTGGTCGGGTAACTAGAAACAAACCTTTTTAAGGCCTAATCAAAAGAATAAAGTAAATGTTTTCTCAGACTGTTATCACAAACAACAGGTACATATCTTTATCGTGGACTTGTAATACAAATATCAGTACAATAAAACTGCAATAATGAGACCACCCTTGGGGTCTGAAGAAATTGGTCATAAAAATGAGGTGGTTTCATTATCAAGCTGAATCAAATGATTATTGAAAATTGGTCTGTAAATAAGTGGTCATTATAACAAGGAAGTTGTAATATTGAGGTGGTTGCTATGTAAGGTTTTACTGTACATACCTGTGTGAACTCTGGTTGTCGGTCAGGCTTGGCCCCTTCATCTCTGTAACATCGTGCTATCTGAAAATACCTATCTATACCTCCTACCATTAACAACTGTTTAAACTGAAAATACAATGAAAAATCAATATAAAGCCTAAGGAATCAAAGAAAATGTTAATAAAACTTGAGCAAAACTGTATGCACTGATAAATATCTGGGTAAGTTATAAACAGAATTGTATACATGTGATCTGGTCAAAATATTTTCCCTGTTTTTGGTCAAAATGCATCCACTATTTGATATCTAAAACTGTCCTTATTTTTCAAGAAGTGCCTGAAAATCCAAGCATCCTGAGTTAAGATCAGTCAATTTAAGCAGCTGAAACAATAATGTTAATGAATAATAAACAAATTAATGATAAGCTCCAAAGGATCAGCGATTTTTTTCCTTCTTTGTAAAGGTCCAATAACAGACCTTCCCATTCGAAAATAAAGACATTTTTCCCAATTCCAGACCTAAGAGTTCCTAATTTTGGCATCACAACATGCATTTTTTTCAATTAGACCAGACCCAGATCCTTTCCCCTAATTGCAAAAAAAATCACTAAAAATAATGATAAATTCCACAAGTTAATGATACTTCTACAATATGACACTAAGTTCCACGGAAAAGAACCTACTTACTTGTTGTGGACTTTGTGGTAAACAGTAAAACTTCCCATAATGTTGTGTAGGAACCAAAAATTCCTTAGCACCCTAAAAATAACAATAACAATAATTATACATGAGAGGGTGTAAATTATTTATTTATACAAATCTGACTTTTATACTTTCTAAAAACTATAGTGATGGATAGACCTCTATAAACAATACACTCAGGTATACTTTCTAAAAACTAAAGTGATGGATAGACCTCTATAAACAATACACTCAGGTATACTTTCTAAAAACTGTAGTGATGGATAGACCTCTATAAACAATACACTCAGGTATACTTTCTAAAAACTATAGTGATGGATAGACCTCTGTAAACAATACACTGATTGTTGCAGAGACTTTTATACAAATCTGAATGATGAACATTAGAGTCACTGAACATTTGTCCAGTAATACATATTATAGTCTAACATTGTACGATCCAAGCTGGGTCACATATATTTACAGGTAAATGTAAATGTTAACATTAAAGTCACTGAAATGTAAATGTTAACATTTCACTGAACATTTGTCCAGTAATACATATTATAGTCTAACATTGTACAATCCAAGTTGGGTCACATATATTTACAGGTAAATGTAAATGTTAACGTCAAAGTCAAAATAATCTTATGTACAAGTCTGTATATTGTATGTCAAGTTACATAAGTTGATTCACTGGTTGAAGGAATATTGTCTTGAAATAAACTATACATACGATTTGAATCACTAAATCTTAAAGTTTTTATCTATTCTAAAACAAGTTCAATAAAAGAATTCTGACATAAGAATCAGTGAAAAGTATAAAATGTGAACGTACTCCAGGTGTTCGTCTAAATAAAGTTGGTGTTTCAACATCAACAAATTCTGAAATAAATACATGAAAAAAGTTTTCCATTTTTTTCAAAAAGCATTTCATAAAGCATAAGTGGAAACTTTTTAAAAAAAGTTCAAAAGACTTTTTATGAAGAAAATATTATTTCCCATAATAACATTTTCAACAAAAACATGGACTTTTTCCCATAAAATCACAATATTATTACTACTTCTACCATATGATAAAAATGATGATTTTCCTCCATGTGTGGAGAAATTGCCAGATCCGTGAGGAAGGATAAGTCAGTACTGGTTAGTATACAGTCCAGAAAAACTGGTTAGGTGAACCGGCCGCCGTATATAATTGAAAAATTGTTGAAAATTGGCATTAAACCTCAGTGACAAATGTCACATACTAACAACAACAAAAAGCTACCATATATTTCAAAATTACACGTTTTTACTGAAATATGACACTCGTTACCATGTTGGTTGGCAAGAAAATCTCGTATTTTCATTATCATCTTAGATCTCAATCTAAGGTTTTTCTGCATTTGTTTGGTACGAATATCTAAATATCTGAACTCCATCCTGACATTCTCTGAAACCTGAAACACAGTTAGTAACAAGACATTATGTTAAAGTTGCAGTATCAACATTCCATGATCACAGGAATATTTCAGTACAAAGTAATCAAATCTGAGGGGTTTGAACCAAGAAAGGGATAAAAATACTGTGCACAACAATCAAGGATCTGTTCAGTGGAAATTTGATGGAAAGGGACAAAAGTAAAATCACTGAATGCGGTATTAAAATAGTCAGTATAAATTAGTGTAGGTTAAACTTTATAAAAATTACACTAATAATTTAACATTTTATGATAAGAGCAAAATTAATACATAAATGTGGAACAAATAATGTTAATTTAATCAAAAAGTGAAGCACTTCACATTTCATTAAAATATCTGCTATCAAACAAAAGAAAATTGGAACATTTCTGATGACAGTACCTTAAAGAAATCATTAACAGGAAATGGTAATGGTGTAGCACTGTTTAACACTTCAATTTCTTCTACCTCAACTTCTATCTCTCCAGTATCCATTGCCTGTAAATCATAAAAGTTAACAGTTTAAAAACTAGAAAATATGTCAAATGCTAGCAGTGCATCATACCATTTCATAATATCCATACTTGCATATCTGAACATTTTGACATTCTGAATTTATAATGCACTTAAATATATTTCCATACACTCATAAACTCAGCTTCATTTGTATAATTATATGTATATTTTCACTAGAATTAAAAGTCACACCAACAGCCATGGTCTTTTGGTGACTTTCCAGCTTTAACAATGGAGGAAGACCCAAGACTTATGCCTGGGTAGAGCCATCAACCTTCCATAAGCTAGCTGTACAGCTTCCCCGTAGGTGAAATTTTGGGCTGAACAGGATTCAATCTCACAGCAGAGAGGGGCTAGTGATTTCATGTCAGAGACAATAACCACTCAACCTTGGTGGCCCCTCATGTGTATATAGCATTCCTAATAGATATATCATGTATATCTATTATATATATATATTATAGATATATGACATTTTGAATAGCTTATTCATATTATTAATCATAATTAAAACCATCAGAAAATTCACATAATATGACTTCAAGGTGAATGAAATATTCTGATTTATCATGAAGTTGATTGTGGTAATCTGTGAATTTTATTGTTCAAACATCGTCCATAAACTAACAAGATCCATATGGCAGAACCGGTAAGATTGCCTTGAAAGTGATTTTTAATTTCTAACTTTCAACCATGAAGTGAATAATTATCACTGTTATTTTAACAATATGCAGGACATAATCTTCTGAGGGTTTCCACAACAACTTTTGGTACAGTTTAGGGTTGTACCCAAGATGTCTTTCTCCTTTTATAGCATAATTTTGGACAAAAATGTACCAGCCAAAGTCAATAAGACAGAAGTAAGGACTCAGCAGAATATGCTAGATATATCTATATACACCTACATGATTGATATCTTTTTCAGGTCGTTGAACAACTTTACCAGTCACAGCTAGTACACTCTCATGTGTTAAAGACTTCATCATAGTTTGCAGATCAGTCTGAAATAAACAAAAATGTTCAAAAGTTTTCTTTGTTTCACATTCTTTACATTGTTATACTATAAATACTTAATATAAGTGCACCAAGTATGTTATTTTTAAAGATAAAAATAGCAATTTTTGCCACTAAAATACAAATTTGTTACAAGTACAAATCATGAGCTATTGTCAAACTGATTAAAAATAGAAAAAAATATGAACTTAAAAACATGGGTAATAAAATATACATAGGCTAACATACACATTACATATGTGTAAAACAAATCAAAACAGAAACATCAGCATAAAGGAACACACCAAATGTGATGGTACAACAAGTTGTGTTATACCAGCCCAGTCTCGAATCACAGAAAATTGTTGACCTCTATTGTACTGTAACCATCCACACAGTTTCACTCTCTGTCCAACATTGTCAACACGCAGACAACCACAAGTGTGCGACCGCTGTGTGAAACTAACAGCATCTAAAATACATACAGCACCGAGTTAATTATCACTTTAAGTACACTCAATGATAAAAAATATTTTAAAAAGTAACCTTTTTTACTAAAAATATTGAATACTTGAACAAGCAAAATATCAAACTAAAATTGACACAACTCAAGACAACTTTAATAATCAGAATCTGTACCAAAGCAAATACCTACATGGGACTCTATAAAAATCATTTTGTTTCTCACTTCATTCTTTAGAGAGACATAGAGAAAACTAAATTAATATACTAAGTTGAACAATAATATGTAATGGTAATAGCCACTGAGCAAGCACAGCATGATGGACTGTAGTTAAAAATTACTTGCAGTGTAAGGCAAATACAATTAAGTTCAAAGAATTACACATTCAATGAAAATGATTCTATGAAAGTCAGTAATTGATCCTGAATCTGAAAATTGCTGCTGAGTTTATCATTGACTCCAAAAATATATTGAGTCAATATGCATACTTGTAGTTGTACATAAGAAACCACTTTAGCTTCAATAGCGTAATAAACTGTGACATACTTCAACCTGTAATCTTAAATGAATTATACACATTGTAAATAAACCAAACGTATATTATGCACAAAGAGTTGAGACGAGGGAAACATTTAGGTCGCATGTTCTATAGAACAAACACTTAAAACACAATCGTTTAGTTTCTATCCGAAAATGGAATATATCCGAAATTATATTAATTGACATGTTCAGAAAAAAATCGCTTATATCTTACCGGATAACATTCGATATCTATTGCCATGTCGATTGAATTTGACTAATAATTTGTCATTATGGCGTTTCAAATGACTTAAAAGTCGTCTGATCGGAGTGAATGACATTGTTACTTAACGAGTCAGTTCTGGCTAATGGACGCAGACATGTTGTAGTGCCGAATGAATAATCACGGCACTGTGATTGGTCAATAATGTGACGTTACTTTTGTTAACTTAACTGGAGGCAGAAAATAAAGCTCCCGATGCGGGGCTCGAACCCGCGACCTTCTGCATACAAGTCAGCTGACATACAAACTGAGCTAATCCGGCTGACGGGCATACATACTATTACAATAAACATGCCGAAGAGTTTTTAGCATTTTACCCTATTCCAATTTTAAACGCGAGTAGCACAGATTTTAACATTTTTAGTCAAAATTGTTAATTTCCTTCACGAGTCACATTATTGAAATAAGTGGCCGATTTGGATCGGGTCGTTTTGAACCGGTCCGTTTTGGAGCTGGGCCGTTTTGAGCCGACGTCCATTAAATTCAATATACAGCAGAGTAATTTATTTAGTAATAACTGCAAAGTCCGTCCCATTGAACTGTAATGTCCGCTGTGAAATGTTAATATCTGAAATCTATACCGCCGACGAGATTTCTAGGCTTGAACTATACAGCTGTCGTAGATTCGAACGATATCGATACATCAACGATTTTTTCTGCCGATCGATTATCGATACATGTTTCCAAATATCGATATTTTGGCAGGAAATTAGGGGAGAAACTGACTGGTAAATGTACGCATTTTGAAGTGAGAAAAGTTTTTGTGACAATTTAAGTAAACTGGTCTCCGTTCCATGTTGCAGTGACCCAAAGTCTCTGTACACAACAGTCAACGAGTACCAGTTTATATTTAAAGTAGCTGTCGTTTTTTTGATGTTCTAGTAATGAAACTATTGAATAGTAAATTTGTTTAAATAAACTAAGTACCTGGGACCAGTACACGAATATGTAAAGTACGTCGGTAGATATAATTTTAATGTACATACGTACTAAAATACAAAAACAGGGGAACAGGCATTATTGTCTGTTTATTTCAGATGAATAAGTACATTGATACATTATGGCGACATATTTCTGATACACTTATAGCAACTTAATTTTCGTGAAAGTTTTTTGAAGTTTTCATGAAAAAATGTTTCATTTTCACGAAAATGCTTTAGCGTCCACTTAATAAGTATGTGAACTATCTGGTGAAGAAATCTTATCATGAAAAGTTCTTGAATTTTCGTGGAAATGTTTTTGTTTTTCGTGAGAATCTGGTAGATTTTCGCAAAAATATACTGATTATCTTCTGCAGAAACATGCACCAGATTTCCTGATACATCGATATCGTCGATATGCAAAAACTGAATCAAGGGCACCCCAAGGTTAAAACCTAAGCTAATACGTGCATATGTCTCTATAAGACGTGCCCAAGATGTGTTGGACTACATTTAGCCAATCACGCTTATTTGTTTGTTCATGTGAAATAGAACAAATTGTAAGAATTTCTTGAAGCTCAAAAATCTTGTGCGTTCGTTCTAAATTAACTACTTGCTGTAATATGTAATATAGCTTATTGTTAACACAACTGTCAACAACGTTGCGAGTGTATTTTATACGAAGATAAGCTATTTATTTGAAGATTTGTCACTTGTGGATGAACATTTCGCCATTCAACTGTACCATTATGAGCCTTTTGACAAAAATAACAGTGAATTTGACATAGGCAATTCGGAAGATGAGTGTAGCCAGGATGCAGCAGCATGTAAAAATGAAATTTTTTGTTACTGGGATTTATTCAAACAATCACAATAAAATGCACCATCTAGGAGAAAAACTGAAATAGTTTACGTAGCAAAATGACGTTTTTTTCTTGGCAGATTTTCATTGTTCGATGAATTTAGTTTAAAAAAAATAGGTCTGTTTGTGTGTATAATTCACATAAATCGAGTGTCTATGGTCCGAGTTAAGTGGAATAGACAAATGCATAAAAAAGGATAGAGCTAGTTAGCATTTATTTTAGAATGGAATTACTGGTCGAAAGAGCGAAATTGATTAATAAATATGAAAATTTCAGTTCTTTTTATTGTAGCCGAATATACCGGATTTCCGTAGTAAGTTGACAAAATATTTCACATTACCGATATGTTTCTGATGTAGAATTGAGCATATTTGTTATAAAAACAGTACATAATGAAACGAAAACGTTTTTCTCAATTTCTCTATCCATGGTTTGTCACTGTTATACCAGAATACACCGACTAAGAATGTAAGAATTATATTTAATTGGACAAAAATGGGAAGACATTACAAAAAAAATGATGACTCGCAGAAGCGTTGTCGTCAGTATACCTCCCCCCCCCAAGAAAAACTCAACAGACTTGCATCAATCTCGGAAACTGCCATGGTGACCTCGACATCTGCGGGAAATTCACAGCCCTGTATTCACTGCAAACCTTCCGTAAACCAGCTGGACAGCTTTCTCACATCTGGGATGAATTGGACCTGGATCTTCAGGTTGCAAGTCCAAAACACTAACCACAAGACCTCAGTCGTGGTCTCAATTTGACTAATGTCAGTAATTTGTTATACAGAAGATATCAGACACTTCATTTCATAAAATGCTGATGGCTAAAACTACCTTTTAAATAAAAAACAACACATTAAATTGACTATTTATTTTTTCTAAACATTAAACTTTCATAGAAAATGAAGTGCATAATGAAACGATTTAACGACAAAGTAAATAACAGTAACAATGATTCACCAATGAGTTAGTTAGTCCGGTTGGAAGTCAAGTAATTTCAGTCTCACAGAATATTGACTATTTTCCACACATTTGTAAGGCACTTTACAAAAAGCAAGGTCATTAATGATTGTCCATTTTTCAACTTCAATGATTTTGTTTTGTACTTTTAATCCAAGTATGTAAATTACATTCATACATAATTTAACCCATTGCCACATAATAACTATTTCTCCAGATCTGAAGCAGATGACTTATGAAAACATTGTGGCAAAACGAAGCCATTGAATAATGGCTCCTTTCGACACCATGTTTTCCATTCTGTTAGAGAGAAATAACACAGTTTTCTTACGTAAATTGATGTTTGGTGTACTTTGAATTTTGAAGAGTAAAAAATATGCTTATGAGGCAAAGGGTTAAGCAATTACATCAAATTAAATGCTACACTTTAGTCCTCATCCAAACAGGAAATATCTAAGCAGAAATCCCAAAATGGATTCCATTCATCAGAACACTGGCATGTATTGAACATCATACAAAACATGTTAATACATCCAACAGACCAGCTTATAGAACAATAAAATCTGCAAAACATCAAACATAAAAATTAATTAATCTGATAGGAGTCTTTTGTAAAACTGACTAAAATCTATCTTAGTGCATGAATAATTATAGTGAAATAAAATTGGGATTTAAAACATTGATCCCTTAAAACAGTCTGAGAATATAATTATTTCCAATTGATTTCAAATAATAAATGGGAGAATGCAAAAGTTTTAATACACAACATTAGCTTCATAGTTCATAAGATTAATTTCAGAACAGCCATTCTAATAGAAGGGTCTGGAAACGCACTTAAGATTATCTTATAGAGCAGTCAACTTTTAACCCGGAGGTTTGGTCACACAGAAAATAACAAAATCCTACTAGCATGGGTGGAAGTTGAAAAATTTCAACCCCCCCCCCCCAAATCATTACCTCAGTACTGAAACAATAAAAACAAGTAGGGTCCAAACCTGAGAAAAACCGAAGATTCCGGAAAATTAAAGAAAACGTTTAACAATGAAATTAAAATAAGCATTGTATAAACAAGATGATTTTTAAGAATGAAATCAGGAAGATCTGAGTTCCCATTCATTCAACTAAAAAACTAAAGTTAATAACATACCTGAGAAGCACATGCTCACAATAAAAAGAACTGTTCAGTGGCAACAACCTTTCATGGCAAAAATTCTCTTCATTACCATGACCACAATATATAACACAAAACAAGGATTAATACTAAAGAAATAATGAAATGGGTCGTTTAACCTTTCATTTAGATCCACTATCATCCAGGCCAGTGCTCAACAAATCCACTTGTCCTGTAGTAATTATGAATAAAAATTGTCTCAAGATGAGTAGAAATACCAGTAGAACTAGTTAAATTCTTAGCTGAGTGTCCAGTAGGACAAGTGGCCTGAAAAAAATTGTCGAGCCCTGTAGGCCAATGATACAATTTATACCAGACAATCTAAGCATTAATTCATTTGTTATTTCAATGATTAGTACAAACATGATGGTCAAAGTAATGGCATCACATAATTAGGTGAAATATTTTCCCAAAACCTATCCAAGTCTGGACTATTCATCATAAAGACCTTACAAAATATTCCAACATTGGCAATAATATTCAGCACCTAAAACAATACATGCAAAATGTAATCAAATTTGAAACAAAATGTGGTACATATATCAATATACAAATATTTACAATTCTTCTGAAACTAGAAGAAAAAAAACAGGCCAAAAAATAAAATTGAGATCACATATTTTAAAACATGATGGTATTAAAAGTTTTCAGCAGAAACTATCTGTATAAAAGTGGGGTAATGATAATGGACCATGATAATAAATCTACCTAAACCATAGATAGAATATATACTGTACAACACAATGAATGTAGCCAAGATATAAAATCTTCATTAACAATGAAAGTGAAAAATTGTAACAAAACTACAGAAAACTATCAGATCCTTTGACTAACTATACATCTCTACATTACACCATGTCAGATGTAGTACAATAATCAATACATGTCACCACAGGTTTTTAATATCACCTGATAAATTGATACTTCAAGATTATTTCAGAAATACTATATCCTTTAATACTGGATCATACAAATTATATACTACTACATTTTGAATTAATACCAATGTCACCTTGAGTTGATATCTTCAACAAAATAATCCTCAAATTATTTGAAGCAATAATCTCTCAGCTGCCATTCTGCTATGGTTTTTAAAACAATATACACATGACTTGAGTCCTTTGATGTCAATTTTGTCGAGGACTTGTCACTAGTAGTTTTAATGAACACATGAGGTATACACTTGAATGTACTCTTTCTGCACAGTACACTATAAGAAGAATAACCTGTCAGATAGCTCAATGGCTGGATCTCTATGAATACTCTGTCCTACAAGAAAAGCTAACTTATGGGCATACTGACATGGTGCAGGCACTCGAATTGTTCCCTGGAAATAAAAAAAAATTAACAGAATAAACTATTATGACATCCCATGAATATATATATATACATAAACAAATGCATAGTACAATGCAAGTAGCATTGCCTGAATAAAAACCAACTTTAATTACATTATTACAGAACTATGAAAATAGTACCACATTTAATGGTCAAATTGATGAAGTATCAAGAGTGAAACACAAGTACAAAAGAATCCTCTCACAAGGCTAATCACTTACCGGCCAATTGTAGTAAAGATGACAAAGTTTGTATGTTAATCTCTGCATATGGTCCGGTTTTAGTCCTGCAGAATCATAAATGACGTTGTAATGTGTAGGCGTAACAGTACCTTGTCGCACTGACTGAGATGTAATGAAGAAATCATACCTAAAATATAAACATAGATAACATGTATTAGAATGACTTGAGTCTACCAAACTGTTCATTAATCAGCCTTAGATGCAATACTTAACCCTTTGCCTCATAAGCCTATTTTAGACTCTTCCGAATTCAAAGCTAATATACAAAACATTGATTTACTTAAGAAAATTATGCTATTTCTTTCTGACAGAGTGGAAAACATTGTGGTGAAAGAAACCATTGCTCATTACAAACAATGGTTCATTTTGCCACAATGTTTTCGAAGTTTCAGGTGCAGGGAAATATGTTACTATGAAGCAAAAGGTTAAATATGATCAACACACATGAAATGTCAGATCATTAATGTCCTGAAGTAAAACAACTACAGAGTTTTATCAAACTGTAGACTGATCTGACCTACAGTAATAAAATACAGCACAAATACAGTAATATAAAAACAATAGGGATCACCAACAGACTGACTTCTGGACGTTATGATGATAAAGACGTAGTGACTGATGGGGTATTATGTTATTCAGGGTTTTCACTAGATGTCAAATGTTGAGGATCAAAAATGACACATGGCTGATGATAATTTGAAGAGTCAACATAATTTCCTTCTAATTTTATTGCAAATTTGACCCTTAGGTACAAATTCTAAAGAGTTAAAAGCTTTATTTTACTGATTTGAAGTCAAAATGCTATTTTAAGGGTCAAATGAAAGCCCTGTCATTCATACTATGACATATGATAACATACTGTAAATTCTGTTCATATAAAATAGAACCTTTTGAAAGAATTAAAACAAGTAAAGAAGAGTAGTTACACAGTAAAGTCTGTTTATTCACTTTTAAGTGAAACATTACTCATTAATCTGAAGTACCTATAAACATTTGAAAGCGTGTGATAATACTTGTTGAAACAAAAACTATATCAATCAAAGTTCACGGTGTGTAAACAAAATCACTGTACCAACCACTGTGATGTTATATATTTCAACTTGTACTATTTATTGTGATCACAAGCACCTGCTTCTTCCAATCACTGTACAATTTTATTGTGACGTTATATAATTCAACATGTACGACTTATGGCAATTACCAGAACTTGACACGTTTATATACCGTGGAGTTATTTCGGATAAAAACAAAGATAGTACCATTCAGGTTTGGTGACAACTGAATCAACCACAGTACCAGGAGGGGGATTGCTCACGCTTGGACCAGCACGAGCAAAGAATCTTGAATTAATTCTCTTTTTTACCACAACCACTGAAACTCTTGGACTAAAACAGAAATATAAATGATACAACATATGTAGAACAATAGGCCTTTGTTCCAACAAATTGTAATTATGGTGATGAACAACTGAATGTAAGGCATGAATACTTACAGTCAGTCAGAGGAAAATGTTTATGGAAACCAACATTTTTAGCTATTATATCAAAGTGAAGAATCTTAGACAAGCAGTATGTCTTACATTTACTCCCAATAACCAAACAATCAAGAAAGTGAGAGCAGTTTTATACTGAACGCATTATCACATTATCACAAAGATCATTATAGTGAATTCATTTTTATTTTTCACACTATTTACAGGGTTTTCATGAAGAAATTAAGTTACCAATTTTTTTTGCCAATGCAACAGATAAATCCAACAAAAATTGTTTGTACTTTGGTGAAAATTTTAAAAATCTTGGAAAACAACCAATTAAAATGCATTTCTAATGATGGTATCAAGCAACAGCTGGTTCTTAATGAAAATCCTGTATTTACAAGATTTTCTATGAATCATTTCACTGTTATGTACTTACTCGTATTTATCACCGCCAGCTCTCTTGAAGGCACTCAGCATTTGTGACACCTCATGCTCATACACAGCAGCCAGCTGTCCATCACCAACACCGTCACGATACACAATAATCCTATCAGGTAAACAGCCATTAATTTCATGGTATTTTGCCAATGCTCCTATAATAACAAAGAGTTGTGTTTATATCAATTGAAACTATTATACTAGAGTCCCAAAGAGCGGCGGCAACACTTATCTGTTTTACATTACTCTACTTTATAAGCAATTTTGATCAATATTAAAAAGCAGTATAACTCCAAAAATAAAGCTTTCAGGAAATGCCCCTTGTCTTGCAACTGCATCTTGTTATGATAATCAAGTAATACACATGTTGTGTTGATATCTTTAAGTGTTTGAGTAATGGGCTAAAGTGAAGTTTTTGCATGACAATGACGATACTGCAGTGATCATAGTAGCTCAGCTTTTTCTTTGAAACAGATGAGAAAGCGTGCAGAATGCTCACCATTAAATACCCCCTCAGAGCCTTTATTTAAACAAGAGGGCCATGATGGCCCTGCATCACTCACAAGATTAAATGTTAATCAACTTGCTACTAAAAAGGTAATAAAGGTACACTTGTGGGCAAATAATAAGGACCATCACAAGATACTACAAAGGAATATTCATGATGACTGAAGGATGCCACAGACCAAATTTGGTGATGATCCAACCATTGGTTCATGAAAACAGATCATTTTAAGGTATTTCCATTTTTAGCTTTAGCGGCCACTAATCCCCGCCAACCATTTCTATTTGAGTAAATCTGATAGAACACTATCTAAACATGCTAAAAACCAAGTTTGATAATAATCCATCCATAGAATCATGAGAAAAAGTCATTTTAAGGTATTTCTATTTTTAGCTCTAGTTTTTTAGACCTTATTTATTTGAGCAAACTTGAGAGGCCCATCTAAGGATGCTACAGACCAAGTTTGGTGATCATCCTTCCGTTGGTTCATGAGAAGAAGACGTTTAAAGGTATATCTATTTTTAGCCCTAGCAGCCCCTAATAGGGGCCAACCATTTTTATTTCAGCAAATCTGATAATAGTGATGAAACGATAATCGGATACTATCGAAAACGTCTGCCGATTCCGACGATCGATTGCAGTTTTACCTAATCGATTATCGGTCTGTATCAATAAGGCGCTGTAAACTAACTACTGGTGCAGCAAACTAAGCACGCATTCAAGGGAAGTCACTCACATTGTTTAAAAAAAGATGGCAGATTGTAGATCAAGGCGAAAAAAAATTATCTGACCATCCCTCAGGTTATTTGATGTTAATAGAGCCTGGTTAATGTTTCATATGGATAACACACTCCATTCTCCATGCTTATATGTTACAATGCCAACTAGCATAAAGCAGAGGATGGCTAAGAACCAAAGGATGCATAAATAGAATCAAAAACCTGTGGTCTACTTATGTTACAACACTGCATGAGAACCGATTATATAATCGGAAAATTGCATCGAATGTACCAACCGATTCAAACTGATAATCGATTATGATTTTCAACCGATGTTGCAACACTATCTGATAAAACACTATCTAAACATGCTAACAACCAAGTTTGGTAATAATCCATCCATAGAATCATGAGAAAAATTCATTTTAAGGTATTTCTATTTTTAGCTCTAGTTTTTTAGACCTTATTTATTTGAGCAAACTTGAGAGAGGACCATCTAAGGATGCTACTGATCAAGTTTGGAGATCATCCATCCATTGGTTCATGAGAAGAAGATGATTGAAGATTTTTCTATTTTTAGCTGTAGCAGACCCTAATAGGGGCCAACCATTTTTATTTGAGCAAATCTGATAAAAGTCCATCTACCCATCCTAATAGTTCACCCTGAACCTTTGGTTCTGGTGAGCTAAAAACTTAGAACAAGCCATTTTGTCAACAGACAAATAAAGAAGAGGCATTACTCTATGAGAATATATCCATATAGTTTTGATTCACAAACACTGTAAGAGACTACAAGCCAAATTAAGTTGATCACAACCTGGTGCTTCTGGTGTAAATCAGGTGAAAGTACTGGGTCTGAGGTTATAAAAGTTGAGATTAGTCTCCGAGCTCAAATATCATACCTTGTTAATGTTTAATAATCCTGCAATAATGCAATTATTGATACATTATTCTGACAGCATGAATGACCTGAATATGTATTTAATCAGCTCTATCCATTCAACAACAATACTTGAGAATAGAATTAAGATTTGAGCTAGGAGACTGCTCTCAATCTATAACATTGGGGCTATCATATTAAGTCAGCATATTAACAAATGAACTGAATGTCAATTAAGTCATAATATTAACAAATGAACTGAATGTCAATTAAGTCAGCATATTAACAAATGAACTGAATGTCAATTAAGTCAGCATATTAACAAATGAACTGAATGTCAATTAAGTCAGAATATTAACAAATGAACTGAATGTCAATTAAGTCAGCATATTAACAAATGAACTGAATGTCAATTAAGTCAGCATATTAACAAATGAACTGAATGTCAATTATGTCAGCATATTAACAAATGAACTGAATGTCAATTAAGTCAGCACATTAACAAATGAACTGAATGTCAATTAAGTCAGCATATTAACAAATGAACTGAATGTCAATTAAGTCAGCATATTAACAAATGAACTGAATGTCGAGCCCTGAGTCTAGCATTATAACCATACAAGTTCAACATCTACAAATTTCCTACCTGCGTAACAGATCTGAATTTTATCAGCCAGTTCCAGTTTGGCACTTTGAAATGTGACCCTGGAGTAATACCTTGTTAGGGAGTGATTCAAACTGGCGACAAAACCAACCACAGATTGTCCTTTCTTGGCTGAATCATGGTATGTATCAATACCAATGACCATGATATTTTTCAACTGTTAGAATACAATAACGTGAACAGTGAAAAAGCAATCAACAAGTTACATAGCTTCAAAAACAAACAACCAATCAAGATTACAGGATTGTATAAGCAAGTATAAAGGTTAAAAGGTTAAACTTATAAAATCATTTAAATAGCACTTAAGCTGCATATTTTTCATTTTTAATGTTAGCATTTTACATGTCTGGTAAAGTTCCACTCTAAGGTCGCACCGAAATTACGGTCGTCTGCATATTACAGTCACTTTTTCCCTCTCCCAAACTGTTTGTTCTTTAATTCATTGGCCATAAGTCTTAATATTATGGTTGGCTGTTTCCAAAATAACGGCCAATTATTACGGTCCTGAATCTAAAAATACCGTTCCATACTACGGTTGGGTACAGATTTGTTAATCTTTAAACCTTACCCGATGAAATATATCCGATAAACAAACTTGACTGGACCCCATGAAAGTGTTAAAAACATCAACAAACATGCTTTTGACGACAATCGGTATTGGGATGTTTTTAATTGAAATTAATAATGGGCTTTTATCAACCGCAGCATCATTTGCTGGAAGAAAGTTCGTGCAACAAATTCAGGGTTTTCCATGACGAACAAAAACATGTAGTATTTTGATGCAAAAATACAACAGATAGTCTGTTAGAATTTATCAGTTGCATCCTTTCTGATGTGTAACTTTTAAGTACAAAATACACAATAAATATATAATTCATTACAACAACTGTCAAACGAGAACAATCTGAAATATTCCCAAAATGAAAAAAACAATCTTTAGACAAAATTTTTGTCCGAAAATAAATACAATTTTAAGTTTTCTGATTTAAAGAGCTTAATGATATCATCGCTATACTCAATGTAATTCACAATCTGAGAAAACTTACTTGTGATGCTAAATCATACGAAAAATCATGTGACAAACCACATCGTAATGAGTAATTGGGATACTTAACTGAAGGGACAATGCTAAATTCTAAACCATTCCATTTTTTTACTGTTTAAATACTGGTGGGTAATAATTTATTTTGTAGACGAGCTGCATATAGATCTTAAACTAAATATTCAATTATGACATTTAAAGTTAAGTGCATTATTTTCTGCAATAAATCTATGCTGTTTTGAGTCTTTAGAGAACTGGAAATCACTAGGGCAAAAATGACCCCCTAAAATTGGGCACTTACAGTCAGCTGTCTGCATGTTTCACTATCAAGGTCAACTCGCTATTAAGGCCAACTTTTATTAAGGCCAGTCTGGAGGGTGACCTTAATAGTGGAACTTTACTATAGTTGGCCCAAATATTGACATAAAAACTAACATGAAATCTTGATATGGTTGTCTAGTAAATTCAACAGAAGGCACACAATTATTTGTCACAATGGGTAGTTTCATATACCTCATCTAAATATCTAGAAAGAACCAGGCCTTAGTCACAGACAAGTTCATAACTAGGTTTTATCAGTTGAATTATGACCATAACTTTTCCCTCTAATTATCAAGTTTTTTACTTCTTTCATTAAATGTGAATAAGATCAATGTGACAAATAATTAAATGTAGCCAATAATAAATATCTGAAATGCAAATAAAGCAAGTTAAGGCGTTTAACTACTGAAAAAAAAAGAAAAGCAGCAAGCAGATAACTAAACAATGAATGAAGCTAGTTCATGCAGGCTATAAACCTTGAAGGCAGACTCTGAGACCGTCAATCAGTTCTTGCATGGAAGTTTGAAAGGTACATCTTGAATAGTAACGAGTCAGAGACTGGTTCACCGATGCAATAACTCCACCCACGGATCTTCCTTTCTTAGAAGAATCATGGTAACTATCAATGCCTATTACCATCATATTTTTCAACTGTATCAAGATGAAAAACAATACAGTACATAAATACATGCAAACAACAGGAATTTTTTATGTGACTAATTGTCACTGGGGTTAAACATCGTTTATCAACAATTTTTCAGTTATATATGGCGACTGGTTCAGCCAAACCAGTTTTCCTGGACTATATACTAACCAGTACTAACTTACCCTTCCATAAGGAGCTGGCAACTTCACCACATGTGGAGGAAAATCAACATTTATAGTCAAATTTTCATAGAAGGGTATGACCTGTCGCGACTGGGATTCAAACCCGGATATCCGGGTTACAAAAAAAATTAGTAGCCAGTTCATCTCTTAAACTGCGTACATTAGAATTTCATTGGGCTGAACTTGCCATCACTAACACAATTATCTGCACCAAGTTCTAATCAGCAGATGTAGAAATCAACAGATGACTCGTACAAAATAATTATGACACAGTAAAACCAATTCCATACATTAGAATAGGGTTTTATAAACAAAAATCCCATACATACATAAAATTAACTGAACTCAATAATTATTTTTGTTCATTTGTACTGCTTCAAACGACTTCTAACAAAGTTTATGTTACTAAAAGGAGAAAAAGCCTGTTTCTTCCCACTACAAAAGTAACAATCAACTTTGAGCAAGGTGTGTTAATAACATGACAGGACTGTTCTTAGTTCCAAATAATGAGATCAACTTCTCTGGAAAGTTAACAAAGCACAAAGTTCATTGTTTCACAAGGGGGTTATTTCACCTATAGAAAACAATTCTACAATTTATATTTGATTTACAGGACCATGAATTCTAGGGTTTGAGGCTGAGCAGATCCAACAACAGTAATTAAATTTTATAGAATAACTGGTTTAACATAATACATTATTTAGGACTATTAAGTTAAGTATGAATCACTAAGTTCTGTCAATCCAAGTCCACCCCTGAGTAATTAATCTTTCTGCAATATTCTGTCATCTATTTTACATCAGAGCTTTATCTCAGCCCTTTGGGAACATGCCCCAACCCTGAGAATTGGGAATTGATACGATGTTTTGGACAAAATTGGGGAAAAGTCACATAGAACTTCAAAATAATGAAATAAAACTAAAAATAACAAATATTATGCTTATTTTTGTTTTTAGATATAGATAAGTTTGTTATTTAATGATTTAGAAATTCAATAAACATTTGAACTGCTGTAAATCATTTGAATTAGGAATTTTTGCCTAGCAATTGGGAAAAAAACACTTCTTGCCATTGGGAACGCAAACCGAATATCTGTCATGAAAATGGCCAAACAATAAACCCTGTACATGTTATCTATCTATAAATCTGTACAGGAATTCAACATTCATCTGTGGTAAATTAACAGATACAGGGTGATTAGTCAGCAGCATATTTATAAACATATATATAACAAAAACACATACCGGAATTTCAAGAGCCCAAACTTCACCTCCAAGCTTACAGTTTAATTGTATGGCAACTTTAGTAGCAACACTCATCATCATTTGCTTCTTGTTAAGAGTACGAGCTACAATCACCTGGCTGGGAACTGAAAATTTACATGAGATGTGTATTGTTTTTTGTTTTTATGTGACAGTGTCACTGGGTTTAACACCATTTTTCAACAATTGTTCAGTTATATACAGCAACCAGTTCACCTAACCAGTTTTCCTGGACTGCATACTAACCAGTACTAACTTACCCTTCCACAAGGAGCCTGCAACTCCTCCACATACAGTGGAAAAATGACATTTTTGCTACATTTTTCATAGAAGGGTATTACCTGGCACAACTGGGATTTGAATCAAGACTGCTTGGTTGCAATTCCAGCACACTAACCACTTAACTACAGTCACTGCCACAAATGTGTATTGTATTCAGGTATGAGAAGTACACACAATTGACACTAATTGTAACCTTGCATTTACTTATACATGTATTTCAGTATTCTACAAGCTAGCAACGACTTTCCAGTGTGATCAAGGGTCAAAGGTCAATGACTAATGATAAAAGATTAAGATACACTCAGTAAAACTGCTACATTCAGTAAGATCATTGTATAAACATTTATATTCTGAGCATCTATCTGGCCAATAATTATAATCACAATAGATAAAACAATTTTCAGCTGCAGTTATTCAGATGTATACATGAAAGACAATGAAGAATTCTTCATTTACCCGGATGATCAACACATGTGAATTTCTTGATTGCATCGTAACGATCCTTTTTGTTGGTTGGAACAATACACATAACTAGTTGTGTATTTGAAGTCAGGTTCTGTCTCATAGCTACCAGGTAAGACTCATTCCTGTCATCATTCAGTTCAACTCTAGAAAATAAATTGTACAATTCAACAGTTCGTAACAAAAGAGGAATTGGAAATATGGGTAAGTACACATAAAGTTATTTCTGCATACTTCAAATAAAATAAATAAAATGGTTTCTTTTCATATTACACACAAAGTTCAATTTATTTACAGTAAAACCCCTGAAAACCGTACTCCTGAAGGCTGAAATTCTCTGAAAATCTGACAACTTGTCAAGACCCGTTTTTTACTCTTCTATAATCAATAGTCCTCTAAAACCATAATTTTCAGAAAACCGGACTTTTTGCCAAGTCTGGAAGGGGTCCGGTTTTCAAAAGTTTTACTGTACCAGCTTTGTACCAGTATTTAATTTGTTCTCTGCAAGTAACTGCCAACCACATAAACAATCAACAAACAGAAAAGAAATTTATCAAAAGTGGTAAAGAAATGTTTCATACGGTTGTGGTGCATTGATTCTCATTCCCATAGGTGGTCCAACACGACTTAATGCTTGAACAAAGTCTTGAGCCTGAGAATTATGTTTCCTGAAGAAAACTATAACCCAATCATTCAAGCCTACTGGAGTTATCAGCTGCTTGCCTCTCATGTCCCTACTCCAATCCGCATCTTCTTGTTTGTAGTGTAACTATAGAAATGGAAAAAATAGTACAATTTCATCACACAAACTCATTAAACTGAACATGTGAGACATAAAAAAAAAAAGTTTTCTCACATTTTCTTAAATAAATCGCAATATATTCAGACTATCAGTGATATCTTCAAACAGTAAGTAATTTTTTAACACACTAACACATACAAACAAAGACATGCAGGGGTGTACAAATGTTTTCATGTAGCCGGCAATTTACTAAAAGTAGAAGGGGGATGTGAGGGTTCCCCTAGTAAGGGGGCAAGGAGGCAACACCCCCATGGGGAAAAAGTAGCCAGCGAGAATGTTCAAATAGCCAGATTTTTTTTGGCTTCCGGCTCATTTCTACAACCCTGGACATAGGTAACACTATATGCCACTCCTCTGCCATTCTAAAATGGTGGTGCATGAAAACTGACACAGAAAGTGAAACTTTCAGACTACTTGCATGTTACATACCTCAGCACCATTAGCCTGTACAATCTTCTCTTTTGGCATTATACGAGCATCAAGATTAACCAAAGCATTGGAAAATCGAAGACCCCAACCATCCATTTCTTGTTTAATCCTCTCATTACTGTTGTAAATAAAGGAATTGATAAAACATTCATTGGTTGTAACTGGATCCTAGTATATTTTTGATATTTGAATGATTTAGAAATTCAATAAACACTAGAAAGCTGTAAATTTTTTTTCTCATTTGAATTGGGAATTTCTGCCAAGCAATTGGGAAAAACACACTTTTTGCCATTGGGAACGCAATGTATCAGACGTCAAAACAGCAAAAAAAACAACAACAACAACAAAGGAACAGTTTTACTGTTAATTCAAGATGCACTGATTCACAAAATTTCTTCATACAAGTACCTGTTGATTTGCCTTATAAATCCAGTGAGAGTTCTCTCCCTACCACTAGGGGCAACTCTGGTATGCTGACCAACATCTTTCATTACTGTGTAATCAGCTCGTACATCATCACTAAGTCCTAAAAGAGATATTAACTGCATTATTCAACCATTGTTCAGTATGTATTATCAGTAGGCATCAGCGTCATTTATAAAAAAGATCTTGATGTTGAGTGCATTTTTTTATTGCCTCATATAGCACGCTTTTGAGTTAAAAAAAATTGTGCTATATGAAACAATAATGCACAAAACGTCACAAACTATTTCCATTCTAACACGGCAATGACATGCAATTGAGTGAATAGACAATGGTGTTACTTGTTTACACAGTTACATCACGTAACAGTCAACAGCATCGTGCAATATCGTTTATTTAAGCACAGTATTTTACGTTGAAAAGTGACGTCAATGTTAGAATTAATATTATTGCATACAAATGAAGGATTGTTTGAACAGATGTTATGTTCATAAATAAGCATTGTCTAACTATGTACATCTATTTCACAAATACAAACAAAACTCATTGCTTCTGAAAAGAATGAGCAACATTTTACATTTGGTTCAACCACATACTCAGTTCATTCATTTAATCTTTACAGAATTGTAAGTTATACAAAATGAAGTATATACAGTTTGTAGTATATACAAACCTGTCAAAACACATAATTCTGGCACGAAGTATAAATTTTCTGTCATTCCACGTCTTCGATCTTTGGCAGTTGGTTTTGATGCAATTAATGGTTGCTCATTATCCGTAATATTAATACCGTAACTCTGAATAAGCGAAAAATTCAGCAGTATTATTTTACCGAGACAAATAAGTGTACACAACTTCCGACTAGGATATACTTTCAACATGTCTTCATACCATAATATGTCCAATTATATCGTGTGTCAATGTAAGATTACCAACAAATAACCCCAGGCCGCCGCCATGGTCAGGTGGTTAGTGCGCTGGACTTGAAACCAAGAGATCCTGGTTCGAATCCCCTCTGCGGTTGGTCATACCCTCCTAAGAAAATTTGACAAAAATGTTGATTTTCCTCCATATGTGGAGAAGTTGCCAACTCCATGTGGAAGGGTAAGTTAGTACTGGTTACTATACAGTCCAGGAAAACTGGTTAGGTGAAGCGGTTGCCGTATGTAACTGTAAAATTGTTGAAAAATGGCGTTAAACCCAAGTGACAATAAGTCACATATAAAAAACAACCCCAAGTACATTTGAATTAAATAATCAGTTGTCCCAAAGAGCCTGCTGGAAAAAAGCTAACTATTTACATCACACTCACCCGCTGGTAATATTCCCTGTATGTGATCTGAGTATTATTTCTCAGTGTGAATGTATCAGAGGGTTTCTTATTCCAGACAATTTCATCAACACGGTATGTTTTATTGTTATATCTGAAACATTATGACAACATTTTAACCAGAAAAGTTCAGAAATGAGAAGTTTACATTAATGGCAGAATGAATGGTAGCAAGTTGAAGCATGATGTGGTGTATGATTCTGAATTGTATTGTGTTGTGTTAATTAGGTGAAGTGGAGCATCATGTTAAGTCAGTGATATCATGTTATGTAGCGTGGTGTAGTGTTGTGTCATGTTATGTAGCGTGGTGCAGTGTTGTGTCATGTTATGTAGTGTGGTATAGTGTTGTGTCATGTTATGTAGTGTGGTATAGTGTTGTGTCATGTTATGTAGTGTGGTATAGTGTTGTGTCATGTTATGTAGCATGGTGCAGTGTTGTGTCATGTTATCTAGTGTGGTATAGTGTTGTGTTATGTTATGCAGTGTGGTATAGTGTTGTGTCATGTTATGTAGTGTGGTATAGTGTTGTGTCATGTTATGTTGTGAGGTGTCATTTTACATAATGTTATGTTGTGCCGTGTCATGTTGTGTTGTCTTATGTTGTGTGGTGTCATGTTACGTAATGTTATGAAGTGCAGGGGTCATGTTATGTAGTGTGTTGTAGTGTTGTATCATGTTGTGTAACATGGTGTCATGTTATGTAGTGTGGTAAAGTGTGGTGTCATGTTATGGAGTGTGGTAAAATGTGGGGTCATGATCTGTTGTGTGTTGTATCATGTTGTGTGGTGTTATGTAATGTGGCAAAGTGTGGTGTCATGTTATGTGTGTCATGTTATATAGCGTGATGTATGCTGCAGAACAAAATCATGGTCAAAACAATATAAACACAACAAAAGTCATTCTCACATCATTTACTTACTTTTTCCAGGAAGTTAAAGATTAGAGATTTGGAGAAATTAATATTGCCATAAACAAAGATACCAGGCCTTTTTCTAGCCATTTTGGGAAAAAGACCCTGTCCAAATTTAAAAAAATCGAGTCGTGAAATCCAATAATTTGGGAAAAAAGTTGTCGGTCAAAACGCCATTTTGGGAATTTTATTAACACTTTTTTCACAATAAAAACAGGTAATAAACAAATAGTTTACAGAAAAGACAGACAAAGTGTTCATGGGCTTGCCCATACCCTAATAAGTCAAGACTATAACTGTTAATTATCAACTCTACAGGGCAATTTTCCTGGCTTTTGCATCCCTAAACATGTCACACAGCTTGTTAAGATCAATCTCTGATAGTACATCTGGCCCCTCTATGGAAATCATCATTAGAGAAGACAGCTTGTGTTGAAGAACAGTGCTTCTTTCTGGTGTACAAAAAAGGTTCATAGTACTGAACACCCTCTCCACGATGGCAGTACTGGTGGGGATTATGGTCATCAACTGCACCAGCTTGTATATTTGGGGGAAGCATGTCTTCATAACAGGGTCACCATCCATCCGTGCAAGGAGCTCATAGGGACCCAACGTAATATTTACTGTTGCGCGACATTTTTACAGCAATAGCGATAAACTCCGAAAACAACCAAATACCGAAAACGGTGCTCTGGTAAATTGTTCCAGCGGACGATGTATTTCGCGGCTCCTCGCGGTATTCATTTACGGAGGCCGATGGCGATGTCAGACGCTGAATCTTAGAGGTTTTGACTAATATTCAAATTGGTATTTTGGGAATTTTGGGGTGGGATCGGGAAAAATAACCTATATTTGGCTTTGGGAATGGGTCCGATGGTCGGACCCGTGGTATGCATAGAAAAAGGCCTGGATACTTCACATAAACTAATATGCATGCAATAATATGACCACTTGTCTAGATGTACAGTTGTTTTTAAGTTTAAAATAACTTGTAGTTACAAGAATAAATAATCTAGTCTGCCATTTAATCCACAATTCTAATATCGGAGAACAAAACAAAGATACTTCACATAAACAAATATGTATGCAATAATATGACCACTTGTCTAGATGTACAGTTGTTTTTAAGTTTAAAGTAACTTGTAGGTACAAGAATAAATAATCTAGTCTGCCATTTAATCCACAATTCTAATATCGGAGAACAAAACAAAATTGTCTTCAACATTAAATTGCCATTTTTTACACTGAGTAAATATCAAAATAACAGAATTATATAATTTAAGACAAGGGACAGAGATTTCTTTGCAATTTCAGAAAGGGTCCAGGTCCAGTCCAATTGGGGAAAAAATGTGCAGTGTGATGCCAAAATTGGGAATTTTTAGGTTCAGAATCAGAAAAAATGTCTTCATTTTTTCTCGGGAAGTGTCCGTTCAACAGACAAAAACAAAGAAGGAAAAAAATTGCTGAGGGAAACAAAAGAACTTTTGACAGACTTACTTCGTGAGGATAATCTGTCCCACCAACTTTTTATCACACTCATCGTGGAACCTGTCCCCAGCACGTTCATATAAGTCATACATGATATCCAGCACAGTGTCAGATCTCAGAATTTTATGAGATATGTCACAGTTCAGCAGCACATTATTTTCATACTGCAAAATGGAAGCTACATATCCAGGCATAACTTTCAACCTAGAAAAGAAAATTAACAATTATTAACAACTAATCCTTTACATCTATAGAGACACGGCTGTGTTATAAAGTTCATTCATATAGTGTTATCAGTAAATGGTTTATCAGTACCAATAGATTAACAAGCAGTTCTACAAACTGTATTTATATAAGTTATTGGAAAACTGTAAAAAAAAATCTGAATCAAATTGTTTTAACAAAATTAAGTAATTTATGGCAGTCAATGTTAACAAAGTATCATTTTGGTAACTGTTCAGTGTCCATAAAAAATCTAGTCTTTTAAACTGATTAGGGATTCTAAAGAACTGTAAAAATGCCATCCTCCCTGATCATCTGATAAAAATTGAATTAGATTTTATTGATACAAAGTGAATTATATGACACTGAGTTGGACACTGAGTCTTAACACTATCAATTCAATTCTTTATCATATAATATTAACATAAATGGTGAACACAATACCATTACAAAATTCAATTTGATAAACAAATCATGAAATAGAATAAATTACAGAAAATTCACAATACAATCTATTCTATCAATCAATATTATTGGTGACAGGTAAATGTAATTAAATTCAATCCCATTATATTGATACACAGGACTCAACCATTGAAGGACAACCAGCTAAGAATTTTTAGTAGTTCTACTAATAATTTGAACAAATCCCGAGTCAATTTCTACTCATAATTACGAGCTGACAAGAGGATTTGTCAATCCTTGATACATGATTTTCCCTCAATCTGATAGCAAGAAAGATGTACATTGCAATATTACGTACAACTTGTTTAGCTGAACAAGACATAAGGTTATAAAAATATAAATAAAGGTAATAACACTATGACAAGAATACCAAGGTTTTTGTTATAATTATATACTTACTTGTGCTGAGGAATTTCAACCGCTTGTGACAAGTTGTAATAGTTGCGACCTATTTCCCTCATATCAAGAATGCTTAATACCCTGAAAGTACAGTATTTAAAATATTACAATGAAGTCTACATGCTGTGGATTCATTTACTGTATTAATCACAGATATGCTTGAATACACAAATTAACTTGCTAAGGGATACAACACAATAATAGCAGTGCTATAAAAGTCAATATATACAATAACAAAATATTACACAAAATACACAATAACAAAACAAAACACAAAATACACAATAACAAAACATAACAAAAAATACACAATAACAAAATACAACACAAAATAAAACAAAACTTGTTTCAGTAAAAAATGTAGACTTACCTTCTGAATATAATATTGTACACCTGCATGCACTGTGGTGAACTCGGTGGAAGCTCATTGGTCAGTTTTATAGTAATCTGAATATTTTCATTATCAAACTGACGTGTGGAATATACTTGGGTTTCCTAAAACACAAAATATTTTTATTACCAATTATTTTATTTACCAGTATAATTTTTTCCATCAAGTTCACACAGAGTTGTTTCCCTTGTATAATTTGTATAGTGTAATGTCATTCTGTTCTTTATAGTGATGTTATCATGATCATATAACTATATGTACATAATGAGATATAAAAATACAAAATTTAGTTTTATGTAATTTGCTTAGCTTACAGAGAAATTAATCTGGATATTTTGCAAATAATAATAGCTTTTTTCTTTTTTGTTTAGGTCTGGTAAACAGACTCTTCACAATTGAAAATAAAGATATTTTTTCCCAATTCTGACTTAAGATTCCCAATTCTGGCACCATATCATACATTTTTTCCAATTGTATTGAACCCAAACAATTTCCCAAACTGCAAAAATATCACTGAATAATGAAGTGTTCACAGCAATCACACATTAAATATCACTGCAAACACATTTTGCTGACCAACACAATAAGTGATAATATACATTAATTACAGTTAAGAGGACAAACAAATTCAAACAATTGTTAACTGTGATAAGTTTGCAATGCTATCCTAATACACATGGTTTCATGTGCTGTGTCATATTGATATCCAGTGTTGTAACTCAATGCTAGACAGCACATAATAACCAAGAATTAAAATCTATAACAGAAACATCACACAAAGGAACATACTGTATTCGGCAGCCTTTTGGGTAAATACAGAGCCATTCCATCAAAAGCCTTTGTTCTGCCCAACAATTCTTCATGGTGATAAAGCAAAGCAATTCTAAGCCTCTTAGAATCAACATCAGGTTTGAAATCCACCCTGTACTGATACAAATGCCAGTCAGGGGCTTTTTCCAGTGTAAAATAGTTGGTCATAACAGGAAGAGGTGTACCAGACGAACCTAAAATACATCAAGTCATGAAAGCTAAAATACGTTGAGTCATAATTTTCATTTTATCTTCATGAAGTGGGTTTTGAATCTAATTGTATCCAGTCAGCTCCCTAGTATCTTGACATAAACATACAAAAATATAAAACTAAAGGCATTTATATATTCCTAGGTTTTCCAGTAATATACTGAAGTTTTAATGGTTTTTATTACATGGGTGCAAGTAGAAAATTTCTAAAAACCTAAAAATATTGCTGGGGGCAAGAACGCTTAGTGGTATGTTGCAAAATAGTTGTTTCAGTTTTATTCTAACCTCCTTAAAATGTTTGATAACATCTCAACACAACCATTTACCTGCTGTGGGAAGCAACCCCCCCCCCCGATTCCTCAACAAATTCAGACGATTTGGAAAAACGATCTTCAGAGCCCTTCAAAAACCATAAATCCAATATAAACCAGAAAACTTGCACCCTATTATTAATCTGGACAAAAAACCTGCAAGTAGCCTTGAAATAAAAGAAGTCAATCTAAAAAATATGCACAAAATAAAAATATTGAAGTACAGAAGAAAATAACAGGCAGTTACATTTTCATTACCTTTCTTGTCTGTTATATGAGCAGGTCTTGTGTATAATTCTTCATACCTTGACCTTCGACCTTTGCGATCTCCTTCACCTAGTGACAAATGAGCTATTTCTTCTGCAGGTGCGGCCACACCACCTGAACCTGCAGCCCCAGGTCTAGCCTCCCTTGCACCACCTCTATAGGATGCCCTACCACTGGCTGGTGGTGGTCCATTTCCATTTCCAGCAGCACCCTGGGGAACAGCTTGAGGTACCTATGGTAAAAATGAAAAATGAACTCGCACGACAGTAAACAACTATTAATCAAAATTAATAGAAGGGGTTCATTGAAATTAAAAATTCATGTAACATTGAAACTCATATAAAACTCTTTTTATCGAATTCCAGCATATATCGAAATAAAAATAAAATCTTGAATCTTATCTGTCTTTTAACATTAGAAAGAATGCATTATTTCAATTTTGTATTTATACATTATTTGTATATTAAAGTAGATTTTCAGGCCCAAATATCAATTTTTAACCATACAGCGACCATAACTGTCAACCAAATAAGTCACTGATTAACAAATAAATTTTTTTTCAAAAAGAATTTCCCCAAAACACAATGCTGTAATTCCCAATATGCTGAAATATGATTCTCCCTACATCTTGGAAGTCTGTCAACCTGTTCCCAATTTGGCTGAAAATCACATTTAAATTCCCAAATTGAAAGGCAAAGGCCCCTTCTCATTTCTTGGGAAAAAGGCCCTGTTTTACCACCAAAACACCTAATTAATTTCTCCCTGACTGAATATTTTTGTCATGAACTTCAAAATCGATATTTCATTAATGAAAATTATGTAAACATTTCAGTGTCAATGCTAGCAATTATAAAATCAGGTCATCTGAATATGTTAGTAATTTTTTTTTCACATAAATGTTGTATGAAATGCAAAAATAAATACACCAAAAGTACAAGGCCTAAATAAACAAAAAGGTTTGTTTCCAGTTACATACCCCAAAAAATATGGATCAGTAGGTAGGGATTTTTTTCTTGTAAGTTTTTTTATATATATCAGCAACACTGTTGTGAAAATTACAATAGCACTACAATTTGGATGCCTTAAAAACTTTGAATAGGCAGGTAGAAGATGGGTCGGTCGGGTAATCGGAAAAAAACCTTTTTTAAGCCTAAATCCCACATTCCTATCCAATACAAAAATATCACAACTACATGATAGTTATAACACTAGAGCATTTTCCATAAGATTTTTCACCCGAGGATCCCCAGGAATCCTACCTCCCAACATTTTAGGGGTCCCTTGAAATTTTTGGGGGTCCCATACAGAAAATGCCATGGACAAATTCCAAGTCGGAAGGGGTCCTGAGGATGCGGTGGTCACTCTATCCCGTCAGGGACGCAAGAAACCAGTGTCAGGGAAATCCCTGTACAGACAACTAGATCATCCTGATGAATTTATACACATTATCTGTGAACTAATGCAATCATCATTAAGGCTGAAACATATAAAGTGATCAAAACACACCATTCAACTTCTCAATTCCTCCAGGTTTTTGACAATCTAGTATTACATTAACTTAAGATATCAATAGTGAATACAATAACCAATCGATAAATGTGTACATCCTTACATATATATGTAAAATTCCCAAGTCTAGTTAAGTGCCATCAAGGCTTTCTGTCATAAAGCAACTTGGAACTTGTCAAATATAGAGCAGCTATCATAAATCTGTCAATACTATCTTCTAATATAAATGAGTAGTACTGCAAAAGGTTAAACAGAATTCACATTAAAATGTCAAAACCTATCGAGAATTGTTTTTAGCAAATATAAATATAAATATGAATACAAATATAAAATGAGCATGCAAGTTTTAGTAACTTTCAAATCAAATTCATCTACTTACAGGCTGTGGTGCTGGGGCCTGACAAGGAGCCTCCCCAGGACGATTAGCAGAATCCTGAGGATTACCTCGTGCACGTCCTCGAGCCCTTCCACGTGCACGACCAGTCATTCTAAAACAAAAAACTTAATGAGAAACTAACTTATAATCAATCTCTACCCAGAGCTGTTGTTCGTTATAAGTCACATACATCTCTGTCAATGTCTGGAAAGTAGTTCAAAACCTTGCGTCCGAATCTCAACAAGTTTCATCTGATACAAAAAATCATGCTTTTGTTATCTTAAAATGTACATTTGTTGACAGGATTTTCATTAGACGTCAAAAGCTGATGATCAAAAATGACCCTTGACTGATGATAATTTGTTGAGTCAACAAAATTTCCTTCTAATTTTATCGTCAATTTGACCCTTTAGCCTTATCTTACTGATTTCAAAAGTTAAAATGCTCTTTTAAGGGTCAAATGAAAGCCCTGTTTTGACATAATTTTACTCAATTACCTTGGACTTTCATTTCCATGAAAGTGATTTATCTTTTTGATCTAATTACAGAAAGTAAACAAACACTCTCCATTGGGAAATAGAGTGCTTGATAAATAATTTCTACGATTTTATGTCAAAATATAACATGTTTGTCTCGAACGTACTGTGTGAAGGAAATTTCTTCATTTAGTTGTAAATTTTGTACCATTTGTGTCTTTATTATTTTTTATTATACAAGAATCTAGTCAAAAGCTGAGTTATGAGGGATAACGAATAACAAATGTGGATAGAGATTTACTTATAGTTATAATGCTGTAACTAAATAAACATGGAGCCAAGTTGAAGAAATGGAGAGAAAATAATATTTGTCACTCTGGCTCCTTGAAGGGAAAATTATTCCAGATAGCAAAGAGTAAATATTGATCTTGGGCTTTTCACAGCAGTGCTCTAGTTTCTTCAGTATTGTAACCATATTATGCTTTTTGAATTTACTCTGGTAAAATTCCTGAGTCACGCTCTGCTACATTGTTATGTCTCGCTGATACAGTTGTGTGGCAGTTCATTTATTAAAGTTGCTGTGAAAACACATTCGTGAACTTAGCTCTGTGGTTCATACAAGTATACAATATTGGAATAACATCCAACAAAATTAAACTCGACGAAATGTAATGGCTTTGGCGTGAGGAGAATAAATAAGCTAAAATATGGAATAATTGCACGGCTTATTTCGGCAAACCGTGGCAATATTGAGAGATACCCGCTCATTTCTAGAGTAGGCCGAGCGAGCTCCAGATTTTTCGAGGTGCAATTTTCGCTTTCACATGTCGCTCTAAACGTGATCAGTTAAATTAATAACTGGGGTAATTCAGTAAAAAATGTATTATACAACGAAAGAGCAATGTATAAAAACAAATATTCTACTCACCTAGAGTGCGAATATGCTACAAGTTTTCCCTGAAAATAGATAACTCAAGTCTCAAACCGGAAACGTGTTTACTTTGCGCATGCGCATTCGTCATATAGTAAATGTCACAAAAGCTGTTACTTATGATATCTTCGAGAGCTTTGCCTAGTTATTAAAAAATGGCCTCTACGTATGACAAGACTGCAACAGCCGAACCATACTGAACAATTAAATCTAGATCATATGTGTGATTTAAAGTCGACATGTTTATCGTTAAATCTTATTCTAAAAGAAAATGGAAAAAAAACGTTATTGTAATTAGATTGAGCGCATCTAGAGAGTTATAACACGGACCGTATAATTAATTAAACTATGCTTTGAAATAATTACACGATTTTAGGAGAAATTAAGAGACTGAGTTACGGTTCTGTTTAATAAATGTAGTACCAGTGATTCAAGTCACTGACACATAGTTTCCCCACAAAACGAAAGTAAAATTGAATAGACAATATCTTGAGACTCCCATCAGAAAATTACCAATCACACAATACTAACAATAACCAAAACATCCCTTGATTCGTCAGATAAATTCGGGGGCCACAAAAGCATTATCAGCGGTTTTCGCGCGCATGATGTTCTGTGAAAATCAAAGTGCTGATAAGACTGAAATTTGGAGCATGATAAAAGTAATGGAAGCTGATTGATTTCATTGTATCGCTCACGTCATGAAACTACAGGCTTACTGACGTGGGTACTGAATGTTCCCAAAATAACATTCCTGGGAAACGTATTTGTTCGTGCAGTACTTCGGCAATAATTCGAAACAGTTCATTACCTGTTGTATTCGCTTATCTATAACTAGTCTACGATATCAAAACTTATTGTTGGTATTTATTTATTTAAGCGCTCATGCGTGTTTAATATACATCAAATGTTGATGACTGTTGTAACAAAATTATATGAATTTTACAGACTTATAAATGAAGATATTTTATGTATGTAATGGGTTACTTCCACCTCTTAATTAATCCTGCATGTTACAGGCAGATACCATCTGCTAGACTCTGTTGTCAGCAGAGGGTTGATTTTTATTGCTAAGATATTCATTTCTGAACTTAGATTCTGAGCTGTTAACATGTATAGTCGTACAAAGAATTTTGGGTGGTTTTATAAAAAAAAAGTTTTATTAAAAATATGATGACTTCTTACTAAATAAAGCCCGTTTCGTCATACTGTTTATAACATTTGAATAAAATTTGATTTTATTATTTTATTCTTGTTTTGAATGAACAGCGTACCTGCCTATACGTAAATGCATATGCAACATAGTCATATTAGTAACAGGAAAGGAGAATTTATTACCACATGATCAAAACATGGCAGACCAAAAGACCTCGAAAGGGTCTCCTACGGGGCACATCATCTGCCATGTTTTGTCGGGTTATCTCTTTGTATAATTGATATGACATGCCTTTTTTATTCATGAAGCTCGAAGTCAGTTTGCAGGCTCCCGAGGGTTAAACAATTTGTCGAATATTCACTCAAAAACATTAGCTTTATTGTACAGAAAAGAATCTTTTTCTTCTCCCTTTCTTACCTCGGATTTAAAGAAATACTAGGAATTCAACTTAAATTTGTTATTATAAAGATGTTTTTATTAACAGTCACTGTTATTGTGATTTTTTCATAACGAACCACTGGACCACTGTCGGGGCTGCCAATTTGACTTTAAGTTTGTACATCAAATACTCTCTTTGGTCACCTATGGTCACAGCAAATTCGTCTTTAGGCAGGTATATGGATATTCGTATTACAAACTGCGATTTATGTCCTTGGAAACATTTTGTTATGGCATTATAGCAGCGGTTAAGACGTAGTGGTTTTTGCGATTATTTTCCGTACAATTGTGATTCGTATTTACGGAGTAGAGCGGAATTATTCGATGTCTTACGAATTCTCGTAATAATGCTGTTCGCGAGCATGTTACCTGTAAAAAATCATCAAAACCTTATATAATTGCATATTTATAATGATACGATGAATGTAATTGATTGTAAAGTAGTGCTTGCTTTATGTTGTGTAATAATACACGGATTAAGATGTATGTGAGTGCGTGTTTTATGTGACCAATGTGTCATAATGAAAACATTGTACATTGTATTCTACGTAGTGACATGTCGTGCGAGCATGCCTTTTTGAATTTGAGTGAATTCTGTCAGATCACGGGTGTTTTTCAGGTGATTACACGTATACCTGTTATCAGACGATAGATACCACTCAAACGACGAACGTCATGTTTTTTTTTTTTGCTTTTTTTTTTGGAAGTGTTGGACATTTGTTTGAATTGGGCATAAAGACGTCTGTATGGTATACATAATTTTTATTATTATTATTTAATGTATTGTTACCGATTCAATTGTTTTATGTGTTACTGATTCAATATGAAATTGCTGTCATAAAGACGTGAATTTATTTTTGTTCTGTTATCACGACCGTGTATTATGCAGATAATGTAAAAAGCATTTATTTTGAATGCCGTCTCTTTTCTTGAACATATTTGAAGAGTTGTACATCAAATTTCTTGTTTTATTTTATGATCTAAAATGTGAAATATTAAGTCAATGATTATGTACAACATGGAATCAATTTTGAATAAATGAATATTTCAGGCAGTGCAATTTCAATTTATTGATATTTGTACTTAATTCGATGATGCAATTCTAGTGGAATTTATTTTGTTTCTAAGACGGTTCTTTAATTTTGTAGACCTTCACGTGTCATGTGGTCACTCAGAAGACTGACTGATTATTTGTATTCAGCTTCAACTTCAATATGGGTACTTGTCAAATTCCGCAAGCAGACTTTTACTAACGAGGGTTGTTGTTGGTACGAAATGTATGGATGTATGGATGATACGAAAGGTATGAATTACAGTCTACCGCTGCTATTATGATTCTAATTAAGCTACCTTATGCGTAATTATTTTGAGTTACTTTACTTCATCGGTCAGTTAATTTTATTTGATTCATTTAACTTTGAGATAAATGTTGTCGATAGTCGCTTCAGTCGCGTTTAGTAGCAGGCCACCGGTAAATCGGTATTTATTGGTTTTCCGTTTTTCAATACGGTACGGTTATCGGGTTTTAGCTTTACTGATACGAAGGGAGACAACCTAATAAATGCGTAACTAACGACTATGGTGACTTTACAATAAAATTTTCACGTTTAAAATGTCAGCGCGAAAGTCGATAGTGCGAGGAATTTTTTCTAAAGTGAATGATTAGAAGGCCCTCTGCAATATTTGTAAGGCTATTGTGGTGGAACGACAAATATGTCCACACATCTAAGGAGGCATCATAAAATTGATCCGACAATTCAATCTCCGAAAACGGTCCAATTACCATGCCGCATTTAGTCAGTATTTCTTTAATATTATAAAACCATGGAAATTTCGTTTTCATTGTTTCATTCGTACTTTTGCATAATTATAATCTCATAATTTATCGCATTCGTTATTAAAATTATTGTAAAAAAATGATAATTCGATTTTCTTGGCTTAATAACATGTTTCATTAAACAAATAAATGATATTTTCTATTAAGCAAATGGTAATTCGATTTTTCCATAGGAATAATTTAATAATCTATGAATTTTTATTGGAATTTAATAAATAAATGATGTTTCGGTATTTTTCCATAAGAATAATTCCATATTCTGAATGAAATTATATTTTCATTATGAACAAGACTAATATTCTGTATTACTTGTTTGCCTCAACAATTGCATATAATCTGCTATATCAGTATCCCTCTTTATCTTTGTCATCTGTGTTTTTGACATCCTTCTATTTCTATATTTTTTAATTTGATGGGTACGGACAAGAAAAAATGGCTGTAATGATTGAAACAATTTAGCAGTTCTGTTGTTTATACAGAGACAGTTCAGAGCTTCCAAAGAACTCTCCAGTAGTGTTAATAACTAATGACACATCTCTCTCCCACTATGTTTATGCCACAAGGCTATGTAGTGTATTCATCCAGATCCAGATTTTATTGTGGTGAAATTGACTGTTGTATAGATGTTCTTTTTTGGGGGGTAATCTGGTAGAATTAATACCAGGGAACAATATGTCCCAGATAATACAAACATAGCTATGAATGTGAATGTAGATCTCATTATGCAATTCATTATCTAGTATTTATACAATAACCACATGTTTATTATTCCAACAGATGAGGAGGACTGCCCTGAATTGTTTCAATGACTGACAGAATCAAGACGATCTATTGACAGCAAACATCAACTATACTCCTGACCAAGCCAGATTGTCAATACTGAGAGAACAAAGAACAGATTCCTGTAAGTGAACTCTACTAAGTATTTTTGATATAAGGCCTATTGCACAGTATTTGTGCCATTTAAAAAAAATATGTACAAATTCATTGTATTATAACCACCTAATCAATTTGCAAAAAAAATGAAAAATGAAGACAATAATTTGTCATTTGAACAAAATTGAATAATTTTACTCTTTGCGGCAAAAAAGTGTAATGTCCGTCCAATGGGTGTATTAACATAAAATATAGTAGAAAATAATATAAAAATGCATTACACCATGTATCTAATGGGTCTTATTCCCAAACACTTCACTTTTACTAATTTTATATATATATATTTGAATAATTTTGAAAAATAAAAATGTTATGTGTAATGTCCATTCCGTAATGTCTGTCCCATTTTTTATTCTCATACATCTGATAGTCCATATTTCGTTCATTTTCAAGCAAAATGTTTTGTTGATTCAGTTTTCACATGTGTATCAATAATTTAAATCATTGTTTAAGAGTCAAAATATTTTTTGTTGAAAAAAGATGACTTAGTAAAAAAATAGAAAATTTCATCAAAAGTCTGTTTTAAGTATGATTTTTTTTTGTTCTCAAAAAAAGATAAAGTAATAGCTAACTCAATCTATGAACATGTTCTTTCATAAGTAAACACAATAATTCTTTGTATACCAAATATGTTGCAATCCAAAATTTGTGAAAAAAGGTAATTGCTGAAAGTGTAATATCTATCCTGTAATGTCTGTCCCACTTCACATATTAATCTTTGATAACCTATTGCTCAAAATATTCTCATGAAAATGACTTCTAAATGGATTATAACTTTTGAATCTCTTTATATCATAGATTGAATATTTGAAATAAACTATTTCCCACGATAATAACTTTTTACCAAGAGTATTTAAGAGTCCCCTAACATTCTTTTCATTATTTTTAGCTTTCTCTCAATTTATTTTCATAAATTTATTGCTTAAAATAGGGAAATAAATAGCATTGATCAATGATTTTTTGTATAACAAAAATTTGATTTGTAAACACAATATTTGGTTACTTGTTTCTTATAATATTGCTCAGTAATGTATGCTTTAAAGTCATGAATTAAAATCAATTCTACTTTCATAATTTCACTCTAAGGTGTCCATATCTGCAGTTTTGAACTATTGTGTAGTTGGGTCCTTTTTGTTTTTTCTAGTAACTAAGTCAGTTATAATATTTGAACATCTGGGACCTGATTATGCACTATTATGTAATAATGCTGTCCCATTGTCAGTGGACAGTTTCAGTGTTAATTGGCTCCTTTGATAACAGTACAACACTGATCAAATCACAGTGGGGGACCAGTATATCTCCAGTGAACTATACCATCATGTTGTGCAGTGCCAGGATGTATCCCGGACATGATCCTTAATGAAATCACATAATCTCATTATTGAATAAGCATAATTAACCATGAATGCTGAAATATGCTATTTAAAGAAAGAGAAAGAAACAGAAAACAGTGAAAAAAGTTTAAACATCAATTGCAACATTAAGTTAAACATTGTAATTATGATAATTCTTAAATTCAATTTAAGTTAATCAGTAAGTGTCTATTAGTAAACATAGTAAATGCGTAACTTTGTTTTTTCCAATTTAATTTAAGAAATATACTGCAGATATTTTATTTTTCACCTGGATCATGTGTAAAATTGGAATTTCAATTAATTGACAAGGGATAGACTTCTAAAAATGTACAAATTGCAGTGATCTGTGGTTGTTTTTACTAGAGAAACATCACTAAGAAAAAACATTGTGAAGTGCTTACATTATTACAGAAGTTGATTATTTAGTATAATGAACAGTGAACTGGATGTATATATTAGCATCATTTGACATTGATATGTATTAGTTTAGGCATATTTCATTGTTTTGATGCTGTTTAATATTAGTACTGATAATGGTGATTCATTACAATTAAAAGTGATAGCTGAGTGCCACTTTACTTTTTGTTATGTCCATCTCAGTAGGGTGTAATGCCCATCCCGGCATTGTGTAATGTCCGTCCCACTTTAAATGAGCTGCTATTATATTTGTCTCTGATAATTTATCATTCTGAAATGAGTTAACATGTTTATTTTATCTCATAAGAACACTATTTAACAGTTTTACTGGCAATTGCATGCAAAGATTTGTTTAGTGAATGTATTGAAGAGGGAATATTTTGGAAAATTTTGAAGTTTTCTGTAGTTTGCAGAATTTGATAAAATTTTGTATTTATTGATCCAATATCAAGATGTGATAGCTTTCAAATGAATTGATGTATGTATTACTTCAAAATAATAGCAAATGAATACTTTTAATGGTTATATTTACGTCAAGTTCATCCTTATCAATGTTGTAATGGTTCAATCTGTAATGTCCGTCCCACCTGATACGTACAACGATATACACAAAATTTTCAAAAAACTTGATAGGACAAGTGCTTAAAAAATTCACTTGCCCTGGCCAAAGTTAGACTTGTCCGGACTATATTACATAAACTGAGCTTAAGCCTTTTACTTCTTGATTTATCTTCATTTATCTTCGATGAAAAGCCAGAAGCAAATAAGTTGTACAATTTGTGATCTTTTCGAGTGAAAAGCAGCCAAAAATGATAAAGCAATTCCAATTGTCTTTATTGAACACATGATAGATAGAAGTTTGTCTATTTGTTGTTGGGAGTTTATCACATGAATACAAATTATTAGTAATTATATTCCAATATAACACAGCTAGTTTGTTTCCATGAATTAACAGTTTTGTATGACAATGACATGAGAATTTTGAGAATTTTGAATTTTGAAACAGTGAAATGGTTTTATGATTTGGTGCTCATTAAGAGATATTTGTTGATGAAGGATTTGATGAAATATGATTCACAAGAGAAATTTTCTTTTTGCCCAATCGGGCAATTGATTGGAATATTCAAACTTCGGAGTTCAAAAAAAGCAGCCACGTTCTTGACACGGATCTAGGGTAGATAACTGCAGTCCACAAACTGACTGATTTGATTTGGGAGTTCATATCTGCACATGATTATCATATGTCTCACTGATATATCTGGATTTTCATCCTAGCAGTCCAGTGTTCTCACTTTATAAGGAGGACATTCCTGTAACACATGATTATCACGGGTATGTCTTTGTGGTGTGTCTTGTGGTGTTGTTCTTTTTGATGAATCTAGAGTTTGTCCTGTAAATATTGTTACCCACTGACGAGTCTACAGTTCAGTGCTGCCGAAAACGATCTGCCTTATTTACAAAGATTCCTCTGTCTGATTGTCAATGGACAAAATAGTGCAATGGAATGTTCTATTAATAATAATTGTTGTTGAATCAGGTGTTGTCAAGTCTATCGCACATTTTTGTTTCTCCTTGAGTAAATAGAGTTTCAGTGCTGCCGAAAACGAGCTGCCTTATTTACAAAGATTACTCTGTCTGATTGTCAATGGCCAAAGTAGCGCAACGGAAGGTTCTGTTAATAATAATTGTTGTTGAATCAGGTGTTGTCAAGTCTTATCATGCATTTTTGTTTCTCTTTGAGTAAATGTGGAGTCCATTCTATCAGTCAAGATCTCACTGTTAAATTCGGAGTTCAAAAAAAGCAGCCACGTTCTTGCTGACGGATCTAGGGTAGATAACTGCAGTCCACAAACTGACTGATGATTTGGGAGTTCATATCTGCACGTCATGTCTCACTGATGTATCTGGATTTTCATCCTAGCAGTCCAGTGTTCTCACTTTATAAGGAGGACATTCCTGTAACACATGATTATCACGGGTATGTCTTTGTGGTGTGTCTTGTGGTGTTGTTCTTTTTGATGAATCTAGAGTTTGTCCTGTAAATATTGTTACCCACTGACGAGTCTACAGTTCAGTGCTGCCGAAAACGATCTGCCTTATTTACAAAGATTCCTCTGTCTGATTGTCAATGGACAAAATAGTGCAATGGAATGTTCTATTAATAATAATTGTTGTTGAATCAGGTGTTGTCAAGTCTATCGCGCATTTTTGTTTCTCCTTGAGTAAATATGAGTTTAGTGCTGCCGAAAACGAGCTGCCTTATTTACAAAGATTACTCTGTCTGATTGTCAATGGCCAAAGTAGCGCAACGGAAGGTTCTGTTAATAATAATTGTTGTTGAATCAGGTGTTGTCAAGTCTTATCATGCATTTTTGTTTCTCTTTGAGTAAATGTGGAGTCCATTCTATCAGTCAAGATCTCACTGTTAAATTCGGAGTTCAAAAAAAGCAGCCACGTTCTTGCTGACGGATCTAGGGTAGATAACTGCAGTCCACAAACTGACTGATGATTTGGGAGTTCATATCTGCACGTCATGTCTCACTGATGTATCTGGATTTTCATCCTAGCAGTCCAGTGTTCTCACTTTATAAGGAGGACATTCCTGTAACACATGATTATCACGGGTATGTCTTTGTGGTGTGTCTTGTGGTGTTGTTCTTTTTGATGAATCTAGAGTTTGTCCTGTAAATATTGTTACCCACTGACGAGTCTACAGTTCAGTGCTGCCGAAAACGATCTGCCTTATTTACAAAGATTCCTCTGTCTGATTGTCAATGGACAAAATAGTGCAATGGAATGTTCTATTAATAATAATTGTTGTTGAATCAGGTGTTGTCAAGTCTATCGCGCATTTTTGTTTCTCCTTGAGTAAATAGGTTTCAGTGCTGCCGAAAACGAGCTGCCTTATTTACAAAGATTACTCTGTCTGATTGTCAATGGCCAAAGTAGCGCAACGGAAGGTTCTGTTAATAATAATTGTTGTTGAATCAGGTGTTGTCAAGTCTTATCATGCATTTTTGTTTCTCTTTGAGTAAATGTGGAGTCCATTCTATCAGTCAAGATCTCACTGTTAAATTCGGAGTTCAAAAAAAGCAGCCACGTTCTTGCTGACGGATCTAGGGTAGATAACTGCAGTCCACAAACTGACTGATGATTTGGGAGTTCATATCTGCACGTCATGTCTCACTGATGTATCTGGATTTTCATCCTAGCAGTCCAGTGTTCTCACTTTATAAGGAGGACATTCCTGTAACACATGATTATCACGGATATGTCTTTGTGGTGTGTCTTGTGGTGTTGTTCTTTTTGATGAATCTAGAGTTTGTCCTGTAAATATTGTTACCCACTGACGAGTCTACAGTTCAGTGCTGCCGAAAACGATCTGCCTTATTTACAAAGATTCCTCTGTCTGATTGTCAATGGACAAAATAGTGCAATGGAATGTTCTATTAATAATAATTGTTGTTGAATCAGGTGTTGTCAAGTCTATCGTGCATTTTTGTTTCTCCTTGAGTAAATATGAGTTTAGTGCTGCCGAAAACGAGCTGCCTTATTTACAAAGATTACTCTGTCTGATTGTCAATGGCCAAAGTAGCGCAACGGAAGGTTCTGTTAATAATAATTGTTGTTGAATCAGGTGTTGTCAAGTCTTATCATGCATTTTTGTTTCTCTTTGAGTAAATGTGGAGTCCATTCTATCAGTCAAGATCTCACTGTTAAATTCGGAGTTCAAAAAAAGCAGCCACGTTCTTGCTGACGGATCTAGGGTAGATAACTGCAGTCCACAAACTGACTGATGATTTGGGAGTTCATATCTGCACGTCATGTCTCACTGATGTATCTGGATTTTCATCCTAGCAGTCCAGTGTTCTCACTTTATAAGGAGGACATTCCTGTAACACATGATTATCACGGGTATGTCTTTGTGGTGTGTCTTGTGGTGTTGTTCTTTTTGATGAATCTAGAGTTTGTCCTGTAAATATTGTTACCCACTGACGAGTCTACAGTTCAGTGCTGCCGAAAACGATCTGCCTTATTTACAAAGATTCCTCTGTCTGATTGTCAATGGACAAAATAGTGCAATGGAATGTTCTATTAATAATAATTGTTGTTGAATCAGGTGTTGTCAAGTCTATCGCACATTTTTGTTTCTCCTTGAGTAAATAGGTGTTCAGTGCTGCCGAAAACGAGCTGCCTTATTTACAAAGATTACTCTGTCTGATTGTCAATGGCCAAAGTAGCGCAACGGAAGGTTCTGTTAATAATAATTGTTGTTGAATCAGGTGTTGTCAAGTCTTATCATGCATTTTTGTTTCTCTTTGAGTAAATGTGGAGTCCATTCTATCAGTCAAGATCTCACTGTTAAATTCGGAGTTCAAAAAAAGCAGCCACGTTCTTGCTGACGGATCTAGGGTAGATAACTGCAGTCCACAAACTGACTGATGATTTGGGAGTTCATATCTGCACGTCATGTCTCACTGATGTATCTGGATTTTCATCCTAGCAGTCCAGTGTTCTCACTTTATAAGGAGGACATTCCTGTAACACATGATTATCACGGGTATGTCTTTGTGGTGTGTCTTGTGGTGTTGTTCTTTTTGATGAATCTAGAGTTTGTCCTGTAAATATTGTTACCCACTGACGAGTCTACAGTTCAGTGCTGCCGAAAACGATCTGCCTTATTTACAAAGATTCCTCTGTCTGATTGTCAATGGACAAAATAGTGCAATGGAATGTTCTATTAATAATAATTGTTGTTGAATCAGGTGTTGTCAAGTCTATCGCGCATTTTTGTTTCTCCTTTAGTAAATATGAGTTTAGTGCTGCCGAAAACGAGCTGCCTTATTTACAAAGATTACTCTGTCTGATTGTCAATGGCCAAAGTAGCGCAACGGAAGGTTCTGTTAATAATAATTGTTGTTGAATCAGGTGTTGTCAAGTCTTATCATGCATTTTTGTTTCTCTTTGAGTAAATGTGGAGTCCATTCTATCAGTCAAGATCTCACTGTTAAATTCGGAGTTCAAAAAAAGCAGCCACGTTCTTGCTGACGGATCTAGGGTAGATAACTGCAGTCCACAAACTGACTGATGATTTGGGAGTTCATATCTGCACGTCATGTCTCACTGATGTATCTGGATTTTCATCCTAGCAGTCCAGTGTTCTCACTTTATAAGGAGGACATTCCTGTAACACATGATTATCACGGGTATGTCTTTGTGGTGTGTCTTGTGGTGTTGTTCTTTTTGATGAATCTAGAGTTTGTCCTGTAAATATTGTTACCCACTGACGAGTCTACAGTTCAGTGCTGCCGAAAACGATCTGCCTTATTTACAAAGATTCCTCTGTCTGATTGTCAATGGACAAAATAGTGCAATGGAATGTTCTATTAATAATAATTGTTGTTGAATCAGGTGTTGTCAAGTCTATCGTGCATTTTTGTTTCTCCTTGAGTAAATAGGTGTTCAGTGCTGCCGAAAACGAGCTGCCTTATTTACAAAGATTACTCTGTCTGATTGTCAATGGCCAAAGTAGCGCAACGGAAGGTTCTGTTAATAATAATTGTTGTTGAATCAGGTGTTGTCAAGTCTTATCATGCATTTTTGTTTCTCTTTGAGTAAATGTGGAGTCCATTCTATCAGTCAAGATCTCACTGTTAAATTCGGAGTTCAAAAAAAGCAGCCACGTTCTTGCTGACGGATCTAGGGTAGATAACTGCAGTCCACAAACTGACTGATGATTTGGGAGTTCATATCTGCACGTCATGTCTCACTGATGTATCTGGATTTTCATCCTAGCAGTCCAGTGTTCTCACTTTATAAGGAGGACATTCCTGTAACACATGATTATCACGGGTATGTCTTTGTGGTGTGTCTTGTGGTGTTGTTCTTTTTGATGAATCTAGAGTTTGTCCTGTAAATATTGTTACCCACTGACGAGTCTACAGTTCAGTGCTGCCGAAAACGATCTGCCTTATTTACAAAGATTCCTCTGTCTGATTGTCAATGGACAAAATAGTGCAATGGAATGTTCTATTAATAATAATTGTTGTTGAATCAGGTGTTGTCAAGTCTATCGCGCATTTTTGTTTCTCCTTGAGTAAATATGAGTTTAGTGCTGCCGAAAACGAGCTGCCTTATTTACAAAGATTACTCTGTCTGATTGTCAATGGCCAAAGTAGCGCAACGGAAGGTTCTGTTAATAATAATTGTTGTTGAATCAGGTGTTGTCAAGTCTTATCATGCATTTTTGTTTCTCTTTGAGTAAATGTGGAGTCCATTCTATCAGTCAGGATCTCACTGTTAAATTCGGAGTTCAAAAAAGCAGCCACGTTCTTGCTGACGGATCTAGGGTAGATAACTGCAGTCCACAAACTGACTGATGATTTGGGAGTTCATATCTGCATGTCATGTCTCACTGATGTATCTGGATTTTCATCCTAGCAGTCCAGTGTTCTCACTTTATAAGGAGGACATTCCTGTAACACATGATTATCACGGGTATGTCTTTGTGGTGTGTCTTGTGGTGTTGTTCTTTTTGATGAATCTAGAGTTTGTCCTGTAAATATTGTTACCCACTGACGAGTCTACAGTTCAGCGCTGCCGAAAACGATCTGCCTTATTTACAAAGATTACTCTGTCTGATTGTCAATGGACAAAATAGTGCAATGGAATGTTCTATTAATAATAATTGTTGTTGAATCAGGTGTTGTCAAGTCTATCGCGCATTTTTGTTTCTCCTTGAGTAAATATGAGTTTAGTGCTGCCGAAAACGAGCTGCCTTATTTACAAAGATTACTCTGTCTGATTGTCAATGGCCAAAGTAGCGCAACGGAAGGTTCTGTTAATAATAATTGTTGTTGAATCAGGTGTTGTCAAGTCTTATCATGCATTTTTGTTTCTCTTTGAGTAAATGTGGAGTCCATTCTATCAGTCAGGATCTCACTGTTAAATTCGGAGTTCAAAAAAAGCAGCCACGTTCTTGCTGACGGATCTAGGGTAGATAACTGCAGTCCACAAACTGACTGATGATTTGGGAGTTCATATCTGCACGTCATGTCTCACATGACTACTAGCGCACTAACCACTGGACCACGGCTGCAGCATTTTTTATTGTTGAATCTGGTTACTTTTATTTGAATCTGGTTACTTATTCCCATAACACTCACTTTCCATATCCCAACTACTTCACTAGAGCGCTCTTTTGGTGTAGAGTTGCTTCTTGTATGATTTTCCTCAATAGTACCTAAGTATGGAGGGTCTGAGGTTGGCATTAATTCCTTATTTAGCCATTGTGCTTTAATTAGTAGCGCCTGCTGATAAATAAATATCTAAATAATGTATGTTAATATCTGTCTCAATATCACTAGTCTCTTACACAACTTTCCCCAACTCGAACTTAATTTCGCACATACTCGCCAACATTCCCCTGAACACTCGTTAAGGTTCCCATAACACTAACTAAGGTTCTCCGAACATTAAGGTTCCACTAACACTTACTATGTTTTGCCCCATTTCTATTAAGATCACCAACTGCCACTTTTTGTTTTAACCCTTCACTTTTGGTGCAGAATGGCTTCCTGTCTGATTATCCTCAATGGTACCCAAGTATGGAGGATCTAAGATTGACATTTATTCTTTATTTAGACATAGTATTTTGATTAGTGTCGCCCTCTGATTAAAACGCAATTTTTAAATAATGTGTGTTAATGTTCGTCTCAGTAGCAACAATCTCTAACATGACTTTCCCCAACTCTTACTTAACTTTCATGAATACTCGTTACCATTCCCCTAACATTCATTAAGGTTCCCCTAACTCCTACTAAAGTTCCCCTTACGCTTGTATTTTTTGTTATTCTTTTTTGTTTTTTTATTATTATTTATTTATTTTTTGTTAGGTTTATTTTTTTATTTAATTTCTTACATTTTTTTTGCAGGATCTTTGTGTCTCTGATTGGTAATACAGTGGAATGAGCTGTCATCAAAATGAAACCTATTCTATTAGAGTAACATGTATAAAGGTGAGTATATTAATCATGGTATACAAAAGTACATTGTTATAATAAAAAACATGTGATGTATATCTATAGGAATTTTTTTGAAATGGCCTTGTTTTTTGACGTTTTCACATAAAAATACAGTGCCGCAGCCAGATGCATACTTGATACCAGACCAAGTTTTAACAGAGGCACTCAGTGTAGCTACAGCGGTAAAATGTTATATTTGTTCTTTTTTTGTCATCAATTTTTTGTCATTTTCTGATTTTTTTTATTTCAAACATGTACCACCATTGTATATATACATACATGTTAAATGTCATGTAAATAACATCACAGATGAATATAGTCTGCATCACCTCATAATGCCAGTACATTACCATTATGTATGAAGTTTTAAAAAGAATAAAAATGCCATGCAAAACATTGAGCTCAGTTAAACTGTATATCAATGAACTTAGTTCATTTATTCGTTTATTTGATGCAAAACTGATGTGAGAAAGGGAGAACAGGAGACTAGTTCTTGATTTTAATTACAGTCACTGTCAAAGTCTACTAATACATGAACTAATATAGATGAAATTTTTTATTCATTCTTGAATAGGATTTGTATGCATTAATTTTCTCTGATAAATAATGGTTAATGTATCTATATATTTTAGGACCTTTGTGATGATGGATGGAGCTTCTTTGATTATGCTTATCAACAACTCCAGAAGCTGTAGTATATAAGATGTGTACAGTCAAACTTATGAACAAAGGCCACCTTTGGGAGAGACAAGACATGGCTTTTCTTGACAGTTTGCCTTTATTCGGAGATCAATTTGTTCTAAATAATCAGTGACGGTTTTTGCAAAGAATTGCCTCTATTCACAGAGTGGTCTTTATTTGGAGGTGGCCGCAAACAAAAGTTTGACTGTATATATAAATAAGGGAGTTAACCCTTAATATGTTACTTACCTTACTGTAAGATTACAGCATTCCTCATTGAAAGTCAATTCATTGGATGTTGATAAAAATGTTTATCTAAGCTTCAAATGGTATTACTTTGTATGGATAACTATGATACTGGTAGCTTGCATATAAATTGCTTGATAGTGATACTAGTAATAGTTTCTGTCCTGACGATCTTGTATCATGCATGTGTTGTTAAATTTTTAACATGCCATGAGCAAATAGTACTGATGTGTAACAACAAATTAATTCATTAAACTAAGAAATTCATAATTTCCTTTACTTAAGAAATTTATTTGGTTGAAATCTTAATGTTGTACATGTATTTTACCTCTGTGTATTATATTTTTGTTGTTAAATCTGCCTTTGAATAATTACACTGTATTGTATAGTTTGCATGTATGTATATGTTATAAGTATTTTACTGATGAGGGCTGGTGACCTGATTATTAACAAATAATTGTTTTAAAAGTATTTGCAAAACATTGTCTCTATATCATTGTCATGTCCATACCTGTAAATATTTACCATGTAGTAAAACTTTTTTGTGTGTTTCTGAATGTGTTCATTTACATTAAATAATATTCTTGTTATTTCATATATTTTTCAATTATTATTCCATTGCATAGATCCTTTGTTTGAACTCATGGATAATGTACATTTTCGATTTTTACTCATGTTAGAAACTGTTCAAAGAATGTACCAAGAAATATAGGGAGGTAATAAAAATCATATTCTCAGAACAAGTTTTAACGCAGTGGATGCTGAATATTTTTTTATATTAATTGTTATTCTTTAATAGAATTTTTATTTTACCTGCTTAAGTGAGGTGGCTTTATACAGAGATTTTTGGCTAATATAAAATCTGGATTTTATAATTAGTATGTAATGAAATGAGTAGTTTTTATTTAGCTGTTCAGTAGAGGTGTTTGTTAATTACAGACATAAAGTTGGTTGACTGTTTTATAATGGTGGAAGTATTGTACAATATTATTTTTAAAAGTTTTAGTGCGTTTTCATTGCTACATTATTGACTGATTAATTAGTTATCTATTACAACATTTGTGAAAGATCTTATCTGTAGCTGCTCATAGTTGTATAATCTACAGTACTGTTATTGTAAATATTTGTTTTGTATAAACATTGTATTGCCAATTCTGTACACATATTCATCTTTTGTTTCTTTAAATAAATGACATCAATTAACATTTTATATCATGTTATTTATCATTCATTCTTGGACTTTCTGGTCAACATTGTGTGTTATATTTCACAGGTGTACCAATAGAGTATAAACATGTTTTAAACAACCAAATACATCTACAACATATTTCCATAAAAAGTAGGAATTGCAGAAAATATATGAACTCATCCACTGACCATCATATAAGACCACACAATTTCAGAAGATTCCACTTTTTGGATGGCAGCATTGAAATACACTTAGCAAAATATCATACATCAATTACTTGTGAAAATGAATACAAAACTTTATTGTGGACGGTTTTTAAATTACAATAACTTAAGAATACATGTATAACTATATGTAACATTTTTCATATTTCATTCCTTTATGTTCAACTGAATTTTATGTCTTTGCCATAATATTTTCCAAACAATTGTAAATGGCCAAAGCCATGTGATTGGCTGTCCATTCGTTAAATATCTGGGATTTCCGTATATCTGTTAAATATAAACGAAGATGTTACTGATGCTTGAATACTTTAGATACATTTTGCACCTTTTAATCAAAATAAAACAGTGTATGCTAGATTTAGTGACTCTACATAACATAAAGTAGAGACCCTGATGTTTTTAAATTAGGCACGAAATATGCATCGAGGGAAAAATGCGAGGCATTCCGAATGTGAAAAGTCTTGCAAGATCCCGCGGGCAGAATTCTGCCTGGATTTCAGTTTAGAAATAACATTCCCTTGGTGCACTGCAACATGGAACCAGTTAATGACGATAAACGGCCCCAATAGAGCATATGTAAAACACAACTAAAATATCCAAGTATCGCATTCAGAGGTAACAAAAGATTTCAGGATGAATTAAACGCATTCATATCTTAATATTCATCAAATAAAATCCTCCTTTTTGTAGGTATACATATATATATATAATGTATCCCTATATGGTTTGCAGTTATTCTATACTCATTCATGCCAGAGTTTCAACATAAGTTGCTCAATATAGTGTGAGTAATAATAGTGTATCACAGACTTAAGGCATATAAATTTTTTTATTAGTTCCGCTGTCACAGAATTCATGTCTTTTACGTGACATGTTCGTGTGACATTGTTCAAGTAAATGAATGTTTACGCTAATAAAGTTTGAAGTTTATTGGTTTAATCGGCATACAATGTCATTGACCATTTACAAAAACTTTTAATGTCAAGATGGCCAAGACATACAAACTTATGTGAGGAATATGTACATAAATATATAGAGAATTTCAATACATTTAACAAAAACAAACATGTAGTGGTTGTTATATGATTACACAGTGACGGAAATCAATACAAGCACGTGTACTTCCGAAAAAAGTAGCATTCCGACGAAACAGAACAGATTTAAGAATCATTAAATTAAATTAAGAAATATTTTAAACACTAATTTAAGAAAAACTAAGAAGCAGTGGCAAACACAATAAAAGGTTCATTAAGCAGCAGTGTTTATTTTAATTTATCTACTCTTAATTTCATTGCATAGAAAATAAATTTTGCAATATTATTACATACTTTAACTGATTCTTTAGACATTATAGAAATGAATTTGTTGATAGAAGGCCATGAAGTATTTTTGATATATTTTGTTCTTAAATCAATCAATAAATAATTAAATAAATAAATAAAAAGAAGTATCAAAGTATATCAACTATAGCAGTACTTGTGATTAATACAGAATATTTCTAACTGAAGTCTTACAAAAATATGAAAAAATCTGCCCATTTCATGTATCAATTGTGTAAGGGCCATTTATGATGTATCCTTACGTGACACCTACAATTGCCTTTTCTAGTGGAGTTTTATTATTCAGAACATGATGCAAATCAAAGCTTTGTTGGGTCTTCCTGTTTATAACATCAAACCAGTTATTACTGATTATATACAAGAAAAAAAATAACTCACAAAGCATGATAAACAGTTTACGTGGTAGTATCTTATGTGACGTTTTTTTAAGTCTTAATTTCAAGCAGAGATGACAATGATGAAATTGTTTTCAGGTGCCATTTGTATGAAAAAAAAAACAACAAAAATAAATACATGACTGAATCTTAACAAGTCAAAGAATTCTAAGTTTTACGACAAAAATTGGCTCTTATTTTGGGAATGAGTGACCTATGTAAATAACAAAGAGGGTATAACGAGGTCGGACTACATGCGAAAAGTTCATAGACAGGTGAACATACCTGAGTCATGGTGTAAGGTTTTGATCTTTAGACCATTTTGCTTAAACTATCCGTGCACTGCTCTCATATGTGAGCAGAACACTCAAAAATGATGAAAAGGGCATGTATCTTCGAAGTCAATTCATCTTAATCCACTCAATTACTTTATCCATTTATTCTTACTGGATTTAGAGTTAATTTTAATAAATATTCTCACATGGACTTCCAATCAGAGATAGATACATTTGGTTAAATTCAACTTTACGATCAATGTGATTTGTAAACTCTCTCCTATAGATTCGTGTATGTTAATAAACACCTTATAATATCGATAAGTGGAGTTATTTTTATGACCATACCTACGTCAAACCTGTTCTACACAAATTCAAGTGTTTAGAGTTGAACAACAAGTAACAACAGCTCAAGCGCTTTCTCGTTAATCTGACGACAGACTGCTAATAAATTTATAATTAACAGCCAGAGCATAAAACGTGCAGTTTCAGTGGGTGAAGAATAAAATACACACAGACGTTTGTGTATGTAACTGAAGAATATAACACACACTAACATTTGTGTATGCCTCTGAAGTGTTGACGGTGTGTGATTTGGAAAATACCTATTTCTATCACGAAATTTTTTGACATGAGTAGTGTTTCTTTTGTATGAAATATCATCCAGCGCTACAGCTGAGACCATTATACACATCATGTATATTTTCTTTGAATTTGGAAGAGTCCAAAATATCCTCACGAGGTAAAGGATTATCATAATGACTTTGCCAAAGTGCTTGTTGTGCATTGTTATAAAATTCAAAGTTGTGGTTCTATCCATAGATTTATTGTGTTCTCAATTTACAGTGTCCTAACATAGTGTCTAACAACAACTACATATATCTCCAGCATCCAGTCTCTATCATTACTAGTCTAACTAATGTAAAGTACACTTGAAGGGAGGTTGTTGCTCATGAGAGGGGGTTGCTCTGCACATGCCACAGTGCTTCTTACAAACAGAATAAAAGCCTGTTACAATAAAAGAGTTATTTATTTAATACATGCAGTGTAACAATAACTTAACAAACAGAATAAAAGCCTGTTACAATAAAAGAGTTATTTATTTAATACATGCAGTGTAACAATAACTTAACAAACAGAATAAAAGTCTGTTACAATAAAAGAGTTATTTATTTAATACATGCAGTGTAACAATAACTTAACATTGATTTTATTAAAATGACATAATTTCTAAATGATCAAATTATTGCCACTAGATTTATATTCTTATAACACTTAGCAACATAAAAAACTATCACACATAGTGGAATATCACAGACAAAATCAATTAAATTAACAATATAATATAATCAGCATAGTAAACTTTGACTAAACTTAGAATATTTCAGATTTGATAAATAAATATAACAAACATATAAATACTGGTAACAGTCTCACCCATGGTCAATAAGTTTGACCTTTTGCCTCATAAACATATTTTGGACTCTTTCAAATTCAAAGCTTCTATATAAAACATCAATTTATTTAAGAAAATTGGGTTGTTTCCCTCTGACAGTATGGATAACATTGTGGCAAAAGAAGCCATTACTCATCACAAGCAATGTTTTCTTTTGTCACAATATTTTCAAAAGTCGTCTGCTTCAGACGCGGGGAGAGGGGAATGTGGTATTATGAGGCAAAGGTTACAAAACACATGAAGGTATATACAATGCAACCAGAATACACATTCAATCTAAGAAAATTGTGATTCACAAACAAGTTACAATTCAACTTCTCAAAAGCAACACCATTTGGGAGAAGCAAAATGTTGTTGTTGTTGTTGAAGGGAGGTTGTTGCTCAAGAGACGACCGCGAATAGAAGTCTCGTGTAGCAAGTAAGCCATTCTATTCATCATGCACATACTTCATATTTATCAAACAAGTACAGACTTTGTAACATATCCTAACATAGGTACACATCACTATGGATACAAAAAACACATATTCAATGATACAGGTGACTTTCTTATTATAATAATGATTGATAAATTGTCCAAGTCAAAAATAAACAATTACAACTTAAAACAAATCATACTAATTATTACATGCAAATATTGTTTAAAAAATCATAAAATTGATTTTAAATTAAGAATGATACACAAACACAAATGTTAACAAAACTACAGCAGCAATCATAATAGCTTGATTTTTCTTCAAAACAGGCAAGCTAAAAATGCAGCTCTAGCTTTAATTAAAGTAGAAATTAAAAGAAATCACAATGAAACCTTTAGTACTTCCTAAAACTCAAATATAAAAAGCATCCCTAATATATCATCAATCATTGCAATTTAAATGCATAATTAGACTGAACACCAGAGAAAAGCAGGAATGTTATATTCTTACAATTCTTACACAAGGTATCATTAAAACATGATATAGCTATGCAACATACACTTTAAAAGTTGACCCCGAAAATTGGATGACAAAAATTAAGAATGAAAAATAAGTTGACACAGTTATGAAGTTATCAATTTTCTGAGGATAATACTTTTAAATTTGAATACAGAGTATCAAGAGCTCCCTAATATAGACCCTGAGGGAATTACACTTTTCCAAATAGTCAATTTGTTGTTTGAACTATTTTTGGGCACACTGGAAATTATTGGGGACTACAAACAAGGGATAATTGATCCCTTTTCTTGTCATCCTAAGTATAGATGAGCATGACTTATCACATCTTATTTTATATGCCAATCGTTTTAGCTTTATTTATACTGAAATAAATTATTACGATTATCAGAAATATTTGTAGTAAGTACTGATTTCTCTTTTTACAAAAAATGGGCAGGGCCAAAATTAAGGATGGGACATTAGAAAAAGTCAGTGTACATGATACATTCTAGTGTTACAGATAAACAAGAAATTGTGAACTAGATAACAAAGCTGACCAGTAGTTTGTGAAGACTAAATTTGACTGATAGCGACAGTTTTGTTTTATCAACTCTTTGAGTCTGATACCAAATTATCACTGTTATGCTTTTTATTCTGCTGACTCCTACATTTGGATTCCGGTTCCAGTACTTCAATCAGGTAATGTATCTTTTTACTGCGTGCCCAACTGTAAGTGTTGTCAAAACGAACAACGTCTGAAATATAAATCATGCCTACATCTACCATGATAAAACTTATTTGGAATATTTAAAAACATCACGTCCAATAATTTTAACCCTTTGCATCATAATACCGCATTTCCCTGCATCTGAAGCAGACGACTTTTGAAAACATAGTGGCAAAAGAAGCCATTGATTACAATGAGTAATGACTTCTTTTTCCACAATGTTTTCCACTCTGTCAGAGAGAAATAACCCAATTTCTTAAATAAATTGATGTTTTGTATATTTGCTTTGAATTTGGAATAGTCCAAAATATACTTATGAGGCAAAGGGCTAAATAAAGCTGATATGGTACAGTATAGCGTCAAAAGGATCTATGTTAGTTAAGAGTTGTAACCGATGGAGCTGACCTGTATCTTGAAATCAAAGCTGATTTTTCTGTGAAAGAATTATAAAAACACCTACAAATAATACTTGGAGACATATATGTAACACATTCCTGACCAGTGTATAAATCTAAGCTATTTACAGCAACATGTGACCCCCCCAAGTACATTTTTATATGTCAGATTGAAAGTATGTACTGAGAAATATAAGATATGTAAACACTACGAAATATAACATATGTAAACACTACAAAATATAAGATATGTAAACACTACGAAACATAAAATACATAAACACAACGAAGCAAAGGTAACATACATACTACAAAACATAAGCTATAATTTTTTTTGGCAGCAAAACTACCCAAAAAATAGCGTTAATGGTATAATATTTAAAATGTTACTTACAAATACCAGGAATATCACAAATAACAGCCCCATCTTCAGGAACCAGGTGACAATTACTTCGTTGAGTAGTCAATATAGTTTCCATATCACCAGCTTTAAGTCTTTCCTTTGTATTCTTTCTGAACACACCAAAACCTACATCATGATTGTCAGTAAGGAATTCATACCTGTAAATTAACAGTGAATGAAAATAAATACTATTAGTCGATAACACTGCTGGTGGACTTTCATTAGTACTATTGATTTTCTACCGGATTTTAACATCACAGCAACAGCCAGGGTTGTATGGAGACATTCCAGCTTTAATCATGAAGGAAGACCTCAGGCTTACACTTGGGTAAAACCGCTCATCTTCCATAAGCTAGCTGGACAGCTTCCACGCATGTGAATTTTGGACCTAGGTGGGACTTAAACTCACAGTGGTGAGGGGCTACTGGTTACAAGTCTGGGACCATAACCACTCGGCCATGGCGGCTCCTTCATAGATACAACTTATTTAGTCTGTACAATAAGTTTCGGATAATTAACATTAAATTTAATAATGTTTTTATGCCATAGGACAAATAAGTATACCAGCCATACAGTGGAACAGTGTCTTGCATAAAGTAATAAGTTCTGCACAAAAAATCAATAGAAACATGATTACATTTTGTAAAACACTCATATGTAATTTATACATGCCTTAAAACGCTATTCGATTCGTGAACTTCATATTCTAACTGTAAAGTAGACCCTCTACCAATGGATGTACTGGTCATTGTAACATGAGGTATAGCTTGATTGTAGAACTCTTTGGGTACAATCCCACCCTGACACACCTGAAAATAGAACAATTGATAAACACTGAACAAACAACAATTATAAGATAAAAAGACTATCCCATCTATACAATACATTCAATGTGATATGGTTCAAAACATGGGTTAAGTCCAGTTCTTAGAATGTCTTAAATCCCCCTGAATACAGTCAAACCTGTGAACAAAGGCCACCCTTGATAGGTGGCTGCAAACACAGTTTTGACTGTATAACATAAAAGATTAAGGATCTCTAATTGAATTGTAGTAACAAATACACTGTAGGTTCTAACAGACCACAATTAGAGACTGAAAAACAGATAAAAAAAAAAAAAAGTTTACAAAACAAGGCCTTCCCAGGCAGATTACTAAAGAGTCTGAAAACAGAAGATGATTAGATAGAAAAGGATTGCACAGTTAACTAATATATTAAACAGTGGATGGATTGACATATTGACGAGCAAGAGACACAGTTTAAAGCAGTTACAACTTATCAAATGATTCAGTACATTTATAATCCTACCTTTCAAATATATTAAGTATGCAAAAAATAAGTACATTTACATTTATAAAAACATTAAGCTTGTGCTATTATTAAAAAGGTTACCCACTTTGAAACAGCCAAATCTTTTAAGTTTTTTTCTGAATTTCAATAGTGCAGCAAAATCTTTACTTTCGTACACAGAAAAAAAAGCTGACTTAACTTCCACCTGCTAACAAATGCCACCATGTTTAAGGGCCACTTTTTAGGGAACAAATATTTATTATAATGGGCACAAAAGGATCTCTCAATAAAGTCCTATTTGTGTTTTAAGTGCATATGTTTCCCTCCCTTTGATGGCTTTAGATCAAAAAAGAAGAAATGAAATTAATTACACGCTGTTTACATCTGGGATCACCATCAGGGTCTGAGAGGGTTCCACCGTAACAAACAGGAAGTTGGTCCTTATCTATCTCCTTCAGAAGAGCTTCTTGATAATTACCTAAAATAAGGACTTGTGTTGTAATAATGGCAGATACGGTACATGTATAATAGTATCTGGCATACAAATATTTTAACACTTGTATATAGAACAGGTCTCAAAACTTCAAAGTACCAAATGCTTCTCACAACATTTTTGCCAAAAATCATGAAAAAAATTGGTAAGATTGTAATGGGAAATTATTATATATTTGCATTTTATCAAAATAAATTTTTAGTTTAATGTTGTAAAGTATATTCAGTACCGAAAAACTTCATTTAAGACTCAAAGTCTCTTACACATTATTACATGAACATAAACATACAAAACATACAACTGAAAAATGTGCATATTTTGAGTAATTAAATCCAGTGCAAAAAATTACATGATATAAGAATGATATTAGATACAGCTTCGTCAGTCAAAGTGGCTAAAAATGAATAAAAATTAGAAGCTCAGAATTTTCAGATTAGACAGAATTTTCAGATTTAGTTGGACACTGGACACAGGGGTGTAGAAATGAGCTGGAAGCTGGAAAAATCAACCATCTATTTGAACATTCTTGCCGGCTACTTTTTCCCTACAAGGGGGCATTGCCCCTCCGCTCACTACTGGGGTAACCTCAGACCCCCTTCTACTTTAGTAGCTTACCGGCTTCATGAAAACATTTCTGTACACCTGTGGACAGCTATGTAATGATTTTATATATATATTTTACAGCCTAATATCAGCTGTTTCCCCTAGCCCCCCAAAAAGTTATATTTTCCCCTAAAAATGCTACATAAATAAGTGATTTTTTTTTTAATTTTCCCTCTTTTCTGATTTATCGTGCTCTATTTTTCCCTTCAGAATGCCACACATAGTTTCGAAAATTCAAACCAAAAATATCACGCATGCAATTGTTCTAATAATCACTTTTTTACAGCATGTATTATATAAGCTAATCATTGACTGATTCACTTACTTGATAAAACAACGACCTTTTTGGCAGTATTCTCATGCATTAGAGGTCTCACAATAGACCACATGAGAGGAAATATCTTTGGACCTGAAATATAAAAAATGGATACTTAATATAAGTTGTAAAGTTGTCTACTATTTATTTCAAGTCATAAAATTTCAACCCAATATACTACAGAATCAATTTTATTATGATATTGTAACATACCGTGTACAAAGGCTATATGACATAGAATATGAAAACTTATAAAAACACGTATGTACAAGTGAGTGTAATACACTTACATATCACTAAAATGTGGCAGCAAACAGTGTTGTTTGCTAATGTCATATACTAGAAATAGTACATTAGAACCCCTGAAAACAAGACTCCTTTAAAACCAGCTTTCTCAGAAATTCGGACGATTTTCAAGTCCCATTTTTCTCTTCTATAATAATTCTCTGGAAACTGGAATTCTCAGAAAACCGGACTTTTGGCCCAGTCTGGAAGGGGTCTGGTTTTCAGAGGTTATACAACAGATACAGAGGAACCATTTACATTTAAAGTGCAATTTATAATATTTACTGTGGTCCAGGTATTTTAGAACAATTGAATAGACTGAAAAAAAAAACACTGAACGTGAACACATTAAATCAGAGTTTAGAGAAGACACGCATAGATGGTTCAGACGCATCAATTAACTCATTTTAACGCAGATATAATTATGCTAAGTAATAGTTCACATGAAGCTTTTTATAATTTAATAAAGACGAATATCATGTCACTTACTATTAATAACAAAAGCTTTTCTTAGTACTTCAGGATACCGACTTTCTGCTACTTCAACAATAGTCAAATACATGTCCACAGCTAAAAGAGTACAACAACATCAGTTAGAAAAAAGAAAAAGTAATACTATACTAAACTGCAATACAACATAATGCACACCAAATATCAATATGTAATAAAAGAATATTACATTTTCTATCTATTTTACATTTGACTTTATTCTAACACATTTGATTGAATACAACAACTAAACCTGAACAAATTCTTCATTAAAAGCCCTTTGCATTCCTTTTTACAAGCATAATTGGTTAAATTAAAGAACATTAAATTTGTAATTTGGAAAAAAAACAATTAAGGAAATGAAGACAAATTATGTTCATTCTACATTTTGTACAATGATAATCTGACTGACAGAAGTTGATCAGGAGATGCACAAGGGATTGTAAATTTTCTTCCAATATTTGATATTTTATTTCATATGTAATTAGATAAATATTGTACACAAGGAACAAAGGTGCTCACAGTAAGTAGAAGAATTATTGATACAACACAAATTGTTAACAAGAATAATTGCACATATTAATTAGGTCTACATAATAAAACTTGACAAAAAGTCCACATTGAATATACATGTACTTAAACATAACAAATATCATGGAAACACAGACAAACCAAATAAGAAATAAAGAAATGAAAAATAACAAGGAAACTTAATTATGTGGACTGAAAGTTAGTAAATAATTACAAATCACTTAAAATGATGAAACCATGGCAATACCTTAAATGAAAATAGCCAACACAAATTTATTAACTACATTACTGTGCATAAAATATTATATCAAAATGAGAATTTATTAAGTAGCAGGCTAGCTTAAAAATACAAAAAAATTGAATAAAAATCGTGACAATGATTAGATAGCATAATCTGCCCATATTGCACATTTTGTAGGTATGACGAACTAACGAGAAAAGACTGTGTTTGATTATCTAGATATAGGAGCACACAGAACATGTTCTATACACTGCGCAATAAGATTTAAACCACTTGTTTTGAATTTCATCATCAGTAGCATGAAATAACAAAGGGAAAACATGACATGCTTTAAGAGTCAAAATATTTCCTTCACAATAAAAACAAATGTTGTTCTTTCATTGCAATGAACAAACTGTGTACATACTTGAGTGAATTAGTAACAATTCGCTCCACTCACGATTCACCCCATAACTAATTATAAGGCGAATCTTTATAGAGAGGAACGAATCTTGATCAAAATGGGGTGAGTTGTTACAATATGGATCATAAGTGAAGTTACACAACCCACAGTATACATTAACTTGTATAGACAATAACCAAAACATGTATAAACAATATTTGTCTAAGGCAAGCATATTAGTTACATTAAATTTGTATTGAAAATATTCTGTGAGCTCAAGTTCTATGTGGGGTTTTTGCAACATAAACTCAGTGCTTACTCTTAAATCTACCCAAAACCAAATACCTGGCTTCCACATGTGTTTTACACCAAATGACTTGAAGTCACAGATAGCTGTTACCTGTTCTACATGGGATCTGGTCTATAATATTGCACAGTAAAAGAAGTGAAAGCATAGTCAGCAAGGAGATGAATTGTATAATTCTTGTCAATAATTAACCCATATACAGTGCTTCCTCCCGTAACATCACCTCCAAAGACCGATTCTCTCCAAGAAACGACAATAAAAGGCACACATACACATAATAAAAAACACCTGTCATGAATGCATCGATTCCCTCCAAACCAAAGCTCCCTCCAAGGAATAACACTTTTTTGTGACTCCTACAAATGTTGCTCTTTGGAGGGAGTACTGTATGTGTATACAAGATAAATGACATTCCTCAGTAAAGAAGGTACAAGTATGCTTCTGCAACAATGAATTTAAGACAAATCATTGTACATGAACTAGGAAGCACTATAGAATAACACTAATATTTTTTATTGGAAGCATGCTACAAAAGGTTTAATAAGCTTATCAACAACTCCTCATTGTTATATATACTAAAACATTACGTATAACCACACAGAAAAATGGATTATTAGGAAATGAAGCATATAAACCACAGGGGGTTAGCACATTGAAGGCATAGTATATTTTCATATAAAAAAATTATAACAAATAAGTTTTTTATTCAGTGGGTCCATTTTGAGCAGTAATAAATCATTATACACTATCCCTTCAACTTGCTACCGATAATTCCCAATGACATAAACTGTATCACCAATGGACCACAATGATTATAATACAAGATGCGGAACTTACATTGCTGAACTAGTGAGGTAATATCAGTACAGGAGACAGACGTGATATATGCTCACCCATCAAACAGACTGCCAATATACAGTCACACCTGTGAACAAAGGCCACTCTTGAGAAAGACAAACTGTGGCTTTTCTTGATAGAGGATCTTTATTCGGAGGTCATTTTGTTCTAAATAATCAGTGACAGTTTTTCAAAGAATGGCCTTTATTCACAGGGTGGTCTTTATTTGGAGGGGGTCACAAACACAGGTTTGAACACTTTTACTGTATTTTGTTTGACATTTCAGGTCATGCATACAAGCATTTGGTTAATGCTCCCCACAAATACATGTATGGCTAGAAAAAATAGATGTGTTTATGGCTATCCGACTGACCATAATTTTTGGCACTGACTCTGAAATTTCTGACAAGAAAGTCCAAAGTGTGAATGTATCTGAAGATGAATCATACCCCAATGACCCCAAGTACATTGTATATTTAGAAAAAAATTGATAAGTTTTGCAAGCTGTTTTTTTTTGTTCAGTAACCATAAACATGACTTTTTTCTAGCCTAAACATATAAGCATACATGTAAGCATAGAAAAATCTTTTTTAACAATAACTTTATTACATATGGAAAGGTGATAAGCGATAACCAGGAGACTGAATGAATCATGTACATACCTTGGATTGTTCCTTACAAAGTTTGTCAACTGTTTCCAACACATGTACATAATGCCTAACTATATCCTGTTTCTTCGCTGATCTTAAAAGTCCTATAAAAAAAATAATGAACAGAGTTTAAACTCCTGCGCTCAAACACATACTTTGTAACAATTTGAAACACGAGGTGACACAATTAATGAACAGCATGTATCTTAGCTTTATACAAACAGATGTAGGATTAATTGTACCATCATAATAATAAAACTAAGAGTAATATCTTTTATTTTAATAAACCATAATCATTGGGTACAACACATCATCTTAGAAATGAGAACATTGCTGCTTATGTTTGGTTCTTAAGTTAGAAAATGCCATTTTAAACATTATACTGGTTTATCCCTTTGCCTCATAAGCATATTTTGGACTCTTCCAATTCATAGCAAATATACAAAACATCCATTTATGTAAGAAAATTGGGTTATTTCTCTCTGACAGAGTGGAAAACATTGTGGCAAAAGAAGCCATAGCTCATCACAATCAATGACTTCTTTTGCCAATTTTTTTCAAAAGTCATCTGCTTCAGAAGCTGGGAAATGTGGTATTATGAAGCAAAGGTTTGTCACTTCTAATCAAGGTACAACCTCCTGAAAGCCATATGCCATCCTCATCAATACTGGGTACAACTCAAAAAAGGGATCAGATATCTCTTAGTTCAATCCCTGTCATAACAAAATCACTACCTTTCATATCTAGAAATCCAAAAAGATCTATGAATATCGGGCATCCTGATTTATCAAAACCCACAAATCCACCAGTGTGATATTTGTCTATAACTTCAGTGGGCTGATATTCATCAAGAATTGTATCTGCGCCAATTTCTTTTCGCCATTTCACTGCCTTAAAAATAGAATCATCTTAGGGTAAAGGGAGTGAATGTTAGAAGAATCTGATGAGAGTAAAAAAGAAAAATGCATATGATATTTAGAATGAGAAATCATAAAAAGATTTAATTTGCATACCATATACATATACTTGTGTAATGCATTGATTTATGATGTTCAAAATAAACTGATTGAAATAATAAAAGTCACAGTATGATCAGAATGCAGATAAGATGCATCCACTTGTGTTCATATTTTCCACTAAGTTCAGCAGGCAGGGCTTATTTTCACAGGAAGGGGAGTGGGCCTTTTTCTATAAATTGGGGAAAAACATGGTATTTTTGCAAAAAGGAGAAGAAAAGACTTTATGTAAACTTCATTTTAGGGGAAAACTGCAAGATTTCAAATATCTTTCCTGAGGGAAAGCTGCCTATAAACAGTCCCTGTTACAGAAGGAAAAAATCCCAGCTGGTTTTAATATATGGGAAAATGCTGTTTTTTCTCATTTAATTCATAATTGTAAAAATCAATTTAATCTTCATACACAAGTCCCAGTCTTCTAGGAAATAACAAGGTTCACAATACAGGATTAATAAATAACACGGGTGAACGCAAAAAATTTCAAACCGGAAATCTTAACCTCAGTGCTGCGGAAACAATAAAAACCAGTAGGATCTGGACCTGGGAAACACCAGAGGTTCTGAAAAATTCTGGAAAGCTTTTGACCATGAAATTAAACAATAACTTATCTTACATCTCTAAGCATTGACTCTGCCTTCTTCGCATCAAAGTCTCTCGCTAAAAATACAGAAGTTATTATATAACACTAAGTTATCATATAAACCTAACAAAAGTATATTTGAGCAAAGTATGAACCAATCTGGGTATTATACACACAGTATGAAAGAGTTAGGCTGTATTGTTACTCATTTAAAAATACTTAAGTTACTTATTGTTGGCTGTTGACCTAACCAGTGATCTTTATTTACCTACCAGCATGAACCAGTTCTATCTACAGTTCTATCTACAGGCTCAAGTAATTGGGCCTATGATTGTAGAATTGTAATAAATTCTATACAATACACCCTAATTTAAGCCTATAATATAGAGCATATATTAGTCAAGTGGGGTCAAATTCTGAAAGGTAATTTTTGCTTAAATTATTGTTTTATAGAGAAATTATTACAATTTTACAATACAGGTCTGTAACATCTGCCTGTGGTTCCCTCTAACTCCAAAAGGAATTGCATACCTCAATGCATTCCTCAATCAAATCATAAACCTGCAACCTTTCTCTCACATCTCAAGAACTCTACGAACTGCATTGACCGGGAAAGATTTAAGCTCTGAGCTAGAGGAACATTACGAACAATGTACAGAAATTCAAATTATATATCACAACCTATCATGATAGACCCAGTCAATATAAACAGAAAATCTTAATAGACACAAAACTATTTGTAACCTGTATAGATCATTAGGATATTGTTATACCTCTCAGCCATCTCAGTAAGAAGCTATCTCCCTGTCCTGGCTTGAGTACATCCTGAATGGCAGTTCTGAACTGTAACAAAAAAAAAACACACTACAGTATATAACATAAAGCATGATGAAATAAGGTAACCAATGATGCTCAGTTTGAAGCTATACAGTACAGAAAATATGACAAACCAACATACTGCAATGTCATAATTATTGTAGTAGAAATTACTAAAATTCCAAAATCTGAACTAAAATGTTCAAAATCGTACTACACAGTCACTTTGTGCAAACTTACTATCTGGACATTAGGTTCCGTAAATAATAGTCAATACTCATGATCATATAAAATGATAGACTGCCAGAGAACTGATTGACGAAAAGCCAACCGTGTTTTAATAAACAGAACTTGAGAAAAACAAATAAAATGGAAGAAAATTAGTCTCTTAGGATTAGAATTTAGATTCAAAGGCAAAGAAAATAAAGTTCTAATAAAATAAATGTAGAGTGACATAGATAGACTGTGAATGTAAGGATGTGAAACCTTTCCAAGAACTTCTTCTTGCTTAGTGCTAAGATCACCAACATATCCGCTCATAATTAAAGTAACTAACACAGCTTATTTAGCATAACATTTTGAGCAAGTTGACAAACTGTTTTAACTGGTTCCCGTTGACTTTATCCGTACACATATGGTACACCGTAGGTTGGAACGGGGACCAGTCAAACTGTTTACATCAAAGTCTAAAGATCGGTATGTTACGTAACTAATCCGGTCGTACAATTCCGGATTTCAGTAATAACATAGTTACCTCCCTTTTATCCTTATCTCAGTAGCCCAAATGTCACTTGACTGATGTCAAACGGTGGACGTATGGGGATGTTAGTGCACTAGTTTTGTTACCGTGAGTTTCAATATTTTAATGATAAGTAATAGAATATAGGATACTTCAATTTCTAGTTCTAAATTGTTGTCATTATGTCCAAACGAATTCCAGTCACCATTAGTGATATATTGAAGGCTCATGGTAGAATTAAGCAGCACACTCACAGAACGACTGTTGTAACGAACTCAACATTCGATAACAAACATGGTCGAAATTTTTATTTCAAGTGTGAAAATTTACAAAAGACTGGTTCATTCAAAGCAAGAGGGGCTCTAAATGCTGTAAGTATTCACTTTAATAATAACTAAAAAGAAGGTAAATTTCAGTTAGTAGTTGGTTCTTCATAATGTAATAGGAGGCAGAAAATAAGCTCGAACCTGCGACCTTCTGTTTGCAAGTCAGCTGCTCTACCAACTGAGCTCATTGGGCTGACGGGCATACAAACTACTATAAAAAAACATTTATTATATACAATGCTGTTACAATATTTGTTCAACACTGAATAAATAAGAAATTTCACCATCAGACAAATTTTAGAGTTATTCACTACTGTTGTCCAATTAGAAAATGCTGTACCCTCACTCAGTCTAGTTTTTGGACTACATACATTCAGTTTTATTTCATTATTTTCAGTTTTAGTCAGAAAAATATGTTTGAAAAAAATAATTTGAAATTTGGACCTCATTCTTACTGAATGATTACTGTTTTCAATGATAATTTAGACCAAAAAAATATCTGGACAATCTCATTCTGTAAATATAAGTCTGTACATGTATATGAGGTATGCCCTGATTTTTTCCTACTATTTATGTGCTTATGATGTTCATACCTGGTTTATGTATCATAGGCCTATCTGAAATATGACTGTGTGTATATGTACATATGTTAGTCCAACTAATTGGAATTGAAATAGGCCTACTGGAAAGCTAAATAAGTAAGGCTATACAATGCTATAATAATGCTCTGAATTATTTTTTGTATTAATGTATTGTTTTGAATGCTTAATAAAATCATTGCAGACAGGATTTTTACCTGAATTCCTTAATCTGTTGCAGTTGTAGTTGTGTCACTCAGTTTTAAAAAAAGTTTTTTGTTTCTGGTTACATGCTAGTAAAAATAAGGTAGATAAGTCAGGATTTTTTTATATTTTTTTAAGTCTTGAATCTGCTGTTGAGATTTTTTGTGCAGAAAGGTAAAAAAGTGAGATGTAACATTCTTCGGGCCTAATAAAAAGTCTAGGTAGGTTGGGTAAACAGAAACAAACAATTTTATGCCATATGTGTTGAAAATTTGTGACTTTGAATGTGTGACTCAGATTATTTTGTTTCTCTTATCAATGATTTGAGTGTGACTGATAATAATGCATTGTTATTTTATGATTAATTGTAATACTGTGGTTTCACTAATTTTTGGTTGGGATGTAATTTCAGAGTTGTCTTGACCATGTAATCAAATCCCAACAATACATGTCTGGTATCTAGCAAAATGTATAGTATTATTAACGTACTGATACATCTGCAACATGATTTTGACAGGGTCCCCTTTAGACCTTTATTTTTTACTTCACTGATGATTTTATTGAAGAAAATGACAGAATGATCAAAACTCTTTTTTTCAAAAATTCTAATCCTTAAATTTACATCCCAATAAAATAGTCATTTTAGTAAAAACCATGAATATTGAAACCAAAGAAAATAAATTATATATACGTACTACAATTCTTCAATAAATCAGACTGCCAATTATTGTATTTCTTCTATTGTTCACACAATGTAGTTTACTTATATATATATATATATTGATTTAATGTCTATCATGGTATCATATTTTCAGGTGACCAGATTGTGTGAGGATGATCATACTGTATCAGGAGTGGTAATGTTTTCATGTATTCATGAAGCTAGTGACCTCTATGGTTAGCTACAAGTATCACATTTTACAACCGTTAGGGAAAAATGATACTAAATAAAATCATCACAAATAAATTGGACTGTGTTTATATTGAACTTCTTTAGAATCTGACTTCATGCATACCGTAAGAAAGCATTAAGATATTTTTGACAATGTGAACCAGAAGTACACAGAAGTCAAGGATTTATTTTTTGTACTTTACCTTAGTGCATGTGTATTCTGCTAAAATGACTATGTTGCAAAAAATTGTACTATGAGCTCTTTAAAAAAATAATTTGACAAATGAATGTTTTAATGTGTTTCAATTGTTTAACTTTCTTTAAGTAAAGATGTTGGTACAACATTGTAGCAAAAGAAGCCATTGTTTGTAATGTGTAATGGTTTCTTTTGCCACAATGCCTTCCACTCTGTCAGATAGAAATAATCCTATTTTCTTAAATAAATTGATGTTTTAATTATCTGCTTTGAATTTTGAAAAGTCCAAAATATGCTTATGAGGCAAAGGGCTGAATGTTGTATATTTAGGTCACGCACAGCAGTGGTAATCATGGACAAGCCTTGGCTTGGGCAGCTAAAACAAAGGGCTTGAAATGTGCAGTTGTTGCCCCTAACAACTCTCCAGCTGTCAAATTGGAGGCTATAAAAGGTTATGGAGCAGACGTCATTCTTTGTGAACCCACACCAACTTCCAGGTAAATATTGGAGAAGGAATGTTATGATGGTATAATTTATTCATTAGCATATTCTTGACTTATTCACTCATATTATATATCAGGTACTTGTTGATGTTATAACAGCAAAATTATAAAACTAGATGTGGTGTGTATGAGTTTGCATACATTATACTACAAAGAATTTAAAACGTGTACAAATGTAAGCATCTCTGACACACATTTTAATATATCGACTTGTACTGACTTCCATACTCAGCTTGTTCTAAACTTTTTGTTGCCTGTCTGTATTCAGTGCAATGCTCAGCCATGCTCTAGTTACTGTACACTGTATTTGTAACAAATTTCTATCAAAGTTAAACTATAGTATATAACCTGGTACTATGCCTTGTAATATTAAGTTCCAGACATTTCTTTTATTTATTGGTGGTCATATTTTGGCGCTAACTGGCATCTGTAATGATTGTTTTTGGATTTTTGTCAGTGTTGTAAAGTCTAGCGCCATTATCTGCATTATGCAAATTTTGACACCTTTAGGTCAGAAAAAAAAAGTTATCAGACTGACAATGTTTTTTGGTGCCAAAGCTGAAGTTTTTAATAGCAATATCCTAATTACTGTACTGAAATATTTGGGGAGGAATCGTTCCTCTAAAGTATGGAAGGTATGTACAGGGAAAAATTGAGTCTGAGAAACAAGAATATTATCATTATTCAAGGTGGTCCTGAAACAGAGTAGAAGAAAATGGATAATTCTTCAGCTTGATGTATTACTTCTGATCTTTGGAGCCATGTGGTCTCTGTTCACATGTGCTCTTCAGCATTGATTAGATGGTAAACATTTTAGCATTTATAAATTAATGTTTATATTTGCAGACAACAGACCTGTGATAAGGTATCACAAGAGAGAGGTTACTGTTTTATCCCTCCATATGATCATCCTGATGTCATTGCTGGTCAGGTGAACAATTTAACATTTATCATAGTTTACAAACAATTTATCAGATTTTTATAAAGACATACAGCTAAACATTTGAACAGTGGCCATCCAAGGGAATAAACAAGAGAGCAGATTTACCTTTATCTGTTGACCTTTATTCTCTGTTGACTTTTATTTATTGTTTACCTTTGTCCACTGTTGACCTTTGCCCACTGTTGACCTTTATTCACAGTTGACATTCTCCCACTGTTGACCTTTATTCACAGTTGACCTTTGCCCACTGTTGACCTTTATTCACAGTTGACATTTACCCTTTAGTTGACCTTTATTCAAATGGGTTATTTTGAAAATCACATTGAATATTATTATTATTATGTGTTAATTTATATTAATTTAATCGAAGTCTTTGCTTATTCTCAAGTGATGGTTTGTTCAAGTTTGACTTTAATTAATGAAATTTGCCTGTCTACAGTTTTCATTGAATATTTTTGTAATAATATATATTTTTATATTATTAAGTTAGGCAATACTGGTATTAAATATATCTAGTCTTACAAATGATAATTAAAAGCAACAATAACTGTCTTTATAATAATGTATTGTTTGATTGCAGGGTACCATAGCTGTTGAATTCCTGGAACAAATACCAGAGTTAGATGCTATACTGGTTCCCACTAGTGGTGGTGGTATGGTGTCTGGTATTGCTATAGCTGGAAAATCGATCAAACCAGATTTAAAAGGTAACATACATTGTGTGGTAGCATTGGTGGCAGGGCTTCCATGGTTGAGTGGTTATTGTATCTGACTAGTAATCACTAGCTCCTCACCGTTGTGAGTTTGAATCTCCAAAAAAACTCTTATGTGAGAAAGGTGGTCTTATAGGGGTGGAATTGGAAGCCAGGCACAAAAATAAGTGGTTGTTATAACAAAGTGGTTGTAATATTGAGGTGGTCACTATTTGTGATTTTACTGTATGTATTTTGTGGAGTCCAGTTTGTAATTACTAATTTGATACAATCAAATATGTGAATATAATTGAATACATTTGATGCCGGACATAATTTGTTTCTACTGATTTGATGTTAATGTATAGAAGAGTTTCAGTATGTTTTTTGCAAATTTTCTATTTTCAGTGTTTATTGTTGAACCACAAGGAAAAGATGTTGAGAGATGCTTAGTTGCAGGTGAATCACTTTTGTCCATTGTCTATTGTGAGAAATGTTACTGAATTATATTGTAAAAGCAAAAGTGTCAGGCTTTAAACTTGGTATATTTTTTTTGACAAAGGCCTCTTGTTGAAAATCTTAATTATTTGACCATCATTTAAACAATTAAAGATAAATTTTTGCTATTATTTTTCTCAATACCATATTTTTTACCAGAAATAACTTTGTGCCAAATTCTAATTCTAAGTTAGTTCTTATGTTCTGAATTTCGTAAAAAAAATGTTTTGTGAAGTAAAAATTTATAATTTTGGATCAACTATATGTACTCAGAATTTCATTTATAGGAGAAAGACTTTGGCCTAATCCCCCAAGATTTCTGAACACAATAGCAGATGGCATAAGATTACAACAGCTTGGTCACATGACCTGGCCTATAATACTGGAACTTGTAGAGAAACAAGTGTTCTCTGTGGTATGTAAAAATAGCTTTCTTTGCAATTACCTGACCAAAGATACAGGGTTGATAGGTGGCAAATCTTTCTTGTCTAGTTTGTGTTTTTTAAACACAACTTTCGTACTTTGAAGGTACAGTTCGTCCCCCAAAATTTTCATACAATGGATTGTGCTGATAGAAAAGTAGGATTAATTGGGTAAACATAAACACAACTCTTTTTCTTGCCTCATATATGGGGCTATTGTATTGATTAATTATGCTTTTAAAAGCTAATGGAATTGGGTGGAATTGATTAGATCAGCACAAGTGAAACCTCATTGACAGAACATGTTCTTCCACACTGACCCCAAGTTATAAAATGAAATAAAAAGATGATGTATACATGTACCTAGAAAAGACTGTGAATTTGGACATGAACGGGAAAAAGTTCCAACATGTGTTTAACTTAACTAAGGGGAATTGTTAACAATCCAGGGCCCAGTTTTACAATGATACTCTGTTGTTAATTTGTTGAGTTGTTTTATTGTAGACTAATGATGAAGTCATTGAGGGAATGAAGTTTGCTTTTGAAAGAATGAAGGTAAAATTATATTTACTGCTATTTACTATATTTATTGACTCTATTCCATTTAACCATGTATAATAGTCCAGAATATCATGTACATCCTTACAACCCATTTATGTTATATTTAGTGCGCATTATATGGCTGTACAACTCCACAATTCATTTTTGAAATATTTAAATACACTAAAACCTCACTATTAGCACTTCTACATTAAGAACACTTCATTAAAAGGATAACTTCGTTAAAAGGAACTCTTAGTTACAAGGACCTTTTATTTTTGGAACCTATGGAACCTATTTCTTCCTTATTTTATCTAATGATTATGAGACTACATCAATGTCACTACTGGTAATGACTTTTTTGCCACAATGTTTTCCACTCTGTCAGAGAGAAATAACCCAATTTTCTTAAATAAATTGATGTTTTGTATATTTACTTTGAATTTGGAAGAGTCCAAAATATGCTTATGAGGCAATGAGTTATCTGCATATACTATTAGCATATATTTGTTGTTGTTTCAGTTGGTAGTTGAGGCAGCATCGGGTGCTGGTATTGCTGCTGCTATGTCAGACAGGTTGGCCAGTATGGATGATAGTATACGGAATGTTGGTGTGATTCTGTGTGGTGGTAACACGGACATTAATCATCTACCATGGTATGAATAGATAAAATATGCATGCTTAAAAATTTTTTTGCCAGGTCCAAACCATACTGTTTTGTATTGTTTCTGCAGCATCAAGGTTAAGATTTTTGGTATTTTGAAGATTTTCAACTTTCACCCATGAATATGTAAACACTGGGTCCATGAAACATTCTGTTTGTGTGGGTATGGGGTATCAGTGAAAATGAACAGAATTTCGTCATGGGAAAAACTGACTTATCAATATGATATAGTCATTTTATATTATCTTAATTCTATGTGTTTATGCATAAATTGTGGAAAATAGAAAAATGAAATAGGAAATTATTTTTTGCGTTTAAAATGGCATTATAAAATCAGTGGTCAAAATGAATTTATTTGCTAGTCCTTGTCTTTGGTAATTTCAAGCTTCTGTTATATGGCTCTTATATAAAAAATGAATTTTTTACAAAATATTGTTTTTTGTTCAAGGGTATTTATTTCTTTACCACATAAGTTCACAGAGTGTTCTATACAGGTGTAACATTTGACTTGTTTTGTTGAGTGGTTGTTCATATAAGTCAATAACTGTGATAATGAACTTGATATATTATTACAAATATTGATTTTTAAGGTCAATTTTACAATGTATTTGTTATACAAATGCTGCCTTCATTTTACAATTTGGAGCTTTTCAGGGCAAAATTGTACATTTTTAGTGATTCATTTTAATGATTTATCATTCAAGTTAAGTGTTCACAGTTTTGTCCATCCAATGTTTATAAACTGATGTTACTTTATACATGTTTTTCATTTTTTAAATCTTTGCCTTATAACATTTTATGTACAATATTCTAGTCTTTAGCTATAAACTAGTTCCTGTTGAATATTGTGTGGACACGCACTAATAATTTATTTCAACAACTAATGTTATGTGGTTTATAATTATTCTTCATCAGGACATTAATTTCTCAGAAGATCTTAGTCAAAGGTTATAAAGCTTCAGATCAGTCTCGTGAATAGTTCAATTGAGAACAGAATACTGCCTTAAGTTATCAAATTTTGTCATAATTACTTTTGGAATATGGAAAACACAAAACTCAGATTTGTGCTGGGAGATTAAATTCAAGTTTTGTGACCTCAAAATTGAGATTTGTCGAAACTTAAATTTTGATTTGTTGATTTAGTGCTTAATTAAAATGGATATTTGTACTAGATTTAGGAAGACATGTAATAGCATCAAGATCTATGATGAGTTGTACATTAAATAGTTCAAAAAATATGTTTGACTTATGTGCAGTTTGAGAAGTTCTGAGAAACTAAGGCCTATTGTCTTTTATTTGTTGATTGTAACAAAATTTGTATTTAAGGTAAATAGTTGTGGGCATTTTTTAAAAGTTTTTGTACAATATTATATAGTTCATACAATATTTTACTACATGCTTATATGATCTCAAAGTAGAAGTAGTTTGTAATAACTGCCACTGTCAAGTTGGCCCCGGTACACATATATACATGTATGACTGTCATATGACGGTGATTATATTACCTATGTAATTCTAAAGTTGCATCTGATCAAAACAAAATGAAAAAAAAAACATCATACTCAGACATTGTGTTTTATCTTTATTACAAATCATTTTTCTTCCAGCAGAAATTCAACATGAAAAACTTTAAAATTGCTGTCTGAAAAAACACATCCACTCACTACAAAATAGTCAGTATTAATTTTATAAAACCAAATTGTCAATGGTTCATTCAAACAATATGAATTGCCAATTCTGAAAAAGCTATCAAGCAAAATCCAAATTAGAAAAATTGTCAAATGACCATGAGTATGATTGCACATATATTGAAGACTTGCTCAAACATAGATATAAAAATACATGAGATACACTTTAAGCACTTAATACAAGAACATGAGTGAAATTTAGAGTCAATAATAGGTCTGTCACGCTTACACAATTTTGTGAATGTTTACCCATCATGAAATCAATGAAATGGTTCTGTTTAAACCTTGAACCAAATGTCTCATTGTTTCCCACCGCTACATGGTAAATACCAGATAAATGGTTGAAGTTGGGAAAGGTTGAAAAGGTAATACATAAACCAGCTAAACATACATAAAGTGCAGCAGTGCATGTGTGAACATGACAGCCCATTGATATTGTTTATTTTCTTCAGTTATATTGAGTTACATGTCCAATCAGTAATTGTGCAATTATCAATGTATGATATATATACATAGTGGAGTTTTTCAATGCATTTGATTAACAATAACAGAACATGTACAGGAATGCAATTACAGGAAACATAAGATGTTAAATTAATCATTTGTCATCATTATATAAGTACACACACCAAGTAACTGAAGTTTCTAAACTTAACCAGCATGAAGTTCTGTTTTACGTGAAAACTTTCTCAAACTCAATCAGTAGTTTTCACAGTAGATTATAATTCAGGCTAAATTGTGAAACCAATCAGGTCAATAATTTAACTTTAATATTCATAATACTCTGAGATGAGTTAAATGTTATATTTACAACAATGTGGTAGACAAAATAATACACTAACATAAGTAACACCAAAATATCATAACATGAACTGCAGACTTTAACAGTCTTCCTCTCCATATGTACAATGGTGTAATGTTTCATAAAATATGCAAAAGAATCATATAGCATTGCAGTGTTTTGTGCAAAGCTCAAATTTAACTAATAAAGCTGTATTTACACAAATCATCTTATAATTAAAATGGTAGAAAACACGAGGTGAGCACTATAAATACTTCTATTTATGCCTTCATACACATTTCAATATATCTTAATACAAGACATGCACGCCAAACCTGTATCTCCAGAAGTCAATATACATTTTGCATCACAATGCAAAAATGTAAAAACAAGTTTTTTCAATACAGAAATTAATCTAAAATGAAAAATGCTGGCAAAAAGAATAATATATGCTTTAACAAACAAAAAGCAGAAACATTCAACAAACCTTGTTCTTGGGATTCTGTTTAATTTTCGCATCATGAACTTTCACAGTTAACAAGATGAGTCAACTTTGAGGATTTTTTCATCCACTATTTGGTAAGTGTTAATATTCTTGAATTAAAATGTGAGTGAAACATGAGACTAATACTTAACTCTTTGCCTCATAAGCATATTTTGGACTCTAAACCTAAATTGTCTTGTTTCAAAGTTATGTTTCAGATCAAATGCTATAAAACATATTCAACCATATTTCATGATAACTGTATGAGTAACCTATGACATCACTCAAAGTGTATTTGACAAAACTGCATTACAAGCCTATATGTAAAAAATGAAAAAAAAACAGCTAAAATATGATGATTCAAACTTATGAAAATGTCTGAACAACATGTTTTACTTTCTCATGAGAAAATTAAACTGTCTATGATAAAGTAATACATTGTATATACAATTTACACACATGCACACTTAAGTAATTTATATTATGTCATTATCTTAAGTTGCAAACAAATGTAAGCTTTCATAAAGCTATAAATCTTCAACGTCACCGATCATCCAACCTAGCACGAGAACAGTATGTCCTTACAACCTGATGATACATTTACCCATGTTGATGAATATTCATGTAAGCAGGTAGTTATACAAGCAATAAAATGCCAACTCTGTGCAGGGAACGACTATTTTCTTCATAATGTGTCTGTATAAAATCAACATTATACGTTTAAGCATACTTCCATTCTTCAATAAGTCAATTCATTATGAGCCATGAATTTACAGTCTAGCATTCATCAAACAGTGGTGTGGCGTCACCTGCTGGTGATTGTTCCACTCGACGTGGTGATGGACGCACAGCAGGACTTCTAGGAGTACCTGGTGCAAGTTTCTTATGTTTGGCCCACATTTCAGCAGCCTTTGCCCAGTCTGTACCAGCACTACCACCTGGTTTAGTTCCTGAAAATCGTGGAAGTATATAATAAGTAATCAGAAATTCCAATCATACTAAATACCCATAGCAGGGTTTTCATTGGACGCCAAAGTTGAGGTTCAAAGATGACCCATGGCTGATGAAAATTTGAAGTTAACAAAATTTCCTTCCAATTTTATTGTAAATTTGACACTTTCCTACAAATTTTCAGGAGTCCAGTTTTATTTTACTGATTTCAAGAGTTAAAATGCGTTTTAAGGGTCAAATAAAAGTCCTGCATAGGTTAACACACCAAAACCTTAACAGCATGAAAAGTCATTACTACTCAATCAAAACCTTTGATCTTGTATGACAACAAATTATGTTCATGAGAAACACAAATTTGCTACAATTTACAAACACAGCAGGGGTGAGTCAGAAATATTGACCAAATTGCATCAATCAAATAATTTCAATACAGTTAGAGCACTGCTCACTTTATTCCTGTCTACAGCTTTTGTAGATGTTTATTTCAAGTCAATTTATTTCAGTAATGTGACATTTTAGTATAATCATACCTGATGTTGACTGTCCACTACTTCGGGGGGTTCTAGGCGTGGCTCCTGGCCAATTAGACTTTGGTGTTGGTTGATAAGAAGGCGTGGCTTGAGCAGCAGGGGTCATCATAGGAGTAGCACCAGTTGTATTCTGAAAAAGTAAAAAACAATACAAGGTATATCCAACATATACAAGCATACTAACTGACTATTATACACTTCAACTGCAATTTAAAAACATAAGAAAATGTTAAACAAGAGCTCCACAGAGCAGCTCAAATGCTCATCCATTTTACTTTATTCTATTTAATTCGCAATTTTAATAAAAATTCTAAGGAAAGAAGGGGCATAACTCCAAATACAGCTTTCAGAATAATGCCCCATGTCTTGCAACTGAACCTTGTTACGATAATCAAGTTTTCCAAATGTCATGTTGATATCTTAAACCTTTTCCTTGGAATAGATGAGCTAATAAAGCATGAAACATATTTAACACTTTAACACCTAACATCATTATTGAACTATCGAATAATTTTATATCACATCATTCATATTTGACTATGAACACAAAACATTAAGACTTTATAAGAACAAAGATGTTATGCCAATTTTTATTCGTAGACATGTGAATTATTCAAGAATAATTGTAAACATATAAGATGCCACATACCCTGTAGTTCACGCCTCCACTAAACCCACCAGGGAAGTTTCCACTGGTTGATCCACCGACTTGTGGGGTGTGAGGTGTGAATCCTGTCCTTGGCGTATAACCAGGGGTGATACCAGGTGTGACCCGAGGAGTAATGCCGGGTGTAACACCTGAAGGATTCACGCCTTTCACCTGGGCTAATGTGTTGTAGATGTTGCTGGGCAGACCCGCTGCAGCTCTCTGTATTGTAGCAGCATCCACGCCTAAAATACAAACATAAGTTAAGTTTTGATAAGTGACTCTAAAGGGTCAAATTGGTACTTCAGTTATAAGTTGGGGAGGACAAGAAATTAGGGAGGACAAGAGCAATTAACTTATTATTCATGTTTGCTGTTGATTGTAGTGGCTTTATTCTCATACTTTTGCATAGGACTATTGTTTATTTATTTAACTTTATTTTTTTTGTTGTCCCCTGAAGGTAAGTGTGAGGTTGGACCCTTAAAACTTGTTTTATGTTTACCCACTGTAGCTTTCATACAGACCATTCTAAGGCAGTACGTTCAAGGTGACTGTGTTTTGTTCTCAATTTTTGTTTGTATGGCGAGTTTTGGGTTGGATATTTGGGAAGGATAGTATTTTTTGGGCAGGTGGGATATTTTTGGGCAGGTGGGAAATCTTTCGCTAATCTATTTTGAAGGGACGTCAACTGCATTCATTGGAAGAAAACCATTATCATCCTCAGACCAATCAATTATCAAACAAACTAATTAACATCACACAATTTCATAACATAGTCTAATACAGTTATAGTATAGTTTATACAAATCAATGTATTTATTCTTATTACAGAATCCCTTAAAATACAGTCAATACCCATATTACTCCAGCCTAACATAATGCTGCATACACATAAGAAGTTTATTATCATGAATAAAAATATTAAAGGCAGTAATTTGGCATTACAGAACTAAAATTAATAAAGACTTACCCTGTAAATTGAAATTTGGTGTTTGACCCACAGGGGTTCTGTGACTTGGTGTCCCCACCAAGGGATCCCTGAAATGTTCCTTGAACCACCTCATCATAGAATTAACAGAGTGGAAAGTTTTATGCCTGTATCTGAAGCCTTCAGACGTGACTGTAACATACTCATGTCGAGGTTTTGTTCTAGGCATGTACGATAACAAAAACTTGCCAGGATAATTTTTGGTGGCACTCAGGAAGTACGGAATTCTGAAATAAAAAGTAAAAAATCGTCATCATTGAAATGAAGACATTAATCACAAACATACAGCTTATGGATGACAAAACTTGTTTTATCATTGTCCAACATTTATCAAATATATAAATATCTATCTTTGCAAAACACATGACTTTTGTATACAGTGTTTTTAAAAAAACTAAAGTTCTTAATTCCAGCTACGCTTGAATCACTGTTCAGCATTTTTTTTCACTGGGGTTTAAAATCGCACTAGGGTCATATGGCAACTTTTCCAGCTTTAAGGGCAGAGGATGTCCCCAGGCATACAATCAAGTAGAACCACTGACCTACAGTAAGCTAGCTGGACAGCTTCCTCACATGAGATTCCAATCCATAGTGTTATTCAACTCACAGCAATAAGGGCCTAGTAATTACTAGTCAGATATGATAACCACTCAACCACGGAGGCCCCTATCTCTTCAGTATAATAAATTAACTGAACCATACCTAGATGGAGCTTTCTTTTTTTCCTCATACAATTTCTTTTCCAGTATCTCACGTTTACCCGCATCTGAATCCAAATAATTCTTAAAGTTGATGATATCTCTTGCATGTGAAGCCATTGGTTGAATGTGACGAGCAATTATTTCATCTAAATCTTCATATTCCTGAAAGCCAGTGAAAGAATACTTTTACTGAATAAAATCATGACATCAAAAGTGTGCGAATACATGTATATACAAAACTGATTACAAACTAAGAGATAATCCAGGGCTTTTTTCACAGGTAGAAAAGGCCTTTTTCTTAAATTTGGGGAAAAATAACAAGGTAATTTTACAAAACGGGGAAGAAAAACCTTGATGTAAACTGAATTTAAGGGAAACTGCATGATTCTGAAGATTTTTTGTCAGCAGAAGATCCCTATAAATGGCCCCTGCTATAGGAGGAAGGAAAAAACCTAAACAATGATGTGCTGTATCATTTTTTAAATTGTGAAATAGTCATTAATTATTCAAGATTACAGTATCTTTGTTCAACTAAATAAGCATAGAAAGTATACTCGATGAATTAAATTGAAAGTAATCAGATTATTTGCTATTTCTTTTTTGTAAAGACATATTTGCATGGATTTTTTCACTGGAGTTTCATGTTGCACCAATGGCCAGGGTCATTTGTTGACTTTCACAGCTTTAGCAGTGGAGGAAGACCCCAGGTATGCACGAGGGTAGAATGACCAATCTTTGGTAAGCTAGCTGGACAGCTTCTTAACATGTGAAATCTCGTCCTTAGTGGGATTTGAAAGGCTAGTGATTACTAGTCAGAGACCATAACCACTAAACCACAGAGGCCCCTAGATAAACACAGGACAATCTTTTATCCTCATTGAAATAAAATGAAAGTAAACAAGAAATATGATGTTTCATCAAGACATATATGCACAATTTAAGAGGTCGATCCACATGACATACCTCTCCATTGACAATCAAAGACTGTCCAAGACTGAAAGCATTTTCCTTGCCTTCTTCTTTGATATCAATGTGATGTAACACACCGTCAGCCACTTTCCATGTCACAGTTAAATGATCAGCACCCTGTAAACACGAACAAACTTTTTATCCTGCATTTACATACAACCCCTGAAAACTGGACCCTTTCCAGACTAGGCCAAAAGTCCAGTTTTCTTAGAATTCTGATTTTTAGGGAACTATTGATTCACGAAAAAAAAGGACTTGAAAAATCATCAGATTTTCGGAGAATTCCAGTTTTCAGGAAGAATAGATTGAAACTAGATGATGTAAAATGGCAGGTAACATACTTGACATTAACTATCAAACAGCTGTTTATCTCACATATTTACATCTTGGATTATCATATAAAGCATTCATTACCTTACTACTTGGACGTATAATACATTCTCCCTGATCCATGTTACTTAATATCTTCTCACACTCCTTGTAACCAATATTGTGAAAGTTAGGATGTGCTATAACTCTCTTTATATATGCTGAAATGACATTTGATTAATGCTTCAAATACAAGTAAATCACAACTTTTTTTACATACAGTTTGAAAATCACCCTTGTAAAAAAATGCTGAGGTATACATACGTAATTTATTTTAACAACAGATAACACTGTAAAGTATTGTGAATATCAAATAAACCGCAGTCAAAACAAACAAAGGACTGTACCCTCTTCAATTAAAAATGATAAAATAATTATAATAGATTTAATTCTAAACGAAAAGAAGATTAAGAAGTATAACAGCCAGCAGGACACAGCATAAATACATTGACAGCAGACTATGGAGAATTTAAACTGACTTTGACGAGCTTGTATCTTCTTCTTCTCCTCTTCTTTGTCCGCTTCATTCTTCTCTTTATCTCCATCATAATACACGTCCTTTTGTGGTCTGAAAAAGTCATCATGTTTAATTTGAAACAAATATGAGAAAAAAATCATGAGGAAAGATTTTATTTCAAGCAAAGCTGGAAAATATATCATATAAAAATCATACACTCAAAAATAATAAAAATGGGATACATTATTCATGTAAGTACAAATCCTGACGATGAATTATTCAATTCTCAATCCCAATTAAGGATAGTAGTGAATGACAACTTCCTGACTTGTAAAATTTGTCAAGACTGGATAGTATTCAGACTCAGAGCAATAAGGGGCTAGGGAAAATATGTTCATGTCAAATTTAATTACATGTTTAAAAGTAACAAGGACATGCAGCTTATACAAGATTTAAATACCGCTTCATTAACTTCAAAGTTTCTGATTATTTTACTTGAATGAATGAAATTTATAAAACAAGTTGTATAGACATATACATTATATGAAGTGTATGAGATGAAGATTCTATGAACAGTACACTCAGACAATTAGGTGTGATTTATCCACAGAGGGGAGTAACCTTAAGTACACTCAGACAATTAGGTGTGATTAATCCACAGAGTGGTGTAACCTTCAGTATGGACTTACTTCCACTGATTATCCTTATCCATGAGATCTGATGATTTTGTTGTAAGGTCCACTTGGAATCTGTCAATATCGATCTTAATAATTCTGGAGTGTACCATCATACCACTCTATAAGAGGAAAGTCACATTAAACAAACTTGCAGAAAAGAAAAAGGACACTGAATTTATCATCGTTTTTCAACAATTTTTCTGTTATATATGGTGGCCGGTTCACCTAACCAGTTTTCCTGCACTGTATACTAACCAATACTAACCTACCATTCCGCAAGGAGCCTGCAACTTCTCCACACATGGAGGAATATCAACATTTTTGTCAAATTCTCATAGAAGGGTATGACCTGCCGCGACTTTAAACCCAGATTGCTGGGTTACAAATCCAGTGCACTAACCACTGGACCACTATTATTATTAAAATTTACACAGCATGACTCGGACTCCTTTTATATAACTCTTGTGGAGAAAACATAGTATTACACCAGAATAAAATAAACATGTTTACAGTTACCAAACTCACCCCATTTTCTCGGCCTAATGCTAAATTTTCTAAAAGTAACATCCTAAATATGAAAATATTTAGGGGTGATGTGTACCTCGTATTCTAAAAAAAAGTGTTTACATTAAGAAAGAATTTTTTTCAACTTGCCAGGACTTCTTTCTAGCCTCAATTATTAAATTAACTCACTGTTACGTCTAAATCTAAGATTTTCAGGAATACATAGGAATGTCCTGGGTCACGTGAATGTAAGTTAAACATTAAAGACACTGATAAAATAGACAAGAATCAATGACTTAATGCATATAGATTAATACAAACCTTGACTCTTTCCATAGGATCAGTCACCTTCTTATCACTGAGATTTTTAATATGAACAAATCCAGTACAGCCATTATCTAGCCGACATCTAACACCAATAGCTGACCCAGGACAACTACCATTGTCGAAGTGACTCCATACCTGTAACACATATAATATAGTATAACCCTTGAAAACCAACTCCCTGAAAACTGGAATTCTCTAAAATCAGATAATTTCTTTGAAAAATGGCATTCTTAGAAAATCGGATTTTTGGTCCAGTCAGGAAGGGGTCCAGTTTTCAGGGGTTTTACTGTACGTGTAACAAGTATGTTGTAATGTTAAAGCATTATCGTATTCATAATCAGTATAAATGCATCAATAAGTTCAGACAAATCCATACAAAGTATGGTAGAAATAGTCCACTAAAGCTTAAAAACTTTAATAACCAGAAATTAGAAAACTCTCTAACATTTCTATCACAAAATGAATCCATTAATAAGATTTTTCTGAACAAAAAACACATTTACCAACCTCACTGAGTTCCGGAAAGTCGTATTTATTACAGAATGGACACTGCCAGAGTCCTGTGTCCTCATTTCTCACAGGGTTAGCTTGATCTAACTGTTCACCGTGAGGCTTTCTGTGGGCTATACCAACCACTCTAACCATCATTAGTTTACCTGAAATATCACAAAATTCAATATACAGTAAAACCTCCATTAACAACGACCTCAATATAACAACCATATCAATATAACAACCATCTCATTATAATGACCACTCAATTTTAGACCCATTTTCTATATTTCTTCTGTACTTGAACGTGACCATCAGATCACCTCAGTGACATCGATGCTCATAATAATGAAGTTTCACTGCACTAAGTTTAACATGCAAGAATAAAAAGAAAATCTTACCAATATAGAACGTATCTGGTGTTTCTTTAGTGATCATATTAAATCTTTCTTCATTTGTTGGAGATCTGTATGGTGTCCTTAAATCCTTGTATCTGTGGTTTAACTCGGCTCTGATATCATACAATGTGATATGTTTGTCACCATAACCCTGCAGCAGCAACAATATATACATATAAAAACAGGGCTCTCATTTGACCCTTAAAATGACACTCTGACTCTTGGAATTAGTAAAACAATGCTTATGACCCTTGAGAATTGGTTCCAAAAGGTAAAATTTACTATAACATTAGTATGAAATCTTGTTGACCCTTCAAACTATCATCAGCCACAGATCATTTTGACTTTCAACTTTTGACATCTAGTGAACACCCTGTATATACCTACACAAATAATTAGCAGACCAAAAGATAAAATCCTGCATAATGACCACAATATAAAATTCTAAACAGCAAATTTCAAAACTCATGAATTTGAACTTCTACAAATTATGTTCAAAGTTGCATTGTAAATAATTTTGAAGTAACATGCAGTATGACTCAGAACAAATTTAAAAACAGAACAACTACATAAACAGCCACCAAGACACCAACTTTACACTATTAGCATAAAATGGCACCAGAAATCTAACACACCTGTCTCTCTAATTCTTCAGCAAAAGCATCAAGATCAAGATCCTTTAAACGTTCAGGACTTTCCAAGATTTCTTCAAGAGCACCAGCTGGATTAGCATCCTCAGCAGTATCATCATATTCTAGAGCATCTACAGCCATCTTTCTCGCCCATTCATAGTATTCAGGATGTACACGAGATCCGTCTAACACTTCCACGTATACTTCAGTACTGGAATAATTCACACCATGAATCGAGCATGGTTTATATAAAAAATTATGGTACAATAGTAGTAATTTGTACTCAATGTTCCAGAATTAACATATACTTTGGAAATAATCTAAGATGCAAAATGTCATTTAAGCAATTTGTGGTTCCCATTGCTACCCAATATATGTTTGGACTACCGAAAGAGTAAAACACAATTGCCTTTCCCTTGTATGCCAATAAATACATGTACATATTTACCTGTCACCAAGAGAGTTAGTATCAATTTTGATGAATCCAGCACAGTTTATGAAAACTTTGGGTCCCATTCTACACTTAGTGACTAGATTTGTTCTGTTTTCAAGACGTGAGCTTGTCTGTCTCAATACCTGAATATATAATAAGGTTTAGAAATACACAAAGAGAGAATACTAGCTCACAATATCATTGATAAAGGATTATTAAGGATAAGATAGTGTTGCTTTTTCATGCAAGCAATTTTACAGTCACACATAAATGCTTGGTTGTAGTGGGAGACAATTAAGCTAACAAGAAATCACTGAACATTATTTTCCACTTTTTGTTGTAAAACTTTAATGATTTCATTTCACAATATACAGCTACCTAAACAATTCATTAATATTCCTGTTAAACATTTTCTAATATATACATATTCATAATTTAATACACACTGACCCTTAATAAAGCAGCTCCCTTTCTGGGTCCCAGACCACAGATGAACTGTACCAGTACAGCTGTATGTGGGTTTGATATAGCTCTGTTAACATCAACCCCAACCTCGTTCACACGATTCACAAACTCTAAGTACAAGGCGTTCAACAATTCATCCTTTGAAATACTGTCCTGAAAACAAGAAAAACAATCAATAACAACACGCTACAGGTTTAACCGACAGGATCCCATCACAGGGCTCATCAAATGCACTCATATGTAATGAGTAGAAACTGACTCAGGAAGAGTTGAAACAGCTGTAGAACTAGTTCAAATTCTTAGCTGGTTGTCCTGCAGGACGGGTAGCCTGAAAAAAATTTGTCGAGCCTTGCATCAAGTGCTTCTTAGTGTGGTGTGCCATTATTTATTTCATAAAATTAGAAAACAGAATTCCTACACATAAAAATCATGCATTTACATAACAATCATGAACAAAATTAACATAGCCTAGCTCACACATATTTTTCTGACAGTTAATTGTATTTTATGACGAAAGCGTCTTGCACTGATGAAACCAAAATGAAAAAAAGCATGAATTTATAAAGAGAAACATTGATAAATCATTCAATTAGCTTCCTCTACCTGCATTGGATGATATTTAAGACACAGAATGTCCTCATCTTGATTACACAACTGTGCAAACTCAATCAGTGGATCCTGCAGTCTTCTAGCGACACAGACAGCATGACGTAACACTGGTGGATATTCACGGAACTCTTCCTACACGAAAACCATGTAAAATAACTTTAACCTCAGACCTCAAGGTTGTTTGAAATTACATTCAGTTATAAGATTGAAACAGGTTCAAACAAAGACTTTTATCATAATTAAATAAAAAATAATCAGAGATTGTATGTAAATGGGTCTAACCTGTTATATAATCATCGTACGCAGATTTAAGACAGTAAAAAAGAGTGTTCAATGAACTATTATTTGTCATGTATTAAGGAAAATAGCCAGGACAAACATTTAAAAACAAACATGAATAAATATAAGAATAACTGTAAACAAATACATTTTGTCCTATGAAGAAATAAACTCTCTCAGTAATTATACAAATAGTAAATCAGTAATCAATCAGACACTGAAACAAGACTATAACTTACATCAGCTCTAGCACTGTTAGCAAACACCATAGCGAGTTCATTGTCTACAAGTTCTACATTAATAGGAGGCATCTGAGCTTCTTGTTCTAACTCTGCAATCACTTTCTTAATATCATCCACAATCATTAGTGCATCGCTGTAATTACAAGATCAGACAGTGTTTTATTTAAGGTGTTACTTCGAAATAACTTAATACTAAACATTCCACATGGTGAAATATGGTAAATATATCATTAACCAATTCATACATAAATAATTCATATGGTATAATTACTTCCAGAATTTGTTCTCAGCTTACTGATTTTACCATTAGCATGAGTTGAAGCAACGAAGCAATGTATTCCAAAACCAATTCAAGTAAATATATATACATTAACTTACATATTTTCTGCTGTTACAGCTATCACATGTGGTTTGTGGTTTTCTATGAATTCTTTCAATTTTTCCATGTCTCTTTCCTGTACAATAATGATATAAATATAAAACTGAAAACTCATATCTGACATCAGTAATAACATGGAACATATGCATGATTATTGTCCAAGACAAGTATACAACATTCAGTCTGTATCCATACAGAATAATGTAACACTGTATAACAAATACCTGTGAACAAAGGCCACCTTTGGGGAAAGATAAAATGTGACCTTTATTCAGAGGTCAGTTTGCTCTAAATAATATGTGACAGTTTTTCGCAGAATGGCCTTTATTCACAGGGTGGTCTTTATTCGGAGGTCAGTTTGTTCTAAATAATATGTGACAGTTTTTCGCAGAATGGCCTTTATTCACAGGGTGGTCTTTATTCAGAAGTCAGTTTGTTCTAAATAATCTGTGACAGTTTTTCGCAGAATGGCCTTTATTCACAGGGTGGTCTTTATTCGGAGGTGGTCTCATACACAGGTTTGATTGTACAGTCAATGATCACTTGTAAATAAAAGTGAACACCAAGTGAACAAAGGACAATCATTAGTTCCTATTCATACATAACAGACCAAAGAATCCATTAAATAAAGACAACCTGAACATAAAGGCCATTCTCTAACCCTCCCCATTGGTGGCCTCTATTGAAGTGTTTGACGATGAAAAAATTCTATCACTTGGTCATTAAATTCTTATCCACTAAGGTATTTAGTATTTACACACGAACCTTTTCCTCTCGTTCTCTGTCACGTTGGGATCTTGTTCTATTTTTCAAATACTGAAATCTTTTAAAGTCAATGACTTCCCCTTCACCATTCACCATACAACCAAATGAAGATGTGTCCCTGAAATGATGAACTTATACATGCAACGATATGCTAAAATTTTTAAAGCTTTTTAAACACTAACTGCATCCTGAATACAAACATAGTAATAGCTGTCTGATAGCTCACTCAACATATCACTCCATTTCAAATCTGGAAAGAAATTGTTGTTATACCAGAGATGCCATCAATGCATATCTATGTATCTAGTGATAATGAGATGAATGGCACCAGAAAATTCTGATGAATACCTAACTTCAGTGCTAATATAATGATAAAAATAATAAATATCATTATTTTTATGTAACTAAAATCCACACACATACATAGAGACATCAAATATATGAACTTTTACTTCTACGATATAAAAAAAGATACCAGGACTTGACATTTTTTTTTCAGTCTACTCGTCTTGCAGGACAACCAGCTAAGAACTTTAATTACTTCTACAGAAATTTCAACGTGTCCTTAGTCAATTTCAATGTGTCCTTAGTCAAGTTCTACTCTTCCTTAGTCAAGTTCTACTCTTCCTTAGTCAATTTCTACTCTTCCTTAGTCAATTTCTATTCATAATTACGAATACACTAGTGGATTTGTGGAGCCCTGACTACAGTAAAATTACTCAGCATTGAACTTGAAAATCACTTGAGTAATAAGTAATGAAGTAAAACACTTACTGTTCTGCAACATAAGCAATTCCAAGAACTTTAACACCCATTTCAGATTCATCAAAATCATAATCATCCTCCATCTGTTGTTCAGCCTGGTATGGAGCAACTTTCAACCAATTGTACAACTTCCTACAGCAAGCCTGTATGTAGAAACACAAACAAGTCCATGAAAACTTGAAAGATTAGATTTTTATGTTCGTAAGTCTGGAGTATTTTTGGATAGGACAGTTATATATAATTGCATGTAATGTACAGTTCTATGAAGAATAAAATAATACATATTATACATTTTCATCATTTCCAAAATGGAATCCGTCATACGATTGACACCTGAGTATTACAGGTAGGATGAGCATTAGTGAACCCACAGATTAACCATGGACAATGGCAGGTGACTTTACCTAATAATGGATATCGGTTCTGAATTTTGAAAAAAAGTCCCTTCACATGAATGAAATGGTTGAAAAAATATGATAATTTGAAATTTTAAATTTAAAAAAGCCCTGACAAATCTTTACTATCATTAAACACACCCAAATAATTCTGTAAAAAAAAACATTCAAACCTTTTGAATTCCTTCCTTGGCTTCAGCAATTAGTTTCAATCTGAGCTCCTTCTCCATTTGTGGATATAAAATTTTAGTGAGCGCTCGTTCCAAGGCTTTACTTCTCTGTAGATTCCATTCTTGTACCAAATTACTGAACTCATCCTACAAGGTAAGACAATAACATAACAGCCTTCTCATACAAGACAAAGGAAAAAAATTAAATCTTATTCAGGCCTAAAAAAGGTTGTTTCCAGATACATGCCAAAAAAAAAATGGGTTGGTAGGTAGGGATTTTACTTTATTTTTTTATATATATATCGGCAACAATATATGGGAATATGTGCACCATAATATTAATGGGTTGTGAAAATTACAACATAGCAATATGATTCGGACACCGTAAAAACTTATGAGCCGACAGGTAAAATATTGGGTTGGACAGGTAACTGGAAACAAACCTTTTTTACTTTAGGCCTAATTCACAAAAAAATTATATTTTTTTTAAAATAGCCTGATAAACTAAGGAACAAAAAAATATAAATCATGCATGGAATAACTTTATGTCAGTTATATAGTTGAATAAGTAAAACACTGTTTGCAAAAATGAAATGTTCTCAAGTTATTTTCCTTCAACTACAGAGATCACGAAATTTTTTTGAGGGAGGCATTGTGGTCTAGAGGTAAAGCGTCCAATATCTGCGAAAACCAGACATTCCAAAAAATTCTGGAAAACTTTTAACATGAATAAACTGATATTACCCTGTAGTAAAGTTGTCGTGTATCTTCCAGGTATGTTCTGATGTTAGGATTATCAGAGTCCTCTTCATCCATGGAGATTCTTATTGTTAGAATCTGATCATGTTCAGCATCTGTTAGACGTAAAAACTGTTCATCCTTCAAATCTCGTACTGGCTTGTTCTTTAAGAATTTCATAGGATAACATGGATGGGCCTCGTCTATAACCTAATTAAAAAACAAACAAAAAGGGGTATAACGTGCCAATTCAATATCAAAATTGGAAGTTTAACTATAACAGATATATATGATGTTTAACCTGCACATAAATAATACAATAATAATACATGACTGTATCAGTGATAAGCAACAAAGTGGCCGTGGTTGGTTTTTTTTTGATAGTCATGTTTGTTTACACAGGATTTAACATCATTTTCTTCAGTAGTATTTCAATTACGTATTACAGACAATTAACTATACCAGTGCTTCTGGGTTACATACTAGGATAAACATGTTTCTTTTGAATCTTTTGAGCACCTGTCAACTAACCAAAAATGATGTGTACGAGTTTAAAGAAAAGTGAACTTTGATTTAATTTCAGAAGCCAATGAGTCTCAGAGAAACATAAACTTAAGTTTTGAACCCACAACCTATTTATAAACAGTCCTCTCCCAAATGAGATAACTAGAATCACTATTTAAAGTATAGATATAGACTAGTTTATACAAACCTTAATACCCTTTTTCGTTGGTGCTACGTGAATTCTGGCCCTTTCAAAGAAAGCTTGTCTCACACATTGTCTTACGAGTGGGTCATGTGACAGTTGCATAGCAACCATGTGACGAGCACCCAACATGGCTTCATCAGCAGATGGGAACTGCCTGTAATATATAAAACACATTCATATTTATTTTAATTAAGTTGTTGAGAAGAAAGAATACACAGTAATTCAACAATGTTTTCACATTTAACCGTACTAATCATCCTGCTAATTCCAAGCTGGAACATACATACAATGAAGAAAATTGATAGGGTGAAGTAAAGTCCAACTTGATCAAGTGACAACATGTATTCAGCAGACTTATTATAAAGTAATACATAAAATTTCCTCCTGGATGCTTTTACTCAATAAACCAGTTCCATTAAGCAGATTTTGTTCGATGCAACCAGTGACCACAAAATTTGAGTAAAAAGTGCCATTAAGCAACCATTCATGCAACCACAGTAATTCTGAATGATAAATTCATCATTTGTATTTCTTAGCTCACATGGCGTAACATACAGCATGATCATAACATAACAAGGATTATTTCATCAACAACTTACCCAGCAACATAGTCCTTGGCCATTTCTAAAGGTTCCATAGGACACTGGTCAACCTCGTGTCTCTGATAATTATCTCTGAGGTTCTCACCAAACTGTTCTGGTGTTAAACCAAACCTTGATGCTATCTCGTCTGTAATTATGAATCAAGTAAACACAAAAATAACATATAAACAGCAAACTTTAAAGTAAAATGTAGTACAACTGGTAGCAAATATAATCTGTAAGAAAAATTAGGCACTTATGAAAATAAGAAATATACCACAACAACAATATATTAATCTCAGTGATTTTTTTGCAATTTTAAGAAAAGGTCCAGGTCCATTCCAATTGGGAAAAAATGCGCATACAAATATATGGCCACAGATGAGAATACTTAAAGAATGAGATTAATCAGATATTACTAATGGTTCAGTTTGGATTCAAATACTTATAAAGTCACTGCATCCCAAACATATTTTCTCGAACTTCAATACAATTACCAACTGAACAAAAACTGAAAGAAATTTGACAGACATAACTTTCACTTGAGATAAAAAAAGCTCACCCAGTTTGTTCTTTACACAGATTGTATATCCCGACTTTCTTGACGCTTGTTTAATCTGATCCTGATGTTCATCATCTTCATCTCTCATTTCTCCATCCTCGTCTTGTCTGTCCTCTCGTTTTTTCGCTCGTTCCAAGTTCCTCATCTTACTAATATCAGACCCATAATACAACAGAAAATGGTTGTACACATCTCGTAACTCCTCGATTGTTTCTACCTTTCTCACTCTGAAAAATTATAATTGGAATATTTCATAAGTATCAGGACTTTCATTTGACCCTTAAAACAGCATTTTTGACTCATGACAATATGTACCAAAGAGTCAAATTTAAAAAAGTTTAAAAGGGAAATTTTGCCAACTCTTCATATTATCATCAGCCAAAGGTTATTTTTTAACTTTTGATATCTAGTGAAAACCCTGAGTATTATGAACAAATACTTAAGTTCTTAAATCTGTTGTATTACAAATAAGCCATACTATCTGACAAACAAGGTAAAAATTCATGCATTCTAATAGAAAAAAAAAAGCACAGGAAAAATATTTAAGTCTTATAGAGCAAGCTCCTTAAATAAGTATTGGAATGCTTATTAGTGTACATTCTGATGTACGTGACGTATGATATTCTAAAAGATTTATACTGGAATGATAGATGGGTCTTTAAAAAATATCACAACAAAAAAAGTGATGGTAAAAGGAACCTAATTAAAAATTAAGATAAATTTTAAGATAATGTTTTTTGTCAAGATGAACACAGTGCTTCTTTATTAATCCTGGAAGAAGCCTGACCATTTACAACAACAGTTTGTTACAAATATAAACATAATTTCTTATATGAGAAAAGCAATATCATTTTACAATATTTTTATTTTTTTGTTTGTAACATACTTATAAATGTCTATATATGTACTCCCAAAAGATCTTACATCCAAATTCAATGTTAAAATTACAGCACAATGTACGGGTGAAAGTTGAAAATTTTTTAAAAAATGGGAAAACTTAACCTCAGTGTTGTGGAAACAATAAAAAACAGTAGGGTCTGGACTTGGAAAAAAAACAAAGGTTCCGGAAAACTTTTAACCATGGCAATTTCAGATGATAAATTGATGTCTAACTCAGAACTAATAAAAAAAGCATTTGTCTTATCTATACAACGATTACCTGTCAATATCTTCTTCAGTGAGTGTACGAATATTACTTTCCAGGATTTTTTCCGGGTCAGAGTTTACTTCATACTGATAATTCTGCATTCTTTCAAATAATCTCACCAGATTTTGTTTTCTGGTTCTAAGCTGAGTCCACTGAAAGAAGTTTTTAAGGTAAATATAGACCATGTCTAACTTGAATAAAAAGCATCATGTTACAGTCTTCATGCTTATCCACTAGCACCAAGCCAGGAGCTAGTAAATTTCTATCAGGGCTAGAAAACTTTCTCAAAATTGTGTCATCAGGTTAGTGGTAAATTGTTCATTATCAATAGCCAACTTATAGTGTAGGCTAGAGCTTAAAAAATTGGTTTGAGCATTGACATAAAAAGGAAAATTATATCATTAACATCTAATACTCTTTAAGTAGATAAGCATAACAAACTTGTATCATACAAGGGTTTTCATTGAGAATTTGTACCAAAGTGTCATTTTAAAATAAAATTAGATGGAAATTTTGTTGACTCTGAAATATCATCAGCAAATGGTCATTTTTTACCGTAAACTTTTGATGTCTAGTGAAACCCTGGCCGTATGTATAGAAAATCAGTTTGAATCCTTTCAATGATTTCATTCATTAAAAGTAAAATGAATGCAGAATCAAATGAGAACTAATCAATAAGATACTTAACAATTATAATACCCATGTTAAATGACTGTAATTAACTATATTTTCGTTACCTTTTCATCCCAATGCCACACTTTCCACAAATCATTTATGTTCAAGTCTGGTTCAACATATTCTTTTCTATAGAAGGCTATAAAAGGTACCTGTAATGTTAACAATTGTTGTTATATGAGTAGGTATAAAAATACAGAGGGGTACATACAGAAACTAATACAAAATTACCTCAACACAAATCTTTTCTGAAATACTGAGTGAATACTTAGTGTAATGTCCAACTTGGATACATGAGCTGAGCAAATCTATCTTAAAAAAAACATTCAAATCGTATCTTTAACAATAAGTGACTTCATGGAAGGTAAAACATTTTGTTCTAAGGTAATGAAAAAGTTGCCTGGCTATATTAACAAGAAAGACACTTTTACTATCAATTGTAAAAGGAATGTGTACTAAGTCTGAATGAATGTCAAACAATGAGTCAAATAGTTTTGTCAAAACTGTTCTGGGTAAGAAAGCTATGATGTTTTAACATATCTCATGGAAATTTCATAATAATATTTTTTCAAAAAGTAAGCACCTCATGATGTTTGTTCCTCATAAAGTCAACAGCTTTCTTGACTTTTTCAACCATACTTGGACCTTTCTTACTGTAGCCATATCCGCCTCCAGACTCTTGTTGTAGAAAGGTCTAAAACAGCAGAAGTAAGAGATCATTATAAATTTATGATAAATGACACAGCAACTACACAGAACTACAGGGACAAATGTTAAACATTCAGCATGTGAGAACATCTATCACCAGCATTATTCAGGGTACCACAGTTTCATTCACATATAATTATGCTAACTCAGCTTCTCCCTATATTCAAAACAAAGCTCTTGTTAACAAATATGTGCCCAGTTATTCATCAGTGGCATAAAACCAAAATAAAACCTATTTTATCAGGGTTTAATGTCACACCAAACGCCAGGGTCTTTTGGCAACTTTTCCAGTTTTCATGGTGGAGGAAGACCCCACCAGGGTAGATCTGCTGCTAGCTGCACAGCTTCCTCACTTGTGAAATTTGCTTGGTTGGGGTGGGATTCTGGCTTACAGCTGTGAGGGGCTAGTGATCACTAGTCTCAGGCCATAACCACTCAACCATGGAGGCCCCTTGTAAACCTTAAGCAATTAATGACCAAACATCAAACAGGGAAGACCTGAAGACTCCACATCAAAACACTCTTACCTGTGTAGATACTGGAGGAGTATTGAAGGCTTGTTTGTAAATCCATTCAGCCTCCTCCTCTAATTCACCTTCTTCAGTTTCTTTCACTGGTACCTGACGTAACTGAAACCTTTCAGGCATATCTGTCGCTCTGATCATGTTGTCTTGTTCTGTCATGTAGGCTCTGGACAAGGCTTCAGGCTCATACTGTAAACAGTAGAAAAATATCTTCATCCTTGAGCAGTTAGAAAAATGTATACAGTGCTCCTTCCTAAGAGCAACACATCTCAGGGTCGCAAAAAAGTTTTGTTCTTTTCAGGAAGTTGTTGTTCGGAGGGAATTGATATATTCGCGACATGATTTTTTCATTATGTGTATGTGTGCCTTTTACTGTCATTTCTTGGAGGGAATCAGTCTTTGGAGGTGACATTAAGGGCAGAAGCCAGACATTGCTTCATGTGTTTTTTGAATACAGAAACAAAATCAAAATTCAACTAGAATTTGGAGATAACAACCCTACAGCTGATGTTCTTACTTTTTGTAACACAAAATGCAATGTGATATTCTTTCAATGAGCTTTAAAGCTTATATTACCTTTACATACTGGGATGTTTTAGGTGAATTTCACATGTCAAATCAAGATAAGTAAGCACGCTTATCAAGTTAACTAAGTACATACTGTAGATGAAGCTTTCACACCACTCTTGGGTCGTTTTTTCTTGATCTTTCTCTCTGCACCTTCTTCTCCATCTAAATCCTCATCATCCAAATACTGAAATTGAATTTAAGATAAACATGCAAGTGTATCAAAGGGAAAAACTATGGTTATCTATCTTGCATTGAGATACTTTGCATGTATTAATAGAACTAAATTTGCTCAAAGCACAGATTATGCTCAATTACAGACACTTGTTTGAAAATAAACAGATTGAATTGTCCCTTAAAATTAAACACTCAAGAAGTTTGGGATACATGAATGAATATTGTATTAGAATCTTACCTCATCCTCCTCTTCTTCAGATTCTTCTTCCCCATCATAATCTTTAAATTCATCAAAATCAAAGTCCACACCAAATATGTCTTGAGCTTCTTGTAACAGCCTAAAATTGTAGACAAGTACTACAGTTACAAGAAAATATTTGTAATAAATTCAATACATTGTATTTCAGAGAGAGAGAAAGATTTTATTGAACAACATACTCAGCTATGCAACTAAAAAGGATTACTTTTAGCAATTTTCCAGCAGAGATTGAATTTCCATACAGTCATTGTTATACTTACGCATCAGAGTGTATGATATGCTTTTTCTTTTTCTTCCCACGTATAGGCTCACCATTGTCATCAACAATAAAGTCATCAAGTTCTGAAACATTAAATCAGACTAATATATACTGGTTAAATCTAATTAACTGATTCAGTAATAACTTGAAAGAATTTCAGGGAGGTTTAATGAAACCAAAGACAAAAAACACCACAACACACCACATAAATGTAAGAAAGTGACCTTGATACAAAAATCACTATTTGATGAAAAAATCTATTCTAGAGATGTGATGTCATAATCTAAAATGAAAACGTAAACAGAGTTAATGGATAGAACTAAAGTAGTTTTTTTTATAAAATCATTACCATCTTCCTCATCAGAACCTTCAACAGCCAAATCTTGGGCTTCAGTCTCAGCTCTTGTCATTCTTGATTTAGCATCATCGTCCTCCTCTTCACCTTCATCATCACCTTCAAACAATTCATTTGCAATTCTCTCTTGTTCATCTCCTTCTCTTTCACCATCTTTGTCACTATCCTCATCATCAGATTGTACACGGCGAATACGTTTCAACTTTTTTGCCTATGTGATTGGAAGTATATAAAATTTTGTTGCAGTAATTTCATAAACATCAGTATACAAAATTACTAAAATATTTAGGAATTAATGTTAAGACTAGTAATCTAGTAATCAGGGTTGAAAATAAAGTGTGTACTCTAAAAGGCAATAGATATTTGAAAATTATACCAATTTTTGTCAATGTCAGTTATATCATTAATCATCAATCACTGAGAAATAAGTAAATTCCAAATCTTGGAATATATTATAATCCAAGTAGTTACCTGTAAAAAGAAAATAAATATTGATAAAATGTTGATGAATATCATTTAGTATGCCATTGCTTTGTAGGATGTATCACAAAAAATTACCCTTTTGACTTTGATTCCAAGATTTTCTTCAATGAGATCATAATCTTCATCTTCAAGCTGATCATCTTCTTCCTCTGACTCATGTTTGCGTTTCTCTCCACCCCCTTCTTCTTCACCATCCTCTTCAACCTCATCATCTTCATTAATAAAGTCTTTCATTTCTTCTGCTATAGCAGCTTCATCTATAAAAAGATGGTATTATTAGTTCACAGAATTTACTTTAATGAAATCAGTAAAAAGTCATAATTTTGATAATAACTGCCTGTTTCATAGCTGTTTCGAACAGATGTCAAGATGATGGAAAAGGATGTAAAGCGTCCTTTTTGTCTGGTTATATGTATTACCGCGAGTCTATTTTTTTTACCTGGCTGAAAATTTATGATTGTACTAATATGCAATCATGATACAATTTAATTCTCATTAACAAGTCTTCTTCATGACAAAAACATGAAAATACTCTTATAAATACAAGAAATCATAAATTGACTTCTATATTCATTGACACACTGAAGCCATATTGATTTTTATTGTGTACACATATTACCGTGAATCTCCCAATTAAATGCAAGATAAGAAGTCACACGGAAAAATACTGGTACTATACTATACTTCAAACAAATATTAAGTATTTTCCTATAATAAGATACCATAAGGGCATTTTTACTTAAATGGACATGTTTTTAACAGAATAAAATAATGAATGTAAAAAATATATGACAGTATTAATTTCTATATGTTCCATATGACAAAGTTAAAAATAATTGGACTAACACCATTGGAAATGTTTGACAATTGCGGTACACAATGCGAGGTGGAAACTGAAGTAGAGGCGATGCAATTATTGTTATTATACCAGTACTCGCGTTAATACATATACCACAGTAATAAGTATACAAGGAATAATTTAAATCTTATAAAATCAGTAACTTTAATGTAAACTTCCTTCATGTAAAGAAGCTAAAAATGTTATGAAACATTTATATCAATAAAAGACATCCTTTTTCTGAAAATGAGATTTTATGATTACCAATTTCTTCCTCCTCTTCATCATCATCATCTGAGACCATTATTTTCTTCTTCTTCTTGTCCTTCTTCTTTTTCTTTACTTTTTTCCCAACGGTTTCAGATACATCAGAACCTGCTTCAGATTCTGAACCAGACATGGACCCTTCTTCACTACTTGATCCCTCTGACACTTCGGCCTCATCCTCAAAGAAATCCATGACTTCAATTTCTGGTGTAAATGAAAACCGAATTTAATTATTTCATAACAGTACAGCAAGTCATGTAGTACATTTTTGTTTTCACAATTGTTAAATGGTTCCGGAACTGACAGTTTATAAAGAGTTCTTAGTCATAATAAAGAAACAATGGTATGAAGCAGATGGCAACTTCACTTTCTTTTTGACAAACAACATTTGATAACAGCGAATTCAGATTGGTTCTTTCTTTTTTCATGTTTTAAAAATCATGAAAATAATAGGACATACTTTAAATTATGATAAACAAGTCAAAAAGGCATTAGGTAAAAACGTTTAGAACTATATTGTGGAAATTGGGTTCTAAAAAAGAAACAAATAAATGAAGCAAACAAGTTTATTTACAATATAAATGAAAAACTGGCATGGATTTGGTAAATTTTCACAAATCAGCCATAACACTGTCTAACACTGAATAATCCTGCCAATTCTATTGGCTAATATTAACGAAATAAAAAAAGACTAAAACCCGTATTGTCCGTTTTGTTGGTCAACTCTGAGGTTAAGTACCACTAAAATATATATATGGAATGCGTCTCACATTTGAATTTTGATACGAAGCGTCAAGAAAGTGTGTTGATCATATTCTTTACATATAGCTATTAGAATGTCAGTAAAATAAATCAAATATATCCTAGGGCTAAACGATGATCTCCCTTCCCTTAAACGTAGATTACATGCTCAATTTATCCACGAGTGGAGCGCAACTAGAAGTAACATACCAAGACTAAACGCTTATAACAAAATTAAAAGTGATTTTTCTCAAGTTATCTGTTTGTGATTGAAAATGACTCGTTACAAAAACAAATTTCTTCCATCAGGTTATCATTTCATTCACTTAATATAGAAATAGGTAGGACTCAGAACACAATACGAAGTGAGAGAATTTTCTAAGTGTGTACATTAAACCAATTAGAATCTGAATTTCATTTCTTATCATGTTGCCTTCTGTATAATGATATTAGAAAGAAGTATTTAGATAAAATTTCTTGGCCATCTATAGAGAAATTTATTAAAATTGTATCATCCGAAAATAGAAATTCCTTATACAAATTAGCATTATTTGTTGAAGAAGCGCTCAAATTAAGAATGACTCATTTAAGCAGCAGGTACTAAGTATTCACTCAAAATATATTAACAGCCTATTTTGGAACAACTTATACTGACTCTAATTTTGATACTATTGAAATGCTTTTCTCGCTTGTTGTATGTTTGTTAACTCGTAATTTAGTTGTATGCGTGTAATAATGTATATGTTCGTTATTTATGCTCGACGTGATTATGTTTCTATTAAATGTGTTATGTTTTCTATTAAACTTGTTTTTGAAGGATCAATAACCAATACTTTATAATTTATAATTAGGTCTGAATTCCCCAAACACAAATCATTCTGTGTGGTTTTCTTTACACCTAATACTTTGTTACAATAATTCATGTGTAACCTTATACAAGAAATTATTATTTAATTCATTCAATTATTTGATTAGCTCAAATTGGATAATTAACACAAGCATAGCACACAAGACCAGGAACTCATGAAATTGTCTTATGAATGCATTTAAAGGCATAATCAACGATGATAACAACAATTTTAACGACATTTATAAATAAATATACTCATGAATAGATATTTATAATTAAATTAATTCATCAGTCTCTATATAAAATCATTTACAACAAAGGGAGTGAAGCATCTGCACTCTCACATACTGGGAGTGAAACGTCTAGGGGAGGAAACGTCTTTGGGGTGAAACGTCTGTCATTCTTATATGACACCGCAAAAATTCTCCTTGTCGCTTTTTAGTGAGACGGTAATTTACTGGTGTGATACCTTTTGCACGGAAGTATTACAGTAGCACGCATGCGCACTTAACGTTACGAACTGTCAATCTGGGATTATTTGTATCGTGCATCTTAATATACGTGAGTTTTTTCGTTTTTATCTTATTCTCTTGCATGTGTGACATTTTTCTTTTGCATATATATCATACGATAATCTGTTTAAAGATTTGCATCGATTATGTCATCCATCATATTGATTAATACCGTGACTCATCCGATTAAAAAACGGTCGTAGGCTAGTCTACTCAGCTTCTGAGTAATGTATATTTCTGTCAATGATTTAGAATTTTCCATTTTATTCTTGCAATTCTTACATAAATGTAACTTTTATATGTTTCACATATTGTTGAAGTCACATTACTATCTATGTTTGCTTGATGTATAACTGCATTGAATTTTATTCAAATATCTGGGATTTACACTAATTTATGGTAAGTTGTTGCTGTGGCAGTACTGCATATAGTATTTTTGTAAATAAATTGTTTGTGATAGTACCAGACCGATAAGCTTAGTTGGTAGAGTATTTGATTTGCAAGCAAGAGGTCATGGGTATGAATCCCCCATCTACTTTGCTTTTCCATTCCCTGATTAGACTTGGTGCTGTGGAAGTGAGACTTACCTTGGAATCCTAGTGCCAAAGGCTGGTTTAATCTAAAGAATCCAAGGTTGCCACAGTAAAAATCTTTGTGAAACAGAAGGAGGAATGTAGCAGTACTCTATGTGGTATTTAGGTGAATAAACTGTTTGTGATAGAACCTGCCTGATTGAATCGATGTTTTTCCTAATGTTTTACTTTCATTTTCAATTTTTTGCTGCAAAAAATACATTGTCGTAATTTGCTGAAAATTGCTATCTTAAAGCCTTACCTGGGTATCTAGACTTTTTTACTTCCCTTGACATGTTCTATGGTCAGGTTGCACTAAATTTTCAACAGGTAGAAATTGTGTTATGCCGATCATCAGTTTTGTCAAAGTTCACATTGTTTACAGTTGTTTCACTAACTTTTGTTGGGAATCTAATTTCGTGGATTTTGTGGATCGGCTGATCCACGAAATCGAATCCCCAGGAATACAAATTTATGTGGAGATATCAGTCAGGCATCCGAAATTCCTTGATATCCGAAAATGTGCTGCAGTACAACTTCCGGTATGTTCTTAACTAGAAAATAATAAGCTTTGACAATCTGTTATTGTTTGAGCAATAATCAGTTGGAAATTATGTTTACCAAAATCATTAACCAGGTCTCAGTTTATGTTCAAAGAAAATTAATAATCATTAACATATCATATTGAACAGACAAAAAATATGACAACCATGCTGAAACACTGTTAAAATAACTCACACGACGTTCCTAAGAAAGGTGAGAACAAGAAAGGCCCCTTAAAATTTTGCTCCATCTTTGCACCATTGTCAATTTGCAAATGAAAGATTGTATATTCAAGATATTCAATGCATATCTGTTGCTTGCTGTACTGGTATAACCTTGATGGGCCCCCTTTTGATAATTACCTGTATTTTTACTTCACTAGCTAGGTTATTTTATGAAGAAAATAACAGATAATGAAAAGATAATATTGTTGTTCAAAAAATCAAAATCCATGAAATTTAGTGCACACGAAATAGCCATTTTAGTAAAAGCCATGAAAATTGAGCCCAACGATACCACAGAACTATTTAAAAATAACAGTGTATGCAAAAATCATATTTTTATTCTGGGCTAATTAAGCTAGACTACTTGATTACAAAAGTTAAGAGCCCGGCTTTAACCCTTTAACTTCCATACTACCTGTTTATGAGGTATATATATCTGCTTAATATATTCTTTTATCCTCTTTAATTGAGCTTATTAACATTCTGTTGGTATCAGTTTGGAAGGTGTATGTTTTTTTTTATCAAATACAGCAATCTAGTTTAATGTAGTGCTTTATTGATAGTTAGAGTGAAATATACATGTTTCTTGGTGAACAGTCTTGGATAATAAACAAACAGATGTTTACTTGTTAATCTTGATTTTAAAAAAATCCATGTTCAGGATTTTTACAAGATGACAAAGGTTTAGGGTAAAAAATGACCCTTGGCTGATAGTAATTTGAAGAGTCCACAAAATACCTTTCTAATTTTATGGTAAATTTGACTCTTTGGTACAAATTCTCAAGAGTCAAATTATTTTACTAATTTCAAGAGTCAAAGTGCTGTTTTAAGGGTCAAATGAAAGCCCTTGTGTATCTATTTTTTTCAACTGAGTCATATGACAATGTTATCATAATTCATACCTACGATGATGATGGTATGTACTTTTAATCGATTCTGTGTGCTATCAAATACATTCCTTTGTAAGTTTGTTTGATAGATGGTAAGATGGGAAAAAATTGATATTTGAATACAATGATCTAGTGTATTGCTGTCATGTTGTGATATGGAAAACTATTTTATTGGTTGTACATGACAAACTTATTATGATAGAGAAATGATAGGTAGTAATTAAAAATATTTTTTTGTTAGTTACCATAGCCATAATTGTTGTCCTGTCAAGAACTTTTAATGATTGTTGTGAAAATTCTAAATGTTCAATTTCTTTCTATCTTTAGTTAAACAATGCATTAACACTCCAACTGTTATGTTTGAGAAAATTTATAATCAGGCTTAAGCTTGCTGTGGGACATACTTTATATACTTGACACTTCAGTATTTATTGAATCTTGTAATGCAGGCATATGCAGTCAAACTTGTGAACAAAGACCATCCTTGGGAAAGACAAAATGTAGACTTTATTGACAGGTGACCTTTATTCAGAGGTCAGTTTGTTCTAAATAATCAGTGATGGTTTTTCAAAGAATGGCCTTTATTCGAAGGATGGTCTTTATTCAGAGATTGTCACAAACACAGGTTTGACTGTATTCTATATTTTATGTTTGTTGACAATACGTAATAAACCTAATATTTGTTTTATTCTTAGGTTGTAAATCAAAACGTATTCTAATTTTTTTGTTAATAATCTGTAACACAGGGGTGTAGAAGTGTTTTCATGTAGCCAGTAAGCTACTATAAGTAGAAGAGGTTTTGAGGCTTTCCCCAGTAGGGGTAAAGTGGCAATGCCCCTTGTGGGGAAAAAGTAGCCAGCAAGAATGGTCAAATAGCCTGTTGATTTTTCCGGCTTCTGGCTCATTTCTACACCCTTGTAACAACTAAACATAGTTATTGAGGCATATTTATTACGATGTGTTAATGATGCTTATTGTCATAAGCATTACAATGTTAATAATTTTTGCATTTTAGACTACCACAGTATCAGTTAGTTTGTACTTTGTGTTGCTTTGTTGAGGCGTATCACTAGATTCTATCATTTATGTGCATTCTTAGTGTAATAAATCTTCAACACAATGGTTTAAATACCTGATATCACAATATATGTTAGGTTTATTAAATTTACATAATGACATATTTTAATTTTTTTTATGTATATGCACTTTTGTACATATATCATTTGCAACTAGGAGTTTTCAATTAATTTGTTATCAGGGTTTTCTCTAGTGTAGGATTTCTGTATCCTTACACATGAAATTGCTGTGGGACCCATTTTTTCTGAAACCTTGCATCCCTAGGATGCACATCATGGTTATATTTCTCATTTGCATAGTTTTTATCCTTTGATCAAAACCTAAAATTATTTCAGAGATGGAGGTGGATATAAATAAAGTCATCGAAAATACCATACCTAGTACCCTTAATTTTTCTCCAAGGACCCCAGAAATATTGTATTGAAAGTCCCTGGGACTCTTATACAGAAACTCTTAGGGAAAACCCTGGTGATTCTACTGTAGACTTACTGTCTGATGAATTAGTTGGGTGATTCTAGTGAAAATATTCAACATTCAACAATTAAACTATAAGCAAATGTCAGATATGTTGTGTCTTGTTGCACAGACCATAAATAATGGGATTTTTACTGTTTTTATTTTTGTGTTACAAGTGGTATAGTTGTCAGATGCCAGGAGGTGTGTGTTATTGTGTCCAGGGTAAATCAATTATACGCCTAGACTATGTATATAATGTGACATACCAATGCTGTAATACTTACCTCTACTGTGACAGCTACCATACAAACACATTATTAATCATTTAGTGATATATAGGCTGTTTTTTCATATGTGTTGTGATTTTGTATCTAATAAATTTGTAATTTACATTTTGATCAACTAGGAATTGAAATGTATACTTAGCATGTAAAATTTACATGCTTAAAAATCATAATTTCACCTCCCAAACTTTCTAACTCAAAAACTTGAACATGGTTCCTTTAAAAATAAAAAAAAAATGCTTTGTTGAATTATAAATTCTAATCTTCATGTGTTATTTGACAATATTTAATTGGAACTCTTTGCGCTCACATTACATATTATAACAGGGCTTGACAAATCCACTTATCTGCTCATAATTACATGTAGAAATTGACTAAAGATGGGTTGAAATTGCTGTGGAACTGTTTAAAATTCTTAGCTGGTTGTCCTGCAGGATGAAAGCCTGAAAAAAAAATGTCAAGCCCTGTATAACATGAAATTTTTTGCAGATATTTTAATGAATGCTTGATGAATCAGTTGGTTTACATAAAATTTACTTTTCAACAACTATTTCTGACTGAACTTATAAGATTTTAGGCAAACAAATCAAACGTCAGCATAAGTGTTAAATCATAAACTTGTATGAAGCAAATTTGTGCTCAAAGTCTTCATTAATGCAGGACTTTGAAATAACCTGGATTTAAACATGAACCACAGAGCTCAACAAATCCACTCGTCCACTCGTATTAAATCAAGTAGAAATTGACTAAAGACAAGTTGAAATTGCTGTAGAAGTAGTTAAATTCTTAGCTTGTTGTTCTGACAGTTAAGTCAATCCCTAAATCATATAACAAACTTTTGTATTCAAAATTTGAGAACAAAGTCATAGAAATGCATTTCTTGTTTTTCAGTGTTTACAGTAAACTTTACTTGTTATAAATGGTTTTGGTTTTCCTTAAAAAATAGAATTACCAAACATTTCCTAATTAATGCCCTTCCTACAATTAATATCTCCACCCTTTGCAAAAAAATATTAAATTTTAATTTGGTGTAAATGTTCTAATTGATTCTTTAAAAATTCTATTATTAGAGTTCAAAAATTGTTCAAACTGTAACTCAACAAATCTAATAAATGTGCGTTAAACAGAACTCCCTACCAAGGAGGGAGGTATAAGGAAATATTTGGTAACCAGAGTTTTCACTAGTAGTCAAAAGTTGAGGGTCAAAAATGACCCTTTGCTGATGATAATTCAGAGACAACAAAATTTCTTTCTAATTTTATTACCCTTTGGTAAAAATTCTCAAGTGTCAAATACTTCATTTTACTGATTTCAAGAGTCAAAATGATGTTTAAAGGGTCAAATGGAAGCCCTTGTTACTAACTCAGTATTCTTTAAGCTTAAAAATTGAATAAAAAATTAGTGGAACAGAATGAAGACAGCATCATGGAGTAAGAATGTATTTGATGTCTGACAAAAGTCGTTAGCTTTGTGTTTTTCTCCAGATGTATAAATTGCTTTAAATTCTGAAAATTTCAGGTTCATGTTTGACAGATGAAAGTTTTATGTGCGTATTAATCTCCCAACTTCTTGGTACAGTCAGTGAATGCATTTTATTCCTGGTGCACAAATTCCACGTTCAGCTGCATGTGATAATATGAAACAGTTAACATACTGTGAGTTTTTGTCTTCAAATAATTAAGTGACTCATGGGTACATCATTTTTGTCTTTCCAGGGACATTAAGATGCTTTCTGGATGACAATGTGTTGAAACGTTTCCATGGTAATGAGATGAGATAAGATAGAACATCTGTGATAAAAAAAAGACTACAGTAGACAAATAAAAACTTTTCTCAAAGGTAGACACAGTCTGTGTATGTTTATATTGGTGAAAAGATTGCATACCAGTCAAGTGCAATTATTTTGCCCTGAGTGTAAATAAATCAGTATTGGAGTTTTTATAAAATCATGGCATTCTTTATGGATTAGAAATTATCATTGTTGTTTTCGTTCATGCTTTGATAAGTTAGTTAGCCTCTAGACTTATGATATATGATTTAAGTATTATTTCTGCATGGACGTATCTTGTGCTGTTTAATTACTGTTAGGAATAATTACGTAGGATTCTACTAAAAATGCCGGTTAGTGCATTGTTATTGTTTCCAGCCAGAGCAAGGTATCATGTCTTGTTTCTGTGGCTTGTTTTTGCAACGATCATCTAAGATTTTTTTCCTAAAAATTTTGAAAAATACAAGTCTTCAGTGGAACATACAATGTATGTCATCTGTCATGGTGGTCGGGGTCCAGTGGTTAGTGCACTGGACTTGTGACTGGCAATTCAGGTTCAAATCCTGATCGTGGCAGGTCATATCCTTCTGTGAAGATTTGACAAAAATGTTGATTTTCCTCCGTTTGTGGAGAAGTCACTAGCTCCTTGTAGGAAGGGTAAGTTAGTACTGGTTAGAATATAGTCCAGGAAAACTGGTTAGGTGAACCAGTCGCTGTCTGTTTGATTTTGGTATCATCTTTAAATCTAATGCTGGTATATGAACTTTTTCCTGTAACAACTTTTTTATCATCAGTTATAAGTACAGATATTTTTTTGCAAGTTGTATGTTATTAAAACTGATTTTGTTGACTTTCATAGCTTACATTAAGTTCAAGATTGTAAAATCATAAAAAATTCTGATACATGTAACCATTTTTGTGTGGACATTTTTTTAGGCCGCAATGAAAATAGTTGAAATGTTCGGTATTGGAATTTTTTTATAAAAATTCTGAAGACTCTAGCAGTTAGAAATCTACAAAAAATCTAACTGTGTTTGATGTCTAATTTTAAGTAGATTTGGTTGATAACCTGTGATTATTTTCTTCATGGAGATGTCTTTAAAGCCAACAGATACACTTAATGATAGCCTTGTTCTGGTATTTATCTAAATTCCAGTTGAATGATCTCACACTTAGACATTTAAAATGCATGTTTTTATATACAGTTCTTCTTCCTCTTAACTGCACACTGTCTGTGTCATGTTAATGTGTTATATTGTATGTCTAGGTGGATTTAGTAAACTATTGGGGACTTTAGGGAATCCTAAGGGTGCACTTCTAGCTGCTTGCAGTGATTTTTTGCAATTTTGAGAAAGGGTCGGGGTCCAGTCCTATTGGGAAAAAATGTGCAGTGTGATGCCAAAATTGGGAATTTTTAGGTTGGAAATATGGAAAAAATGTCTTTTCAATTTGGAAGGGTCTGTTTACTGGACCCAAACAAAGAGGGAAAAAGATACATGGCTTGTTAGGTATAGCTTTCTTGAAAACTGAAAATTGTTATGCTCTGTTATTAGATTTTATCAGAACATAAAATCTTATAAGAACCCTATGTAACATGTCCTGTCTGGGTTAAATAATATTCTCATATTCAAACTAGGATGATCTGCTTATTCTTTTGTCCCACAGTCTGTGACCTCTTGGTGACTAGTAAATGAGTAGTAATTTAGAATTTATCATTCCTTACTGACAGTTTGTTTGTACTGGAAGTTGCTTGGACCACACTATTGATAAATGACTATAATATCAATGATGTTTTATATCTGTAGCTTCCATTACAAACAAATTGTATTAGTTTTACTAGACTCGGCACACTGAGCAGATCTTTAATAATCTTCATGTAAACTTCCCTGATCTGTAAAGTTTCCTTCATACTTGACTCTGATAACCTGTGTACCTAATCCACTAAGGGACATAATAATGTAAAATTTTGATTGTTTCAGGAGTTACCTCCCATGAAACAAATGTGCATTATGTTACTTCAAGGTCTTCTGGTGAATAATGATATCTGTGTTTAAATCATTAGTATGGGGAGATTTTCAGCCTTTTATTTATGTTATGTCCCCAGATATACAATATTCACATTACATGAACATCTATAATGTGTTTTATGCTGGTTGTATATTTTACTTCATTATAATCGCTATTTCTTTTCCTCAAAGATAATCTTTATTTGACAGATCTATTTTCTGTTTGTCTATAATGCATTCGAGTATGTCGCTGTACTTTCTCAACTGTAAAGTGCATTATTTCATTACAATGGTCTGTTTTGACGAGCTGATTGTCATTAATTTAAATATTTTGATTAAACTTGAGAAGTCCAAAAACTTGATTGACGAAGGTCTTTGATAGGGTACTAAGATTGTGTTCCTCTATAAATTTGAATTAGATTGCTTACACTGCATTATAATCCTTACATTGACAGATCGTTTTCAAACCTGCAAAATTATATTGTTGCATTAATGCCGTATTGAAATTGACCCTTCATATTTGGTAGTCTAAATATCACTCAACACTTCGTACATGATAGTGAGAAAATTAAGTTTGAACTATGTTGGGTTTTATATGTCATGAAGTTTATATTTAAAAATCTTTCTTTTGGGGGGGGACTGTTTTAATTAGCAATTTGTTTTCTTCACTAGTTAAGTAGTGAACTGTTTAAAGTATGAGTTCTTAGATTAATGCTATTGTAAGAGTTAAGTCCCTCTGATGTATTAATGAGATGATCTCATTATAAAGTTGAATTAAATGTGAGCTATTGGAAGGTGGTCTGAAAATAATTGGTTGTCATAACAAGATGGTTGTAATATTGAGGTGGTCACTATTTCAGGTTTATCTAATGCTATAATGTGAATTTTGATTTTTGGTCATGTTCACCCTTTGTCAAAAGTAAAAGTAGATTTTTTTTTCAAAGTATAAGATGATTTTTTGCTCATCAGTTGAATAGTCTGGTTTATTTTCAGTGTTATTGTCAAGTATTAGATAAAAAGATTTTAGGAAAAGAAAGTAGTGTTATTTTTTATTTATTTTGTTAGAAATTTCATTTTTCAAACGATTTATTCTTGAGTGTATAACAGTCTAAATTAAGCGTATATCATTTAGCAGTTTTTAGTCGCATTTTAGTGTTTAATGATTTTGTTTTTGTCAAACATGCACATTGATATTGTCTTACAGATGAGTCTGCCTCGCCCATCGGGGCTGAAGGCCCCATCCGGGTCCAAACTAGCGAGGCCCACTTCGGGTATACCACAAAAATCGGGTTTGATGCAACCTGGATCATTGTCTAGAGCACAAAGTAAGTCATCGTGGTGATGGTGCTTATACATGTAATGTTTTTTATTGTGTTGTTTGTTTATATACTTTAGACGTTCAACGTTTTTTCAGAAATCAGTTCAAATTTAACTATCATTTGAAAATTTCTTGTGTACATTGATTGTTTAATTAATAAGGATTACTCTACAATTAAATGTTTGTGAGCTAAGATTATTTAAAAAATCAAGTGCTTTTTCTAGGGCTGAGTTATTGCAACAAAATACAATTTAGTGCACAAACTATGTTCACAATTACTGCGAGCTCAATGAATATGTTAAGGCAAATCTCAAATTTAATTTTTTCGTTGCATCCTTTTGTCAGTTTTATTTAATTATAGAATTTCTCTTACAAAATCCCTGGCTTTGTTTCATGTATAAGGTTTTCAATGAGTCACATATGTATCTCTGGATACTGAGAGAGTCAGTGAAAACAGAAACTTTGTTATTATCAACTGGTCGTTAAGCCATTACATGTAGCTTATAGAAGGTTCAGAGTACCAGTTCTTGGATTCTGTAATGCTGTTAATGAACTGTGAAAATGTGTACAAGAATTTCTCTTCCTCCGTTTTTACCTCAAATAATTTCCATGTAGAATGGAGTGCTTTGGTAAAGGAGAATTGTAAGTCTTTGTTAGAAAAAAAAGGTCTGTACGAAAGGTAGAATTTTTTGTGCTTTTTATCGTTTCTTTAAATCTGATTGTAAATGTTATTTTTTTACTCCTATCTGCTCTAAAAATTTATTTTTAATTGATATTCTAAGAAACCCAGATAAATTAAAGTGTGGCTTATCCAATTATACTGAATTGTTGTTACATTTGAAATGAGGTTATGTGTATTTTCATTGCTTGTACTAGAAGACTACAATTATCTGTTGCTTAAACTTAAGTTTGTGTTGTGTTGTACATCCAGTTTTTGTATATAAATGTGTGAATGAATGTATTATGCATAGAATTGATCAAATGTTTTTTATGCTTAATTTAATCTTGATCCAATTTTAATTTTTTGGAATAATTTTGGTTAAGCAAATGTATCATATTTTATGTTTTGGGGTATTTATAGTTTAATAACAAATGTATCAGATTTTTTTCTCCAAAAATTACTACCATGTGTGCATTTAATATGGTACTGAATTGGGGGGGGATAGACTGTTACAGTACAGTTATACACTCGAATTTAATCATTAGATTAACTGGTTAACAAGTAGATGAATAATCTGCCTGTTACTCCTGAGAGATGGTAAATAAATACTAAGGTAGTGTTACATGGATCATGGCTTCAGTTTAATAAGTGTTGTAATATTGTCTCGTTATCACGTCTTTTATTTACAATGTTTATTGTGTTCTACATTTTTATCATACCATTACTGTACGGAATATCCATTGTTGTGTGGATTCTATGTCATGGAATGTAATTATAAACGTTTAAGATTACTTGATTACTTTTATATTGGTTACTAGGTAAATGATCTACAGAGATAGAATTATCCAAATAATTAACACTCCCCCTCAAAATGAAGTTTTCAGGATGTACTGGAATCAACCTGGGTATTGGTTGGTTAGCTGGTCAGCCGGTCAATAGGTCAATTGGTTGGGTTTGTTGGTCGGTCGTGCAGTCTGTCCCCATTTTGCTGGGGGAGATTTAATCACAAGAAAAGGAAACTAAAAAAAAACTGAAGAGACAGCTATGATGATGAGGAATTAAGAACTCAACCCACATCTAGAAAACTCCATTATTGAACCAAAAAATAGCAACATTATTTATATAATTAGTGTCTACTTTTAACATTAAAGATCACGGTTGAGGTATCTGCTAGCATGTTATACCTATGTTGCAATGAAGTCAAGGTCATTATATCTAAAACATCAAAGATGTATACATTTACTATCAACATACAATATAATAAAAGAATTGCAATAAATCTGTTAGAACTAACACCATAAGAAAGCAATTACTGTTCTGACTATTTGTAGTGAAGTCAATATTTTGAACACATGGCTGATGTAAATGTGAGGGTCAGTACAAAAGTTAGTGTTTTGTGGCTTATTAAATTTCATTTATCGTGCAGAATATGCCATGCATAGCAATTTTTATTGTATTAAAGTAGAAAAATGAAATCCTGGTATGATTAATAAAAACAAACCTATTAGGCCTAAAAAAAAGTTTGTTTCTGGTTTCCTGACCGACCCATCTTTTACCTGCCGACTCAAAAATTTTTACAGTATCCAAATCTTAGTGCTATATTGTAATTTTCACAACAGTGTTGCTGATATATGTAAAAAAAACATAAAAGAAATAAACCCTACCTACCAACCCAAAATTTTTTTGGACATGTAACTGGAAACAAACCTTTTTTTGTTTAGGCCTTTGTATTTTAGGCCCATCAAAGTGGGAAGTGAAGTATGAGCTTTATACAACTTAGGTCTTAATTCAGATTTTATGTTTGATCTGCTATTTAATACTATGAAAAAGTTCTAGAGTAGCCATTGTTCACATGGCAGCTTTAATTCACAGTTGGTTGTTACCTCAGGTACTAGTGCTTGTATACAGTGTTTTATTTTTAATTTTTCGAAACTACCTGTGGCTTTCTGAAGGGGAAAATATAGTGTGAGAAATCAGAAAAAAGGGGAAATTTGAAAAACTATCATTAATTTATACAACATTTTTGGGGTGAAAATATAATTTTTTGGGACTAAGGGAAACAGCTGATATTTGGAAAATATACACAAACTGTACCGATGCCAACCCATCAGACACGATATTACGTAGTTTGAAATAACTTGACTTGAGGATTTTGTGTAATTATTATAGAAACTTCAGAATTTGCAAATGTAAATAATTCCGTTCTAGTCTAATATTAACTGAATCATTTGAAAACTAAATTTTGATTGACGAAATAATAAATTTTGTCAGTTTTTATGTAGAAATATATTATGTGCGCATTTTATGTGGTGTAACAGTGATTGAAGTGAAAATGTATTTCTTGGATCTTGATGAAAACAAATCACAAGACTAGAAGAAGTTCATATTTTAAGTTTATGATGTATTGATATGTATGACTTACATGATCATACATCAGAATTTGAGTTCTGGTTATTGTGATGTATATTCTGGAATGGTATGTGACGGATATATAATTTTTCTGTGAAATTTAATTGGTGTAATATTATAGGATTAATTACCATGGCAATACATTATAGAAATTGCCATAACATTCAACATGAGTTAATGTATCCTGGTTATAATCTGTCAGGTCCTGCGCCAGGGTCTATGAAGTATGGTAAGATATTTGTATATTTGTATTTGTTTTATTCTCATGGAGTGCCAAGTGTTTTAATTTGTTTTTACTAAAATTCTCCACTGATGTTCCCATGATCACTTGATAGAGTTAACAGTTTGTAGGAGTGGACAAATTGTTACCATCCTGTTTCATTCCACTTATTTTTATTGTCTTTTTTGTGATCATTTACTGTGTGTTAGCCAGAGCTCATTCATCACATTTACTGTCTGTGTTTGCCAAATTATCATCAAAATATCCTAACCAGAGATAGCTTGTTACAGTCTGTATCCTAAACCACATGCCCTGCATCCATGACAATGGAAAAATTACCCCAGATTAGCACCAAATGGCAGTTTTTCACTTAGTAAGTAAAATATTAGAATTTTGCAAATTTAGAGAATCAATCTGACTTATGTCACAAACATTAGTTTAAATTCAGAGGACCAGTCTGAATGACTAAATATATTGCACACTTAGATCAAATTCAGAGAACCAGTCTGGATAACTTATGTGGCACTTCAGATATTTTATTTATTATCCAAGCAAACTTGAAACAAAGTAAGAACTTCTCTATTTACCTAAGGATCAATTTAAATGTACTGATAGTCTTTTCACAAATGAATGGATTTAACAATTAAAACAGAATCTTCGTCTTCAATCTAGATGTCTAGATTATTGCTGTATGTTTAATTCCATTGAAAATATCTAAATCAATTCCTTTACAAGGAAAATGTGTTTATGTTTTTTATTTGAATTATAAAAAATTTGTTACCATAGCAACAGACAGATTTTTGTTCATTAAAGTATGACAGAATTACTCAGTTATGTGATAATGAGTATTTCAGCTTAGAACCAGTCCATCTTGTACACTAATGTATCCTATCACAACTAATGATATCACAATGTTCATGTTGCATGGTACTAGCATGTTGGTTCTATGTTGTAATGATGATGTTAATGTTGCTTTTTTGACTTCTTTTTCCAGCTTGCTAGTTGTTGTTGTTGTTTCTTTTTGCTCATATTTTGTTGAAGCATTTTGATAAATTTCTTATGATGTTTTCTGCTTGCATGAAATTTCTTTTGTATTTAGTCATAATTTATTGCTTTTAATCTCAGACCATAGGGACAATCCAAAATATGCTATTTAGCTTAGGCGTAAACTTAAGTACCCACTTTTTGCTTAACCCTTTGCCTCATAAGCATATTTTGGACTCTTCTAAATTCAAAGCTAATATACAAAACATCAATTTATTTAAGAAAATTGGGTAATTTCTCTCTGACAGAGTGGAAAACATTGTGGTAAAAGAAGCCACTACTCATTACAAGCAATGGCTTCTTTTGCCACAATGTTTTCAAAAGTCATCAGCTTCAGATGCAGGGAAAAGCGGTATTATGAAGCAAGGGGTTAAATAATTTCTACAACAATTAACATGAAAAATGCAGACTTTCACAAACTTTGTTCCACTAAAGAAATAATATTAAAATATATACAAGAATCAGACAGGAATAATTGACTTGCTGAAAAATTATGCACTGGGTGTAACCAACAGCTTTTTTTAATGGGTATGAGTTTATTTCAGAAAATTGGGTTATTTCTCACTGACAGAGTGGACAACATTGTGGCAAAAGAAGCCATTACTCATTACAAGCAAAGGCTTTTTTTGCCACAATGTTTTCAAAAGTTGTCTGCTTCAGATGCATGGAAATGCGGTATTATGAGGCAAAGGGTTAAATAAATTGATGAAAACCATTAAAATCACACCATTGATTTTGGTATGAATGCTGCAAGTAGAGATCTATTGTATCACTTTTCAAAGCATAGATCATAGATATGGTCTCCGACTTGTAATCACTACCCCCTCACCGCTGTAAGAACCCTACCTTGCAGGCAAATTTCACATGTGAGGAAGCTGTCCAGCTAGCTTAAGGAAGCTCAATGGTTTTACCTAGATGTAGACCTGAGGTCTTCCTCCACCATTAAAACTGGAAAAAACACCAAATGACCCTGGCTGTTGATGCAACATTAAACCCCACTGAAAAAAATTAGGTCTTTGAAATTGAAAAATAAGACAGTTTCTGTTAGATTCCAAATTTTATAGTGTTGAACTACTTTTATTTTTTTCAAGTCTGGCTTCAATTTCATGTGTTCTATTGTTCAACGTTTGTTGCTGTGTATTAATGACCTGTAGAAGTTTACTTTGTGAATTAATTCTATTAACCAGACCTGTTGATTGAATTGTTGGTATTAATTGGGGGTAATACACTTTTAATTTGATTATGGTAATATTTGCATTCAAGTGTAAAGTAGTCAGACTGCAATAAATTTTTGGGACAGATTCATTAAATTTAATTAAGATTTTATCATGCTTTGCTATATGCTGTAACGTAGTATTATACAAATTAAATTACATACCATAGTAAAAGTTTCTTCCAAATTTTGAAAATAATTGTAGATGCTTTATGAGAGTGGGAGGGGTGTTAAATTATTCATATTCATTATGTAACTATACTATGCATTGTATTGTTTATAAGGGTAAAATTTTATTGCATAATGTATGCCTCATAAGAGCCAAGGATTCATGTAACAAATCAATATACTACATTTAACATACATGTGTAAAACCACATTGAAAGTGTTAGTTAAATTAGTGTAAATTATTTTCTCAGATCTTAAAATTTAGCAATCTGCAATTATAACAGAGAGTCTAATGTAGGTAATCAGTATATAAAACCATTGAACGTTTTAGAACCAGGCAAATTGAATGAAATTGTAGACAAAGTGCAGTGTACACAACTCCTGAAGATTGGTTGTCAGTGTGTCTACTGGTTATTTGAATAGGATGATTGCAGTGTTGGAATAGCATCTGGAAGCTATTATACCTACAATAGTCTGCATAGGTCTTATAGTCTGACTTATTAGTCAAATCTTCAGTCTGGTCAATCAATAATGGAACATCTAATTTTGGGAAAACTGAGGGTACTACCAAATATATCCTGATAAATGTCCCTTTTCTAATTAATGTTCTCCTAATTAATGTCTTTTTCCTAATTAATGTGCCTCTCTTAATTGATGCCCTCCTAATTAATGCCCCCCACTGAATAGATCTGAACATAATAAGTGTCATGGTATCCTTACTGTAAAATGCAAATACTTCTTTATGTTCCTAAATATGAAGTCAGTTGAGCCTGATAAATGATTTTTAGGATGATGTGTTGTGTGTCATTATCCCTTGAAATACATGTATAGATAAACCTGTGAACAAAGGCCACCATTGGGAAAGACAAAATATGGCCCTTATTGACAGATTGACTTTATTCAGAGGTCAGTTTATAGTTAATTATCAGTGACAGTTTTGTGAAGAATGACCTTTATTAACAGGGTGGTCTTTATTGGGAGGTGGCCTCAAACACAGGTTTAGCTGTGATTAATCTGATTAAAATAAATACCTTTGTTGTTTATTATGTATACTGTAAAGGTACATACCATTGCTGTCCAGTAGTAACATGTATGTCTCTACATAATTATCTTCATATTAGTACCCATTATTTCTTTTACCACTTATCAATGCAGTTCTGTGTTCATATAAATGGATTTAAAGCTTATATGAGTTCATTTATCTAAATATTTTGCTAAAAAAATCTGTACTGATTCTGTTCTGTTAGAAATGTACATTTGATAAAAATAGCCTGAAAATGATTAATTATTGTTACATTTTCATGGATATGAAATACACAAATTCGATTGGTTAATACTCTTGATCAAGCCTCGATGTCATTAAGTTGATTAATTAATTTATTATGTACATAATTGTTTACTGTTTATTTGCTTTTTATCGAAGCCTGTTTGATGCCTGGATATATTTTGTTTGTTTGAATTATTTTGATTTTTTCTTTTGGCGTACAATATTATTTTTTATAGAATATCTCATTAAATGCATGAAAGAGCGTAACTCAGAATGTTAATGTTTGTTGCTAGAAGTTGATGTTGTGAATTATTTTATTATTCCTCGGTGATTTTTTTTAATTTTCAAAACTACCTGTGGCTTTCTGAAGGGGAAAATATAGTGCAATAAATCAGAAAAAGGGGAAAATTTGAAAAACTATTACTTATTTATTTTTTAGGGGAAGTATAACTTTTTGGGGGGCTAGGGGAAACAGCTGATGTTCGGCTGTAAAATATACGAAAAAAAAATCACTTTTGTTTGTGCATTTTATTTATTTTTTTGTCATCAGCATGTTGTGTATGTATGATATATTTTACGTTGTGTAGGTGCTATCGCTCGGAGTGCTAGAGCTGCGGGTCTTAACTCGAGTCTCGCCGAGAAGTATGCGACTGATGCTTCGAGTTCACTTGCAGGTACGGTAATCACACACTGAGAGTTGATTACACAGTTTGTAAACAATTATTTTTTTCTCCTCACAATATTTATGCCAGGTTGTTTCTTCATCATGTTGATAAAAATGCTGTTGTAGAAAATTAAGACTCCTACATAATGTTAGTCATTTCCTTGTTCATGCATTTTTACATGTAAATGCATGGTTAATAGTTTTCCGAAAATTTCCCAGGTCTGGACCCACTGGTTTTTAACTTCTGCGGCACCAAAGTTAAGATTTCCATTTTTTTTGTTGAAATTTTTCAACTTTCATCCACGGATATGTAAAAATAATGAAACTGTAGACTTTGCATGGTATATGTTGAATGCGTTTTGTACAAAAGTGTGTGAACCAACTGAGAAAAATGAAATATAATTTATAAAGATTAATGAAAAATGTATAATCGATAGAAAAGATGGATAGAGGATTGCTTGTTGAGCATGTTGTGTTTGCAAAATTATTATAATTACATGAAATTATGATAAAGAAAAACAGAATTCAGAACCATCATCCTATTGTTTCAATGTATATTTTGCTTCCTAAATATCATTTAATTATTATGTTGAATGAAACAGTTGTTTTTGCTACTTTAATACAAATTTATGAATGAAACTGTAATGGTTAGTTTTGAGTTTATTTTTATTGAATGTTTGCATGGCATTGTTTGATGAAAGCTGCTTTAACATCTGCTTTTGATGTTGTAAAAATAGTTGTTATAACAAATTAGGCAATCATTATTAAAGCATATGACTTGAATTTTCCCAGCTATCTACTGTTGTTTGACATCATATTTGTTGGTGAATTTCAGGTGAAGAAGAATTGCCTGGTGGTCCAGCACCCATGGATGATTTTATTGTTGGGGACCGCGTGTATGTGAGCGGCTCCAAGCCAGGAAATATTGCTTTTATTGGAGAGACACAATTTGCTCCGGGTGATTGGGCTGGTGTTGTTTTAGATGAAACTATTGGTAAAAATGACGGATCTGTAAATGGTGTAAGATACTTTCAGTGTGAACCAAAACGTGGAGTGTTTTGTAGAGTGTCAAAGTTAAGTCGGACTCCTGGTATTCCGGGTGCAGTGCGATCCTCTGAGGACGGTGGTGCATCAGAAGCTTCGATGCCATTAAATGGTGATAATACCCCTGTAAATAAAAGACCTACTACGCCAAGCATGCTTCACCGCCCAACCACGCCCAGTCATGCTGACAGAAGTCACCTGATGAGACCGACCACGCCCACTAGTTTACCACGACCTAATATGAGTAAATCTCTATCTAGCTCAAATACTAGTTTAAACAGAGGACAGGCTCCCACTAAGGTGAAATCTGATTCAAATGCAACTTCTCCGTCTAGTAAAACTGTTGCAGGTTTGAAAATTGGTGAGCGGGTGCTCGTTAGTGGATCAAAATTAGGTACTTTAAGATATTTGGGTCCCACAGATTTTGCTAAAGGAGAGTGGGCAGGTGTCGAACTTGATGATGCTGTTGGAAAGAATGATGGAGCAGTTGCTGGTAAAAGGTAACGTTGGAATTAAAATGGAATTAGGATTGTTCTTTAGCACAGTGGTTTTAAGCTACATACTTATCTTTGTGATTTTTATTGGGAAAACGTTTCATATTCCCCATTTAGATATGTGTTTTGGTCTGAATGTTTTGGGAATGAGGTTTATTTTCGCAACATGAGTTCTGGCAATTATTCCCCAAATAAGTTAAATGTAAAATATCTTAAAAAAATGGTACTCATCTGTAGTTCCCATCTGAAATTACCAGAACAAATTCTTTCTTATTATCATGTGTTTACCAGCACATTTCCCTCTCTTAACTGATACTGCTTGTAAATAGTAACCACTTGAGTAATCACAGAGCACTGTAAACAAGTGGAGATAAATACCGCAAGTGGGATTAGTAGCGCAAGTGGGATTAGTAGCGTTAGGGATTAGGTCTGAAATTATGTTACAGTGTGGCCCTGCCTGTTTACTGACTCTTAATGCATTATAGAGATACATAATCATTTTATTGAAATAACTTAAGCCTGATTCTTTCTCATGTTTGCTTTATATTGTCATTATCTAATTTATTAAACAGATGTGATTTACAAATTCTGTATCTCAATAGTTCAGCTTTGAATATATTTAATTAGGTATTTCGATTGCCGACCACGTTACGGATTATTTGCCCCAGTGCATAAAGTAGCAAAGACGTCCATGACTTCGACGCCCAATTCGATGACAAGGTCACTTGGTAGCGGTGGTATGAGGTTAAGCCGGGAGAGGAGCGGCAGTCAGGAGTCTGTGAGCTCCCTGAGTTCAGCGACTTCTAGCGCATCAAGGCCGAGGGTAAGGCTCGGTGTGTCCGGACTCGGAAATAGCCAGGTACATGCAGAATTACTGGTGCTACAAAAAAATAACTTAATTCTGTACATTTCTGAACCAGGAAACTTTATCATTTAATCCTGTGACTTATTTATTTCATTTCTGGTGGTGTTAATTGATACACGTAGTATGCAATATTTTCATGAAATATAAATTGCAGAATTCATATACTTTTATTTGAATATAGCTTGATGGGTCTAATATTAATTTATATGAGAGAGCAAAACAAATGTTTGATATTTGGGTATTTTGTGAATGAATTGTAAGCTACACTATGTTTCAAATGAGTAACATGCTAGTTGCTAATACTGAATACAAATGTACATATTTACATGAGTTTTTTCTGCTAAAGGTATAAGCTTATTTTGTCATGGGTTTATCATGGTATGGGATAATTACACAAAAACATTAATTATTCACAGGATTAATTGATTTTGTTCATAGATGTTGTGATTATACTTACATGAAAATATTCCCAGGCAATGAAATTACTGTAAACTGGAAAGCTGCAGGGTCTAGAATTTGTTTTCGGTGTATAGAGTTACCTCCCTTTATGATATGTAGTGATTAACTCCCTTTGTTTATTGTGTAGTGGATTTAATCCTGTTGTAATCACTGGTATTAGTTCATTTTCATTTTCTTAACAATTAACTAACAAAATTTACATCAGTGGACCATGTAATCATTTTTTATGGGCTGTAGGGTGTCTGTACTATTGGTGTGGAATTATTTTTTACCCTTTTGACTCCCTTTTATTGACCTTAGTTTAAAAAATTTGAAGAAAATCATTTTATATTTTGTTACTGGAATTATAGATTGGGTTATTGTACCAGTGTCAATGAATATAGTGTTATGTTAGAGGCATTCTGTGGAACATTGTTTAAACAATGATATTTGTACTGTTGTTAGTTTACAGTTGTTCAAATTCATTAATTTGTACTGTTACCATGGTTGATCAGCCATATATTTTATTTGGTCTGTAGTTTGTTATGTTCTTATTAGTCAGAGTTTGGTGATAGATTCATATTGTAATTTGGTTATTTGTGGCTGAATAGATAAAATCTTAGTTTGAGACCAGTCTTAAAACCCAGGCCTCTGATTGGTTGGTGCAAATCTCATTATTTGAATTGACCAATGGTGAGGATGCATTCTTAGACTGGTACCAAAATTCAGATTTTTAATCTTGGACATGAATTTCTCTTCATGTCTTATGGGGGAAGATCAGAGTAATTTGCCTTGTAGCATTATCACAGTTTTCAAGTCTTGTTTGTGTGTGTTTGTCTGTCTGTGCATCCTATCAAAGTTTGGCATGTCATGTTTGCATTCCGTACAAGGCTCTTGCTAGATGGTGCTGAGAAAGTTTAATTCGCTTTAACTTCAAAGATGATTTTTACTGTTTTATCAAGTTAAAGGACTGGCTTATATTTTAAAAACTTCTCCAGAAATGTCTGGTTTGGCAGAGCCTTGATGTTATGCACATAGCTTGACTTTATTGCACTTGTTTTCATTCTCCCCCCCTCCCCCCACCACCACTCATTCATGATTATATAGCATATGCTTATATCATTCTTTCGTATGGCATAATTTGGGCATTTTTTCAATCAACTTCATGAATAAGCGTTCATTTAATTTATGCTTTGTGATTTTACATTTTTTGACATCACTCAGTTTAATTACAATAAGAGCACCAAATATTTTAATACATTTCATTGTCACTTTTATTTCATATTTCATTGACTAAAGAATGCCTTCATTAGCCAGTCCATTACTAATCTAACTAACACTGATCTATTGTGTGACTGCTGTTTAGAACTTATGGCAGTGTTGCTTTACCTTGTTATAAAACATTGTTGTACTGCATCAAATCATATTGATTGATGAACTTTTGTCATCCAATCAGATTGAGGCTTTTGCAGAATGAAGCAATATGATTGGTCCTAAGTCATGATATTTAAAATGAATTGACCAATCGTGACCCAGATATTTGATGCTCATCATCAGTGTTTTTTCTCTATATGCCATGAGAATATTTTCAACAACATAAGTATTTCCATGAAAATGTTGCTATCATAGAATAGATTATATGAATTTTCATTTATTAAAAGCAGTTGAATACATACAAAATGATACATATAAGTACTCAGTAAAGGATATTACTTAAATTTTGCTTTTTTGGGTGTATTGAATTCATTGCATTGATATTTTGACAAATATCTTAATTTAATATTTTCAGTGAATTGTTACTTTTTTATCATTATTAAATTAAATTAATAATTTACAATGTAAAATGAGTCATTATAAATTCTCATGGCACGTAGTAATCTGGATTAATTAATTAATCACGACTCTGCAGCACCCAAACAGTAAAAGCCGACTCAGAAATTGATTCCTTAATATTGAATGCGCTGTGTCTCTTGCAATATGCTTGTTAACATCCAAATCTAAAAATCTTCTTTAATCTTTACTTAAGTTACAAAATTAAAGTTACAAATTTCTCCTTATCATTCATATATAATCATGTTTTATAATACATGATTTGTCAGTGATTGTCTGTGCGGTGTATCTTTTAAAATTTTATTTATATTGTTTCATCATGTTTCCTAGTCAGTTGACTTAATGTAAAAAGATCAATAAAATTCCTTTGTATTTGTGTCAACAAATTCCTGAAATTCATGATTTTCACTTAGATTTTTTACTAGAATTTTTTTTTACTTTTCACAGTAGTTTTCCATTCTATTTATTCTTAGTTACATAAACTCACACCATAGTTTCATATTGTTTCATATCTTCATGGTTTGGATGTTAAAAAAAGCACTCAATGCTATTCAAGTTTCCAACAAAACTTATGTTTTTTCTCCCCATGTCCCATTCTGACAATCTGCATTAGTAAAACTGCATGCATGTGGTTCGCTTATATGTTAATCAGATATGGTGTATAATCTTTGTCATGTGAATTGTCTGTAATTGTTCTGTGTTTAAATTACAAGTATCAGTCATTGAAAAGTTTTCCTGATCATTTCAATGGTACTCAGTTTTTTTTACCATTTTGAGTATAATGCAATATGGTATATGTGCAGACTTGATAAGATACAGTTGAACACAGTTATAGTGTATCCCTGGAGACCCAAACAATCCCTTCATTGTGTCTATATTTTACTATATCTATTACATTATAATGAAGGAAGGTGTGGTTAGGGAAAAATAATTACTGTCAAACCTATGAACAAAGGCCACCCTTGGGAAAGACAAAATGTGGCATTTATTAACAAATGGCTTTGATTCTTGCATTTATTAACAAATGGCTTTGATTCTTAGGTCTGTTTGTTTTAAACAATTAGTGACAGTTTTTTGAAAAATGGCCTTTATTCAGAGTGTGGTCTTCATTCAGAGATGGTCCCAAATACAGGTTTGACTGTAATTCACTTTATTTGTGTTTTCACTACATCCAAGTTCAATGTAATTGTGTTTTACTGTAGTTATGATTTTGGCATTTCAATGACTATATTGCTTGTATTGTGAATTTGTGAGTGTTGACTAGTCTTCTAAAGATGTAAATGTTTATTATATATATGTAACAATGTATATGACTGAATAATTGATCTGCCTGTTAGACTCTAGTGAAAATACAAATATATGTATACAGTTGTATCTACTTATATGTGTAGTCATTTACTATAATTAGTAATTATATATATTTTTCTTATCTTAATCCTTTGCCTCATAAGCATATATTGGACTCTTTCAAATTCAAAGCTGATGTATAAAACATCAGTTTATTTAAGAAAATTGGGTTATTTATCTCTGATAGATGGGAAAACATTGTGGGCATAAGAAGCCATTACTCATTACAAGCAATGGTTTCTTTTGCCACAATATTTTCAAAAGTCATCTGCCTCGGATGCAATGAAATACAGTATTATGAGGCAAAGGGATACATTTGTATTCCTGATTTTATTTCATATGCAGAAAATAGTATTATGTATGTTTGTGTGCTGAACACAGCTTTAAGAACTGCATGTGTTTAACACAAGTTTTGTGGCTTTTCCTAAAAAAACATTATTGTTGCATAGAATTGGTTTGATTTATCTATAATGTACTATGTCTTGGTCTTAGAATTGGTACATACCTGCACAAGGTCTGGCTATGGTTTCTCAAAAGAAACAGGTGTCTTTTCGAATCCAACTTCGTAATTATTTGTGTCGGTTAGTGACATAATTGATTTTTTGAATTAACAACATTAACAACAGGCCTCAATTTTGGGAAACGACTCCTGTCTCCATAATTTCTTTCATTGACTTTGAAGTTAAAAAGTGGGATAAATAAATAAAAAAGATTCTTGTTTATTGCATAAATTTTAGTGGGGCTCCCATGGTCAAGTGATAATGGTCTTAGACTAGTTATTGCTAACCCCTGGCCACTGAGTTGAAATCCCAGCTGAGACTAGACGTATTTCACATGTGATGGAACTGTACAGCTTGCTCAGGAAAGGTCGGTGGTTCTACCCAGGTGTACACCTTCCTACACTGTTAAAGCTGGAAAAGTCACCAAATGATTCTGGCTGTTGGTGCGATGTTCAATCCCAGTTAAAAATTGTGTAAATTTTAGGATACAACAGATTAATTCAATCCTTTTATATTTTCATATTCCAGCATGACTTGTACATTGTGGATTTATCTACCTCTTCCTATGCAGTGACAAAGTTTTAGTTAATGGAGTCCAATATATTATTTTATTAGAAATGCATAAAAAACTAAATATTAGCATTGTATGTGATGTATCAGGTATATGATGCATGAATTAGGTCTTTGCATGTTGAAGCATGGCCTTATATTTGATCTAGGTAACAACAGAGCTGGTGATGTTGTCTTATGGTCTGATATGTTGTTTTAATTTGTACTTTAATGTAATTATTTTGCAGTGGTCTTATTTCAGGGAATTTCACTCCTAACAAGCCTGGGTCCAATTTCTCAGATCTCTGTTGATGATTACCCCAGAATATTTCAAGAACTCACATATTTTGGTTATAGATTATACATGACCAGAATTTTATTTCGATTTTTTAAAAGACCATTATTGATAAAAAAAGTTTGTTGCATGATTCTGGCTGTAGGACAAATAAAATATTTCATTTGAGAAAAAACCTTGAGATCTTTATGAAATGGGCGCTGGCTTGGAATTTTAGTGTTCTTGTCAATTTAATATTGTCTGTACCCATTGGAAAAGTATTCATCCTCTTTGTACTGAACCTTTAGTTTTTAATCACTTAGATGTATACATTTTGTTTTCACTATTATATGCTTTAAATTCACTTCACATCAAGTAATTCTTCACAATATTATCTACAGTTTGTCATTGTTTCTTATACTTGTGGCTCATATTTTGTTATTAATGTATTTTTCTTTGCACAAGATCAATTAGTATGACTCTTGGATGGATATGACTAATGTATTCTTCTTCTGGGCAGCAAACACAAGTCTCCCTCTCAGACAAAGCAATCCCTGGACAGAATGTTGTGCTTAAAACATTACCTTGTCATTCGCAAATCAATGAAAGTGTTCTCTATATAAAAGTGCTCTCAAATGGTTGCAGAGTTAGCCAGATAAAAATGTTGACTGTCTGCTACCTCTGTATTACGTTAGTGTTAGGTGATAAAGTTGGAGAATTGTCGGTGCAGATATTGCATTAATCAATACAGAAATGGCTTCGAATCAAGAGAAAGCTAAGGAAATGTGATAATTTATTGTGTACCAGTTCATCAATTAAGTTGTCTTGTGTCACTGTGCATGTTTTAAGATAATTTTGAATACTAACACACTGTTTGCATTGAATTCTTGTGGTTAGATCCCTTAACTTTAGCCTTTCAGCCATTTTGAATTTTGGGCCCCTTATGTCTAAGCTCTTGTTTAACATTTTGTCTGATATTTTAATACACACTGAAGTTGATTTTTTTACCCTGCTCTGATCCTGATTTGAATGTGGCATGATTGATTAAAGTTCCTGATTTTGTCTGCTGTGTTGGGTGTAATTTGTTCAATTCTGAAGCTTTGTAGAAATTCGATCTGAATGCAAGTATTTTGTCTGTACTTTTAAGAGTTCCTTTCCCTTAAAAAGCTTTCAGAATGATTTTGGTGCATGTTTGAGCATTTGACTGTTTTTTTTTATACTTAATGTTACATATGTCTAATATGCAAGAACTTTCATCCGACCTTGTAATAAAAGCATAGCTTTACTATATGATATAGTTCCCTAAGAATATCAAATTGACGGTTTGAATGAAGACTGAATCTTATATGCTTCTTAGTTCTGCAAGAAATGTATAAAATAGATGTAGTGTAAGTTGCCTTATCTGTGTTCAAATGTAGTTATATCTAAACAATATGCGTTCTTATATATACCTGGGGGATATGACTATTCTTGTGTTTTAGTGAGATTGATGCATTTCTGTTAGAGGAAATACTTTTATAATGTAAGCCTGGAATTATTCGGGTCTTATGCAGAAATCTTAATTAGCCAATTGATATGTGCAACATATCACGAGAAAATTGAGTAGGTGGGTGAGTGGAGTGGAGTGGAGTGAAGTGAGGGAGGGAGGGAGGGAAGGAGGGAGAGAGGGAGGGTTTTTATGCTGGGAGGGGCATCTAGATGATTACTTTGGGTCTTGAAAATTCAGTTGAAAGCACGGATCTACATATTGTGACCAACTTTTAATTAGTCTGTTAGAATTTTTTTGAAACATGATATTTTTTTCCGGAGGAGTGATTTAATGTTTAGGTATCATAAGGAATATAGATCTTTGTGTTATGTTGTATTATATGGTTACAACTACAGTTAATGCTGATTATTACAATTATAATTATGTGGTTATTAGACAAAAGTTGTTAACAAGGTAGTAGATTTTGGATACAAGTCTCTACTATTTTTTAAGAAACAATGATTCCTCATTCCTACTATTAAATTGTTTCATGCATGAATTTGATAGAATGTTTTTTGATTGACTCTTTTTATGAATTTCAACTGAACAAAAATAATCCCCCCACCCACACTGTGTAGTTGGTACTCACAAGGTTCTTATATCACTGTTATATTGCTAGTATATATTTAGTGTATATATCAGGGATGTAGAAATGAGCTGGAATCTGGAAATATCAACCAACTATTTGAGCATTCCCGCTGGCTACTTTTTCCAAAACAACGGACACATTACTGCATTGAACCCCCAGACTCCCCTTTTACATTTAGTAGCTTACTGGCTACATAAAAACATTTCTACACCCCTAGTATATATAGTATGCACTTGTTAAGTAAACTAGCTACATGTATAGGTACATTTTGTATTCCATCTTGAAACTCTCCCAAATTATCTATCTGTGACTTATGTCTGATAAAATTTGTTCTTATTAATGCTGTATATACTTTATAGACTCTGAGTCTTAATTGTATCATTTATCCTTTGTTTCACATTTTGTACTACAGATTAATGAATTGTTCCCAAATGGATGATTTCATAATTCTACCCTGAATGTGCTGCTATATAAAATGTCATATAAAAGTGCTTGCCCTGTAACATAAAGTGATGTTTTACTTTAACATCAAATTGCAGATACCCAGATCACTGTTTGAAATATCTAATAATTATAGCAGTAAGGAAATATTAATGTAGAATGTGCCTATGGTGCGTTGCATTAACTTATTTTGATGGCTAAATGAAGTTTTTTACGTGCTCAGGGATTTTTGTATTAGAAAATCTAAGATTTGCATCAGTATTGTAAGTTAGTTGTGTTCATGCAATAATTATAACACTGTCTGGTTCTTAATTGGATCCAGTACAAAGAAGACCAGTGTAGGACTAACAATTCTTGAATTATATATTACCTTAATTAGTGGCTTAATCAAGAGCTTCATTTAATATTGATACATGATGTCATATTTTTGCGCATTAGTTGACTCCCCAGTATAAGAGGTACTTCTACAATAATTGTGTCTGCAGTATGAAATTATAATGGAAGATTTATGGATGAATTTGAACAAACAAGGATTTACAGTAATGAATTTTAAAGTTTTTGTCTGTTCTTAGAATTGTTTGTATGTTGTCTTTAGGTACAGATTAACGTTTTGTATCAAGTGAATGTAATTGCTTAGCGAACAAAGTTGACACCTCAAGGTAACATGTACAGTAAAACTTTGTTATTTACGAGCATAGATATCACAAGCACCCGACGTATCTCGAGGAACTTTAAAGTCCCGTCAATGTTTTTTGGTTATTAGATATGTGTGATTTAAACCAACGAACAAATATCTTATTATCAGTACCACGTTTATCTCAAGTATTTAGCCTGTTCTCAAGATAGCAAGGTTTTACTGTATTTTATGGATATTATGAAGAAACACTGTGGACAGGTTGCACTGTATTTGTGGGAGTTTCATGTTTTGTATATCGTTGTATAATTGTAGCACATGTACGTGTATTTTAACGCTGTATTCTTGTACTAACATGTTGGTATTTATGGTGAAATTTGGTGTATTAACAGCCGACCACTGGACGTACAAGTCAGCGACCTAGTTCTCTCAATGTCTCCGCTACCACCTCTGCACTACAGGTAAGTTCACAGTTCTATGTCTGTTGGGTATTTTGGCTTTATTGGCTTGTATAGGGCAACTATTCTTGTGAGAGGAGACATTTTTCCTCAATCTGTCTTTAAGTTAATCTATCAAGTTTTTGTGTTCTGTACTTATTTTAAAAAGTTTGTATGTTGGTGTTATAGATTTGCACTAATTTGGTGTCAGTTTTGAATAAGGCTAGTATGTCCTATCTCTGTTATTGTAAAATGTTGGGCACAACGTTCCTTCTCTATGTGGTCTGTCCCTTGTAAATGACTAAATAAAATATATCTTGATGCTTGCACTGACAGTCTTATCACCATGCAGTTAATAGATAATAAACTTTATGGGACACTTTTGCGATGGAGTTGGATTATTAAATTTCTCATGTGAACAAACTCTAATCTTCAGGATTCTTAGCTCGTCTGTTTCGAAGAAAAAGTAGAGCCATTATGAATACTGCAGTGTTAATACTTTTTTGTTAAAATTGCTTATTAAATAGAATGATGTAAAACAGACAAGCATTGGTGCTGCTCTGTGGGGCTCTTGTTAAAAAATTCTATTATTTGCATGCTTGCCTAGATAAATCCATATCCAGTGTTTCTTGTATACATAATTTCAGTATAGACTGAGAATATTGAGTGCTTATTGATGTATAGCCAGACATTTATATGACAAATATCATTATTATTTGGGTACCAGTATAGTGTTCATATTCAATGCTAGACAAATGCTTCATATATTATACCACATATTGCTGCTAGTTTTTAAACATTGCCTTATAAGCCACAATTCCATCATTTCTCATTGTCATCCATTTTAAGTACCTATGTAAAGTTAAATTAGGTTTGGTGTTCTTAGGAAAAGCAAAATGAGAATTTGGGTTTTATCTTTTTAAGCAAATATGATCAGAAGTCCCTGATGGTAGTCAACATTTTAATGACTTTGAATATTTAATTCATGAATATTTTGAAATATCTTGCATTCCTTGTTTTGCTCTTGTAAATGTTTCTAGACAGCTGTTAGTTTGAAGTTGATTTCAACTTTTTGTTGGTTTTATTTGTTTTCTGTTGTCTGTCTATTCAAAAATCTAGTTTTGGGGTTTGGTTTAACAGTGAGTGACTGTATTATATGTTGTGTGTTGCACTCCATTAATGTTGCTTTTGCCTTCTCTTGTAGGGAACTATCAAGACGATAAATTTATCAAACCTTTGCTTTCAGCTTTTGACCTTTGTGCTTTGGTGTTGTGTTGTGGTGTTTTTACATATATATGCATGTATATGTGCTCTGTTATTTGGGTATACTTACGTGTGCTTTAGGATAGTAACTGCATATGTTTTAATGTGCGTTAATCTTTGGTTACTACAGAAAGCTTTGAAAGAGAAAGAAGAGCATATAGAACAGCTGTTACGTGAACGTGACCTTGAGAGGTCAGAGGTCGCTCGTGCCGCAGCTCAGGTCGATGAAGCGCAAGATCAGCTGGCACAGTTGAAGGTGGAGAAGGAAAGACAACAAGAAGAGAAAGATGATAATATACACCAACTTCGAGCTTTGATTCAGAAGTTACAGACTGAGAAACATGACCTTGAACTTAAACTTGATGATGAAAAAAGGTAGATTGATTGTAAAATTGATAATAGTGGAGAGGAAACATGGAGCAAGAAAAATAGAAATTCTGTAATTTATGTCTTTGTATGTTTAATGCAGGATGTTAATGCTGAAATATTTAAATGTTAGTGTGAAATGGTAGTCTGAGATTTGTCCTCTCTGCACGAATGTACATCTGATAGGAATATGTTAGTGATACTGAAAATTGTCCGTGCAAGAAAGTTTCCTTGCCCAAGTGTTCAATTTGCTTTGAGAATTCTTTTAACTTTGACTCCTAAGTAAAACAGAGCTACGACTGTGGTCCAGTGGTTAGTGCGCTGGACTTGTAACCCGGAGATCTGGGTTCAAATCCTGTTCACAGCAGGTAATACCCTGCTATGAAAATTTGACAAAAATGTTGATTTTCCTCCTCATGTGGAGAAGTTGCCGGCTCCTTGTAGAGGGGTAAGTTTGTACTGGTTAGTATAATGTTCAGGAAAACTAGTTAGGTGAACCAGTTGCAGTATGTAATTGAAAGATTATTGAAAAATGGCATTAAACCCTGGTGAAAATGTCACATTAAGAAAAAAACTATGGTATGAATATATATATATATGTATAATGCAAGTTGAAATTTTGTCTGACCTGTTAATTTTGTTGTTCTGGGAATTTTGTTGTTATCATACTTGAGCAATTTTTTGTTTGTGACATTCAGGAAAGTTGAAGATTTGCAGTTTCAAATTGAGGAGGAGGTTATAAGTAAAGACGATTTAGAGGTAAATTATTTCTTAAAAAATTGTCTTTACATGATATGTTGTGCTCAAGTCAGCTTTTAAGCATGATTGCTTGTTTGAACTATATCAGATGAATGTATAAGATGAACCTGCTTGACTTCTTTTTCACATGTTTTGAATTTTGTGATGAATAAAATATTAGGTAAAAGCTTTGGTACCTTACCACTACATCATACAAGGAATTTTATACATTGCCTGTACATCTGTCATGTATAATATTAATGCATGTGCGTCTTATGAAATGTTTAGTATCTTATGGAGTCTCCTATGGGTTGCTTACGGGGGCCTCCATGGTCAAGTGGTTTCTCCCCACTGTGTGTTTGAATCCCACCTTGGACCACATGTTAAGAAGCTGTCCAGCTAGCTTACGGAGGATTAGTGCTTCTACCCTGATGTAAACCTGGTCTTCACCCTCTGTTAAAGCTGGAAAGTTGCAAATGAACCCTGGCTGTTGTAATGTTAAATCCCAGTGAAAAGATCTGAAATTACTGTGTGTAGAATATCCTCAGCATGGTTTGATGTGTTACATAATGTGCGGGTAATAAATGCTGGAAATATTTAAAAATTCAGCTGTAATTGTGTGTGTTAAAATTGATATAATATTTTGCTCTTTTATGATTAATTGCTGTAACACTTTATTGTGATACCTGAAGTTAAAGAGAAATGTGATTGTTTTTTTTTTGTTTTGTTTTGTTTTTGTTTTTTGCTTGACTGCTTGCCTCCAGCTTCATGAAGCATGTTTAAAAGTTTTCCAGAATTTTCCGGAACCTCCATTTTTTCCTAGGTCTGGACCCAACTGGCTTTTATTGTCTCTGTAGCACCGAGGTTAAGATTTCCATTTTTTTAAATTTTCAACTTTTACCCATTATATAGGGTTTGGCCTTTGATCATTGTTTTTAGTAGGAAATATTTTATATTAGACAATGTGTTAAGTCCATGTAGTGTTAAAATTCTGTGGAAAGAATAGGTTAAGTTGTATGGATATTTAAAGACAATTTTGATTGTATAATCTATATTTTTTAATCTGATATTATTCAAGTTAGTAATTTTTTATTGTTTATATTATTTATTAAATTTGATTATTTGTTGTGTATATATGTATTGTATGTTGTGAACAAATGTACCATTATAGACTACAAATGATGTAAGTAGAGTGTACACCATCACAAACACATTGTGTATTTGTTTATGACTTCACTAGATCTGTCTTCCAGAATATGATTAACTCTTTGCCTCATAAGCATATATTGGACTCTTCCAAATTCAAAGCTAATATACAAAGCATCAATTTAAGAAAATTGGGTTATTTCTCTCTGACAGATTGGAAAACGTTGTGGCAAAAGAGGCCATTACTCATTACAAGCAATGGCTTCTTTTGCCACAATGTTTTCAAAAGTCGTCTGCTTTAGATGCAGGGATATGCAGTATTATGAGGCAAAGGGTTAATACTTTAATTTGTCAACTATTGGCATAAAACACTAGCAGTATTGTTAAATGATGTTCAAAATTTGTCCTAATAAATGCCCCTCCCCAAATTACTGAGCCCTACCCATCTTTGAAAAAAATGAAAAATAATGACTGACCATACATACTGTAGTTATGCTTCAAATTACTCATTACAAGCAATGGCTTCTTTTGCCTCAATGTTTTCAAAAGTCGTCTGCTTCAGATGCGGGGAAATGCAGTATTATGTGGCAAAGAAACCATTACTCATTACAAGCAATGGCTTCTTTTGCCTCAATGTTTTCATAAGTCATCTGCTGCAGATGCGGGGAAATGTGGTATTATGTGGCAAATTATTACACAGAACAATAACATAGACTTCAGCAAGTTGTTTTATCCTGAAATAATTTTTGTCTTATTGTGAAATGGTATCACTGACAATGGTAGGTTTAGGGTATCACATGATTGTAAGATAAGTGTTGGTGGCCTTGCATGGTGTGATGTATATGTGTGTGTGTGTTGGATTTTTTTCAGGATTAGGTTTTAAACCGATGTGAACTTTGGACCCTCTTAACATGTTTACCGACTTTCTGCACCTAATTAAGGGCCCAGATTGATTGCTTTTGCAATATGATATATGCTGACATTTCCCATTGTTTGCTGTTTTAATGTGCTAGTGTTATCTGTCTCCAAATTTGATAATGTGAATTGGACTTTTCCAAATTAAAACAATTAAAACATCAATTTATTTAAAAAAATTGGGTTATTTCTCTGACAGAGTGGAAAACATTGTGGTAAAAGAAGCCATTACTCATTACAAGCTATAGCTTCTTTTTCACAATGCTTTCAAAAGTCGTCTGCTTCAGATGTGGAAAAATACAGTATTATGAGGCAAAGGGCTAAAGGATGCTTTACCTAGTCTATCAGCTCTTGTTTGTTGTTATGTTAAAAGTGGACATTGACTTGGCTCATTTTCTGACAGCAGTTTCCTGATATTAAAAAAATGGTCACATTGTCAAATTTGGTTCACATGGCTGTGATTTCCCACTGTAATTAATTGTCATGTTTTGTTTTTATTACAGAATGTTAAGGTAACATATATTTCAGGTGATAAACACAAGCTACATTAACATTACTACACAGCTAGTTATACTGTTAGATAAAACCGTTAAACAGTGTCTAACTTCAGACTTTCCCTAATAAAACAATAATTGCATTTTTGTTGCTGAAGTAACTAAATTTATAAATAAACTGTAATCATGATAAGACAAAGAAAGTCCATATGCTCTTGATGAAGAAAAGGGGCACCTATGGTTTGGTAATTTTATATGCAGTAGAGCCCCTCTAAACTGGTCTAGCCCGGGACCAGGTCATTTGGCCGGTTTAGGGTGGATGCCAGTTTAGAGGGGATTTTTTAATTTTATAATAATGAAGTCAGGACCAGAACATTTGGCTGATTTATAGGGAAATCGGTTTATAGAGGAACCTGTTTAGAGGGTTTCCACTGAATTAGGAATGTTCAGTATAGTGATACTTAAGTAGGCACTAAATTTTAACAGCAATGCTATTTTCTTTTTGGTACATATTTGTTAAACTCCTTAAAATAAAAAAGAAATTTTCAAGCTAATGAAAAGTACCCACAACTTTTTTATCATTCAAATTTGCTGGAACGACCAAACCAAATGCTGCCATTGTCCATATCCAGTTACATACAAATGTGCATATTTCTTGTGCAAATCATGTGAAAGCAGTATTAGCTATATCTTTGTACAGCTGATGCTATCATTGTAAGATGGAGTTGCCAAGAAAATGTTTTCCACTTCTATAGCGTCAATATAGGTTTAATCTTCTTGCCTGATTATTTTAATATTTTATGTCTGTTTTCTGTCTGTGTTTATCATTTCCTGAAAACCCAAAATCAATAGAATAGAATAAAGTATGTTGGATGCTCTACGCAATTATATTATCTAAATTGATTTGCTATAGTATTTTTGTGAACCATTTTTTATTGAAAGGAAGGACTTTTTAATCAGATTTTTTTCCAAACTTTTTGTCAAATAATTAGTTAGATATTTTAGTATAGAATGAATGCACCTAGGTAGTTGATAGTTAATGTTACTGTATATTTTGATCAAGATAATATATCAACATGTCTGTCATAAGAATGGATGGTAACTGATAGTTTCCAGGGGTGTAGAAATGAGCCAGAAGCCAGAAAAATTAACCGACTGAGCATTCTTGCTGGCTACCTTTTCCCCACAGGAGTCGTTGCCCCCTTGCCTCCTGTCATGGGAACCCTCAGAACCCCACTTCTACATTTAATAGCTTACCAGCTTCATGAAAACATTTCTACACACCTGAGTTTCATGTTAAAATTCACTTTGAAGCAAGCACTCACAAGTTGTATTATTTAATTACTTTCTTAAAATATCATAAATTTGAATGCTATTTTTTTTGCTTTTTGTCACTTACTTCCTACATCTCTACTTAATAAGACTTTCTAACTTTATTTTCCATCCAAATAATAATTTACTTACATATTCTAGAAAATATACAAAATATTCCACTTACATTTTGCTGACTTAACAAAGCTTACACCTTCTATATGATATCCAAGCTTCAAGTATTTCTATTTATTATAATAAGTGTAATGACATCTTTTATGTATCAATCATAAATTATAAGCATTGTTTTATATGCAGGGTTTTCACTAGACATTAAATGTTAAGGGTAAAAAATGACCCTTGGCTGATTATAATTTGAAGAGTCAACAAAAGTTTCTTCTAATTTATTGTAAATTTGACCATTTGGTGCAAATTCTCAAGAGGCTAAAACTTCATTTTATTGATTTCCAGAGTCAAAATGCTGTTTTAAGGGTCAAATGAAAGCCCTGGCCTAGAGGTTATAAAACTTGAGAACAGTCTCTGAGCTCAAATATCAATTCCATTCTCAAATTATTTTGGTTGAAAAGTCACCACAGTTTTAAGTTTGAATTGAAACTCAGATTAATTTTGCCAATTGGATAAAATTATGATTGATAAGTGTTTTACCACAATTAATTGAGAAAAATTAAAAGACAAAATATGATATTTGAGCTTGGAGACCAATCTCAAGTTTTATAACCTCAGGCCCTGATATGTAATACTCAGTGTAACTTACATGATATGCATGTTGCTTATTGACTTCATCTTTTTCTGGATAATTTTACTTGCTGTAAATTAATAAAATATTCTGATTCTAGCTTTGTTAGGGGGTCATGTGACATATAACTGGGTCATGTGACATTTAACTTGTGACATATAAGTATAAAACACACAATGTATATAAATGCATGAGTTTATAACCACAATGGGTTACTAAGGTGAACTATTGTTTGATGTATCTCAATTAGCTACAAGTATTTGTATGTATCAGTGTTCAAAATGATTTTTGAAAGCACTAGCTGAAACTGTATGTGGGCTATTGAAAATAAATAATTTACCAATAGCCCAAATTCTTAATTTTGAGAAAGTTCACTAGCCCAAATAGAAATTTTGGCTCGTGGGTTGGTACAATTTTGCAGTGTTGCCTGTAAGATTGATCTTTTTAACATTAAAGTCTACACATGTATTGAAATTTTAAAATTAACACACTATTTTTTTAAATCACGTAATTTTGTTAAAATTTGCTAGTATTTTATATAATGAATGAAATTTGATTTTTGTATTCATAATAATGTTAGCTGGGTATATATGGACTTATAGAGTTGATACGTACAGTTTGTATGTAGTGGTAAAACGTATATGTGTGATTTCATGTCTAGATAAATGTTAGATGATACAGCCAAACTTATTTAAACTCTAAAACTGTCTGCATCAAAAATTAATGAAAATGCTTATAAAAATTCAATATGTCTCTCTATGATAAGTAATTAGTTTAATGAATACTGTTCAATGTGCAAAGCTGCTTTAGTTTTTTTTTTGAATGTTACAAATATTCACTGTATGGCAATACACCACCATCCTTTATTGTAATGATTCAGTTTGTTCTTCTCTTTAATTATTGATTCTTTTCCTTGTTTGTTTTGTGTACTTATTTGTTCTTTTGCTTATTTAGTTATTTGTGCATTCAGTAAGTTATTCACTAATGTCTGTTATTGCAATGACCAATCTGTCAATTGTTGGATTTTTTTACTAAAATATTGAATGTATTTAATGTAATGAAGTAGGTTATATTAATTTGATGTTTCATTTACAGAGTCGCACAGAGGAGGAAGAAGCAAAGATTAGAGAACTTGAAAAATGTCTGAAAAAAGAAAAAGAAAAATCAGAAAAGTTGGAAGTAGAAGTGTCGACATTTAAGGTAAGTCTAGTGTGTTATTGTTAGTGAGGGTGATGTTTGTGATTGTATAGATTGTGACCATGCCTGTTTGGTGAATGCTTATAATAAAAATTAGATATGGAAGTACTTGTAAAGAATTTCTGTTTTTATAACCAATGTCACCAATCGTAATGGTCATTCTTAATCAGTTACGATAGGTTAGACTGTTAAATATGATACCATTGATATACAATAAAAAAACCCCGTAAGAACAGGTCTAAGGAGCTCGGAATGAAAGGCAAAGCAAGAAGATAAGTTGACTGTTGCTTAGCAAATTAGGTTGTCATTCCAGTCAAAGATCACCCCAGTCATTATAAGATTCAATTGCTCGTCCTCTTAAGACAGTCTGCAAGGTCTTAAACAGGTTTGATATGGATATTTTTTCACAAACACTATCACTTGATACTTGCAGTCAACTACAGAACGACAGGAAAATCAGATGAAAAAAATGGAGGAGACCCAGACATCATACCTCGATCAGATCGAAGAACTCACTCATAAGTTTGCTCAAGCAGAAATTAAAATACAGACGTATGATTCATCTAGACTTGAAGAAGGCGCAAAGGTAGTTTATCACAGTCATAGGTTATGTTGTGGTGAAGTGTTGTGTCGGGTTTCAGGTACCATGGTTATTTAAAGAATGAAAGTTTTTTTCAAATAGTTCATTGCTTAAAAAAACTTTGAAATGAAACTTTTGAATATTTTGAAGTACCTGAACGCTAATGTACAGTAAAACCTCGTTATCTCGAGGAGTCATCAGAACAGACTAAATACTTGAGATGAACATGCTGCTCGTGATGATTAGTTATTTGTTAGTTGGTTGAAAATTATATACAACTAAGAACAAACATTGATGACACTTAAAAAAATCCTATTGATATTGATGCTCCTAATAACAAAGTTTTACTTCATATCCGACAAAAATAGTATATAGTACAATTATGTACTGTTATATCCTGTATATTTATGTAGTTTTGTCCATAATAGTTCCATAAAATAAAGAAGATATTACCACCTTTTTCTGAATTTGAAGTGACATTTGTATTGGATAATAGACTGGACCTATATTCATGCTAACTGTTTCCTTTGATTTGAGACTTATTTGTCACTCTATGGCATACTCGTATCATGCCTAAAGACTGTCCTTAAAAAATTCTTGGTTTGCAGTTTTATAACCAACTCATTCAAAAATGTTCAAAAAAATTTCAGTTCAATATTCAAATAAAGGCCTACTATCCGTTGCTAAAAGTTCTGGTCGCTTAAATGCAAACCTACATTTTTATTTTGCCTAATCTTACAACAATACAGAATTATTGATAACATCACCAGATCTTCTAGTTTTATTACTGTAATTGTAATTACAGACAAGTCAGGTCAGTCTTGAACTTGAAGAGAAGACAGCCAAGGTTTCAGAACTCGAAGATTTTCTCTCACTTAAAACAAAAGAAGTTAAACAGCTACAAGAGAAACTTTCAGAATTGGTAAGTAAAGTAAAACCTCACATAGTGACCACTTCAATATTACATCCACGTTCTTATAATGACCACTTAATTTTAGACTGGCTTTAAATAAGGCCCCTTTAATTCAACTTGTTAATGAGACCACCTCACTTATTATGACCAATTGTTGGGTCCCAAAGGTGGTCTTATTATCAGGGTTTTACTCTATGCTTATTCATGGTTCAAGTTTTTATATGATTAATGTTACATGGTTCATAGCTAGGTTATACGTCCATTAATCCAATTATTTAATGAAAAGTTAAAAATTTAATCTTGGATCAAATTTGCAAAATGTGACTTTTTTTAGACAAATTTCATCATTAAGTATTGATTAAAAAAAAATAACAAATAAAAGTATGCCTCTCTGTGTTTGTATTTACCTCAATAAAAAAATTGAAAGTTTTTAAGTTTAAACCTCAGCATTGTGAAATCTGGTCATAGTTTGGATAGTTTTGGATAAAACAAACCAGTACACACAGTTTATGGATAAAACAAACAAGTACACACAGTTTATGGATAAAACAAACAAGTACACACTGTTTATGGATAAAACAAACAAGTACACACAGTTTATGGATAAAACAAAAAATTACACACAGTTTATGGGTGCTCTGATATTCTCCGATATTCATCAAAGTTTCTTATTTTCAGAGAGATGATCTTCAATCTAGAAATTCCAAAATGGAGAAATTACAGAATAGTTACGATGGTAAATTAACATGTAGTATTATTTCAATGTAATCTTAACAGTGGAAACTTTCTAAACTGGTTACTCTATAAACCGGTTTCCCCTCTAAATCGGCCAAATGTTCTGGTCACAACTTCATTATGATATAATTAAAAATCCCACTCTAAACTAGAATCCCCTCTAAACCAGCCAAATGACCTGGTCCCAGGCTCAACTGGTTTAGAGGGGTACCACTGTATTATTATTTATTATATTATTATTATTGTATAATGTATATTATTATAATGATTTATTATTATTGCTGTGTGCATTAGATGTGATGTAAGCTGGTTGTCACAGCTGGTCTTTTGAATTTTTTAAGAAAAAAATGGTTGAAATGTGAATTATGACTATTTTGTCCTTGTCTGATTCTAGTTTTATGTTGCCATGGTTAAATCACTGTGGATTTTTCCTACCACTGTTACGGGGAATTATTTTCATTTATAAGTTGATTGGAAGTACAAGTTATTGTAATTTAATATTTTGGAGATTTACTGTTAATTGAATGATGCAGATTTTTTACACTTATAAGAAATGTTTTAATCCTAAGCCAATTTAAGGTCAAATTTGTTTAAAAAATTTTTTTGACCTTTTGTTGATAAGTTGTTAGGATTCTTCAAGTTAAAAGTTTAATGATAATGATAATACTTACTAATTTAGAAGTTGTGTGAAATTGTATTGTAAGTCTTGTATGAATATGTTTGACTTCTTTCGTTTACAGAATTACTGAGTAAATTGAAAGCAAATGAAGTTGTTAGTAATAATCTTTCTATAGAAGTTCAGGACCTCAAGTTAAATAGTTCAGGTAAGTGGACTATCTCGTATTCTTTATTCTGATCATTAGCTCTTCTGTTTTGAGGAAAAGATGGAGCTGTTATGATCACTGCAGCATCGTCGTTGTCGTTTTTGTGCAAAAATGATTAATTTAAAATTTAATGTGGCCCATTACTGAAACACTTTAAAAGACATCAACATGAAATTTGGAGTACTTGATTATCATGACAAGGCAAGTTGCAAGGCAAGGGGCATTATTCTGAAAGCTATATTTTTGGAGTTATGCCCCTTTTAACTTAGAATTTTGGTCAAAATTGCTTATTAAATAGAATATTGTAAAACAGACAAGCTATAATTTTTACGTAGAGTGCCTTATATTCTTTGATAATGAATCCTAGACAGGGGAAGCAACTCTGTAAATCTGAACTTATACTTCTCTTTGGAAATGTTTTCAATTAATGACTCTGTAAATATATTAGTGAACATTTTACAATTTAAATATTGAGATACATACGACAAAATTAAATTAATGAATTTGATCTATGTTGAATGTGGAAGACATAATTTAACAGTAAGTTATTATGCAACATGTGGTCTGTTATATTCAAGATCTTGAAAGACAACTGAAAGACAGCCAAGAAAAATCCAAACAGCTGAGTGAAGAAAAATCTCAATTGGTAAGTTTAACTAATCAATGATGAATTACCCCACCCACTTATTTTATCATTCTTATATAACATAGTTGCTACTCACATAGGCTCGGACTGTAAACAAAATACTACTTTAACAAACATAGCTTACAAATCTATTTCCAATATATGTAGAAAAGCACTGAAAACAATGTCCAAAATCTCTCTCGTATTAAATTCATTCAGAAAAATTCAAAACCATTGATGTAAGATGTAATATTTATTTAAATTCTTACTTGTATTATGAGGGTTTTGATCTGTAATTGTCCAAAAATGTGAGTAAAGCTTACATTAAAATAACCAGTGCTAGAATGGTTATGAAAATGTGCTAGTTATAATGTCTGGGGAAATGGGTTTATCTATGATTTAGCATTTTTAAGGAATAAATTTTGAATTTAAGGGAATAAGTAGGAAGTATTAATGACACCATGTTAAGAATTAGTTTGAGTTTAAAGTTCTAAGAAATGAGCAGCCACAGTGTTCACATTAATCATTGTTGTTTTGCGTAAATTTTTATTTGGCTTGCTTTATTCAGTATACTTTTTTTTAAATTTTGAAAATGTTTCATCAACTTTGTCATTATTGTGGTTTTTGAATGATTTTTTGAGCTTTTGATGTTGTAAAAATATTTACACAAAAATCACCCATCAGCTACTTTTTGTAATTGTTTATTAGTATCAATATTGTGGTCCGCTACTGAAAAATTGTCAAAACTTAATCAACATTAAACTTTGTTTAGATACCATTAAATGCAGAACACATCAAACATGAAAAAAGAGTCAAATACTTTTTATAATTATTTTTGAGTACTGTCTTTCATGCCCAATGGTACTTATTACTGATTAATGTAGCCATTTTTCAGCTTTAATGTTTAAGTTTTACTACAGTGCAACCTCTCCAAAGCAACACCCTTTGGGAGACGCAAAATTATGCCGTTGTTGAGAGGTTGCTGCTCTAGAGAGGTTAAATTAATAGTCAAAAGGTACAGTGAGGAAAAGTATGCTGTTGTTGAAGGGAGGTTGTCACTCAAGGGAGGGCTGTTCTAGAGAGGTTGCACTGTATTTGCTAAAATCAAACTGGTAAATTTTAAGATTCATGTTAAACAAGAATGTATTGAAAAACTATGACCTGGTGAGTTTTGACAAGTTTTTGACAAGTTCTGCTAGTTTGTACATTGTAGCTGAGTGAGTGAGTCATGAATATTGTATTGTGATCCATCGTGGAAGTATCGTCAGCTTTTATCATTGTGCCTACAACCTTGTATTCAAGTGAATCTATACCAATTTCTCAGTTTTCCCCATTTTTTTATATAAATCATTTTTGTTGAGGATTTTACATCAATCAATAAAACAATAATAATGAAAAAAATGCTTGACAATTACTTGCTATGTTCTTTTTATGTTAACCCCTTGTTTTAGGGTATTACACGCGTTTTTTAAGTATCCGTGTATAGTGAGATTTTTTTATGAATACATCCTTTCCTCCGCTACCCATCTTACTTTCAATTCTCAAAATTTTACATTTTCAAACTTAAGATAAATCTTTTACTCAGATTTCGGCTTTTTTTTACGCTACTTAGCTTGATCTGAAACTGTAGGTTTGAAAAGAAAAATATGAATTATTTGTGTAAAGTTGATTTGGTCTCTGACTAGTAATCACAAACCCCTGTTTTAGTTTGAATCACACCTGGGACCAGAAAAAAATTTCACCCATAAGGAAGCTGTCCAACTAGCTTACACTACGTCTGGTTCTCTCAGGTGTAAACCTGGAATCGTCCTCTGTTAAAACAGGAAAATCACTGTGGCCTTGACTTTTGGTGCGACGTCAGAAAAATTCATGATTTAAGACAACATTCTTACAACATTCATTGTCGAGCATGGTGTTCGTAGACAAAAGACTTTATTGTTTACACCACCCATATAGTACTTCATGAATGTATAGAATTGGATTTTGTCTTGATGTTATTTTTGTTGTACCATCTTGTTATAATACTACCATTATACTACACAATCTGTATCATGTTATACACGGACCATAAATATCGTATTAATCCTGAATTGGTTACTAAAATTGTTTAAAGCTGTTTTTTTATTTGCATTTTTTTCATCCCTTTCGTTTAAATAATTTTCACATCATTGCTCTGTTATTTTTATCATCAAAATCATCTTTACTAAAAACTAATAAAAAGTAAATTTGTTGTTATTGTTCACAGCAAAATGCCCGTCATTATGTGAGCTGGTTTCAATTTTGATATAGACCTATATTAATTTGTATTTAGTGTAGGACTTGAACACTTCAAACAATAGTCTTATGGCTCTGTGGTAGACCCTTTGCCACTCATGCAGGATGTAGCGAGTCAAATTTTGAAATATGCCACAAAAATTGAATCTGGCACTTCTTTTCTTAGGCTGGTATTTCTAGGTATAGATCAAGAACTTGTTTATCTTATGTCTGGCAAATGTGATTGTGGGAAGTGTTGGGTTTGGATGGTAGAGTATAAAGTTGACTGTATATTTACCTTCAATGTCAATTGTCTCTCACCTTTGATTTTATAAATATCTCATACAGTCCGCAGTTTCTTTCAAAATGAAGGGGAACAGGTTTTTCGTTATATAATCAAGGAACACTGATTTGGCCAACTGTCCTGATACATAAATGAAATATTGTTAATAAACATTTATAAACAGTTAGTAACTTTATGCAAACAAGGAAACAAAGTCATTGATTAGTAAAACAGTGTAAGCAAATAGTTATTTTTTATACTTAAGTTGATCCAGCTTATATGGTGGTTGGCAGCTTTTTGCAGCTCAAGTTATGTGCCTTTTAGACGGCTTCTTGCTTAATAAATTCATATAATTATTAAAGACACTTTGATGTTTATATACATCTGATAAATTGATTAATTGTGATATTATTAAAACAAGATACTGCTTTAACAATAAATTTTGACCGTAAATTAACTTTGATAAAAGGACTGTACTGGTTGATAGCCCCAGGGAGCACATGCTAGTTCATTAGGCTGCAGTGTACGTCTAAAATTATCTTAATAATTGGCTTATGAACCCAACTCATATAGAAAAAGTCAATACAATCTATTGTAGATATAAATCTGCAGTAATAGACTTGAAGTACGAGTATGTGTGATATTTAACATAATCAGTCTTAATAAGTTTTTCAGATAAATGTTAAGAATTTAGATCCAGAAAACAAAACACATGAAGATAATTATGAATATAAAATGTTCACTTTTAACAAGATTTTTGAATACTTACTGGGTGTTAGTTTTTTGTGTTGTTTGGTAGTTGGTCTGTTTTGATTTTATCCTTTAGTGTTTATTATCTACCTTAGTGGAAAGGGTTTAAATTACATCTTATTACAATTTTTTTTCAATAAGAATCATTTTCTATAATGTTATTTATATTGAAAGTATTAAAAAATTTTGTTCTTTGGAAAAGGTCTGTCTGGTTAGTCAAGCCATTTATTAACCATTTGGATTTACATTCTGCACGTACGAAACTTACGTCAGTTGCTAGTTGGGAAATATATGTACTGGTTTGTAACATATATATATACAGGTTTGATTAACTGACTGTCACTCGTAATAAAAATTATGTACTAGGCGTGTGTTTAGCACAAACTTAAAATTCAAGCAGTGTTGATGATTCTATTGATATTTAGTTAAGCAAGCCCTGAAATCTTTTTTGACAAAATACCAGTAATTAATCGGTGGTAAATCAACTTTAATTAGTGTGGATGTCAGAAGATTTTGTGAGTCAATACAAGAAATCATGTTATTGTTTATTATTGTTTTATTTCAGTATACAACAGTAATTTATAGTAACGCAATATTTTTATTTGTTTCTTGGTCCTAGGCACAATGATACTGTATCTTGTATTGTATGTTGTTTTTATTGTTTCTTTCCGTCAAAGGATTTACAGATAGCAGATATGATGAAAAATTCGGGTGACAGCTCAAATCAATTATCAATGCTAAATGAACAGCTTGGATCGAAGACTAGGTTAGTCACGCTTTCGTTGTTTTTTTTTGATAACATGTTGTGAATTGAGTGTTTGGGACATGTTTACTATTTAACTTTTTAAATTTACAAAATAACTCACTTGTTTGGTGGTTGAGATAAGGTGAATGGTTAGGTATGCACAAAATTGCTGTAGTTTACATTTAATTTGTATATTCTGATACTGAATGGTGCTTTAGTCGCAGACTTTGTGGTACAGAGATATTACGTCCATTCAGTGTGTCTTTGAGAGTTGAAGAAAAAAAAAGTAAAAAAGTGACCTATTGCCAAAATTGTGCTTTCTTTAAAAATTAAAGATCATTTTAATAATTATTCTGTGAGTCAATATTTTGGTAATATGTCTGGCTCTCTGAAAAACTGCTCTTTAAATATTAGATTACATAATTAATGTATAAAGTATGATTAATGATACACAACTTGTCTTTACAAACACTCAATTATACAATAATTTGGTGTGGGATATTTCATGTTCAACTCAAATACTGCCATATTTGTCAAAAATGCACACTTCTGTACTCTTCACATAGTTTGAACAAAGCCTTATTAGCTGAACACTTCTATATTACTCCGTCAGCGCTTCAAGTAGTATGTTGTTGTTGTACGTATTGGGGGTACAGTCATACTGCATTGAGGGGAACATTTGGTCAATTTCTGATGTTAGATGTTCTCATAAATGAATGCAAGCATTGCACAGATGGTTTGAAGTAAAAAATGTCTGGGCCATTCTTCCTTCTATAATAGAGACCGATATTCGGTGACTACCGAATTGGAAAAAAACCCGCCCTTTTTCCCACTTAGGAGAAGTGCCGGGTCAGTTGTTGTTTATTGATGTATCTTGAAAATCAGACTAGCTTTTCCCAGTTTGGCTGAAAATTGCACTTGAATTTCCTTAAATGAAAGGCTTAGGCCCCTTCCCAATAAGGCCCCTTCCCAATGTTTGAAAAAAGGCTCACAATGTGATATTTTAGACAAAAAGGTAATATCTGTGGTTGAGACATGGAATTACCACACAAGACAAAACATGTATAGTACTGGTATACTGCCTTGAATTGTGTTGGTAACTTATTATTTTTTGTGTGTTTTGATTTTCTGTATGTTAGACACCGTTTTGTTATAATTGTGATTTTTTTTGCAAGGTCCTTTTCACATATTAAATATTTTGCAGCTGGTTTTAAGTGGTAGAATATTTGTCACTTGTATGTTTCAAACGAATTAGAAACTGATAAAAATAGTTCAAAATTGCATGGTATTATGTTCTTTAATTGAATATCATGTGATATCATATCAACAGCACTTAAATACCTCATATCCCAGGGTTCTGCTTAAAAAAAGTTAAATTTGGCTATTATCTGGAGTTTCAAAACCTTGGCAGTTTTTCTGGCTTTTGAAAGCCACGATGATTTTGTACGCAATAGTTCTGTATAGAACTATTAATTTCTTGCATGCTCAGTCGTTGTTACTGACTGATTTATCATGTTATAAGAAAAATATCCTTTTTTGTTCTTAAATAAAACAAACAAGGACTGTAAATACTGATGTGGACAAGAGAACTTGCCCGCATCAGTGTGACAGGGTTTGTAATGTTATTTTTATAGGGCCTGATATAACCATGTTATGCTGTATGAACAATGTACGACCCGCATTGATTTGTTGTCACGTAAAGTCATCATACAATAGAATACTATTTTCCATGATGTGTCATCCTGGTTAGATTTTCTTGGTTTATATTTGTATAAAATGTAAAGCATGAAGCTAGTGATGTGATGTATTCAGCCAGTTTTGTTTGTTACATAATTAGATTATTCAGATGTATACAGTAGATTACCCCACCCCCTGATTAAAATGATACAACACTTAGATAATGTACTCTATAAGTAGCTTGTTATAAAGTCTAGTCATGTGCAGACATTATAGTGTGTGCATGTCAGTAGATACCATATTATGGCTGTATATTAGTGTATATATTCAAATATCAGCTCAAATGTAGTTGTATAATTTTAACTCTTTGCCTCATAATACTGCATTTCCCCGTATCTGACACAGACAACTTTTGAAAACATTGTGACAAAAAAGTCATTGCTTGTAATGAGTTATGGCTTCTTTTACCACAATGTTGTCCTCTCTGTCAGAGAGAAATAACACAATTTTCTTAAATAAATTGATGTTTTATGTATTAGCTTAGAATTTGGAAGATTCCAAAATGTGCCTATGAGACGAAGGGTTAATATCCAGGTTGTTACTGTTTGATCATAGACACTCACTATGTGGTATCGTTGACCTATCAAAGTGGTCAACGAAGTAGTTAATATTTTTATTGCATCATTTTAAATATTTCATACTGCTCTCTTGACTGATATATATAATGATGTTTGTGTTTATTTGTGTTTTGGAATCCTGACTGACATGTTAATGATTGTTTCAGCATATGTCTTTGTTGTCGTATAAAAATCTAATGTAGCCCATTACTCCAACACTTCAAAAGTTAACAACATGACACTTGGAATACTTGATTATCATGACAAGGCATTATATTTTCTGGAGTTATGCCCCTTTTTAGCATTGCTTAGAATTGCTTAATAAGTAAAATGATGTAAAACAGACAACCGTTAGTGGGTTTTCAATTTTGGTGATGGTAAAATTTAGTTTATCCAAAACTACGCTCTATCCACAGTCAAATTTAGGTCTTGTTTTCACAAGTTTTAATCATATTGAGGGTTGTTACCAAAAAAAAGAAAAAAATTATAGAACTAGTCAGACACAAACTGTTTGATATAATTAGTTTGAACACCATCAAGGAAAACATTATAATAGTAAAGAAGCCTATGAGGCAAGCATGGTGTGATCTGTTTAAAAAAATTGTCAATGGTAATCTTCAATGTTAGGACTGCAAGAATATGTTCTGGAAATGTTTTTGGTTTCTTTTGATTATAATGTCTGAATTAATCATTTTATAATTTGGGGTTTCTGCTTTTATTTTTTTTTAAATAACTCATTTCTGAATTGTACCTGTTCGTAAAAAATGTGTTTTGGATCATTCAGAAGTATGATTAGGTTTATCAGTGGAGGAATTTCTATTGTATCAGTAGATGCAAGATTTAATATCACAGAACAGAACTGTACAGGGCAGATATTTTATTACAGACTTGTTCACAGCGTAATTATTATCCACAAACAACTGAATAGACAATCAAAACATCAAGGATGATATCTGATTTCATGCTTTGAATATTGTCCAGTGTAGAGAGTACAAAATCTACAAATTACGTGGATTCCTGGAAGCCATTTCCTGGAAAGTTAATGACTTATTTTTGGGAAAACATTGATTTTTGGACAGTTTGTCCACTGAGGTGGATTTACTTGGATGTTTTTCTCTGCAATTTGGTGGCAATTTTTTCTTGTATTGTCATCTTGTCAAATTGATTATAGAAGAAGAAATGGGTCATTGGATTGTGGGCGGAAAATGTCTAGTACAAGATTTGTTTACTCTCTTTAGCATCACTGACCATAGACACAGGAGTGTCTTGTAATTGTTGTTGTTTTCTTCACTTTTAGGGCTAATAAGAATCATCAAGTTTTGAAACACACATTTTTTTTGCATAGAAAATTTAGACTTTTTTCAAACTTGTCTTGGTGAAAAAATTGTGAATACATATGGGATTAAATAAGATGTTGAAGTGGAAATCTTGTTTTTAGATTTTTGTGAGTAATAATATTAAAAATTGCAGGAACTAATTTGAGTTCATTTTTGAGAAAATTTCGTGTAATTGTTTAATTATCTGTATTGTGTTAGAGGACAACTTTTTGAGGTATTTATTTACAAATACTTTTTTTAAAAAAAAAAAAATATGCACACCTGACATTGATTTTGGTTTTTTGTTTTTCACTCATAAGTCTGTTTAAATGATTGGACTTGTTTATGATTCTAAATTAAATTAGTTTGTTTAAGAAGTGTTGCAGTCTGTACTTATACCTCAAGAAACCATGGCAGTGATAGTAAAAACTTTGCTAAAATACATTTTGATGCCTGTTACCATTTCAAGCTGAATTGCATCTCACAAAAATTTTTGAGAAATTCATGCTGTTGATATAAATTGATGTTTTTGCTTATTAATTTCCTGTATGGATTTGGGGTAATTCTGGTTTTTTTATTGTTGTTTCACTGGGGAGGTATATGAAATCGCTGTAAGCCAATAACTATCTAATATTACTGCAAACGTAATTGCTACCTTGTAATTCTTGATTTGATTTTTTTTTCACTGAGTCTAACATAGTTGTTTCAACAATTTTTCAGTTATATATGGCAGTTGGTTCACCTAACCAGTTTTCCTGGACTGTAAACTAACCAGTACTAACTTACCCTTCCACAAGGTGCTGGCAAATTCTCCACATGTGAAGGAAATTCAACATTTTTGTCAAATTTTCATCGAAGGATATGACATGCTGCAACTCCAATTTGAAACCAGATCACTGGTTACAAGTCCAGTGCACAAACCACTGAACCACAGTCACAGCCAATTCTTGATTTTATCTTTTTTTATTTATTTGTTATTCACAGAAAGCTCGAGGAACTACAAGCAGACTTGTCGACTTCTACTCAAAAATGGCACAATCTAAATAGTCAATTTGAAAATAGCATGAGAGAAAAAGAGAGGGAAATTGAAAATTTGATTTGTAAACATGAGGAAACAATATCAGCTTTAAATGTAAACTTAGAAGATGTGGTAAGTGAACTTAACAATATGTGTGATACTGTAGACATGTCCAGTCAGTGATACAAGTATCAGAATGTTTCTTCCTGTTTGTTCATTTTTTTATTTAGTGTTCTAAGTATTGGGTACACAATTACAGTGTTTTTTGTCTCACTTTCATAGTGATTTTCTAAATGACCTATTCCCATGAGTAATACAACAAAATTCTACAAAATTAGTCTGGTATCAAGTTATATCAATATGACTGATATTGGTAAGTCTTTGTTAGAGAAAAAGATGCAAGGTTCAGATGATCAGGGCTAATTTTGCTGATGAGACCATTAAGAGTTCATTTACTGAATTGGTCTCCAATATTTGTGTGTGTGATTTTCTGGAGAGGAGGGAGAAAAAACAGCAGCGTGGGATTTGGCTTATAAGAAATTGAAAAATTAGTTTTATTTTTCTCTGGACTTCTCTTCCCAAGAAAAACTAATCTATAATTCATTCTATGTTGGGTTATGTAGTACTGGTGATTTTCCTTGTTAGTATGAAGACTTTGCACGAACTTACTCAAATCTTCAGCCAGCATTTATAATCTGGTAGTTCTGTGGAGGAAGAATTTACCTGACTGCACTATCAATATTTCTCTAAAGATTTTAAAGTATTCAGGTTGTTATTGTACTAACAAACTGTTAGTGTGGGTTACGACTTATTCTTATGTAGTTAAATTTCACTCTTCTGTAATAAATAATTCAATATTTTTCAGCAAAAAGAACTTGGTAAAGCTAAGACTAAAATTGTTAATTTGGAAAAAGACTTCGAGAATGAAAAGGAGAATTTAGTACAACGTAAGGATAATGAAATTAGTGAACTTAAACAACAATTAGAAACAGCAGCAGACAAATTAGGTGAACAAGAAATACAGACACAGGCTCACAAACAATTGCTTGATAAAATCACCATGGAGAAAGAGGCGGTCCAGGTGAGAGGTCAAGGTTACTTTGTGTTCCATTATAGCGTACCCTGAAAAGCTAGAATCGTACACTTAGATTAAGAAAGCATTAATGATTGTTATTAGGAGCAGCTGATAGCAGACTAACTCATTTTTGTATTTTCATGATTAAAGGTTATCCGTAATTATCCGGAACCTCCGGTTTTTCTCCGATTTAAATTTTCAACTTTTACTCATGTATTTTAGTAACTTTTAAAAGTAACTTAAGTACTAGTTGGTAACTGGTGATCATGCATTTGCCTGATACATCCCTGATAAACTGTTCATAGGCAACCCATATCACCTTATGTTTTTTGGTTAAAAAAAACCCTAAAGTTAAATATTGAGGATGAATCAAGCCTCAAAAGTAGGAATGGTATGTTTAGAAGAAAAATTTGGGAAGAAAAGTTCGGTGACTTTTGTACCCTATTTTATTTTGCTTTAGTAACTATGAACATTACTATTTTTTAGACTATTTTTTCTAGCCCCATCATAAACACGCAAACAAAAATCATTGATATTTTTGCATATGTGTATGTGTTTTACATTTTTTGTCCAGTTTGAAAAAGAGAAAGTTGAGAAGCAGGTGAAGAGGTTGGAGACTGAGAGAGATCAATTAAACAGTGAACTTATACAAGTTAAGGTAGATGCAACCAAAACACAGACAAGTATGGAACAACTATCACAGGAAAAATCAACGATTAACGAAAAGATACAAGATCTTGTTGATGAAAAAGAAAAATTGGAGAAAACCATTACTGATGTAAGTGAACAGATACAGTGTATTAATGTGTAAGAATTAAAGAGTTGTCTTAAACCAAATTCTACAGTCTTCAAAACAAACTAAGGCTGAAAATGCTCTCTGACAAGTGTTCTATTTCATAGTGTAATATTTGTTACATAGACAAAATGGTGGACCAGTTATGCGGTAGTGCTTCAATCATAATTGATATGCTGTTGTATACTTATGCATTACATTATCAGCTTCTTATTCATCATGGTTTTCTTCAATAAAAAATATGAAATTGTACTTTATTTTATGCCTGTAATGGTGTTAAAACAAGTTTATTGTCTAATTAGCAGGCTATTTATATAGCTGTGTTTACTAATTTTTAATGGATATTACAGCTACAGAAAAATCGTGATGATGTTGTATCAGACAAAGATAAGATATCTGCTGAGAAGGATCAGTTTCAGAGAGAGGTTATGGAAGGCAGAGCATCATTACAACAGAAGGATATGTTGGTAAGCTGTCCATACTGTATTCAAATATCAATACATCATTAGCACATCATGTTTCAATGAGAATGTGTTAGAAAACTGATTCTTTTTAAATGCTGATGGTGATAATATTCTATCTAGTCATAAAAATTCCTAAGACTAATAGGTTACTTACAGTGATATTGTTTTGAATTTCAAAATCACCTGTGGCTTTTTGAAGGGAAAAATATAGTGTGATAAATCAGAAAAAGGGAAATTTTGAAAAACTATCATTTATGTAACATTTTTAGGGGAAAATATAACTTTTTGGGCTAGGGGAAGCAGGTGATATTCAGCTGTAAAGTAGATGAAAAAAATCACTGACTGGCTATCAAATAATGTTCTATTTGGCACTCAGGGAGTACTGTTTGTTGATGCTTGTCAATGGATCTGAAGTAATTTAAAGACCCTGCTTATGTCTTGAACTTGTATTGTGTATCAATATTGTTTTCAACAGAAAACTTGTTACATTCTGGATGTGGTTACTCTTCCCTTTTTAATGTTTAATTTATTTGTATTTTTTCATGTCATTGTATATAGTACACATTGTATTATATCATCATCTTGTTGTTATTGTACTGAAATTGTCAAATATTCAAATATATTCAGGTTGAAGAGCTACAAAAGGAGGTGGAAAAGTTGAAACAAGAATCCAGTCAACAGAAGGAGACTATTAACCAGTTATCTCAGCAGACCACTGATTCAGGGGCGATGCAGAAGAAACTAGCAGAACAGATGTCTCTTGTAGAAACTTTAAAGACTCAGCTTGCTGATAAAGAAGCCACAGCTGGAGAGATGAAAGGAAAGCAAGATGAGCAGGAATCACAGCTACGATCTCTTAAAATTGAACTGTAAGTATTAACCCTGTACTTTGCTTGTTTAACCCTTTGCCTCATAAGCCTACTTTGGACTCTTCCAAATTCAAAGCTAATATACCAAACGTCAATTTAATTAAGAAAAATGGGTTATTTCTCTCTGACAGAGTGGGAAACAATGTAGCGAAAGAAGCCATTACTCCTTACAAGCTATGACTTCTTTTGTAACAATGTTTTCAAAAGCCATCTGCTTCAGATGCAGGGAAATGTGGTATTATGAGGCGAAGGGTTAAAACTTTGGTCACAGGATTTATGTGTCTATACACATAAAAATGGCTATGCGACATGTTTTTTCCAAAACTTTGCTTCCCAGGGATGTGAATCACAGATATATTTCTCTTTTGCATAGTTTTTATCCTTTGAGCAAAACCTAAATAAAGTCATGTGAAATACCATACCCAGGACTCTTAATTTCTCCAAGGACCCCAAGAATAGTGTATTGAGAGTCTCTGGGCCCCTTAAACAAAAATTCTATGGAAAAACCCTGAGTATTATATAGTTGATTAAGGGTAAGATTCTTTATACTGTTGGAGACAGATACTGTAACTTGTATGTTTTTACTGTTTGATAGGAGAAACTATTCGTATTAATGTAGGTAGGGAATTTTTTTATTATTATTCTTGAAAGCCACTGTTGAGATTATTTTTGTGCGTAAAGGTAAAAAAGTGGATATCCCATTCCTTACGCCTAATAAAAAGTCTTGGGTCACTGCGAAAAATTAGGGTTGGTTGGGTAATCAGAAACAAACAATTTGTTTTATGCCTAAGTGATACTGTTTTCATGATAACAGTTAACTAACTATAAGTTTTTGTCTTTGATTTTTCAGTGAAGATACTCAAGAGACAGTTATGTTACTGGAAGAAAATGTTAAAACATTAGAAACAGAGAAAGATAGTTTAACGTCCCAACTACAAGGTGCTCTAGAAGCTAGGAAGGAACAGGATAAGGTAAATTTTACTGTTTACCAGAATATTAAGGGCTGTGACCCAGGTTCAGTGGTTAGTGAGCTGGACTTGTAACCTGGAGATCTGTAGTCAAATCCCGGTCGCAGCAGGTCATACCCTTCTATGAAGATTTGACAAAATGTAGATTTTCCTCCATATGTGGAGAAGTTGCAATGACCTTTAAAGCATAGGGTTCATCTTATACCTGTGACCAATTTGTTCAATGTTCTAAATTTAAGATACTCAAAATGCATTTTTTTTGCCTAAAATATTTTACAACAACTTGACGCAATGTCAGAAAAAAATACTTTTTAAGATTTATGATAGTTTAGCCAGTCTAGTTTTCACATCATTCTTCCATAGTTAGGGTGGAATGGCCTTATTTTAATCTGAGATTGTTTTTTTATACTACAAGCCTTGTTTTAACATTTTGATTTTTCCCGCAGGTGCTTGAACTGAACCAAAAATTGAACGCAGAAATTGAATCTATACAACAAAGGTCAGTATTAATATAAAATAAATAATATACAGGTATATGTAAAATTGTTCACAAACCAATCACAGCAAAAGCTAATGTTTCACCATGTTGTACCGTGGCTTATAAATGAGCTTTTTCACAAAATAAGACGTTATTAAGACGTTGTAAATGAGTGAATTACAAGTTTACAGAATCAGATTTGTTTTTACTGTTCAGCAATAATAAGTTTAAGTCATTCTAAAAGTGATAATGGCCTGTATATCACTTTTTATACTGAAATAACAAAACATGTTGCCATGGTTTACTGTGAATATTGTAAAATGATATGCAGCAATTTTTTCTGCCTTTGTTTGGGTCCAGTTAACAGACCCTTCCCAGTAAAAAATGTAGTCTTCTTTTCCCAAGTCTTGACCTGAAAATTCCCAATTTTGGCATCAAACCACACATTTTTCGCAATTGGACTGGACCCGGACCCTTTCCCAAAACTGCAAAAAAATCTTTGGTATACAGTGTTTCCTGTTTTAGTTTGCTTGTCAATTTTTCAACTTGTAACTTGTTGCATAACCAGTAAAAATCCATATCTTTTTGTAGTTTTGATAGTTTTCCATATTATTTACTGAATTTATAAAAAAAGAAATGATTTTCAGACTAAAGTGATAGTATTTGCCTCTGAATTAGTATATGTATGTATGTAAATTAATCCTTTACCTCATAATACCGCATTTCCCCGCATCTGCAGCAGACGACTTTTGAAAATATTGTTGCAAAGAAAGCCATTGCTTGTAATGAGTGATATGGCTTCTTTTTGTGTAATGTTTTCCACTCTGTCACAATAGACATTACATAGTTTTCTGAAATAAAATGATCAAGTGTATATTTTCTTTAACATTAGAGGTGTCCAAAATGTGCTTATGAGGCAAAGTGTTAAAATTGGTTCCATCTTTGTAAGGCCGTGTGGTTGGCCCCTCAAAAAAAGTATAAAACCCCTGTAGCTTTGCTACAGACTGTTCACAAGTGGTACTCTCTGGGAGACTGTGTTTTTTCCTCCATTTTTGATATGGTCGTATGTGTTAGTGGGTTTTGAGTTCTTGAGTTTTGGGGGAAGGTAGTATTTTAGAGAAGGTGGGATTTTTGTATATATGAGTTTTTTCTAAATCCTATTCTTATCTGTATACACTGCTTTAATGGTTAAATAGTTAGAATGGATTTGTTATACCACACAGCAAAGTCAATGTTTATACATAAACCACAGTGTTATAACAACACAAATGGAATTACCTTAATTTGTATTGTGTCTTACTTTCATCTATGAAAATGACTGCAAGACTTTATCCCGGAAGGAAGCCCATGACCTTCATAGTGTCTAAACTTATGAATAAAAAATTCTAGAAACAAAGATGCGTGTAAAAATTTATTCTCTGCTTAAAACTACTGCAATTTTTTCTATATTTTCAATATGGTTGCTGATATGGACGTTTCATTGTGTATATTTTCTATGGTAAGAAGTAGTTCATGTAACAATGATGTTGTTGGTGATATTTATATTGTATGCATGCATAGTCACTCTACATGAAACATCTGTTTTGTATGGTCTAAGGGGCCTCCATGATCAAGTAGTTATCGTGGCTGACTTGTAGTCACTACCCCCTCACTACTGTGAGTTCAAATCCCACCCAGGACCAAATCTCACAAAAAAAATACATGTGAGGAAGATGTTCAGCTAGCCTATGGAAGGTCGGTAGTTCTATTCAGGTGTAAGCCTTGGGTCTCTCTTCACTGTTAAAGCTGGAAAGTTGCCAAATGACCCTGACTGTTGGTGTGACATTTGTAGTTTTTATCGGTCACTATGAATCCAGCCACAGATATTGATGTTTTCATTTTTTTTACAAGGGCAACAACTCTTTTCAAAATGTGTCGTAAAACAAATTAAAGTGTCTAAGGTAACTACCAAAAAAAAAAAATATTTTCCTTATTGTAATAACATTTTAGTGTATAGCATTTAGCAGATATGTACAAATATTATAGATATGTCAGCATTGTGAATATAACCCTTAAAAGGGATAATGGATTGAAAGTCACGTGAGGGTAATTTTGACTGTCCCAATCTCACACTCTTACACACAAGAAGTCATTACACAAATAAGTGACACACAAACTTGTGGCTTGTTTATTTATCAATGCTTTTGCTTGTTGCTTTTATAATGTAGTTGAGAGATTGCATCTTTCTATCATTGTTGCCGACTTTCTTTACTGATTTTTTTACTGTTTAGAATTTAGAGCTTGACATATAAAATGCTGCCCTTCATTTTTTAATGATGTTAATAGTTTTCAATGCTTAGTAGTATTGGTTAGTTAAAATACTGGGTTTGTCATCATAAGATAAGGTTTGTTTAACTCTTTTGCTGCCAATGTCACCATGCGGTAACTTGATGCTGAAAGCCATTGTCGCCTTCCAATGACCAGTATGGGTCTAGATTTTAGAAAAATCTATAGACTTTAGTGAAGTCTGCAGATCCCGGGCTACTGTGTTCGAGCCATGGGTGTGACTCATGATCTCTGTGACGATTTGGTTGAAGACATAGCGTTATCCACCACTAATTCAAACAATTCATTCATAATAGTTTGTAGTTTCTTGTGGAGGACAGGGTGAGCACAAGTAAAAAATACTTGACATTAAGCAGAAATCAGAAATTTGGCAGTGAAAGAGCTAAGGCATGACCTCAGCTTGACCAGCTTATTGGTTCAATTTACATCTCTGATTTGAATGCCATAGAATCTCTCAAAGACTTTCATCATGTTATGTTTATATCCGTATTACATTCATCATCTCTTGCATGGAGCAAAGATATTTATTTTTTTACTGAAATTCATGAATTGAGTAATTATAGACAGAACATATACTATGCTATGATTGAAAAGAAATATTTGCTTTTTCTTTTTTTTCCGTTTAGAGATGTTTATCTCATCTAATGCCTGTGAAATCCTCAAGTTCGGACAGAATGTGAATTTAAATTATGTTGCTTACTTATATAGACTACTGCAGAATGTATGCTTATGTAAAAATCATATTTTTGAGTGACTTCATGATTTACAATGTGACCCTGATTCTTGCTCAGATTTTCATGTTTCAAAATTAGTTTAATATGATATGTTTAGACTGTAGCAAAGACACAAACTCCGAACAATTAGTTGATATTTCATGATGAAGTTATCAAATTAATGAATTGGTTGTTCAATTATTTGCAGGCACAGAAGTGAAGTTGAAGGGTTAAAATCTATGAAGGAGAGCTTACAAACTGAGATTAGTAATGCACAGTTGTTGTTTCAACAGAAAGAGGAGGAGCTTAAATCTAAAATGTCACAGGTATAGTTTCTTTATCCTTATTTGGTGTGGTATGATAATAATGGAACTCTAGGCAGGCCTTTTTTGTGCCATTTTCAGGTCCAGTATTCAGTCCCCTTCCCTTAGTAAAAAGTATATGTTTTCCTCAATGGAAGAGACAAAATTCCCCATAATTGAAAAAAATTGAAAATGGTCTGTCATCTTATACTGATTTACTGATGAACTATTTTTTCCATGGAATTAATCATGTAAAATGTTGTGTTAAGTGCTCTGTTAAATAAAGAATGATCTTGACATAACTTTGTGTTTTGTTCTTTCATGATTATAAGTCTTCTATAATTCCCCAGTTTGGTGCTTCACAACGCAAATTTCCCCTATCAGAGGGACCTGGTGCCTGTTCCTCAAAACCATAAAATAGAGCTGCTAGGGTTAATGAAATACAGCAGTATTAAGATGACCCGGGGGGCTTTTGTGGTCGAGTGATTATGGTCTCTGATTAGTAATCATTAGCCCCTCTCCGCTGGGAGTTCGAATTCCACCTTGGACCAAATTTTATACATGAGGAAAGCTGTCCAGCTAACTTACCAGAGGTTGTTGGTTAAACCTATGTATATGTCCCGGGTCTTCCTCCACCACTGGAAAAGTTTCCAAATGACCCTGGTGGTTGGTGTCTCGTTAAACCCCTGTAATAAAAATAATGAGATGAAACAGAAATCAAATGCAGTCAAACATTTGAAAAAAGGGCTTAAAAAGGAAATTTACTTTTGCACTAAGTTTGCATTTATTCAGAGTTGTACCTTGTTCTGTCATATCAATAAATATGTGTTGTTCATTTGTATACAGTCTTTTGCTAAGGGTTGACTGTTGTTTTGTTTTGATAAATTTCATTAATTGTTTTGTTAAAAAATCTATATGATAGATCTGAAACAGCCATTCTGATCTGATTAAGAGATCTATGTGGTTCATCATTACCCTTAGAGAATAAATAAAATGCATATTGTCTTATCATTATTTTCTTTCCAATTAAGTGAGGTAAAAATCTTATTTTCAGTAAAGTTAATTATTTATTTTAGATCACAAATTTGGAAAATGAAAACTTGATGCTGATTGGTTATAAGTCAGCCAATGAGAAATTAGAAGAGGAAGCATCAGATTTGAGAGGGAAAATTAACCAATTACAGACCAAGTTGGCTGACACACAACCTAATACAAACATAATCAGTAACATGGAGTCTACTACAAACAATAATGGTGAAAACAATCCACTCATCGATCAACTTAAAGAAGAAAAAATAGCTGCACAGGGACAGGTAATGGAGAATTTTCTGTAAATTAGGCAGAGACAAATTGTTTGCTTTTGGTTACCCATCCTACCCTATTTTTCCTTGCAACCCTTAGACTTTTTATCGGACCCAAGGAATGTTACATCCACTTTTACCTTTCAACACAAAAATAATCTCGACAGCAGCTTTCAAGGATAATCAAGAAAAAAAACCTACTACCTACCTAACCTTTTTTTAAGGAGCATGTAACCAGAAACAAACAATATTTTTATGCCTTATGTCATGTACTGAGTGAAGTATGCCTCAGTGGCTGATACATTATTAGATATTTAGTTAGAATAAAATGCTTGGGTAATAACATCAGTGTAAATTGAACATAGTCTTGTGTATTGTCTGTTGACACAGTGAGGTTTATAATTTTAACTAACACTTTTTATGTATGTGTTGATTTTATCTATGTCTTCTTTGATTAATTTATATTTTACTTAAATCCAGCATTTTTATGTTACATAGTATTTATCTTATGTTGCACAATTTTGTTCTTGTCTGTGAACTTTATTTATGATCCTCTTGTTTTTGTGGTAATTTGTATGAATTTTGTCAGAAAAGAAAAGTTTGGAAGACAATTAAGCAACGTGAGATAAATAAGTTTGTAAGTGACAGCAATTTGTTGTATGTTTTGGTGTAAGTGACAGCAATTTGTTGTATGTTTTGGTGTAAGTGACAGCAATTTGTAGTATATTTTGGTGAAAGTGACAGCAGTTTGATGTATATATTGGCGTAAGTGACGGCAATTTGTTGTATATTTTAGTGAAAGTGACGGCAATTTGTTGTATATTTAGGTGAAAGCGATGGCAAATTGTTATATATATTTTGGTGACAATGAAGGCAATATGTTGTATATTTTGGTGTAAGTGACAGCAATTTGTTGTATATTTTGGTGAAAGCAATGGCAATTTGTTGTATATTTTGGTGAAAACAATGGCAATTTGTTGTATATTTCGGTGAAAGTGATGGCAATTTGTTGTATGTTTAGGTGTAAGTAACAGCAATTTGTTGTATGTTTAGGTGTAAGTAACAGCAATATGCTGTATATTTTGGGTTGGAGCAAGATTTGTTTTGATTGTATGTGATATTGGTGTGTTAGTCACTGGACAGTGAAAGTTGTTTTTTTAAAGCCTACACTTAGGAGGCTTTGGACTCGTTCAATTCTTGGAAGCCTGGGTATGTGGATAACAATATGGATGAGCACAGAATTGTATTTATTTGCTTATGACCATTTAGCTGATGGCTGGACTAAGTGTGGTGCTTTATGAGTAGGTTTTAGACAGTTGTACAGAGCTGATAAGACTGATAAGTGTGTCTTGAAATTATTGATATTTATTTACTTACAGCGTCCATAGGTGCTTAATTGAACATCTGTTGCTGCGAAATTGTTATTGAGTGTATGTTAAAAATGTTTCAAAAGTTATGAACATTTTTTGAGGTGATTATTCCACAGCAACAAAATTTATAAATTAATGTTTAGATAATAGCATTAGGTGATGTATGTTTAATCAGTGTCACATTGCTGTAAAACTCAAATCGATCAGATAGAAGTGAAATAGTGAATGCACATTAGTTACGTAGTTTTCACATATTGCTTAGTTTTGTATCACATTGTCTAGGAACAAAGTATGGGAGTGTGGTTTGTTTGGGGTAGTATGTCTGCTTGTGTGTGTTTAGTTTGATCTCACATTGTGTAGGAATGAGCTATGGGAATTTGGTCTGGTATGTGTGTGTAAGTTTTAATGTCAGTGTTGTAAGCTATTGCTGTATAATCATGTGATCTGTTACTGTCTGTATGCACCAATGTTATAAAACTTGAGAATAGTCTCTGAGCTCAAATCTCAATTTCATTCTTAAAACATTATGGTTGAAAAGATAAAGATGATTAATGTTTAAATACATCTTCAAGTCAATTATGCTGATTGAATCATGTATCAATAATATCATTATCATCTGATCATAATTAACTTTGAAAGATTGAAAAACAAGATATGAGATTTGAGCTTGGAGACCAATCTCAAGTTTTATAACCTAGGACCCAGAATTGATGTAAAAATGATGAAGAATTTGTATAGAGTTACACTGGTGTAGATAGTTGGATGTATGATTTTAGGCCTTGGGTCAGAATTTAAACTCTGTTAAAATTATGTTGGTTGTGTTTCTTAAATCATTTTAGAAATTTTAACAAAAAACATTGGAAGTAAACTTGTGTTGATAATATTGGATGAAAAATCAACAAATAAAAATGATCATTGATTGAAAGTGTGTGTTTGTTTATTTGTACAGTGAAAACTGAGTTCAATAAATGATTGAAGGCCCAAAGTCACATCTTGTATATATCTGTTAATTTAATGTCTTAATGGTAGATTCTTATTCGTTTCACATTACTCGAAGTTGTTTCTCAGAGGTTTAATGTGACACCAGCAGTCAGGGACATTTGGCGACTTTTCCAGATTTAATGGTGGAGGAAGACACTTGGTGTACACCTGGATGTACCCACCTATCTTCTGTAAGCTAGCTAGACAGGTTCATGTGAACTTTTTTTTCTGGTCCAAGGTGGAATTCAAACTCTTAGCAGCGAGGGGATAGTGTTTACTTGTCCTAGACCATAACTAGATGACCACAAAGGCCCCGACATGTCTTGATTGTATTGTGATATTGTGTTGTTTTATAATTCATATTGTATAGTATCTTAGTGATCTGTATTTTTGCTCGTTTTCAGGTGGAGTTCTTGAATTCCGTTATCGTTGACTTACAACATAAGAATGAAGAGTTGAAGACAAGATTGGAGATAATGGAACAAGGTGTACCTAATGGTGATGAAGATATGGATGTTCAGTAAGTAACATACTGAATGATTGGATTGTAAAGTTACTGTTTGGTATTGTACTTTAGTACACTTTGGCATTTGTTTGTCCATCCATCTGTCAGGACACCTCAAACACTGTAGTGTGAATTTGTTCCAGTTTTACTGGATAATTGGATTTTATGTTTAGATGTAGGCTGGAAATATGTTATGACAAATGTTAGCCAAGTTTTGGCTCTTTGACTGGTTTATATGAATAGCTTGAATATCAATGTTGGAAAATATTTGTCTGTACCTGTTGATGGTTCAAGTTTCATTTGTATGCATTTCATATTTGTAGACGTTTTGGAATTAGTTTTTTGCATTATTCTTGATTAGTATAAATCAATATATAGTGCAACCTCTCCAGCGCGGCCCTCTCTTCAGCAACAACCTCCCTTCAACAACATCATGATTTTTTCCCACTGTACGATTTAATTATTAATTTAACCTCTCTTGAGCAACAACCTCTCAATAACAACAACAACAACAACACAATTTTGCTTCTCCCAAAGGGTGTTGCTTTGGACAGATTACACTATACTATCTCTCCTTGTGTTCATGTATTCGTTATTTCTAGAACTCCAACAAAGCGTGCAGCTCCCCGCGTGTTCTGTGATATCTGCGATGTATTTGATCAGCACGAGACTGAAGATTGTCCCCTACAGGAATCCTCGGACAGTCCCCCACCCTCCCAGTACCATGGAGATAGGCATCAAGTACGACCTTACTGTGATATTTGTGAAGGTAAGACTGATTATACGCTAGTTTAATGCTTGTCCAAGTCCTCCGAGTGTCACACTGCTGGATTTATCTTGTTAATTCTCTTGGGTGTGGAAAAATACAGGATTTTATGATAAAAAAAATAAGAACTTGTTTAGTCTGTTTAAGGTCTGTACACGATTGTCAATTTCTGTCATTTTGTATTATCGTTGCTATTATTTTTATTTGCTGGCAAATTTACAAATAGCTGCTGGTAATGATGATAATAACTTTGTGATTTTATAATCCTTGTTATTTAAACTCCATGATGAAGCAATTATAAATTCACACACAATTATGGAATATCTTAGCTTAAAGCTTTGTTAGCTTATTTTGATAAATTTCCTCAATAAGAAAGTGTTGCATACAAATGTGGTCTACTGGCTATGTTTAGGTATAAGTGTCTAAACTGCTGTTATTGAATGCAGATTATGGTTACAACAATTAGGGTTACATCTGTTATGGTTAAAAAAAACTTAAAACCTTTAACCTCTGATTCAGATGCCCATGTGGCTCTAGCTACTGAGTTATGTTTCAGCTAAAAGATTAAACTTCTCACCTGACACGTTGGCCTTTCATACGACCCATCATTTTACAACTATCATTTTGAATGTTGTGATATTCATGTTGTGCATGTATAAATAGGTCTCAGATCTGTATAATAAATGGCTTGGATTTGATTTATATCATAATTGTTGTGGTTTGAACTGTTTAGTTATGCATGATAAAAAATAATTTATATTCTTGTTACTTTGTATTTATTTGAATTCCTAGTTGAAGTTAAATATATCTGTCATTGAATTGCAAGTACCGTATTAATGTAAGTAATAAATTAATATTCTGCATTATTTATGATTAATGATATATGAAAAATTAAAATTGGTTATAAGCATGTTTGGAATGGTAACAGCAATTTAATTACTATACATCGTTAACATTCATTCAAAGAATGTACACTTTGAAGTAAATGGATCTTTCATACCTGTTATGCATGTTGAATGTATTGTATTATTTGTAGGACGTAGTATTTTTTTGTTACTAATTGATATTGTGTGGGTTTCTTTTCTCCCCTCTCTAACAGCCTTCGGACATACAACAGAAGAATGTGATGATGAGCAGACGTTCTGAAGCGATTCAGCGACCAAAAATTTTGGAATCTCGTTTCCATAGTAACCAGTGCTTCTCGGAGACCTTGACCCTTGTTTGAGAACTTACTGTTGACTGTGCATGCTATGAACCGGAATGTGCCTGTGATAGTTTGGTGTGGATTTGGTTATCTCTGTGTTTTTAGAACCAGTCTAATTGATCCATGACATTCAGCTGTTAGTCTATTGAATATACATTTGTAAGGATAGAAAAAATAGTTGTGTTTAGGGTTACTTGACCAAAACAATTTGGGTAGATAGGTCAAAAAACTTCCTTTTGGTATTTTTTTCTAAACACCTTTTGTGAGAATACAAATTTCTATTCATCCCAAATATTTTCATTCTTTTGAATTTGCTGTTAGAAACTTTAGGGTTGGTATAAAAAAGTGGGGTTGGTCGGGTAACCATAAACGTGACTACCTGTATCCTTTTCTGACCTGATTTAAGTCTGTAGAAGTTAAGTGTTGTTCAATACTGCCTATGATATGTTGTTTTTCAGTTTCTTATTTCTTGGAATGAAATTATTTGTTTTCTTCATTCTTATTTTAGACATTTAATTATTGATACGATAAAAAATTTGTTTACATACTGAAAAATTGTTGACAATTTGAATCATTTTTGTTCTAATTATTGAAAAAAAAAACAGTAAAACCTCACATTGCAACCACCTCAATGTCACGACCACCTTGTTATTACAACCACTTACTTTTGGACTGGGTTTCAATAATTTCCGTATTATTAAACTTGATAATGAGACCACCTCATTAATATGACCGATTTTTCAGGTTCTGAAGGTGGTCTCAATATTGAGGTTTTACTGGACTGATGATCAATGACTGATTTTAACAAAAAGACTGAATTTACTATAAAGTATAGCCTGATGTCTGTTTATGAGATTGAGAACCATTATGTGTTCATGTCATTTAATTCAAATATCACCATGTCTCACAGAACACTGAACTACAGTGTGTACAAATATAAGCTTGATTTTAGAACCTTCAGTGTTGATTGATTTCAATTTTGTTCTACCTGAATTGTAAAAATACAATACTAAACATAAGACTACTAACTTTAGCATACTATTTTGAACCTTCAGTTTTGTGTTCCACATTAAAATTAGAACTTTAAGACATAATTGGCTTATTAAACAATAAAAGCTTTGGTAACATAGTCACTGTATGTTGTCATTTTTCTGTTTTTATTCTAATTCTACCTCTGTTGTTTGTTTCTTATTGTTGTTTAGTAATGGAATTCATTGGTTATTTCTTCAACTAAATTACTTTCCTTAGTTTTATATTGGTAGAATCTTTTATACATGTTGTTTGCTGTACTGACTGCTGTGTGAAAAAGATCTGTAAAAAAGATTTCAATCATGAAAATAGTGTGCTATGTTTTGGCTAGTTTGAAACAAAATATTAATAAGATTTTTCCGTCTGCTTATAATAGACCTTTTATTGACAAATTTGATAATTGCTTGAGGTCAAAGTTCTAAGATTATTTCTTTTTCTTTAATTTTTTGGAGATTTTTGTGTTGTTCGTAGCTAGATTAAGACTCAAAGTAAGATGTATAACTTTGTTTACTATCTGCACATTCTTGATAAATGATTTAAGTCATTTGATTTATTCAAGTTGTTGTTGTTGTTGCCATTTTGTTGTTATTATATTGGCATGTTTGTTTTTTTTATTATTTAGAAGATTAACCCTTTGCCTCATAATACCGCATTTCCCTGCATCTGAAGCAGACAACTTTTGAAAAGATCAAGGCATAAAAAGCCATTGCTTGTAATAAGTAATGGCTTTTTTTGCCACAATGTTTTCCCATCTGTTAGAGAGAAAGAACCCAATTTTCTTAAATAAATTGATATTTTGCAAATTAGTTTTGAATTTGAAAGAGTCTAAAATATGCTTTATGAGGCAAAGGGTTAAATGTTATTTTTTCCTCATGTTTACATATTGTTGTTTGATGAAAATGTTTATGGCTGCTGTGCCTCTGTAGCTGTTAGCACTTTGTTTCTCTGCAAATTGACAAATGAAATTAGGCCTTAGTATAAATAATTAGTGTTGTATATGAAATAATGGATTTCTCTTCTCTAATAATCATGAATGAACCTGCTGTTGAAGAATGGACTATTCTTATCTGATTTATGATTGTTATATTATGTATGATTTTTGATGGGTTACAATTTTTTGTGTGTAAAAAGCTGTCTATATATGAGTTTTATGTAAATATATATGTTATTTATATCATGTACTATACAATGGTGCAAAAGTGCTTTTCTTGGAATGTCAGTTCATTTTTCTGTGTATTATTTTTGAAGTTTGAGTAGAATAAAGTTATTATGAGTTTGATTTACTTTGATTGGTCAATAAAGTATTCCTATATTTTGATTGGTCAATTAAATATTTCTTGTATTTTGATTGGTCAGTCAAACATTCCTTTATATTGATTGGTCAATTAAACATTATTGTTTTTTATTGATCAACTAAATATTCTTGTATTTTGATGGGTCAATCAAGTATTACTATATTTTAATTGGTCAATTAAATATTCATGTATTTTGATTGGTCAATCAAATATTCCTATATTTTGATTGGTCAATTAAATATTCCTATTGTTTGATTGGTTGATTTCATAGAGTTCGAATGGTTGAGCATATATTTTAGTGTATTCAAATTTTCTTATAGTTAGACTGCTTTTCTGCCTTAAAAAAATGAAGAACTATTGTCATTGCTGGTAGCCAATTAAACGTTAAATTTTGTCAAATTTTTTTAGAAGAAAATCACAATTGTTAGTGATGGCATCTGTTCAGCTAAAGAAAAGAGTGTTGTCTGTTTTTTAACAGATAATAGTAATTCTTTCATATGTTGATATATGCTCTACCTTATCAGTCCATGTAGTGGACATTTATTGAAAATGATGTATCTGACTAAGCAACTATTAATTTTTACTTAGGTTAATCAAGATAGCTAGCATTATTATAGGATTCTATTACTAATGAAAATAATCACTCATTATACTTGAATGTGATTTCTTAAATTTTAAAGTGACACTCACCGAAAGTTACAGCTTTGAAAATCATACATTTTAGCTTTCCAAAATGGTTGATAAAGATGACATAAGCATTTAATTAAGTACAACACATTCAGATATTAACAAAGATACAGTGCATAATTCTAAAAATGACTGCTTCTTGCTTGATACTTGATGCTGTCTGAAATCTTTCATGACGTAATTTGCTATTTGATGAATGCAATGATTTAAGATTATGTATAAACATATATTCCATTCCATGAATTCATCTCTAACACAAATAAAGTACATTTAGGCTAGATGCCACTAAAACTTACATAAAAATGTGACCATGCAGATTTTTGTATAAAACACCTGCTTTTTCACTTAAACCATATGTGCACCTCACCAAACCATTTGGTCCCATTTCACTGAATCGAAATTTCTTTTCTCATTCAAACAAACCATTTTTGTTTGCATTCATGAATTATTTATCGTTACATTCCAATGTATGTATTCATGATAAAATGTCTTCCTTCTTGAGTGAAACCTCAGGAAATGATTTAGTGACATGTCACCTTTATCAGGCATCCATTATTTACTCTGTATTTGAAGGAATTAAATTTAATGTTCTTTAAATGTAGAGTGTGACACAATAACACACTACTGGTTTTTATTGTTTCTGCAGTACCGAGGTTAAGATTTCATTTTTTTGAAAATTTTCAAGTTTCACCCATACATACATACATGACAGACTACGCGCAATATTTTATAAATTATGTTAAATTTATCCATCTATATTTTTACTCTTTATTTGAAGGAATTAAATTTAATGTTCTTTAAATGTAGAGTGTGACACAATAACACCTCACTATTGATTGTATAACTTTATAAAAGCTTTAGCTATTTAATCTTTGTATAGAGTAGATACTGCTATCAATGTTTTATGTAACATATATTAACATTTAAGTAATTTTTAAGAGGAAAGTAGTGAATCATTTAAAAAAAGCAAGAAATATTGGTTTTGTTATATTTTACTTATTTTTGTATCTTGTTTACCATCATACTCATGGTTAAAAGTTTTCCGTAATTTTCCAGAACCTCGGATTCTTCCCAGGTCCAGACCCTACTGGTTTTTATTGTTTCTGCAGTACCGAGGTTAAGATTTCATTCTTTTTAAAAATTTCAAGTTTCACCCATACATACATACATGACAGTCTACGCGCAATATTTTATAAATTATGTTAAATTTATCCATCTATATTACGATTATGTTGTTTTGTCTTTGTTTGAAGTTACATACGCTATTATCCCTTAAACTTACTGTATGATGTTCCCTTGGCCAGTTAATGTCCCTTGTTGTGTAATTATGTATAAAACGTTGTTATGTCCGTATAAGGTATCTGTTGTATGTGTTTTGTGGATATAATATTATATGGATGAATTTGTTTGAATGCTAATATTATTGTCTTGTGTATATCATTCTGCTGTTTATGTTGTAATATAATTATAGGAATGTATTGACGTATAATATGCATGTCTAATTAAATACAGTTACCATATTAAAAATGCTTCCAGTAAATTAATGACCGTCTTATGATTTGTTTACTTATTTTTTCACCCAGATGTCTGTACCCAATGCCATTTTTTTTCTTTTTAATTGAATTTTAATTGTGAAGCCATTTATAAATGGCCACATATGTTGTATGGTAAACTTTGAAATAAGTTTAGAATTGAATACCAGTATCTCACCTGGATTGAAGTTTGGTAAAAAGTCTCTTATGAAAATTTTGTCTGTAGTTCAGCATTATGACATTTTGAATCATTTCAATACACTTTAGGTTGTTTGACACAGGGTCACGTTGAGATTAGAAACATATCTCAATTAAGATTTTGTTTGTAGAATGAAAGACTGTGGGGTGATTGTGAGTTAGGCTCAAATCTCACATAAAGTGAAGTATGTGACAAGTTCAAAATGTTAATTGCTGTATTTTTCCTTTTTTGCCAACTTAGACGCATTTAGTGAAATCATTTGTTCTTGGTAAATAATTTACTGTTGGTTTTGGTAAGCATGGAGACAGAGCAGTCTTTGTTTGTCTCATGATAAACAATGTCGCCAGTTGACAGTGAAGGCATAAAAAAACTGTTTGTTTCTGGTTCCCTGATCTAAGCTAATTTTTCACAGAAACCCTAGATTTTATTAAGCTGGAGGAATGGTACATCCACTGTCTCACTCTTACCGTTTGGTTAAAAAAAAAAATTCCAACCACGGCTTTCAATAATAATAAAGAAAATCCTTATTTCCCTTTTTTTAATGAGCATGTGACCAGAAACAAACAGTTTTTTTATGCCTAAAGACTGGTTCTTTTGAAAACCAGAGAACAAGATTTGTGCTGAATACAAGTTATATTAATTCATGTCCATCCACTGACATGTAATTCCAGGCTTCTATTATTTTATTTTCAATTTTTCCTATAGTTTATGAAAGATTTTAACAAAAAAATCTATTATGAATGATTTCTTCTACCAAATAAAACGACTCGTAATCATTCAAAATGAACAAAGTTAACATCAGTATTCAATTTTTCTGCATGAATTAGTTACATAAAATTTATATATCTGCATGATGTTGTTGTGGGTGTTTTTTACTTTATATTTGTGTGGTACCTTAGTTTCCAACTTCATCATCATTTCCCTACATTAAAATGACAAAGACATTATTTTAAAGAAATTCATGGCCTTGTTTTTTAGCTCACCAGAACGAGGGTTCAGGATGGGTAGGTGGATGCTCCGCCGTCAGTCATCTGGCGTCAACAATGGTCTTCTCCTCAGGAACTACCTGTCGGATTTACTTCAAAATTTGCTGTGTAGAAGCCTTTTGACGTTCTAACTGCAATTTGTTCATATTATACCAGTTGGCCCCTTTTAGGGTCACTAGAGCTAAAAATAGAAAAACCTTTAATCATCTTCTTCTCATGAACCAATGGATGGATCATCACCAAACTTGGTCTGTAGAGCCAAAAATAGACAAACCTTTAATCATCTTCTTCTCATGAACCAATGGATGGATCATCACCAAACTATGTTTGTAGCATCCTTAGATGGTCCTCTCTCACATTAGCTCAAATAAAAACGGTCGGCCCCTTTTAGGGATTGCTAGAGCTAAAAATAGAAATACCTTAAAATGACTGTCTCATGATTCTGTGGATGGATTGTTACGAAACTTGGTTTTTTGCATCTTTAGATAGTGTTCTATCAGATGTGCTCAAATAGAAATGGTTGGCCCCTATTAGGGGCTGCTAGAGCTAAACATAGAAATACCTTAAAATGACTTGTTTTCATGAACCAGTGGTTGGATCATTACCAAATTTGATCCGTGGCATCCTTCAGTCATCACGAATATTCCTTTGTAGTATCCTTTGATGGTCCTTTATTGAGTTTATTATTGTTCTCCATTATTTACCCACAAGTGTACCTTTATTACCTTTTTAGTAATAAATTCATTAACATTTATTCAGGTGAGCAATGCAGGGCCATCGTGGCCCTCTTGTTTGGTCTAGTACCTTATGTCTATAACTCTTACCTTGAAAAGAAAATTTATGACTTTAATACAGATTATTCTGCATTTCTTATAACATTAGGTACGCACTTCAAGATTTCAGCACTATGCATAAAATGGGAATGGTGTCTAAAAATAAGTTGTTGTGAAACATTGTTTGTCAGGTCAAGATATGATTTCCAGACTAGGAGATTTGTAACAATGAATTTAATCCCAGAGTTGATTGTATATTTACATTCGTTTCTGTAATTGTACCATCTAACATAAGAAACCCAAAGCTGTTTTCCAGGAAATGACACTTGTAATAAACAGTCCTTACTACACAGCTAATCACACAGTCACAAACCTTGCACCACACAGACGAATAATCTACAGTGTGTTCTATTATTATAATGAAAAGTTACATAACTCTGGTAGACATATATGCTGAAGATGTTTACCTTGTTACTCAGCAAGTGTCCAATTCTATTGACAGACTATATGACACTGTATGCCACAATGCTACTGACAGGCTATATTATAACTCTATGTACCACAATTCTACTGACAGGCTATATTATAACTCTATGTACCACAATTCTACTGACAGGCTATATTATAACTCTATGTACCATAATTCTACTGACAGGCTATATTATAACTCTATGTACCACAATTCTACTGACAGGCTATATTATAACTCTATGTACCACAATTCTACTGACAGGCTATATTATAACTCTATGTACCACAATTCTACTGACAGGCTATATTATAACTCTATGTACCATAATTCTACTGACAGGCTATATTATAACTCTATGTACCACAATTCTACTGACAGGCTATATTATAACTCTATGTACCACAATTCTACTGACAGGCTATATTATAACTCTATGTACCACAATTCTACTGACAGGCTATATTATAACTCTATGTACCACAATTCTACTGATAGGCTATATTATAACTCTATGTACCACAATTCTACTGACAGACTGTAATATGACACTGTGTGCCACAATTCTGTAAGATATTTTAAGGACAGTCATTGAAATAGGTTATAAGTAATATGTACAGTAAATTCTTCTCGGTAAGTTACAAATTTCAAGATTAAATCCTTTACTCCAAAACATAAACTAGGTTGAAAAACACAACAGGGGTTCAGTTGTAAGTATTTCTGTCTTAAATTTTATGAAGAATATTTTTTCCAAGATCCAAAGATGAACACATTCAATAGATTCTAATATACTGAAGACTGCCTGCCTTTTGAGTAGACAGACCACATTTTCGAAAGAAGACCTCAAAATGAACAATTCTGGACTTTCAACTTGTCACCACTATTTCAAGAGCCACCAGTACAAAAATTACCTCATACACTTATGTACACATTCACTTCCATTCTTAAATGCAAGCCTTGCGCTTCCTTTATCAGAGGTCTATTCATGGCTGTTATCATACTGAAAAATCACGTCACGATTTAACAAAATGTGTCCTGGATACTGTTGAAGATTTACCCGGCTATGAAACATTTCAGAATTCCACCCTCCATGTCCTGGTCTATCGGCGAAGAAAGTTGTAGCTGCATCAGGTGCTGAACCAATAGATCCTCAAGCTAAAGTTAAAGATTGGGTAAAAGCTGTGGACACTGTAACATCAGGTTAGAAATATACTTTCAGGGGTGCAAGTTTCTGGTTTATACCAGTTTTTGAAGGGCTCCATGGATCGTTTTTCCAAATTGTCTTAACCCGTTGCCTCATAAAACCACATTTCTCCATACCTGAAGCAGACAACTTTTGAAAACATTGTGGCAAAAGAAGCCATTGCTTGTAATGAGTAATGGCTTCTTTTGCCACAATGTTTCCTACTGTCAGAGAGAAATTACCCAATTTTCTTAGATAAATTGATGTTTTATATATTAGCTTTGAATTTGGAAGAGTCCAAAATATGCTTATGAGGCAAAGGGTTAATCCATTGAGAAATTGGGGGGGCATTCCCACGGCATGTAAACGGTAAAGTGTCAAGGAAGAATTATCTTGTCATTTTAAGGAGAAAGAAAATGAAAGGGAAACAACTCTTGTGACATAAAGCAAAGCATACTTGCGTGAAGGCCCCCAGCAATATTTCAATATTTTCAGGTTTTTAGAAATTTTGTACTTGCACCCATGTACTTGTATCTTTAATCAGTGGGACTGCAGATAGAAAACTTAATCAGATATCATCAATATTTCACCTCTTTGAAAACAGAAAAGGTGGTGACCAGTGTAACAGATATTACGAGTACATTGTTCAAACAGCCTCAGTACTTTACTAGGCAATTTGTTGTCTTAAAAGTAAATAAATATACTCATATATTATATAAGAGCATTCATCAGATACAACTCATTCATAACAACAATATATACAGTAAAACCTCAAGTGAGGTCCACTTTTATGTTAATTAATTATTTATTGATATAGTCCTCGTTATAATGGCCACTTATTTTCAGACCAGCTTTCTATAACTCCCCATAATTCAACTTGATAATGTAACCACCTCTATTTTATTTTTGGGTCCCAAATGGTAACATGGTCAAGTTTTTAATATATAGAGATCTGTTGTGGGTGATTCTATGCGTTAGAATTGCATAATGCCCGTAAAAGGCATGCAATAAGTCCAATTTCAATTGTTTTGTTCTTTATTCTCTTACAATTAGATTTAAATGAAGCTTCAAACTTTTGTCAGAAATGACGAGCTTGTCAAGTTCAATATACATTCATCAATAAGGTCAAGGTTACATTGAGGATTTTCATATTGTTGGGTATTCTTCATAGGTGCAATTCCTTAAATTAGGCTAAAACATGTTTGTTTCTTGTTCAATGCTCATTATTAAAGAGTATATAGGTTGGTAGGGATTTTTTTATTATCTTTGAAAGCCTCTGTTGAAATAAAGTGAGACAGTAGATATACCATTCCTCTGGACTATTAAAAAGTCTATGGTCACTGGAAAAATTAATGTAGGCTGGGTAACCAGAAACAAACAATTTTTTTTATGCCTTATACAATGGATTATAATTTGATGTTGCTTCTTCAGAATTGGTCAGTGAATCAGAGAAGGTGTTTGGCAACGATGGAGAATTCTTTCATGTACAGCAAGAGGCCCCTGGATTCAGAGATAGTGGTTACTATGACAGTGTCGACACTAACCTTAAGTCTCCGTTTGATGTAAAACCTGGATTTCCATTGTTGTCATCGGTAACAGAAATTTCTGATGCTGAGAAACAGAATATCTGGGAAAAGTTAAAGAAAGAAGCCACTAAGACTAATACAAAAGCCCCCGGTATTATTGATATCAAGTCACCAAAAGAGATAGAATCAAAACATTTAGAGATGGAAGCTGACACTATTAAAGAAAATAATCAAAATAGACCGAAGGAACTTGGAACTCTGGGTAATGATGATGATGAGGATAATTCTCAGAATCTTAAAACTCCAGCAAGTATTACCTCTCCAACAGACAGTGAGTATCAGTCTGGTGTTGAAAGTTTAAATTCACAGTCTGAGTCTCCTGGTACACCAGATATGGAGACATCTGTTGACACTGGGGAAGTATTCCAAGCTGGTGAAGAAGAAAATCACAATGAAGAAGCTAATGGTGATGCTGATAAGGCTGCTGAAAACTGTGTTGTGTCCTAAACCTGATAGAATTGCTGAAAATCTGATATTGCTCGTTTTATATCAGAATAATTTTGATTTCATGGAATCTGATTACCATGCCGTACTAAATTTCCACGTCTCTAAAACCTGTGAACAAAGGCCACCCTTTGGACAGACAAAATATGGCCTTTATTGACAGATGGCTTTTATTCTGAGGTAAGTTTGTTCTAAAAGAATGGTCTTTATTCACAAGGTGGTCTTTATTCGGAGGTTGCCACAAACATAAGTTTGACTGTAGTTACTCTTGGTGAAAAAGTCTTTTCCAAAACATCTTTTAGTTGTCATTACATTCTTTTTATCATAAATAACCTTGATAAATAGGATAATGTAAGCTTGTTAGCAGGAATGATGAGTCAAATGGTTTTGAGTCAAGTAAGTTTAAGTCAAGTTATTTTGAGTGACATGAATTTATGTTAAATCTGGTAAATCTGTTTGAGGGACTTTACATTGAGACAAAGTATGAAGTTTATACTTAGTTGTGTGTTTTTAAATTGAGTTTAATAGTTCATATTATGTCAAGTGGGTTATATACAGTCAAACCTGTAAATAAAGGCTACCCTTGAGAAAGACAAAATGTGGCCTTTATTTAGAGGTCATTTTGTTCTTGATAATCAGTGATGGTTTTCAAAGAATGGCCTTTATTGACAGGGTGGTCTTTATTCAGAGGTGGCCGCAAACACAGGTTTGACCGTAGACTTAAGTAAGTTGATATTGTGTCATGTTGAGGCGGTGAAGTCTACGACATTTTGATTAAAGTAATTTGATGAATATGGTTCTTGCATTTTTCTAAAGTGTTTATCGTCTGCTAAGTATATGTGCATTAAAAACAAGCATTTTTGTTGATGTTTAGATTTTATAAAAAAATTAAATATATTAAGACAGAACATACACCACTGGCTGAGTTGAAGGTTGTTTTGTATAGGGCCAGAAGAAAAACAGTTGTGTTTACCGTTGCCTGACTGACTCTATCTTTTAGTGTGGATCCTGAAGTTTTAGGTTTCAAATAACAAAGATTTATGGGCTGAATCATATCTCCAAAGTTAGAAATGTTAAGAAAACAAAAATTGGAATTTTTTTGACCCACCTACTGTTTTGGTCAAGTAAATGCAAACATGGCTGTTTTTTAAGCCTTAAGCACATGTAAATTGGTTGTGTCTGTATTTTTTCACACATACCATCTTGTACAATCTTTTTACCTTTTCACCTTAAACTCATGTTCCCTGGTGTCTGTTTTCATTTTAGATTGTTATGAATATCTTGTAATTTGATGTGAATTTAACAGAAATTTGTTTCAATCACACGAAAATTGTACATTTTTTCAGAGGTGAGTGATCATGATTTTGTGGCCATAATTTTGGTCTTTGTATAAAATGTATGTTATATACGTTTCTATGGTAACTGCAGTGTGCTTTCATTGTATATATGCTGCTATATGCATCTTCATGCTCAAACTTTTATCAGCCATATTTGTTACTGTTTATCAATACATGACTGATGTTACCAGTAAATGTTATTTATTGTGATGGTGAGAAATTAGTTATATATACATGTATTTTATTTAGTAATGTTATATACATGTATTTTATATAGTAACGTTATATACATGTATTTTATTTAGTAACGTTATATACATGTATTTTATGTAGTAATGTTATATACATGTATGTATTTGTATATATATCAGTTTGCTGTTATTTTTTTTTCACTGAGCTTACGCCTTTATTCAATTTTGAGATATATATGACGGCCGGTTCATCTAACCAGTTTTTTAGGACTGTACACTAACCAATACTAACTTTCCCTTCCACATGGAGCCGGCAACCTTTCCAAATATGGAGGACGTTTTTATCAACATTTTTGTCAAATTTTCATCAAGGATATGACCTGCTGTGATCAAGATTTGAACCCGGATCATGGGGTTACAGGTCCAGCGCACTTACCACTGGGCCAGGGTCACAGCTTTGCTGTTATCAAGTTATGAATCAGATATTTGTTCTGTTATTGTACAGGTGGCTGAAGTTCATTTTTGATGTATATAATGTTATTTCAGTTTGCATTTTAATATTAAATTCCTGACTTCTCAGCCTTCTGACAAGTCTGTTGTGAATATTACTCTACAAATACAAGCCATTGTCTGTTTCCAAATCATACTACAGTATTACCGATGAACCCCTTCCAAACTGTGCCAAATACAGAAAAGAAAAAATGGGTCTTGTAAAATTGTCTGATTTTCTGAGAATTCCAGTTTTCCGAGAACTATTCATTATAGAAAAGAAAAAAATTGGTCTTGAAAAATATTTCAGGGGTCCGGTTTTAAGGGGTTATACTGTACAGACTTTGTTTATCATTCTTATATTATCAATAATATACCCTATGTAAACGTACAGAAAATCATCCTATACATTATTTTATGATAAAACATGATTGGCTGTTCCATTTTACCCCCAAGTTGTAACCTCATAATTTAAATGTACATTTTTTTTGTATTAAAGTCTCATTTTTGGATGCTCGTGTTTCTGAACACTAATTCTATGAGTGAATTACATATTGACAGTTGTATCTAGTCATATAGACAGGATGTATTTAGTCATATCACCCGTGGTCTAAATTCATACTTCTAATAATTAATTAATTTTAATTTTATTTACTTATGAAAATACAATGTATAGTATTATTTTTTACTGATTAAAACATTATTTCTTTTGTCATACATGTATATTAAAAAAATAATTTTCATATTGTATATAAACAAATCATTATTGCTTGCTGTGCTTACCTCACAGTTTTATTTTTTCAGGAAAAAAACATGACAATTTGATAATGCACTTATTAGGGTTCTTCTACGAGTCAAGTTTTACAAGGTGTACATTCAGGAATTTGACTCAATGTAATCGATATACTGTGTTCATAGTAATATACGAAAAAAATGGTTTGAATAGACAGTAAAACCTCAGATAGAGAGCACTTCAATATTACGACAATCTTATAAAACAAAACACTATTTTCAGACTATTTTCTGTATTTCTTATGTTTTATTTTGACAGTGTACACACCTCAATAATTAGGCATAAACAATGTTTGCTCTTGGTTACTGGACCTACCCTATCTTTTCCCTGCAACCCCAAACTTTTAAACAGGCCCAGGGAACAGTACAAATACATCCACTTTCTCACTTTTTTACATTTCTGCTTAAAGAATTATCTCAACAGTGGCTTTCAAGAATAATAAAAAAATCCAAAAAGGGAGTTTCCCAACCTACCTACCTTAGTTTTAATGATCATGTAACCAGAAACAAACATTTTTTTATGTCTTAGACCATTTTCGTGGGCTTCAAAGGTGGTCATTACATCAAGGTTTATATTTTGTCTTCTTACTAATTTCGATGGTATGAATATATCAGTTACATTATTACAACAATTGTTTGTTTTTTATTGCTTGTTTATTTATACCCTTTATGTTCACAGTTGTATTTATCACAAACTGACCATTTATCTGGAATTGTCAAACATTTTTTTTTGCAACTAATGGGTCTGGTTTTGTATCAACAGTGTTCAAATAAAAAAACAAAGTAATTTTACTTCAGTATTGTTGTTGTTGTTGTTATCAATTCACTGGCTTGTTAAAGTTGACTACAGCTCTTCTCTGTATAAATTCATCCGCTTGGCTTAATGGGCCATTTTTTTGCGCTGCACTGTTTACTGTGATGACTTTGTTGAAAATACTGCATGGCTAAAAGTTTACCGGAATTTTCCGGAACCACCGGGTTTTCCCGGGTCCGTACCCTACTAGTTTTCGCGGTACCAAGGCTACGATTTCCGTTTTTTTTTTTTTAAATATTTTCAACTTTTACCTATGATACTGTATTTTAGACCATTAATCCTCCGCCGCTAATTTGAGAAATTCTTTAAAAACAGTTGAGTGACATAAAAACGTAGGCTAATTAAAAATATATAAATTTGCACAAATATTCAGTTTGATTTAATATCGTCCCCTTGTGAAATATCTTGATTTGTGCCTCGAAGGTCAAGGTCACAACTTCACATTATTGGATAAAGCGTTGAACCTTTTTGAGGTTTCTTGCCATGTCTTTAACTGTTCCTTTCGAGCCAGTCTGTTCTGAATTATGACTTTATTTTTTTTAAATACAAAAATGTGTGGTAGTAAATAGATCAGCATTGTTCTCAGTTACGTAAATTGTTTTGCGGTTGTCCGTAAATCAAGAATGGATCATGTACTATGTCACTTTACTTGTGTCATACTGGTGATTAATTTACGATCACATACCAACACTTACAAAGCCTTTGATTAATTAGTTTATTGTTTCATCTTGGTTATTGATCGTCCCTGATTTAATTGAGCGCAGTAATAAATTATTTTATGTTTTATTTACTGAAGGTGATAAGGTTGTGGAAGGTTACATTTATAAACAGGGCGAAGTTTTAGATGACAGAATCAAGTCAATACTTGAAAGAATGGATGTGTCTGATGTTTTAGGCGACAGAATCAAGTCAATACATGAAAGAATGGATGTGCCTGATGTTATAGGTGCACATTAAACTGTCAATGTCTCTTCAGATTCACCTATTCGACCAGGTAACCATAAATAGAAAGTTAGGAAGAAATAGAAAGTTTAATATATATTTAACGACAGTAAAACCTCACATAGAAATCACATCAATATTATGATCTGAAGAACTAATTTTAAAGACACTTTCGGTCCAGATTTCTATATTTCTTCTGTATTTCAACTTAATAATGAGTCTACCTTAATATCAACGCCATTTTTCTTTAAGCTTTTCTCTTGTCTGGTTACATGACTTGCACTATTTTTCCCCGCGACCCTAGATTTTTTATTTGGCCCAAAGAACGGCACACTCACTGTCTCACTTATTTTATCTTTCCGCACAAAAACGATCTCAACAGTGGCTTTCAAGGATAATAAGAACAAATCCAAAAAATCCCAACCTACTTGTTCTATTTTTAATGAGCATGTAGTCAGAAACAAACAATTTTTTACGTATAAGTGCCCATGATGGTCTTACTATCAACGTTTTATCATAGTACGACTTTTAAACGATTTTCTGCTCAATTTTAAAAGTAACACGAGTAAAATAAAGGCAATGTCAAAACTTGAAAAGAATGGACGAGAATTTAATTTCTTATATTTGTGTCTTTAATTAAAGGTATACGGATAGATATTTGGATTAATCGTTCCCAGTAAACCAGAGTGACGACGATATAAAATGGTTACTAATTGTCCAATTCTTATTCTGCACTTTTTCAAATATTCTGATTTGGAGAGAACCAACTCATAATAAAATGATCTTAATTATTAGTGTTCTTCGATTTCATGGAAAATCAGGTACTTGTATAGCGAGGTAAAATCCCCTCACTAATTTACTTATTATTTCGATGTAGCGGATATAGTGAAATATGAATATGATGAACCAATGTTTGGGGTCTATAGGCCACAAGGTTATAAAACTTGAGGACAGTCTCCGAGCTCAAATCTCAATGCCATAAGTGACGCATTCCGGCTTGAAAGATATTGCAGTTTAATGATTAATACATTTTCAGATCATTTTAGCTGACAGATTAGCGTAGTATTGAAATCTTTATTGTTTAGTAATAATTAAGTTAGAAACATCGACGGACAAGATATAAGATTTGAGCTTGGAGACCGATCTCAAGTTTTAGAACCTTGAACCCTGGAATTCACCGTAAGTTCTACTTTTATTGAAGGCAAAAAATGTCCTATGAGAATGATTATAATGGATTGTATATATAACATATAGGAAGATTTATTTGACTTTGATGTGTAATTGATGCCGGTTGTTTCAGAAATAATGTCTTAAGTGATAATGCTAACCTTGTCTGTGTATAAATCACCTGTTGCCATTTAATCATTTATGGCTTCGTGGTTGACTTCAATTACTAGAACCTGTCTTTGTACATGTATGAAATAGGACATTTTGTCGAAACAGCTCCAATCCCTGTGATATTTTTAGCTGGGCAGTTTCACTGTTTTTTTTTTCGAATTATGCCAAGCTTCCATGACATGTGTGTCGATGTAAGAAAAAAATTGTGAGCTATATGCATATGGTCGTTTCTTGTGATACCGTCAACGTTAAGCAGCCAGTTAAATTTAACCAATGGGTAAAATTTGAGGTTAAGCAATGATTTCAGTCTGCGTTAGGTAAAGTTATCGTAAAACATTTTGGTTTAGTTGATTTCTGGTATATTTAACCCAAGTGTCTGATACTGGTAACAAAGTCATATAGATCCTCTGATTGCCTACATACTCATCTGTATTATCGACGTCCACTAGGGTTTGGTACAAGAAAGGCAGGCATTTTGTTGTTGGGTAACATTTGGTTAACCTCTAAACCTAACTTCAAATTTTACCCAGGTGATTAAATTCAACGAATGTTTATACATGAATGTTGAACGGTACATGTATTTTTAGGCCATGCAATGCCAGTGCCAACATCTTATAATAAATGTAGATTATATTATTTAATGGAAAACTTTCCAAATTCTGTGTCAAATGCCTGAAATAAGACCCAGTAAAGAGGCTACTTTGGTTTGAACAGTCATACTTACCATATATAGAGGTTATCATTTTGATGAACAAAGTATTTTTTTGTGGTTTGGAACCATTAAAAATATTTTTATTTTTGTAAAACTCGAACAAAATCAGGATTTGTGTTTGCGAAATGCGCATCATGGATATGTTATGTAAATAAGATTGTGTGTTTAGACATTTATTTGCGTGTGCATAAGTGTGCATTGAATTTTCGCTCTTACAATTGTTTCTTATGAATTAACAAATAATGTTAGAGCGCATGCGCATACAGATACCTCATCATGAACACCATCGGACAACCGTGAGCGCACATGAAGAGAAAGAAACAAACGATGTCATTAAAAGATAAAAGAAAACGTACCCAGCAAGTGTTTAGTGGATTTATGTATTTAGAAACAATGAACAAGTTTTAAATACGAACAATTGACACGAGACCTTCAGTTTCTTCGTATGAATCTGGATCTAAAATGAGAGAAAAAAACAAATATCACATTCATATTAAATATTACATCTTGTCAATTAGATTGTTCGTAAAATCTTACGCATTTTGTGATTATTGATTCTGGAAATTCATTCTTGCTCGCTCATAATATCGCTTCAGAGACAAACCGTTACATCTCCCAATGGTGCACTCAAATCTTTTCGGAAAGAGAGGGGCGAACATTCGAATATTCTCATCTATCAAATAATTGCAAATTGAACGAACTTAATGGACAATATCTTAGCATTAAGATGAACTTCAAATTTGGAACAACAAACAAACGCCTAATTAGTGGAATGTTTAAGAACGCAACACTAACAGGTTATTTTCAGCAACACAAACGTTATTTTTTTCTTAGAATCTAATATTTCATGTCGGTAATGCCCCAAACCTCAAATCTTATAGTCGAGTTCGAAACCTGTGTGTGACATGTGTAACACAGTAATATCGGCATAGTGTGTTGATTTCAAAGTTATTGGTCTCCCATCATTGGTTGTGAGCAGTTAGGAAGCAATATGTCGGCTACTTACGCCGGGATGTGTTGGTTTATGTTTGTAACACTGGCGTGTTCAATTCACCGACGTTAATAACATACATGTAGATATTTATGATAAGCGCATAAAATGTGACGAATTATAGCCCATTATTAAATCTACATTATTGATTTAGATGAAATCAATTTTGTAATAGATGTTTGAGTTGACTACAACGGCTCTTTTACACATAATAGTCATATATCGACAGGCAATGTAAGTGTGCTGTAATTCTTATAATAATCTTTTTTTCTTTTTAGAAACAAAACCAGTAACACATTTCTGAAATTTTCAGTTACTTACATTTTGCCGCACGTGACACGGAAAATTTTATTAGTGGTAGCTATTTCTGTAATCACTGTAATGTTCATTCATGTTGCTATAGTAATCACTGCGTTGGTCATTCACGTTGTTATAGTAATCACTGCGTCGGTCATTCAAATTGCTATAGTAATCACCACGGCGGTCGTTTATATTGCTATAGTAATCGCCACGGCGGTCGTTTATATTGCTATAGTAATCGCCACGGCGTTCGTTTATATTGCTATAGTAATCACTGCGTCGGTCATTCAAATTGTTATAGTAATCGCTACTGTAGTAACTGTCTCTGTCATAAATTCCAAGACGATAACCATGTCCACTAGACCCGAAGCCGTGGTATGATGGTCTGCCAGAGTATCCATGATATCTGCCCATTCCGCTGTAACCACGCACGCCAAAGCTCATGTACGGACTGTAACCAAAGCTGCGGTATCCTCTCCTGTAAAACGGACTGCTGCCTCCACCGATTCGATAATAACTTCCTCTGTACCCAGGTCCGTGAGCGAAACACGCAGTAACAAACACCAGGAGACATAGAACGGCTAGCTTCATCTTGATCTGTTAAATTATAACAATCCTATATAGAGGTACCCCTTAAAACTGAACTTGTCCAGGCAAGGAGCCTGCTTCATATACATATCTCAGATAAAACAGCAGTTTTTATAAATAAAAATCTTGCTAATGGTACACATTTCAGACATTTACCATTGACAACTGACAATAGACGCTCAAAACATTCAAGCGGATAAAATACGTTACAAATAATTTACAAACAAGGATGAGTAAGTAATTATTCAAAATTACCAAAAACCTCTCTCTTTAGACATCGTACAAAACGTTCAAAATTATTATAAAAGATATTAATTGAATACAGTTAAAGTAAGGAGGTGAACAAGATACTGGTTACAGAAACATAAAAAATAAGCATTGTATCATTCCTAACTCATAAGTTTGTTGAAATTTCTTTAATTTAGTAATTAAATACAGCTGACTTGAATACATTATCACAGCATATCTGATGGGAAAACTCTCCAGATTTTCCCAACTTACAGAAAGACTATTAAAAGTTTCTTTTTGCAATTAAAACAATTGCAGCATATAAACTACTGCCATACCATCGTTACAGCTTTTTTCTATATTACATGAATTATTACAAAAATAAAATAGTTTCTACATTAAAAAACAACAAATATGGAGCGTAGTTCTTTTAGGAAATAAGGAATATAAAATTCCTCAATAACTTCACGCAAATTGTGGTCACTTACCTCTGTTAGTGTAGGTTCCCGAATAAGGACTATCTATCATTGAAATGAGCAGCACTTTTATATACGCGTCACGACGTTTGATCTTTAGAAAGTACACCGCAGTTTCCTCAATTCATTTCATAAGACAGATGCAAAAATGATTCGTCAAATCTGGTGCGGTAACAATGATAAATACTATTTACAGACAGAGTCTGATTGTCAAAAATGTCAAGTGAATCAATCTTTAATTACCCCGGATCCATCATTAGCGTTACTTCTTTATCATGTTTTTGAAAAAGTATGCATAATTTAGTTAAATATTCTTACGTATGTATTACGCAACGCAGAGTGTTGACATAGTGTATGAATGTGCAATTTTAAATGATCCACGTTTTATTCAGCACAAGAGGGTTGTTACACAATGTTTGTAAAAATGCTTAACTGATTGGGAGAAATGTTTTTTACAAACTTAAAATCATTTTTGTATTCATGGAACCCACTTCGTGCCATCTTGTTTTACAAAAAAAACATGATAACGAATCAGGCGTGAGGCAGTATATTTTAAACATTTACTCGGTGTGAAATCTTCAAAAGTGTCACGCTAGAACATCACACAGTAAAATGCGAACATTCTACGACTATAGAAAAAATCTGTGATGGACTTATGACGAAAAGTCTCACGTGCGATGATGGAAACAAAACAGTCTGGTTATGAAAGTCATTACGTAAAATTCCACTTTTCACCATGCTTATCACGCGCTTTTATTATCGTCGTTTCGTTCCTTCGCTATGGCACAGTTTGAGTAACGCTGTTTGGGGAGGGTAAACTCCACGGCCTGAACACCACGCCGTACATTTTTGTCAGCGTCACTGTTGTCTTATTTGATTTAACAGTACAATAAAACAAAGTGAAGCAACTAACGTAATGTCCGAGTTCTATATAATTATATAATTTATGTAAATGTTCTTTATGGGATCAAAACTAACGGAATGGCTTATACTTTTTGTTTTATCTTGTAAAATGTTGTATGACCTTCATTAAAGGCAACCATTCTGAATTTATAATTTCTGACACCATCCTTGACTTATTTTATAGTACACATACATGGATATATAGGGCTTTGTGATAGAGTGGTTATACTCTCTGACTAGTAATCACTAGCCCTGACAGCTATGAGTTCGAATCCCAACCGGAACCAGACAATTTTCACATGTGCGTAAGCAGTCCAGCTAGCTAGACGTAAGGTCGGTGGTTCTACTCATGTGTACGCCTGGCTTCTTGCCCTACCATTGTGGTTCTACTCATGTGTACGCCTGGCTTCTTGCCCTACCATTGTGGTTCTACTCATGTGTACGCCTGGCTTCTTGCCCTACCATTGTGGTTCTACTCATGTGTACGCCTGGCTTCTTGCCCTACCATTGTGGTTCTACGCATGTGTACGCCTGGCTTCTTGCCCTACCATTGTGGTTCTACGCATGTGTACGCCTGGCTTCTTGCCCTACCATTGTGGTTCTACTCATGTGTACGCCTGGCTTCTTGCCCTACCATTGTGGTTCTACGCATGTGTACGCCTGGCTTCTTCCCCTACCATTAAGGCTAGAAAAGTCGTAATGGCCCTGACTACTGCTCCGACGTTAAACAATAGTGACAAAAATAGCTTACATGTACATATATACACCGGTTTATATTCCCTAGATGAGTCGTGTACAATCTCCCGTTAAGAATGTGTAAGGAATTTAACTATTTGATTGATGGGTTCAGGGCTGACCGTCGCTATATTTATAACAACAGTTCAATTGTTATGATGAATTAATTTCCAAAAGCGACCCTCGCTTACACTCAATGAGGAACTAACTTCAATCATCTATTATTGATATTGGAAAGATGTATCACTTGTTTGTTTTTTGTCACATTGACACTGGGTTTTTAACGCAGTTGTTCATCAAATTTTCAGTTATATAGGGCAGGCTGTTCACCAAACCAGTTTTCTTGGACATTCTAACTAGTGCTAAGCCAGAAAATTCTCCACGTATTGAGGAAATTTTTTGTGAAATTTTCACGGGAGGGTATGACCTGCTGCGATTGAGATTTGAACCCGGTCGCTTGGTTACTATTCAAGCGCACTAATGTTAGAATATACCGGTGACATCTTTTCTTGCCTTAAAAATATTTACATCAAATAAATTTCCTAAATTAGGGCCAAACGTCCCAAACTTTTAACAATAGGTGGTTAGGTATGTAGGTAGGCAGGCAGCCAGGCATTCTGGCTGGCAGGTAAGTAGGTAGGCTAGCAGGCAGCCAGATATTCAGGCAGGCAATGGTTACAATACAGAATCGAATCTGTGTTTTTTGGAGATTCATCCATTGGTTAGTGCGAAATAATTGTTTGAAAGTTTGTTTCTATTTTTAGCTCTGATGGTCCTTACAAGGGCCTGAGCAGGTTTGAAAGAACTGTGGGAGGATGTTACAGACACATTTTGGAAAATCTCCACCGAGTGGCTTGTAAGAAATGTTTAAAAAATTTCTGAGTTTAGCTTTGATTACTCCACGCGAGACCACGCGATAGCACTACAGGCCAAGACTGAAGAATTTGGACTTGTACCTTTGGTGAAAGAGTGTGTTGTTAACGACGGACGAGGGACGGAACACATAACCATCTAATGATTGTTTCCTTCGGTTATTTCAATGTTGAAGTACAAATTTAATGTTCATGAGTTGATATCTACACACGTTGCGCAGCCAGGAAGGCCGTAAGCTGATTGTAGAACATATTCTGGGAAAGACGCCGTCTTGACAAGTATAACAAACACAACATTTGACTCCAGCAAAACAAAACATAAACCAAAGACGTATATTGATGATAAATAAGTTCAAAGAAGTATGAAATGGTTCCAAACAACACAGTAAAAGAAGTAAAGATCCCGATGATGTTGTTTTACGACACCTGTCAGTTATTGTGAATATTTTATTTAATGATATCTCAAATCAAATGCAAATCAAAAGAACAGAAACCGGTCACGTGTGGCACGATATTCGAAACATTTTTTGATAAAACTAACCTTTGATGTGGTTGAATGACCCACGTATCCCATCGTTCATTATTGATCACAAAAGAAAAGAAGACAAAAGATAGAAAATGAACAATCACATTTATGAATCATCAGCGCCTTGTTAAACAATCCATTAGTGTGGCATAAACATACACCTGGTTCATGATGTCTGACATCTTGTTAATTGATTTCTTGTACAATCCTTGTTATGCGCAGGAGCGGATGCAGGTTTTTTTGGGGGGAGCGCAAAGTCTAGATGTTTATGTAGAATATGGACACAGCACATAATTGAAGTTTGTTTGCTTTTTTTTACTTATGCTTGCCGGATTTTAATGGGGGCGCACGACGGCTCCGCACTCCCTAAATCCGCGCTGGATGCACTCGCCTTACGTCCGCTGAAAGCTAGAAAACGTCGATGAATATTATATTGTATAATATGCAATAACTCGTACGAATACATTTCCTCGCATGAAGCCGCGACCGCTGTCCTGTGGTTAGTGCGCTGGACTTGTAACCCGATGATCCGGGATCGAATTCCGGTCGTGGCACGTCATACCATTCTGTGATAAAAATTGACAAAAATGTCGATGTTCCTCCATATGTCAAGAAGTTACCAGCTCCTGGCAGAAGTTAGTACTGGTTAGTATACAGTCCAGGAAATCTGGTTAGGTAAACCGGCCGCCATATATATCTTAAAATGATTAAAAACGGCGTTAAAGCCAGTAAGTCACATAAAAAACATCAACCTTAGTTTGATAAAATCTTTAAACAAAAAAAAACTGCAAAGGATCTTGAGTGTTTCAGTTCGATATTAAAGTAGGACAACTTTCGATATATCATTCATATCATATTGATTCATTTTCATCGGACTATTATTAATATTCAGAAATGTTCGTGATAGAAAAAAATGTATTTTTAATTTTATGACTCTGATGTCATATTTTTCTAAAAGTTTTATGTCTCATACCTGACCCTTGAACCGCAACATGACCCATCACTGGAGACAAAGTTTATGAAACACTGTGTTATTGTTTTATGCGTGATAATTGGATGATTATTCTAATTATATTCAGTTAATATGTCAACGTAATATTCAAAAGAATTTATGATGCATCTTCATGTTACTTTGTATTTATGCTAATCTTGCAAGCATTGAACCGCTGCAAAATAGATATCAATTTAATGTTCACATTCTTAATACAACCAACAATACATAATTATGTTTTATCACTCAAAAGACAAATGTAGAGCACTATTGGTCCTTCAAAAAGGGCGTAAATATGCTACTTTTGTTCCAAACAGTTAAATTTGATTATAAGAAAAATCCTAAACATATTTCTCCTACCAAGAAATTTGGTCCGCTTTTAATAACTTCCGCTATGGGTTTGGTCTTTATAAAAATAAAGCATATGTTTGTTGATTGGCGTGACTGTCAGTGAATGATAGATCATGTCCGCTTTTCAATGTAATATGTTATCCGTGTACATAGATCATGGGCAGTCTATAATGATGTACAATAGTTTGGTCACGTGTAATGACGAAAGATTTTTTTATTATTTGTTTTTTTTTACGACATTCTCCATTATGAAATTAATTTATGATGAAATTACAAGAAACAGTACGGAGCCCCTAAAGTGACATTGTACATTTATATTTTATAACTTGTAACATTCTTTTTTTATTTCGTAATTAATGTTTCGTGTATACAAAATATTATGTCGTATTTACGAAATAAAAAAGAATGTTGCAAGTTAATATAAGTGTAAGGTGTCACTTTAGGGGCTCCGTCAAATAATTTTGTTTAGTAACTCGTCATACACTGTGACCTAAGTGTCGCATAGAAGGTTCTATTCACCATTTTCTGTCTGCCCTAAAGGTGTTTTTGTAACAATCTACCAAGAAAAAAAAATGAAAGGAATAAAAAACAAGCAAAAAGTAGAATGAATTTTGTAGGAAATTACTTCGTTTGTTTGCCAACATCGCACCGAAAGTAGTTTCAGCAGCCATTGTGAGAACCATGTTAATAAGTTATAAAACTGGTTAAAGTTTACTTCACTCATACTGGCCGAAATATTTGAACAATACGATAAAAATTCGACAACGTCAGAAAATAGGTGTGCTTTACAGTGGGATGGTCTTCATATTGATGTGTTCACTAGACAAAAATTGACCCCATATAACATCCATTTAGCTGACAGATGTTAAGAAATTACAGTCAAACCTGTGAAGAAAGGCAACCCTTGGGAAAGACTAAATATAGCCTTTATTGACAAGTGGCCTTTTTTCGGAGTTCAGTTTATTCTAAATAATCAGTGACGGTTTTTCAAAGAACGACCTTTATTCACAGGGTGGTCTTTAGATCAGAGAGGGATGCAAACACAGGTTTGATTGTACTAGAAAAATATTGTTAACTAGATCAAGTGATCATGTATTACTAGAACGTGAAGGGGATCCATATCTATTTGAAAAATGAAGACTTCAAATCCTGGTCGCGGCAGGTCGTACCCTTCTAAGAATATTGGACAAATATGTCGATTTTCCTCCATATGTGGAGGCGTTGTCGGCTACTTGTGAAAGGGTAATTTAGTACTGGTTAGTATACAGTCCAGGAAAACTGGTTAGATGAACCAGCCACCGTATATAAACGAAAAATTGGTGAAAAACGGCGGTAAATCCATTGAAAAAAAATCTAATTCCATCATTTTGAAATTAGTATCTAAGATCCGATCTGGCCGAACTGTATCTATTTACAGTGAATAGCTTGAATTGTGTATCATTTAATTGATTGCGTGTAATGACACATATGTTAAATTATTTGTCTTTCGTTACTGAAACTTGATAAATCTTTCGTACGCATTAAATTGTAAACTGAAGGTAATCGGTCAGTGGATTATGACGGGAGAGTGTCATAATTACATCAGTGCTCGCTAATTTTCCGAATTTTAATATCTTCATATTTTTTTCAAATAAAAAAGATCGAATACAATTTTCAGCTGCTACCACCACTTGTATTTATATGTGAAAATGTACTGGATAAGATTATCACTGATCGTGTTTTTGTGTGTCCTCAATACAGGTAGGTAATCTATCATTAAGTGTTTAAATTATTACAAATTTAGCGAATGTGTTATCAATTGTCTCATTGTTTCAAAGTCACCCCCGCCCTTGTCATTAAATGGACGGTAAATTGTTGTCAGTGATACAAATTTGAAAAATTTGATAACGAGAGCAAATCAAATAGTGAAAATTGGACAAAGTGATTAGGAACATTTGTGAATTGTAGTGTTTGTTTTGAAAGTTGTTGGGAAATCTGTTGGAAATTGACTTATAAAAGTTATCTGTTCTCCTAGCGGTCACGCTTGATTGAACATTGTCATAAATAGTGGATGTAGCAGGTCACGTGACTTGATTGGATTCGGTATTAAGGCTTGCAAATTCGCAACGGACGCGGAAGACTACGTTGAGTCTATTATAACGCCACAATTAATTCATCAAGTTAATGCCCCAGCGCCAAATGGTCAAAAGGGAAACAGGTCTGAGTCATGCGTTGTGGAAACACATAGTCAGAGGCTAAAAAAGCCAGAGTGTCCCCAAATGCTAAACGCTTATTATACGCCGATAGCCTTACCCAATGTGATAATGATGATTCTTCTGTTAGATCGCTCATTGCTGATTTGGCTTCTGATAATTATACACATGCGATCTCCCAGAATTTGCTAACGAAAACACTTTAACTAAAGAACATGCCTTAATATGTGATGACTTGGAGGTTCAGTCTGTCAGGTGTACAAAAACTTTAAGGAAATCAGCCTACAGTTCTACCAGCAAACCTGGTGTTGTTGTAGCAACATTTCCAAGTCATGACGATAAGCGAAAAATCATGATGAGCAAACATGCTTCGAGGGGATCCAATCAATACAAGAATGTATATATCAACCATGACTTGTCACTACATGATAGAAGTGGCACCTTCCGTAACTCTCAATCAAATAGTCATTCCAGCAATAACAAACAAGAGAATCGTGCTGATACACGTGATCATAACCAATCCCAACGTAACACAGCTGGCAGAGGTCGACAACATGGGGTTAATAGGAAAAACCATAAAAATAGCTACAACAGATTAGATGGTCAGAATATTTATCCAATCAATAAAGGGCCTCTTTCAGAACTTTTTCATAATCACTTGTTCGATATTATCATTTTTTACTGGATTGAAATTATTAATACCGTATTTAGTACTTCGGGAAAGGGTAGGCATAAATTTAGAACGTTTTGTTAATATCAACTAGGTTATGAAGCTGAACCTTATTGTAAAATGGTTCTTCCATACAATCATAGGGCAGCCTTTTGCAAGTTTAGATGTAGTGTCGCGCCGATTCGATTAGAAACTGGTCGATATGGAGGTCATAGCCGAGATTAAAGAAAATTTTGTAATGATTTAGAGGATGAGTGCCATGTTTTACTTCACTGTGATTTTTACTCTGATATCGGAAATGACTTATTTGATAAATGATTTACCTTGATTTCGTATTGTATGATGATGATGACAAAAAAATAAGGCCCCTTTTACTGACGAACTCTTAATTAGGGATTGTGCCAAAGTCTGCTTCCTCATTTTACAAAGACGTCTTTCATATAATTGTAGATAATGTTCTTTTTTATTCAACCTTTATCGGGTAATGGATTCGTAATTTGTCTAGATCTTTAACTTCGTGTTAAGTTTATGTATAAGAGCTTTTAATGAATGGTGTGATCTTGTCATAGACTTCTTTATTTACATAGTGATAAATTCGGTGTTTTATGTTTTTGCTATGCTTTGTAATAATTGTATTGTTTGAATCTGTTTTATGTCTCTTATAATTCATTCTATGAATGGATGTACATGAATGTGTTTTATGTATGTTGTACGTATTTCATTGTATTGTTGCATGTACACATGAGGCGTTAATAAGCAAATAATTGCTTTATAGCAAAAAAAATGTGATGAAACAAACATGTATATATTGAGCTCCTTTGTATATACATTGTAACGTCCGATTATTGAACACCCAGGGACCGGTAGAAACGTTCAGGTATCGGGAGTTTCTGATTTCGGGAGTTTTTAATACGTGAGCAAGTGAAGTGTATATGTTATTACTTCTTATACATTAGCTGCTTATTCTCAGTAACAATAGCTGTTGTATGTATATAAATAGACTCGCTATATCTAGCTTCATTTTGTATCTTATTCTGTCTGCGAAGGGTGTTTTGAACATCTCGCTGAGAAGAAACCTTAAAATTACCTGTGTTTTCACAAATTACAATTACCTATCATTGTTACAATGTAAAGATATGTATGTAATTGCAAATGATTGTCAGATTAATGAATAATTAAAAAAACGAGATTTGTAATTCTCTGCAAAAATTGCTTCTTGACGTTTACGTCGAATTTTCGTTTGCTCGATGTATTTCAACGGTTCAGAAAACGAGCTAACCGGGTCAACTGCCAACTGTATATACTTGAATATATGATATTTTGCTTATGCGGACAATCTGATTATATAAACAAGTATCACCGATGTAACTAATCCGGGGCTAGTATCTAAATCATACCTTCAGATGTGACAATTATAGAACAGAACATTTCAGAACTGTTCTGTTCTGTAACAATTAGATTATAAAGTGGACAAAGTGGGAATAAACAGTCAAAATGAATTGCCACCGCAGAATGCAAACAATGACACTTCACCCAAGGATGTTTGTGTTATTCATCTTTCAGAGGTAAATTTGCGCGAGAACGGTTTACAAATCTCCCCCATCTGTTCGGTATTCGGAATTGAGAAGTTCCGGTGTTCAGAAGTGAGGACTGTATAGAAATAAAAGAAAAAATAGGGACCGAGAAACTAAACTGGTCCCCGTTCCATGTTGCACTGCTCCAAACAGTTAACGGGTAACCAATTTACCGAGAAACCTGTTGGGTTTTCGGAAGTTTCTGTTTTTCGGATAGTATGACATTCGGATGATAACCATACATGTATGTATTGAGCTTAAACTCGGGATGTCATTCATTTTTCTTATATTGGACTTAACGCATTCATAAACATTATTGCGCTGTACGATGTGGTATGATTCATTCAATACTCATGAGTTCCACCCTTGTACTAATCCCTTTGGTTTCCAAAAAAATAAGTACCGGTACAAATGTGCTACTTTTCCAACATTGTTGTTTTTACTCGAGATTGGCGAAAAATGACTTTAAATGCAACAATTTTGTAACATTTTCTGTGTAAAATCATATTTATGTACTTCCTTCTTATTCTAAACCGACACCTTTGAACTTCGAATAAAAAAATCCTTCGTATTAGACAGCGATTTAGTTCACTTGGTGAGAACACTAAGTTTGCTAGTTTTGTTGCTCATATATATGTTTTGTTACAGTGTCAGCTTATGACAGATGTACTAAAATGACGTATTGTCGGGATGGATACTATTGCTGCATGAACAATTCAGAATGCTGGTAAATTTTACGTTTTATGAATGTGGAGTATGCTGTATGAATTAAAATGTCCACAGAGTTTACACAATGAGTTGCTTCTGGCCCTGAAATCATGTCGATTTTAATGAGAACCTGATCATGCTAGAACAGTTAAACCTGATCATGCTAGAACAGTTGAACATGATCATATTAGAACAGTTAAATATGATCATATTAGAACAGTTAAACATGATCATATTAGAACAGTTAAACATGATCATATTAGAACAGTTAAACATGATCATATTAGAACAGTTAAATATGATCATATTAGAACAGTTAAACATGATCATATTAGAACAGTTAAACATGATCATATTAGAACAGTTAAATATGATCATATTAGAACAGTTAAACATGATCATTTTAGAACAGTTAAATATGATCATATTAGAACAGTTAAACATGATCATATTAGATCAGTTAAATATGATCATATTAGAACAGTTAAACCTGATCATATTAGAACAGTTAAACATGAGCATATTAGAACAGTTAAACATGATTATATTAGAACAGTTAAATATGATCATATTAGATCAGTTAAACATGATCATATTAGTAAATTCAAATATTTTCCTTCTATTTCAGTAAACGTTTTAATGAGACATTGAGCGCAGGTGCAAGCGTGGGGATTGTTTTTGGAAGTACCATACCTGTTGTGGGTATCATTGTATTATCTGTTTATTCCTACCAACAAAAGAACAAAAACAGGGTTATAGATATAAGTCCGACACCAAATACTGGTAAGGGAAATTACTTTCGGCTTGGTTTGACCTCAAACAGATATAGGAGATGTTGCAAAGTAAATATGAATGATAAAAAGTTAGTAGAGTCGCAAATTACTGCCCATTTGTTCACGACTATTTGTCTTGGAATATTAAATCACATGTCTGTCTGTCTGTCTGTCTGTCTGTCTGTCTGTCTGTCTGTCTGTCTGTCTGTCTGTCTGTCTGTCTGTCTGTCTGTCTGTCTGTCTGTCTGTCTGTCTGTCTGTCTGTCTGTCTGTCTGTCTGTCTGTCTGTCTGTGTGTCTGTCTGTCTGTCTGTCTGTCTGTCTGTCTGTCTGTCTGTCTGTCTGTCTGTCTGTCTGTCTGTCTGTCTGTCTGTCTGTCTGTCTGTCTGTCTGTCTGTCTGTCTGTCTGTCTGTCTGTCTAAATTTGTAAAATTCCAGAGAAACAATGAGACGATAAATAGCATTTCTTTCACTAATCTTTGAAAGGAATGATAAATACTTATACCTATAAATATATGACAATATTCAGTACATCAGACACATGCACAGACTGTATGCTTCGAGATAAAGACATGCACGAAACAAAAAAGGCATGAAACAAGTACAAATGGCGTTATAGGGCCACTTTATTTAACTTCATTCAACAAAGGATTTATCATTGCGATGTAATTTAGGTACACGGCATTGATTTTGTGTAATGGATGTAAAAGAAATCTGAAAGTCATTGTCCCTAATTTTAAATTTAGATACTGTGCAACCTCTCCAATGCGGCCCTCTCTTGAGCACGACCTCCCTTCAACAACAGCATGATTTTTTTCCACTATACGATTTAACTATTGATTTAACATCTCCTCTTTAGAGCAACAACCTCCCAATAACAACATAATTTTGCTTCTCACAGAGGGTGTTGCTTTGGAGAGGTTGCACTGTACATGATGTATACTGTCGGTAGTTCTTGATTTATGTGATGGTCTTAACAAGGATATGTTTATTATTTATTTGTTTTTATATAATTTCCTTTACAGGTAATCACGTGGTGAATGAGTGCAAAGATGTGCGTGTACTGTAATATGTTAATAGGTCAACAATGAGGACGCCGTTTGAACAATTGTTATATGCAGGATCACTTTAGCATATTTTATTTCATACACACGGATAAGTAAACCACGACTCTACATTTCACAGAACTCGCTCTATTGTTGAAGCTGCTGAAACTATACACCATATATAGTGTTACAGTGCAACCTCTCCAGAGCGGTCCTCTCTTCAATAACAGCATGATTTTTCCCACTGTGTGATTTAACTTTTGATTTAACTCTCCTCTATAGAGCAACAACCTCTGAACAACAACATTATTTTGGATCAGTGAGGGATGGGCCCGTAAAACTAATTTAAACCCCTGTTACTTTGTTTAAGATCGTTCCAAGGCGGTTATCCTGGGGGAGATTATGTTTGCCCCTTTTCTGAACGATTCTGTGTTAGGTAGGTTTATGTTGGGGAGGGGGTAGGTTATATTTCAGTGAAGGTGGGATTTTTCTTTTGTATTTCTTTTAGAAATCCCATTCTTCTCTCTCTATATAAAATCTACTGTAAAAATGGCAATCACCGCGGGGTTAAGAAGGCAACAAGATATATTGAGTTGTCCCCCTTGAATAAATTAAATATTTTCTACATTGTTCGTTGTCGCGTCAGTTTGTTCTCGGCGGTAAATTTCTTTTCTGAACGAACATATTGTCCACATCTTTTTGAGGTTGTTTAACGAGCGAAATTTCGTTTTTTTCACCGTAATATCAGTCATTTACAACTGCCTCGTGACTCTTAGTAAACCTGGTAGGTTTACTTCCGGTACTAAACCGGATGACGTTTCTTGTTAGTTACACGGACAAAGTCTTTATACCCGCTGTTTGTAAAGAGAAAATGATATGTTACAGTAACTTGTTTTTTTGTTAATAGTTCAGTGTAAATGTTTTGAATATTATATACAGATACAAGTATATGCCATTGACATGAGTTTCAGTTAAGATACATTACTCTAAGTTTGCTGAACACAAACAATGTAGTACAGTGGAAACCCTCTAAACCGGATCCTCTATAAACTGGTTTCCCCTCTAAATCAGCCAAATGTTCTGGTCCCCACTTCATAACTATATAATTAAAAAATCCCCACTAAACTGGTCCCCTCTGTAAACCGGCCAAATGACCTGGTCCCTGGCTCGGCCTGTTTAGAAAGATTCCTTTGTACAAGTATGTTATTAAGGTGTATGTAAGATACGTGGGTATTGTGTCAGAATGAATTAAAGGTACTATCCAGTATCTCAACACAGGCCGCTTCGACAAGCAGACTTTGTGTGTAAGCCATGGAAAGCATGCTTTTAATGATTTTTGGGGTATTATCCATACGACTATAATAAGAACATGACAATCACTTTATTTCGTTCAACACAATACCTCGTTGTTTCATGATTGAATATGGCGAATTCAAATGTAAGGTGTCATCTGTCTAAAGCCGGTATGTGGTGGGGTGTTGGTAAGTGACCTCTTTACTTACATTTTTGTACGTTAATATTGTACATATTGTGAATGAAAGGCCTCCGTACATGTGTACCAGTATTATATTTTAAGCCCTCGACCGTGGTCCAGTAGTTAGTACGCTGGACTTTTAACCGGCGATCTGGGTTCGACTCCCGGTCACGGCAGGTCATACCCTTCTATGATAAGCATACAATCCAAGAAAACTAGTTAGGTGAACCAGTCATATAATGGCAAATTGTTGAAAAACGGCTTTAAACCCCAATGATAATGTAAATGAAACACTCTCGTGCATGTGTACCAATATCATAATTATTTAAAAAAACAACAACAACAAAAAACAATAAAGAGTGGTTACTGTTAATGGAAACTCAACAACAGCAACAACAACAATAACAACAGCAACAATAATAACATTATATTAAAAGACAAATCCGAAACACTGACACAAATCGATGATTATCTGAAGCGATTCTGGTTTCTGAATTTGACGCGAAGTATTTGAAAAGGCCAAAGTCACATAAATTATGTAATACAAAGATCCCTGTATGGACCGTTTGGAGAGAGGAAGGGGACCCTGTCCCTAGGGGCAGACATAACGAGGAGGACAATAGTCAAACGAATACTAAGTAAAATATGAAACACAAATAATAAGTTAGTATTTTCATTTGGTGACTCATTACAATAGATTTGAAAGCGATAGAGGTTTATAAAATATGCCACATTCCAAGTCATTCTTATAGTGATAAGTTAGACTTTATATATAAATATATTAAGAAAGGCTGAAGCTGAAAAACAAATAATGTAAATATAACATCTATACATTTTTATGTGACTTATTGTCACTGGAGTTTAACGCCATTCATCAACATTTTTTTCAGTTATATATGGCGACCGGTCCACCTAACCAGTTTTCCTGGACTGTATACTAACCAGTACTAACTTACCCTTCCACAACGAGCAGCCACTTCACCACATATAGAGGAAAATCGACATTTTGTCAAATTTTCACAGAAGGGTATGACCTGCCGTGACCGGGATTCGAACCCGTATTGCCGGGTTACAAGTCCAGCGCACTAACCACTGGACCACGGTCCCGGCCCATATACATCTATACAAAGAAATATTTAACATCTTTGTGTGACCACTTTGTTATTGGTTCAGGACGCCTCTAAAGAATTGTTACTATTACTCGTACTTATTGTTGGAGCAAAGACAGAATTGTGGACGTGAATTGTGTTTGTCTATGATAACACGAAAAGGGAAAATAGAAACAGGGGCTTATTATCCGGGCTTTTGTTTCTGTTGGATATACAGTCAAACCTGTGTTTGGGACAACCTTCGAATAAAGATCACCCTATGAGCAAAGGCCATTCTTTTTTTTAAACAAAACTTTACCGATTATTTAGAACAAACTGACCTCCGAATAAAGACCATTTGTCTACAAAGGCTACATTTTGTCTTTTCCAACGGTGGACTTTGTTCGCTGGTTTGACTGTATAGAGTGATCCCACGTTTTGATAGGATAATTAATTTTAACAGCATTTTCAATCTTTGAAATTATTTTCTTTGCAAAGCATCTATTTGAAATATAATTATATGTATAATTTTTACACCATAGAGAAGTTTTCTGGCTATATTGCTCATTGTATCTATTACATGTTCGGTATGTCCGCCCCCTTTTTTTCAGAAACAAACTTTAGGCAGCGTAAGAAACTGTACGTGTACGTGTACATACCATTTATTAGTATTACTTGTCACGATATAGAAAGTAAAACTAAGTCGTCAAAAAACTTTGTTTTGGAAAATATGAAATTAGTTTTACTACATTTGTTTTTATGCTGGACTTCAACTATGTGTAGGTTACAGTCTAACAACACAATAGATGGCGTTTTTGTTCAACTATGTGAAGGCAGTCTTACAACATATTAGATGGCGTTTTTGTGATATTAGACATTTGACACAAACACACGTAACTTGCACATGAACTCTTTATTCATTACTAAATCTGTCCTCGCTATTTATGACAAGTTAAAAAAGAATTTTCGCTCGTTACTTCCGTTTTTTTTCTGAAAAGAAAAATCTAAAGAACAAGAGAATAATTTGACTTGGCCGGCTTTATTGACAAAATTTAGGTACATAACTTGACTGTCTGGTTAAATTCATTGTGTAAAATTATAAATACATTTTGTGTTTTAAACAATTGAGTGTCAATTTTGATGTACACACTACGGTTTAAATTTGATTGTTATGATATAAATATATTGATATTTTGCGACTCGGTCCAAGATTAAATTACAGATATGTCCAAAGATATAGCGTTATATCGCGACACCGTTACTGTCATTTTGTGCAACGAGATATTTTAAACATATTTGAATTTCTTAAAATATAAATAAATAAAAGGAAAAAGTAGGATAAGTAATCTTAAAATAATGAAGGCGTATTTAAGCTGGATATTTATTCCAATCTTGCTGGGTGTAGTCATAAACACAGGTAATATATTTCATTTCTTAATCCTAAGTACCAAATATTTGATAAAATGTTGAAATATGAACAATTTTATAAATTTCATGTTTTGCTAAGATATTTGGTTCAAAATTAATTGACTAAACTCGATTAAAAATCTTACAGTTTAAGATTTGAGTATTATGTTAATATTACACCCCATTTGTGTAAAATGGATATTGTGTAAAATGAAATAAATTGTTTATAAACGGCGTTAAACCCAATGAAAAAATAAAGTAAGCTGTTTTACAAAAAATTATGTAAAATTCTGTACGAACATGTCCTCAGGATAATCGTAACACTAACCGTCATATTACAGTGGCAGCATACGACAGATGTACAAGAAGATATTATTGTGATGATGGCTACTATTGTTGTCGCAGTAATACGCAATGCTGGTAAACTTTTACTCTTGTGATCTTAGAATTCTATGTCTGTCCGTCCGTCCGTGCACTTGTTCATCTTCCCAGGAAGATGACACTTCACTAAAATTGTTTGAAATACGACTTGAAAATAAATACTTTTTTGCGATTGTAATGAATACATTTTTGCGATATTTAATTGTAGAGGACAGTAATACTTTTTAATAAAATATTATTATTAAGTCTCATTATTGAAAGGATTAAGGAGCTTCCGTGGTCGAGTGGTTATAATCTCTAACTAGTAATCCTTTGCCCCGTCACCGCTGTGAGTTCGAATCCCACCCAGGACCAGACAAAATTCACTACGGAAGGTCGGTGGGTCTACCAAGGTGTACATCCGGACTCTTCCTCCACCATCGAAACTTGAAAGGTAGATACAGACCTATTGTTTTCAGATTTACAACTTCTCCAGAGCGGCCCCTCTTAAACAACAACCTCCCTTCAACAACATCATGATTTTTCCCACTGTGCGGTTTAACTATTAATTTAACCTCTCTAGAGCAACAATCTCTCAACAACAACAAAAACAACAACAACAATATAATTTTGCTTCTCCCAAAGGGTGTTGCTTTGGAGGGGTTGCACTGTACTGACTACTTGTAATTTCAGCCGGGACAGTTTAGAAGGTGGCGCTGTTGCTGGTATCGTTATTGGTTGTTTTATCGTGCTGGTGGTGGTTATACTTGTCATCGTCTTCTGCGTCAAGAAACAAAAAACACGAGTAACTCACCTACCACCTCAAAACACAGGTCAGTGAACATGTTCTCGTTTTTTTGACCACCAAATAACTCGGCTTTAAACAGTTAAAATTCAATCCATGCTTTACCGAGGAGAGGTTGTTAAGTTTGGTTTTGTTATCACAAGACCGTGGTTGTACTTTAAACGAAAAACTGGTGAAAAGAACGAACAATTTTATTTTGTCAAATTTTGAATGAGTCATTCGCGTGAGGGCAAACCAACAATTTTAAGAATGGCCTTAGTGATTTTTTCGAAATGTAAATTATCGAACACGCAATTTTCATTATCGAGATGCAACGATCGGTCCCAGCAATATTACTGACATGTCGGAAGTTTTAATCCTTGTATATGTATGATACATGCGTTTTTAGGTCCGTTTGGCCATTCTAGGCCTAATACACCATTATAAAGCATCACTTCAACGTGCTAGCCCCCTATGCTCGTAACTACATTGTATGAGATAAATAATGTTACCAGTAGACGTATCATCGTTTTATGCTTCAGTAATGTTTATGGTGCCCAATTTTCCCTTCGATCCTCGAAACACACGAATTTCAACAAAATATAATGTAAATACCTGACGAATCGCGAGTAGAATCGTATTGGTTAAGATTAGCTTAATATCTGACACATCCCCTATTTAGGGACTTCGATATTTAACTAAATTTTGGACGCATATGAGATGTTAGGGGCTTGCCCAGCTTGCTATTTACATGTGTTGGCCTGAAATTGCAGTTCCACCGCGATCACGTGATCAGTCCTTTCTTCCTTTAGGATCACTTTCACACAAATCCAGAACTGTTTGTACGTTGTATATACAGCAATATTCCTACGAAGTTACGAATGTGGGTATAGTGTAGGAAATAGTGTACAACACAATGTACGGGGATGATAACTCAGCTTACAGGATTATCAGACTGTTAATGTAAGATGCTTGAAGGAACTCCTGATGCTTCAAATGCAGAGTGACTGACATGATTCAAGCAAAGACGAAATGAAAGTTAACAAACATACCTCTACATAATTAAACAAAACGAAACACGTAATACGCGAAAACTGAAGATTTTGTCACAAAAATCAACTTGGTTCAGATATCTTATGCATAGAATAACAATAGTGGCATCCATTACTATTTTTCTTACAAATGTTGTATAAGAATGATCTACACTTGACACTGATTTTATGTTACTCTTTCTTCCATTTTAGGTAATGTAACTGTGGTAAGCAGTACAATGAATCCGGGATATGGACCGGGTTACGGACAAGGCTATGGACCGTCATACGGCGCGCCCCAACACCCGAACGCGCCCTATCCGCCACAAAAAGCCGGATTTGATCAAAGCTCATCGGTGTATCCACCGCCTGGAGCCTACTAAATAATTAAAACCGACAGAGAATAAATTTGATAAGGATGGACATTGTGAAAATAGACATTACTACCTATCAATGAATTACCGAGAGCGTTGGTAAAAGTTCAACAATAATTAATTGATTCGAATTCATTTTGTAAGCAAGAATTTCTGCAACATGCGAGCACGCGCCCAATTAAGATAATAACTAGGAGGTTGTTGTTACAAACGTTTTGATAAATAGTTTATATATTTTATCAGTAATGCATTTTTTGCATTACATTACAAGTATATTTGCGATGACATTTTGTTAAATCAAATACATAGTGAAGAAATTGTCACATATGGTGCTCGCTGATCTATAATAAAGTTTTTATATATTGCCAGCCATTATATATTGCAAGCCATCATGTTCTCCGAAGCGTTATGTATTCCTAACATCATTCCATTATTAGTTTGTGCATGAAAGCTAAAACACAAAGTTTATTTAATTTATTAAACAGTTTTTATCTCCTAATGAAGAGCTACCAAGAGCAGATAAATCATGTTAGTGAAAAGGCCTATACAGAGCCTTAACACACTAAAATGAGATCCTTACACAGAAGTCATTAAGTACAAGTTACACAGAAGATTCGTCTGGACTTGAGGTCGTCTGATCATAGATGATATTATAACAGCGTAAATATACATGTAATGTATATATAATATATTTTTGGTTGGGCTTAGCCAATGTCATACGGCAATTTTTACACCTTTTTATCAATGGAAGAAGACATCAGGGCCCTGGGTCAAGGTTATAAAACTTGAGATCGGTCTCCAAGCTCAAATTTCGTATTCTGTCCTTCGTTGTTTCTAACTTAATTATTACTAAACAATGAAGATTTCAATCCTATGTCAATATGTCAGTTTAAATGATCTGAAAATGTATTAATCATTAAACTGCAATATCTTTCAAACCAGAATGTTTCACTTACAAAATTGAGATTTGAGCTCGGAGACTGTCTTCAAGTTTTATAACCTCGGGGCCTGGACAGCTCATGTAAGGCCGATGGTTCTACTCAGGTATACACCTATGGTGTTCCTCCGATGCTGAAAGATTTTGACACAACGGTTCAGTCTGAGGCGTTTCCAGAGAAAGCCATCATGGCAATGATTGTAATGACCTCCACTTGTTATGTACTATACACATTATGTACGGAATCCTCCTTAAACAATGGAATTCTGTTTTAGATGATGTTTAAGTATTAGTATTATACACAGTGTGATGTTGGAGGATAATGGCCAACTTATCAACATCCGGATATCTCTCTGTTTCGAAGCCATACACGACGACCACGGATTAATATATCAATGTTTATCAGTAAATTAGAAAATTATTCCTCTGAGGTTAACACTATTAAAACCCTTAATTATAAACAATACTCGTTCATCGATTACTCCACATTTTTATTTATAGCATTTAAAATCACCCTTCTTTTTTAATCAGCATTACACTGAATATTTCAAACAATAGTTTAGCTGAAAATAGTTAAACTTGTGATTTCAGCCACCTGCGAAAGATCACCCTGTGAACAAATATCATTCTTTGAAAAACCGTCACTGTTCATTTAAAGCAAACTACCTCCGAATAAAGGCCATCTGTCAATAAAGGCCACATTTTGTCATTCCCAAAGGTGGCTTTTGCTCACAGGTTTGACTGTGTTTATCTTCAACAATTATATTAAAATGGTTTTTATGTAATGTATGTAATGTAATTTTCATTACGAAGTTACACCAAATGTCCAACAAGGTGTATCAGTTTATTTATTCTTTTGACCTTGAACGAACCGATGTTCACATCTAATAGGTTGCTCCTGGTGGGGGTGGGTAGGCCGGTGGGTAGGCTGACTGTTGACCATATCCAGCTTTTTCTTGACCATACATTTGTTGTTGGGGAGGAGGAGGTCCGTACTGACCGTATGAGGGGCCATATCCTGGATTCATTTGACCAGCAGTGTTTACCATCACGGTATTGTTACCTATAAGGGAAAATAGCAACGAACAAATCTTAATTAAATTGCATGCATCTACACAAACTTGTTTTTTATTTACAAATAAAATGGAAAAATAGGAGATTTTCAATCAATACATCATTACATTCGGCCTTTCACTGCAGTCTATTAAATTTATTTTCCAAACCAACGCGGCTCAAACTTACAGTTCTTTCAAACCCTCAACAAGGGTTGAATTATTTTGATTATTGTACGTGAATACAGTGCAACCTCTCAAAAGCAACACCCTTTGGGAGAAGCATTATTATGTTGTTGTTAAGAGGTTGTTGCTCTAAAGAGGTTAAATTAATAAATAAATCGTACAGTAAGAAATTCATACTGTTGTTGAAAGGAAGTTGTTGCTCAAGAGAGGGCCGCTCTGGAGAGGTTTCACTGTACAGGTAAATATAGGCAAACACCTCACATACAAGTACATATGTCAATATAATGTTTTTATATTGTAAGGTGTCGTGGGGCCGGCCTCGACCCAGTACCAATAATGAGCCACTAATGAAGAGGCTAACAAATGGGTATTACACATAAAAAATAAAAAAAACCCTAATATTTCCTTACCAGTATCCTGCAGCTGAACGTTAACCACACGCGTTTTATTTTCATGTATTTTTTTTATATAACACACGACCACCAAAATGATAGCAATAAGAAGGATCGCACCAACAACAATACCCGCTATCAGAGCACCGTCCACGGACTCAGTTTTACTGAAATATATGACAACAATCTAACCTTGATTCTTTCAATGTTTTACACGCAATTTATTAAGTTATTGTGCGACTAATAGCGTGGAAAGGCCAGTGGTTAGTACGCGATCCAGGTTCAAATCCCAGTCGCGGCATTTCATACCCTTCTATGAAAATTTGACAAAAATGTCGATTTTCCTCCGTATGTGAAAAAGTTGCCGGCTCCTTGTAGAAGGGTAAGTTAGTATTGGTTAGTATACAGTCGAGGAAAACTGATTAGATGAACCGGCCACCGTATATAACTGAAAATTGTTAAAAAACCCAGTGAAAAAAAATGGTTAAAATACAGATTTTTTTTTCAATATGGAGATAAATAACAATGAACTGAGAGAAATTGCGCATGTTTAACGGTGCAAATACTGTTTACAACGTGTTCTGTCATACATCTAATCATTAGATCTGTCAGGTTGTGTGTTTTGTACAAATAAAATGTTGGCAGTATACTTCAATTATTCAGATTTGTGTATTGTTCGATAGCTAAATGTTTGTAAACCAGTGGCATGCATGAATACTTTATGTACGAAATACGTTGATTTAGTACAAGAACGAATATCTCAAATATCTATCTATAAATACTAGCTTTGCGTGGGTATTTTTTTTCTGACCGGATCACGAGAATCTAATAGTACTATAACAAATAATATGACTGCGATTGACTCTAATGTCTCATTATTTATTGTTACTTATTGAGATCCGCAGAGTTACAGAACATGTACAGTAAAACCTCAAATAGCGACAGTCTCAGTATTACGACAGCCTTGTTAAAACGATCACTTTTTTTCGGTCCGGAATCTTATCACTCTCCTATAATTAGATTTGATAATGAGGCCACCACATTAATAAGACCAATTTCTCAGGTCTAGAAGGTAGTCTCATGATCGAGGTTTCACTGTATTTACGACTGACTGCAAAAAAACACTCCTAAAACTAAAAATTATTGAAGTCTAAAACATTTTGTTTATTTTCATATTTTCGTCAATAAGATATTTTCATGCTTTGTCTCGCGTTCGGTTAAAAATGATCGCGATCATTCCGACGCTTATGACAAAACAGGGAGGTTCAACAAGCGTCTGAGTCATATGAGGAATATTCTCTGAATAAAATAAAATATTTTCCGACCGACCGACCCTCTCTTAAAATCTAGGGGTCGGTAAAGGGCAAATATTTTTTTAATTTTAGCCTAATGTCAGGTATGATTGAATTCCAAACATAGACATTTACCAGCATTTTCTGTTGTTGTTGCAGCAGTGGTGTCCGTCTTGACAATATCGAGTGCTTGTGCAGCCTCTCACAGCCAACACTGAAACAAAAAAGCAGATGACCCGTATACTCCTATGAACGTGTAGTTATAGTCTCTTACTTATGATATAAGCACTAGCTTCTCACCGCTGTGAGTTCGTATCCCGCCCTGGATCAGACAAAAGTGAGGAAGCTGGCCAGCTGGCGCGCAGAAGGTCAATGATTCTACCCGTGGTTTCAGCTAGAAAAGTCGCCAAACGACCCTGACTGTTGGTGCGACGTTAAACCTTTTTGAAGAAAAACTCAATTGAATGATTTTCTATCTGATTAGTACAGAAGAACCTGGATTATCCGAATTTGACGGGTCAGAAATACAATGTATTACTTCGGATAATCCACAATACATTGTTATGTGCGACTTCATTGTTTTAGTTCTCACCTTCTGACAGGTTGATCTGAGTTAACTGCCTGCCTCGGTTTATTTGTGAAAGTACGCGTTTGAATGAATTCAGGGACCCGCTTATCATTTCGGATAAGGCTTGGGTGTTCGGTTACACAATTCGGATAATCGAGGTTAATTTACATTAAAATGCATAGAGAAAATATCGGGACTGAAAAATGATTTCGGACTACACCAGTAATATAATCCGTTGTCGAATAATTGAGGATCTGATTAAAGCTACATATTCCGTGATAATGGAATAAGATAATACTGGCTGGTAACAAGGGGGCAAAGATTTGGTGAACAGTCCACAAGTCATAGCTAAAATACTGTAGTCAAACTAGCATTAGACCAATTTAAAAAACTTGGCATATTTTGACTATGGCATTGTACCATGCTGTATTAAGAATCATATCATGAATATATCTCACATATAAAGAGAGTCACATCACATGATACGCTTTTGGCACTAAATTGATAATATCTGATTTTGATTTAAACTGTTTTGTAAATAAAACTGCATAACAAAACGACCTACCTGTATTAAGGACACAAAACAACAGAGGAATTGATGACATCAATCCGGACATTTTCAGCAAAAATAAAAGTAACCCAGTTATTCTGTTAGTTAATTAATTATTTCCCTCGAATAAAGAAACTTTGTACATTCGCAATATGTCATTTACCCAATTGCGAAATGCAGTTGAATTAGATCATGATTTAAATTACAATCTGATCATTTTTTTGTTTAATGTGTATATCAAGTAACACGCAATTCAAGCTTTTCTTCATCCTGATCTAATTCATATTCTGTAATTATCTCTCCGCATTGTTTTAGACCATCGTCATAATCGAATGCAGTAAAACTTCGTCATTACAAGCATCAATATTACGAGCACCCGACTTATCTCGAGGAGTTTTTAAAGCCCGTCAATTTTTGTTCTTAGTTGTGTATGATTTTCAAACCAACAAAGAAATACCTCGTTATTACGAGCACCACATTAAACCTCGTTATCTCGAGGAGTCATCTGAACATACTAACTGCTCGAGATAACGAGGTTTTACTGTATTCAAAACTGCAACATTAAATAAACGATTACATAACAAGCCGACCGAACTACGGTAGCAATTAACACACAAATGGGAGGTATCGTGGTATAGAAGTAGAACGTCCTACCTCTGATCCGAAGGTCCTGAGTTCGAATCCCGGCTTCGACAGATTGATTAATATAAACGTATTAACACACAATATATTTAAGGAAATCTCTAGGAAGATGGTGAAAGTAAATAATATGCAGTGTAGATATTTGCACAGTTCGTACAGCATAATGTAGGCGGTATAATGAAGATAATATACACTTACGCATATTTTATTAGATTACCTGGCAGTAATACCCGAATAGATCGATATATATGTTGGAGTCGAACTGAACAAACCAATGGTAGACTCCACTGAACTATGACAGAATATGATGCCTTCCTTTTTACAGTCGTTCTTTATAATGTCTCACGTGTATCAGACTGCGAGTGTTTCTAACAAAAAGAATGGGGGATAAGTAGAGAGTTAAAGTGTAACGTTTTTACCCTTAAACTTACTGCTCGATAAATACATCAGGATCAAATCATTCCTTAGCTGGAAAAGAAGTAAAACTGAAAGTACAGTCAACCCTGTGAACAAAGGCCATCCTTGGGACAGACACAATGTGACGTTTATTGACAGATGACCTTTTTTTCGAAGGTCAGTTTGTTCTAAATAATCAATGAAGGTTTTAAAAGAATGGTCTTTATTAACAGGGTGGCCTTTATTCGGAGGTCGTCGCAAACACATTAAATGTTTCGTTTGATATGGCCTTGTTAAATTGGCACTGTGTTCTAAAAGGCAATTTCGCGATTCGGTTTTTCGAATCGCCATCCTGATGACATTTCATGTTAGATTGGAATCTGTATGTTGAAACTCATTGTTGAATGTATGCAAACTATGAAATGTATGATTTTTAATTTGACATTCGAAAAGAATCATTGCGAATCGGGGTCCATAAAGTTATGCGGTATTCGTTTTTTGAACCGCTGGGCTGGTAGCAATTTTGAATTAGGGAATAGTCGAAATTTACTCAGGTTTTCGATCCACAGTCTCGGGGCATTCAGTGTCGGAATTCGCTGTATGTAGTTTGCAAAATATTAGTAGTATGGATTTCAACATGGATTTTAAAAAATTAAACAGCGAACTTCATTATAGACCCATTCGAATCACGAACAGCGGAAAAAGCTAGCTGCGTTCTAATTTTATGCAACCGTTTCCAATGTTAAGATTGTTTTAAATTAAACCGCCAGCCAGCCGGCCAACTAACCATTCAGCCAGCTAATAAATCGATCGTTCGGTCAAATCTCAGTTATAGATTTTTCTGACGGTGTCAATAACCGTTTTGTCTGCGTACAAAAGAACGAAATACACTGTTAAAATAAAGCACAAAATTCAATCAAACAGTACATGTTTAAAAATAGCTTACAAAGCAGATGGTAACACGAGAGCTCTTCTTCAGCTTTAAACATTGTAATATGACCCATTAACAAACAATATAAGAATAATTTCGCAATACTATAATTATCATAACATAACTTCATGACGACACAACAAATGGTTCAAAAATATATTTCAGACGTGTGTAGTGTATATACATAGAATATATGAATGTGTTTTAAATCAATTTGATATAAAAATGTACGCGAGTTTGGTATTTTCTCTATTTGTTGCAGTCTTCGCTGTGAATACAGGTTAGTAACACTTTATTTATTATCAAAACAATACATTAATTTATTAGCATAATCTTTTACAAAGTATGTTGCCAGTTATAAGTATAAATATACAAGATTATCCTTTCTTCTGTTTTTATATTTGTTGTTGACTTTCAAATCTATCCTCTTATTTAAAAGCTTCGCTAATTCAATATTGTTAATGTTTAAATGTATTAATTATACAGTCAAACCTGCGAACAAAGGCCACCTTTAGGAAAGCCAAAATGTGGCCTTCATTAACAGATAGCCTTTATTCGGAGGTCACTTTGTTCTAAATAATCAATGACGGTTTTTCAAAGAATAGCCTTTATTCCCAGGGTGACCTTTATTCGGAGGTGATCTCAAACACAGGTTGGACTGTAAATTCCCCAGCTCTTAGTATTTGTGATACTCGATCAGTTTATGAGGAGTTAATTAAATGCTTCCATACTTTATAAAAATAATTAATTAGGTCATCTTTCATCATGTTCGTTTGTGGTTACGAGACCCTAACGTTTATCGGTGGTTAGGTAGGAAATCATTTTTTATTAACGTAATTTACTTGTCCTGAAAACGAAAAGCTAAAACAAAGAATGATTTTTTTAGCCAAAATCGCTAAAAAATGGGGTGTCGGAATTTTGAAATGAGCCTGTCGTAATACTGCAAACCAACTTTTTTTTAGGATGTTCCGATAGATATTAGACTTCTCTTCAATATTTTTTAATCTCAGTTTTGCTGTTGAGTATCTTATAAGTATTTTTTAAACCGGACTGTCTGAATCCAAATTTAAATTCTCTTCGATAATCAATAGTTTTTTAAAAACCGGAATTCTCAGAAAACCGGACTTTTAGCCCAGTTCGGAAAGGGTCTAGTTTTCAGGGGCTATGTTATATATACGTACAGATGATAAAGTGCCCAATAAGTATGGTAGAATAAATTTACAAATAAACACTAACACATGACCTGCCTACAGAACAAACCAACAGACGAACGGACGGACAAAAATTGAGAATTACCTTACATGCTATTTATTTATTATTTATACATTTGAATAACAGCCTCGGCAGAACGATGCACGACTTATCGCTCATGTACCAGTGGATACTATTGCTGTAACAACAATTACAGATGTTGGTAAGTATTGACAATATGTGATCATATAATTAAAATATTATAGATCACTAAATTTAAAAACAATACTTGGCAGTGCCCGTTCAACTTATATCTCCGGAAAGAGAGCGATTCAAGCAATGTGTATCACGTAACACAGACTATATATACAGTGAAACCTCTCCAGAACGGTCCTGCCTTGAGCAACACCAGCTCTTCAACAACAGCATGATTTTTCCAACTGTACGTTTTATTTCTAATTTAGCCTCTCGAAAGCAACAACCTCTCAACAACAGCATAATTTTGCTTCTCCCAAAGGGTGTTGCATTGGAGAGGTTGCACTGTAATTTCATTAATGTAACTATTGATTAATTGAATATATAAATATATAATAAATATATAAATATATAATAAATATATAGATGTATAATAAATACATAAATATATAATAAATATATAGATGTATAATAAATACATAAATATATAATAAATATATAAATATATAATAAATATATAGATGTATAATAAATATATAAATATATAATAAATATATAAATATAAATATTTCTAGTTCTCATTGTTTTCGTGATCTTAACTATTAAGATACTGTTTATTTTTAGTGTTATCGTTTCTCATGTATAAGGAAGTAGAGATCAATATTTTTTTTCTAATTTAAGTAGCAACATGGAAATGTTATTGCGTGTGGACATAGACTCAGTATAGTATTCAGCAATTTGTCTGATAATTTCAGCAAAGATGAACTTGAAGCCGGAGCTGTCGCTGGAATAGTTGTCGGTTGTATAATCGTGTTTACCATCATTGTTATCGTGGCCATCTGTTGCTGCATCAACAAACAAAAACAACGAGGTCGTGTAATAACATCACAACCTACCGGAGGTGAGTGAAGTCGTGCCTGTAACCTGGTGGTCGTGACCGTAGTCCAGTGCTTAGTGCGCTGGACTTGTAACTCGGAGATCCCGGTTCAAATCCCGGTTGCGGCAGGTCATGCCCTTCTATGAAAATTTGACAAAAATGTCCATTTTCCTCCACATGTAGAGAAGTTGCCGGCAGGGTAAATTAGTACTGGTTAGCATACAGTCCAGGAAAACTTGTTAGGTGAACCGACCGTCGTATATAACGGAATCTTTGCTTATTGTGTATTCATGAAAACCCAAACTTATTTTTCTTTCTGATTTTGTGTGAGTTTTAAAATAAATTCGAAAAAAATACTGCTAATAATGTACATGATACGTAGTTTCCATTCACTTGTCTTTTATTAGCAGTGCATAATAAAGCACAATAGTTTTAATGGTAATTGTATTTTTGTAGTGTTTCAATTTACCAAATACACAAATGATATCACAATGAACAAGTGTGTACATTTGTATGTAAATGATAGTTTGATTAATACTGTTTGTCTGTAGTCTTAGTGCTAGGTAAATAAACCGCTTGTTAAAAATTTCACGCTCAGATAAACATACACTGACTATCATTATTGAAGGAACTCAAAAATCTTATTTCTTAAAACGGCAATTGTCGTGTTATATTTTATCTACGTAATACGTAGTGTAAATTGATCATTTTTATTTTAAATGCCTCTCCGTTGTTCATTCCTGCATGTTTAAACTGTAACTTATACCATTTAACGGTTTTGTACAGACAAACTTATGTATAGTTTTACCTACTACCTTCCTGAATTACCTCACGTACACAGAACTGTTTGAAATTCATGTACACGTTTGTTTTACCGTCCTCTATTTTCAATATGCGGGCCGTTAGGTGTAGAGACCTTGATTTCATAAGTTTGAACCCTGAGTGCAGCACTTCACTGAGTCGGTTTGGTTGAAGACATGGCGACGGAGGCCAATCGTCCTCTATAATTGACCATCCATGTTTAGATGCTGGCTGTAAGGCCTAAACAAAAAAGGCTTGTTTCCGGTTACATGTAAAAAATATAGGTCGGTAGGTAGGGATACCGGCAACACTGTTGTGAAAATTACAATATAGCCTAAGATTTGGATGCCGTGAAAGCTTATGGGTCAGCAGGTAAAAGATGGGTCGGTCGGGAAACCGGAGACAAACCTATTTTTAGGCCTTATTTGCTGAGAACAAAACTTGAACTGGTACATAATCCAGGAACGACCACGGGTTAGGTTGACTGTCTACCAGTATATAACTGAAATACTGTTGAAACCGGGCATAAAACCCGACAAAACAAAACAATGAGATATTTACCTTGACCTTGTTCAGTTTAACAGATACTTTATGGCTCCTGACTCACCTGAGCTCACCTGTCCCCCCTCAGTTTTGAGTGGCAACTACCCGACGACCTCTCCATCAACTTTGCAGGTCACATTCTAAATAAACAATGGTGCATATTATTTCGAAAACTTGTCCTCATCCAATTTTTTATGAGGTTTCTCCTATGTTTGTAGACGTCTCTGGATCACTGCGCGTGTCATTTTTTTCTCCCTCGTACGTATTTTTGTAAACGATTAAACTGTTCTGTTCTGACTTATTGGCGATGAGTACAAGGCATTGTTTCATGAGTACAACATCCGTATTGCGTTTCACCATAGTATATGTATATAGTACCGTATGTATTTTGATTAGAAACTAATCCTAGTCGTTTGATAATGTTGTTTTTTAGGTAACACTGTAGTGCTGCACACAACAACAACAACAATGACTTCTGGATATGGTCAGCCGTACGGACAACCACAGTATGGACAGTTCGGAGCTCCACAACAACAACCACCACCGTTTGGTCAACCCAATCCCGGATTTGAACAAAATCCAGCGTACCCACCACCACCACCATCAAACTACTAAATGGGAACACGGAAAAATAAATACAGTAACATACAGCTGAACATTAATTTATGAATTTATTGTTTGTAAGGCGTTTTTACTTTTATAATGCAATTTACCTAAAATATTGTGTATTATACAATCATGCGCCTTATGAAGATGGCAATATCGTAAAACGAACTGTAAAAATGAAAACGAACTGGCTTGAATTTGCATTTTATTCAAAACCAGAAAAGCATCGTATGTAAGATTAAAACCTGCAAACAGTTTCTGTACTCTCTTTTTTGATGAATATTAAATTTGTACAATTTGATAATCTAAAACTTCATACAACACTTTCTTGTTCATAAACCCAGCAAAGGTTTTTTTTTATCATTTTTATCATTTCTTGGTTTATTTTTGGCGGGGATTTGTCGTTTTGCACGTGTTTTCGGTAATGAATTTACTCAATGGGGATGTAATGTAATAAGCGGAAGTCGAATGAAATAATTTGGTATTTTCTGCTTTATACAGCAGAGGATTCATCACTTGTGTGAGCCGAAAAATGATCACCATAGCAACCATATCGCCGGCTTATTTCTATAACCCGGTAACTCAATTTTTAGCAATATTAAAGTTTTGGTATCATAATTTTCGTCTCGATGAGCTCTTTACAATGATCATACTTACCTGCTTGTAGATCTATCTTAAATAGGGTTAATCCCAATTCCAACAACCCGTAACTCGCTAAAAGTTATTGCAGTTCAAAACTTCAAATTCGATTTTCTACAAACTGGAAAAAATGACATACGGGTTTTTAGGAATAACCAGACAATATTGATAACAATTGGAATCAATGTTATTAATGTATGAATTGTGCATATGTCAATACATGTTCCTGAATGTGCGTAAATGTGATTTTTTTAATACTATGTATGATATTGCGTTGTGAATTCACTCTGATGGGACGTCTGATGTATGAGTGGTATAAAATGTTGTCTTTAAAGGGACTATACTCCCTATCTTTTCTTCATTTGCTTTGATGGCCATTTCATTAAAAGTAATTTTCAGACGTACCACGGATTGTATATATATTACATAAAATTATAAGAAAATAATATTAGTTATATTCAATACATAATCTTTAAAGTATCTTTTGTGAGCTTTTCATGTAAATATTTATTTTATCAATAAAGAGTTAAGCCACTTTAAGATAAACGGACTAAATGAAGTTATGCGCTAAATACTCAAAGTTTATTTTTTACTATATTATTTTTTAATTTGAGTTTGTTATTTTTATAAATACTTGTTTAATTTTGGTATTTAATAAAGATTGAACCAAAACTTTCCGGTTTACTTTATAATACAGACCTATGTTTCGTTATGATATGTGACAAAATTTATCTCTCAGAGATACAAAAATGGATTAGGCCATTTGAAAGTTACATCAAGAAAAATAGTTGTCGGACACGGGGAATGAGCTTAATAGAAACATCAAGATACACAAGGAGTGATTCTGGACTACATGAGGTACTTCCAATTATAAATGCAGAAGAAACAAACAGTAAGCCACATAATGACTTCGAGGTCAATTTCTAGGACACTCCGAGGACACACTGAAGTCGTGGACTAGTTCATATGACCATTCGGTGCAGTCTAGAATTTATCAATGAATATCCACCCCCCAACAAAAAACGTCATGACAGATCTGATATGAATATTAAGTTATGAAGAAGCTGAAAGTATCTCTGACCAAAGATTTCACAGGCAATGTTTATCCAGCTTCCGCTGACAAACAACTAGCCTTAAACCACTGCTGTAAGTTCTCGAAAAGTTGGATTTTACTGCAGTTTGGCAGGCTAAACTTGCTCAGAACTTAGTAGCAGTGAAAAATTCAACCAGACGGAGATAATGGTAAAACATTATTCTGGTAAATGACGTGTCAGAACATTTATAATGCATAAAAATAACAATGGAATTTTGACATAAGTCAATACATGTGGTGACAAAATTAAGCTGAATAAACATGTATATCCTACCTGTTTACATTGTGGTCCTAAATATTCCGAAACAAACCAAATATTACAGAAAACTTGTCCATATTCAACATCTAAAAATACAAACGTAAGGATGAGATCTAAGACACTGAGAGCTCTCAGGGATAAAACTCATATATTGGCTTTTAATGTCCACAAATAATTATTATCAGACAATTATCATATCTTTGATACATGATTCCACCAGCATATCAACTATCGAAAGTTAATATCATTTGATCAGTTCCAATTTAGTTTTAGGCATGTTTATTTTTACATTTAAGTTTGAAACTGACAAATCTAAAAATTCGCTCTTTAATCTTATTTTTCGAATGTTTTCTCCAAAATCATATTTTGCATAAGAGTTAGTCTGTCAAATGATATCTATGATATTACTTGAATCATAAAAAAATATTTCTGTGCATTTCTCTCCCAATTTTTTATTTTCCCTGTAGCAAGAATATAAAAAATAATTTTGCAGACATTCTTTTTAAAATTTGCTTTACCCTTTCATTACAAGCTTTAATCTGACATCCGATATATAATCAGAGACAAATCGATAAATTAGTTAACCCATTCAAAATCTAGTTCATCTGTCAAGTACCTATACATTAATCATTTTTGTTCGAAGAATGCTCCTATAGAATTTATTTTTAGAAGAAATTCGACACATTGTCAAACAATACAAAACTAATTTCGCAACTCTGTCATGAAACATAACATCGCGAGTGAACAATGAATTTCGCATACGATTTTTTATATATATAGGTAGGATTAAAAAAAAAACACACAAAAAAAACGTAATTAACACAATATATAGATAATGAAAATGTACAAGAGTTTGGCATTGTTTCTAACAGTGTTGATTTACGAAGTAAATGCTGGTAAGTTGTATATTCGACTAAAAATGTGCTTCTGTTTGTATGAATTTTATTTTAACAACGTCAGGCGATTTGAACCGCGCGGGATAAATATTGGACAGTGAGTAAAATATCTAATATTTCGTAGAACTTCGTATTGTTTTTTTTATTTCACTGGGTTTAACGCCGTTTTTCAACAATTTTTCAGTTCACCTTACCAGTTTCCTGGACTATATTCTAATCAGTACTTTTACATCCTTTTACATGGAGCCGGCAACTTCTCCACATATAGAGGAAAATCGACATTTTTGTCAAATTTGTCAAATGACCGCTGGACAACGGTCGCTCTGTTTTAATGATATAATTATCTCAATAAAGGGTGCAGGTAATAAAATAAACCTATTTGTATCTCAACTTCTTGTAATTTTTACAAGCAGAGACATATGAAAAAGAATAAATGGTTATAAGAACTGACAAGCGTATAAAGACCCAACCAATGTTAACATTAAAGCTTTGAATAATAGTCTTCTAGTGCGAACAGTGACCACCAACAAACAATCGTTTAATTATAAGACAGAACAATTAAATATAAGCCAATCATACGTAAAGTTCTTATTTATAATTATCTCCCTTTGATGAACTGGTCACGTTTTCACTTGTTTGGCGGATACTGGTTTAGCTCCAGTAACAACTGTTATTTTCATTTACAGCTGAAAGATGTTCCGCCTCTTGGTCGTGTAAAGATGGATACTCTTGCTGTAATAGAAATACAAGATGTTGGTAAATAACTTACTGATCAAAACGGTTAAAATTATTTTAAACAAGAACAAAAATGCAAAATTTAATGCTTTAAGCACATACGAAGCGTTCCGGTGGTTCACACTGTTTAGTGAATGCGTTCTTCTTTCTATTGTAACAACTGTTTCTACCATTGTTTCCGGTATGAAAAAGGCCCCCACCTGACATCTATGTTATCATCGTGACTGTTGAATGCACATCGTAATATGAAAATAAAATGCCAAGCTCTAATTATGACATAATGAGGTGTTTTATGACTAAAATGTCGTCTGGTATTTCAGCGCAGACGGCTTAGAAGTTGATGCCATTGTTGGTATTGTGATCGGCTGTCTTGTGGTAGTCACTGTCACCATTTTGGTGATAATTTATTGCATCAAGAAAAAGAACAAGCATAAGTCACCAATGGTGGTTGCTCCGCGGTATAATAACACAGGTAAATCAAAATTCAGCTGAATGCGTCTGTTCCTTTTTTCCTGCGGAACCAATTTCGATTCTTTATTCATATAATCTATTACGATTTCATTAATTCATTTAAAAAGTCATGTTTTAAAACAAACTGCTCACTCTAAGCGCTTGGAAATTGCCCAATACGGAGTTTTTTTTGAGAATCAAAGAAATACTGTGTTCAGTAATACCAGGGAGATCATGCCCTGCCCCCTAATTTATAGCGGATCTATCCCCACCCCCCAAATCTGATCAACCACACCCCTGAATGACTCTAACGGTAGTTTTTGTCCATTTTCCTGTGAAAAATAATCAAAATATATAATTATGCGTAATAGGACGACCGGCGATATAGTACAAAAAATATCAATATATTTCAAAATACATGAAATTGTCACCACACGTGTTTGATCTATTATGTACGCTTGAACACGTGACTGATTTTTTAAAAATGATATGGTTTGTCTTTTACAATTTAATTGACTCTCCGGTACAAGAGAACGAAGACATACAGCGGGTCACAAATTATCGTATATCTTCAAACATTCAGAAGAGTAGAACAGATATTTCCTTTATTCCAATTCTTTACCTACTTAAGATCAATAACAATTAAATGTAGATCCGATCACCATTTATACCGTCCTTACGTCACATTCATTTTAAAACCGTATCAAATTACATCTTAATGAGAATTTAATGTTTGAGAAGTGTTTTTATAAACGTATTTCCTGATCTTCAAAAATTTTGCACACATATTCCACCTAACAGTGTACATAACTGACATTTATGTCACGATTTTAGGGGTAAATATTAGACAGTAGTTTTAACTTACCTGTGGATCAGTTAATGAATATGCTCGTTATGTGTTAGCCTCACCTATAAGTCCTCATCACGCCCTATGCTAGGAGACACGTATTTACTTCTGAAATCTAACTGAATTAAACAATAAAAGAAATATTGAATGTAGACAAGAAAAAGGATTTCAAGAAAAAAAACACATTCGGAAAATTCCACATTTCCGAAAATACTACCTTTGGGACCCTAAAAAATGGTCGTGATAATGAGGTGGTCTCATTATTCAGTTGAATTATAGGGGAGGTTTGGAAAGCCGGTACGAAAAAAGTGGTCGTTAAAACAAGGCGGTCGTAATACTGGGATGGTCGCTATGTAGGGTTTTACTGTATAAATTGTGGGACTAGGGTGCTGTCTTAGAGATGGGCAGTTTGTTTGTGTAAGATAATAATTTATTATTTGATATTATTGATACGTTTTGTTAATATATATAACTATATGTTTTTTACCACGACTCTCCCTGAAGTATACAGTTGCTAACTGATTATTTATGCGTATAAACGTTTTTTTTTGTTTTCTACAAACACAGGTGGTCAAATGAATCCAACATTCATCCAGTACGGAGCTCCTCAGGTACAATCGTATGGTCAGACTAATCCAGGATTTAATCAGCAACCAGTCTACCCACCACCAGTTGCTTATTAAATATTCACATTGGATTTGGACATTTATATACTTATGTCTGAATAAAAGTTATCACCTTGTCTTACATCGCAAACAAACCAGCGACCGGCTTAAATTAGTAATCTAGAAACAAGTCGTATTTACGACAACTTGACAAAAACAATTACGGAGTTCCAAAATTTTTCTTTTTTTATTTCTCTTCTAAATTTACCTTTCGTACTCTGGGGCACAATTCGTTCCCAAATATTTTCGTACTTCGGATTTTGCCGTTAGAAAATTTAGGATTGGCGCCAAAAACTAGGGTCGGTCGGGTAACCAAAAATACGACAAATATTTATCTGACATTATGATTGCACAATATAACGACACATTTTTACATCGACTACAAAAGAATTTATTTATCATGCCATGTTTTCTAAGACCAGCAGTTATTAGCTGCACTGGTTACATTTTTTAGTGGAGTGTAACATCGCACCAACAGTCAGGGTCATTGGGCGACTTTCCAGCTTTAACGCTGGAGGAAGGCCCAGGCCTTACACCTGGGTAGAACCATCGATCTTCTGTATCCTAGCTATACAACTTCCTCACATTTGAAATTTTTTCCCAGGCGGGATTCGAACTGACGGCGGTGAGGGACAAGAAATAACAAGCTAGTGACCATAACCATTCACCCACGAATGTCAGCTTGCACTTGCTACAGCCGTTTAATGTTTGATTATAATCGTAAAACAGTACAACATAGGTGAAAGCTTTACACGACCTTTTAGTTTGGTTATTTGCAAAGTCTTTGTCTCCAATCATTTGTGTATTTATTCGTATCAAATAAAACTAATCTTATAGTTCTCTTTTTTTCCTGGTTTAATTTTCATTTCTATTTTGAGATGGGTATGTGAAGTGATTCGTCTGTTAATGGATGAAGGATTTTCTGAAGTTCAGTAAAACCAATATTAAGATCACCTTTCGAACAAAACAAATTGGTTGTAATATTGAAGTGGTCTTATAATCAAGTTCCAATATAGGAGAAATATTTAAAACCAGTCTGAAGATAAGTAGTCGTTATGATGAGGCGGTCTTAATAGTGAGGTGGTCGTCAAGTGAGGTTTTACTGTACTACGCTGGCAAGAGCTGTATACACAAACAAACAGCTTCTTGTGATCCTTATAACACGATAAAATTAGGGTATAAATACCAATGATGGCTTTTTTACCTACCTTATGTTCAATGAGAATGTAACCAGAAACAAAAATTTTACTAAAATGTGCGAGTAATCTCCCTTGTCACACTAAAACAAACTGATTATTTACTGCGAAACTGTCATTAAATACAAATAAATTAAATTTTGAAACAAATGTCATCGATATGTGATCGATGCCGATTTTTGATTTTACCAGTAACAGATGTCCTAGAAATAGGGGAACGATACTTGATCCTAATAATTATAAATATTTACATAAATTTGAAATCACAATATTGTTACTTTCAGTCGGTGTCTGTTTTATTGAAATAATATATATCAATATATCATTGTTACCTACGTATTTTTTATACAGTAAAACCACGTATTTTTATACAGTAAAACCAAGTATTTTTATACAGTAAAACCTCGTATTTTTATACAGTAAAACCAAGTATTTTTATACAGTAAAACCACGTATTTTTATACAGTAAAACCTCGTATTTTTATACAGTAAAACCAAGTATTTGTATACAGTAAAACCTCGTATTTTTTATACAGTAAAACCAAGTATTTTTATACAGTAAAACCAAGTATTTTTATACAGTAAAACCAAGTATTTTTATACAGTAAAACCAAGTATTTTTATACAGTAAAACCTCGTATTTTTTATACAGTAAAACCAAGTATTTTTATACAGTAAAACCAAGTATTTTTATACAGTAAAACCAAGTATTTTTATACAGTAAAACCTCGTATTTTTTATACAGTAAAACCAAGTATTTTTTTACAGTAAAACCTCGTATTTTTTATACAGTAAAACCACGTATTTTTATACAGTAAAACATCGTATTTTTATACAGTAAAACCACGTATTTTTATACAGTAAAACATCGTATTTTTATACCGTAAAACCAAGTATTTTTATACAGTAAAACCACGTATTTTTATACAGTAAAACCTCGTATTTTTATGCAGTAAAACCACGTATTTTTTATACAGTAAAACCAAGTATTTTTATACAGTAAAACCAAGTATTTTTATACAGTAAAACCTCGTATTTTTTATACAGTAAAACCAAGTATTTTTATACAGTAAAACCACGTATTTTTATACAGTAAAACCTCGTATTTCTTATACAGTAAAACCTCGTATTTGTATACAGTAAAACCTCGTATTTTTTATACAGTAAAACCAAGTATTTTTATACAGTAAAACCAAGTATTTTTATACAGTAAAACCAAGTATTTTTATACAGTAAAACCAAGTATTTTTATACAGTAAAACCTCGTATTTTTTATACAGTAAAACCAAGTATTTTTATACAGTAAAACCAAGTATTTTTTATACAGTAAAACCAAGTATTTTTATACAGTAAAACATCGTATTTTTATACAGTAAAACCACGTATTTTTATACAGTAAAACCAAGTATTTTTATACCGTAAAACCAAGTATTTTTATACAGTAAAACCACGTATTTTTATACAGTAAAACCTCGTATTTTTATGCAGTAAAACCACGTATTTTTTATACAGTAAAACCAAGTATTTTTATACAGTAAAACCTCGTATTTTTATACAGTAAAACCTCGTATTTTTATACAGTAAAACATCGTATTTTTATACAGTAAAACCACGTATTTTTATACAGTAAAACCAAGTATTTTTTTACAGTAAAACCACGTATTTTTATACAGTAAAACCAAGTATTTTTATACAGTAAAACCACGTATTTTTTATACAGTAAAACCTCGTATTTTTATACAGTAAAACCACGTATTTTTATACAGTAAAACCTCGTATTTTTATACAGTAAAACCACGTATTTTTATACAGTAAAACCACGTATTTTTATACAGTAAAACCTCGTATTTTTTATACAGTAAAACCTCGTATTTTTTATACAGTAAAACCAAGTATTTTTATACAGTAAAACCTCGTATTTTTATACAGTAAAACCTCGTATTTTTTATACAGTAAAACCAAGTATTTTTATACAGTAAAACCAAGTATTTTTTATACAGTAAAACCAAGTATTTTTATACAGTAAAACATCGTATTTTTATACAGTAAAACCACGTATTTTTATACAGTAAAACCAAGTATTTTTATACCGTAAAACCAAGTATTTTTATACAGTAAAACCACGTATTTTTATACAGTAAAACCTCGTATTTTTATGCAGTAAAACCACGTATTTTTTATACAGTAAAACCAAGTATTTTTATACAGTAAAACCTCGTATTTTTATACAGTAAAACCTCGTATTTTTATACAGTAAAACATCGTATTTTTATACAGTAAAACCACGTATTTTTATACAGTAAAACCAAGTATTTTTTTACAGTAAAACCACGTATTTTTATACAGTAAAACCTCGTATTTTTATACAGTAAAACCACGTATTTTTTATACAGTAAAACCTCGTATTTTTATACAGTAAAACCACGTATTTTTATACAGTAAAACCTCGTATTTTTATACAGTAAAACCACGTATTTTTATACAGTAAAACCACGTATTTTTATACAGTAAAACCTCGTATTTTTTATACAGTAAAACCACGTATTTTTTATACAGTAAAACCAAGTATTTTTATACAGTAAAACCTCGTATTTTTATACAGTAAAACCACGTATTTTTATACAGTAAAACCTCGTATTTTTTATACAGTAAAACCTCGTATTTTTATACAGTAAAACATCGTATTTTTATACAGTAAAACCACGTATTTTTATACAGTAAAACCTCGTATTTTTATACAGTAAAACCAAGTATTTTTATACAGTAAAACCTCGTATTTTTATACAGTAAAACCAAGTATTTTTATACAGTAAAACCTCGTATTTTTATACAGTAAAACCTCGTATTTTTATACAGTAAAACCTCGTATTTCTTATACAGTAAAACCTCGTATTTTTATACAGTAAAACCTAGTATTTTTTATACAGTAAAACATCGTATTTTTATACAGTAAAACCAAGTATTTTTATACAGTAAAACCTCGTATTTTTATACAGTAAAACCTCGTATTTTTATACAGTAAAACCACGTATTTTTTATACAGTAAAACCACGTATTTTTATACAGTAAAACCTCGTATTTTTATACAGTAAAACCTCGTATTTTTATACAGTAAAACCTCGTATTTTTTATACAGTAAAACCTCGTTATCTCGGAGTCATCGGAACTGTCTATATGCTCGGTATAAACCGGGTGCATTTGTTTGTTGGTTGTAAAAGTTTTGTGTCGTGTGCTTTAACGATTGTATTCACATAATACATTACAACCAATGAAAACCGGAAAACTTCCGGACTGAGCCAAAAGTCCGGTTTTCTGAGGATTCCGGTTTTCAGAGAGTTCGCTTTTCAGGGATTATACTGTTTTACGAAATGCTTACGTAAAATGTGGTCTATGTAGTCAGAGAGGACTATACATGTATGCTGATTTTTTTAATATATGTAGCTGATTGATTAAATAAAGTTTTCTATTCATGAATATAGTGTTGTCAACAGAGTACAATATTACGTCCGAAAAACGTTGTTATGTTATGTTGTGTTGTGTTGTGTTGTGCTGTGTTGTGTTGTGTTAATTAATGTACTTGTGACTAATAGCATGATATTGTAGTCGATCAATAACACATTTAAATTCAATTATAACACAGTCGAATGGAAGACTGGCTTAATTTATGCAGTGTAATCAGTTTTGAATTAAGCTGAGACGATAAAAAGCAACGCTGAAATACATAACTAGTTATGATGAATTTACAATTTATACGCACGGTTTATTATAACAGCGCAGCATTGCCTTTGCTACCTAAAATACAAAGTACCTCTTTCCATTTACTCGCTTGCGTAACAAATGTGCAGTCGGTATGTTGACGTAATGAAAAATACATGTAAAGGATAATTTTGTTGCGGATCTACCACATTTTTCATAAAATAATTGTGTGGGATTTTATGGGTTTCGTTAATCTCGCGATGAAACAAAGAATGCTGATCGGACGGTTGGTTTACACATTATATTAGATAGTGTATCACTAATTCGACATTGTCCTCAATCAAGTTACTGTATTTCCTGTGTATTCATGTATTGAACTGACCTTAGTCACTGAGGTAGGTGACCTTATGGGTTTTACAGCACAAAACTGGATTAAGGAAAAAATATAGGTTAGTATTTTTGTGATAGTGTTGAATCTCACTAATTTAGGATCTTTGTTAATAACTGTTTGACGATTAATTCGGTACGATATTTTATTTTGTGTATTACAAAGTTCACGTAAATAAATATCGGTTTTATGAAATAAATTGTTCATTTTTATGGCTAAGCTATTTTAAGTAGTGTAATAGTGGGATAAAATTAATGCGAACAAAACACTTCCTGTCTTTTACCTCAGTTTACTGTGTTTAACACATAATTAGGCCATAAAATCCTTTAAAATGTGCGGTAAAGCGACCCATACTTTGAACCATAGGCAGGCGGCAGGCGGGAAGTTTGTTTTACTTTTGTTAACACTATCATCATGCTTGTATCGAAAACGAAAAGATGGAAATAAATATCTTTTATAGCAAATCTTACAATGTCTAAATGTGTAGACAAATGTTAAGCTGAGAATAATTGTTTGTTTACACGACTGTCACGATAAACTATCTGTCTAAGTTTGATTAAGGTCAAGTTAACTTAAAGCAGAATTTGTTTACATTCTGAATCGCATTAATAATTCAAAAAACCTAATATTGACAATAGTTTGGAACACAAACGTTAAACGGGACAATTACGGAATCCTATTTCGTCCACATTAAATTTCTCTTACGATCATGAAACAACGAATCGCAAGAATCATAATGTTTATAAGTATGGTAGTTTTTTATAACCATCGTCACAAAGACAAAATCAACGATGTCGTATGATGATATTTAAACTTAACATGCATTTAATGTGTAATTATGTACCCAACAACATTCAATAGTATCCTTTAATGAATGTAGTTTTATATCGCCATCAAATAACACGATAAAATAGAAAGTTTACTTAACTTATGCAGCGTAAAATCTTTCGAATAAGTTAAGATGGCGGGTTTATTGAATCAAAGTATCGTAGCATGGATAAAATATACACTATATAATAATATAACTACTGTTACTGACGTTGATTTTGATAAATAGAAAGAAATTGAAGAGGGACATGAAAATGATGATGATAGATATGATGTTATGTTTGATTATAATGATGATAGAGATGATGACGATGATGATGGTGATGATGATATTTATAGTGATGATGCTGATTATGGTGATTATGATGGTGATAATGTTGAAAGTGATAGTGATGATGATGATGGTAGTAATTATGATACTTTAAATAATGATAATGATATCAGTGATGATGAAAATGATGTACGATTTTTGATCATGTATCTGCTGCCGATGTTTATCAGTTTTTACAGTTTCTCCCCCTTTTCCTCTCTAAATTCCTTCCTCCCTCGACCTCGCCCTCGACCTCCCATCCTCCCATCTACGCTCGCTTATCAATTGTCTGTGTTAGCTACATGCAAACATTGACACACACTGTAGGTATCTTTTAGTTTAATTGCTGCGGCATTTAAAACTTCAACACTATTCACACATGCAACATTTGACACGTTTTTTTGATAAACCTTGACGAAACACAACTGTACTTAACAACTATATATTAATATTTAATACAGGAATGTTCAGGATAGTAAATTATATTAGGTAATGTATTAAGTTCAGACGGGAATTGAATGACAGAATGTTATCCTCTTTTTCCAGATTCTTTACGACAAGGTGTAGATTGTTGTGTTTTTTTTTGTCCTGAAGTATGTCAATTAGTTAACATGGATTCTCTCTCTACTGATATTCATAGAACAAAAGACACATTGGATGACGTGGAAGATATTTCGTTAGATCTGCTTGGAAAAAACCCTGAGCGGCGAAAAGGTATGTGTCGGGCGGGCAAAATTCGTCGGGCGAACATCAAAACACCTAGCAATCAACGATTACATAACTACAGTCAAACCTGTGTTTGTGGCCACCTTCGGATAAAGACCACCTTACGAATAGAGGCCATTCTTTGAAAAAACGTCCCCGATTATTTAGAACAAAATGATCACCGCTTAAAGGCCATCTGTCAGTAATGGTGGCATTTTTTTTCTTTCCAGAGGGTGGCCTTTCTTCAAAGGTTTGACTGTTTTTCAAGGGATAACATTACAATCTGAACTATAAATGCTATATACTTTACGACCAAACTCGTTAAAGATTAAGTTGTGTAATCACAGCATAATGTTCATTAATATTTGAAACTGTACAATTCACTTGTCCATGAAAAAAGAGAAATGTACGGAATCCTATAGCGTCCACATTGAATTTCGTTCGTACAACGCGATAATTATTGTTTTAATGGCGATGATTGGGATAGAGTTAAGGCAGTGTATAAGTGACTCTGATTTCTACATCAGACGATAACTATCGCCATTAAAACAATAGTTTGATATGGATGCTGTATGATTCCGTAGAAAAAACGTGAACAAGATAAAACAACAGAATCTTTAAAGAGAGGCTAGGTTAGTTAGATCAATCTTGGACTTTCAGACAAGAATGGTTGTTCGTGTACATGCAGTTATCAACGATGGATTCTTGCGTTTATGGGTTTGTGGCTAGGTGTGATGGTTTATTTGTTCCACTCCAACATGAGTATAGCTGTTGTGTGTATGTCAAAACAAGACGTGGAGATGTTATATGTGGAAGTTGAGGGTAGTTCAGTCGACGACCGTAATAGAACTAAGAATGACACAGCTGTTCTTTACGAGTTGAAGAATAAAACATCAGAAGACAGCCAGTGTCAAAGTACGGACAACCGGTTACGGCTCTCTTCAATGGTATTTACTGCGTTTTACGTCATGTTATAACTAACACAAAACATGCCCTCTAAACTAAATAGGGATAGAATCAGGTCTACGGACGTCGGGTTCGAATCTCAAACACAACATACGTTCTTCCTGACGGTTTAGTTGAACATACAATGGAATCCCTCCAAACCGGTTTCCCTATAAATCAGCCAAATGTTCTGGTCCCGACTTCATTACTATATAATTAAAAAATCTCCTCTAAACTGGCATCCCCTATAAACTGACCAACTGACCCGGGGTTCCATTGTATATGTCTAAATATATAGGGTTATTTGCCTTTCATTTCGAGAAGTTAGCTGTTACTTGAGGAAAACAAGGTTAGTACAGAATGCAGGAACACAAGTTAGGTTAACTGCTCGCTGGTATATGACGGAAATACTGTCAACAACGGACGTAAAGCCTGATACATGATTTATTAATTATGAAAATATTTATTGAGTAATTTTATGAATTAAACATTGCGTGTGTAGATAGTTTAGTTGTTGATTTAACTGCGTTGTACTATTTGTAACCTAAGCCGTTTTAAAACACGTTACGTCCAAATCGCGCAAGTCATACCCTTCTATGAAAATTTGACAAAAATATCGATTTACCTCCATATGTGGAGAAGTTGCCGGCTCCTTGTGGAAGGGTAAGTTAGTATTGGTAAGTATACAGTCCAGGAAAACTGGTTAGGTTAACGTCCGCCGTGTGTAACTGAAAAATTGTTGAAAAACGGCGGTAAGCCCAAAGAAAAATTAAAACACATTACAACCAGAACATTACGAAGGGCTACTTTTAATGAGAGAGTTATAAGGAAATACTCACAGTGCTGATGTTCAGTTAAATTACGGCCAAATCCTCATTTGAAATAGAAAATTAGTTGCCCCATTTCGAACTAACACAATTTATCACACACTTTCAATTGCCATGTTTTATGTAAGTGTTTTATTGTATTCTTTGCAATCATGTTCTAAAGATCCATAATTTCACAGGTGCTGATATTGTTTTTCAGGGCGCGGAATTTGACTGGGACAAGAAGACACAGTCATTTGTCTTATCTGGATATTTCTATGGTTACATGACGTCACAGATACCTGCTGGATGGTTAGCGTCTCGTTTTGGTGGGAAACACGTGGTGTTGATCTCGATGTCTCTTTCCTGTTTATTAGTGCTACTAACGCCCGTACTAGCACGGACGAGTGTGTATCTGTTAGTAGTCGCTAGGATACTTCAAGGTTTATTCAACGTAGGTATACAATAACAACAAATAGGCATCGTGGTCTATTTGTGATAGAAGGTCCTAAGTTCAAATCACGGCTTCGACGGTTTTCGTTCATGAACTTCACAATCCCATTTTTTAGACGCAGTACTGGTGTAGTGTCCAGGAAGTGGACTGGAGCGGGAATAATACAAACAAAATTTCTTGTTTAGCATTTGAGCTAAAAATAAATTAGTACAGAGGAACCTCTCTAAACTGGCCGAGCCCGGTACCAGGTCATGTGGCAAGTTTAGAGAAGATGCCAATTTAGAGGGGATTTTTTATCATAAGGTAGAGAAGTCGGAACCAGAATATTTGGCCGATTTAGAGGGAAACCAGTTTATAGAGAACCGGTTTAGAGGGTTTCCACTGCATTAACTAAATATCAAGCATTTAGTGGTAGTAAAGTAAGTCATTAGCTTACGCGAAACAACAAACGTTGCATTTAGTTTTAATTTCATAAATGTATAATCAGATATGTATGATCTCTTCAATATTAATGAGAAAATCATTCTTGACATGTTTTTGTGTAATATACAATATTTCCTTATACATTTTGAGATAAGTTATACATACCGACGCAAAATGTTAAGGATTTCATCTAATGCTTCGCTAACTTCCAAGTTTGCATGTATTATTTAATTGATTGTGTACCATTGTTGTGTTTGTAAATAGTAAAGAAATGAATCGAAATAAAACTTTAAGAATGTGTCGAATGAAATATGAGTTGTATCATCAATAAGAAATAAACCGACCGGAACTTATGGTGACAATAAATACACATGTACAGTAAAGCATGGTTTTAGTGAATCCGGATACATCGAAGAATCGGATAGTATTTATCCCCTCTAGAGTGACCTTCTTTATTACAATGTTATGTGTAGGGAAATTTAGGTATAATGAAGTATAAATATAATTATTCGGGTCCCCTGTAATTCACTATAATCGTGTTCTACTGTATAAAAACGACGTCAATTAATTGTTCTTTTTATATTTCGTTTTCAAGAAACAAGAACAATAATTATAGTTATTCATGGGCAACCGTAAACATCAAAGTACAGGTTCTGTTGCCCAATCATTTACATTTTAGGGTACTTGTAATCCATCATATTGTGGATTGGTTGGGGCGTGGGCGTTACCCTCCGAGCGTAGCAGATTTATGGCCCTTTGTTGGTTTGGTAAGTGCGTGGAAATCTGTTTTGTATGATTAATTAGCTTAAACTAATTCTTTTAAATTTCTGAAAAAAGTTTATCTGTAAGTTCGGCATTATATATGGTCACGTGACATACATACATGCATGCATGCATTAACTAAGTTCTTCCACCTTTATGTAGATTTGCTGAATGATAACCAATTACGATAAACAATGTGCTACACTGAGGGAGGCATCGTGGTCTAGAGGTAGAACGTCCGACCTTTGATCCGAAGGTTTAGAGTTCGAATCTCGGCTGCGACGGATGTCGTTCATGAACTTCAAAATCCCATCTTTTGGACGCAGTACTGGTGTAGTGGTGCAGGAAGCAGACTCGAGCGTGATTAGTATAAGCAAAATCACTTGCTTCGCAATCTCGATAAAATAAATCACTACAAACTAACATGCTACACATGCGTGTTAAGCTGATAAAGATGTTATACATATAAATGGCTAATTTGTATTATTTCAGGACAAATGGCTGGTTCCATGCTGGGGTATTCAACATCCGGTATTCTGTGTATGCATGGGTTCGATAATGGATGGGGCTCCATATTTTATGTTCATGGTAATTTAAACTAATTTCAGGAAACGCTTCCTTTGTTACCCTTTGTTACCAGGATGCTTCATTGATATTCAATTTAGCGTACAAAAATTTTAAACAGAATTTTGTAAATTTTAATAAATCCAATGTTCATTAATTACGATCATGTATTGAATGTGCAATCCTTTGACATGTCAACATTTGAGCTTTATGCCTTATGTTTGGAATAAATGTATATCTATCTTAATTGAGATCAGCGATTCACCGTGTTCAAGTTTGAGCACAACATTGAAAAGATACCATGAATGAAGTAATGCGACATGCGTCCTTGAGTTTATTCGACGAAACATATGCTTTCTTTACATAAGTTTCTTTTGAATTTGTGTGCAATTGTCATATGCTGAACTTAACTTAGAAAACATTGTGTTTTTTATTAGTGTTGTGATCTGTTTGAAAAAAATTGTGATGAGCATTTATGTCGTATTTTAGGCTCAGTAACGGACCTGAGATGGTAGAATTTCAATAAATTCTCTATAAAACACCATAATTTACCCAAATTACTTTAAACGAAAATGTTTTTTTCACAGAATTCGAACCCGTTCAAGAGTTAAATATACTATAAATGAAGACTGTGCACATTCCCCAGAACGAAGAGTTTCACGCATTCTTTTAGTATGTATAAAAGGTGAACGGAGGGGGGAGGTAATTGGGGGGTTGAATTATAATGGTTTTATAAAGAATTTGTGCAATTTTACCATCACAGGTCCGTTACTTATGCCTGTGATTTCAGGAATAATTGGTGTGTTGTTTGTATGTTGTTGGTGGTATTTTGTGCACAGTTCTCCGACCAATCACCCAAGGATAACAGCGCAAGAACAGAAATTACTGAGTGAAAAATTACATTGCGATGGAAACAGAGAGGTTAGTCGGTTGGTAAAACCTATGGTGGAATATTTCTACATTTACTTAGCGACTTAATCTTCGCGAAAGCTTTCTAAATTTTCATGAAAAAATGTTTTATTTTCATGAAAATGTTTTATCGTCTACGTAATAAGTACGTTTACTATCTGGTGAAAAAATCTTATCATGAAAAGTCATTGAATTTTTGTAAAAATGTCTTTGTAATTCATGAAAATCTGGTAGATTTTTGCGAAAATATTTTGACTTATCGTATGCAGAAATATGCCACCCTAAGCCTCAAACAATTTACGTCCAGTTTATAAAATGCCCTTTAAAAAATAGTTTTATTGTCAATAAATTATTTTTATGATAAATCGTAATCAACTCAAGCGCAAAAGAAACTATACCTAGGGTTTAGGTTAATTTTGTCAGATTTTCTTCACAGAAAGTTTTTGTATGTTTGGTACCATCTTTTTGCTTATCCAATTGCCTACAAAATGGCGTATTTAATTAAAAATAGCGGTTTCTGCAGAGACGTGTTAATCGAAGTGGTAGGCTTCGAAATAAAAAAATACGCAAACTATGCTTATGGATTTTGCTTGTGATTAATTTACGATTTTTGACTCTTTTTTACTTTTAATGTGATTTTGTCATTAATGTCGAGTATGACCCTCAGTTTGTCGTATTACCTGTAAAATGCGACGTCTAATGGAATCAGAAAGTCGCGGCATTGCGAGTTTTTGATAAAAAATCAAAATGTTTAGTGTTTTTCTTCCTCTCAGGATTTTTGGAAGAAAGTTTTGGGACATTTTTTGACTAATTTCACATTTATTCATAGAGTGCACGGGCAAATCGTGCCATTCGTTTCTTTCGAGGCGTTACTTAAAACTTAAGCAAACAGTGACCGGATGTACCCATTGTTTGATGGACAAACATCCGTGCCTCGCATGGTTTACATGTAAAACGTTCATGACCAATGTTACTATAATTAGACCATGCTCCCCAGCTATCAGCCAATGACAATCCAGTATTCTTACTGTTGCTATCCCATATACGGTATCAATGTTGTATAAAATTAGTTTCGAAAATTTCGTGAAGCCCGTGCGAAGACTGAAGTCTGTTTTAAAAACACATTCCAGTGTAGAGAAATAATGTCCTATTGCTCGACTCCAGCTGTAAAGTGGACTAAATAAAAAAGCCGTATGTGCTGCTAAAGCCGAGAAAAATGCCGCTCAATTGTGTTTGTAGCACGCATAAGAACAAGAGAAACGTTGAAATTTAATTGAAAACTAAGCATTTTAGTGGTCAATTGTTATATTATTTTGTGCTCACATTTACGAAATACAACAGTATGGATTACTGCGTTCGCCAATGTCACATGATCTAAGTAGGATCTCGTGGGATTGTGTACGACTTATACGACCGCTCGCGTATACGACCGTTTTTCAACAATTTTTTCAGTTATATACGGCGACCGGTTCACCTAACAAGTTTTCTTGGACTGTATACTAACCAGTGCTAACTTTCCCTTCCAAAAGGAGCTGGCAACTTCGCCACATATGGTGGAAAATCGACATTTTTGTCGAATTTTCATAGAAGGGTATGACCTGCCGCGACCGGGATTTGAACCCGGGTCTCCGGGTTACAAGTCCAGCGCACTAACCACTGGACCACGGCCGCGGCATTTTTCTGTCCTTTACTTAACAAAAAAGAAACACGCACAGTTCTTTATGCGTTTGTTTATATATCTAGTTTGTAAAGCGTTTTATTGTGATGTTGTAAAAACATTCTACATGTATGTACAGTAATATCACTTTACGATCTCAGCATTAAACGACTTCATACAGTTTTGAAAAAGTCCCCCTATATTACAGATACAGAAAGGGTGAATGAAAGACGGGAATTCATTCTGACAAAGAAGAAGTTAGGTGCCTTCTCGTACTAACTGCTTCAATTACAGTTTTTACCATAGAATAAAATCTGCCCCCAAATGGTACATCTTTATTCCTCCACAGTTGATCTTTACAGACAAATTCTGTTTCGCCAAAATTAATTTCGGTCTTCAATGAGATGTAAACCGCGCATGCGCATGAACTTCCTACATTGCGACATGACGGTCGCATGTTTTTGATCAACTTACCGAGTCAGTCTGGTTTAATTCTGTAATTTCGCTGAATTTATATTTTTTCATGATATAATGTAACTGTATTGTTTCAGAAAGACAAGGTGCCTTGGAAAAAGATCCTTACGTACCGACCTATCTACATCATGTATATCACGCATGTATGCGACACATGGACCTTTTATATGTTGCTGTCATGTTTACCACAGTTTTTGAAAGAAGTTCTGATGTTCGATATTCAAAGCGTGAGTATGATTCATGTTTACAGAGATCACCGCATGCAGAAACCCGTTGAAACCGGAATTCAAACTTAGGACCTTCGGATTAGAGGTCGGACGCTCTACCTGTAGACTACGATGCATCCGTTCTGTTGTTATTTAGCATACAGATTGTACTAGATTTATCTACTATCGCTTACTAATTCAGAATGGACATTATTCTTGTCTACCATTAATTACAAATTCAGAATGGACTTTATTCTTGTCTACCATTTATTACTAATTCAGAATGGACTTTATTCTTGTCTACCGTTTATTACTAATTCAGAATGGACTTTATTCTTGTCTACCGTTTATTACTAATTCAGAATGGACTTTACTCTTGTCTACCATTTATTACTAATTCAGAATGGACTTTACTCTTGTCTACCATTTATTACTAATTCAGAATAGACTTTACTATTGTCTACCGTTTATTACTAATTCAGAATGGACTTTACTCTTGTCTACCGTTTATTACCAATTCAGAATGGACTTTACACTTGTCTACCGTTTATTACTAATTCAGAATGGACTTTACACTTGTCTACCGTTTATTACTAATTCAGAATGGACTTTACACTTGTCTACCGTTTATTACTAATTCAGAATGGACTTTATTCTTGTCTACCGTTTATTACTAATTCAGAATGGACTTTACTCTTGTCTACCATTTGTTACTATTTCAGAACGGACTTTATTCTTGTCTACCATTAGTTACTATTTCAGAACGGACTTTATTCTTGTCTACCATTTATTACTCTCATGGCTGGTATAGCTTTCTCAGGAGTAACTACAGACTTACTTCGTTCCAAGAGTAAATTTAGCATTACATCAATACGTAAACTTTATCTCATAACAGGTAGGTATATTTCTGTTTCTTAATCATTAACAAATGCCTAGGCCGCGACCGTGGTCCAGTGGTTAGTGCACTGGACTTGTAACCCGGCAAACCGGGTTCAAATTCTAGCCTCGGCAGGTTATACTCTTCCATGAAAATTTGACAAAATTGTTGATTTTCATCCATATGTGGAAAACTTTCCGGCTCCTTGTAAAAGGGTAAGCTAGTACTGGTTAGTATACAGTCCAAGAAAACTGGTCTGGTGAACTGAAAAATTGTTGAAAAACGGCGTTAAACCCAGTGACAATGTCACATGAAAACAAACATCACAAATGTTTAAAGCGGTCGACTATTCTATATACAATCTTATTCCTTCGATAAATTACGTCATCTTCCTTAAACAAGCCATTTGTTTATCTAGTACCCTATCTTTATAATTATTATTCACAATGCAATTCATATTATTCTTAATATAATTTATAAACAATTACAGTAAAACCTCAATAATGCGACCACCTTCGACACCCGAAAAGTCGGTTATATTAATGAGGTAGTCTCATTATCAAGTTGAATTATAGGGGAGTAATTGTGAAACATCAGATAAGAGATATTCTCTAAGTGACACAGAAAAATAGCTAAATATTAGAAATTCTATGTTATACTTTAACTTCAGGCTTTCTTGGCGTGGCTGTGTTTATACTGATACCAGGCTTCCTGTCCTGTGAACAACGAGACATTGTTATCGTATGTTTGTGTCTGTGTACATTGTTTGAAGCTATGGCTGTTTCTGGTGGATATATCAGTAATTCAGTTGACATTGCACCAAGGTAACACTATTAATTTAAGTATGTATTACTTTAGAATCATTTCTTAATGTTTTATCAACATCATAAGCAACTCACAATCGCTTATGTTATTAAACTATAAATTTGATGATAAATTATTTCTAGATTCCATTCATTGTTATTTGTAAAAATATTTTATTAGTGCTACCAATTTTATACGTGGGCCGCGGCCGTGGTCTAGTGTTTAGTGCATTGGACGTGTAACCCGGACCACTGATTCCGGTCGCAGTAGGTCGATGTTTATCGAAGAATTTTCAGTCATCAAAACTCTATAATTTCGTCAAGTAACCCTTAAATTCAATTCAATTAAAGGTGGTATTCATGGGAAAATATAAAATTGATTAACTATCGCAAATATAATTGTTTATGAGCATTACTAAACATGCATGCAACGATAAGGCTCTAAAAATGAATTTAAATGGCTGAAAAAAGCTAATTTTCTTTTGAATCTTAAATTTGTATTTTTTAGATACGCGTCTGTTGTATTCGGTATATCAAATACTTTAGCGTCCATACCTGGTATTGTAACTCCTGTGATCGTAGCGGAAATCACTAAAAACGTATGTATGACTTTATTTTATAAACTTTGCTTGTCCTGACCAAATCTTGAAACTTATTACAAGTGGTAATCATATTCCTGGTGATAATTAATGAATTAGTGCGTTAAGTCAAAATCTCAAACACCGGATGAAATCACTAAAAACGTATGTATGACTTTATTTTATAAACTTTGCTTGTCCTGGACCAAATCTTGAAACGGCCTTAAAGTGATACTCTTATTTCTCATAATAATGAATAAATTAGTGAGTGTGGTCAAAATCTCAAACACCGGTTGTCTCCCTTGGACGTTTGGTAAAACAAAATTGATATCTACAAAAGATTTTTTTTTTTTCGGGGAACCTCATTGGGGCATCATCGTGGTAAGCTGGCATCAGTTTAAATTTTAATTAACTTAATTTGATTGTATTTTTTATAAGTTTTCCTTTTGGAGCTAAGATGCACTTAAGGTCATCATCAAAATTATTGCCCTGTGACACGAGATGAACTTGTCACTATATCCATCTAGACAGAGTCATTTCTTTTTTCTTAAACTGTGTCCCGGTCGCCTGGATTCACGTCTACTTCTCCTTTTTAATTCATTATATTTAGAAAAGTGCACTTGTTCTAAAGTACCTTGTACCAAATCTGTTTCATTACTTGTGAAATTTTAATGTAAAAAAATTGTTTACAAACATAGCACACTTTGTGAGTCAAATAATGTTTAGCGTATTTCAATGACTTACTCCTAACTTATTCTTATCTGTTTACGTTTTTTGTCAATACGTTTGAAACCGTTGATGTAGTGTAGTAACTTTAGGGGGAGATCAATCCTTGTCCCAACCGAGGATCCTTGGACCGTAATCGGACAGAGTAAACCCAACAACAAAGCTATTGGAAGAGGTCCATATTGCTACGATCACTACAGTCGGTATCTTCGTGTTGCTGATAAGAGCTCAGAGTATTAATCAACAATACACGGGAATTTATGTAATTGTTGAATTACCAATAATTGATTAATTTATTGAATCAATTCGCATTTTTTTCTGATTGTGTGTGTGTGTTTTTTTACAGAAAACAAGCGAGGAATGGAGAATAGTATTTTACATATCTTCTGCGGTTTCCATATTTGGAGCAATCATCTATGGATTGTTTTCAAACAGTGAAGTCGCTAAATGGGCCGATATAAACACTGACATGGAAATTGAAGTTGATGCGCCAAATATTGATGACGAAGTAAAGAAGTCCCAAGGAGCAGTTAACATCAATGGTGTTAACAAATAATTCCCGGACATGTTGTCACTTGATGAATTATCATGATATCATGAATTTGTTAACAAATAAATCGCGGATATGTTGTCACTTGATGAATTATCATGAATTTGTTAACAAATAAATCGCGGATATGTTGTCACTTGGTGAATTATCGTGCATTTGTTAACAAATTATTCCCGGATATGTTTCCAATTGATCACTTATCTAGAATTCGTTGCTCAGGTGTAAGCAATATGAAAAACAACAATTGGTTTCAGGACGTGTTAGCACATTATGAATTATTTTAAAGTGCTCATGACTAGTGGTGTTAAAATGAAACAGAACTCAGGACATTGTTTATTTGCTGCAACCTTCAGTCTTTCCAGGGAATTATATCGTAGACATACCTTTTTTTTAAATTATATCTTTCAACATAAATGTCACGCGAATGTTATGGATTTCAGTCAGTCACCTTTACCGTCTTGAGAAGGATTAAAAAAATTCGTAGAATATAATGTATCCTTAGCAACCAAGGATTGTGTCTGCTATTGTCATCTATTCAAAACTGTTTGTCTTCACACTTAGTGTTTATATATTGACTGGTTACCATGACATGAGCTATTGTTGTTTGGTATGATGCAAATGTTATTGTTTATTTCTTCAATGTACTATCTACATTTTAAACTGTGTTTGCGGTCACCTCCTAATAGAGGCCACCCTGTGAATAAAGGCCATCCTTTGAAAATCTGTCACTGATTATTTAAAAAAAACCTGACCTCCGAATAAAGGCCATCAGTGAATAAAGACCACAGTTTGTCTTTCCCAAGGATGGCCTTTGTTCACAGGTTTGATTGTATATGTTCTGAACATATTTTTTGATTGTTGATAGTGAGATAACTACTGATAAGATAATACACAAGCTTAAGTTGTCTCCACAAATTGCTTATCTGGTTTTCTGTCATATATTACATCATATTTTTATACTTAAAAGCATTTTGTATTTTTGCGCAGAATTTCACCTCTCTCTGTTGTCTAGTTATGACGCATGGTTGTATCAACTCTTTAAAAGGCTTCAGTTTAATACTTAGTTCAGTTAAATTTATTTTACTTGTAGCTTTTTTAGTTTTTAAAGTCATTTTCGAACACTTTTGTAAAAATAAAACATAATCTACTACATAATCTACTGTGAAATCTATCTATATACCAGGTTGGACATATCTATGTTTCGTTTGTTTACAATACTTTTATGCAGGGTTCGCTATTGTTATATGTTTAACTTATCTTATCAGTTGTTTATTACATCAAATTTTATATAAGTCATTGTTATCATTAATTTATCTTATCACATTATAGTGGTTATCTAGGTTATAAAAAGATTTTTCTATAGATCTGACATCATGTTTAGGAAAGATAGTCGTGCTCACGGTTACCTGACCGACCCTTTTCATTAAAGTTCCTAACAGTAAAATTCAAAGTACGAAAAGGTCAAGGGACGAATCATACTTCAAAGTACAAAAGGTTGAACAAAAGAAAGTTGTGCGACCTACCTGCCCTGTTTTTCGGTCAAGTACCCGTAAACTTGTCTTTTTTCTAACCTAATAACAACGATTGACATATTTATCATATGAAGGTCGTCAATGTTTATCAAATTTAAATTCTGTACGCTTATTTGCTACTAAGTTAATATCACTTGTATCATTTTGGGTCTAGTTCCCTATATTACAAAATTTATTCTTTCTAATCATCGAGTAAATTAAGTTTTTTTTGCTCTAATGTAATATTATTTTGTTTTTCAACTTTTAAAAATTGTTTTGTTTGAACTCTTTTTACTCATTAAATGTAGAACCAATACAAACTTTCAATCGGTAATACTTCAGAAAAAGACAAAATTTTCATAAGGTATTTTTACGTTACGTAATACCTTTGCGGCAGCTCACACCACGTGTCAAGCGAGGTTGCTAAGCGACATGGGAGTGTCAGTGGTGCCTATAGTCTTTTTGCTAAATTTGATTCATGTATTTATTAAGAAAATGCACAAAACGTCTTGTATGTTATCAAGACATGATGAGCTATCATTTTTACGAGGTTCACATTTTTCAAATACTTTTTTCATCCCACTGCACCACCGGTGTGTTAATTCGGGGATGTAAGGTACTTGGTTAAGCAAATCATCTATTAGGTCATAGATCTGGATGTATTGCCAGAGATCGCTCCACTAGAAACAGGTTATTAACTATGATTATTTTCGCATCATCATTCATGAATACAGATGAATATCTAAATTGATTTATTTACTTTCTATTTGCTTTTTCTAATTGGGAGGCAAATTTAAATGCTACTGGGGGGGGGGGGTAAAACAAACTTGGCTACGTCGCCTCACATTCAAGGTCACCTAAAACACAACACACCAGTCATCTTGTGGACGCTAGAAAATTCCGAATTCCGACAACACCGTCATGACTTTTCGCGACTTCCGGTGATTAACAAGGGAGGTAACGCCATCTTTCTGACTCACCATCAAAATTGGTTGCGGTCGATCAAAGGATATCTTAAACCGCCTTTATTGGATGTTTTTCTCATTTATGTGCATATGAAATGGAGTGAATCGCCGTTTCGAATTCATAGCAATCGATGATTTAATTAATTTATGTATTGTTTATTGCATTCAATGAAATGATCAGCAATGTATATAGTGAATATAGGAATATGAAAGAGACTAAATGTGTTGTAAAGCATCAGGTAAGTTCAATTCGGCATATCTTTACATCTTAAAATTGCACGCTGGTACTGCGCAACCTCTCCAAAGCAACATCCTTTGGGAGAAGCAACATTATGTTGTTGTTGTTGACAGATTGTTACTCTAGAGAGGTTAAAATGATAGTTAAATCGTACTGTGGGAAACTCGTGCTGTTGTTGAAGTAAACTTGTTGCTCAAAAGAGGCCCGCTCTTGAGAGGTTGCACTGTGCCTGCAGCAAGATGGTCGATATCCGCAGGAAGGGTTGAGCTGTAATTTGTACCGGTGTGATATATGAATTCACTACCGACGGACATTCTTGCATATTCTGCTCAACTTTTATAATCAGTCACCTAGATTTGTGGGTATTTTATAAACATAAACATATGAAAATATTTATGGCAAAGACCAGTACTATACAAAATGTAAATAATATTTGAGAATAAGTTAGGCTTAAGTATAAGTATCAAATAAATTAATTGATAATCCTGCATACAAAGCATTCATGTTGACCGATTGTAAAAGTTGAGAAGTGTAAACACATATTTCACAGTATGTTTCTACACTTACGCCCTCTGATCTCAGTATGATAAATGAAGTACATCATAAATTATATATTGTACCACTTATCTTGTTATACTATCTAAAATAAACTCCTTGCCATTGAATGGATGAAATAAGCATTTCATGTACATTTTATCACTTTACACAATAATACAGCAAAACCTCGATAAAATACCTCATAGGTAAATACAACAGTCCTGGTATCGGGGAAATCTTATTATTCGATATAGAAGGAATATTGAAGATAATACCTAAAATTGTTGTTTTTCTCTTTGTTTCATGTGACTTATTGTAACTGGGTTTAACGCCGCTTTTCAGCACTTTTGCTGTTACATACGACGGCCGGTTCACCAAACCAGTTTTCCTGGACTGTGCACTAACCAGTATTAACTTACCCTATGCACATATTTCCTATTCATAACTACAGTGAACTTGTATATTATGCTAATATCGATGAAGTCTCACTCATTTGTACGTAATTCATTGTAAAGTTGTAAATCAAGTGTACAAAGTGGGGTCAGGCACCATCCACAACAATGCCCTTTTTACATCAAAGAGCTTAAAATTACTAAAAAAATGATAAATCCAGAAAATAAAATTTATCAGAATTAGAAACACGGAAACAGGTTCATTATTGTATTTATATAAAAACCACAATGTGCGATCACCTCAATATTACGACCACTTTGTTATAACAACCACTTATTTTAAAACTATCTTTCAATAACTCCCATATAACTCGACTTGAAAATGAGACCACCTCTTTATTAAGGTTTCACTGTATATATGAATACACAAGAATTTTATGACGAGGTTGAATATTGACAGCAGGTAGGTGAGTTGTTATTGTGCTTGTATTAAATTTAGCCAGGTAGTTTCATGTACAATCAAACTTGTGAACAAAAGCCACCCTAAGGAAAAACATTATTTGGCCTGTATTGACAGACGGCCTTTATTCGGAGTTCAGTTTGTTCATAATAATCAGTGATGAATTTTCAAAGAATGGTCTTTATTCACAGAGTGGTCTTTATTCGGAGATGGTCTTAAACACAGGTTTTACTGTAATCCAAAATAAATAACATCATTCCTGTAAAGCATCCAAATCTTTATGAAATATGACTGTAAAGGTTTGTATATGATTCACCGCATATTCTTTAAAGCGTAAAAATATGAAAACCTTGAATGTAAATATTTCGCTTGGCTAACAACGGGGGCTCTTAGCCTATGTAGAATAAAATACGTACTTTATACAATGAAGACATGCATACAAAACGCACGCATCATTACACAATAGTGCATACTCTAAACAAAACAGTAATTAGACGTTACAGCGGTTTGTGGTGATCTTTACATCATTCAGTGGATTACAAATACATATTCTTGCTACAGGGTTATGTTACATGGTTCGTTGAATAACTGAAATCATTCACATGCAACCGGTAAGTTACATGATTGGCATATTGATACTTTCAATTCTCTCCATGTCTGCCATCCCATTGAGCAGTATTAACATATTGTTTAATATTTTGGTAAAGTAATTGTATTTTACTTTCATTATGGGGCCTCCGTGGTTGTCGAGTGGTTATGGTCTCTGATTTGTAATCGCTGGTCACTCGTCGCTATGAGTTCGAATCCCATCCGGGGCAAAAATCACTTATGAGACAGCTGTGCAGCTATCTTACGGAAGGTCGGTGGTTCTATCCAGTTGTAAGGCTGGGTACTCCTCCACTGAAAAGTCGCCAAATGATCCTGGCTGTTGGTGCCATGGTAATAATAAACTCCAGCCACAAGTCTTCAATAAATCATATTGTGTTTAATTCAATGTGTTTAATACAATAAGTTTAATACAATGAGTTTACTTATATTTGTAAAAGTATCAAGCGTTAAATGTTAAGAAACTATTTACAGTGAACAGTTGTTGTCGACCCTGATGCTGTACAGCTAACACTATACTGTAAGATATATTACAATATAACAACATATAGCGACCATCTCAACATTGCGACTACCTTGTTACAACGACCACTTATTTTCGGACCGGCTTTTCATAACTCCCAAATTTTTCAACTTGATAATTAGACCACTTCATTATTTTTCGGACCCGGAAGGTGATCTCGCTGTAGAGGTTTTACTGTAAAAATTACTCTCGTAGTGTTTATCACATTTTGACCAAATATTTCAATAGTTTCATTACTTGTTATCAGTTCAACTGTATTATGTTTGTGTAATGACATTCATGTATATATTTACGTTCATTATCAAATAAGATAACATCACGATATACCATACAGTACCGTAGATACTGTAATTCAGACGCCGGCCGCGGCTGTGGTCCGGTGGATAGTGCGCTGGACTTATAACCCGGAGATCGGGGTTCGATTCCCGGTTGCAGCGGCTCCTTGTGGAAGGGTAAGTTAGAATTGGTTAGTAAACAGTCCAGGAAAACTGGTTAGGTGAACTATTCGCCGCATATAACTAAAAAATTGTTGAAAGACGGCGTTGAATCCCAGTGATAACAAGTCACATAAAACCAAACAAAAACAAAATGCAGACACCAGTTTACATGCACCAAAGAAAACAATAAAGTACTTGCTGACCAGTTTTAGTTACCTGTGGACCAAATCTCCATTTTTAGCTACCTGTGGACCAAATCTGATGGTGAATGAATAATTATGTGATAGGAGGCAGAGACTAAAGTTCCCGATGCGGAGTTCGAACCCGCGACCTTCTGCATGCCAGGCAGCTGCTCTACCAACTACAAACTACTGTAAACACACATATCATATGCAGCCCTGCTACAATTCCAATGTCATCACAGACTACATCAAATTTATCTTATTTACAGACAAAATGGACCCTGAAATATGTAAACAAGAAACAGCTAACTACACGGATTCTTTATTGGAGTCAAACAGAGGGTATAACAAAGGTAGACCTACTTCGGCTTTTAACAACAATATATAAATTTGCTTAGTAACTAGCAAAAAAAATTTATTAGTTGTTACATAAAAAACGTAAAGTACATGTACAAAGTTTGTGCAGTTAAATCTCCCTACATTTAATGTTACAATGCATGTAATAAAAGAGCATCTGTTAAAGTTATTAAATATTTGCAAATAATGTCATAGCAGCTAAATAGTACACAAAAATACCTTGCAACAGTTTGCTAATATAAGAGATATGCTTTTATCTGCCCTTTCTCATTCCTAAGGAATTATAGCCATGTATACCTATTTTTTAATAAGTAACAACGAGTACAAACAGAACATTCTTCACAAGATTCTTAACATCTTTATCTGTAATTATCATATTATACCTTTTCATTCAGAGTACAGACACGACAAAAAACCTGGATGTTGTTCAGTGAGGTGGGTTGTGGCATATATGGGAATGTGGATGGGGTTTATCGCTTACCTGATGAACGCCAACATGAGTATCTCTGTCGTCTGCATGATGCAAGGCCGCAACAATGAAACTATCAACAACGGAGGCCATAAAGTTGTACACTCTCGCATTAAATCGGATGATCACGTGACAAATTCAACCAATCACTTTCTGACTGTTGAATTTCTTGCACTGAACGAAAGTTTAGCATATAATGTCAATTCAACTCAGGGAAGTATCGTGGTTTTACTAATTTATTTCTGTTTATCGAAAGCAACAATTTCCCCATATCCAGGATTAAAACATTAATTTTCTGTCCCCTCTTTAAACAATGCAGGTAGTTACGCTCCGTTTTTAACCAAGGAATTATCCAAGAATCATCATAAGTACGACTTTCTCCTTATTTGTTTTATGTGACTTATTGTCACTGGGTTTAACACCGCTTTTCAACAATTTTTTAGTTATATACAGCGATCGGTTCATTTAACCAGTGTTCCTGGACTGTATACTAACCAGTACTAACTTACCTTCCACAAGGAGCCAGCAACTTCTCCACATATGGAGGGAACCGCGGTCGCGGTCCAGTGGTTAGCGCGCTGGACTTGCAACCCGGAGGTCCGGGTTCGAATCCCGGTCGCGCAGGTCATACCCTTCTATGAAAATTTGACAAAATGTCAATTTTCCTCCACATGTGGAGGAGTTGCCTGCTCCTTGTGGAAGGGTAAGTTAGTACTGGTTAGTATACAGTCCAGGAGAACTGAAAAAAACGTTGAATATGGCGATAAGCCCCAGTGACAATAAGTCACATAAAAACAAAAAAAACAAACAAAAACATATGGAAGGAAAATTTGAACCCAGATCGCCTGGTTACAAGTCCACCGCACTAACTAACCACTGGACAATGGGCGCGGCCGACTTCCTCCTGTAGCCAACATTTCATTATACTCGTATAATAGCATATACCTTCTTAATTTGCTCTTTGAATTAATCGTATTAAATTATCCTCATCCCGTGCAGTAAATAAGGCTCCAAAAGTTATCTTGGCAGCCTGCTGTTTGGGATTATACGTTTTACGGCCATTCAGTATTTGCGCCGAATTTGGCCTAAAGTGTAAGCCACAATTATTTGTGGAATGGATTGACAATCACACCGCCTCTGACTTCATTTATCTTGTTGCCTTCATTGGTTTCTTGTTACATTTCAGTGGAAGGAATCAGACACGCGAGTAGTTGAATTTGACTGGAACAAACAAACACGTTCATTCATTCTGTCCGCATATTTTTATGGATTTATGTTCATACAAATACCAGCCGGTTGGTTGGCGGCGAGATTCGGCGGGAGAATTGTCATAGGACTAAGTATGGGTGTATCTTGTTTAACGACTCTGTTGTTACCCGTGTTTGCTAGATCTAGCGTGGTATTGGTAGTTGCTGCAAGAATATGTCTTGGGACATGCGGAGTAGGTATATACAGTGCAACCTCTCCATAGCAACAGCCTTTGGGAGAAGCAACATTATGTTGTTGTTGAGAGGTTGTTGCTCTAGAGAGGTTAAATTAGTAGTTAAATCATACAGCGGGGAAAAACATGCTGTTGTTAAAGGGAGGTTGTTGTTTAAGAGAGGGCTACTCTGGAGAGGTTGCACTGTGTAATCGTTTTGTAACATTGTCATTTAATTAAAGGGACTTGATCCGTGCTATGATTTTTTCTCTATGTGTCATGATTAAAGAGTTACATTGATTCAGGTGTATGCTGCGTTTCTTTAATACAGCACTATGATAGGTTTTGGACACAGGCGTCTGTCTAACAGTATAACGGGACTTAATGAAACTCTATATATACTGAAATATGGATACATGTATAATGAGGCAATTAATCGTTTCTTCTGGTATTCACTATAACTGTGTGCTACTGTATTCAATTATATATTTGAATGGAAGTCATGATGTATTGTGTTGAGCAGATCTTATTACACATGAAAAGTCTCGTTACATGCTTCATGACTTAATTTGTAATTATTTTATTGAAGAAGAAGAAAATTTGTTTCCAGGGTATGGGACCCCCATCTTTCTGTGGACTCATTGGTGCATGGGCTTTACCAACAGAAAGAAACAGATTCATGGCAATGTTCTGGTTTGGTAATCACTATTAATTCAAATTCATACAATATATTCTGAACATATAATAACAATTATCTATACAGTAAAACCTCAATGATGAGACCATCTTCGGGACCCGAAAACCGGTCGTAATGATGAGGTAATCGCATTATCAAGTTGAATTATAGGGGAGTCCGAAAATAAGTGGTCGTAATAATAAGATGGTCGTAAGATTTAGGTGGTCGATATTTGAGGTTTTACTGTAATTAAATATTTGTATTCTGTGAATGAATAACGAACGAAGCATTTTAGATTGTCTAGATATTGTTAGTTTCAAAACTTGACATTACTTAGCATACGATAAAGTGTTTGACAATGAATGGTGCAATACAATTCTGAAGCAAAAGTTCTGTTCCCTAAAAGTTCAACATGATAGCATCAGGATCATATCATACTCAAACACCGAAACAATTACCTTAAAAATAAGTAAAATTTCCAGGTCAGTTGGCAGGAGCGGTTATTGGTTACTCATCTTCAGGAGTCCTCTGCGAACACGGGTTTGACGGTGGCTGGCCTTCCATATTCTATGTCCATGGTAACAGAATTATTTCAATATGAATCATTTCTCTAAAATTCTTTCGCTTTCTTCACGCAAAACTTAACTATGAAAGCGAATATTTTCAATAAATTGATAATAAAATTTACGCTATTGTGTGAGAAGATGAAACCGTGGAGTGCTTTTTATGACACAAACTTTTAAAAATAAAAAAATAGTTTCGTACAATAGGTTTACTGTAATATAACAATCAAACTAACGATCATCAGTCGACAAGGGAGAGTTTAAATATGACCGTAACACACAGTGGACCTTAATTTAAAGGTATTGAATTGTTAGTCATTAACATAGTGGCCTAAAAATCTCCATTCATATAAAGACGTAGTTATCTCCATTCATATAATGACCTAGTTATTATCAGTCACTTAATGATCTGGTTATCACCATTCACATATGACCTAGTTATTACTAGTCACCTAATAATTTTGTTATCACCATTCACATATGACCTAGTTATTACCAGTCACCTAATAATTTTGTTATCACCATTCACATATGACCTAGTCATTATCAGTCACTTAATGATATTGTTATCACAATTCACATATTGACCTAGTCATTATCAGTCACGTAATGACCTGGTTATCACCATTCACATATGACCTAGTCATTATCAGTCACTTAATGATCTGGTTATCACCATTCATGTAATGACCTAGTAATCTTCATTCACATATTGACCTAGTTATTGTCAGTCACCTAATAGCCTTGTTATCTTTATCCACAGGTGCTTGTTAAATCAAGATTGATATGTGAGTTATGTAGAACCATTACACAAATGCATTACAACAACAGTTTTATGTATGTCCATTATGTATTCGTAACCCTCGCAGTGCAATAACATATTCCAGGTTCTCTAGGTGTTGTATTTGTCGTTTTTTGGTGGATGCTAGTTTATGACTCCCCTCAAACACACCCGAGAATCTCAGAAGCTGAATTATCCACGTTACTTCCGGATACAGTACATAAACCTAAGATCAGGTCATCTAAGGTGAACTTTTCCGTTATTGTTTCTAGTATACATGATTTTATTCGTATAGTGCTCCCTCCGAAGAGCAACGCTTGTCTGAGTCGCACAAAAGTTGTTGTTCAGAGGGAATTGACATATTCGGGACAGGTGTTTTTATTATGTGTAAGTGTGCCTTTTTACTGTCGTTTCTTGGAGGGAATCGGTCTTTGGATGTGACGTTATGGGAGGGAGCACTGTATTTATCATATCCGTGAGTTTTTTATGTAGATATATCGAACAAATACTCAGTACAAATTATTATACCTTTCATTAATGCATTTGTATTGGAATCAAAACCGTTTTGACCAAAGCCTTTTCGTCACCTTCTGGTACTTAACTGTCCCCACTAGTTGAATAAATAAAGTTATAGATCCGCATTATGCATATAAGTGTATGACAAATGACTTTGTATGTATACATTTGAAATTACCTCAGATTTCTCGATTGGTCATCCTTTGCTCCACTGGTTGTTAATCGGGTGTGCAATACATCCAATTTGTTTATCTGAATGGTCAAGACATTCCAATGATCAAACGCGCTGCCTTTGTGACAATGCCTAATATAACGCTTATAAAACACACATGAATAATATTTCAAAATTAAATATTCAAACGCAGAAAATTTTTGAACTGAAAATGACGGTTTGGTATGAGAGCATTTCCTCTGGTTGCGCCGTCATTCGTTTGTTTTCGAAAACTGGTTTAGTTAAGGACAACATCTTATTAAACGTCCACGCATATTGGACACAGTTAAACTTGTGTTTGCGGCCACCTCCGAATAAAGGCCACCCTGAGAATAAAGGACAAAATATTTGTGAATAAAGGAAAAAACATCACTGATTGTTCAGAACAAACTGACCTTCAAATAAAGGCCACCTGCCAATAAAGGCCACATTTTGACTTTCCCAAGGGTGACCTCTGTTCACAGGTTTGACTGTATATTTGTTTCTTAATTACAGAAAGATGTTGTAATTGTGCCATGGAGAAAAATATTTACTTATGGACCAATTTATGCGTTGTTTGTTGCTAGTACGTGTGATGCATGGACATTTTATTTGTTACTGACCTGCTTACCACAATACCTGAAAGAAGTACTCCACTTTGATATCCAAAGTGTAAGAGATGAAGTTCTCAGATTATGCAAAACATTTCTAGTTTAGCAATGTGTCCAATGGCGAGGTTTCATATAGACATTCACGATACCTTCCTACACATCGATTTTAGCTAGTTTCAACCACTAGCTTGATATTACTGAACTAAGTTACAAGATAATCACACGCATATTTCTTGTGAATGACTCGTGTCTATGTCAAACGATATGTACATATTAAATAAATGACAAATGGATCCCGAATGAGTAATAATTTAAATAGATCTGAGTTTCGCATTCAGTCAATAAAATATAAAGTAGGTAATATATACTAGTTACGTTGGCCTCCGTGGTCCAGTGATTATGGTTTCTGACCAGTTACCACCGACCCCTCACCACTGTGAATTCAAATGTCATCCGGGACCATACAAAGTTCACATGTGAGGAAGTTGTCTACCCGGGTGGTTCTACCCGGGTGTCAGCCTGGGGTCTTCCTCCACCATTTTAGCAGGAAAGTCGCCAAATGACCCTGGCTATTGGTGCGACCGAAAACCCCAATGATAAAAATATACGGGTTGAAGTTTCTACATATTCAGTTAAATTAATACCTTTGTACATGTACCGTATTTATTTCAGAATGGCCTTTATTCTTGTCTACCATCCATAACTTACATGTTTGGATTAGCGCTGGCTGGAATTCTTGCGGACTATGTTCGCTCCAAGAAAATTGTATCTAGCACAGCCTCTAGAAAGATATTCCAGATAATAGGTAATTTATTTCTTAAAATTAATTCATCAACATTTTCCATACAAATATATAATGGAGGCAATCTTTAATTTACAGACATACGATATTAATCAATGAGATGAATGCACGTTTTCTGATCCCTTTCGTCTTATTTCTTGGCAACAAGGACATAAATAATCCAATATATTCTTTATATGAATATATTCTGCCAACAAACAGACTTGTTTTTAAACCTCATGATTATGAAAAATGCTGTCTGGGCATGAAATATGATTATATCATCTGATGAAACCAATAAAGATTTTCCAGGACCAATACAAAACTGCTGATGAGTTTTGTGAACTCTGTTTGTCTGTATTCCAGGATTTATTGGGGTGGCTGTGTTTATTCTCATACCGGGGTACCTAACAGAGGAGAACAGACATATCGTCATACTGTGTCTATGTTTCTGTACCCTGTTTGAAGCTGTGGGGGCACTTGGTGGATATACGAGCAATCCCATAGATATTGCACCGAGGTAATGGTGTGAAAATAGTGAACCGATGTTGTTTGGCCATGTTATCATAGCTTGCAGTTTTCTCTCTTGCTGCTGGTGACGCGTATAACATTTCGATAAAATTCAGAAACTGTAAATTATGTTTTACATTTTATTTCATAGAAATAAATCAGCGTAACTTGAAAAACATGATAAGTTACAATTCAACTTGATATCAAATGGAAAATTTCTCGTTAAGCGTTAGCATGTAAAAGAAATACTTGGTTCAATTTAGATGTCTGAAACCAGCTGTCAAGTCTGTATATTACTTCCATTAGTTTGTTTTATCTTTTCCAGTCACTTACAAATATACTCAAATGCATCGCACATACATTTCGTGTAATATCACTGATGTAAGGGGCTTGTAGAATTTATGATATAACATTAAGTAGTATTGTATTTATGATATAACATTAAGTAGTATTGTATTTATGATATAACATTAAGTAGTATTGTATTTATGATATAACATTAAGTAGTATTGTATTTATGATATCACATTAAGTAGTATTGTATTTATGATATAACATTAAGTAGTATTGTATTTATGATATAACATTAAGTAGTATTGTATTTATGATAGAACATTAAGTTGTATTGTATTTATGATATTTTCTTTTCAGGTTCTCTCCAGTTATATTTGGTATATCTAATACACTAGCATCTATACCAGGGATTATAGCACCATTGATAGTCGCAAAAATAACCAAAAATGTAAGTTCGTTACTGACCATCCCATGGTGGTACCCTCCAGGAGACTGTGTGTGTTCTCCACTTTTGTATGGTCTTACGTGTGGGGTGTGTTTTGGAATGTTTTTATTATTTTTTTAGGGGGGGGGTGGGAGTATTTCGGTGAAGGTGTGATTTCATGTATGCGCCTTTTTCTAGGAATTCTTTTTATCTATACAGTGCAACCTCTCTAGAGCGAACCTCTCTTGAGCACTGTCTCCCTTCAACAACAGCATGATTTTCCCATTATACAATTTAACTACCAATTCAAGCTCTCTGGGGCAACAACCACTCAACAACAAAAATATGATTTTGCTTCTCCCAATATCTGTTGGTTTGGAGAGGTTGTACTGTATTACATTAACACTGTCTAGGAGGCATTACATACTTAATCTGCTGCAGATGTTGGCTTTTTATCTAAACTTCATCACACACCGTTATTAATCAAACATAGCTAAATTACATCTTTTCCTGGAAAAAAGTCGTACACCACCTTCCATTCTAGAAAGCTTACCAGCGAATAATTCAGAGATCGCTAGCAGTTCTATTAAAATAATGCATATACTTACCAAGGTATGCATGTTTAAACAACTGCAGTCATTAATCACTTTCACAGATCTAACCCAGTGATTACTTTGTTCAAATGTTAAACAATGTGTGCTCAGCTCCGTATACTGTTGAATGTCGCATATTTCTTATACTGATTATATACTTCTGATGTGGATTGTTGAGGGAACATTTTTGTCTCGAGTACAGTACAACCTCAAATAGCGACCACCTCAATATTACGACAACCATGTTATAAGGACCACTTATATTTGGACCAGCTTCGCTATAATTCAATTGATAATATATGCAAAACAAACAACTTCTTTTTTATCCACACCATCCAATTATGAGTGTATTAAATTTGATCAGCGTGTATGCGTTTATTCATTGGTAGGAATGGCTATTAGAGTACTACTGATCATGTATAAGTTACAACTGATGAACATTCATAATCTATCTTATTTTTTCACTGGAGTTAAATGTAGCACCAACAAAACAAAGAGTCGTATGGCGACTTTCCAGCTTTAACAGTGTAGGAAAACCTAGGCTTACACCTGGGTAGAACCAGCGACCTTCCGTATTCTAGCTGGCCATCTTCCTCACATGTGAAATTTGGTCCCGGTGGGATTTGAACTGAGATCAGTGACTGGCTAGTGATTACAAGTCAGGGACCATAATAACGCATCTTGATACATGTAGAAAGTGAAATACGTATACGGCCAGAGTGATGGTAAAATATGAAAGAAAATTTATTATGTAAAATAATTATGAATTTCAGCAAACTAGCGAAGAGTGGAGGACAGTATTTTATATAGCGGCGGGTGTTTCTGTGTTTGCATCCATTGTGTATGGCATATTTGGAAATAGCGAACAAGCGCCATGGTCCCAGCAACACCAAACTAACCAAGACATTACGGTGGAAATCACACACACAACCAAACTTGCAGCATCCTGACATCATTAAATCGTGTGTGTGTGTGTCTAAATTTTAATGTTGTGTTACGCATAAATATTTACCGAATTGCGAATTATAAAAAAATGTACAAGATATGAAAATTGACTGTTTGTTTTCTACAATCGTATAGACATAAGTTCGTTTTAATGTGTCATATTATACAAACTCTAAATCCCCAAAATCTACAAAAATATAATGAACGCATATGACAAACTCAGTTACAATCGTAACAGGAGTGGAAAAAAACCTAATCGCTTCAGTTCTCACTGACGTATGTGAACTTTCATAAAATATATTTCTGAAAACAGTATGAATAAATGTTGCAAAGCCAAGACAAGATGTGTCTGTTATATGTCTGTATCGTAGATGCGAAGTTTGCCTTTTCTCGCTGTGTACGTCCTTTGTTTTATTTTATAAGCATTTAGTTTATGCTTATTTATTTTAGCTCGATTGCGAAACAAGCAATTTTGCTTAATTTAATCACGCTGCAGTCCGCTTCCTGGACATTACACCAGTACCGCGCCAGAAAATGGGATTGTGAAGTTCATGAATGAAACCCGTCGAAGCCTGGACTCAAACTAAGGACCTTCGATACTTTCGTCTACTTCCACAGTTTGCGTCCTCCTTCAATTATATGCACAGATTTCCTTTAATCAATTAACGTATATCTGACTGATTTTGTACATGGTTTTTGTGAGTTGAACTACGTTCAACTCCACATGGCCGTCACTCACTCTTGGCGCATAAAAATTTATGCGGACCGCATTACTACTTTTTTTCTACATCCGCCATGTTATGAACTATTTTTTGAAGTCATAAATAGAAACGTCTGTGTCATAACATTATTTAAAACTTATAATACATTATGATTTGAAAAGATAGAAAAAAACGTATTTCAATTAAAATGAATACTGCGATTAATAATTTCTTTCATGACAGTCGATTTATCAAATTTATTATTTTATACAATGGAAAATCTGGGGACCAGATTTTGACTCATTTTTATTTATCTATGTAACCTGTATTAAGTACATTCAACTGTTATCTTCATTTGCTAATAATACGCCACATGTCAGAGATAAATAGTTTAGATAAAAGGTTTTCACTGGTTTTGAAATAATCTAGTTTAGATAAAAGGTTTACATCGCTTATCTGGTTTTGAAATAATTTTACAGTAGTGTCCTCCAATTTTTCAAAATCTAAAACAACTAACATTATTTCAAAATATTATCACATATTAACAAACACCATCAGAATAGTCTTAAATGCCTGACTAAAACCTAACGTTTGAGACCCTTTTTCAAATTCCTTAAAATGATTTTGTTAACTTCATAATAAAATCCATCTTGGCCTTCTTGTTATACGTTGATGCCTTTTTTCTGCAATAAAATCATTTTTCTACCTTGCTGACAAAAATTTCAGGTACTATTTCATTATAATGTCCAAAATTATCTGTAAATGTGAACCTGGCAAATGTCTAGAAGAACATGATTTACTTTGTATTTGATAGAAAAATGGTTAATTTACAACTATGAGGAGTTTAAATAAATTCTACAATGTAGAATTTTCAATTAAGTTTCGCAAATTTCATTTAACTAAACAAGACTTGCAACCCTTTGCAATTAAGTTCAACTCACATGAGTACATTCAGTGCTTTGATTATTACATTAAATTTTTTTTCGGTAATGAGAAACAAAATCTGTCATAACGCGAATATGTTGTCTTACGTTCGTGATTCTATTCACCCTGTCTGGCCGTTCTTTTTCGCCCAATAGGTACCCAGTCAATTCCTACTTTTTGGTTCGATTCGGCCAGAGGTCAAGTCGTACTTCTTGTGTGACTCTCCCCAGGTTAAATCGTCGAAAGTTCATTCGTAGTGTTTTCTTTGATTCGTCCAAAGTCAATTCGTACACACACAAAACACAAATACTCAGACGCGATATAAAATGATTCCTAATTTGACTAGTTTTCAATGTTACTCTTTAAAGAAGCAAAATTGAACAACCATGTTTTACTGAGTTAATTCTGTTTATTTGCGGACAAATGTCGTTTGCGTTGTCATATGAGGTAGTTTTACTGCTTTATTGATAATAGTTTTGAACTAAATTTATAAACATAGCAAGAATGTGTTTTATCGTCATTTTACGTGATAACATGAGAGCTTGTCTTGATATCAGCTAGACCGGATGTATATTAAGATTCGTGTGGTAACTGGTATAAAAGACAACCCATGATAAATAAATATCCGTCATGTAAACAATACAAATATCACTGAATTCTAAATAATTTTTTTATAAAACAAAACGATTTGAAATTGATGATATATAAGCCAAGTTGGTATAAATTCGTTATTAATGATATGTAAGAGGTTGAATTTCCTGTATGAATAGCTTTTAAATTAATTCTAATTTCTTGCCCCAAGCAGTGGCCCCTATTTTCGTCTAGTTGTATCTTTTTGTCTTACTTTTTCACTTTGACAAGACAACTATTGCCAGTTTTACCACTATTCAACCTCGAGAATCAAGATCATACAAATAACACGAGGAGAAACATAATTTTTAATTAAGCCTATTAATTTCAGACACGCCACGAACTACAGAATAATCTTGTCATGTTGTTATTATCAGGTGATTATCATGTTTATTTATACATAAAATCCTCCTCAGCACGTGTACAAAGTGTATTATTTAATTTCACAGGGCAAAAAGGTCAGATGTCGTAATCATACGACAGCATTTTTTTGTTATTAAGAACATTGCACATATCAATAAAAAAATGTTTGAGGTAAATTCCACAATAGTAACTTAGGAGAGAAAATACAGAAATGTAGGTAAGAGTTCGCAGAGTATTCTCTTCAGCGAAAAAGGTCACCTAAGCGAGTAGATCTATTTAATTCATGTCCACCATTCCCAACAGTTAAATCGTTTCCATTTCGCTATTTCGCATTCATCAGGTAGAACCTAGTCGTATTAAAAATGATACACTGTCATAGTCAGTTTAAAAACAATTTATTTAATTCAGCGTGATAGATAAACACAAGGTTTTTAGCTGTTCAACTTTCAATATTTCAACTCTCAGTTCCACCTTTATTACTTTTTCGATATAAACACACTGATATCAGCCCTTTTTATTATAAGTCGAACTTGTGGACAGAGGCCACCAGTGGAAAAGACAAAATGTGGCCTCTATTGACAGATGGCTTTTATTCAGAGGTCAGTTTGTCCTAAATAATCAGTTTTTCAAAGAATGGCCTTTATTCACAGGGTGATCTTTATTCGGAGGTGTCCTCAAACACAGGTTTATCACACAGTAATATCAGCTCTTATCCCCCCTCTCTGCAACTTTCTATATGAAAACATTAATTTATTATTGATTTAAACTCTACTATGCATCACTGTGAATACTGGTATATGTTTTCATAGAGTCATTCAAACTGAATGTAATCGGTAATACTTAATTCATGATTCATGCATATCAAATTTATGTCTTAAAACGAAGTCTTGCGTAATAACGTACCACGAAAGCCTTTTGAAAGAAATCATTAAGCATTTAACATAATATAAAATGCGTTTTGAATGAGGTGTTTATCTTATTCATAAAAAGAAATCTAGAATTACAATTATCATAATTGTAATCACATGGCATTCATAGAGCGCAAAAAAATGCATAAAATATTCTATTGTGTTTTACAATTAGAACGCATTCAAACTGATCCGGAGAACGACTTAATTTATTTAAATTTATTGAATAGTACGAACATGTACAGCTTAAACAAAAACTATGTACAGTACAACCTCTCTAGCGGCTCTCTCTGGAACAGCAGCCTCCCTTCAACAACAGCATAATTTTTCCAACAGTACGATTTAACTAATAATTTAACCTCTCTAGAGCAACAGCAACAACAACAACAGCATAATTTTTCCAACAGTACGATTTAACTAATAATTTAACCTCTCTAGAGCAACAGCAACAACAACAACAACAACAGCATAATTTTTCCAACAGTACGATTTAACTAATAATTTAACCTCTCTAGAGCAACAACAACAACAACAACAACAACATAATTTTTGCTTCTCCCAAAGGATGATGCTTTGGAGAGGTTGCACTGCAACATCATCTACTTGAACAGACGAGCATCTGACAGTAAGATGAAGCAAGTAAACCTTAACATATCCATATCTTTGTGAGTCATTTCTGGATCTGCGTTCCTAGAAATATGTTTACAATTTGTGTAACACATTTTAACACATTTCGTGATGCAATAGATCAAAGTAAACCGAAGATCGTGTGAAATATATGCTTAAACATGCATTGTGAAGAGATTAACATTATGCATGGCAATGTATTCGTCACAGATAAAAGCCAAAGAAAAATAAAACATATGCAAGACACACTTGTCGTCTGACTATAAACGCGGGTGGGGCGCACGTTTTTGCGGGGCAAATTTTCTAAATATATTGCAATCATGACCACGTGGTCTCATTAACTGATTTACACATGGCGTGAAAGTAAGTGTGTGGGGGGAGAGGAAATTAGGTTACCCACAAGCAGTGGTTAGACTAAATGTCTACCGAGCATATCTTAAATACTGCCGATGAATGTTGTAAACTCCAAAAGCAACAATGTAGAACAGAATCAGTGAAGTAGTACGTAATTTTTTTCACCGAGTTTCACGCCTTTTTTCAACCATTTTTCAGTTTTTCAGACAACGATTTCCCCTAACCAGTTTTCCTGTACTGTACTTTACCCTTCCACAAGAGCCGACAACTTCTCCACATATGGAGGAAAATCGACATTTTTGTCTTATTTTCTTAGAAGGATATGACCTGCCGCGAATTATAAATAATACATTAATAATATTACGGATAATATTAAGTGTATCACTGACCCACAACGCATACTGAGAGTACAAAATACCACAGACTAACACAGTAAGAGCCTGACCTAGGAGAACGAGGATTCTAATAACAATACTGTGGGACAAGACAATGCACGCAGCAAGCGCAAGAACTGGCAGATATTGCGTTTGGGTTCTAAAGGGTACCTAGATAAATTGCTTCTACGTTATTTATTTAGCGAAACACTGAACGAGAAAGTTCAATCTGAAATGAGACCTCAATGAACGTTTTATAATACTGTAAACCTTGATATTAGAACCACATTTGTGACAGAATGATAAAATGGTCTTAATATCAATGTTACCAAGTTGAAGTAAAGTGGAAATATTAAAATCTCAAATAGTTATTTGTAAGCCCCCCTCTCCCCCTCCCGTGGTAGAGTGGTTTGGTCTATGACAAGTAACTGCTAATATATCCAGGTTATGAGTTCGTATCTCAATCGGGACCAGATAAATTTCGCATTATGAAGATGATGTCGAATTATCCTGCGGAAGGTCGGTAATTCTTCGTAGGTGTACACCTAGAGTCTACGTCCATCGTTAAGGCTAGAATAGTCGCCAAATGACACTGGTTAATAGTGCAACGTTATTAAACACCATCGAAAAAAAATCCATACATAATTAATAATCTTGAATACAACATTGACCTCGGAGCTTAGGGTCCGTGTCCAGCACACGACACATCGTCTTGTGTTGCTGAACGTTTGTGTCATGTTATTTCAAAACACATACAGAAATTATAAAGTTATGGCTGAGGCACGAAAATGGGAGGGACAGTGCAACTGTTATATGCCACCCCCGGAGGATAGAAATAGTCACATCATTTACATTAAACGTTTTTATATACTTTTACGTTTATTTGTAATGAGTCATTATGATCCGCACCTCAATATCGAATGGTCCTGCCATTTCATATGTGTGCAATCCTTTAGCTCAAATAAACTTTATGTTTTATACTATGTGATATGTCTATTGTCAGAATGTCATTTTATGCCGAGACAAACAAGCCATTTGTACTCAAATACTGTTTTATATCCACGTCTTTGTTGTTCCCCAGCATTCTCTAATAAAGAAGAAAATGTTTTTAACTGACAAAGGGTCAAGCGCAAATAGTCCACATTCAGATATTACGAATTTTTTTAATACAGTCAAATATATGAACAAAGGCCACCCTTGGGAAAGACAAAATGTTGACAGATGGTCTTCATTCTGAGTCAGTTTGCTCTAAACAATCAGTGACGGGTTTTTAAAGAATAACCTTTATTCACAAGGTGGTCTTAATTCGGAGTTACCCTCAAGCACAGGTTTTACTGTAAATAATGACGGAATTATTCACCTTCTGATTTTGTCCTATCAGGAACACACAATACAAATAGTTAAAGAAAACTAACACGAAAGACATTTCAGCACATGACGCAATTCACGTGAAGGTTTTCTCCACGACTTGTGTAGACAACTATCCGACAAAGACACTAAAAAAATATCCCCATGTTAAACAATTCTACGTGTTGAAAAAATACTTTGATGTCAATTGGTACACGCAATTAAATAAATGTGTTGCAAATAATCACGATCAAACAATTACTTACACTACAATGCACAAGTGTTAATTTAACATAATTTTTTGGTAACAAAGCTACACATGTTTGAACTTTCGGGTTATGCAACAATGTGGTCTCATAATCCGGCTGAGAGTATATAAGCTTCTAACGCTGTCACAATCCAACAGGTTACTGCCGCACCATTCGAGTCGTCGCCATTTCAGACACGAGCATTCTTAAAGGTAAGTGATCACATTTATATTTTATCTGTTTTGTATTGAACATTTTTCTTTTTTCAACATCTTAAAGACAATTATCCGCTAATGCTTAAGTTTTGAATAGAATAAAATACAAAAATACGTATTAAAGTCTTAATCTAGTGATACATTTATTGTATTATTACTCCCATAGCTAATGGGGTTGTGGGAGTTTTGTGTAGTTGTATTTTGGGTGAGTTAGGCTTTAGGTATGTGGTATTTTTTTTAATCCTCGTCTTATCTATATTCATAGTCCAGTTTCATTTTAATGCATTTGCATGTGATTGTAAATATGTTAGTTTTGGATATTCTCCATTCATAGAAATAACAAATACTGTGATATAGAATTAATTATTGAACATTTTATAAGATGCTTTAGTGTCTGTACTGTATGCAGTTTGTTTGCTGTTTTATTTCTTTCAAATTTTCTATCTTCTCTTCCTGTCTAACGAGTTTTACTTGCACTCTCAAAAATCAAAAATGTAGTTGCTCATATTGCTGGTTTGCATAACGTATTTTCATCATCCATTGTCCGCATAGCAACACAAAACAACTTCGGTATGATTTAATATATAACTTTTATATCGCATACGTTGTATTGCATGAAAAAACAACACTGACAATGATATTTTCTTTCCAACTTTTGACTAAAATTCTCCTTTACTTTTGTTGCCGCAACATTTTGTGGTAAGGTCGATGTCTAATCAACGATTGTTTGAAGAATTTATGACAATTCATACGACGCAACTGAAAGTTATTGTAATTTTCAAATCATTTTTTTTTGCTCAAGATTCTCTGTTAATGTTGTATAATGTTGCAACCGCAATACAAATACAAAGCATACAAACAGGTGTACGAGAAATCCGATGATCGATCGATTTGGCCGAGTGTCCACATACAATGCAAGTAATCATGGGTTCATTTCGACCTGTGTATTTTCTCTTCCCCAAATTTACTATACTGGTGTCAGTGGAGTTTAAGAAACTCAACCAGAAACAAGGAGTATCGGACTGGAGAGCTTGAAAGCTCTGATAAATGAGGAGGAGAGTAACGATTGTAGGAGTATAGGCTGCTTGCAACTCACTAGTTGTTTGGTTAACTCTTTAGCGATGTGGTTGAGTGTCCGCCCATAGTGTTAGTTGTCCTAGGTACAACCCCCGATCATGACTCGCGTTATGTATAGAACGAGTATAAGAAAAGAACTATATTACGTTCATCATTTTATAATTGATGTATTAATGGGAGGACAAACACTTTTTTCAGACCATCATGTGGTATACATCTTTATTACTGCTTGGAATAACCACCTCTATCGGTGCGTTTGTTATGCCGTACGGTCCAGGGGGAAGCATGGGAGGTGGTAAAGGTAAGTGTGATCTCAGTATTTTGTCATACATTGAGTCAAATTTCTGAACGTCCGCCGTATAGAACTCAAATACAGAATCAAAATAAGAGAATTAATTCTTATGTTTTACAATACTTACAATCGTTCCACACAAAGTGTTCAAAGTAAATGTTGGATGGAATACTGGTATATTAAAATCCAAATTGGCAATTAACCAAGTGTGCTCAATGATTTTTGTCCAGTGCTATAAAATACAAGGTGGGCATATAGAAGTTCAGTTATGCATCAGTATTTGAAACCTTTAACTACAAGTAAACACAATGCCGATGATATAACTGGAAATTTGTATAGTTCTCCCTCACAAAAGCAACACTTGTCGGAGTCGCAAAAGTGTTATTCTTTGGAGGGAGTTGTAGTTTGGAGGAAATTGATAAATTCGCGACAGCTGTTTTTTATTATGTATATATGTGCCTTTTACTGTCGTTTCTTCGAGGGAATCAGTATTTGGAGGTGATGTTACGGGAGGGAGCACTTTATCTCAAACTTAGATTTCAATTTGTGATGTTTTCATTCGTTTAATTACGTCGTTACGCTGCCAAGTAAGAAATCAAATAACTCCTAATTTATATACTTGCTTCATATTGCTCCTCTAGGATCTATGGCAATGATGGTGGGCGCAGGTGGCGGCAGTGGTATGGGCGGAGCAATGTTCGCTGGAAATGGTGCAAATGGAAAAGGTGCCATGTCTGGGTAAGCTTTATATTGTTTGATAACCATTACAATGTCAATGTTTACGTTAATTTTGCGTGTTTCGCCAAATACTGTCTAACCTGTGTTTGCGGCTACCTCCGAATAAAGGCCATCCTGTGAATAAAGACCTCCCTGAAAGATGTCATTTGAAAGATGCAATTATTTAGAATAAAAAAGACCTCCGAATAAAGGCCAATAATTGTCAATAATTTGTTTTCCCGAGGGTGGCCTTTGTTCAAAGGTCCGACAGTACATATATTCTTCGTTTTACATTTTCTCAAATCTGAAATCTTGGCTCATTTTTTTCATTGTAATGCAAATTAATTGAATGATTTGTTGCACTACATACGAGCACTTATCTGTAATTTAAGGATACATTGCAATCCGGCAACATTACAAAAAATTAGTCGCTATGTATAGGTAAATTATTGGTTAAACAGAATTCCGAATCAGGATTTGTCTCGAAGATATTGTCAATATCTTTACTATATGCAGAATTCTTTTAAGATAACATTCGTGACAAGAACAATAATTACTGAAAAGTATATTAGAAGAATTTGTATTGTTGTTCGTGTGTAATGGATATTATTTGCCGTACTAAATGCCATATGTCAGACTATATGGCACTCTGATAGGAATTATTATGTAAATCAAAGATACTCCCGCTAAAATCCATTAGAAACCTCGCTCCCACAAGAATAAGTAAAACATAAAATAGTTGAAAATCACACGTCTACATTATAAGATATATATAGCCCTTCTCATTTCCTTAATTGCTACCAATACAAAACCAGCTTCTGTAATTCCCAGACGGTCATTGTCTGTAATTGTTCAGCAATTTGGACCTGGGACGTAATTGAATTTCAATAAGTAATGAAGAACTATGTCAATGTCTGTGTACTCTATTAGTATAATCTTTCTTTTTTTCATTAGCTTTGAAAAAAAATAGTATCTTAATCTCTAGAAGAATCACCCATCGCTCGTAAGATAAGCGTACATGTATGTTGCGCTGTAAAACTTCTTGCTGGTAAAGAAATCACAAAAACTTTGTTTGTTAAATGAAAAACTCATAAATCATCTCCATATCGTTAAATCAATTCAGCACTTTAATACAACATTAAAGGAAAGTACAAAAACTTCCCATTTGTGCAACCAGTGTAAACTTTATACCTATTATTTTTCATTCAGTCCATCTGCGGCCGAGTTATTGAATCAAGCAAGCAAGCTGGCTGCCAAAGCTAATGCTCTGAAACAGGCGGCTAATAACGCTGCAGCTGCTGCGGCCGCTGCCAAAGCTAATGCTCTGAACCAGGCGGCTAGGGGCACAGCAGCTGCTGCAGCCGCTGCCAAAGCTAATGCTCAGAAACAGGCGGCTAAGAACGCTGCAGCTGCTGAAGCCATTGCCAAAGCTAATGCTCTGAACCAGGCGGCTGAGAACGCTGCAGCTGCTGCAGCCTCTGCTAAAGCGGCCGCAAAGTCGGCTGCTACAAGCGGCATGGGTAAGTGGAATATAAAACATACTGAATTCTGAAAGCTTCCAACGATTATTATTCATATTATTTATATACATGTATAATTGTCCAAAAGACAATAATTAAGAAATTGAATGAAATATAAATAACACATGTTTATGATACACTATAGTGTAATACACATATTAATTTTATTGACTTACTGTAGTATCATTTTTGTTCGCGCAGGACGAATTTTCGCGTATTTCGCGCTACGTTTGTTGCGCGAATTTAAGACCGCGCTAATAAAAGACCGTCCAGAAAGGATTGACTATCCGAAATTTTCATTGTCCAAATGCTATGTCACTTAAGTTGTGCATCTATTTCCGGCTATGTTATTACCGATTTGCGAGAAGTTAAGCTTTTTTTCGAGAATTAAATGGGAAACTAGACATACCGTTTAGGAAAAACGTTCATGATATTTTCCCACTGAGATATAATAAACATATTTAATTACTGGTATTCTCTTTCGGAGTTGAAGCATCGGCTCGGTCAAGAAGGCCCGATTCCGACGAAGAGCGTGTAGAACAGATGAGAATGAAACAAACTATAAATTGTATGTTTTAAAACCATTCCTAGTGAATGGGATTATTCGCACCTTTGACTGTTGTTTTTTTAGTAATTGCTCGGGTGCCATAACAAGATGTGGACCCGAAAATTGTCTAATTTACATGCTAATCCATGCTTTGATCTCGGACATGCTTTATCTATATAAAGTGACAATTAACAAGCAATTATCGGTGACAACTGTCATATTGTTAATTAATCATGGTGACAAAGGGCGCCGCTGTGATAAGCATGTACGTGGTCCAGTGATGACACGCGCTGCAGCGAACAACGGCGTGATTCGCGTCAGTATCTGGATTTAAAAAAAATCTAAAATTCAAAATGCGCGAATTTACGACCGCGCGAATTCTTCTTTTTTCCCATTTGCGCGAAATTTCGTGCCAGCGAAATTAAATGATACCACAGTATTAAGAAATGCATTATCAATTAATACCAATAAAATACACTGATTGACTGATATTAAAGTTTATTTGACAGGCGCATCTGGGGCACCAACTATGATGGTATTTGTTCCATCAAACGGAGGCAAAATGGCTGGTATGGGTGCAGGTGGCATGGCCAATGGTGGTGCTGGAATGGCAGGAGCTATGATGGGCATGAAAGGACAAGGTGGAATGGCTGGTAGTGGCATTGGTTACGGTCATATGGCAATCAACGATGCTGTTGCCCGCATGGATGCTGCAGCAGCCGCTAACATGAATAATGTGATGAATGCTGCCGCTAATGCATTTGCCGCTGAGAATGCCAGAAGAATGAAAAATGCTGCAAAAGCTATGAGTGCTGCCTCAATGGACGCACTCATGGCAGCCAATGCTAGAGCAAATGCTATGAATGCTGCAAGCTTAAATGCTGTAGTGAACGGAGCCGATCAAAGAATGACGGGTGCTGCTATGGATATGGGTGCTGGTTCTATGTTGGCGATGAAAACTAAAGCCCAAATGATGATGGGAAGCGGTGGAAATGGAGGTGGTCCGGATTCGAACGCAGTCAATATGGGTATTGCAAGCATGAACATGGGAACCGGCAGTGGTCTTGGCATGAAAGCAGGTGGTAAGTTTTACCTCGTTCCTAAAACATACAAAGTTATTCAAATATGAGCATGTCTGATGTAAAGTAATCAGTGTTGTTCGAACACACCCAGATGCAAATATAATGGGAGCCTATATTGTTTCCGTTTGGAAGGGTAAGTTAGTACTGGTTAGTGTACAGTCCAGGAAAACTGGTTATGTGGGCCGGCCGTGTAACTGAAAAATGTTGAAAAACGGCGTTAAACCCGATGAAAGAAAGGAATATCAAGGATAAAGTCTAAACTTTGTTGTGTTTATTGTACTCTTAGTTGAATCAGCGAAAACTTTGTTCAGGAACTCCTAATCACATATCACACATATCATACGTACTTATTATTTTTGACAATGTGTTCGTATAAAAACAAAATCCCTTCAAAGGTGTCCATTTTGAAACTTTATGAGGTCCTTCGTTTGCCAACTCCTGTATATATTCGCAGGAAATGGGGCAGCAATGGGCGCATTTGGTGGTGCTGGACAAGGTCTCAGTAAGTAAATTGTTTATATAAGCAGTCAAAGTGCTTCAGACTTCAAACGGGTTCTCCTATCCTCACAATGCTTCATTGTTTTTACCTTTAATTGTTTGAAACTTGTTTTAATTCGTTGTTGACTATTACTCGAATAAAATAAAGTATAAGAAAAACAATTCTGTTTGACAAATGGCATGACACGTCTGTATCGGGAAGACCAATTGCATTTTGGTAATTGTTATCACAAACCGGATTTAACTGGAACATTTTAACTCTGGTCGGAATTCCACGATCAGTCATTCTTTCATCTTTTTGTGAAAATTTATGTCATAGAAAACTTGTTTGTGTAGTTTGTCGAATTATTTAATAGTCTTCATTTTTTTCAGAGGGAGCTTATTGATGTGTATAGAACACAATGAGTGTTTCGTTAGGGACAATCCAGACAGGGACAATATCGATTACGAACTATACAAAAGTATACTTGTATTATTAAACTTTATTCATTAAAACAGATTTGTTGTTTTTGATATAACTAGGAATGCGCTCGTTGGAATATAATACAGTGTAAATGAATGGTAAAGCATGTCGAATATGTTTGCTGGGCACAGAAATAAAGTAGTTCACATTAATACACGAAAGATTATAGTGAAAACATTTCAGAGAAAGATTGCTGTCTTTTATTGCAAAGCCAAACAATTGGCTAATTTGTTAAATACAAATACAATACACGTAGGTGATTATTTTATTTCACAGTAAAACCTAACATGTACAACATATGATCTGAAAATAACACAAGAACATGAATTTTAAAAAAAACTAATAAAACAAAATTAATTTCAATTTTTCAATCACAAACACAGGTGTAGGGGGCTAACACATTTAAGGGACGGTGTATAATGGCGTATTATAATATACATATAGTGTGTTTTAACATTTATATTACGGCTGCTGTATAAGCATCATTGAAACCTTTTAGCGAGCGTAACATTAGCAATATGATAAACACATGAGTTTAGTGATACATTTGCACAACTCTGTGTGAGATTCAATTGTTAATAATGTGTTATGACGATCTTATTACACTAAATCGGGTGTACAGGATCTTAGATGTAAAAAGTTCCTGACAACAGGAAAACCCGCCCGTTTTTCTGTAACCTAGACTATTTTGGATTCCGTTCAATTGTATTCCAATTTAAAAGAAAAAAACAACATTCATGCCGACTTTACCGACTCAACATTTTTGCATCAAAAGATGTTGCACTGTATATCAATTGTTTTTCTATAAGATTAACTCCAGATTAATTATTCAGTTGTGAAAATCTGAAAACTTCTTCTTAACAGAAAATTATAATGCATCAAGAATTGAAGTATGAGTAAATTTGAGCCGATCTTTACTGTAGATCATAATTATTTGAATATAATCAGATAAATGACATTTAAAGAGTTGAATTACTAATCATTACTGTAGTTTCATTATTATTAAAATATAAACATAAATGATATTTAAGGACTTAAAATTTTAACTGCGGTTATTCGTAAGTTTTCATACTACTGAAGTGAGTATGAAGTATAAAAATGCGTTTCAGATATTTTCTTTTAGGAATGACTTTGTCTTATGATAAAATATTGTTTAAGATTAACGCATGCAGTAAAATGTTGTGGAGGTAAGCAGTAATGTGTTAAGAAGACCGGCGTTGGTAATGATCAAATGACAAGCGCATTTTGTCAGCGTTGTAAAACTTGTAAACATTTTGCAAGACTTGTAGAATATATTTCGTCTAGATTTAAATCCGTCGACCGTTTAAAATAGTTGTTTAAAATCGCATCGTGCAATTTTACACTTCTCAGGTCATGCTGGGTTTTCATAACCGTCTCGTATAAATAAAAATATAAATTGAACAGAGGTAAGATTACGTAAGTTTCATTTTCAATTTACCATTCATGTCCAAATATATTTCGGCTATTATATAAAGTGACACATGTTATACATTTAACACATTTTACCCACGCACGAGTGACTTTTCGCGCATACATTAAATTATAGTTTACGCTGCCGTTACGTTACCATCGGTAAATGTCGCAAAATCTTCTGCCGTTAAATGTCGCAACTTTTACGTTAAATGTCGCAATTTTAATGTTGCGTAAGTCAGTTTGTTTTTATCAGCTGACTTAACAGAAATCTCAACTTTAAGGGGTTTGTTGAGTCGTTGAGGCATATTTTATTAATCATATTCTGACAATAAAACTTACAAGGACAATATTTTAAACTATTTAGATTCACTTTACATAAACTTAAGTATACCGGAAGGTGTTTATTGGTTTATTCAACATTAGCTTTATCGTCATCACGGGTAAAAAGCAGATCTATAGATACAATGTAATATCTTTTCCTTGAAATTAACCATACAAAGATAGCCTTCAACGAAACATGCAGCTATCTAGGTTAAACAATTAGTCATGTATACTCTGCAATCAGCTGAATGTTTAATCAGTGATATGTAACAATCAGTGTATAGAAAAACAAAAGTGACACACAAGCGACTTATAAGGGGAATCCTTTGAAACATGATGCAATGTACGAGGGATGTTCGAAATGAATTGCTTATTGTCCTCTCTCTCTCGATATCCATGTGACTACGATAAAAAAACAATACATACCTGTATACGGTTATTCAATATCTACCCAACGGTGTATAAATGTGCATGTAAGACTAAGTGTAAGACATAAAATTTGCCATTTGAATACACGCAGTCATTGTCTACTGTAGTTAGAATGGTTGGTAGAAGCGTAGACAAGAAAGATGAACTACGGGCTTACATCAAAGCTCGCTCAAAACTTGGTTGTTGTTTGAAGCAGCTGATGACTGAACTTTCTACTGCTTATGGACCTTTTTGTGTGTCTTAAGACACAGTTAGGCGGTGGAAAAAGAAATTTGAGTCAGTTGTAGAGTCCATAAAAAATGCACCGAAATCAGGTAAGCCAAAATCTGCATCTCGTAAAGAAATCGTTTCCAAAATAAAGGAAGAGAGTGACATTATGCATGGCAATGTATTCGTCACAGATAAAAGCCAAAGAAAAATAAAACATATGCAAGACACACTTGTCGCCTGACTATAAACGCGGGTGGGGCGCACGTTTTTCGGGGCAAATTTTCTAAATATATTGCAATCATGACCGCGTGGTCTCATTAACTGATTTACACATTACATGAAAGTAAGTGGGGGGAGGGAAATTAGGTTACCCACAAGCATTGGTTGGACTAAATTTCTACCGAGCATATCTTAAATACTGCTGATAAATGTTGTGAACTCCAAAAGCAGCAATGTAGAACAGAATCAGTGAAGTAGTACGTAATTTTTTTCACCGAGTTTAACGCCTTTTTTCAACCATTTTTCAGTTATATACGACAACGATTTCACCTAACCAGTTTTCCTGTACTGTACACCAGCCAGTACTTACCCTTCCACAAGAGTCGACAACTTCTCCACATATGGAGGAAAATCGACATTTTTATCTTATTTTCTTAGAAGGATATGACCTGCCGCGAATTATAGATAATACATTAATAATATTACGGATAATATTAAATGTATCACTGACCCACAACGCATACTGAGAGTACAAAATACCACAGAGTAACACAGTAAGAACCTGACCTAGGAGAACGAGGATTCTAATAACAATACTGTGAGACAAGACAAGGCACGCAGCAAGCGCAAGAACTGGCAGATATTGCGTTTGGGTTTTGAAGGGTACCTAGATAAATTGCTTCTATGTTATTTATTTAACGAAACACTGAACGAGAAAGTTCAATCTGCGGATCTGAACTGAAATCTCAGTTTTATAATACTGTAAACCTTCATATTAGAGCCACATTTGTGACCTGATAAAATGGTCTTGATATCAGTATTATCAAGTTGAAGTAGAGTGGAAATATCAAAATCTCAAATAGTTAATTTTAAAGCCCCCCTCTCCCCCCCCCGTGGTAGAATGGTTTGGTCTATGACAAGTAACTGCTAATATATCCAGGTTATGAGTTCGTATCTCAATCTGGACCAGATAAATTTCACATTATTAGGATGATGTCCAATCACTCTACGGAAGGTCGGTAATTCTTCGTAGGTGTACACCTAGAGTCTACGTCCATCGTTAAGGCTAGAATAGTCGCCAAATGACACTGGTTAATAGTGCAACGTTATTAAACACCATCGAAAAAAAATCCATACATAATTAATAATCTTGAATACAACATTGACCTCGGAGCTTAGGGTCCGTGTCCAGCACACGACACATCGTCTTGTGTTGCTGAACGTTTGTGTCATGTTATTTCAAAACACATACAGAAATTATAAAGTTATGGCTGAGGCATGAAAATGGGAGGGACAGTGCAACTGTTATATGCCACCCCCGGGGGATAGAAATAGTCACATCTTTTACATTAAACGTTTTTATATACTTTTACGTTTATTTGTTATGAGTCATTATAATCCGCACCTCAATATCGAATGGTCCTGCCATTTCATATGTGTACAATCCTTTAGCTCAAATCAATTTTGCGTTTTATACTATGTGATATATCTATTGTCAGAATGTATAAAAAAGTTTGGTACTGAAGTATACGAACTAAAAATTACGAATTCTCCATTCTTTATCATGCTGAAGTAACTAGCAAGATGTCTCCATTATTTGTTTGTAATTATTTGTAACTTATTAATTAAACACTAATAAAACTTTTTTCAGCAGTCATTTTATGCCGAGACAAACAAGCCATTTGTACTCATATACTGTTTTATATCCACGTCTTTGTTGTTCCCCAGCATTCTCTATTAAAGAAGAAAATGTTTTTAACTGACCAAGGGTCAACCGCAAATAGTCCACGTTCGGATATTACGAATTTTTTAATACAGTCAAATCTATGAACAAAGGCCACCCTTGGGAAAGACAAAACGTGGCCTTTATTGACAGATGGTCTTCATTCTGAGGTCAGTTTGTTCTAAACAATCAGTGACGGTTTTTTAAAAAATGACATTTATTCACAAGTAGGTCTTAATTCGGAGTTAGCCTCACGCAAGGGTTTTACTGTAAATAATGACGGAATTATTCACCTTCTGATTTTGTCCTGTCAGGAACACACAATACAAACATTTAAAGAAAAGTAACACGGAAGACATTTTAGCACATGACGCAATTCATGTGAAGGTTTTCTCCACGACTTGTGTAGACAATTATCCGACAAAGACACTAAAGAAATATCCCCATGTAAAACAATTCTACGTGTTGAAAAAATACTTTGATGTCAATTGGTACACGCAATTAAATAAATGTGTTGCAAATGATCACGATCAAACAATTACTTACACTACAATGCACAAGTGTTAATTTAGCATAATTTTTTTGATAACAAAGCTACACATGTTTGAACTTTCGGGTTATGCAACAATGTGGTCTGATAATCCGGCTGAGAGTATATAAGCTTCTAACGCTGTCACAATCCAACAGGTTACTGCCGCACCATTCGAGTCGTCGCCATTTCAGACACGAGCATTCTTAAAGGTAAGTGATCACATTTATATTTTATCTGTTTTGTATTGAACATTTTTCTTTTTTCAACATCTTAAAGACAATTATCCGCTAATGCTTAAGTTTTGAATAGAATAAAATACAAAAATACGTATTAAAGTCTTAATTTAGTGATACATTTATTGTATTATTACTCCCATAGCTAATGGGTTTATGGGAGTTTTGTGTAGTTGTATTTTGGGTGAGTTAGGCTTTATGTACGTGGTATATTTTTTAAATATTTTTCTTATCAACATTCATAGTCCAGGGTCATTTAAATGCATTTGCATGTAATTGTAAATATGTTAGTTTTGGATATACTCCATTCATAGAAATAATAGATACTGTGATATAGAATTAATTAGTGAACATTTTATAAGATACTTTAGTGTCTGTACTGTATGCAGTTTATTTGCTGTTTTATTTCTTTCAAATTTTCTATCTTCTCTTTCTGTCTAACGAGTTTTACTTGCACACTCAAAAAATCAAAAATGTAGTTGCTCATATTGCTGGTTTGCATAACGTATTTTCATCATCCATTGTCCGCATAGCAACACAAAACAACTTCGGTATGATTTAATATATTTAACTTTTATATCGCATACGTTGTATTGCATGAAAAAACAACACTGTCAATGATATTTTCTTTCCATCTTTTGACTCAAATTCCCCTTTACTTTTGTTGCCGCAACATTTTGTGGTAAGGTCGATGTCTAATCAACGATTGTTTGAAGAATTTTTGACAACGGCGCAACTGAAAGTTATTGTAATTTTCAAATCATTTTTTTGGCTCAAGATTCTCTGTGGAAATGTATAATGTTGTATGTGGTTGAGTGTCATAGTGTTAGTTGTCCTAGGTACAATTCCCGATCATGACTCGCGTTATGTACAGAACGAGTATAGGAAAAGAACTATTTCATGTTCATCATGTTGTAACTGATGTATTAATAGGAGGACAAACACTTTTTTCAGACCATCATGTGGTATACATCTTTATTACTGCTTGGAATAACCACCTCTATCGGTGCGTTTGTTATGCCGTACGGTGCAGGGGGAAGCATGGGAGGTGGTAAAGGTAAGTGTGATCTCAGTATTTTGTCATACATTGAGTCAAATTTCTGAACGTCCGCCGTATAAAACTCAAATATAGAATCCAAATAAGTGAATTAATTCTTATGTTTTTCAATACTTACAATCGTTCCACACAAAGTATTCAAAGTAAATGTTGGATGAAATATAGTAAAAGCTGCAATTAACCAAGTGTATTCAATAATTTTCCCAGTGCTATAAAATACAAGGTGGGCATATAGAAGTTCAGTTAAGCATACATCAGTACTTGAAACCTTTAACTACAAGTAGACACAATGCCGATGATATAACTGGAAATTTGTACAGTGCTCCCTCATAAAGGGAACATTATTGTTCTTTGGAGGGAGTTGTTGTTTGGACAGAATTGATACATTCACGCCAGTTGTTTTTTTTATTACGTAAATGTATGCCTTTTGCTGTCGTTTCTTGGAGGGAATCGGTCTTTGGAGGTGACGTTGCGGGAGGGAGCACAGTATCTCAAACTTAGATTTCATTTTCTGATTTTTTCATTCGTTTGAGTTGTTACACTGCTTAGAAAGAAACCAAATAACTCCTAATTTATATACTTGCTTCATATTGCTCCTCTAGGATCTATGGCAATGATGGGCACAGATGGAAATGGTAATGGAGGATTTGGTGGCGGCAGTGGTATGGGCGGAGCAATGTTCGCTGGAAAAGGTGCCATGTCTGGGTAAGCTTTATATAGTTTGATAATGATTACAATGTCAATGTTAACGTTAATTTTGCGTGTTTCGCCAAATACAGTCTAACCTGTGTTTGCGGTCACTTCCGAATAAAGGTCATCCTGTGAATGAAGACCATTCTTTGAAAGACGTCATTAATTATTTAGAACAAACTGACCTCCAAATAAAGGCCAACTGTCAATAATTTGTCTTCCCAAGGGTGACCTTTGTTCAAAGGTCCGACAGTACATATTCTTCGTTTATATTTTCTCAAATCTGAAATCTTGGCTCATTTTTTCACTGTAATGCAAATTAATTGTTTGATATGTTGCACTACATACGAGCACTTATCTGTAATTTAAGAATACATTGCAATCCGGCAACATTACAAAAAATAGCCGCTTTATATACATGTGGGTACATTATTGGTTAAACAGAATTCCGAATCAGGATTTGTCTCTAAGAGATTGTCAATATCTTTACTATGTGCAGAATTCTTTTAAGATAACATTCGTGACAAGAACAATAATTACTGGAAAAGTATATTAATAGAATTTGTATTATTGTTCGTGTGTAATGGATATTATTTGCCGTACTAAATGCCATATGTCAGACTATATGGCACTCTGATAGGAATTATTATGTAAATCAAAGATACTCCCGCTAAAATCCATTAGAAACCTCGCTCCCACAAGAATAAGTAAAACATAAAATAGTTGAAAATCACACGTCTACATTATAAGATGTATATAGCCCTTATCATTTCCTTAATTGCTTCCAACACAAAACCGGCTTCTGTAATTCCCAGACGGTCATTGTCTGTAATTGTTCAGCAATTTGGACCTGGGACGTAATTGAATTTCAATAAGTAATGTAGAACTATGTCAATGTCTGTGTCATGTGTTTTGAAAAAAATTGTATCTTAATCTCTGGAAGAATCACCCATCGCTCGTAAGATTAACGTACATGTATGTTTCGCTGTAAAACTTCTTGCTGGTAAAGAAATCACAAAAAACTTCGTTTGTTAAATGAAAAACTCATAAATCATCGCCATATAGTTCGTGTTAAATCAATTCAGCACCTTAATATAACATTAAAGGAAATTACAAAAAATTCCCATTTGTGCAACCATTGTAAACTTTATACCTATTATTCTTCATTCAGTCCATCTGCGGCCGAATTATTGAATCAAGCAAACAAGCTGGCTGCCAAAGCTAATGCTCTGAGACAGGCTGCTAATAACGCAGCAGCTGCTGCAGCCGCTGCAAAAGCTAACGCTCTGAACCAGGCGGCTAGGGGCACAGCAGCTGCTGCAGCCGCTGCCAAAGCTAATGCTCAGAAACAGGCGGCTAAGAACGCTGCAGCTGCTGAAGCCATTGCCAAAGCTAATGCTCTGAACCAGGCGGCTGAGAACGCTGCAGCTGCTGCAGCCTCTGTTAAAGCGGCCGCAAAGTCAGCTGCTACAAGCGGCATGGGTAAGTGGAATATAAAACATACTGAATTCTGAAAGCTTCCAACGATTATTATTCATATTATTTATATATATGTATAATTGTCCAAAAAATAATAATTAAGAAATCGAATGATATATAAATAACACATGTTTATGATACACTATAATGTAATACACATATTAATCTTATTCACTTATTAAGAAATACAATATCAATTAATACCATTAAAATACACTGATTGACTGATATAAAAGTTTATTTGACAGGCGCATCTGGGGCACCAACTATGATGGTATATGTCCCATCAAACGGAGGCAAAATGGCTGGTATGGGTGCAGGTGGCATGGCCAATGGTGGTGCTGGAATGGCAGGAGCTATGATGGGAATGAAAGGACAAGGTGGAATGGGTGGTAGTGGCATTGCTTACGGTGATATGGCAATCAATGATGCTGTTGCCGGAATGATGGGTGCTGGAATGGATATGGGTGCTGGTTCTTTGTTGGCGATGAAAACTAACGCCCAAATGATGATGGGAAGCGGTGGAAATGGAGGTGGTCCGGATTCGAACGCAGTCAATATGGGTATTGCAAGCATGAACATGGGAACCGGCAGTGGTCTTGGCATGAAAGCAGGTGGTAAGTTTTACCTCGTTCCTTAAACATACAAAGTTATTCAAATATGAGCATGTCTGATGTAAAGTAATCAGTGTTGTTCGAACACACGCAGATGCAAATATGATGGGAGCCTATATTGTTTCCTTTTGGAAGGGTAAGTTAGTACTGGTTAGTGTACAGTCCAGGAAAACTGGTTACGTGAACCGGTCGCTATAACCGAAATATGTTGAAAAGCGGCGTTAAACCCAATGAAAAAAGGAATATCAATGATAAAGTCAAAACTTGGTTTTGTTATTGTACCCTTGGTTGAATCAGCGAAAACTTTGTCCAGGAACTCCTAATCACATATCACACATATAATACATACTTATTATTTTTGACAATGTGTTCGTATAAAAACACAATCCCTTCAAAGGTGTCCATTTCGAAATTGTATGAGGTCCCTCGTTTGCCAACTCCTGTATATATTTGCAGGAAATGGGGCAGCAATGGGCGCGTTTGGTGGTGCTGGACAAGGTCTCAGTAAGTAAATTGTTTATATAAACAGTCAAAGTGCTTCAGACTTCAAACGGGTTCTCCTATCCTCACAATGCTTCATTGTTTTTACCTTTAATTGTTTGAAACTTGTTTTAATTCATTGTTGACTATTACTTGAATAAAATAAAGAATAAGAAAATCAAATCTGTTTGAAAAATAAATGGCACGTCTGTATCGTCGAGTTATTTAATGGTCTTCATTTTTTTCAGAGGGAACTTATTGATGTGTATAGAACACAATGAGTACTTCGTTAGGGACAACCCAGACAGGGACAATATCGATTACGAACTATACAAAAGTATGCTTGTATTATTAAACTTTATTCATTAAAACAGATTTGTTGTTTCTGATATAACTAGGAATGCGCTCGTTGGAATATAATACAGTGTAAATGAATGGTAAAGCATGTTGAATATGTTTACTGGGCACAGAAATAAAGCAGTTCACATTAATACACGAAAGATTACAGTGAAAATGTTTTAGAGAAAGATTGCTGTCTTTGACTGCAAAGCCAAACGATTGGCTAATTTGTTAAATACAAATAAAGTATACATAGGTGATTATTTTATTTCACAGTAAAACCTAACATGTACAACATATGATCTGAAAAAAAAAACCACAAGAACATGAATTTGAAACAACTAATAAAAAAAACAAAATTAGTTTCAATTTTTCAATGTAACAAAAACACAGGTGTAGTGTCTAACACATTTCAGGGATGGTGTATAATGGCGTTTTATAATATACATATAGTGTGTGTGTTAACATTTATGTTACGGCTGTTGTATAAGCAACATTGAAACCTTTTAGCGAGGGTGACATTAGCAATATGATAGACACATGAGTTTAGTGATACATTTGCACAAATCTATGTGAGATTTAATTGTTAATAATGCGCTAGGATGATCTTATTACACTAAATCGGGTGTACAGGATCTTAGATGTAAAAAGTTCCTGAAAACCGGAAAACCCGCCCGTTTTTCTGTAACCTAGACTATTTTGGATTCCGTTCAATTGTATTCCAATTTAAAAGAAAAAAACAACATTCATGCCGACTTTACCGACTCAGCATTTTTGCGGATGTTATCCGAAACATGGTATTTATATTGGGCAAAAAAAAGTGGAATATATGATAAATTCATGAAACATATATACAAAGCTCTCAGTGTCACAATCGTCTTAAAACACATCATTGAAAGAACATGGTCTTCAATATTACTTACCGGAGAGTTACTTACAATATCTGCATCTCGGATGTGCACAAAATATAAAATACTTTTACAAACACATATAATATAAGGGCCTTTTCCACATGCCTGAGTATCTCGAAGGTATACTCACTTGACCAATTAAAATGTCGTAGTGGTATCTGAAGCAGAAATGAAAGTCGCCTTCCAATATTTTTGTGCTGTCTTACTAGTATTGTATGAGTGTTGACATTTTCCTAGCAGACCATCAGGGCAGCAATAGCACAACACAGGGTAGTCCAAACACCACTGATAAAAATGCTAACATTGAATAAATATAAGAAAGTTCTCAGTCATAACTCAATACTTCCGCTCAAAAATGTCAAAAATCCCAAATGTTTAAACAATACCAACATGTGTCTATCGTGTCTCAAGTCAACGTGATGTACGCCGGCAAAATGCAAAAATAACAAACATGTGTGTGAATAGAAAGACGGAAACAGATTGGAAACACCATCAAGGAGGTACTTCATTCACAAAACAGGATAGTCAATCACATTTTCTACTCCCGTGTTTAACTTCGCACCAACAGCCGTCATGGTCATTCGGCAGCTGTCCAGTCTTGGTGGTGGAGGAAGACCACAAGCTCATACCTGGAACCACAGTCAGCTTTCTCTCATGTGGAATGTGTTTGGTCCTGGGTTGGATTCGAACAGCGGTGAAGGGATCGTGATATTACTGTCAGAGACCATTACCACATAACCACACAGAGGTCCCTCTACTATCAGAGGGTCCTTCAATGTAACCTCTCCAGTGCAACCTCTCCAAGGCAACACCCATTGGGAGAAACAAAATTATGTTATTGGTGAGAGGTTGTTGCTCCATAGAGGATAAATTAGTACAGTGCAACCTCTCCAAAACAACACCATTTTGAAGACGCAAAATTATGTCGTTATTGAGAGGTTGCCGTTCTAGAGAGGTTAAATAAATAGTAAAATCGTCCATTGGGGAAAAAGCATGCTGTTGTTGAAGGGAGGTTGTCTCTCAAGAGAGGGCCGCTCTGGAGAGGTTGTACTGTAGTTAAATCGTACTTTAGGAAAAAACAAGCGGTTGGAAAGTTGTTGCTTAAAAGAGGGCCGCTCAAAAGAGGTTGCACTGTATATCAATTGTTTTTCAGTAATATAAACTCCAGATTAATTATTTTATTATGAAAATCTGAAAACTTCTTCTAAACAGAAAATTATGATGCATCAAGAATTGAAGTATGTGCATTTACCATATCGCTCGATTAGGTACACACATCCAGCGTTAGCCGAGCCGAAAATACACACTATAGTTAAATTTGAGCCGATCTTTACTGTAGATCATAATTATTTAAATATAATCAGAAAAATGACATTTAAAGAGTTAAATTCATAATCATTACTGTAGTTTCATTATTATTAAAATATAAACATAAATGACATTTAAGGACTTAAAATCTTAACTGCGGTTATTCGTAAGTTTTCATACTTCTGAAGTGAGTATGAAGTATAAAAATGCGTTTCAGATATTTTCTTTTAGGAATGTCTTTGTCTTATGATAAAATATTGTTTAAGATTAACACATGCAGTAAAATGTTGTGGAGGTAAGCAGTAATGTGTTAAGAAGACCGGCGTTGGTAATGATCAAAAGACAGGCGCATTTTGTCAACGTTGTAAAACTTATAAACATTTTGCGAGACTTGTACAATATATTTCGTCTAGATTTAAATCCGTCGACCGTTTAAAAAAGTTGTTTAAAATCTCATCGTGCAATTTTACACTTCTCAGGTTATGCTGGGTTTTCATAACATTCTCGTACTTTGATTTGAATAGAGGTAAGATTACGTAAGTTTCATTTTCAATCTACTATTCATGTCCAAATATATTTCGGCTATTATATAAAGTGACACATGTTATACAATTAACATATTTTACCGACGCACGAGTGACTTTTCGTGCATGAATTAGATTAAAGTTTACGCTGCCGTTAAATGTCGCAACCATAAGTTAATGTCGCAAAATCTTCTGCCGTTAAATGTACAAATGATATTGGTTTTGATACCATATATATTACTCAATCAGCTAGTTGATTTATTTACACATTACACATCAACTAGTTGACGATAGACACGTAAGTCAGTTTGTTTTTTATCGGCTGACAAAACAGAAATCTCAACTTGAAGGGGTTTGTTGAGTCGTTGAGGCATATTTTATTAATCATATTCTGACAATAAAACTTACAAGGACAATATTTTAAACTATTTAGATTAACTTTACATAAACTTGAGTAATCCGGAAGGTGTTTATTGGTTCATTCAACAATAGCTTTATTGTCATCACGGGTAAAAAGCAGATCTATAGATACAATGTAATATCTTTTCCTTGAAATTAACCATACAAAGATATATGCTGTATAACCCCTACAATGGCCAAAAGCCCGGTTTTCTAAGAATTCCGGTTTTCAGTGAACTATTGATTACAAAAAAGAAAAAATGCGACTTGAGAGAATTCCGGTTTTCAGGGAGTCCGGTGTCGAGGGGTTATAATGTATATTTTTATTTTAAGATTTGCTACTCTATCTAAGATAGCGCCTTGAAAAGCATCTGACTTAACATAAAACAGGTCTTACTGCCTGGATGAACAATTTGTACAGTAAATTGAACATGAAACACTTGCTTGTGCACCTACATACATTAAACTTAAATACACTTGTTAAACAACGATAGTCGTATATTAAGGCGTTGGAAGATTTCCATATAGAGAGAAAAAAAGTACGGTAGTTTTGAATGAGTGTCGCTACAGTACTTTATCAAAACAAAAAATATAAAATATGTACATCGTAATTGATAAACTTGATGAAAATAATACTTGGGACTGGGACACAATTTATTAGCAAACATGGAAGGACCATGAGGGGTAACAAAAATACTGGGGAACCCGACAAATTACGGAAAAGTTGCCTCGGAAACACTCTATTCGGGCTTTACTTTTTATGGGCTCTGCTTTTTTATTAGACAAGCATTACATCTTATAAGTATTGGACGTACTGATGAGGGAGTTGTGGACAAGTACAGTCAAACCTTGAGGCAACCTCAAAAGACCACCCTGTGAAAAAAAGGTCATTTTTTTAAAAACCGTCTCTGATTATTTAGAACAAACAAACATACGAATAAAGGTTATTTGTCAATAAAGGCCATATTTTGCATTTCCCAAGGATAGCCTTTGTTCGAAGGTTTGATTTTATTAAATGGCTCATCAGCGACAGCAGTGGACATATAATACAAATTGTTAATGATTAATCAAGGGCGGGTAATTGCCATGTCTAATAAATTATTGTGAAATAATAAAACAATAAAAATGTCATGTTTTCATCTTTGTTGCTAAAAACTAAGATGTAGATAACTTGATAGTTTATACATGACAGGCTTTCATACTCAAATTTCCAGTAACTTGATAATATTTTTTACTTCCTGGTTATATTGACTTGTTATTATGTAAGCATGTTATCTATTTATGTTATCGTCGTAATGACTTTAGTTTCGAAATGCAGGGTCGAATGGCTTAGTGCATGCAAACGAGATATAATCGAAGTATTGAATTTTACATAATATTTTAAACAAGATAAGATGTCAATATTTCACAATGAGAGCATATTTCGTCACTAGCAGGCAGGTAAATAGGCCTCCGTTACGCAATATGTGAATTTATTTACTAACTAAATATTCGCCATTACTCTCCAAATGACTAAAATAGTGAATACCACCAGCTATCTTTAGTTTCCCCGAAAACACACATTGAAACATTTAACGGTACATACCCACTCATGAAAGCATGGTGTAGAACTACAAATTAGGCATGTTTTTATAGTATTCGTCATATAGCCGGAAATGAAAGTAGTTTGGGTGATAAGACCTAAAAAAGGTTTGCTTCCTGTTACCCGGGGTTTGACTTCTTCAAAAGTATTTCGAGCAACTTTTGCAATGTCAAATTTAATTGATTAAATTATGTTTGTTTGTTTTTATCTGACTTAATGTAACTGAGGTTTAACGCCGTTTTTCAACAATTTTTCAGTTACAGCGAACGGTTCACCAAACCAATTTTCCTGGACTGTACACTAACCAGTACTAGATTACCCTTAAATTATATAATCACTATAAATACACATTATAAACAAGATACACATGTGTGATGTAACGTCAGTATTTTATTTCTATAAATAATGTTTATACAAACAGGATGAGACATTTTGAACTTTTCTTCCGGATGATGCACATACATAAAAACGTTGTAAAAAGTGTTTTATTTTCAACAAAGTACAGTGCAACCTCTCCTCCAAAACATAATTAAATTTGGGAGAAGTTAAATCGTACAGTGAAAAAATCACGCTGCTGTTGAAAGGAGGTTGTTGCTCAAGAGAGTGCGACTCTGGAGAGGTTGCACTGTAAATTGGAAAATGGAATACAGTACAGAAATGTCATCAAATAATAACGAAGGCATATTGCTTTTCAAGGACAACGGTCAGTTGACCTTGTATATACATTGTGCAGTCTAACCTGCGTTTGCACCACCTCCGAATAAAGGCCACCCTGTGAATTTAGATCCTTCTTTGAAAAACCTTTATTGTTTATTTAGATCAGATTGACCTGTCAAAAAAGGTCACATTTTATTGTTTATTTTATTGTTTATTTAGATCAGATTGCCGCCTGTCAAAAAAGGTCACATTTTGTCTTGCCTAAGGGTGGCTTTTGTTCACAGACTTGACTGTATTGCCATAGATCCTTCATTCCAGCAGATAAGCACGTGCCTTCCATTGGTCTCAAACACGAAACCTTACAATTAGCAGCTCGATCCTCTCCTGTCTGAAATAATCGAGCAGACTCCATATCAAATATTCAACTGAATTGTCCGCGTTGATGTCTGTGATGAAATTAATTTATGTGGTTTCATAAAATCGTTCAGTCATGCATGGTGTCCGAAATATCTCCATCCAATGAAAAGAAACCTGATCATTCTCCCCACATTAACCACAACACATGCAATATGAATGAACTCAAGGCTTAAATTCTATCAATATTGTATTATTTTTTTTTCACTTGAGAATAACGTCGCGCGGATAGCCAGGGTCTTTAGGCGACTTTTCCAGCTTTAACGGTATGAGGAAGAACCCCCTACATACACCTGTGTAGAACCACTGGCCTTCTGTAAGCCATGTGGACAGCTTCCTCACACGTGAAATTTGTCGGGAACCAAATGGGATTCGAACTCACAGTCATTACTAATAAGGGGTTTACTCTATTTAGGATAGATCTACAAACAGGAAGTATGATCATTGTAAAGAGCCTAACGAGACGAAAACAAATGATACCAAAATTACAAAATTGCAAAAAAATGAGTTACGGGGTTGTAGAAATAAGCCGACGTTATGTCTAAATTCAGCAGGTTCAGGTCAATGAATCTTTACGTAATGCTACATAGGCTGTCTCTTACGGACCTCTTGAGGAAATATACGTATCAACGTACCTACATGTAAAACCTTCACCCTATAATATATAATATACTAATGTCACTGAACCATTATAACAGTCACGTAACATCATAAAAGAACAAAAACTTTGAAGTTAGTTATTAAATACGTCCCGGGTTAGTTTGTTTGTAAATTGAAAAAAAGGTTTATTAAACAATTTTTTCGACAAGTGTTACAAACCTCGAAGGTCATGTAACAATGATGTCGTTACTCCCTAACATTAAAACAAATGGTTTTAACATCGTCACAAACGAATAGGTTACGGTTGTATTCAGTCGTGGTTTTGGTAACGTAGAATAAAGTCATCCTAGCAGGTATGTGTTTATTTTTCACGTATTACCGAAACAAATATTGGCGGTTCCGGAGGAATATTACTTTTAAATGGTTGTTTTCTGGTAATTATGTGGCTATTTTTTTCAAACCGTGACGATTTCTTAGTGAGTCGAGATGTTTGGGGATTTAGGAGAAGGGAGAAAAGGTTACATATATGGCGGGTTTGTGTTTTTTATCGGGAATACGGGAGTGGTATGGATGCGCTATATTGACCTTTCTTTGTTTTCTTAAATTACGGTGATTGTTGATTTATGACTATGCAGTATGCTCGGCAAGTTGGATTCATTTTTTCTTTTTACATTTTTAGTTATTTAAATATTGATTGATTTTATTGTGCTGCTGATTCTATTGTCTTGTTACCATCTTCTGTAAGAGTATTGGATTCTCTCATATCACGAGTAAGAATTCGGATGAAATTTCTTTAACTAATTGTATGTTTGAAATGAAATATTCATTTCTCATGTTAATTGGGCAACCTTCAATTTTAATATAAAAGGCACCGCGTGTTTTACAATGTGTAGTACGTATGTTTTCTATTTACACCCATGTCGTACAACAACATTATCACGCTAGTTTCATGAACATTTTCAGTACATGTTCATAATTTGTTAAGTTAAACAAAGCAAGTAATTAAAAAACAATTTACAATATGGCTATGCAGTACATGTGCAAGCAAGCTACGATGATGATGATGATGATGATGATTAGAGGTGAAACGATTCAAAAAATTTCGATTCGATTCGATTTCGATTTTTCATCCCACGATTCAATTTTTCGATTCGATTTTCGATTTTAAAAGGAATTAAATAGGACAAGAATAAAATAGCTATCCCACTAGTTTACGATGGAATGTATTTTCTTAAATACTGTAAACAATGGAACAAACGAAACATAAAACTTGTGAATAGGAAAAACTGAAACAGTAAAGAGCCTGACGACACGAGAAGAATGCTGATCTCGTTAGATTTCAGTCATTTTGACTCGCATACTACGGAAAATGAAAGTAGGTATTACCAAAAAAAAAAATCGAATCGAAATTGCCGTCATTGAATCGAATCGAATCGAATCGAATCGAGCATGAAAAATCGCGGTTCGCAATGGATCGCGATTAATCGTTTCACCTCTAATGATGATGATGATGATGATGATGATGATGATGATGATTATTTCTATTGTGTATCAGCTGTAATAATGCATGGGTTGTAGCATGTATTCTGTTTATTAGGGAGCTGTATAGTTGCATGAAATGACATGTATTCCTCATTAAACGCAGACTTACGGGGACTACACGCATGCTGTATTAATACTTTCTTTTTTCTTGCTATTCTTTTGCAGTTAGACATGTGGTCTTTGTCCCTTTTTCTTCTTGGAGAGGTCATCCTTCATGTATGTGCAATGCCATGGTTGCCTGGAAACCAAATGAATAGCGGTAATAGTTTCTCACTTTATAACTTAAAATATCATTTCATTCAAACGCAACAATGTCGATAAATGAATCAAAACGGCTTTGAAATTAGTTCTACCCTAATTTGAATTACACAGTTGAATTAATGAATATTGAGGTTGAGATGCTAAAGAAATGAAAATAAAAACGAACTGATTGAATGCAGTGTTCAGGACTCTGCCATATTCTCTTATTTTACATTTGTTTGCAAAATTATTTGATTTTAAAAATGTTGTTTGCATTCTGTATTGCGTTCAATTACTGAACTTCTTCCTATATGAATACCGTTATACATATTCAGGATCGATGAATGCAATGGATATAGCTATGATGACAAACATGAATGCTAATGCCAATATGGGATTTGCCAACATGAACGGTATGGTTACGGCAATGTCCAATGGAAATGTAGCAAGTGGACCTCCAACAGCAGCGCCTAAGTACACTTATATATGCAATGTCCATGTTTATGAATGCTATTTGTTTATGGTCCATTTATCAGTGCATGTCTGATATTCATCAGAGGAATCACGCGCTATTACAGTAGTTAAAAGTAACAAGACCCGTAATGATAGGTGAGGGTTGAAAACCTAATTCAGAATTGAATGCCTCATGGAAGTAATGAACATTGTGTTCCATACGTTATGCTGATAAAACGCAAGCCAATAACTAGAACAGTGCAACCTCTCTTGAGCGGTCCTTTTTAGAGCAACAACCACCCCTCAACAACAGCATGATCTTTCCCACTGTACTATAAATTCAACCTCTCTAAAGCTACAATTTCTCAACAACAACATAATTTTGTTTCTCCCAAAGGATGTTGCTTTAGAGAGGTTGCACTGTATAATGATAACGAAAGTAGTTAAATAATTGCAAATGTAATAAAAAACACTGTTTCATCTTTGCAGATGAATATACTTGTTCATATGCACTAATTAATCATTAATTTTTGTTAGTGGTTGGATTAATTTCTACCATTGATGCCGTTCCTTTCAATCGTCATACTAGTATTTCCCCGTTTCTGCAATACAAGTGGGTTTGTACAAAACCTTTTTTTTATTTTTAGCCCGAATAATGCTGAATTAATGGATGAGGCGGCTGAGATGGCAGCTGACGCAAGAGCAATGCAACAAGCGCAAGCGGCTAAACAGGCTGCAGCATCAAACGGTAACACCACTGCCAACACTGCTAACAATACCGTTATTGCATCTACAAAGAACACGTCTTCATCCAACTCATCAAAGTCAGCAGCTCAATCTGTTCCTAACTTTGGCATGGGTAAGCGAATTATACACTTGATTTTCCTTAATCATCGTGGTAATAGACTTTTGAAGTAATAGATGACCTTCGGTACATATTCGGTATGTTCTCAAGTGTTTCTATCACATGTTGTATAACATTTGATGGAGTACCTTTTGACACGTGAAGACCGATTACCTGTATTTCTACTTCATTAACAAGGTTATTTTATGAAGAAAACTACAGAAAACGAAAAGGCATTTTTTAAAAAAAAATCAACATCGACGAATTTACGTCCCCACGAAGTGGTCATTTTAGTAAACACCACGAAATTGACCGACGCGAAAATAAATAATACCATAGTATGCAATAAAAACTCATCGTTGTAAAAACACCATGATATAACTATGTGTCATTTTTATTATTACCACAAATACGTATATTTGAAAGGTTTTTCTATGGTACCCTGGATGATGTATTTTCAAAGAGGTGGTCGTATGATACCGGTATATGTTGGTGTAGGAAGATTGATGTCGGGTAATAACGTTAACATGGCAAATTCTGGATCCGGGTTTGCTAACACAATGCCAGACATGATGGGCATGAACAGGCAGTTCAGAATGGGGATGACTGGCGGTGGATCTCCAATGGGTCCAATGGGAATAAATACAGCTCCAGTCCGAATGAATCCTGTGAATAATATGGGTATGAGAATGACTTCTGTCCCTAACGCACATGCAATTAACAATGCAAGATTACAAACTGTTCCCGATACTTCAAATGCTGTCGCAATAAACGCCGCCAATGGTGCGAGATCTAGAGCAAATGCTATGAACATAGCTTATATGAATGCCTTGAGGAATATGGCCAACCAAATGGCTAACATGGGAATGGGGAACAGGAGACTGAATATGAATGCTGGTCAAAGGTCACCAATGCGACAACAAACACGAATGGAAACACAAATGATGATTACCCCTATGAGAGCAAACGGTAGTACAAGGTTTATGAGAAACAATAGGAACATGGCTCATACTGGTATGAACCAAGCCAACCAGGATCTCATGTATATGAATCGCTTTATTGGATCGAATAGAGCAGGTACGTTCATTTATTAGAACATTTCGCTAAGATGGAACCATAAATAGTTGTACTCTTACATGGTAACAAACTTACTATGCACATTGGCTATGTTATTTGATGAACTTTGACAGCTTAAGACCCTGGTTCGAAACCGATGGTAACAGATTTCACTAACTAATATTTGTGTTAAATAATTACTTGAATTTATGCGTTTTCTATCAGTTAATATCTAGGATGGATCCCAAGGAGAGTATTGTCCAATATTTATATTTATTTTGATTTTCGTTGACTTTCCACGTTAGAGTAGTAACCATTATCATCAGTGTCTACTACAAATTTAATGGCATTACCATCAGTGTCTACTACAAATTCAATGGCATTACCATCAGTACCTACTACAAATTTAATGGCATTACCATCAGTGTCTACTACAAATTTAATGGCATTACCATCAGTGCCTACTACAAATTTAGTTTCATTACCATCAGTGTCTACTACAAATTTAATGACTTTATGATAGCAGTTGAAAATATTGCAATGTCATCTTACGGTTAATCTAAGCAGACCTACTGTATATGTTATGTGTGATACATAAGGACTTTGTCGTGTCCCTACATTTTAACGCCGCCAAAAGTCTGACATTGAATAAAATAATTCAAGTTTACATGTTTAATTGATGTTGATGTTAATTTCTAGTTTACCAGTGTTGTAAACATAATCCCAAATGAGTTCGTACGCTTATTCATAGATTGTTTAAACCAAATGATGATGTCACTACAAAAAGTTTAATTGCAGGTGATACCCTTCCACGAAAATTTGGCAGAAAATGTAGATTTTCCTCCATATGTGGAGAATTTGCCGGCTCTTTGTGGATGGGGAAATTAGTACTGGCTAGTATACAGTCCAGGAAAACAGTTTGGGTGAACCGGCCGCCGTATATAACTGAAAAAGTTGAACAGCGGCGTTAAACCCAGTATAAAAAAATGGGTGACAATATCAGGCGTCATTGTATTACAAGTGCAGCAATAAAATTTAATGTATGTTATGTTTGTAGTTGGTGGTGTCAGGCAGCATACAGTCGTGTAGGAGAGGAACCTGGCGTTTATTTCTGGTTGTACTTATAACTATGCGTGATAAAATGTATAGATGTCCGGATGTTATTTTTTCACTTGATAATACCCCGTGATTAAAATGCAGACCGACTGGTAAACATTTTATTGAAATGTATAAAGTTACGTACGACAGGAAGTTAATCATACATATTAAATATAGTTTAGCCGTACTTAAAATGCTGGTTTGCAGTAAATGAGTAGGTAAATAGGCTTTTTGTTAGCATAATATGCTTGAATTGAAAACAAAAGGATTATATAAAAGTATAAAGAACGAAAAAGGTTTTTATTGAAATAGTTTAGGTTTGGGTAATTTTTCGCTAAAAAGCAAACCAAGAATATTTTAATGATGACATTATGATCAAATATAATGACAAAATGGGGAAAATAGGAAATTTTCTCATTTTGACGTAATACATGAAACAGCTTAGTCAATGGTAAATAATCCAGAAATTTCCCGGATTTTAAATTAATAGGGGTTTTGAAGGGGATTAACCATTCATTGAACTGAACTGAATCCCAATCATTTTAGGCACACATTTATATATTTCAGAAATAACATTCATTCGGTATTGAACTATAAAATCACATTTATTCCCCACAAATCACAAAAAAATGAAAACTTTTTCCCCAAGCTTGAAAAGTAATCTATGTCATTTTCCAGGATTTCAAGCAAATCAACATTTGTAGTGTTATAAACCGGAGAGCTATCACCCCAAATATAACTGGCACATAAGTAGACATCTTCTGCAACATCAAAAAACGTCTTATTTCAGCCAGATCAATGTATCATAATGATTCTTAACAATTTTAATGCCATTTTCTGAATGATCTTTGTAATAAAGAGATCTAAGATCTATGCTGGAATTTTCTATAGTGATTCAAAGATGTGTAGCCGTTTAAACTAATATTGACCAAGAATTTGACCAAGTTTCATAAAGAATGCAAAAGTCATGTGAAGTAATTATATATTCCCTGTCCTCAGAAAAGATAAACTTGATCACATTGTTCCTTATTTTACTTCAACAGGTGTACCGGGTGACCGATGAACGCTCTCAAACATAATGTATATATACAATCAATATGTAACTGTAATATGAGGCAGAAAATAAAGTTCCCGATGCGGGGCTTGAACCCGCGACCTTCTGCTTGTAAGGCAGTCGCTCTACCAACTGAGCTAATCGGGCAGATGTGCATACAAACTACTATGAACACATATATTATATATACACTGTTACACATAACAATAATCATATGATATTCAACCCAAAGAAATTATTTGATGAAGGCTCAAAACTCATCATGTCATTTACACGTACAGATAATTCATCTCCTGCTCGGAGATGGGCTACCGCGAAGATATAACTTCCGAAAATACCAGTTGAGTCTCTTCTTTTATCAGTGTAACGCTTTACATCCGATGATATTACCGTCAGATGATCTCTGAGGGCGCTGTAACGACATATTTCGTGTTTGAATAATGTGCTATTTGTGTTTTCTGTGTACTCCACATAGGAGTACATGCTGTATATACCGGTGAAAGAAACCACGAGGCGGCCGTTGTACTCTTTTATCCCGAATTGGAAGAAACAGGTGGAGTTGTAGCATTCTCTCCCCTTGAGCCAAAGTCTGATGGGTATCATCTTTTTACTTTTATTGCCTGAAATCGATCATGAATTTTGCATTTCAATGCCGAGTCCCATTAGAACTATAAGCTTTTATAAACGCACGCTATTAAATTTCAATGTATTTATATTTTAGCGAATAATCGTGGATAAAAAAAACTTTAAGTAAACCAAAAACGTTATGCAAAATATGCATAATCGATTTATTCGTAAATCAAGCGTTTGTCAACAGTCTCATTGAAAAGCATATTCTGTTTGTTACCGGATAAATACTGTTATACTCGGTCCTCTAAAGTTGAGATCACAAATAAAACTAAATATCTCATATCACCCTATACAGACCTTATTCATAAGATTTTAAAATGTTCCTTTTCAGACAAGGCCTTTATTAAGATGTTAAATTAAACTAAAAATACTTGTTTTTGGAAATAATAGCGCTGGTAGTCTCCATGTCAAATTTAACCATAGTTCCTGGTAAGCACATACCGTCAATACCGCTATTTTGTCGCTTCTGTCTTTTTCCAATAAGTTTTCCTGCGGGTTTCATATCTTCTAAGTGCTCGTTTGTTCGATCAATACCCAGTCGGATTTTTATTCCTGATTCAAAGTACTCACGCATCTTTCGTTCCTTCTCTTCAACAGTTTGTTGGTATTGTTTTTTCACCGCCTACAGAGGAACAACTGTTACTGTTTCAAAAACTAAGGCTAATAACACTCACGAGCTAAACTCACACATTGAGTGCAAGATGTTCGGAATGTTATTTAAAAATTATACTCGTGGCGGTTAATGTAAGCATTCTCATTCTTTTCCGAGTTGTATACCTGGTATATTTTGTATTGTATTAATGTTGTTTGTAGTGATATATCCTGATCATATAACAGCATGAACATAATAAATTTTGATTTAAGGAAATGCATTTCATATAAGAGGAATTAACATTGACATTTCGCTCATTACAATTAACTCATAGATTGTTCATTTCACAAATAATTATAAAGTAACCACTAGTTTGTTTATATGTTCGTATTCATATTGTTCATTCAGAGTTTTTTGTATATTTTTAGTTATTGTATAAACAACTTTGTTACACATGTATGTCATTGCGATAAAATTACACCTATTGTAAATGATTAAATCAATTTATATCGCTGGTTATGCCGATATACAAATGTAAATTTGAATTAAATTGTTGAATATCATTACAAAATATATTCATTGACGAACAGAATAATTGACAATGGACAGTTATGGTTGCAAACAAATTTAAACAATAGCTATTACTAAAGCTATTAATATGTATGTAAATGGCTGAAGGCCGATTTTTGCCTAATAAAGAATGAATGAATGAAAAATCAACAGTTAATCTTCACGTACCGTGGTCATGTTATTCAGATTCGTGAAAATGTACTGGTCGACCTAGACGTGTGAATAACAGAGTAAATGTTCGACAGAGGACCTGATCACAGTTCGAGCGTTCGAGTTTATGTAGTTCTAGCCACGCGGAGTACAGTGTAATCTCTCTTGAGCAACATGCTTTGGGAAACAGCAGAAGTGTCTGTTGTAAAGAGGTTGTTGTTGTTCGGAGGTAGAATATAACAGAAAATGTCATCTGGGACATTTTAAAAGGTGTTGTTATAGGGAAGATGTTACTTAATGAAGGACCGTTGTAGAGAGGTTCCACTGTAGAACTACATAGATCAATATAACAAAAAAAAAACGGTTGGGACCAGAGAATGAGTTCTAATTTTCCAGGTTGTTGGAATTTACCGAGTTCCAAACAACGGGAGTCTACTGTACTCCGCCTTTTTTTGAAGGTTAATAAATAGTCAAGTATAGCACCTAGGGGTAAACAACGGCACTGTGTCTGAAAGCTATAACGAAAATGGGGGATGGGGACAACTTATGCTCGAGACAGTTTATGTATAGGTGTATAAGATGTTGTTTTTTTTTCAAATCATCTCGTACTAAAATCTAAACCAATGTCATCTTACACGTTTATCTATCACATTATCATTTAAGATAATTTTATGGCTCAGTTACTTTACAATATATTTGCTATTTTCTACATATAAATAAATGCAACGAGGTTTGCTCTTTATACACCCTATACACAGATATTTACATACTTGTTATAAAATTGGCTTAAAGTTTACATACCTGATACAGATATGTACTGAGTGTCTCGTCCTGGTCGGGACACTTCCTGTTCCTACAAACATCCGGTATATATAACTGGGTTCGTGTCATCGGGGGACTTGTTGCTAAACGTACGAACATGATCAATGAAATTAAAATGATCAATGAAATCAAGACCACAAAAAAGACGGTCGCATAAATTGAATCCATCAACATGTCAAACCGAAAGTAAACGTCCATTTTACCTCTAAACACATTTTTGATGACCGATCTTTTGAACATTTTAAGATATTTTTGTATAATCCCCAGAAATTAAGAAATTATTTTCCTATCATATTTCAGAAATTTTCCAAACAACTTAAACCTCGTTCGAAAAAAGGTTTATAGTGTAGTTTTAACTCGCATATATTCACGACGTGTGAATAAAACGTTCGAATAAGCCTATACACATTTATCTGCCCGTGATGAATCATCATCATAAAAAGCGATAAAACGAGATAAAAAAAGCGGCTATTTCCGGGTAGTACTGAGCATCATAAAAAAATCATCATTTTTGAAATCATATCCTAATTCATAAAAAATGCCGCAAAAGAGCATATGTAAAACACATAACTAAAATATCCAAGTATCGCATTCAGAGGAAATAAAAGAATTTATGATGAATTAAACTAGCATTCATATATAGATATTCAATAAAATTCTCCTTTTTGTAAAAATAGACTAGTTTTTGAACAAAAAAGCTAATGTTTTTTAGTGAAATATTCGAAATATTGGTTACCCAGCAGGAGTATACAAACTGGTTTCGAGCTTCATTACATTAAATAAGACATGTCAATTATGCATAGAGATAAACCGACTAAAACATGTCGGATGGTGTGCCCCGTAGGAGACCCTTTTCAAATATTTAAAATCTAAAATATTGGATAGAATTTACTAATTAAAGTTTTCTCGCAAATTGTGATCAAACAAAGCGACGTTGTATTTCAGAGGATTGTTTTTTTCAATTGATTGTCAAAAATAGTGTATAAAATATTTCATGTGAAACGTGACTGTGAAACTGGTGCACGCTACAATCTGAATACAAATTTTAATATTTTTGTCATCTTTGCATAGCAATAGAAAACCAGTGGTATTACTGCATAGGTTTTAGATTACCTTTAATGTGTGTTGAAGTATTTATGTGTATACCAGTCTCATCTAAAATTAGATAAAAGATACAAATGTGAGGGGTCAAACATGTTCTGTATTTAATCAGTCATGGCATGTGACAAACGCTAATTATCATTCTCACAATGTTTTATAATTTCTAAACGTGTATAAAAATCAAATAAAATGGCAGGTTCTATATGCTTAAAACAATTTTTTTAAAGAAAGACTTTGTCATTTTAAACTTCGATTCTTTTATGTTTTATAAGACCATTCGATCCCTCATCGATTTTTAAGGTTGAATACATAATATTGTCACTTTTTAAAACAAGCGTTATGTAATAAATATCGTTTATTAAATGCAATCTTGTAGATATGTGCGCCATTATACTTGTTTGATATTGTTGCTCATATCAGTTTTAATGTCACAAATATATTATGTGTAATGTAAGAGAGTATTATCATTTAAAACTATTAAATAAATTCTAAATGTGGGTCCAACATTTATGCATTCAATGGATATCGAAGATGATTGACTTTTGTCATTGTTAAATGTTTTTCAAAAACACATTGAACAAGGTAGCATTATTAATTTGACTACAACTAACCATCATTGTCAGTATGTAACATCTTTTTAAATAGTTGATTAACGTGTTTCTCAAATATTTTCAATTAATGCCCTCCCTGGGATCTCAACACATAGTATATCGATATCGGTCATGTAAGTCTCGAGACGCCATTATCGAAAATACTACCCAGTGTCTGAAGGAATCCGAATGAGACAGATTTTTTCAATGGAGATAACCTACTTTCTGAAAAGGTCTTTGTCAAATACTTCTGACATTTCGTCAAAATGTTCGTCTGCAAGATCGATGCTGTGTTGAGATAAATCAATTTCATCTGTCTTAGACAGACTGGTGCAATAAACTTTTTTTAAAGATTGGATGAGAAGATGAAAAATGACAGTTATACGGAACGTCCTGTATACGTTCTCCATGTGATACTAGACAGTATATCGAATATTTATGGTATCCACAATCAGTAAAATTTTCCCAAATACACTGGTAATAAAGTGTCTGGGTTGAAATTAATAATACAACCGTGCGTTTCATTAAGCGCGCAACGGAAAGTAGCCCTTGTATACCGTTTTAACAAACGTTATTTACGAAATTCAAAAACAATCTGCCCTAGTATATAGGAAGATTTTTTTTCAAATCGAGAGGAGAAAATCATAGAAGCAATGTCCATCGAACCATCTGTCCCCTTGCATGCTGAAATTACACTAACATAATCATTTCCCCGTGTTAGATATATTGAAATTACTAGAACTTTTTGTACCAACACCAGGATGGTTGGAAACGGGTAAAAAGCCACGCAAGTGGTGGTCAGTCAAATTCTGAAAAGAACTATTCTCCCCAGTGATTGCGATATCTTGCCAAAGAATGGTCTAAAGCAGAAACATTCAAGGATTATCTTTATGATCAGCAAAGGTCCAAAGAAGGATTTGAGAATGTCACTATGATATCTGACCATTACACATGATTTTGTTCCTACACGTAACCAAACAACTTGTACAACTGCTGACGCGCTACTTTCTGTTTTCAATAAATTCAGACTTCCACAAAAATTACGTTTTGAACAAGGTCCAAACTTCTTTATTTCCATCGTTTTTTACGCCGTTTTTCAACAATTTTTCAGTTTTATACGACCCCAGTTCCACCTAACCAGTTTTCCTGGACTGTATTCTAACCGGTACTAGCTTACTCTTCAACAAGCAGCCAGAAACTTCTCCACTTATGGAGGAAAGTCGAATAGAAGGGTGTGACTAGTCGCGCCGGAATTTGAACCCGGGTCTCCGGGTTACAAGCCCAGCGCAGTAACCATTGGACCACAGTCGCGGCCAGCAGTTTTGTAACAAAATTATAAAAAAAGTTGTGCAAACGGACTGATATATTCCAATCCAAAAACGTCCCCATACCAAGTCATGGTAAATATAAAGTGAAAGATTTGATTGTACTCTTATTTCTACGATTGAAAACTAAAAAAAACAAATTAAAAAAACCGTATAATTATAAAACCACATATTACACTTCATTTTTACTAATGTTTTGTTGAAGATTATTAAGTTTCTCTTTCACTGCCAAATGTCTGATAAAATGCATTTGTCAGTGTCAAGTATTTCTTACTTGTGCTGACCCTGTCCTCCACAAGTAACTACAAACTTCTCCACATGAATTGTTTGAATTAGTGGTGGATAATGCTATGCCTTCAACCAAATCGTCACAGAGATCATGTGTCACACCCATGGCTCGAACACAGTAGCCCGGGATCTGCAGACTTTACTAAAGTCTGTAGACTTCTCTGAAGTCCAGACCCGGCTGGTCGCCGAAAGGTGACATTGGAAGCGAATGAATTAAGCATTCTTCCCGGTGACGTTCGGTTAAGTCTTACATCCCATAACACGGACACAAAGTATAAATATTGAAATTATCATAAAAATATTCAAAACTAGAATAAATAACAAAAACAGAAAGTTGTTTTATGTAGCTCTGCGGTTTGGTTATTTGTCTAATTTTATCATTTATGACACGTGTTAGATATTAACAGATATTACGTCCAATCAAAAAGCAAATCAGCAACACTATCTGACAACAATACTATTTATTTTGTTAATTGTTGACTATTGTCAATGTAATAAATATCAGAGAATGTTTTATCTTAAATTATATCACCACTTTATTCATACATTCAAAATTAAACTCTTGACCATGTAATTGTGTGGGTAGGGCATATATTGTGTTCATTATGTGACAATGGAGGGATTAAAATACAATTTTTAAATATATAAATTTATAAGCATTGATAAATTGATTCGACAAACTATCATGAAATGTAATGCAAAAAAATTAATTTTAGTATTTGAATAATATTCAATATGTCCGTCAGACAGCAACTGCAAATAATTTGTAAAATGTTTAAAATCAAAATTTAAAATTAAAAAAAATCGCGCACTTGGATTGTTTAGAATCATCTTATTGATAGGGTGTAAAGCGACATAACGAGTGGCAATTAAAACTGAAACCGGACTTTTGATTCAGTCTGAAAAGGGTCCAATTTGCCGGGGTTATACTGTATATATATATAATATACAGTGGAAGCCTCTAAACTGGTTCTTCTATAAAACGGTTTCCCTTCTGAGTCGACCAAATGTTCTGGTCCCGACTTCATTACTACATAATTAAAAAATCCCCTCTAAACTGACATCCCCTCTAAACCGGCCAAATGACCTGGTCCAGGGCTCAACCGGACTAAAGGGGTTCCACTGTATGTATGTATGTATAGGCAGCCATGTCGTGCAATTGTGACATCTAAAATGGAACGTCTGAGGTTTGAAGCACATTGTCAAATCGTGTATTCACCGGATTTTATACAACAACAGATTTTTCGCCAATTGCGTCACTGTGTTCCTTCAGTAATAAAGAAACGATACTATAGCGAGTATTAATAGCTAACTACAAATTGATCATAGATAGAGAATTCTGACAAACGTTGCTTGGTGTTAATGTCACGCTATTATGCTATAAATTATTTCTGAGCATCAAATTTTACAATTCTACAGATGCTTGAAATAAACACGTGTCTGTATTTTGCAGACACTTTCAATTTTCGCGGTGTTCATTTCGCAATTTGTGTCATATCAACATGTCTTAGCATTGTTTATGATTACTGTAAGATTTTATCCCAAAAATATACAAAGTCACAAACAGAGGGAAGACTTGAAGTAGAATTTCTTCTCCTTCAACCAGTAGAAGTGTTTGGTCCACCATTATTACAGATATACACCCTGGACATGTCAGATGTCTAAGAATTGACACCTAGACTAGTATAATGATCTTTTACATTGCTACAACAACACGTTCATTCGTAAGTCTGGAAAAGGTATTTACAGTCAAACCTGTGTTTGAGGTCGCCTCCGAATAAATACCATCCTGTTAATAAAGGCCATTCTTTGAAAAAAACATCACTGATTAAATAGAACAATCTGACCTCCATATAAAGGCCACATTCTGTCTTTCCCAATGGCGGCCTTTGTTCGCAGGTTCGACTGAATATATGTGATAGGTTAAACATATAATGTAGTTTATTGCCGAGGATAAAGGGCATTTATGCCTCAGTGCTATGTCATGTAACGTCATAGTTCTTACCACATTTCTGCGCGTGAAATACACAATTTAACGAGCAGGCAACACTTTGATATCAGCAACACATTCATCACAAGTTTATCTCCCTTTGGGGAAACATAAATCACAATTTCAACCCCACACCAAGTGATGGTGGACCTTTAAATGTAATGACTAGTACACAGCTCATTTTAATGTTTTTTAAACCTTGGTTCATACTACCGCATTTCCCCGCATCTGAAGCAGACGACATTTGAACACATTGTGGCAAATGAAGCCATTGCTTGTAATGAGTAATGGCTAAATAAATGAATGTTTTGTACAGTAGCTTTGAATTTGGAAATTTGGAGTCCAAAATATGCTTAAACGTTATTTCCAATCAGAGCTCAAAATGCAAAAAATAATCGGACCATAGCTAACATGGTCATGATTGGGTATGTCTCCTCTCACAACAAAACCCGGATTTTTCAAAATTGTGGGAATAATAATGCTGACAGTGCACGAGTATCTTGTGCAGACAAATAACCGTGCAGATAACTTAGAGGTGTGCAAACCTATTCATGTATAATATTATGACAAAGTCACTGAACTTTATTGGACCAAAATTCAAACACTAGGAATGTAAAAATATTTCACCTCAAACAAATCATGTTTGTTTGGTCATAATCCTCATATTAATGTTCTTTTCCTGGTTACAGAGCTTCAATTTGGAGTGCATGTCACTTTATGTATTTACACATTGGCATTCTTGTGTTTCCGTGATTTTTATACCCGTACAGTCGTTATGTTTTATTCTAAACTCATCAAACAACGCAAATCTGTCAAAAAATCTTCATGCCGCTACTGTGCATGTATGAAAAACATAAAGGTATGTCACTCGCCATATTTTCGATTGGCGGAAGTGACGACATCCTTCTGGAATGCGCGCGCATTTCGAGAAATTTGCTGTTAAACTTGGCGCACAACAAGAAGAGTGAGGTTCCCCAAAAACGCATCCATTTGATGAGTTTTGATTTAAAAAAAATAACGTCTTTACACCATGGTAAACTTTCGTGACAAAATCGATATTGCATTATTTTAAACTAATTTAAATAAATACAAAATTTGATTAAATACCAACATTCTTGCGAAGCATTTTCCGCATCGTGCGATTTGGCGTAAAATAAGTTTTCTTGTTTCCGCTAATCTATATTTACTGTAGACTTCTTTCGAATATTTTCAATTTCATATACCGAGCAAGGAAAACTATATCTTTAAAAAAGTTCTCCCGACTTACCTTACTATATTCGGGGGATTATTTGGCCTTTGGGTCGTGGGTTAGAAATTTAGCATTAAAAAACGGCAAAACGACGGACGCATTTCATCGTAAATATAAATACTACAAAGTGAATGATCACAAATACGTTTGTAATAAAAAATAATCAAAGTCAAAGTTTAGATTTGTGTGCTTATAGAAATCTGTCTATCATACCGTGAACATTTTCTACGGATGTTCAAAATCATTCTATGCACAGTATAACTCTTGAAAGTCGGACCCCTTACGGATCTGGCTAAAAGTCCGATTTCCTGAGAATTCCGGTTTTCAGAGAACTAATGATTGTAGATTTGAAAAATGGGACGAGAAAAATCAACCGATTTTCATGGAATTCCGGTTTTCAGGGAGTCCGGTTTTCAGGGGTTTTACTGTACCTAGTTTATCATCACTGACTTCGTGTTTCATTGGTGAACGTTGAATGCATGAGATCAGTCTCTAAGTATAAATTTCATTATCGTTTTTAGCCTATTTCAGACTCATTTGTACGCTTGTAATAAGTTCAGTACCGTGAAACCCCTTTACACCGCCTGAAGCTGGGACCAGGTCATTTGACGCTATTGGCAAAAAAGCTGTTGTTGTATAAAATCCAATGAATATACGATTTGAAAATGTGCTTCAAACCTCAGACGTTCCACTTTAGATGCACGACATGACTGCTTATACATACATACAGCGGAACCCCTTTAATCCGGTTGAGCCCTGGACCAGGTCATTTGGCCGGTTTAGAGGGGATGCCAGTTTAGAGGGGATTTTAGAGGGTATAGTAATGAAGTCGGGACCAGAACATTTAGTCGATTTAGAGGGGAAACCGGTTTATAGAAGAACCAGTTAAGAGGGTTTCCACTGTAATCATTTTGATGGAATACTGTATGAGAAGTGATAAACTCTTATAACAATTAAATAATGAATCATAAAACCACAACATTAGAGCCCAGGGATTTCATCTTGAGATATTTTTTTCAAAACATCGGACAATGATCCACACTATGGATGTCACTCATTTAATTCAATATAAAACAATAAACTTATTCCAGCATATTTACATTCACGCTTCAAACTATATAATTATAAAAATAAACTATTTAAAATAAAACAAATAATTAAACACGTAAAATTGTCTAAATATTTATTCTCGGAAACTCAATGTAATGACGTCAGTTCCGGATTTATTGTATATAACACAATTCTGTACACACACATATCTCTGTTTAGAGTAGTTCTACATAAAGAATAACAAAACAAAGTAAACAAACAATAAAATAAGAAATTTATCAAATCATTCAATTCAAAGACGAAATATTTATTATTAAATATCAGCTCAAAATACCATGAAATTCCTTACGAATTTGTTTCAAAAACGATATAAAAAATGAAGTCTGGGCTATTTTTGCGGCATAAGATGTATGGAACCTCCAAATGCTCGCGTTGAGTTATACAGTTTGTATCTAACGTATTGTGTCATTATGTCAGTACAAATCGATTAAATGAATATTCTACGAACAGATAATCTTTTATCTGACGTGAAAAGCATGATCAATTAAATACTGATTAAAACTATGTTCAACAGAAAACGTGTCAATTTGCAGGATAACATAGTTCCCAATGTAGATTAAAAATGTCTAGGGAAATATGTTAATCTTGAATCCATTCCCACAGACATTTATCCAAAATGCATTGAGCGATCAGTTAAGCTTTCTTGAGGCGGTTGTTTTAATAATCTTAAAATGTCAGTTGAAATTAATCTTGATTGTGAACAGTACTGATATCATCATGGTACCGTTTTTAGTTGATAACGTGTGCAATTGAAATAGCCCTCTATTTTTTATATTAAGGGATTCGAATCCTGATTAAGCTGGAAAACTAGTTATCTTAAGGGTTACTTTGCCAAAGAAAAATCAATTTATTTTTCAAAACATCTTTTGTTAGAATACAATGTTCAATACGTCCCGAAATATTTTCGTACTTTGATTTTTTCCGCTAGACACTTTAGGGTGGGCGCTAAAAAGGGGTCAGTCGGGTAATCGTCAACACGACTTTCTTTTTTCGGTTTTTAGCATAAGACAAATGTGAGAATTTACCAGAGATCACTGTAAGGCCGTATAGCATGGCTTATTCATGTATTGTTTTAAAAGATATTTTCATGCGTGTTAGATAAAGAAGAACCCAATTTAAACTAAAATACAACCACATTCTGCTTCGTGACTAACGCCAAAGATACTTTCTAATCGTCCGAAGACTTAAGACTTAATACTGAGTTTTAGAAAACAAATATAGCATTTGAATCATTGATTTTTTATATAATAATTTCTCTCAAAGGAACGTAGTTTTCGTGTTTCGAAAGATATATAAAATTCAGTACAAGTATAGTCGCTGTAGCATCAGGTTATCATATTGAAATATGATCATCGGACATTGAATGTCCCCTAATACAGTGTATGTCCCCTTTGTATGACACAGTTGACTGGAAAAGTAAAACCTATTTAAAGGTCGTCTCTGGCTGATATTTTACTGAAGTGATATAGACCAACGGACGTCATTGTTAAAGAGTTTTCATATTTCATCGATAAAAAGTCAAATAAAAAGTAATTGGAAACAATAATACATAACAAGTATTGGTCCTTCATGATATGTTCAAATAATGTTAAATATGTTAAAACCCTAAAATAAAAATAACTGTATCAGCGTCTTTGTTTGTTTTTATGTGACATGGTACTGGGGTTTAACGCCGTTTTTCAACAATTTATCAGTTATATACGGCGACCGGTTCACCTAACCAGTTTTCCTGGACTGTATACTAACCAGTACTAACTTACCCTTCTACAAGAAGCCAGCAACTTCTCAAGATATGGAGGAAAATCAACATTTTTGTCAAATTTTCATAGAAAGGGTATGACTTGGCGCGACTGGGATTTGAACCCGGATCTCCGGGTTAAAAGTTCAGCGCACTAACCACTGGACCCCGGTCGCGGCCGTATCAGTGTTGTATGTATGTTATACATTACCTAGTAAATTCATTGGATGGGTAGATTTGCGTTATTAATAAGTAAATAAACTTTATTGTTAGGCCAAGCGCAAAAGTAACATTATTTAAATTCATTGGAGATGATTTTAATAAAATAATTTGAAAGATTTTATTTTGTGCTTAAACTTTTTAACATGCACAACCAGTCAAACTTGAACCATCACTGATTTAGATATTTATGACATATTGAACGAAAATTACGATTTATCACTAATAACCTTCATTATTTAGAATCTCTAGAATTTAAGTGAAATAATAATTGAGACTGCGAGCATACTTAACAGAACAGTTAAAGACTTTTCTTTGTAGAATTATTTCAACAAAATATATATAAAATTAACAGCATGAATAGCATATTTTATCTAAGTCATAAATTCGTCCGCTGGTCAGTATTTCAAAGTATAAATATATATGTATTTAATGAGTATTTAAACAGTAAAACACACGTAATGAAACATAATACCGCATTTTCACACCTCTTACTGCGTACAAAAATCGTAAATACTATTTATACAGCGCAACCTCTCCAAAGCAACACCCAATGTGAGAAGCAAAATGTTGTAGTTGAGAGGTTTTGGCTATAGAGATTTTAAATTAATAGTTAAATCGAACAGTTGGAAAAATCATGCTGTTGTTGAAGGGAGGTTGTTGCTCAAGAGATGGCCGCTCTAGAGAGGTTGCACTGTACAGTGTTTATACATACATCATAATATAACACATCTATTATTTCTAAGAGCATCTTGGACCCGTAATGAAGTAGGCTTATGTCCGTAATCTATATAGTCAATAGTTTTCATAAGTTCCTTAAACAATAACACAACGTGCCAGTTATACTTTGCTGAGCATTCGATGTAGCCACATTTCCAGTGTTTTTTCACCAAGCTCGCAACTTCCCGGCGTGAAATCCCTCGGTCCTCAGATAGATCATACTTGTTCCCAACAACAAACAAAGGAATATCATGCATATCTCGGCTTTCTAATATCTGATCCCTCAAGTTTTTGATATAATGAAAACTTTCCTCCGCTGTTATATCGTACACAAGAATGTATGCCGAGGCGTTTCTTAAACCATACCCCCTGTAATCAGTCCACTCGTACAACGAGTTCACTGGAAAATATGGAATGTACGGACAATCTATGATTTTCAGTTCATACAGATGGTCATTAATGATCACAGATGGATAAAATACTTGTTTATTATCAGTAGGCTGATAATCGTCTTGGAAAGCATTGGACACAAACTGACGAACTATGGATGTTTTGCCAACACCAGGCGCTCCAAGAATCGCTAGTTTGATACGTTGTTGCTCTGAGTCAATTGTTAAATGACTCGTCGTCATCTTCATGTAAGCATTCATCTTCTATAATGTTTGTATTGATATATAAATTATTGCGTAAGATATATATATATAAAAGACCTTCCTACCGTCTTGCATTCAAAAGCCTTTCTTGTTTCTTACATGATTCAAAAACGCGCAAATGAAATAACAAAAATATTTCAAATTCATATATCTCAATCTGTCGCGCCCATGCATTCCCTTTTAATTTCTCAATCTCCATCGTTTATATTAGCCCGAACAAAACGTAGATTTCCCTTCCAACATAAAAATAGTCACATTTATAGAAAAGCTTTCCTTCTAATTTTATTACATGCACTAAGCACTCCTTGACTTCATACAGTATTTTATAATAACGACTTCATAAATATTCCAATATTTCTGAAACACATGTCACTGTGAATACCGTATTCAACTTCTATAAATATTTTCGCGGAATAACCTGCGTCGCAGCTCGTCGTATTGTGATCTAACCAATACAAAAGCCTGCTCCGCTGTACAACGGGAATGGTATAAGCCGAAATTCATTGACTAGCGGAACACTTTAATTCTCTATTCCTAATCGATTTTCACAAATAACTCTCGAGTTACAAAATATTCAGGCGATAGCAATAAACTTCCAGCACAAACTTGAACACAAAAAAGCTTTAAAACAATCTCTTAACATTTAGTACAAGCCCAGCAATTTCTTAATTGTCGCATTATTGTCCAGGAAAGGTTAGAGTGAAATCGAATTCAATTTTATTCATGCCATAAAACATCTTTTTATTGCGCAAGTCAATTTATTCGCTGAGAAGGTTGTTCAACCAATGATTCTTTTGTTTTCAAATGTGTTCAAAGCCACGCATTCGGAACACCAGGTTAACATAAATCTAAGTTGTCCATTCAATGATTATTTGGCTCCTATTTTTCAGCATTGAGATTGGAAGTCTAGGTAATTATGGCCCATGTCTTGTTTTCGCAATACACTGAATATTACCATTTGGACAAATTACAGACATGTGCAAGCCTTCTGACAACGCCCTTCGACCGTGTATACTCGTCAGTGTCATTTAAGTAAATCATTTCTTATATATTTATATATATAAGTCATTGTTAAATGCTTAAGTGAATTCGGCACACTAACTTCAATCCAACAAGAGGGTTAAAGTTCTTTATTATGTTCATGTCTATATAATAGCAATGAAAAACATGTTTAGTGCAAAACAAATTCATGTTTCCAACTTTCTACTAACGACGCCATCTTGAATTACGTGACGGGCAATGATATCTTCAGTGAATTGTCGAACACATTTAGAATAATTGCATGAATATATTTACATTCGTTCACAACATTTTCGGAAGACTGAGGTTCCCGGATTACCGATTTACCATGAGGTAATTAACAAGTTGTCACATGTCATTCTTCAAGACGATTTCTAATCCTAGATATTACGTATTATCACAATGTTCAGTTTATCTGATTCTTACAACAACACGATAAGCGTCAGAGCCGTAGATCCTAACCAGAAAAGACTTTGATTAATGTCTAAGATATGGAAAGCAGTTTTGTGGATTCTTCTAAAAGCTCTGACAATAAGACTTTGGAAAGGTTACAGCATTGATAATGGATCGCTGGTAGAACGTACGGATAACTCGGTTTTATAAATCTTACGCAGAAAGGGGTTTGATGCGTGTTGGGATACTCGCCATTTCGTAATGGTGTTTCATATTTCTTCAATCGATGTCTCGCTCCTCACGTCGTGCATTTTGCTTATTCTGGAAGTGTAAAAAAGAAAATATAACATCTGGAATATTATCAGTAGTAAATTTCATACATCGTAATTTTATGGCGTAAACTCATTCTTTAATATGGTCACGTAACAATTGTGGTATTGAAAATCATATGTTATTCTAATACAATTTTATTGTTATAATGATAAGTTTTTCTCCGTTGCTAATTTCCGGCGCTTAATCGCAAGGTGTTGTTCTACACAACGAAGCACTGGAGTTTAACGTCGCACCAACAGCCAGAGTCATTTAGCTTTAGTAATGGTGGAAGACCACAGGCTAACATCTATGTAGAACCACTGACCTTCCGTAAGCTAACTTGACAGCTCCATCACAAGTGAAATTTGGTCCCAATTGGGATTCGAACTCAGAGGGATAGAATTTCTAATTCTTGTCTCGTTGCTTTTATGTTATGCTTATAAAATGTTTGTATTTTGATAATTAAGTTATCGCATATAACCGTCGGCCATAGTTCTCATGAATAGCTAAATAAACTACAAACAAATTTCGCAATATCAGAGTCATATGTCATTGCTTATTTTTAATATTTTCCGTGTAGATCTACCAACTTCAGACTATGTGCTAAAATTCTTCGGAATACAAACTACAACACTGGTTATCTACAAGAATATCATCAGAATTGTGTCGTACGTAATTCAATCAAGTTCCCAATGTTGCAACATTGTCTAAGATGTAAGCGCTCAATAAAATTATCAGCTCAACTCGTACATAGCGGTAGTCTAATTCAATCAAATTAATGTGTTATTGTAAAGTCACCTGCATGCTGTCACACGTGACTTAAAACTTATTGTGGTTAGTATACAGTCACCGAAAAACTAGTTTGTATATAGTTCAGGAAAGCTGGTTAGTGTACAGTCCAGGAAAACTGGTAAGTATACAGTCCAGGAAAAATTGGTTCGTGTACAGTCCAGGAAAAATTGGTTCGTGTACAGTCCAGGAAAAACTGGAAAATATAGTGTAGGAAACACTGGCGAGTATACAGTCCAGGAAAAACTGGTTTGTGTACAGTCCAGGATAAACTGGTTTGTGTGCCGTCCAGGAAAAACTGGTTAGTATACAGTCCAGGAAAAATTGGTTAATATACAGTCCAGGAAAACTGGTTAGTATACAGTCCAAGAAAACTGGTAAGTACATAGTCCAGGAAAGCTGGTCAGTATACAGTCCAGTTAGGTGAACCGGTCGCCGTATATAACTGAAAAATTGTTGAAAAAAACGGCGTTAAACCCTAGGTACAATATGTCACATAACAGTTTATATATTTGCCATGAAATCCGCTAACTTTGGTATAAACATTTATTTAAATTTAATAATCACATACAGGGATGTATAAATTCAGCTAACTCTGCAGTAGCAGAAATATTGGACGTTCTCGTAAAACGAAGGGAAATTATTTACTTCCGTATTTTGCTAGGAAATTAGTCAAACTCGATAGGGAAGAGGCAAATCGTTGCTAACACGGCATGGAGTATAAAATGTGATCAGAAACTGACGTACAAAAAGTCTTCACCACTAAATCAAACTTCATAATTTTGAACACGCGTGTGACAAAGTAACGAAGTTAGAACGGTACTCGTTTGGATTTTTCTCAAAACTTCAACGATGAGAACTTTGAACAAACAATTGAAAAACAAAATAATTAATGCGGTCTTAACGTTCCTTCTGGTTACACGAGAATTAATGTAATAATCAGATTGTCTGTACAACAATAGAACAATAAAAAAATTATACAAATTTAGCCTGTCAAATTAAAACGAGTTCCCACTCGCGGCTTGACAAGTAAAGTTGAATTAAGATCTACACGTACTGGTGATTTAGGAGACGAGTAGGGTGCTTGACATACCGGCTCTATTGATTAAATCAAATAAAGATCTGGACAGATTAACTGTGTTTAAGGAGACAAGCAGAGGCAGAATATTGAGGCCATCAGCTACCAGCGGGAAGTTTTCACTACATAGCCCCGCAAAGAAATGAAATCATAATAGACATAGGATTGGCAGTTAATCTCCCCCTCGTTGCTTTCAAAATCTCCTTGTTTACGGATTTGCTTTGAAGTTTAAATCCATTTGAATCGTGTTTGCCATACAGAATCTTATTTAATCGAGTAAAGCATATTTATTGCGACAGTTTGTAGCAATATCAATGGATGATATTTTTGCTCAAATCTAAAACCCATATATCTTACTATACAAGAGGAGTTACATATTGCCTGGGGATTCAAAGCATATTTTTTAAAGCGAAGATATGTATAAAACAGTAGATGTGACTGCGTGACTAACGATACAAGGGGGGGGGGGATAAAAAGGAGTTTCTCATAATATAATATAATATAACATAAGACAATGCTTTCTGAAGACAATAATACACTAAGCTGAATTTCTAAACGTCCATCTTGCATTTTACACCACTGGAGGAGAATCATTGAATGCACTTTGGTTTATTAGCGGGTGGACTTTTAATGTATTTAATCCAACATTGACTTGAATACTTCAATTTCTTTATATAGATCGATTGTAAGTACAGAAAAAACCTGAAAAACGGACTCCCTGAATACCGGAATTCTCTGAAAATCAGACGATTTTTCAAGTCCCATTTTTTCTCTTCGATAATCAATAGTTCTCTGAAAACCGGAATTCTAAGAAAAAGTCCAGAAAGGGTCTGGTTTTAAGGAGGTTTACAGTACATATATTGTAAAACATAAGAATTACTAAATTTATTTGGGTACTTCAAAGCATCGATTTTGTGAGGTCGACGTTTCGAAATTCGACGCATAGTATATTGTTCATACATTTGAGGAATTCGAATTAACCCAGACCATTCTTGGTGCCGCGACCGTGGTCTAGTGGTTAGTGCGCAGAACTTGTAACCCGGTGATCCTGGTTCAAATCCCGGTCGCAGCATGTCATACCCTTCTATGGTTATTTGACAAAAATGTCGATTTTCCTCCATATGTGGAGAAGTTGCTGGCCCCTTGCGGAAGAGTAAGTTAGTACTTGTTGGTATATGCAGTCCAGGAAAACTGGTTAGGTGAACCGGCCGCCGTATATGACTGAAAAATTGTTGCTAAAAGGCATTAAACCCCAGTGAAAAAACAATTCTTGCTTTCATAAAATTTAATGAATAAAATGAAAATCAACCCAAAATTGTTAATGTTTAATCGTAAAACATAGTGTGAATATTGCTTTGTGAATTGTAATTGAAGAGAAATGTGTTAGTTTTGTGTTCTTTCCGTGAGCAAAACCTGCTGTTGTTTTCCTTCGATTCCTATGTCTGTAAGGAGGACCTCACATGTTAACGCGATGTTTGCATGCGAATAATTACGTAGTTGCAAGATTGAGTTAGACAAATCATTAACTTTTAAAATAGTCATAGTTATTGGGGGCTTGAGAAAAGGCGGCATTTTGTAGAAGGTGGGATTTTGTGTGTGTGTGCGTGCGTGCGAGCTTTGTCATAAGAATCCTTTTCTGGTTTATATTTATTACCATTCATGGAATATTTTAAGAGATACAATACGTTTTTACTGGGATACACCAGGCATTCAAGTTTCCACACGATTTTGTCACAGCAAAAACTAGAGACACTTCATAAATAAATGGTGAACCACTAATTGTTTGGGACTTTCACGCGACAAAAGTACCATATTTTTCTAATTGATATTGACGTTTAAGTTAAACACAGTTAAAGAATACGGAAAAAGTCTCGTATATTTTTTTCTTTAAGATTAACGGTACCAACTAAATGTTTTCTACTAATGGATTTTCATAATTATATTCTATTTAATCGTGTATTATTTACGACACTGAACAACCTAGTTTCAAGGTATTCGATCCTGGTGAGCTTTTTTATCAAGAGGAAAAAAACATACATGTACAGTCAAACCTGTGAACAAAGGCTACCGTTGGGATAGACAAAATGTGACCTTTATTAATAGGCGGCCTTCATTCGGAAGTCAGTTTGTTTTATTAATCAGTGACGGTTTTTCAAAAAATGGCCTTTACTCACTGGGTGGTCTATTAGTGAGGTGGTCGCAAACACAGGCTTGACTGTATTTAAAAAAATAAATCCTTCCTATGTTGATTTGCTTTGTGTACAATACATTTTTTGAATGTTCCTATATGCTGGTTGAGTTTTGGGGAAGGTAATATTTTAGTAAAAGTTGGAATTTTGTATGTGTTTGTCATGGATTCCTGCCCTTATTAATACACAAAGCGTAGAGTAAAATATTCAGGGAAAGGACGAAACATGAGAGATACAGAAGGTTTAACAACCTCAGTGGTGAGGACATGAAGTCAATGAAGTCAATGAACAATTAATTTCCACGATTTACAATCTAATTTCAGACACATCTTTTACAGTTTACAGTGAATTAGACCGCCCATTCGTCCTCGTTGCTAATTGTTGAACTTCATGTAATAAGATTGATAATTCGTTTTTGGAATATCATGGATTTATGTTTTCTTATGCAAGTGTTCATTTCTATCCACAAAAGTGAACGGTATTTTTTTCATTTTTCCACTATTTAAGTATATTCATATACACTAAGTTATCACAGTTCAACCACTTATCAGGGGTGTCGAATTTCTCGAACATATTAATTTATCTTAATTGATTAAACTTTGATAATCTGATGAACATAATGCGTGTTGATTCTTTCGAACTTTGATAAGATAATATTAGTTACACGGCTTCTTACTGACCCGACACGGTATGACACAGGGTCCGTAAATTGATATTGATCGAGAGCGATAGCTCGAGTAAGAAACCGTGTAACTTGAACAAAATTTTATGCCATCTCAGCCATTTTTTGATATTATGATTACTGATTGGATATAAACTGCTACTAACCTAATACAGAAAAATATTAGGTCAGCACGTGACCCGGCTCAACCAATCAACAGCAAGTATTCTGTACGAGGTAAGATAATTGATAAAATCGTAACAATTCGAAGTAATGAATCATACATCAAGCTCAACTAAAAATCCATCAAAATCCCATGTTTGTTTGCAGGTCGGTTTGGCGTTGTTTAACCCTTTGCTTTATAATGCCGCTTTTCCCCGCATCTGAAGCAGACGACTTTTAAAAACATTGTGGCGAAAGGAGCCATTGCTTATAATGAGTGATGGCTTCTTTTGTGACAATGTTTTCCACTCTGTCAGAGAGAAATAACCCAGTTTTGTTTGGTGTTAATTTTGAATTTGGAAGAGTTCCAGGTATGCTGGTAGGGCAAAAGGTTAAGTAATGAACTCCACATGTTTGTTTACAGTCGGTTTGTTTAAAGACGTTATTCAGTTGTGTTGACTCAACTACTACACCTAGCTCATCCCAAAGTATTTAAACTATCCTTGAAGTTAATATTAAAGTAAAATATGATCACATTGGGATTTCTAACACGCTTTCTCACGATCGGAAGGAAAGGGGTCAGTAGAATGTTAATACTATTGTACCAGTGTTACTATTTTACTCGTATTTCCACAAGGTGGTAATATCCGCTACCCTCGAGAAAGCGCGGCTGAGAAACTTCCTTAATGTTGTTAGTACTTAAAGCAATGTCTTCCGAATCAGCAGCATGTAATATATCATGCTTGTAATTATCTATCTAACACAATCTTTCCAAATCGTTCCTATCAATAACAGTAAACAAATGTGTCTCCAGACAATGTGACTTTGTTAAACACTACATAGACAAACAGCCATTCGTATAATCGCACTTCAAGTTTTATCCAACAGTACACTCGCATATTTTGATTGCATCTGTCAACATTATAGCACTAGTAATCTGTTAAATCGAGAAATATACTTGTTTTTATCTCAATCCATCTTCTTATGTCTATAACAGACTTTAGAATGTCCTGTCTCAACAATGAATGTTATGATGCATGAAATAAAGACGTCGTTTGTAATGAAATGTTTTTCATATAAATAGGTATAGAACGATAATAAACAACTTAATCGATTTTAGTACTTTGTACAGTGTAACCTCTCCATAGTGACCCTCTCTTGAGCAAAAACCCCCCTCCAACAATAACACGTTTTTCCCACTGTACAATTGAACTATTAATTAAACCTTTTTAGAGCAACAACCTCTCAACAACAACATAATTTTACTTCTCCCAAAGGGTGTTGCTTTAAACCTATGTTTAATCAATATTAACGCTATCTCAGACCAACGAGTATTTTTTTCAGCAAGAAGTCTTAAATTGATGAAGTCATTTTTCTTATCAGCTTTCGAGTCATTAAAATTAGTTTACTTTTCAGTTAAATACTTTACAAATATTTACTTATTCTCACATTTTAATGTTTGAGAAAATCGCTTATTATTTCTGAAGTAGCCTTTCGTTTTGTTAAATCTGTCTGATATAGAAATGTCAGCTATTCAAATGTACCCAGGAGCTTTGAAGTAATCCGTGCGAAGTTCATATCAGTGGGCGAAACTTGCATTAATTTCCGTCCAATTAGACACAAGTTGCCCAAGGAAGACAAAAGAGTGACGAAGTATCAGTTAAACGTCCCAACTATCAATTAGCCCACGTGTAATGACGATTTTAGCATCAGTTCTGGCTACAGTTGAATGTCGAAATTGACAATTAAAATGGAAAGAATTGCACCCGTATACTCCTACTATGAGGCGAATGTTTTGTCGAATTCGAGAAAAAGATTTTCTTACACACTTGTTGCCCGCGTATTTTTGTATTAACTTCTGCATGTAACTCATATACACGGATAAAATGCTGGTATTCACAACTGATTAATGCTTTCAATACGCTACATATATACGAGCATATAATCTGTTCTTAATCCATTCATGAGTTTTACATTTCATTATGAACAATATTGAAGGCAAGGGTGATCTGTTTGTTTTGTTTTACGCGACATTATCACAAAGGTTTAACGCCATATTTCGACAGAGGCAACAATGGTTCCAAGATAGGCCAAGATGGAAATCCTTAGTTCGGCCCTTTATGCACACCAGCACGAAAAGAATTAAGTAAATAAGTAATTTTGTCAGGAACTATTACTTAAGTTTAAATGCATCTTTTAGACCTGTGATTACCGTCTGCGGTATAGTCACATTGCTAATGATTTAATGATTTACCATAAGAAATTCAGTAACCACCTTGCGCAATTAACTTTTCCTGAGACATAGTGATTCAAAACGCTATATATTCCGTTAACCTTTTTTCACATTAATAATGAATGTTTAAGGTTGTGTGTAATTAGTCATATTCTAATGTGATCCTGTCTTGAATTAAGTTTTAGTCTTGAAATGGAAAAAAACACATTGAATGATGATGACAAATTGAAACAATTTGATTAGGCATTTCTCTTGAAATATGTTGTTTTATGTTTATGTAGAAATAATTTGAAACATCGTCGAAAAACTATAATTCTTTAATTAATTATTTTTGAAATAGCGTGCGGTATGGTTAGACAAATAATAAACACAATGATTGTTTCGGAGAAGTCCCATTAATGACTTTGATATATAAGCTGATTGTATGACAAGTTGTTTTTAAAATATGCCCGGTTAGCATTTGTATTAAATATCCGCTTACATTAAAGGACGTCAAACAGAGAAAAACAAGAAATGTAAGCAGCCCAGCTAGAAATAATTTCCGTATCATGCAATTGTCCAAACGAAAGAAAAAAGACCAAAGATATTTGCCTGCATGGTATGATCACAATATGCCGCTAATATACCTCTTATGTGTACCTTTTCCTTCAATTAGTTAACACCATTACTGACAATGATATTGACAGTTGTAACACAGAACATAAAGCAATAAAAATGATCAACACACTGTATATCAGGATTGCGTGAAGCCAATATTTATAAATTCATATTCGTATCACATAATACATCACCGAACCATGGTGCCAAACAAACTTATATTTTCACTTACTATTATACTTATTCGTCCATTTTGAGATTTGGAGCCGTATAAACATGCAAATAATCACGATCAAACAAGAAAATGAAAACCGCAAACAAAAAATGCATATATACGACATGCATTATATATTCAGATCTGAAATGGGCATCTTCGGGAGAATTTTTTTGTTAATTATAATGTTGAAATAATGACACATCAGGTTACAACTTTTGGTATTTAAACACGCAAGAAATCCATGAAATAGCAACATCAGTTGCATGCTTTTGAACAAAAATTATTAATGTTTTTTGTCAATTATAAATGCAGAAATAAGGTGTTAAATTCTCTTTCTTGTCCGAAAAACAAATTTTGAGGCATTCATAATTATGACAAATATAGTAATTTAACTTCTGGATTAAGCAAACGTCACGTAATTTTGTGTGGTTTTTTTTGTTTGCTTTTGTCGTTTTTGATTTGGACATTTTGCTTTTAAGGGAATATCGGTATCAGCCGTGTTGGTTAATTTCTTGACATAATGGACTGTGTTTAACGTGGGCAGCGAATTTGTGAAGTTTAATTAAGGACATAATAGCCCAAAGTGTTACCTGCGATAAATGCAAACGGCACGCGTAATCAAAATTGAATGAAATTGCGAAAAGTAATTTCAATGTGTGATGAATATCAGATATGAAATCAAAGTCACAAATTTGAATTAAGATATATTTATATAGTCGCGTGTTTTTTTGTTTTTTGTTTTTGTATAATATAACCTCTGAAAACTGGACCCTTTCAGGACAGGATCAAAGGTCCGGTTTTCAGAGAATTATTGATTATAGAAGAGAAAAAAATGGGACTTGAAAAATCGCCCGAATTTCTAAGAATTCCGGTTTCAGGAAGTCCGATTTTCAGTGGTTTTACTGTATTCAGGTCGGTAAGAGTTTACTTCCAAATTTAATTCCGCGATAATTCACGAATTTGTAACATCATTCAAATATTTTTAAACAAAAAGCAAATGCCATTATTTGCTAGACACTAATTGCAGAAATTAAAAGTGTTTTTTTCTCGTTTAGATTAAAATATTACCAAGGAACCGGAAATCATTTATAATTGTAACAAATATTGTAATGTAACTGAAAACGCAGTAAACTTCATTAAGCGCATTTTTGAGCGCGTTTGTTGTTTAATTTTCGGACATTTGTAGTTATATGAAAATTGCAGCGCAGATTGGCTTGGGAAAATGTAAGTAGGTGTGAAAAGTTTAAATCTAATCTATATAACATTTTTTGGGAGATTACCCTCTCTTTCCGTTTATAACAATATGTAAATTAATTAATCAAACCATGACTGTGGTGTGCGTTGTATGCATACTATACGAGTGTTACTTACAATTTAATTTTTTTCTCAGCATTTTGGGAACATGACCCGACCCCCAGAAATGGGAATTTTCGCGACATTTTGGACAAAATTGGGAGTATAAAAATACCTTAAAATGATCATACACGTATCGAGTGGTTTGTTGATAAATTTTGCTTGTCGTTTTACCAAAAAGTCACGTGGTATGGACATGCGGAATATGATGCAGACAATCTCGCAATCTATGAGTAATGTTATCTACCTCGAGCGAATAATGTAATACATTTAATAATGATGCACACATTATACGCTTTGTTGGAATAATCCTCGAGTAGGCACATTGTCTTCCCATGCAGTGAATTGTGTCTATATCTTACGGGCAAGAATGAATTGATTAGTTGAAAACGCACACTGCACGCGCTATGTTCCATTCAAAATAAGAATGTCAAACAAAACTTCAGAGGTAAGAAACATGATTTAAACCGTGCAGAAGATTTTTGTGGATTATTCTTTGCCTCGTACCTTAATGGGGAAACTTTCCTGTTGAGATATTTTATCACCATCAGATTAAGGCCTGTTATATACACGTCCATCACGTGTCTATTTCAAGAGAAATCTAAATCGAGCGTGCGTTTTCTAAACATGTCGTTTTTAAATAGAATTAATGACCAAACTTCGCCCGATTTTAATTCAAGTTTGCATGTTCTTCTGTGTTAAAATGTTACTGTTTTTATTGATAATATATTCTCCTTATCATGAGGCAAAATATGGACCCTGGCATCAGTCTGTGACAGATGGTATGCATGCTATTAAAGAATTCGTCATAAGGATCGTCAGAAGCTGAGGCTGGCTGGGGCTTGTTAATCTTGGCTTGTTTAGAGCTCAAATTATAATACTGACTGTTGCATGGACTAACAGGCTCACAGCTCTCAGAATCATCAATAAGGGACAAACCTTACTCAGGGCTCTATTTCGTCCTGGCATTTTGGCACCTAAAATCCGTAAAATAAAGCTTCTGGAACCTAGGAATTTGAACAAAAGAGTCAAATTTATTATTACATCAGAAGGAAAAAAATAATGTGGACTCTGGTCTAGGGTCATTTTTGACCCTCAACCTTTGACGTCCATCGAGCACCCTGCTTACTGCTGCTATTTATACCAAACTCAGCTTGATTACAGTATTTAATGACTCTCTACAGGCGACGTTAATTAGAGCAAACATTAGAAAGAAGCCGCACCTGGTGATTTTGTAGAATTGTGTCTTTTTATAGAAGTACGCGTGTTCAGGAAGGAACAAATAATGAGGTATTGTCGAAATTCTTGGATACTGTCACATGGAGTATTGGTGTCTTGGGGATCAAAATCATCGTTTTGTCAAACAAAGCACACAATAACATTCATACAAGTATAATATACATCTAAAAACAACTTTAATGAATGGATGGACTGAGAAATACTAAACTCTGGTTCGAATGTTCCAACATGTACATGTAGTTTATTAATAAAAAAATAGATGAAGGCAAAAGCATGAGTCCCATTATTGTTTTAAGCGTATTACAATAAAACTAAAAATGCCTCTCTCCAGAAATTGTTTGTTAGCAATACTTGTAAATACAGTCTATCCTGTGTTTGTGGCCACGTCCGAATAAAGGATACCCTGTGAATAAAGGACATTCTTTGAAAAGCTATCAGTGATTATTTAGAACAAACTGACCTCCGAATAAAGGTCACATTTTGTTTTTCCCAAGGGTGGCCTTTGTTCACATGTTTGACTGTATATCAAATTACTTGAATTATTTGTAACCTGATAAATTGTGGTAAAATAATAAAGCAATTTCAATGATTTAATTGCTGAGAATTAATTCCGCTTTTTGTTCTATTTGTTGATACTGATATGAGTCACATACACTGATATGAGTCACATACACTGATATGAGTCACATACACTGATATGAGTCACATATATTGATATGAGTCACATATACTGATATGAGTCACATACAAGCCGTATTTGGCGACAGATTTGTATTCCGCCATTGTTCTAACAAGCGTTAAATTGGTTTACCACTCGCTACCAGGAAGTTCCAATTTCAAATTCATTTCCGGATTATCAAACATATTGTCGGGGTCAGTTTCTGGTTATTCTAAGAATTATGTACATCAAAGAAGGACATTTCCATGATAAGTGAGGACAACAGATAACAACAATAGATTCATCGTATATTATGTGTATCCAATACAGTGCAACCTCTCCAAAACAAAACCCTTTGGGAGAAGCAAAATTATGTTGCTGTTGTTGTTGGGAGGTTGTTGCTCGAGAGAGGTTATTTTAATAGTTAAATCGTACAGTGGGAAAAGTCATGTTGTTGTTGAAGGGACGTTGTTGCTCAGAAGAGGGTCGCTCTGGAGAGGTTGCCCTGTACTGGATTTTAAGTTAGAAAATTTATGCATACACATACTAAATTTGTTCCTATTTTCTAATAATATAATGTAAATACACATATATTATTAAAAATGACAGACAACAAAACAGATTTCCAAGGAAATGGACACATACAAAACCATACATGACTATAAAGTCACAAAGCATCAAATATAACCACAAAAACATCAGAACTCTGTACAAATAATCAACCTATTACTAATGATAGTCTAACCAATTAAGAGGGTCAAACGTTGCATTCAACGTTCGACAGGGTTTACAGTAAATGGACCTTAGTTTACACTAATTTATTTTAGCTCGATTGCGAAACAAGCAATTTTGCTTATATTAATCACGCTCGAGTCCGCTTCCTGGACACTACACCATTACCGCGTACGAAAAATGGGATTGTGAAGTTCATGAACGAAACCCACCTAAGCCGGGATTCGAACTCATTTTATTGTTCTTGAAAGTCATTGTTCGGATTATTTTTGTGCCGAAAAGTAAAAAAGGTGGTTGTATCGTTCCTCGGGCCTATAAAAAGTCGCGAGGAAAAAAATGGTAGGTGGGGTAACCAGAAACAAACGACTATTTATTCCTACTGTGGTTTACGCAAATGTAAACACTTAAACTGAGGATGTAATGCAATACTCCTAAATGATCCTGACATTAAAACTGAATCAATGACTTAAAATGTTTTTGTACCTGCTTCGATGCAATGTGTCCAAATTCCCTGTTTAATGCGTTGAAACACTGTTTTTATCAATTATTTAACAATTCTGGAACGCACAACTAACACAGAGAGACAAAACGATAAATATAATTACATTACAAGTGTGGTACATTATATTATTATATGTATGTATGTATGTACGATTCGTCCCAAAACGTTTTCGTACTTTAGATTTTGCTGTAAGAAACTTTAGGACTGTTGCCAAAAATAGGGTCAGTCAGGTAAAGTAAACACGATTATCCTTGTTTTACAGGCTTGTGGTCATGTGAAGGTATAGTCACATATTGTTTTGCGAAGACAAAAGTGATATTAAATAGTATTATCTAAGAGTGAATTATTCGTAATGCTCAATCAAATATACCATAGGCAGACAGACAAATATATGTGATTCCGTCCTTTCTGATAAATGCTAAGCACAAAACAAACAAATAAGACTATTATAGATTTGTTGCAGAACCCCAGGAAGGAACTAATGCCGCCACCAAAATTTCTTATCATTATTTATACACCGACATTAGTGGCGATAATTGTAATACAACACTAAAATTGAGATATGTGAATCCGTGCTACCTTACAACCTTTTCTTATTCTAAAATTGCAAAAAGTGTTCTAAAGATATGGGAGCGGAGAATGATAACATAATTACACAGATACACAGTAGCGTCACAAAATTACACAAATGCGCAGTGGAGTAACATAATTACAGAAATACACAGCAGAGTAACAAAATTACACAAATACGCAGTAGAATAACAGAATTACACAAATACGCAGTAGAGTAACAAAATTACACAAATACGCAGTAGAGTAACAAAATTACACAAATACGCAGTAGACTAACAGAATTACACAAATTCGCTCTTGTATTCAAAGTAACCTACATTTGCAACGTGACCGTTAATAATGAAAACTAAGTTGGGACCAATTCCATGGCCCGTCTGTTGCCCAAAGGGAGACAAATATAATGACTGATTGAACACTGGAAATATCAACTGGCCGACACGTAATGAGATGTTTACGAGTTTGTTTCTAGATGCAAATGGTAATTGAAACCGGCAAGTGGAAATAAAAATTGCACCTGCAGACTCACATTCTTACGCTTGGGTGAAAAGTTTTTCCAATTTCGAGCAGAAAATCCTCATATTTATTCTTCAGGAAAAAAGTTTACAACGATTTAAGCTTTCGCAAAAGTAATTACAGGTTGGCCATAAACGCCCAGCACAAATTATTATCCAGCGAGAAGCACTGATATTTGCATTAAACAAATATGCAAATAGTCCGTTCATTCTATATTCGACTGGGAAATATATTTTGTGACAAATTGACAACTGAATGAGACAAAATAAATTCTAATGAAGGTATACATAATGATTATCTGACAGAAGGCACCAAGCCGAATATAATGAAATGCTTTGTAGACAGTGAAACAAGCAGTAAACGAATGAACAAGACTTTATTTTGTGAGATAATTTTACACACTGTCAAATGATCTCAGACAAAACATACATCACATTCAAGGACATTACCACGCATTATATTTCAATGTCATCAAGTATATGATCTATTAAAGCCAAAATAAAACAAAACACGAGGAATCAGACTGTCATTAACAATCATTAACTGTACTGTCACCGAGTCCATCAAATGGTTAAAATCGCCAATGCCTTAGAATAACTACTGTGTTAGTTCAAAACAAGTAGACATTATTTTTTGAGAGGAATTGTTCATGAATAGAAAGAACATGGATTCCCAATAACCACCAGCAAAACATCCATCATACTAACCGTACAGACTATAAAACCACGAATAAACCTTTGTTTAACAACAACTTGGGTCATTCAACTTAAACAATGGATAAAGAATCTAGACTTTCATTTGGTTAGAACCACAGACCTTCCATAAGCTAGCGGCACGGCTTCCTCTCATGCGAAATTATGCCCTGGTTGGGATTCAAACTCACAAAGCTAAGGGGCTAGTGATTACTAGTCAGTAACCATAGCCTTTTAATCACACAAATAGGACAAACCGATAACAGTAGACTTGACTTACAAATAACAAAGAGTTACTACAATATTAAACATGTAAACAGAACACAATACTTTGATTTAGAGATTCCCACAAAAGACGGACCATCTAAAGGCTTCAACGTATGTCTCAGACAGATATTGCTTGCGACCATTGTGGCATTTTCTTGTACGGGCCCTAAAGAGACGGTCGGGGTAAATCCTAACAGTGGCCCAGAGGAGACTGAAATGAAATTGTGCAATTCCAGTACGGAGAATATGCGCCTTCAGTTCATAGACTGTGCGGAGATGGCGCGGTGACAGAGGGCATAAAATATAGGAATCACATTAACAATGTACTCTACCATTTACTAACACTAATAGTCATCGAATGCCAACATATCCAATGGTAATTATAAGCTACATTAGACGTCTGGAGAGAACAAGTGAGAAGTAAATGAAATTTGATCTTACCAGGAAACCTTCATATGGTTATTAAGAGATCTAATGTAAAACTTTTACATTAATCTTGTAGCTTTAAGAAAGTCTCGGGCCGAGGAATATACCTACCTAATGGCTTATGTGATGCTGACGTGGTGCAAATGTCAATGATTACTCTGCCTCTTTGCATATAATAATACATTTATAGAACATAGCCGACAACAGCGTACTTATTGCTTGGCTATCAAGGCTGTTCTCAAAACATTAATTATACTATTGGGACACTATTGGATAAAATTGAACTTGATAATTATTAGTATCTATTGTTCTATATCCAAGGTACTACAGTCCAATTATATTAGGCAGTGACCTTCTGAACCTGTTTGAGAACCCATTTCATTATTCAAGATTGAAAATAAATTAAACGTGGAATTGAAGCTTTTAAAATAAATTGAGAACTGGAATTGAAATCTAGAAAACTAATTAAAACTGGAACTGAAACATTAAAAATAAATTTAAACGTGAATTGAAGCATTGCGACCCTCCAAATCACATTAACATGAATTTATCTCAAATGTTTTTCATTCAACATAATACAGTGAAACCTCTCCAGAGCGGCCCTCGCTTGAGCAACAACTTCCTTTCAACAACAGCATGATTTGTCCTACTGTATGACAGTTGTTTAACAATTGATTTAACCTCTCTAGAGCAACAAGCTCTCAACAACAACACAATTTTGCCTCTCTAAAGGGTGCTGCTTTGGAAAGGTTGCACTATATTGCAGTTGCAACACATTTGATTCAAATTAACATTATTTCAAAGTAATGATAATATTGAAGTTTCTAAATATTCATAAGAATTGTTGTTGTAAGTAATTACATACAATTATAGATTAAAAATGATAAGTGGAGGGAAAAAAACTTATACAAAAATCCCACCTCCCCCAAAATACAGCCCTTCCAAAATTCCGCCAGTCAAAAACGTAACTCATACATAGAAACATACAAAATGATGGACAAGACACAAGTTCGCGTGGTTTTGCCTTGAGACAGTCTGCTGATGAGAATCAAAAGAATTATCAAACTAATGAGATTATTAAACGTCCAGATTCATGTATCCCCGAGCAAACACCTGCCCTGATTGAACCATAACAACACTTGCAGTTAGTTGTTGTTTCTAGTAAATTGATTAATACCATGGATGAATAACAGAAAAAAACAATGGTTAGGTGTAATCTTGTTGACTAATACAATTCCTGTTAGAACAATTACGGGAGCTTTTTTTCTCGTTTCCCTTCTTTTGTTGACATTTATGCGGTTTTATGGAAACAAACTGCTGAATAGTTAAAAGCAACTTGTCGTTCAGTGATCTTTATTACGAAGATACATCACAATCAGTGTTCCAATGGAGGAAGCAATTACACGCTTTAAGTAAGTTTCGTTTGTATATTTCATTGCTTTGCTTCTCCAATTGTGTGTTTTATCACATGATAATTATTTATTGCTTTCCTGTTGTTAACAAGGTAATCATGGCAGTTTGGTATTCACAAGAGTGATTTATCTTCCTAAGGCATACAGAAGCTGGTTTTATTATTGCTTTTATGATGCAGTAATTGCATTGTGGATATACGCGTTGACAATATTTTATAGTTACCAGGAGTTTTTCGTGGTTGCAGGTTGGACATACAGTCCATCTGTCACAGTCACCTGTGTTTGCAGCCAGCTCCGAATAAAGGCTACCCAATGACTAAAGGTCATTCTTTGCAAAAAAAAAACATCAACGATTATTTTGAACAAAATGACCTCCGAATAAAGGTCACCTGTCAATAAAGGCCACATTTTGCCTTTCTTAAGGGTGGTCTTTGTTCACAGGTTTGACTGTACGCTTCGAGAATGTTTAATAACTAATGATGATCCATCACGTCCTTAAGAACAACTATTCGTTTTGACCTACGTTGATAGGTTCCCTATGATATTCTGGCACATTGAAAAGCAAACAAAATTCATAAAAAATGTTTTTGTGCTTGTTTCAAAGAGTTCGTGTTTCTCTATCTATTATTTCTCTAATTCTTAAAATGAACTGCATTCATTCTTATACATCAACGCATTTGCAATAACTCTATCCTTAAGCAAATCAACTGGGTATTAATGGTTTTTTGGAAGGGGGGTGATATGTTTAATAATTGTATCAACTATAGTTTATCATTTCATTTCATCATTTCATGACTATACTCCCTGTATTTTGAATAGTTACATTTCGCCTCAATATTTCGTGTACTTGTTTTATAATCGCAAGATCCGTTTGAAATACATTATTTTCGATGTTGATCACCATGGCTAATGTTTTATTCTTTAAAATATGAAATAAATATTTGATTAAAAGAAGCGCATAATATTGTATAGTCTAAGCATGAGGCAAATCCCCTACATACCCACGGGGTAAAATCGTACTTTTAGTAATCTTCTTATTTTATTCTAGGAGCGACAGAAAATGACAGAAATTGAAATTAATACCTAAAAAATATTTGTTGACACGGACTTTCTGGAATTTGTAGATCATAGCAGAAAAACAAAAGCAGTATAAATTGTACGCAGAATTAATTTTGACGTTGACAGAAATACCTATGTCAGTGGATCATATTGGTAAGCCATAGGTCTAGTGTTTAAAAATCAGAACGAGGTACACAGTTTCCCATGGTTTGAAATTGTTACACCCATAAACATAAGTTCCTATTCCTATCTCTGTTTCACAAATCAAGTGGAATAGTGGTAAATAGTTCCTTACGGAATGATGGAAAATGACTCGTATGTACGTGTAGGTAATATTGTAACTGGTTTGGTAGACTCTCGTTCAACTCCTTTATGCACTCATGATATATTACCAGAATGAAGTTAATATGTTACCGACAAATGCAAATTTACTGTCAAAGTTTAATCCATTCCAAACAAACAACAGAATTTAGCATGATCGCAAAGTTTTCATTAGTGGGTACATACTACTGCTTGATTAAATACACTGTTATCGCATTTGGCTTCACAGCTAAGCTCCTTGAAAATAAAGTGTCTAAATCAAATCCTATATAATCTAATTTGTGAATTGAAGTAAGCTCTTTGAATGATTGGAAACAGGACTGGAATAATAAGTTCATCTTGGAACTAAGTAACCAAAATCCATCTTCACTTGATGAATGTGAAATTTACATTTTATATGGTAGAATACAGCATCGCTGCGTAAGTTAGCAAACACGAAGTCTGCAACAAAGCAGAATTGGAGAATTCTAAACGCCCTTAAAGCCTAAATATTCATGTGTTATTGTGGTGACCGCATGGAGTCCCCTCATAACATTAATAAGCATTATAAACGCTCAGAGGAAAAGTTTGTATCATTCTCGACCCATATGTTGTTTAAGCAAACCTTCACATACTTCTTGGACAGGTTACAATACTTGTAGAGATATGTGTATCTTATTCAATATCTATATCGCAAAAATGTCTATATCAGATATGACTGCAAAGCACGAATATTATAGACATATCAGTAACAAAATATTCGTCCTTGCTAAGTTGTTCACCTAACCTACATCTCTACAGACACAACAACGAACTCAAAACAACAGAATTACTTGTCGGCGTTCCCATTTAATTCAATATCAGACTTGGTCGACATTGTATATGTTCTTTTTCGTTCTGTTTTCTGTATATTGCTGTGTGATTTTTGTTGTTGGGAGTTTTCCCATTGCTTTGTGGTAGTGTTGTTAAAAAAATTGGGATGCGCGGGGATGAGTCATATCAGTGGTGTCATTTTTTAACGTGAATCGTTGTATGTAGATGTGTGAGGGTGCGAGGGTGCTGGTGAATGGCGTGATTGTTAAAATATTGCTCTATAGACAGTGTGGTTAGATGCATGCGACATTTATTGGGAAATCGGCGTATGACTCTCTATTTAATCTTCCTTTGAATAAACTCAATGTTGATGTTTTTGCGTACCTACCGTAAAAGTGCAGACTGCAAAGTTAAAACTTCACTTATAAATCAAAATATTCAAAGATAGATTCATGAGGTTTTTGAAAACATGCATTTAACATGTTCGTATCTATCTTGTTTTATTTTTGTTGGATTCGTATTAGTAAGGTCGATGACATGCATGTGAAATCTTTTTTTGCAATTCTAAGTCATTACAAATAACCAACAAGAAACATTGGGAAGGAAATCATGTAGTTCAGCTCGACGTACTACTAAATGCTGAGCTGTGATACCATTTAAAGGAGCTTAAATGAAATAATGAAAGCAGTTCTAAGAACAGAAAAAGGACCGATAATAGAAAATATCACGTGATAGACAGACATGCCTTGTTAATGATGAGATGAGTATCACGTGATAGACAGACATGCCTTGTTAATGATGAGATGAGTATCACGTGATAGACAGACACGCCTTGTTAATGATGAGATGAGTATCACGTGATAGACAGACATGCCTTGTTAATGATGAGATGAGTATCACGTGATAGACACACATGCCTTGTTAATGATGAGGTGAGTATCACGTGATAGACAGACATGCCTTGTTAATGATGAGATGAGTATCACGTGATAGACAGACATGCCTTGTTAATGATGAGATGAGTATCACGTGATAGACAGACATGCCTTGTTAATGATGAGATGAGTATCACGTGATAGACAGACATGCCTTGTTAATAATGAGATGAGTATCACGTGATAGACAGACACGCCTTGTTAATGATGAGATGAGTGAATTTTTTCTGCAGTTCATTAATGACAAAATGTGATTATATATGCGCTGTCAAACTGCACAAAAGGTGTCCTCATTGTTTGCATCAACAACGTAATGAGATCACCATGCTACTGAAGTGTGTAAAGCTAAAATTATAATCCTTTCCGTATAACCTAATTAATATGTGATACTGAATTAAATAAATTAATTATAAGAACAGCTCTTGATTACAATGACTAAACATCCACATCAAAGGCTATTATACACTTTGATGTCAACATTAATTTGACAGAAGCGATGATTAATGAATACAGAGTATCAAGTAAATGAATTGACATTACTTTGATTGATTCGAGTTTACACAGTTCATCAAGTCAATACTGTATCAGATAAGTGGTTGTGCTCTTGAGTTGTTAAATTAATAGTTAAATACGATGTAGTACACTGGGGTATAAAAATCATGTTGTTGTTGAAGGGAGGTTGTTGCCCAAGAAAGGGCCGCTCTGCAGTGATTGCACTGTATTACAATACAAGTTGATATGTATTGTGAGAAGTTCTGAATTAAGTCTTTTAATGTGTCCAACAAATTTCCGGTTCATGTCGCTACACATTTTGTACATTAACTGAACGCAATTAAAATCGCATTGCAACGACAGAGCCAGCTTCTGGTAGAAAGTCGCACACTGTTGTGACATTTTCTTGGTAAAGTAAGTTATAATTACAACAAACGAGATCTTATGTGGTGCTATACTTAAAGATTATTGGGAAAAAGTCTCGAAACTTCATACAGTTACAGTCCGCCAAACAATTAGCGCTGCACACATGAATAAATTAAAATGAAAACAAAATGTGAAAATGTGACGCATATCTCTAAGAACTAAGTCTGATCCTATCCGTCTTTTATATGTACCTCGTGGTTATGTAAATAGCAAAACAAGATGTTACTCCAATTTAAGAGTTATTGTACGTCATGAAATTCCCTGGGCATTAATGAAACATGTTGTAGTAGGAAGTAAGTGTGATATGAGAAGTGATTAAATCAATTAAACTGTTATAAAATAGACATTTCTTCCATGTATTAGATTAAATACACATAATGGAATATATTTTCAATTTCTAAGAATTATCTTTAACGAATTAAAACCTCCATTTACAATATTGCTTTACGTAGATGAATTGATGTAATAAAATGTTGTTTAGCTATGGAGCAACAGTTCTTGCCCAAAGTATCACATACATTAGTCATTACCCTACTGCCACATCTGTTAAATACCATTTGCGAACAGAAACCACCGTGCTGTAAATTCAGAAGTATAATAAAAATCAAGTACAAACATTTACAGGCTATTAAACCATTAATTAAAGACCTAACTCCAACAAAGACCACAAATTCACACCACTCAAGAAGGTGATTGTCACTGACAGGTTGTCTGTAATGTACTGTTGTTATTCATGATCAAGAGATAGCCGCGACAGTGTTCCATTGGTTAATATGCTGGACTTGTAACCTAGCTATTCGAATTCAAATCCCGGTCACAGCAGGTCATACCCTTCTATGAAAATTTGACAAAAATGTCGATTCTGTGGAGCTTGTGGAAGGGTAAGTTAGCACTGGTTAGTACACAGTCCAGGAAAACTGGTTAGATGAACCTGTCGCCGTATATAACTGAAAAACTGTTAAAAAACGCCGTTAAACCCAGTGACAATAAGTCACATAAAAACAAACAAAGAAATGAAACCATCCTTCAACAATAATAAAGTAAAACCAGAAATTAATTTGGAATATAGAGAGCAGTGACTCTTGTATAAAGTGACAAAATGATTCTCATAAATATTAAAACATAAAAAGGATATGAACAAAAGTCATAATCCTCTTTGTACAATGAGCATAGAAGTAAATAACGAAACAAGAACGAGTACTATCCATTAACTTTACACCATAGTGGACGGCAAAATGTATACTTTTCATGAGAACTCCCGATTCTCCACTAATTAACGCAGAAAACTCCTATTATTCAACAGTGCTGAAGTATGTCAAGGAAGAATTAGGTTCAGTGTCCACATTGTGGGGGAATTTGCAAGTTCTTAGAGTTGTGGGCATATTGACAGATGCATGAACTAATCAACAGAATAATAGAACAAAATACATTCAAACCTATGTTTACGGCCACCTCCGAATAAAGACTACCCTACGAATAAAGGCCATTCTTTGAAAACCCGTCACTGATTATTTAGAACAAACTGACCTCTGAATACATGCCATCTGTCAATAAAGGCCACATTTTGGCTTTCCCAAGGGTGACCTTTGTTCACAGGTTTGATTGTGAAGCTAACTACGAGTACGAAAAGTCAACATGGAGCTTCTAATAGAATTAAGACTAGGTTGTGTGATTATGGATTTTGTTCGCTAAATAATGAACTGATTCTCCTGGCTCTGTGGTAAATACGTGTTGATCGAGTTTAAATTATATCATTAATAGCTCTGTATTGATTGTACCCATGGGCAAATCATTTAACTAATTCAGCTCAGCTCTGTCATTAGAGCAAATATCATTCTGTCATTTATATAGTGTAACATCTATGTCAATACAGAAACAAGGTTATCATATGGTTAATTTCACTTGCTGCGCGGTTTGGAAAAAAAGATTAATGAGTACGTGCGCTTTATCCTGCAACATTTTCTGTCATTTTATCCACAGATCAACAATTAGAGTAAAGATGATATATTCTTCTCACGCGCTACATTCTAGCTGCAAATTAAATTCCCCAACTTTTATGATCTCCGTACAGACAAGAATCGTCGTAGATGGATCTAAATAATGGCTTCACATGATTCATAAACGAGGACAAAACGCATCCATCAAGTGAAACCATTCATTTATGATGTATTTTGTACATCATTTACTTATTCACTTAATCTTGTCTCGATCGATGCTTCTGCAGCCAGTACAGTACTCCTTCCCGTAACGTCACCTCCAAAGACAGATTCCCTCCAAGGAACGACAGTAAAAAGCACACACATACACACATAATAAAAAACACATGTCATGAATGTATTAATTCCCACCGTACAACAACCCCCTCCAAAGAACAACACTTTTTTGAGACTCCGGAGGGAGCACTGTAGCAGATCTCTCGTTGTTAGGCGATGAAACACGGTAACTGTGATAATGATGATGGTGGTGAGGTTTGTCAGTTAGTTTTCCAGACATTCATTTAAGAGCACTTGCTTGTAAAGACTCGTCGAGTTATTTCTACAAATCCGTATGTCATTTTTCCCGTTGTTAGAAAATCGCATTTGAAGTTATGAACTGCAATAACTTTGCAGGTTTGTGGAATTGAGATTATTTAGGATAGATCTACAAGCAGGTAAGTATGATCATTGTAAAGAGCTCATCGAGACGAAAAATATGATACCAAAATCTCAATTTTGACGAACATTGAGTTTAGGGGTTGCAGAAATAAGCCGACGAAGTGTTAATTATTGAGGACTGTATTGAACAAGATCTGTGTGGAAAGTAGAGATAAAAGAACATCACAAGCAGCAATATTTCGTAAGATCTGCCTAACAATGTCTATTCTGTAAAATTTCTACAAACGATGGCAACTTTATATATTCTAGACATTCATTTTCGGATGTAAATACATACTGTGAATTCCAATAATAAGGTGCTCTATTCTAACAATAAAACCTGTTTATTGTACATTTTGTTCCATCAACATTTGTGCAGCTTAATTTGCAACAATAGCAAAAACGTGAATTCATAGAAGGTACAGTGCAACCTCTCCAGAGCGACCCTCTCTTGAGCAACAACCGTCCTTCAACAACAGCCTGAATTATTCCCACTGTACGATTTAGCTATTAATCTAACCTGTCTGGATCAATAACCTCTCAACAACAACATAATTTTGCTTCTCAAAAATGGTGCTGCTTTGAAGAGGTTGCGCTGTAATACTAAATTGCAAGCATTTACTAACATAAAATGAGCAATTGATGTCGGGTTATATGACATGTTGTATGAATGCGTTATCCACATTCTGACATGGTTTTCTACACAAATGCGGGAGAAGTACGATCGTATTCTCGATTATTTTGTTGCAAAATTGACCTTCATCACGCAATCTTCACATTAAGTGCACATATTGTATGATTCTCACTTGGATATTTAAATATGAACGCAAATAGGTGATTGTAATATGTGCGTTGGAAAATCTTAAAATCATTGGACTCTTTTTATATGCTTGTGCGCTGTTTTAACGATAAATTTCATCCCTGCCAGATTTGATCAGTCTGTATAGCGGCGTGTGTACAACCGAGAGGTCCCTGGACCCAAAACGGACTAAACTTATTTCGGCTTAAAGATTTTACCAGCATCCACCTCTTATTCATTTACCAAGCAGGGATAAATATTTAGTTACGTAAATTGTGAAATGTATGTTGGTACTAGTAGAAGCATTAGGTCAAATAGTCTTGAGTGGAAGTTACTTACAAAAAAATTGATCATGATAAGCATAACATAGAAAAAGTCATAATTATGGAATTAACCTCGCCACAGATATGTTGAAAGTTATGAAGACAAATGTTAACTGAAGACGAAATGTTTTATATCCAAGAAGATCTGTAGTCCAGACACACGAACATAACATTAATTATAATATACGAATGTAACGAATCAATGCCATTCTGTTTATCCATTGGATACGGTACTGCAGACAAATGCACGTATGTGTAACACACATGATCATGTGATAAATAGCTTCATTCACACGGACTGTTGGAATTTGGGGATATATTGCTGGAACTTGGTAGTATTAACCAATTCGTGCGTCAAACAGAACTGTGTGTTATACGGATTGACAAGCTTATGTGAATTAGAATACAGACCAAGGCGCCTGCTACAACAGGAAAATACTGGTGTACCGTAACAGCTTCAGGGCCAACAACTTGGGGCCACGAAACATCTAATGGCTTCTTTTATGGATAGACCAAAATCTACCTTTTACCCAAATAAATACAAATTCTTGCATGCACACAATGAAATAAAATGATTTACTATTATATATATTATTTACTAACATAGTCCATGGCTTATTTAAATTTGTTATATACTGTATAAGCTATGTTTAGAACTTAGAAATGATTATTAGTAAAAAAATATGCATCGGAAATTTAACGTACACAGCCCTTAATATGCCTAAATGTGTATTTGGACGCCCTGAATCGTGCAATTGTCGTTCTTTTAAAACATCTCAAATGAAGATCAAATAGACATTTACATATTATATACACATAATACGATAACATGTAAATCCATGGTATCAAATTGTCCAAATTCAGATCGTGGAATTTTAAACTGGAGAATATACAGACGGTCGTTTATCAAAACAACAAGAAAATCAAATCTTTCCCAAAAAAATCTTTGAGATGCCCGACATTATTCGAATAGAATAAATTATGTAATTATGTTATTATGAGTAGTGGTGCTTTCTTATCACATGCGCGCATTCATTTGCGAATTATTACATATAGGTATTATATTTTTTATTTTTATGGGAATATATGTGAACAGGGCACAAGTTCCAAATGGATCATTAATAAAGCGATTGACAATCGGATCGAAAACCGAATTGATTTATATAACATAAAATTCATTACACGAGTAAGAAGAAACGACAAGAGTAAAAAGAAACCACAAGAGGTAAATGAAACGGCAATGGGTAAATGAAACGACAAGAGGTAAATGAAACCACAAGAGGTAAATCAAACCACAAGAGGTAAATCAAACCACATGAGGTAAATCAAACGACCAGCGGTTAAAGAAACGATATGAAGTAAAAGAAACGACAAGAATTAAATGAAACGGCAAGTGGTAAAAATAAGCATTTTCTCCATCACGAATCACATCTGTCGTTGTACAATTATAATAAACAGTAACGCGTGAGAGGTACTTTTTAAAAACTTGTGCTTAAAGACTATTAGCTGATAGAGCTTGTTGTAAAAACTACCGCGAGAACGCTGTACAGAATTTCTATCATTGACATGCCATTGATCGATATTCCATGCTATAAAATACACTTCATTAAGAATTCAAAAGATTTTTCTGTATTATAGCGCTCTCTTAGATGAGTGAAGCGTGTAATTACTACACATGTACCACGGAATGACACAATATAATAATAAAAGACATTTGACTGAATTGTTTGACAAACATATCAATTTTATTTAACTAATGTTATAACAGTATATTTATAATAATTTACATTTTGTGACACTTGGTGACTACAATGCGATTAGTATTTTATTCGCTGAATACAATCATATATAATTAGTTAGTGTTAATGAAATACCGGGGAGGTGAAAAAATTTGATATTCGATTAGGCAACTCAAACTTTCAACAATTGGACAAAAAATAGGATTGGCACATTGAACCTCAAAAGTTAAGCTTGTTATCAGTTTTTTGCTCTTAATTAGTTTTTTTGTCGGATTCTCGTTTTGTCACAAGATCTAGTCACGTGATATCATAAACTTCAGCACCACAAAGACTTCTACAGCCGCCGTGTTTCCGAGATTCTGTTCATAACAAAATTCATGTTCACAATTTTGGTAAATTTAATTTTTGTGACATTTCCCGTACTGATTTTTTAAAATTCCACATTTTGCAGCAAACATGCATGCAAACATCATAATACATATAACATACAAAATGTTCTGTAATCAATATGTGTATCTGAAATATGTGGACGAATGCCAAGATTGTAAGATTTTTTTGCAAGACGTCTTAAAATAATTTTGATAAACGGCCGTTGTGCAAGTAATCCATTGCATGGCTTCGATAAATGGAAATCTTCGACTATTGTACATTTTCTTTCTTTCTATGCCCGTACACGCGCACAATACAAGCATATACTCGTATCAATTTTTAAAGTAAGATCGGCTAGCTTCAAAATTGGGAAACAATACATTCTTCTTATTCTCGTAAAATCGTTTAAATGACAAATTTGGTGTATGATGCGGTTAGATAACTTATATATTGTCTAAAATTGGAGCAAAGCCAGAAAAAAGAACAATTTAAGAACTATATCTTTACTTTTTTATCTGAAGCAAGCAGCAACATGAATGCTTAATATTTTTGTTAAGAGCATTGTATAAATGATATTGTAAATGTATGAAATTCAGCCGATTTGAAATACAGTATACCAAAAGTTGAATTCATCACTTAATCGAAAATACCAATTGTAGACCTTAATTTGTACATACCCAGTAGATGTATGTCATTCATTTGCGGCTTTCGTTTTCTTGCCTCAAAGTCATAATAGATCATAAAAAACTTGGAAGGACCGTATCTTTATAAAGACAGAACTCATGGAACATAGCACGAAGTCTTTTTATTCGTATTATGGATGACCATTAGAACCATAATTTGAAATTTCGTACGTACACCCCGTTGAGTCAAACGTCATTAACTCATCAATAGTGATAATGATGCTCATTTAACACGTAATTCGGTTTTCCTCCAATATCAAATCATATTTCATACAACACAGAATCCAGGGCTATCGATTTATCCACCACCGGTTCTATAAATAATTAAAAAAATAAAATTTGAGAGTACATGTACTTTCAATAGGACCTACGAAGTACAATGAAACCTCTTTAAAACGGCCAACAACCGGTCATTACAAAATTGGCCGTTATATGGAGGTGGTGGTTGTTGGGAGGGAGATGTGGCTATTATGCTGATAAGAGTGGAGAACGTCAAACACAAGCATGTACATCATTCAAGTAAATAACCATTGCTAACTAACTAGTGAGATTTGTGTATTGTAACGTTAGTTATTTATTCTTTATAACCGAGAACCTTTAACCTATTAAGAATAAAGTAAAGTTTCAAAATAAATCTGATTCAGTATAACACACAAATAATATATGGAAGGTTTGCGTTTAAGAACAGATCCTTAGTGATTTCTTTTACTCATTACGTAAAGAACCAAGTTAAGTCAAAGTTCTTGAAGTTATGCTGTTCACAAGGTACCAACGGAGAAGGTTTGTGTCCTTGCTTCCTTTAGCTGACGGGCAAATTAAGTACCATTAGAATGAGAGAAGAAATGTGTGAATCGTTGTTTATATATAGTACAAATCAATTGCAGGCTATGATACACGAAAGAAAAATCTACCTCTCCTCACAAACTACCGTTGTCATGTTAGAATATCACCCAACGGAAAAGAAGTAAACCCGCCAAATTGAAAACCACATGTTACAGTTGTCAAGAAAGGTAGTATTCAAACATTGGAACACAATGGAGTGGCATACACGAAAAACGTACTTGACACAGTAAACTGAACATAGTAACAAGCATTGGCAACTACGCACTAATCAATTGAAGACTTAATTTGTGTAAGAACAATAAAAAAATCGGAGAAATGTTTTCTTGGCTTAGTTGAATGCTCTACAGACGATTTAGGAACGTGCAAATCACAAGAGCATGTTTGTCTGTATCTGCGAGAAGGAATAACAGACAGTGTCAAACAAACGAAGATAAATATTTATTAGTTAGCAATATGAATGTTTGTCTTTTAGACTTCTAACCAAATGACACATGCCATATATTTACATGTAATACACGATTCACATAAATCTTATATAATTAAGACTAAATCATGAAAATTTTACTTCCAACATAACCTAGAAATATGACAGTAAACATGCGGGGTATAAGTCATTTGTTATGTTTGGTCATAAGAATTACTTGTGTTTTGGCGAACGTTGGCTTTCATTTTCGACTTTTTCTGAGTGGTTATGGGTTGATTGCCAATAAATCTGTTTAAACACAACATGATAATGTCCTGGCAATAATACAGACCTTATTTTCAAATTTCCAAATTACTCAGAATTCGTTGCATCGACAAGAATTCTTGTTTTGTTGAACAGATATTTCAAATTGGAGTCATAAAAAAGGGAAGACAATAAATCTGCGGGTACTCCAATTAATGATCCACACATTACTTGTTGTCGGGTGATAAAATAGCAAGTGTCTAGTCGATCACATATTAAACACAAATGTTTTACAGCGTGTAATTACTGATGAAGTGCACAATAAAGATAGTAAACCATTTCACGCACTGTTTCCATTCACGTGATAAGGTGATTCTGGTTTCTTGGTTCAATTGAACAATTAACAGCATTCAAGATATCGATGAAGTAACTATTAATTTGTTACACGCATTTATCTTGATAACATGATTACCGTTTAATACCGATCTAGTTCAATAATAAAGTGAACGACAAGTCAAAGCAGTCAATGTCTTCACTGGTGGTTAAGTGTCCTATATTGTAGTCAAACCGGTGTTTGCGGTCACCTTTGAATAAAGACCATCATGTGAAGAAAGGTTGTTCTTAGAAAAACCTACCCTGATTATTTAGCACGAACTGACCTCCAAATAAAGACCTCCTGTCAATAAAGGCCACATTTTGTCTTTCCTAAGGGTGCCCTTTGTTCACAGGTTTGGCAGTAGTATATAAAATATGATCAAAGACAGTTGTATGAATTCAAGGAATATAGAATTTTGTTGTAGAAGTTTAAGACATCGAAGTACATGATAATTTGATGTGGCCCTTAATTTAAAAGTAAACGTAATACTAGATAGATGCTGGATAAACTCAAGAAAAAAAACAAAACAAAAAAGCGAACATTGAGGAATTAATGATCTTTCATTAACTACAGTAAAACCACTCCTTGCGGGCATCCACAATTACGGACGCTCTGGTATTAGTGACAGATTTTGAAAGAACAGACATATTTTTAAACTACTATTGTTTTCAACTGACAATTGGGCTTCACTGTTAAGGCCACCCGCTATGATGAACTCTTTTCCTCATAACCACAACTGTCCGTGACAGAGGAGTTTTACTGTACATTAAATTAAGGAACTCATTCTTATTAGCTAAATTGTATGATGCCATTAGTTAATTAAATAATGTGTACGGATCAATAACATTGCTTTACTGATTAATGAACATCGTTTAAATAAACCAATACTTGGAATTTATTCCAAAAAATATTTTCATTCAACAGTCAAACATGTGGACAAAGGCCACCCTTGGGAAAGACAAAATGTGGTCTTTATTGACAGATGACCTTTATTCGGAGGTCAGTTTGTTCTAAATAGTCAGTGACTGTTTTTCAAAGAATGTCCTTTATTCGGAGGTGCCCGTAAACACAGGTTTGACTGTACTTTGTTACTTTTAGTCACTATCGATATTAACCTTTAACCAAGCCAGATAATATAGAACAACAGGGCAATAACTATTGTAAGCAAGGCTTTCAACAATGTAGCAAGTCAAGGCAGTTCCACGTACTTTATACTTAAAACAAAATCTATGGTAGCATATTTCTGCATACACTTAGAAGTTCATTTCCGCGAAAGCTTTTTAAGTTTTAGTGAAAAAATGTTTTATTTTCATGAAAATATTGTCCATTTAATAAGTACGCTTAGTACGAAACCTTATCATGAAAAATTATTGAATATTCGTAAAAATGTCTTTGTTTTTCATGAAAATCTGGTAGATTTTCGCGAAAATATTCTGATTATCTTATGCAGAAATATGTCACCATACAAATCGGAGATAAAATTCCTCGGATTCGTTGAAGGAACAAGGTACTAAAAGTACCAAAACCAGCATATAAATCTTGTGGACATCGTTAGATTGTATCTGACGATAGATTATAGACAATGTCAAGACAATGTGAAATATCAGTTAATGGTCGCGATGAAATGACAATTGTGGCCACACAAAGCCATAAAACTTGATGTTCACGATCAGTCCATATATCGCAGCTTTACGTCAATACTAAATGGGAAAATTGTAAGAGGAATATATCTGAATAAGTCGCACTATATGAGGTGACCCCGTTGTATATTTAATGTAGCCTATTGGTCTTCATGTAGTAGGCCAAACCACTTATCCAAAGTTGGTGAAAGGTGAAAACCAACTGGTTCAAAGAATTACCCAACCGGTGACATTAATATTCTTTGAGTGTATTTATGTATGAAAAGAGTTGAATATGGCTGCGGTAAAATATTAACATATGTATAATTTGTGTATAACAGTGACCAAGCAGGGCATATGCCGGTAAATTATCGGTGATGACGGTGTAATATCCTGTACACAAATTACTTTAATAGACATTAAAAATGAGATGCATAATGGAAAATAATGAAACACTACACCCCTATTTAAATTTCCATTGCTGTTAAAACCATAAAATTTACTGGAATATAATAATCAGAGGAGTCTAATTAAATGAGTAAGGTATATAGACAATAATAAACGATGAATGTATGTCAATATCGACTTTTACGTACGGTAATGACTTTATAATTGAAATGCTTTTTATGTATATTAAACAGTTCCTTGTATTGATCGTTTGGGTGTCATTTGATGAATGCAGAACATACACAGCACCGGATAATGGACATCCTTCAAGAATTTCACTGTAAATTACAAAACCTGCCACACTAACAAAACATTGATAATAAGATTTCCAATCTATTCTAATTTATTTCAACAATTATCTTAACATCAAGTGACAGACAGTCAGAAAAAAATCATTGGATGAGAGTCTATTAAATACGCTTTAGCAAATGCCATCAGACGTGTATTAGAGTTACAGCGCTTATTCCCATAACTTCACCTCCAAAGACCGATTCCCTCCAACAAACGACAGTAAAAGGCACACATACACATGGTAAAAAGAAAAAAAAATGTCGCGAATATATCAATTCCCTCCGAACAACAGTTCCCTCTAAGAAACGACACTTTTTTGCCACTCGGACAAGTGTTGCTCATCGGAGGGAACACTGTATAATTATGTAGCTGAAACATTAAAGTTAACGACATTGCACGTACTATAATTATATGTAATATTAATAAAAAAGCCAATGCGTGATGATGCTAGGTTTTACATGAACAATTATGACACTTTAATCACTCTCCTGATGAGCCGTGGTGTGCATAATTTACATATTGGGTTCAATATGCCAAATTTGTAACACGATGCCATTGCATAGTCAAACCTGTGTTTGCGGCCACTTCTGAATAAAGACCACCCGTAAATAAAGGTTATTCTACGAAAAAAGTCACTGATTATTTAGAACAAACGGACCTCCGAATTAAGGCCATCTGTCAATAAAGGCCACATTTCCCAAGGTGGCCTTTGTTCACAGGTTTGGCTGTAATCAAACAATTTTTTTATCGAACAAACAAACAAATAAACAAAACTTTGCTAAGAGTAGTTTTTGTGTATTTGTATTTCGTTTTGTTTGAAAGTAATTTTGGCAAGGTCAACATCGTGCATCCTAGGCGCCTAGCAAGGACAGCAATTGACATTGGAACAAATAGTTCGCCATAAAAAATCGCAGTCAAATAAACCGTTAATGAAATACGCAAACATCTCAGTAGATTACACGTCAGACGGAATACAGCAATAAATATTGGCAGCAATGTTCTGATCAAATGAAGACAGGTCTCAATTCTGATTAACTTCTCAGAAAACAAATCCAAAACATATTTCCTTTGTAAGCGAAATGGAATACTGGACATACAATGTAGACTCCATAAATCCCTGGGGACATCGTCAGATTATATGTGGCAGACGATAATAGACTGTGTCAATTCCTGAAGGGAAATTTGTTGATTGTCTGAAGAAATGGTAAACACACGACCACAGTTTAAGTGAAGGTCATATTGACACATGACGTGTAAATAGTTTACCCTAAAGCCACGCAGATCTTATAAAATTCATATGTTGGTGTGGTGTGTACATATGGTTAAATAATACAGTGCAACCTCTCTTGAGCAACAACCTTCCGTCAACAACGACATGTTTTTTACCACTGTACGATTTAAGTATTAATATAACCTCTCTAGAGCAACAACCTCTAAACAACAACATAATTTTGCTTCTCCCAAAAAGATGTTGCTTTTCGAGAGGTTGCACTGTATTAAAACCTATCGCTACAGGTAATGTGTATGTTCGTTGGTGTTAATACCATGAAACAATGTTCATTAATATCTCTGATATTCATCAAGCTGCTCTTTAAGATCGTGAGAACAGAAGATGACGCTAGCAAGTGTCGTTAGATCAAACAAGGTTATTGAACGTAATTACGGTCTTGATAAAACTCAGACAGAGGTATTTAAATGATTGATGAAGGGACTAAGTTTAACGGCAATTTTGTTCAACCAGAAACACTTTTGGTGGAGGCTGTAAGTGGATTAAGTATTTAGATAAAAAAGGAACTGAGTTCGTTTGTCTGGTGAAGGACTGCGTATATTTTGGTACACCCAATGTAAAATGTCTTGTTAAGCAACTGAATAAAAATTTAGTTTTTTAGGAACGGGGCAACCTCTCTAGAGCGCACTCTCTAGAGCAACAACCTCTCACCGACAACATAATTTTGCTTCTCTCGAAGGCAGGTACTATGGAGAGGTTGCACTGTATAATTGAATAATTATGTTAAAGTCTTTTGTTATTGTTTGCACTATTCAGATAATAGGAATTAATTTAATGTGTTATTTAAAAAATAAGTCACATCTTCTGCAAAAAGCCCATAAAAATATGGAAACTGGGCCGTTAAAATGTTCAAAATTACGTTTCAAAACACATTTGTTGCCTCAAATCACAATAACTTTGATAATGATAATCGTACCGAAGCCAGAATCAGTATTAACGTTTACGTTCAATGATTACTGTACAGATGAAATACCAATAATGGATATTAAATAACTCCACGACTTGATTGGGTTGGTGCGATAAGAGGAGAATGATTTAGTATCTGTTCCAATCTTCAGATCCGCGAAGTATTGCCGATAAACTTGCCATACAAATTAATTACCGCATAGATATTACGTCATAATTACCGCACAGATATTACGTCATAATTACCGCTCATTTTTCATCCATTTTAATAACTTAATAACGATACAGCGCAACCTCTCCAACACCCTTTGGGAGAAGCAAAGTTATGTTGTTGTTTAGAGGTTGTTGCTCCAAAGAGGTTAAAATTAATAGTTAAATCGTACAGTGGGAAAAAGCATGCTGTTGTTGAAGGGAGGACGCGACCATAATCACTGGACTACGGAGGCCCCGACATATCTATTGCTCTTACTGAATCCTTTAATAGCTATACCCGGAAATCATACCAGTTCATTTTAGGAAGAAATAGAATGCTAGAGAATGTCTACCCTCCAATTATATCAGGAATGTCGCCTGACAATATTTGACAGGAAAAATCATACAGAGTCTATGCATGCGGAGAAATGCGTCGATTGTTGGCAAATATTTGATGTTACCAAAACATGACATGTGTGTACAAATTGAATTATTCAGTGACACATTGCACGAAAAGGACTCAAAAGGGGCGAAAATATCGCTTAAATTTATAAAAAAAGCTTCTGACTGATTTGAAATCACGCTCGCAATCTGTTGAACCTCCCTCGCTATCAAATATACCAGGGTAACAAAGCTATCACTAAGTATCATATACCAATGACAGCAATAACAGAGGGCAATACAAAATATACACATTAAACTCCAGGGGCCCGTTTCATTAAAACTTAAAACTTGTAAATGACAAACATTTCAGACATATAACCACAGATGCCCAAGAAAAGTCAACAGAATGTGGAACTTTTTATTTTCAAACCAGAGGTAGCAATATTCTAATGTTTACGAACGGTAATCTTTTGTTAAGATACTTATGTCTTTGAAACAGGACACAATATCAAAAACCCTTCATCTGGAATGCATTAATTGGCTTTTAATCTATTTGATTGACCAAAAACGAAACCTAACATACAGTACTGAAACTAGTACAGTACAACCTCTTCAAAACAACACCCTTTGAAAGAAACAAAATTATGTTGTTGTTGAGAGGTTGTTGCTCTAGAGAGGTTAAATTGATAGTTAAATAAAACCGTGGGGAAAATCATGCTGTTGTTACTGAGATGTTGTTGCTCTAGAGAAGTTAAATTAATTGTTAAATCATTCAGTGGGAAAAATCATGTTGTTGTTGAAGGAAAGTTGTCGCTCAAGAAAGGACCGCTCTGGAGAGGTTGCACTGTACGCTGGTTAGCATTCGGGGTACACTTGAACCATAGGTATTTACTATAATGAATTAACTATGTCTTTGTTTCTTGTACCAATAGAAGTAACACATATTCTCTAAAAATGTGTCCGTATATATGATTTGATTCTGTTCTTTCTTTATGATACAGTGCTGTTGCCTATAATTGGCAGAGTATTTCAGAATTGGATCTGTCTGTCTGTGATTATTTATATCCGTCTATCTCTTGATCCGATGGACGAATTAACAGCCGGTGAAGCAATACTGACAGAACTGTAATTAATGGTTCACACATACATTGAACTTCTAAACATGAGCTAACATTCTGAACTAGCATCATATTTGAAACTAACTGAATGACGCGTGTTCGTCAATATCGACTTTTTGCGTTTGGTAATTACTTCACAGATAAAAAGCCAATTATGGACACTAAACGAGTTCTAGCAGAGATTGTACTTTCTGTGATGTGGTTAGTCTGTCTTTTTTGCATCAACGTATAATTGACAGACGTTTTTGTGTTGAGTTGTATCATGTGTGTGCATACAATGGGTTGGACGATTTTGGTATACAGCGCCCCCTCAGAAGAGCAACACCTGTCGGAGTCGCAAAAAGGTGTTGTTCTTTAGAAGGAGTTGTTGAACAGAGGGGGAACTGATACATACGCGAGTATTATGTGTATGTGTGCCTTTTACTGTCGTTTCTCGGGGGAATCGGTCTTTGGAGGTGACGTTACAGGAGAGAACACTGTAGTATAAAAGTGGCGCAGTCTTTAATTCTATGACTGCGCAAGTATACTCGTATACATTGTATACATTGTTCTGTTTTATATGATAGCCGCACTTTGACCGCACGTATAGGGTGCATACAACAACCTCTCTGATACTCTAAGATATTGTGTATTCAGTTTTCAGTATAGTTGCCCTTAAGTCAACATGTTTATTCATTGATTAAATATATAATTAAACAATGCTCTGTTTGCAATGCATAGAGCTGATTAATACTGTTTTTTTCTGTGCATCCATGAGGGTATCATTTTGTGGGCTCGATATTAACCCTTTGCCTTATAATACCATATTTATAATATCTGAAGCAGACGAGTTTTGGAAACATTGCAACGACAAAAGAGGCCATTGCTTGTAATGAGTGATAACTTCTTTTGAAACAATGTTTTCCGCTCTGAAAGAGAGAAATAACCAAATTTTCTTCTATAAATTAATGTTTTGAATGTTTGCTTTGAATTTGGAAGAGTCCAAAATATGTTTATGAGGCAATGTTAGGTCACTCAAGCTGTCATGTACCGTAAAACCACGCAACACGTGACACTTCACTTTTTCCCACCAAACCATACGTTATCACGTGACACAAATGTCACGGTATCAAATCGTGACCTGATTGTAAATAAGTTCATTTCTTCGAACATCTGTGAGGTTTCTATACAATCTTCAGCATCCACACACAAACACACACACAGTATGATTGATGACATGAAGAGTGAATTTAATCGCGTGACTGTAGCGAACATTGTTCCCCGAGATGACAAGTCATTACCAGCTTGACAACAATGCGTGTTTATCATACAAAGCCATCAGTACACATCACAGTACAGTCTTATCTACAGCATTTTACATGTTAACAATTAGTTTTTAGCGTTTAATGAAGTCGATTTTGAACTGCATCTAATACAAATAACCTTCAGATTGTTATTTCATCTTACGACATTTTTAAAACTAAGACCACCTTGCTATAAACACTACCTAGTTTCAGACGGCTGGTTTTCTGAATTCTATATTTCAATAAGATAATAAAACGACCAAATATAGTTTAAATTTCGAGGATTTTCAGTATTTACCTGTATGAACCGAGTTTATTTAAAAGGGAAATGAGTGCCCCTAAGTATGGGTAGAAAAGGAAAAGACAGAAAAGAAATCCTGACAAACGTTAAAATGGGACCGCTGGATCTTACGTCCAGATCTATATAAATAAATTAAGCGGACATTGCAGTGTAAGGCACTATACACATTTCCCTAGATTTTAGACTGAAATATTGCAAAAGGTCTTAAAGAGGTTTGTTTCCGGTCATCCGATTGATCCCATATTTTACCTGCCGACACATGAATTTTTACGGCGTCCAAATCATATTGCTATATTGGAATTTTCACAACTTCCATACAATGTTGACGATATAGTGTAAAATACAAGAGAAAATAAAAAGTCCCTACTTGCCGACCCATAGGTTTTGGTGCATGTAACCAAAAACAAACCTTTTTCAGGCATAATATACAACAGGCGTAAATATTGGTTGTAACTTCGAAAGCATCATCCACACCGGACAGAGAAGGTCGGTTCGGTGTGAACAATGTCTGATTTGACGGGGCTTAGCGGTCAGACGAGACACGAGTAGTTTAGAGTCACATTTTGGTATCACTTTTGTTCCTTTCAATTTTATCAAAAAAGAAACTGAGTCAGAGTTATGTTTAAGCCAATTATATACATTTCAATTATATATATATATTTCGATTTACTAGAATTATCAATCGGGAGACATACAAGCAAAACAATTTCTCCTTTAATTACAGTCAAACCTGTGAACAAAGGCCACCCATGGGAAAGACAAAATTGACAGGTGGTCTTAATCTCGAGGTCAGATTGTTCTGAAAAATCAATTATGATTTTTCAAAGAATGGCCTTTATTCACAAGGTGGCAAACGCAGGTTAGACTGTAATCAAAGCATTGGTATCATGACAGCATGTATTTATACATTCTTCATGTATACATACCATAGCGGATTTCGCTTAATACCGTCGGAGTCTATGTTTTGAAGTCGTATTTAAAAAGTATATACGGGCCTACCAGCGTCAGCATTAACTAAATGAACAAACAAACCGCAAACTTGCAAACATCTGGTGGTTCGAATGGAACACATTGTCACCAGCATATACAACAAAACGCTTGAAGGTAATAAACGATTTGTACAATAGTTAGTTACCACAGATTCATGACTATTTGTGAAACGTTCACAAAACAAATGTAATACCAGCGTACATTTACTGATTGTGCACGTCTTTTCAATCAAAACCAAACAAGTAAAGTTTAGTCTTGTCTGAGTACAAGCGGAAGGCAGACGATTTGTACGTATTTAAAATGTCATTAATTATGCACGATTGGCAACAATGATTATATAGACTTTTAAAGCATTGTGGTATATGTAAATCAATGAAAGTTGTAATACTCACCTACAAGAATAGATTTCGTGGTTAAAACGTAACAAGTCTGATTAGCGGAGAGAATAGACGATATGAAAGCTACCGAAGATGAAGTGGACAACAGACCCGGGCAAGTAACAAGTCTGATTAGCGGAGAGAATAGACGATATGAAAGCTACCGAAGATAAAGTGGACAACAGACCCGGGCAATGAATACGCTTCCCGTGAAAATCCGTATGAAAGTAATACCCCAAAAAAGACTCCGGAAACATTAACCAAATCAAAGGAGAAATAAAACGAATAAATCATTCAACAGTGAGATGGAACTCGATATTCTTAAATGTGTTTCAATGCAACAACACATTGATTTTACATGTACAACAGATTTTTTTCCAAACTATTTCCTGGTTCAAGGAGACTAAAAACCTAGTCGTTCTAAACTAATGCACTAACGAGTTAAGAATAAGAAAATTATACAAATGCAGATAAAATCGAATCGTATCACTAAAATATACTATAGTAATCTACATCCAAACATTTCTGATCTTGCAAATGATATCCGCAATTGTCGACGTATGGAAATCGTCCACTTCCTATAGTTACCATAGAAACAAGAATACAGATATCAAAATTGTACTTACTCTTATGAATGTCAATTCCTAATGTCATTGATTTGCAGGATTAGTGTTTACGTCCAACTGAAACGAACACGATAACTAGTATTTCCGGTCACGACTTATCGGGACTTCAATATTGGAGAGCTTTTATCCACGTGTTTTGTTTGGCTTTATTTACATGAAAAAAGTGACCGTTACAGATTTCTCCCGAAGTATTAGCACAGCTATCGATCCAGAATATTTGTTCTCTCTGAGAGCGCTTTATTCTTCGATTCATGCGTTAAAATCTAAGCAAAACAGCATAGGATTCTGGGCCGGGAAACGCCAGATCAATACGTGAAGAATATAAGACATTTCCTACATAACATTGAACTGTCTCTGACGCCAGTTGTACTAATTATCCAACAATATGATTAATTTGCAGATAATTGGTACGTTGGTGATATCAAAAGACATGGAAAACAGATTGTAACAACCTAGGTGTTAATATTGTACATACTGTAGTTCCGTTGCTATGGTTACTTGTCCCGTGCGAACGTGAAGGTGTAATTAGATATCTATCTTGTTTATAAATATGTATATTAGTTTGATAAAACTAAATTAACGATTTGTTTTCCTTATCCCCAGTGTCTAGTCTTAAAAAGTAACACTAAAAAGGATAAGCATTTAAAGTAACTAAGTTTCATTATGAATACTGATGCGCTTGCTGTGTCGTACCCTACGTTTGATGTTTAACCCTATGCCTCTTAATCATATTTTGAACTCTTCCAGATTCAAAGCTAATATACAAAACATCAATTTATTTAAGAAAATTGGGTTATTTCCCTCTCACAGAGTAGAAAACATTACGGCAAACGAAGTCATTACTCATTACAAGCAATGGCTTCTTTTGTCGCAATGTTTTTAAAAGCCGTCTGCTCCATTTGCAAGGATGTGCGGTATTATGAGGCAAAGGTTTAACATACAAGAGCCTAGAGGTTGTGTTCTTGTAATATATTTCTATCATTTATGATTTGTCCCATTACTTCATCTTTTAATGCTGATGTACATTGTTATTTACAAACAACTAACACTGCTTCTAATTAGGGTGAATAAGGGATCCACGGGGTCATTGTCGCTGTGGTAGTAACAAAGTAGGAATAAGACTCAAGTATGATCTTGTCATTTTTTGGAGACATATTCAACTTTAACGCAATACCCTGAAGATAATTATTTATTGTATTGTTCCGTGACGCCCGCATTTGTACTGCTTGATGGGAGCCATAAAGTCCTTATTGTTCAAACTGTGTTATACCATAACTGAAAGAAGCGGCCTTAACAATAGCTGCAATAATTTTTTTTTCATTATTGATATATTTTATATTTTTAAAATTTCATTTAAAATTTCGCAAAACACGAGAATCACGCGACAAATGTAATTGGAGTATCTTATACCTTCGTCATTAAACCCAAACAAATGAACATCGCTTTTTTCCCTTTAATCTTACTACATCGCATAAAAATCTAGAAGTTCGCACAACTATTGAAATTAGATAAATAAAGGATGGTCTATCAGTCAGACGAAGCACGTTTATAAACAGGAAAGACAGTCAACATACAACACGACAGTCTAAAGAGGAACGTTTTTGACGCTCAGGTTTTTCCTCTGGGGTTTAACCAACAGCCAGAGTCATATGGTGACTTTTCCAGCTTTAACAGTAGAAGAAAACTCCTGGTTTTCACATGTATATAACCACCTACCTTCCATAAGTTAACTGGAAAGCTTCCATACATGTAAAATTTAGTCCTGTGCGGGATTCGAACTTGGTTGAGAGGATATTAATTACAAGTCAGAGACTGTAACTACTCGACCACGGAGGCCTGGTCTGATGTCTTTTGCAAGTGGGTATTTATATAGCTGGACACCATTCAATGTGACAACTACCCGTAATCCGCATCTTGACAGACATGTCGCCAAACTGTTAACCTTAAATACTTTGACTTATCACAGCCTCTTAGAATTTCTAATGCTACAGCAATATTAAGATAACAAACTGCAAAATGAAACAATGTATGAGACGACATTTAATTTCACACACCCATGTACTAAAATTGATAAAATCGATTTATCCATTAGAGGATTGCATTATCACATGTCATGTAGAGGACCTTAAAGTTCTAGAAAGTAAATTTGATCAACTATTAATTTAGCAGTTGATTCAAATCTTTAATCGAGCATTGTAAAGCGCCATCTTCTTTAATCATGTTTCTCCAAAGCCTCCATTTTAAGACAGTCACAAGAATCCTGACACATTTGCTCATGTCAAACAATTCGTGTGTTTAATTATATTCCAAGATCAATTTGACGTTTTCTCTCCAATTTAATTTTTCTTCGGATCTATTTAATTGGGACAGACAGTTTAAATTCAGTGGCGGACGTGTCTTGCATACATAAATTGTGACAGAATAAATTATTTGATGGACAACGGCTGAGACATTTACCAGCACGTCGAGTGAGTTATTCATGAAATCCAATATAACTTCTGACAATCAAATAATCATCATACAAGACGAATTGTTTCTTATTCTTGCCCAAGTCCTTTGGTTGGATGAAATATCAATACATTTACATGTACAGGAAGTTTCCGCTGTGTCTCTTCCGTGTTGGTGCCAAAATACTGTCTGTTTCTTATACTGTAAATGTTTAATTTAAACGGAATATTCAATATACAGTCAAACCTGTGTTTGCGAATAAAGACCACCCTGTGAATAAAGGTCATTCTTTGGAAACCATCACTGATTATTTTGAATAATCTGACCTCCGAATAAAGGTCATCTGTCAATAAAGGCCACATTTTGTCTTTCCTAAAGGTGGCCTTTGTTCGGACAGGAACGCAACTTCATTGCTGCTGGCTAGTTTTTTGTTTCCAGTTATTCTTTGCATGGAATACGATGTAATAAATGTGTCGCATAGGTTTTTATCCTTTACGTTATTTAAAAAAAATAAATGACCTTCTTACATACATGATATTGCTGAGATCATGCATCTCCATTTTTGGATTGACTCAAATGAACTCACTATTAAGTTTGGGTAATTGGGGATGAAAGAAAGAGTCATATATACATATCATGCATATTTTTCTCAAAATTGCTAAGATGATTTTCCTGCTACAGTGCTCCCTTCTAAGAGCAACACTTGTCAGAGTCGCATAAAGTCATGTTTAAATTGTAGAAATCTTGTTTAATTTTGAATTTCTTTGTGTTGTTTTCGTGGCATTACTCTGCTGTTATTTGTTGACTTTACTGATTACAAACAGATTGAAATACAGACATCAGCTAATCTTGCTCTGAATTATAGCTGAAAAAATGCATGTTTAAGTGTCTTATCAACTCATTTAAATATTTCGAACGTAATTCTAGTACAGTAAAACGCGGTTATAGTGAACTCGGATACAGTGAAGAATTAGATACAGTAAAACACGGTTATTGTGAACTCGGATATAATGAAGAATATATAACATCAAAATAACAAACGGCGTACAACTGTATCAAATTCTTCATTACATCCGAGTTCACTATAACCGTGTTTTACTGTATCTAATTCTTCATTATATATATTATTTATATATTTATATACTATTTATTTTTCAAAGTTCACTGATCTGTATTTGTCTGGGCTCTCTTCTTTTTCAGTATACTGGTGATTAATTTAACATTTAAAAGATTAATTAAAAGTTCTAGTTTCTAGAAATACACATATATTCATGAATTCAAACAAAAATATAACTAGAAATAGTCTATTAACCTGATATGGAAATCCTATTGGCTTGCCTTACATATAAGCCAATGTTAATTCATTTCCATTTATGTAAAATTGCTCTACTTTAAGCTAGTCAGAAGCCACGCCTCCTGACAGAAATGTGGAAATTGATTATTATATTTATTGAACAGTTTCATTATATCGCCACAATGAGTTTATTAATTGCATAATTATTTGACGCAAAAATATGACAAGTTCCAAGAGTTATTTGTCTAACCTTGTTGTATACGAAAAAATCCTATTAAAGTACAGTTTAAGCACATCACACACAAGGAAATTTGAAGGAAATGTCGACTTATATCAACTCCAGTATTTCGCTTTTTAATTCACCAGGAAATACTTTATGCTTTAAATCGGATACAAAAACATCCCATTGAGTACTAGGAATGGCATACGTCTCAATAATGGCTTTTAACAAAGTGCTTTTCTAGAAGTGATGTTGACGTTTTTCCGCGAAACAAACAGGATATTGTCTACTCGACGGAAAACAGTTTTTCCTTCATTACGAGTCATAACATCGCGACGAGTGTCTAGTTTTAGAAAAAAGAAGCACTTCCTTCATAGCAAATGTGGTATTTACTTCCGTGATGAATTTGGGAAAAAGTGATTTTATATCCTTTCTAATAAAAAAAATCGGAAATTCTGATCGTTTATGCAATAAAGTACCATTGGTACAATTCAGTCGAGTTTGTAGAATTTACATGATAGCATTCTAACCGACCAATTACTGCCTTTGTCGTTCTTATTTAAGTAATTATAAATATGTTCCCAAATGTTACCAACTGATAATGTATTGACAGGAGTTCCTCTGCGCAAGAATTAAATCACGCGCCAAACCATTGTCCATATTGTATCAACTGATAAAATATAGGAACACATTTTTTGACAATATTATAATTGTGCACACACAAAACGAATCTGCATACACTGACTTTTTACCACAAAACAAGAACTACATTTCTGCCGGCTGTTCGATTTTCCTCCTCTGTATAACAACAAGTAGTCCGTGACGTTATTAGTGATAGCAATTGTTTATATACAACCGGAGGAGTAAAAAGGATCAGTTAATTGTGTTTTATCGTAGAATAATGCATTGTTTTATTTCCTGTATACAGTGCAACCTATTAAAAGCAATATTCTTTGGGAGAAGCAAAATTATATTGTTGTCGAGAGGTTGTTGCTCTAGAGAAGTTAAATTAATAGTTAAATCGTACAGTTGGAAAAAATCGTGTTGTTGTTGAAAGGAGGTTGTTACTCAAGAGAAGGCCGTTCTGGAGAGGTTGTATTGTACATATTTCAGTGGAATAATCTATAATGAATCATTGTTTGTGAAGTCATAAACTGAGTTTGATCATGTTAGGAAGTACTTTATCATGTTGATAAATCTAGTCCACTCTGGTTAAATTTTACGTTCATGACAACATGACGATTTGGGAGGCGTATAATTGTAATTAGAGTATTTATACAACAAACAATGTGCTTCTGTACTTTTTTTATTTTTACAATAACTTAACTAAGATACAAACTGAATATTTTCAACATATTCTGCAGATACAAATAATTATTCGCCTATTGTAGATATGTTTCACTTTCATAACAGATTACGTTTGTAACAGTTTTGTTATTTGTTTGTGATCATGTCCGTGACAAGGAAAATAAAAAAATCGGCATCGATCACATTCTTCACAAAGTGCATATTATTGTTAAACACTTTTAATTCCTAAATTTCAATTGTCTTTCACTGAAGTGTTGTATATACGATAAATACAGACCACGCCCGGCTTATACACGTTCATTTGAAATATACACAATCGTATCGCGCATTGTTTACCATTGATTAACGTCTATAAATTAGGATGTATTTACATATGTGCTTGATTTCCGCTACATATGTGATCACATTTAAAACACCTGTTACAAATGTAATCTGTTAAGAATGTTGTCTTACAAAGATATTATTAAGCACTTAACTGTCTGTATTTGAATAATACATAAATGAGAATGTGCGAGCATGCGTCGTGATTCACTAAGCCTTGCAACCAACAATATATAAATATTTTTCTCATTCCATACCATGAAATAGATTAAAGCGTGTGAATTCTACGCATTTTAATAAAACTATACAGAAGTGCATTTGTCGAAAAAGAGATCAAGAATATATTGCTAAACAAAATTGAAAGCTATGCATTGTTGTTTTGTTGTTTCACTGCCTACGGCGATACGGGAAACTCCTGATATCTATTCTGAGCCACAGGCTAATAGGCAACAGCTGTGATTTGTCACAAGTCTATGCGTATTGCAATACAGTCAAGCTTAATCCAAAGCATAAAATATTTCCATCATTTCCAGAGGGAACTGACAAATAAATTGAAAGCCGCTATCGCTTTTGGTTTACAATAAATTACGAAGTATATAATTAAGTAGGATTTGTCTCCCTTTAATCGTGATATGAAGAGCGCGTTTAATAGTCTACCATTGTCAAGTCAATTAACTGTTATGTTGTCCTTTAAAAGTGTAGAAGAACTTTTTTGAAATGATAAGAAAAAACAAGTCAGACACTGTCGATGCATAAATTTGACAAACCGACTTCCGGATTTTCGTTGTCCTGGAAACCACTTAACTGAAAAAGAGAATAAAAGTAATCAAGGTGCAGTTTTTTTTTGCTTTCGATTGAAACTGGAATGCCTTGTTGTTAATGATGTTTGACACAGAATTGATATGAAGTCTTCTAGATTTTCAAATATTTTACACACGTTTAGTGTATTCAATGTACAGTAAACCTGATTTAATAACGTATACACATTCTATATTCTGAGAGCCGTGGACGTGGTCCAGTTGTTAGTGCGCTGGATTAGTTCGAATCCAGGTCGCGGCAGGTCATACCCTTCTATGAAAATTTGACAAAAATGTCGATTTTCCTCCATATGTGGAGAAGTTGCCGGCTCCTTGTGGACGGGTAAGTTAGTACTGGTTTGTATACTGTCCAGGAAAACTGGTTAGGTGAACCGGTAGCCGTATATAACTGAAAAATTGTAAAACGGCGTTAAATCCAATGAAAACATCAGCTTTCTAATTCATATTCCCACCGGTTCATACCAGAGGTATGTTTCCCCAAATACCCACCTGTGTCAACTAACTTTTCAAGGCACTTGTCCAAAATACCAAGAATGATTTACAGCAAAATTAGGTTTACCGAATGATTTTGATATTTAGTTTTGTATTCGGAATCACAGCAAAAATGTTTCTGACGCACATGATGTTTTTACAAATACACTTGATACATAAAAAAGGTAACAAGCATGCGAATATGTATTCAACGAAGTCGATAGACCATGGTATATTTACCATTCTCTTTCCATATCTTTAACGTGAAAAAATCGTTAAAACTTGAGAAAAGAAAAAAAATTCATACTTTTGTTTTAAAACATTTAAAAGTAAAGATTAAAGTACAGTTTACCATGTTTTAGGTTCGGACAAGGGATTGACATAATCTCATGAATGCCATTTCATAAGTTAGTAATTCATATCCTTCTATGAAATTTTGTCAAAAATGACGATTTTCCTCCATATATGGAGAAGTTGCCGGCTCCTAGTGGACAGGTAAGCTAGTATTGGTTAGTATACAGTCCAGGAAAACTGATTAGGTGAACCGGTCGCCATATATAACTGAAAAATTGTTGAAACACGGCATAGAACCCATTGAAAAAAGTAATTCATACTGATACATTCCATGTTCGGTAAAAGGTTTTAGGGCATTTCAAATGAACGTAACGTTGATAGAAAAGCTGATATATGCATTTCACACAAAAGTTATCAAGTGAATAATATTAATTACCTGTAATACAAGTATACGGTCACTTGGTGTCTCTTCAGTGACAACAAGAAAGTTAGCATTAATTGACATTGCTAGCGGTGACGTCAGCTTATGCTTCCGACCTACTATAGTACTATCTTTACTTCCGGTCCTTGAAAGTTTTAACACCAAGTTAGCGTCATATTGCCCAACGTATATTTCGCCATTGTTATCCACACAGACACCACTCGGACGACCTCGTGTGCTTTTGCGGAATTTAGTCTTTGTATTTTGCGTTATACACACTACTGCGCATGTGCCAGGATCAGATATTATGATGTCACCGGAAGTATGGCAAGCAATGGCGGCAGGATTTCTGAAGAGAATTTGTCCGTCCAGGGTTCCCGGAATCGTTCGTAGAATTGTCCCGTTGCTATCAATGAAGTCAACACACGTGCTGCCAAGCTCACAACAGCCAACGGCGTATTTATCCTGAAAAGCCGAAACACACTCGTATTTCTTTGTCGTTTGGAGTTCGTACACGACTTCAAGAGAGTCGTCCAACTTGCACACCGTTATTTGTCGGATATCCGGTTCAGTTACCGCGACTTCTGCTGAATTTGGTAGCGAACAGATTCCACAAGGATCTCGTAAAAATAACTCCTCCTGAAACTTCCCGCTAACATCAAAACGTTTTAATGTTTTATTTTCATTATCACACACAACAATATTTCGTCCAACGAATGTAACACCAGTCAGAAGGCACGGATTCTCGTCTGGTAAGCTCGCATTGAACCATAGACATAACTGACTGGTTGATCTGTTGTTATTGGTGGATTGCGACGATGACGTCACTGAGTTTGTGGAATGTTCACGTGACGAAGGTCGATCACATGCGGGGACAGCAGGCAAGTCTGATTGTTGGGCAGGTACGTACATACGGTACTCTGCAGCCATGTTGGAGTGCTTTATAGGTCATAAAGTCGAAGAACTTCCATTTTCTACAAAGACAATGATAATTCTGATAATTCAAAATATTGTATCAGGAAGAAGAAACGCAAAGTGCCCGATGCGAGAATCGAACCCGCGACCTCGTGTTTGCAAGTCAGGTGCTCTACCAACTGAGCTAAACGGGCTGGTATTATCACAAACAATTTATTTACATAAATATCATATACAGTAGTGCTACAAAATAAGTAAAATGATTCTATAACGATCTCGTACGTTTTAAATGAATACCAGAAGTAACTACAGGTCATTACACGGTAAAACCACGATATAAAGGCTAACATTGAGACTTTGACAAATGTTTTAATATAAAGGTGGCCTCATTATCCACTAGACATACAATAAATGAAAAATTGCACTTCGGTCCTAAAATATTTTGTCTTTGCAGTGAGACGGTTATTAAATGATGTTACATTTATTTTATAATTGCACAAGATTGTAAAATATTTTTTTGATTGATTGTAATTTTTTTGGGGGGGGGGTTACAACTCGTCGGGTTATTTCTACAAACCCGTATGTCATTTTTTCCATTTTGAGAAAATCACATTTGAAGTTTTTAACTGCAGTTACTTTAAGCAAGTTACGGGTTTGTGGAATTGGGATTAACCCTATTTAGGATAGATCTACACGCAGGTAAGTATGATCATTGAAAAGAGCTCATCGAGACGAAAAAAAAACTGATACAAAAATATCAATATTGCCAAAAACTGAGTTACGGGGTTATAGGAATAAGCCGACGAAATGTTTTCAACAATTTCACATATATACGTACGAGCTGTAAAGCTAACTGGATTTCCTGGATATGGTACCAGTACTAACCTGTTTCTCTGCAAGTCAGTGGTGGACCCGGGACGATTAGACACAATGTCTTCTACCAAACAGTCACAGAGAACATGAGCCTCTTCAAGTGTTCGAACTCATGAACTAGAGGTCCATAGACCTAACTCTCTATTAAGTCAATCGGATGGGACACGTCAGGCAGGCTTGGTGTGTAAGTGACTTACAGGGATATTTAGCTGAATACAGTGCAACATCTTCAGAGCGGCCCTCTCTTGAGCAACAACCTCTCTTCAATTACTGCAGGATTTTGTCCCAACACTACGATTTAACTATTAATTTAACCTCTCTAGAGCAATAACCTTTCGACAACAACATCCTTTTGCTTTTCCCAAAGGGTGCTGCTTTGGAGAGGTTGCTCTGTATATTATTTATTTGACTGACACAAATGTACACATAAGTAACGATTCAGTCGGCATTTCTTCTTGATAGCGACTTGGATTATTTAAATGCATGACTGAGTACCTAAACGAAAGCTTTTTTATCTTTCCAATACACTAAACAATAGACAAATTGCCATTTAAACAAACTAAGGTACCCGTAAACGAGTATGTATTCATTTGTCTTACCGTTGGCTTGATTATATCCTTGTTAAAAAGTCAGGCATGTCAACCAATAGAACCACATTCTTTTAAACTACATGCACAAGAAATCCACATTTCATAGATAATATTTTCCCCGTTGCGTTTTTAAATCCCACCACTTTGTTTGATTTCAAAAATAAACATAGGAATCAAAGTATACTTAAGTCTATGTACATATCTATTATGTATACACTAAATTTACAAGTTGCCTTAGATTTGTCGCTTATGAACTTATGGTTAAATATTTTTGTCTCAGGTTACAAATGTGTTATATTGGAGATCTCTTCCTTTGTTTTACGAAATATTATAACGTGGAGTGTTTTATGAACACTTAATCCTGTAATACACTTATATCTTACATAATGGAAAGGTCATTTTATGTTTAAGAACATTACAACTCAAATCTGAATATGATTGCTTACAATTAGGTCAAAACTTCTCTTCAAACATATGCTTGACACATTTAATATATTTGTCCGGTCATTGCATTTTTATCTTTGTTTAAAATGCATAATATCAATGTTTAAAAAAATAAAAATATGTGTGTGTTTTTACGTTTATCCTACACCTATCCTCTATCAATTAGTCAGTTTGATTAATGGCTTTATGTTCATAATTTAATCAAACAAACCAGGTTACGTATACATGTATATGGTTCTCTAATCGGGACCGTACGGTTAAGCTGGACTATAACCACTCCACCAGGGACGTACATGTACACAAATTTACAAAATAATACAGGTATACAAGTTTATTGTTTTCACCTCATCATGGTAGATACATAAATACAGATAAGTGAATTATAAAAACGAAAGCAACTCCCTGTATTTAATTAATAAGGATACAATGTATAAGTTGGTTTGCACTAATTTATTTTAGCTGGATTGTGAAAAACAAGCAATTTTGCTTATATTAATCACGCTCGAGTCCACTTCCTAGAGTCTACGGCAGTACTGTGACCGAAATATGGGATTGCGAAGTTCATGAGAGAAACCCGTTCAGAGGTGGGACGCTCTATCTCTAGACCACAATTCCTCCCGCATTGATATAAGTTACCAGGAGCATGACAGATACTGTTGTACATAATTCATTGTTTCACCTAACTTTTTTTCAACTTTCTATACTTGGTTGGATTAATATATTTTCGGAGATAAGGGCATCAAAACAGATGGAGTTTTTTCTTTTGAATGATGTATTGTAACTTATAGATTTTACCAACAGTGAAATGAGTTTCCTATATTCAGTCTGCAGTCACAGTAATTCAAAACCCAAGTCACGTGACAGAATATGACAGAAAATAATTTTCAGGGGCTCCACAATTTTTTTTACGGCCACTCGTCCAACAAGACGACTAGCTTGTAATTTTGATTAATTCTACAACAATTTCAACACGTCTTAAGTTGATTTCTACCCGTAATTACGAGCGCACGAGTGAACTTGTCTAGCACGGGTGTTCAGAAAGAATGATTTTATTTCCATCATTAATACAATTACTTGGGGCAACTGGGCGGGTTAATTTGCACAACAATGGAGCGGTTGATAGTAAAATACTTGATGATGTGTATGCCATGATTCATTTTATTATGCTGTACTATGTTTCGTGTGATATTTCATATACAGTCAAGCCTGTGAACAAAGGTCACTTTTGGGAAAGACAAAATGTGGTATTTATTGGCAGATGGTCTTAATTCGGAGGTCAGCTTGTTCTAAATAATCAATGGTGATTTTTCAAAGAATGGCCTTTATATACAGAGTGGTCTTTCGGAGGTGGCGCAAACACAGGTTTGACTGTATCTTGATATCATGGGACATTTCTCACCGTGTAATGTTTGTATACAATATGTATTCAACATAAAGTTAAAGTACTGATGAATCTTCAGTGAAGTGAAAAACACAAAACATCTCAGCAAAGAAAATTGCTGTTCTACATATTATATAAAACTTCAAACAAGTTGATAAGTAACTTGTCAGGGGTGAGTACAATTCACGTATCGATTCTAAAAGCAGTTTACAGTGTAATAAAGAACAGAATTAGTATATCTTACCTTTAATTAATCCATGTGATTTAAATATGTTTATACATTCTTTAATACACCACGTATTTATATATTTGTACATTTAAAATCTGAAATGAAGTTATTGGCTTCACTATAAACATTTATCAACATAGTTATAAGTCAACCACGAGTGCAGTTTAAATAGATACTTGTTTAAAAGGAACGTGTGGGAATCAATCGATAATTGACGATCGATCAAAATGAACAGGGTATGTAAAATCTTTACAAATGGTATGGTGAACTGTTCAGGCCACAATCCAAATAACGACATATAGCGGTATTTGTAGCGAAGTGTTATCGACAAGCCCCATTAAATTGACATAAAACTGTTAACTTTGTGTATTAGGAAAGCTGTCTGAATGAACGTTATTTACAACCTGGAATCATGAATGAATGCGCGATAAATGATTTTTTTTTATTTTGCGGTGTGCATGTATTACATATCTCTGTATAAATGTATTCCGTTTCAACATCGACTACTGGTATTAACGTAAACGTGTGCTGATAAGTAAATTCATGGGATATTTACTTGAATTTTATCACTACAACCAGAATGAGGTAAAATTTATGGATTTATACGGACGTACTTCGATTTTTCTCCGCTATCATGCATTAAGAGCAAATATTGACTTCTCTGATATTTATCTAGTGTCCAAAAATTCTTGATATTAAAAGATATACTTATTTGGGCATATCTCGATATTTATCTTATGATCAATGTGCTTTGTGATCATCTAAACTGCACGCGATTTTAATGTATTTACTACACTGAAACATGCTTTATTTCAATTAAAATTGACAGCCACAATGAGTCTGCAAAACTGCTTACAAAATATAAACATTTTAGGGAACCATAGGCGTAAAAATTGTTTTTGTTGTTTTGATGTGACTAATTTTCGCTGGGATTTAACCCCGTTTTTCAACCATTTTTCAGTCATATATGGCGACCGGTTCACCTAACCAGTTTTCCTGAGCTGTATACTAACCAGTACTAACTTACCCTTCCACAAGGAGCCGGCAACTTCTCCGCATATGGAGGAAAATTGACATTTCCGTCAAAATTTCATGGAAGGGTATGACCTGCCGCGACCGGGATTTGAACCCGGTTAAAAGTTCAGCGTACTAACTACTGGACCACGGCTGCTGTCCTTTTTTGTTTCTGGTTACATGTTCAGTAAAACGGAATAGATAACAAATAATTGTTTATGCCTTAAAGATGCATACCACACGTGCGTGACCATTTTTATTTGTACTATTTATATACTAGCATAAAGAATAATTGACAGAAAATATTTGGGACAAAATATTTCTACGGTCTTCAAATAATATTCTTTATGCATGTATCGTAGAGACAAAAACTGGTCACGTACCAGTGATGCATACAGTATTCCATTTTTAAGTGGTCCTCTAAAGCAACATCTACTCTACATCGAACTTTGCAGCTTTTCCCAAACAATTAATGCAACTAAATCTGTGAATAAAGGCCACCCTTGGGAAAGACAAAATGTGACCTTTATTGACAGATGCCTTTATTCGGAGGTCAGTTTTTTTCTTAATAATCAGTGATGTTTTTTCGAAGAATGGCCTTTTTTCACAGGGTGGTCTTTATTCGTAGGTGGCTGCAAACACAGATTTGACTGGACATCGCGAACTTGCACAACTTCCTTTCAGCATGCAAAAAAGTTCTAGATTCTACTTGTCGACCCTATTTTTCTTACTGATATTTTCATTTTCATGAACTAAATTTCCAAATCGTGTTTGAAAAATGTACTCCCGATCCACTGACTATATTTTGTTGGGAAGTTAGTGGAAATATAGCATTTGTTTACTTGTGTCCTTATTCAGGAGATGCGGAAATGCACACTTTTATATATTTTCATTTCAATTTGTCATGTCTGCAACTATTGCCGATTGTGCGAATTAATGGTTTAAAAGAGTTTTACAATTCTGTGTAATGTGCATGTATAAAGTACAATGTATTTTATTATCCTAAATTGTCAATTAGCGCTTCGTGGTCTGTGTATTGACGTCGAGTACGATGTAATGATTTATAAATATAACTTGAAACTGATCTCCTATTCAAATATGTTTTTCTTCTTTCTCAACTAATCCACAGATCTAGTTCTTACGAGTTGGAATCAATGTATTAGTCAGGAAAGACAATTCTTATAAAAAAGTTGGAATATTGCAGTTACGTGACCAAAACTTTTGTGGGTATGTAGGTATAGGTAGGTATAATAATTATTTTGTTTGTACTGAAAAAGAAAACATAAAAATGAAAGTAAAAACAAAAAAATGTCTTAATAATTTATTGGTCCGTGGAATTTTGTAATTAGTCGGTCGCGTAATTGCAAATCAACATTTTTTGGCCAATGCATTTTAACTTATTAAAACTTCGATCACATCGCAAAACAGAGTTAGAATAATTACGGTATGATAGATGTTCTATTTTTTATTAGATGCTGGTAAATATGATTCAAAAGACCAATGAATTGTCGGTTATTCTCAGTGGACGATTATCAAAGTAGTAACAATTACTAAACTGGTTCCCGTTGCCTCTGTCCTGCGGTGTACTGCAACATAAAACTGGTACCCGTTGACTTCGGTTGAACCTATAGTGTACTGCAACATGGAACAGAGACCAGTTTACTGCAACATGTAACGGGGACCATGAACTGGTACCCGATGACTCTACTGTACAAACCTTTGGTGCTCTGCAACATGGAACGGGGACCAGTGTACAGCAATTTCTAAACTGGTCCCCGTTCCAAGTTGCAGCCTGAACACCAGAGTCAACGTTTACCAGTTTAAGATTACCTGAGGTCAACGAAGACCGGAATCTGTTCCGATATTTAACCTTAACCGAGTTTGTCAAAAGTTCCTTCCCTTTATTGAAATTTGACACCGTGCGGTAACTACAACACTTTTAACTTGTACGACGATTATTTGTAATCCGAGATGATGTGACGTATTGGGAATATATTAAGGTAAAGTTTTCACTCTGTTTCAGAAAATCCAATTCAATTTTCTATAAAATCTGGATTTTCTGTCTGTCAATTGGTTTTATTTGCAAAAATAATATGTTAATTATTATTTTCTTTCCAAGATGAAGTTTAAATGTTCTTTATGTATTTTTATTGTAAAATTCCATTTAAATAAACATTTTACCTTAATTTGAATGGAACTTAATTATGTATAGCTCAGATTCTAGCTCGACTTATAAGACTGTTTGTGACAGCAAGACATTTTTTAAAAAATTTTGTCCATCTGAAGTCATTTATCATGAAATCAAGCAACCTAAAAGCTTAATTAGTAAGGTTAATCGGAGACCAGAAGGTATGCATTGTGTTATCAAATTCTTCACTTATTGTAACACAATCATGGTGAAAATGTTTAAATAAAATTGGTTTCCAAGTGTCTCAGCCTCGATTCCACCAGCTTATAAAAAGCTTATAAAAAAAGATCTTCATTTCTGATATTTCGCATGTCATAATTTGTTAAAAATCATTCAATTGTGATATGTTTGCTGCGAAATTTGATACTGGTTCTGTAGTTAAATTTACAAAGTGTTTTTGCCAGAAAGGAATTTTCTCCTTTTTTTGCACATACAATTTATTTGATCATTGATGCAAGTTAAATAGGAAAAAGATACTTATACTGCAGAAGTTATTTGTGTCTTGTAATATATTATCAATAAGTTACAAATCAACTCATATGAAGGGTGATGTTGTCAAAATAATCGTTGGTAATCGTTGTTTGGTGTAATTTGCAACCCTAAGATTTAAATTAAAACTAAGTTTGTATACCCTTTACTGACTGACCCCAAAAATCTTGCTGACTCAAAACATTATATTGCAATATCTGGGAGGACTTTTTTTCTATTCTTGCTTTCCAACTGCCTTCCAGTCTTTTTTCCCTTCTGGTCATATCTGATCACAAATGTGCATGTGCTTATCAAATCAGAGTGAAAGTGAAAAATAAAACAGAGTGTGGATATTTTTATCTTTCAGGAGCACTAAAGTCTATAAGTCAATAATCATATACCCCATGTGAATATATGATACATTTATGAATCTTTCCTTATAAGAGGTGAAACTGCAGCAAATCTGCCAGAAAAAACAACAATGTAAAAATGTACCGGTAATTGTTGAATTTAACATCCATCTAAGCATTAAACCATTGTTTTATAGTTCTAATAATTATCAACAATGCACATATCGATAATTCACATCTACGTACATAATTTGATCAACAAAAAAAGTAGAATATAAACATACTTTGAAAATGGCGAAGTCATAGGTACTTGGTGTTCGTGATTTTTATACTGGTACTGATGTTGATATTTTATCTAAACTCATCAAACAACGTAAATCTGTCAAAAAATTCTTCATGCTGCTGCTGTAGAAAAACATAAAAGTATCTGTACAGATGTTAGTATAAGAAAAACATAAAGATACCTGTACAGACGTTAGTATTAGAAAAGCATAAAGGTAGAAGCTCTTGCTTTAGTGCACCAAGTTTAATAGCGAGGTTCCCCAAAAGTGCATATATTCAGAAGGAATGCTGGGACCCACACTGGTTATTGTCACTTCTGTCATGCAAAAATTTGGCTAGTGACTTACCTTCTGTTTTTTAGCTCACCTGAGAACGTAGTGCTCGGTGAGCTATAGTCATCAGTCAGTGTATTCCGTCATCTGTCATCCGTCGTCCACACCTGGGGGTTGTTAATGCTCTAGTGGTCACACTTTTGAGCGAATCTTCATCAGACCTGGTCAGAATGTTTGTCCCAATGATATCTTGGACAAGTTCGATCATGGGTCATCTAGGGTCAAAAATTAGGTCACCAGGTCAAATAGAATGGAAATTTTGTGAACACTCTAGAAATCACAAATTTGATTGGATCTTCATGAAACTTTGTCAGAATGACTTTATCAATGATTTTGTAAAATTAGGGGAATATGAGTCATCTCCAGACAAAAACTAGGTCAGCGCACCAGAAGACCTTGTTAATGCTCTAGAGGTTGCAATTTTGATTGAATCTTCATCAAACTTTGTCAGAAGGTTTGTTTTAATAATATCTTGGACAAGTATGAACATGGGTCATCTGGGGCCAAAACTAGGTCACCAGGTCAAATCATAGAAAAACCTTGTTAACACTCTAGGGGGTCACAGTTCCAATTGGAGGTTCACCAATCCTAGTCAAAATGCTTTTCTTATTAGACTCATTAGAAATCCCTTGCCTCAAAAAAGATATTTAGCGATGCCAAAAACAATGTTTTTCATTTTTTTTATTTCAGTTTTTTGTTTTCAGTGCTGATGTAATTATGTTTATCAAAAATGCCTACCTACCCATTGTTACACAACCATTTTTTAAGAATGGGTTTATAGCGTGTGGTCTCCCGAGTGAGTTTATGTGTTTCTTTTTACATTTGAAAGTCTTGCATGTTATATACAGGCAAAGTTGTGTTTGCAGCCACTTGTGAATAAAGACCACCGTGTAAATAAAAACTGTCACTGATTATTTAGAACAAACTGACCTCCTAGTAAAGGCCATCTGTCAATAAAGGCCACGTTTTGTCTTTCCCAATGGTGACTTTTGTTCACTGCATTGACTGTAGAAGGAAAATATTTTTTGGAATAAATTCCAAGTTTTGATGGATTGAAATGATGTTTATTAATCAGTGAAGCAATGTTATTGATCCATTTCTTTTTTTCCTGAAAGTATTAGATAGTGTTATTTAAAAACATGTACTTAATGTTAGATCTCACATTGTTATATTTACTACACCTGCTGTGTTCATGTTTGAATTACGTGATAGGATCTTTTGTCATCAGGATATTAATTCAATATGTTAAACACAAGTGATTTATGTTGGTTTTTTGCCCTATGGTCGTCCACATTTATTCAGGAAAATTTGTTTTGTCAATGTATCTATTATTTATTATTCTTATACAATGTGCACTACAAGTTGTGCATATCATTTATTTACAACACATATTTGATTGATTTATACCTATATTTAGGTATGACTCGATATTTTGCACATTTAAAGTCAATGTCATTTAAAATGAAAAAAAAAATGGATAACATAAACAGTTTCATTTACATCAACTTTATTAGCGGTATTTTAATCTATGCATGATATGAGTTATAAAGCTGTGACTCTTGTACAGAGGTTAGTGCACTGGACTGTAACCCGGGGAACCAGGTTCAAATCTCAGTCACAGCAGGTCATATGCTTCCATGAAAATTTGACAAAAATGTTGATTTTCTTCCATATAAGGAATAGTTGCCAGCTCCTTGTAGAAGGGTAAGTTAGTACTGGTTAGTATACAGTCCAGGTAAACTGGTTAGGTGAACCAGTCACCATATATAACTAAAAAGAATATTGAAAAATGGCATTAAACTTCAGTGACAATAAGTCACTTAAAACAAACTAACAAGCAAACATGTAAGAGTTATAATACTGTGGATGATCAATTTTGATTTAAATCCAGCTAAAAAACTGTAAGAACAATATAGTTTGTTATACTTTCTGTCACTTGATTTTTATGGAATTGAAAATAGACTTTGGAATCAGGAAGCAAATGCAAAGAAGTTAAGCCTTATTTAGTTAAAGTTCTTTGATGTTAGTAAAAAAGGTCTGAACTGTTTGTACACATTGGCATGATAATAAATCTGTACTTTATATACACTTATGGTTTGTTACTTGTAGTTTAAAAATAACACAGGCGTATGAATCTTTAAGTTTCACATTTACAAGTTGATATATTGGAAAGTATGTGTTAACATTGAAATTGTTCTGGAAATACTGAATAAGTTTTTATAATGAAATGTGGGAGTTGTGAGTTTATAACAATAAATATCAAAATAGTTTGTTCACGGAATGAAATAAGTGTAAAATGGCCTGGTGGAGCTTAATCACTATTTATCTGTTTATCAGATTTATAATCAATGTTGATAAATGGATTGTATTGTTTAATTTCCTTGTACATTTTCAAGGTTGTGATTATATATTAGTTCACAACCTTTCGTGGATTAACTTTAGTTTATCGGTAGTTCAACAAGAAGGCCTTTGCGGTTGAATGGCCTCTGACTAGTTATCACTGGGCAAATGACCTGGGCTGTTTGTGTGACGTTTAACCCCAATGAATAAAAAAATTATTCCACAAGTTTTTATGAATGGATTTTTATAGTTTTATTTATATTTATGGCAATGTAAGATTTTTACAACCATAATGGTAAATATTTTCATGGCTGTTCTGTTTTGCTTCTAAGGCCGCAGTTATTTTTTTATTTTCAAGACTGATGTTTGGTGAATGGCGGCAGTTACGGAAGAAAAGAGTGTGCTTCTGTTGTCACCTCTCCAGCCACGATCTGGAAACACAGCCACCATTTTGAGGATCAGGTACATGAAATAATCAGTTTTAGTACATTTTAGTACATATATATTGATAGATTCACATTCTTTGTTAGCGGGGTTTGAATCCCGGTTGCGGCAGGTCATACCCTTCTATGAAAATTTGACAAAAATGTTGATTTTCCTCCATATGTGGAGAAGTTGCAGGCTCCTTGTGGAAGGGTAAGTTAGTAATGTTTAGTGTACAGTCCAGGAAAACAGGTTAGATGAACCAGTCAATGTATGTAAAAATTGTTAAAAAATGACATTAAACTCCAGTGACAATAAGTCAGAGAAAGGTGCTAAATTACTTGATATTAGAAGATGTATATAAATTACATCATTTTAAATGATGCGTGTGTTGTCATTATGTTGCTATTAGTGTTCTAGATGTAAGACCATATTATTGTCATCATCCTGTTATCTAATTAGATAATATACCTGAATGCTGCTTTTCATATTATGTTAAATAGACAAGGTATAACGAGGTAACTTGATAATCAGTGAAGAATATTAGTGACTTTAAATAGAAAGATCTCTGATAGAAACAGAAACGTAATAAATGGTCAAATGTACACATGATTGGATGGCCTAAAATTATTGAAACCTTTGAGCGTGGTCATTATTGATATAACACCCATACAAAAAATATACATACAGGGTTATATAGTAACATATTAACTTGGTTTTTATTTCATGTTCAGGAATGAGCTAGAAAGCAATGGAGTGATTTGTCGAATCCTTGATACAACACAAATATCAGACCATCGTGAATTTGCTGGTTGCCTTGGTAACACCAAGTTTGATCTCATCATTGCTGTACATGCGTACAAGTCAGGCAGATTACTTACAGGCAAGTGTGTCCCACAAAGTGACACAAATGTGGATTTTTTTGTATATTTTTACATTGATTTATTTTGTATGTTAATTTGCAGAATGATTCCTAAATGTTGAATCAATAATTTGCTAATTAGATCAGCATCAAGTTAATGTTTATTTTAAGAGAGCCTACTTGTACATAATAAGACAATTTGCTGATTTTCAGACTGTCAGTTGAACTTTCAGATAAATTTAATTACTTTGCAACTAAACTGCTCCAAAATGTTTGTGTTTCACCCACAGAGAGAAAAGAGGAAATAAATAAATTACTGCTATATTGCTTCTACACAGAGTCTAACAGACTGTACTTTCTTAAATGACATTATGTTGAAATCACAAACATTATAGTTATGATATCCTATTGGAGTGTTGGCAAATTTTCATTTCTTGTTACTGTAGAGCATGGTTATCGTGAACTCCTGGAGTTCTAAACAGTTATATCATTATATCTGTATGTTACTGTATCCATGACTGTGAAATAAAGGCGGGTGTGTCCAGGGAAATATAAATACTTCACTGTATTGTCACTTTGCCCGTGTACACTATAACCATGTTTTACTGTATTGTATGATTGTGATTATTGTTTCCAGAGTCTAGCATACCTTACATATTGATTCTGGGAGGTACAGATGTGAATGAATTATGCAAGGATGAAGAGAAGATGCTGGTTATGTCAGAAGCTGTCGCCAAATCAAAGTACGAGTTATACGTGAAATAAGACTTCTTTAAATGTTCAGACGTTAACTTACATGCATTTCTGGTTGTTTTCTCATTTTAATGTATGTCCAGCATTAAACTATATTCTTATAAGACTTAAGACATTTTGAATTTTGCAAATTGGTGAACTGTATATTCAAAGTTGATGCATTGCAAGGTAAAAATGAAACAAAAAGCTGTGGAAGTAAGTTGAATAAAATCTCTTTGTACTTTGCTGAATAATATAAAGTATGTTTTTCATATTTTTACTTTATATTTCAGACATATCATTGCATTCAGTTTGTCTGTGATGAAAAAATTTAAGAGCTGCTGGGTAAGTATCACTGTTGTATTTTCTCACGGGAGTTGAATGCCACACCAAAAGCCAGGGTCATTTGGCGACTTTTCCAGCTTTAACAGTGGAGGAAGACCCCCTCTAGGCTTACACCTGGGCAAAACCACTAACCTTCTGTAAGCAAGCTCGACAGCTTCCTAATATGTGAAATTTTGTCCTGGTTGAGATTCAAACTCGCAGAAGTGAGTGGCTAGTGATTACAGGTCAGATACTATAACCCCTTGACCACAGAGCCCCCACAATTGATTTATAATACTATGTGTAAGTTTCAAATGGTGTAATCCAGTAATTATTTACTTGACTGAAGTTTTAACCCCTTTGTATCATAGTTCATACTAATGCATATAAATTAGTCCAGAAAATGAATGATTGAGATTGTGCTTATACATGTCGCATGTCTGAAATGTGATTTATTTCTACGAAGTATGTCATCAATGAAATTTTGTTTTTTAATTTCAGCCACATTATAATCCTACCAATATCTCCATCATTCCACAAGGTCAGTGGTTAGTACAGTTTTAAAATAAGTAGCGTAAATTCATCTTTAATAAATTTAGAGTGTATGGCTCATCACTTAATTTCTTGAATAGAAAGTATGGTAGTCATTCTAAAGTTGTATGTTTTTTAAAAAAAACACATGGGTGATCTATTCATTTAGCAAGATGCATAAATTATCATCTACATTGATATCACTGATTTTCAGTTTGATATCATTTTAAGGCAAATATCCGTTTTTTTTCCCTTCTATAGCAGGGACCATTCATAGGTGTCTTCCCCTCAGGAAAAATCTTAAAAATAATGCAGTTTCCCCTAAAATTCAGTTTACATCAAGTTTTTCTTCCCCTTTTTGCAAAAATAGAGTGTTATTTTGCCCCAAATTTAAGAAAATGGCCCCTTCCCCTACTTGTGAAAATATGCCCTGATTAATCTTGCCCTGATACCTGCTTGGAGTTTGTCATTGATAGGGAAAAACAAATCATGACTGGATTTTAGCTCAGAAGTTAAAGTTATGTCAGGTTGTTTGATTATCGTCTCAACACCACGTAATACAGTTTATTCGGAGATGTTAATGTATTCTACAGGGGTGTAGAAAGAGTTGGTAACGAAAAAATCAACAATATCGTCGGCTTCTTTTTCCCACAGGGGGTGTTGCCCGCTTGCCCCTTTCTGGGTGGAACCCTCAGACCCCCCTTATACTTTTAGTAGCTTACTGGCTATACGAAAACATTTTTTACACCCCTGATTGTATAAAATACTTGTTCCGATACCAACCATACATCAAGTTCTAATTTTATGTATCATGCTTGATTTGATTAATACTTTTTTTGTCTTTTCCTCTACATAGAGTTTGATTTTATCTCAACAGGTGTGAGTGTAAATCCGTCCAAAAACTTCAAACTTGCAGCCTACCTGATGGAACATGGTAAAATAGTTCATGAGAAAACATCTGGAATTCAAAATGGTTTCCATAGCAATCATATCACCATGGTGAAAGACGTTGATATGTCAGACCTTAAAATCTTCAGCATTGTTGGTGCAATCAGATCTGTGAAAAATCCAATGTACCTTATCAAATCATTTTCAGGTAATTATTTCAATTGTTTATTGACAATTGTGTTTAATGGTCAGCTATTTGAATGCACTAATTTCTTTGTCATGAGACCAAACAGCTTTGAATTTAATGGAAATGTAAAATTATGTTTGATTCTGTATTTTATTTTTTACGAATTTATTAAGTTCTAATACTTGATTTAAGTCAGAAACTAATTAATTTTTCTTAAAATTTACTTTCAATAATAATAATTCAAAGTAATTCATTTGAATGAGATTGAGAAGTTTGTGCCTAATAATAACTGGAAAATTCTCATTTCTATTTTTTGATCAGCTGTGTAGTTAGGAATCATTAATTTTAATATCTAATGCATACTTTTTAATTCAACATAGTTTTTCTTTTTGCTAATTTAATGCAATTTGTTTAAATTTTTCATAAACAATTATAAAATAATTCCAGACACAGTAATTCTTCAGTTATTAAAATGTCATAGCAGTGATTATTGGTTAGAAATTGCATAAAAAAAGAGACAATTTCTATTTTACGAACTTTGATGTTAACAGAAAATTACCAAGACAGGAGTTTCACAATCTATTGATATTTCTTTCAGACTGGAGACAAAAAAGTGGAGCAACTAACTGCTGGCTTCTTCTAGTTGGCTCAAATGTAAGAACAGCATTTTCAAAGTGATGTTATAATCTTGATTCTGAGTCAAAACTTTTCATTATTTACCTGGGTCTTATAATACATCCAGTGATTGGTCTTCAAAGTTTGCAAAATTACCGACTATAACAGTTTTGTATTCTGATATAAATCACTTTCCGAAATAGTTCCATGTTCTCTGTGATAATTCACATTGATAGATCACCATTAAGCCTAGTTATTCATGTGGAGAAGTTGGCAGTTACTTGCGGAGGACTGGGATAGTACTGGTACTGAATCCAGGAACACAGATAAGGTCAATTCATGCTGTCAGAAAAATTTTTGAAAATAGGCATACAATCGAAATGATTTACAAAAATCTTTATTTTGTTTTATAAACAACATACCATATCTTTATAAATGTGATACATGTAGATTAAATCATTTTGTGACATCATTGATTCAATGTTCAATGGGTTTATTTTTTCAGTTCAAGGATGAATTCTACAATCAATTCTTGAAAGAAATTGAATGGTAATTGTTTGTTTCAGTTTATAGAAAACACAAGCTATGTTCAGAATACTTAGTTGACGAAATGACATTGATGATGTGTATATATCATCTTACCTTGTTCAGAAATCTTGCTGTTGATTGGTTGAGCCAGGTCACGTTCTGACCTCATATTTACTTGCAATTCATATCCAGTCAGTAGTCATAATTTCAAAATAAAAATGGCTGAGATGGCACAGGAGTTTCGTAAATTGATTTATGAATGGTTCTCATGAAATAAGATAAATTCATTACACTGCTTTTTACTGACCCTATACAGTACGGTACAGGATCTGTAAATTGATATTGGACGAGAGATGCAGACCCTGTATCACACCGTATTGGGTCAGTAAGAAGCCATGTAACTAATGATATTATAAAGCAAATCAGTTTTAAGAATCATCTAGCTGCCAATGCCAAGTCATTTCATGAGCTTAAACTCTTTATTTGTCAGGGATTTTGTCAATAACTCAGCTGCTGCTCAGAGTGTTAATTGTATATTAAAGTGTTATTTTGCACAATAGTCTTATAAAGATAACATATTATTTTATGGTCAATTTCTTTTACTTTTGGATACCATTTGAATAATTGACTTTGCGTCTGGCATATGATAAGATGAACGTTGTTGTTGGATGGTGTCCTCAGGATCTGGAACCATTTACCATCTGGTAGTGATGGATCTTACATTAAGTTTCTTTCTTTGAAGGGTCATTCATTTCTGTATATTCTTACTTTGGTCTTTGTACTTTGTAAGCTGTGTTGGCTTACATCAAAATCAATGATCATTTCTGTACTGATGTAGTGTTGAACAGAATTTGATTAACCTCTACAAAACAACACCCTGTTGGAGAAGCAAAATTATGTTGTTGAGAGGTTGTTGCTCTAGAAAGGTAAACTTAATACTAGTAGTTGAATTGAACTGTAGGAAAAAGTCATGCTGTTGTTGAAGTGAGGTTGTTGCTCAAGAGAGGGCCATTGTGAAGAGGTTGCACTGTACTGATCTTGGATAACTTACTGGAAGTTTATATGTTTCAGTTGCTCAGGTGTTATATACATACCTGGTTTATCCAGTGATATGACACATGCTGTGATACGGGATAGTTTTGCTTTAGTGAACTCATCTGATAGTGAGGGAATGTCTTTGGCAATACTTGAGGTATGAGATAAAATTTTCACACTTGTACAGTTGAACATGGTTATAGTGAATTCTTGGTTATCCAAATAATTTATTGAATCTTTATTTTGATGTTTTAACAATGAAATAAAGAAGGGTGTGTTTTAGGGATGAATAAATAATTCATGGTATTTGATTCTTTTTTATATCCATGTTCACAATAACTGTGTTTTACTGTACCGGGTTTTCATGATAATCCTCCACATTTTTTGTATGAAGTGACTTCATAGAGCCATTTTAATCTATTGTTGAATTGAATAAAAAGACTTGTTAGCCAGTTTATTTTTCGAAGAAAATGTCAGGCTATTATGATCGCTGTGTTGTTGCCATTGTCGTGCAAAAACGTAGCCCAATACTCAAACACTTTAAGTATATCAACATGACTCTTGAAATACTTGATTATCATGACAAGGAACAGTTGCAAGACAAGGGACATTATTCTGAAAGCTGTATTTTTGGGGTTATGTCACTTTTTAATTTAGAATCTTGGTCAAAATTGCTTATTAAATAGAATATTGTAAAATTGATGAAAACTTGTTGTTTTTTCTTGTTGGTCTGGTTAATGATATGTTAACACTTTATAATTTTTCAGCCTTGGAGGGAATTCGTAAAAACTTACATTTCTGTGTTAAGTTTGTTACTTCCAAAAAATGAAAAATCAGTGGAAAGTGCTGCTGTTTGAATTCAGAATTCTTAGACATGATTTTATCTATTTTAATGATGATCATAAAGTTCGTGAAGTATTTATGGCACATTTTAAGCCTCAAAGGAATCTCTTAAAAAAAAGAAAGGTTTTCATGTGACAATGTATTTAAGATCATCAATGACTGGACTTTACAAGTTGCAATTTTAAATTTTCATCAGTTGTTATTATAATGATAATATATTAAGTTTCACATGTGTAAAAATGCCACTACAGTGGTTTTGGTCGCAAAAAAGTGTTGTTCTTTGGAGGGAGTTGTTGTTCGGAGGGAATTGATATATTCGTGACAGGTGTTTTTATTATGCGTATGTGTGCCTTTTACTGTTGGTTCTTGGAGGGAATCGGTCTTAGGAGGTGACGTTACGGGTGGGAGCACTGTATAACGATGCATGAATACATGAACAACATTATTGTGAAGTAAATAACCAACTTCAATTATATTTTTCAGGCAATGGCTTTAGAAACGTTGGTGATTGCTCGAGGTATACCTGGAAATATTGCAATAGTAGAAGACGGTGAAACAGGGATTATATTCAACACGCCTGAGGTAATTAGTCACTCTTATGTTGTGTGCTCAGCAATTTTTGAAAATCACTGGTAACATTTTGGTGGATTCACCAATGAACTTTGTAAAACTGACGGACATATTGCCAGCCATTTTGTCTTGAAGTTAAAATGTCTTATACCATTCAGAGCGTCAAACAACTTTTTGAAAGCTTGCTGTTACATCTTATGTAGTGAATATTCATTGGAGTAAAAAAGGAAAGTTGCAGCAGTAAATAACTACTGAACATAGCTTAAATGCATATTGCATGTGATTAATGATATTGCTTTTTAATGCATATTGCATGTGATTAATGATATTGCTTTTTAGCCGGATTTTTCAAGGAAATATAGCTTGGCAAAAACTCTGGTTGGCAGGCAGTTGGATGGATAGGAGTCTGGCGTCGTAAAACAATTTTTGTCCGAAGCATTACACAAAAACTATTGCATGTATTAATATGAAACTTATTTAGATTGACCACAATAAGGAGAAGTGCAGTGTACAAGAACCATAGCCCTCTTATGCATATCTTATCAGCCCTGGCACATGTACATCTATTTTAAATGGCATTACAAAAAAATCTGGCTTTAATGTGGGTTCCACATTATCCCCTTGTTCTGTCATAAAATAACGATAGATTGACTCTATATATTTTGGCCATAATATGGAACAGAACCCATGAGTACTGGTTAGACTTACCCAAATTTAATTATGATGGCATCTGTTGTAAGGTTAATTTATTTCTTTTCAGGAATTTCTCCAGAAAGTGGAACATATTCTAAAGAATCCAGACTCAGTTAAAAATATTACCCAGAATGCTAAGGAATATATTTCCAGCAATCATTGTAAAGATAAAGAGGAACTGGCATACATGAAAATATTAGAAAAATTGTGTTAGGCTGGGTTACAAATTTTATGAAAAATAATGAATATTTTTAGGGTTGTACTTTAAACTCTTTAAATGATGTGTTTTGTCTGAAGACATAATATTTAAGATATACTCAGAAAGTAGGACAGGAACGAGGGAGAAAAAAGGGAGGACAAAAGTTAGTGTTGGATGAGGGTGAGAGAAATAGGGAGATATATTTAGGAATTGGCTGATATTTGTAGAACTTTAAATCAAAACTATAAATAAGTGCTACAAAGATGATATCCATGACTACTTGTGCCAATTATTTATCTTTTGTATTAGATTAGTAGAGTAATTATTTATTGATTATTTATACACTTGGATCTTATTACAGTCAAACCTGTGAACAAAGGCCACCCTTGGAAAAGACAAAATATGGTCTTTATTTGCAGTTGGTCTTTATTTGGAGGTGGACACAAACACAGGTTAGACTGTATAATACATTGTTGATGTCATACCATTATTTGTCTCATCCTAAAATGATCATCTGTTGAATATTGTTAAACTGATCATTAATACTTAATTTTATTTTTTTTATATATTTTTCCATATACTCCACACCATTTAATTTGTTTTTTTTATTGTTATTGATTACTGTGTTCATTGAAATCACATTGTTAGTAATATTGTGGTTTTGTACTTAATGATGTCACATTGTAATGCTGTAGTATTATACTTAGTGATGTCACATTGTAATGTTGTAGTATTATACTTAGTGATGTCACATTGTAATGTTGTAGTATTATACTTAGTGATGTCACATTGTAATGCTGTAGTAGTATACTTAATGATGTCACATTGTAATGTTGTAGTATTATACTTAGTGATGTCACATTGTAATGCTGTAGTAGTATACTTAATGATGTCACATTGTAATGTTGTCGTGTTATACTTAGTGATGTCACATTGTAATGTTGTAGTATTATATGAATGGGGCCTCTATGGTTGAGTGGTTATGGTCTCTGACTTGTTGTTGCTAGCCTCTCACCATTGTGTGTTTGAATCCCACCTGGGACCAAATTTCACACATAAGAAAACTGTCCAGCCAGGAAGGTCAGTGGGTCTACTAAGGTATAAGCCTAGTTTCTATCTCCGCCATTAAACTTGGAAAGTCGCCAAATGACCCTGGCTGTTGGTGCGTCATTCAACTTCAATATAGTTTAATACTTAATGATGTCACATTATTAGAAAGGTTGTAGTAGTAGTATATTTATTATATTGAGAGCTGTCTCTTACTGTCAGTGTATTCATTAAGGCAAATAGATATAATTGTAACATGTTTCCTTTCACATCTTAAAAAAATATATGGTAGTTAGTAGACCTTTTCTTAAAGTTTTTTTTTTTAAGATTGGAGATATAATTCATGTGAAAATATTGGGAAGAATTTTATGTCTTGTGGAGATTATCTGGCACATCGAATATATGTTTACAAACTGGGAAACACTTTACACTATTTATATATTGACTAAACAGTTTTGTGATATTGTACTTTTTTATTATGCTAATCAAAATATTTTTTGTGATATAGCAACTTGTCAAAAGATTAAGTAATTGCTGTTATACTGTATGTATCTGAAACTGAAAGATTAATGTTGTATACTTGCTATCACAGATTTATTCAACATTGTTTATATTACTGTAACCCTTTGCCTCATAAGCATATTTTGGAATTTTTCCAAATTTTTCCAAATTCAAAGCAAAAACAAAACATTAATTTAGTTAAGTAAATTAGGTTATTTTTCTCTGACAGAGTGGAAAACATTGTGATGAAAGAAGCCATTACTCATTTCAAGCAATGAACTCTTGCTACAATGTTTTCAAAAGTTATCTGCTTCAGATACAGGGTAATGCGGTATTATGAGGCAAAGGGTTAACTTATTTTTTCTATGTGAGGCCTAAGGAACACATTACTTACTTAAAAATTACTATTTTTATTTTTGTTATACATTTTGTTTCAGGTTTTTATTATCACAACCATTATTTTTGTATTTCTTTTGCATATTTCCGACACTCAGGAATGGTATACACAAAAAGGACCTTAAATTATTATAAATTCAAAACCATTACTGCTGATAAGCCAAGTTCAGCTATCATAACACAAAATTTAAGCTCGAAAAGTGGGTTAAGATTCATGCTGTATGCTTCATAAATTTGAGATCTAGGCCCAAAGTTATAAAACTTGAGATCAGTCTCCAAGCTCAAATCTCATATCTTGTCTTTTAATGTTCATTAATTATTTATGATCTGATAATAATGATATTATTGATACATTATTCTGACAGCATTATTGACCTGAATATATATATACATATATAAATATTAATGATCTCTATCTTTTCAACCATAATACTTCAAACATAATACAAAATTTAGATTTAAGTTTGGAGACTGTTCTCAGGTTTATAACCTCGGGCCCTAATTTCTGATATTTTGCAAGATACTAGACTTCTTTGTTAAAATTATAATAGCTTATCAGACTGAGCTTATTTTGACTCCAGCACAGCATGCTAAACTTCTTGTCTTAAATCTTTGAGGTACAGTCAAACGTTGTTATCTCGAGGAATTATCGGAACAGACTAAATCATTTTTCTCTAATACAAAAGATTATGTTGGTTTAATACTCAGTATTTTGTGAAAGAGCAATAATGAAGATTATTTTAATTTTATATTCTTACAGCTGCTTATTTTATTGTCTATATTACAATTTTTAGGTATAAAATTGACACATTGGTCAGTTCATCTTTGCCACATCGAAATACTGGCATACAATAAGACCATCTTTAGGACATTTAGCAAAAATGGTCTTAATTTCTAGACTGTCCCATTTTCAAGTTGAAATACAGAAAGGAGTCTCCATGGTTGAGTGGTTATGGTCTCTGACTTGTAATCACTAGCCTCTCACTGCTGTGAGTTTGAATCCCATTCAGGACTATATTTCACATGCGAGGAAAATGTCTAGTTAGCTTACCTAGGCATACTACCGGGGTATTCTTCCACTGCTAATGCTGAAAAAGTTGCCAAATTACCCTGGCTGTTGGTGTTTCATGAAACTCCAGATAAATATATAAAATTGTGATTGCTATGCTGTACAATGCTTTCATGCCTTTATATACATTCAGTTATATTTAGAATGTTTTATCAGTTCACAAAAATGAATGATTCAATCAAAAAGCGAAATTACTTTCATACAAAAATATTTAAATGATAAAACTTTACCCTTTTTATACACCATGTTTTACAAACTAAAATACTATTTTTCATTAATAGAGACAACTATTTTCTTGTTTAGAGATTTTCTTTTTCAATGCACTGTAAAACCTCAACAATGAGACGGCCTTCTGGACCCGAAAAATTGGTCGTAATAATGAGATGTTCTCATCATACGATGTTGTATTATAGGAAAGTTTTTGGGAGCAGGTCTAAAAATAACAATATTGACGTGGTCGCTATTTGAGGTTTCACTGTATAATAAATAATGAGGATAAGCTTAATCATAAATAGTGTGGTTGATTTCTCTACCTTTACAGACATATGTGTAAAAAGAACCTGTTTTGTTAATTGATTAGTACTATATATGATGTTGTGTTGTTTTTGCACACTTTAAAGGATTGTTTATTTTGTGATGTATTTTTCCCGTTATATCTATTTATCAATGCTCCACTTATCATTTACACCACAACAACTGGGTACATTTCAGTATTTTGCACTTTACACTGTATGTTGTCAATATTTATTGTATCATAAACTTTTCAGCCGGTCTGAACATTTTGTAAGCTGTTTAGTTTCTTAGCTTACCTGAGCACGTAGTGATCAGTCATTCTCCGGCGTCCGTCATCCGATGTCCACACCTTGTCGTTGTTAACACTCTAGAAGTAACACTTTTGATTGGATCTTCATTAAACTTTGTCAGAATGTTTGTCTTTATCATATCTTTGACAAGTTTGATCATGGGACATTTTGGTTCTAAAATTAGGTCAAAAGGTCAACTAAAACGAAAACCGTGTTTTTGAGGTCACAGTTTTGATTGGATCTTCCCCAAACTTTGTCAGAATGTTTGTATTAATAATATCTTGAACATGATTGAACATGGGTCATCTGATGTCAAAAAGTAGGTCACCAGGTCAACCTTAGAAGTTGCAATTTTAAATCAGGTGAGTGAAAAAGGGCCATCATGTACCTCTTGTTTTCTAAAGTCTTATGTTTACATAACTGCATGTTTTAGCTTGGCAGATATTTTTGTGTGTGAATAAAAATTGTCACCTTTAATTGAATTTTGTTGTATCTAAATACCAAATTTAGAAATGAATAAAAACTTATTCAGTTTTTTATAAATGGGAACATTTCAATTTAAGTTCATGTAAAGAAGCAATTTTCCAAGAAATAAGTTTTACTAATAAGGCCATGATTTTTTTTGTAGGTTTACAAAAAGTTGTTGTAAAAATGGCCATATTGTAGTTGAAAAAAAAAGTTCATTTATGCAAATTTTCAATAAATTACGAACTATTTACTGTCAAAATAACGTGGTCTTCAATGGATTGAATGTTCTGTGAAATAAACCTAGGTGGGATAAATAAATAATAAAACAATAATTGATAAGTATAATTTATTACGACAGGCAGAAAATTTCATTCTGTGACATGCAGAACAAAGCACATTTTTATGTACAATGTACAAAGACAATTACACATACAAATAATACTACATATGATCAGGGATGTATATATTACATGTATATGTATATACGTCCCCGATACGATTATAGTCAAACATATATGATGAAAAAATTCATTATAAAGTGTTAAGCTGATGTATGTGAATGTTTTTATTTACTTGTATTTTATTGAGGACTCGCAAAATAAATCGTGTCATGTGTTTTATTCAAAATCTTTGCAGCCGAATAAAAACTGCGATGTCAGATTCCTGGCACGATTATTGGCTAGCTTTCCCTACGCATTCGTCCTGTCACAACGAGTAGGCTGAAGACCTTAAGCTAGTATAAACGTAATAGAATTTCCATGTTGTAACGCTTCCCCTTTTAATTCAGTTTTGATACAGCGTGTGTTATACAATTCCTTCGCAGCCATTTTACGCTTGCGTAAAAACCTCACTTGTTGGTTTAACCTTTGGCCTCATAATACCGCATTTCCTCGCATCTGAAGCAGACGACTTTTGAAAACACAGTGGTAAAAGAGGCCAATTTTTGTGATGAGTAATGGCTTCTTTTGCCACAATGTTTTCCACTCCGTTAGGGAGAAATAAACCAATTTTAAATAAATTGATGTTTTGTATATTTGCTTTGTATTTGGAAGAGTCCAAAATATGCTTATGGGGCAAAGGGTTAGAAAACCAGACGAATTAACCAGCTAATTGTCGATGATTATCAAAACGTCCAGTTTTAATAATTAGGACCAATAGTTACATGTGCATATTGGTCCAATGTAATACAATCGTTTTAGAATTTCAAATGCAAACTTACGCCATCGGATGACTTTTCAAGTTCCATTTTTTTTCTCTTCCACAATCAATAATTCTCTGAAAACCAGAATGCCAAGAAAATCGGAGTTTTCGCCCAGTCCGGAAGGGGTCCGGTTTTCAGGGGGTTTACTGTATTAAGCAAAAGCTATAAGCATTTCTACACCCCACCGGATGAACCTTGAACGGTACGAGCTACGCCGGTGTGTTGTAGTCAATTAAATCTCCCTGTAACTGAAATACTTGTCTAACAAGTGGCTGGCTACACTGATATAACGCTGAATTACAGATAAACTTACTCATATTAGCACAAACACTTGACACAATGGAGATTAACGTACGTTTAACACTATTTTCTTGTCTTCAAATATTTAATAATGTGTGTGGTACTAAAACCAAGTTACCCGGTATGCTTTACCCCCGGGACTCAGAGAGCCGATCTCTGCGACACCTGGACGGGATGTGGAATTTCCTGATAGATGAATCACCAGCAAGAAATAAAAGTTTTGTGGACGAGTGGTACAAATATCGTTTATCAGAGGTAAGGCGAAAACTATTCATGTGTGTTTAAGTTTGAGATGAATCATTACATGTACATGTTTGGGATGTTTGTGCGAATGACAGCAACATCTGTCGATTGAATAATTGTATTTGTAAATCAATGACAGTGTGGTAATTTAATAAATGTAGAAACATTGAAACTGTATGTAGATTATACGCTGCATATAAATTTAAAAAGCTTTCGTATGTTTTTTTTGCATTCCTCGGTGTAAGACAGCAGTTTCATGTACAGATTTCATAATGATAATTACATTAAAATACTACTTGTTTATTTACAAGAAAAGAAAACAAAAGTAAAATGTACGTTTACTGAAGTCCTTAGAAGGTTAAAAGTCCATCGTAGGGGTTAATTTATTCACCACGCGTCATACACTGTAGTGGTACAACCTTTGAATGTAACTCTGGGAGTTTTGTTTGGGAGGCCATTGCTGGAGAATGGTTTCTTAAGAAGATTTTGCACCGCATAATATACGGAGTATTTGAGTTCCCATGATGACGGTTAGAGATGGCTTTTAGTTAAGTTTGAATTCAAAAGTTAAGTACTGTATAATCTCTGAAAACCGGAACCCGCCCGGACTGGACCAAAAGTCGTTTTTTTCGGGAGTCCGGTTTTTTCAGGGAGTCCGTTTTGTCAGGGTTTTGTTTCCATTTTCCCCAGGTGGGGCACCCAATTCCAATGCCTGTGCCGTCCAGTTATAATGATATCACCAATGACAAACGTATACGAGATTTTGTTGGCTGGGCCTGGTATGATCATGAATTCTATCTGGATAAAACTTGGCTCAACAAGCGTGTAGTGTTGCGGATAGACAGTGCTCATTACTATGCAATAGTTGTATGTACTTATTTATATTTTATATATTTTTTAAAGAATATAAAGCCTAAAAAAATTAACACAGCCGCAATATCTAAGGTGTAATATTCCAAGAAGCATATTTCTTTCAATGTAATACTGGTTTATTAAGTATAGATCTTTTGTTTCTCGATGGTGCATTCTCAAGAATACCACGAATAACTTAAAATCACATGAACATTCTTTTACACTTACGTACCAGGGACCAGACAAATTTCGCATGTGACATGTTTTATATGAATACACGCGTGTTTCGCTTCTTTTGTTTTTATGCGTTTTAGTGGGTAAATGGACTTGAAGTAATGAGGCATGATGGCGGCCATCTTCCTTTCGAAGCGGATGTGACGCAATTCTTACGCGTAGAAATCAACAATTACGTTACAGTAGCTCTGAACAACACCCTCACACCAACAACGCTGCCACCTGGTGCCATCCAGTATAAAACTAACCCAGATAAGTAAGTACAGTAAAACACGGTTACAGTGGATTTTCCTAGAGGCCCGACTATTTACTTCACTGTATCCCACTATCATTCTATCAATAGGCGTGGACAGGAATGAAATATTTATACGCAGTATACGAAGTATACAGAGGTACGAAGTGCTGACAGGGATGTGAGAGGGGTTTTACAACTTAGGTCGCGGAATTTTTATTACGTTCGTGCGTATTGTGCTTAATGCGCTTTTTCAACTTTTATTAAAAACAACTGGAAGCTCCGGAATCGAATCTACGGCGCTCGCATCCTTAGTTGTGTATCACTTGACCAAATGCTTGACTAATGGTATTGTCATATAAACCTGTGATTAATGATTTATAATAATTTTTGCCACAATTGTATGGATTCGTTCGTTCGTCTGATCAATTTCTTTTACCAAATAGATGTAAACTTGCCATTATTGCCGGACCAATATACTTATGTGTATATTGGTCCCGGGTTATTGTCAGAAGATGAAGAAAAATAAGACCCTTTGTTTTATGCCAGAACTAAATGCTATTTGTGGGGAGGCATCGTGGTCTAGAGGTAGAGCGTCTGACCTCTGATCCTCGGACTCGAGCGTAATTAATTGATTATACCCCGTTCACACAGGGCCCCGCTTCTACCACGCTCTAAACATGGTACCGAATCGTGACCAATCGTGATATCATCGTGGCAGATCAAGAGAGGGTGTTCATTAACGTGGTAGGATCGTGGTAGAATCGTGAAGCTCCACGCACCCACGACGCTTATTTTGAACATGTTCAAAAGAAGCGTAACAGGAGCATGGCTAAAATGAATCGCGGTTAAAGCGGTGTAAGAACGTAGTAAGATCGGCATACTAGTAACCGTAAAAACGTCGTGGAAGGATCGTGGCAAGATCTTCATAATCGTAATAACATCGTAGTGCAATCGGCGAATACTTTAAATGCGGTGGTCGTGGAGAAATCGTAGTGCAAGCGTAGATCAGGCGATCCGCGGACGACACTCATTGATTTTCAAGATTTTGACGCCGTTCTCGCCCCGATCTGATATATTTTTAGGTTGGGATGAGCGGCATGAGCGTGGTGAGATCATACATCTGTGTGAACGGGGCCTTCTACGAGTAGCTCGATTGTGAAACAAGCAATTTTTCCTTATTTCACAATCGAGCTATAATAAATTAGTATTTACTAAATGCTATTTTTCAGGTACCCGCCCGGATATTTCGTACAAAATCTACAGATGGATTTTTTTAATTACGCTGGAATTCATCGTCACGTGACATTATATACCACGCCTGCGCAATATATTGAGGACATAGACATCGTGACTAGTATCCATGGAAACGACGGTAAAATATATATTTGTAGACATGTTTATTTCTTTGTTTTATCCTCCGTGTATCGTAAATAGATATGAAAATTTGACAAAAATGTCGATTTTCATCCATATGTGGAAAATTTGCCGGCTCCTGGTGCAAGAGTAAGCTAATATTGGTTCGTATACAGTCCAATAAAACTGGTTTGGTGAATCGGTCGCCGTATATAACTGAAATTGTTTTGAAAAAACGGCGTTAAACCCAGTGAAAGTCTTTGTTGGATATTTATGCAAATACAGTCAAACCTGTGAACAAAGGCCACCCTTAGGAAAGACAAAATGTGGCCTTTATTGACAGATGGCCTTTATTCAGTTTGTTCTAACTAATCAATGACGGTTTTTCAGAGAATTGCCTTTATTCACAGGGTGGTCTTTATTCGGAAGTGGCCACAAACACAGGTTTTACAATGCCTTGAAGCCAAAGAAATTTACAGTCTAATTGATCTTTCAGGGGTAGTGAATTATGCAGTTTACTTTGGAGACCCAGTAGGTACGCCAAGTGTGAAAGTGGAAGTTGTAGATAAAACTGGAAATGTGGTTGTATCAAGCACCAAGTCCGCTGATACCTTGACGATACAAAATGCCAACTTTTGGTGGCCCTATACGATGAATTCAACGTCTCCCGGCTATCTTTACACCCTCAAGGTTATAACAATTGTGTGTTTACGTCAATTGCATCAGTGTTATTGATAAAAATCCTAACCTATTGCCATTGTTATCCATATTGTTTTGCCTTTGCTTTGATGGCAGTACATGTATATCATCTATGTTCGTAATTTAAAAGTGATTCCTAAAAGGCTAAGAGCCGCGACCGTGGTCCAATGGTTAATGCGCTGAACTTGTAACCCGGAGATCCGGGTACTAATTGCTGCCGTGACTGGTCATGCCATTCTATGAAAAATTGGTAAAATGTCGAGTTTCCTTCATACGTGGAAAAGTTGTCGGCTCCTTGTGGAAGGGTAAGTTAGTACTGGTTAGGTGAACCGGCCGCCGGACATAACTGTAAATTGTTGAAAAACGGTGTTAAACCTTGTGAAAGAAAATGAATAGCTAAGCTAAATTTCGATTTAAAAAATGGAATGTTTCATATTCAGTGATTGATTTTATCAAGAATGCGAACACAATAAAACTTCGATAATACGAGCATCAATATCACGAGCACCCGAATTATCTCGAGGAGTTTTTAAAGTCCCGTAATTTTTGTTTTCAGTTGTGCATAATTTTTAACCAACAAATAAATACCTCGTTTTTACGAACACCACATTTATCTCGAGCAGTTAGTCTGACTCCTCGAGATAAAAAGGTTTTACTGTAATTTCAAATAAAGCATGTTTTATCTCTTAAGAGCAACTATCCTATAGCATACTGCAAACTTTAACACAAACTACTTTTCTGGTCAGTCCTCCCCTATATTAAGACCATCCCGCTATTAAGACCACATTTTCAAAGAACCATAGAAGGTCTTATTAGCGGGGTTCTACTGTATATTTCCGTACGTTTTATTGAAACTGTTTCATCAGCGGGTTGAATGATTTCATTGTTAGGTGACTCTCGGTGGGTCTCAAGATTCGGACATATACCGACAACCGTTCGGTATCCGTACAGTGGCTGTTACCAATAAACAGTTACTGGTAAATGGAAAGCAGTTCTATTGTCAGGGTGTCAACAAACACGAGGATTCGGACGTAAGAAAATAATTTTTGTATATATCTGTACAATTAAGTCAAAAAGTAAATGGAAGAACGGGTGCATTTAGATACAGCTAATGAACGAGCCTTCGAATAAAAAGGTATACAAAAATATATATATGTACATGTTATTTGTAGCAGCACTACTGCAAAACCTAACGTGACACATCCGTAAAATGCTTTTTTACTGGTTTTAAACGTCGTATCCACGGCAGGGTCTCATTTGACGACTATTTCAGCTTGAACGGTAGAAAAAAACACTCCAGTCGTACTCTTGGGTCGGACCAAATACTTCCTGTAAACTAGCTGGACAGCTTCATCATGTGAGAAATTGGTCTGATTCCAGGTGGATTCGAACTTACGGTAGTAAAGGGCTCGTGGTGACTAGTCAGGACAATGAACTTTTTAAACTTTTAACACATAGAACAATCCTTGTGGAAGATATATTAAGCCTTACCATAGATATGGAAAACTCCGACAACAAACCATCTAATGTCATGTACAGTCAAACCTGTGTTTGCTGCCACCTCCGAATAAAGACCACCCTGTGAATAAAGGCCATTCTTTGAAAAACCGTCACTGATCGTTTAGAACAAACTGAGCTCCGAGTAAAGGCCATCTGTCAATAAAGGCCTCATTTTGTCTTTCCCCAGGGTGGCCTTTGTTCACAGGTTTGTCTGCATTGCCCGTCTTTTGTTTTAAGATACGTGGTAAAGGATTAGACTATGCTCTAATAGCACGTGACTTCTACATGCTCAAATGGCTGGGTGTAAACTGTTTCCGAACATCTCACTATCCGTACGCTGAAGAAATCATGGACCAAGCTGATCAACAAGGAATTGTGGTCATCGATGAAAGTCCCGGGGTCGGAATTTCAAAGTAAGATACGTATTTCCTTATAGTTAATGGTTTATTATAGTTTTCATGTTTCATAATTAGATTTATTGAAACACAAAATTTGATTTATGGATGAATTAAGCAAAAGTCTAATTGTTGGGCAAAAATGCAGTCTAACCTGTGTTTGCGGCCACCTCCTAATAAAGGTCACCCTGCGAATAAAAACCATTCTTTATAAAACTATCATTGATTATTTAAAACAAACTGACCTCCACTATCTGTCAATAAATGCCTTATTTTGTCTTCCCCAAGGCTGGCCTTTGTTCACAGGTTTGACTGTAAATGTATTTAACATTCATAATTATGTAGCATATACATTGTTCTTTTTTTTGTTTACATGTTTATATTGAGTATGCGACTCCTGTGTGAAATTTTGTACGACAATAAACCAAATTATTTGTGATGAAGTCGACAAAACGACGACAGGTTTTCATGAGTACAGTTCGTTAATTCACCTTCAAATCCATTTCAATCTGAAAAATCTTTTCTCTGTGACATTAAGAGTAAATATATACGACACTGTATACACACGGTTACGTGATCATTCACTCATTGTATGGAGGTTTGGAAATGTGCACATGGGTGCATAGAATTCTACTGGTTGGTAGACCAAATTTAGTGGCCGCCGTACATATATTGATCTCAGGGACAATGGAAAAGGGGACATTTTACGCATTATCTTACTTTGTACAGAATGTTGACTGATTGAGCCGGGTCACATGCTGACCTAATATTTTCCCGTTGTTACGTCAGTAGCAATTAATATCCAGTCAGTAATCATAATTTCGTAATAGAAATAGCTGAGATGGTTCTCAGTTATGGTTCTCGGTAAGATAAATTCGTTACATAACTTCTTACTGACCCGATATGGTGTGATACAGGGTCGGTAAATGAATATTTATATTTGTTTACGGACTCTGTATCACACCGTATCGTGTCAATAAGAAGCCGTGTAACTAACATTATAATAGTCAGTGAATCAGGCTGCGGCGGTGGTGCAGTGGTTAGTGCGCTGGACTTGTAACCGGGAAATCTAGGTTCAAATCCCGATCGCGACAGGTCATTCCCTTCTATGAGGAGAAGTTGTCGGCTCCTTGTGGAAGGGTAAGTTATTACTGGTAAGAATACTGTCCAGGTGAACCGGTCGCCGTATATAACTGAAAAATTGTTGAAAAAAGTCGTTAAACCCCAATGACAATTTGTCACAGACAAACAATAGTCAGTGAACCAATGTTCTTTGTATTCCAAGAACGAAGCGTTTGAAAAGTTGCCGTTACAAGCAATCGAAATTTGTATGTAAAGATGAGAACGCTTATAACTCGCTCCATAAAGACAAGACTTCAAAAAAGAAATCAATGCGCAACCGAAAACAAAACAAAAAGCGAGACGGAAAACCTAAAATACAAGTTTCTGACAGGTACAGGTATTAAGGTGTAAGCATGGAACTCTAAGCATGAAACATGACGTATTCATGAACACCCCTCTTCATGACTTTACGACGGCATTCATTTTATCAAAATGCATGCCCAATATCTAAGCCTGAAAAACAAATGAATTCCTGCTGTAAAATATACATGTATGTGTAAAAAGTATGTGTAAAACTATGTGTAAAATGCAAGTTCTAGACGATTTTTTGTTGCCCGTGAAGAATGGTTCTTGTGAGTTATTTCATGGTAACATCAAAAAGTCGTTAGTTAGGCCATCAGTAAGAAATGTTGGTTTGATAAAATAAGCTCTAGACCCCAAAAAATGTTCAGCGATTTTTGACAATTTCTTTCTTCCGTTTTTTTTATTCCAGCCTTTCGTTTCCATTGAAGTATATAATATATGTTTTAGCTAAAACGTCCTACCTGCCTACTCACTGTTCAAAGATGGGGTCGCGTAACCAACATATTTTAAGGATATCTCTATTAGTTCTGTATTTACAAATTTAATTGATGGACGCATGCCGTACGCACAAGCTACATACGTAGCGTTGCATATTTTAAACCAGTAGCAAACAGTCTTGGTAATAGCGCATGCATCTATAAACTTGTTGTAAACACTATAATTGATTATAAAATACTTACTTCACAATATAGCTGAACATTTCAGGTATAGTAACACCTTCAATAACGACCACCTACTTATAACGATCTCTAATTTTCGGACCTGCTTCCAATTATGTAAAATGCATGTTTTTATTATCCAACATACGCATTGTGTTTGATTTAAGAACTAATGAAATTTATCTGGATTAAGAATTAATCATCATTCATACATTTGCGAATAAAGAGTATTTTGATTCATGTAAGAATTAATACCACTTTGATTTCTTTTAAGAATTTATATCACTTTGGGTTCATTTAGGATTTGGCGTATTTTATTGAAGTGTTAATTACTGCTATTTTATTTATTGTGTCGACACACGATTTTAACTCTTGCTTTCAAGGCATTTCATCTGACTTATGCCGTCAATACTTAATATATTCCAATCACTTTTATATGTCCCTAACAATATTTCTGCACGTATATTTTCAGTGATGACAACTTTAGCAACAAGTCTTTGGAACATCACAAAGCCGTCATGTCGGAAATGTATCAAAGAGATAAAAACCGACCGTCTGTCATCATGTGGTCTGTAGCCAACGAACCAGCCACAAACAAAGTGCCCGCTGGTCCGTATTTTAAGTAGGTAACCTTGTTCCTGTTACGAAGCTGGCTTGAAAAATCCCTTTTGTGTTGGTAGCCGAAACCATTTTACTATTTCAACGACTGGTACTTTAAACTAAACCTTGAATTTTCAAAATTAGAAGGATAATTTCGATTTTGTCGATTAAAAAATCTATTATATGAACTGCAAAATCTTCATACGATTTGTAAAGAATTAAAAGTACATAATTGCAATTAAGTATTATTAAAATAAACTGTGTAATTTTATGTTGAAGATAAACGTCATGGTTTTATTATGTCAACTGTTATCAACAAATGGTAGAACATTTTGTAAACATCTTCGGATTTGTACCTCATTGTGCTATTAGCTCGTTATGAATTGACTCCTCATTGGAGTTAAACGTCGCACCAACAGCTAGAGTCATTAGGCGATTTTTCAGCTTTAACAGTGAAAGGAGACCCTAGGCTTACTCCTGTGTTCAAACACCGACCTTCCGCAAGCTAGCTGAACAACTTCCTCACATGTGACATTTTGTTCTGTGTGGGATTCTAGCTCACATCAATTAAGGGCTATTGATTACAAGTCAGAGAACTTCACTACTCGATCTGTCTGTCCGCCGTCTGTCTGTATCACTCAAAAACAATAGCACAGTTTAGTTACAAAATGTCAGCCGGCAAAGAATTCCAACGAATGATGGTAGCCGGGTAAAAGGAAAACTTATAATATATATATAATATATAATGATTACATGGAGTTTGATGTTGTCTAAAAGAAAATGGATTCGTATGTCTAGTAAGCCAGTTTGGTAGTAGGTCGTAAGAAAGAATTGGTACAGCAACCAGACCATGAACATTGTTTTAAAACATCAGTAAGCTGTCATGGGACCTTTTGTTTCCTAGGGAACGCCACTTTAACTGTTCTGGCATGTTTATGATACTGTTATAAGTAGAATAATCATATGTAACACTCGGCCACGGAGGTCCCATTTGACCCATAAAACCTATCACGAATATTTATTTAGTTCAAAATGCACCTATTCACATTTTAAAGTACAATAAACACATTTTATTTGAAGATAGGGCGCTTGTTAACCTACATCTAATGATGAGTCACTTCAAGATCTTCTTATTAAAACCTATCCTGTGTGACCCGGCAAAAGATAACTATGTGTAGATTCAATCTGTTGTTTACGGCAGTCCAGATTACAAAATACAGTCACATACTAGTAATATCTTTCTAAATTTTATTCCGGTCAATAGCTTACGTATATAGTTTAATCAAAATAATGATAATAATATTTGACCGAATTAATTTTAACTTAGTAAAGAAGTCCTACTTAAAACATTGGTCATTGTGGGTTCACATTCTGCGATAATTTCAATTAATGCCATCTAGCATAAAAACAATAAAATTCGTATGAACACTTCGTCGTTTCAAAAATGATTATAATAAGCCACATAATTTGTAATAGAAAGAACATTGCAATCATAAACATGCCCACAGTCTCAATTCCATCGATTAGTTTCATAACAAAAATATTTAATAACAATGCCACAAGCCATTGAATAAGATTTTGTTGGACACGTGAACATATATTTTAACCCCTTGCCTCATAATTCCGCATTTCCCCGCACCTGAAGCAGACGATTTTTGAAAACATTGTTTAAAAGAAGCCGTTGCTTGTAATGAGCAATGGCTTCTATTGCCGCATTGTTTTCTAATCTGTCAGCGAGAAATTGCTCAATTTTCGTAAATACATTGATGATTTGTATATTTGCTTAAAATTTCGAAGAGTCCAATGTATGCTTATGAGGCAAAGGGTTAAAGTATTTTATTCGAGTATCACACGCTTGTTATGATTTCAGGTCCGTCATTGAACACGTTAGATCCTTAGATTCCACCAGACCAGTCACGTTTGTCTGCAACCAAGACTACAACACAGACAAAGCAGTATGAACATTTTTGTATATACATGTACCTCTTTTCATAAATTGTTCATGAATTAACTTTTGATGGCTCCTAATTGAAATGTTGCCGTATGTCTAACGTTCATTGCTTGCTTGTCATTAGTGAACGCCTGTAATTGGGATTTTTAAGAATGTCAGCTGTAGATAGTCATCGATAGCCCAAACCAGGAATATCGAAACGTTGAAAAAGTCAAGGACGTGATATCATTACATATATCTTCAAATAAGACATCAGCACATACGACAAGAGTTATTTAACTAAAACTTGCTCGCATAAGAGTAAGTTTCAAAATATACCACCAACTTAATGAGCTAATTTAAATCCCTTTTGTTGAAAATTGGGCCGATAATCAGTGCATTCGATAAACTGCGATGAAAATAATTCGGCGTAGTTCAAATATGACCGCATCAAAAAAAAAAAAAAAATGGAAAAAAGCTAGCTGATTGTGAATAAACATATGGACATAGATATTGTTATGTGATGTTGATCACACACTGAAAGCATGCAACGTTATCATGCTATTTTCACCGAGCAGGAAAGTGACACAGTCATGCAATTTAGATTGCACAACACGAAAGAGTGACTGATTTATATGATAAGACTATTAGATCAACTTAGGAGAAAACATTTGTTTACTATTTTAGCATTATAAACAATTTGTGTGCTTCTAAAATGATGAAATCAGCACGTGCGAATAATAATTCGGACGATGAACTCGCTAAAGACGAAACGTCCGTTATGTAGAAGTGAATTTGAAGTACAGATTCTGTTTGTATTTCTTTACATTTGGTCGGTTAAGACACGTTTACGTCCAGCAGTTTTTCTTTCTAATGTCTCCGAAGCATCTCTGAATAATTTCTATTGTTTGAAATATTGAAAATTCGTTTGAAATACATGTATTAAACAGTCCTCTCAATGTTTTGCACGTATTTAGGTACAATACGTGGATATCATTTTGCTTAACCGGTATTACGGCTGGTACTCGGATGTGGGCCACACGGAACTGATAAAGTTACAGCTGGAATCTGATCTTAGACATTGGCACAACACATTCAACAAAGCAATGATCTTGTCAGAATACGGAGCAGATACGGTGGCTGGGTTTCATCAGGTAGACAGTATTGAACCCTTTAATTCTTAATGATAATAGTTGCTGTACAGTCAAACCTGCATTTGTGGCCACCTCCGAATAAAGATCTCCCTGTGAATAAAGTCCATTATTTAAAAAAAAACTGTCACTGATTATTTAGAACAAACTGAATTCTGAATAAAGGTCACCTATCAATAAAGATCACATATTGTCTTCCCCAAAGGTGGCTTTTGCTCACAGGTTTGTACTGTATTTTCTTGTATCATGAATTGTTTATATAGCCTGTGTTGGTTTAGACTCATTTAATTGATACCTGTTTTAGCCTCGGGGTTGTGTATATGGCAAAAAGAAAAAATGATTTTATTATGTGTCTTAAAGATGGAATAACAGTGTTTCTTTTCTGTTGTAAGATATTATGTATGGTATCTATATGCAGTCAAACCTGTGTTTGTTGCCACCTCCGAATAAAGGCCACCTGTCAATAAAATCCACATTTTATCTTTCCCAAGGGTGCCCTTTGTTCACAGGTTTGACTATAAATACCATCATTTCTGTTAATAACAACAGGGGCAATTACCGCACTAACACCAGATTTGCTTCTTAAAACAACGCATTCTTTAGAAATGCCACAATGTTGAGTTCTAGAACAGAAACCTAGAAAAAATGGGTTTAGTTAACTGTCCCTCGGAATATAACATAAATACTGACGATAAAGCAGGCCTGAACTCGATCTTGTTTAATCTGGTAGATATTCGGAGTGACAGAGCATATATAAATACTAGTATCTCACTGTACAGTGGAAACCCTCTAAACCGGCTCCTCTATAAACTTCCCCTCTAAATCGGCCAAATGTTCTGGTCCCGCTTTCATTACAATATACATGTAATTCAAAAATCCCCCTCTAAACTGGCATCTCCTCCAAAACGGCCAAATGACCTGGTCCCGGGCTCGACCGGTTTTGAGGGGTTCCACTGTATAATGTACTTGCCAAACACAGAAATGAATTATTTAAGGTACCAAGTTTTGTATTCACGGAAGAATATCAAGTAGAGTTTCTGCAAGAATACCACAACACGTTTGATGTACTGCGTCAGGACTTTTTGGTCGGGGAGATGCCGTGGAACTTTGCGGATTTCATGACGGTTCAAGGTGAGTCAAAATCATTTCAATTAGGTATACCATATCAAATGTCTCATCAGTAACATAATTGTCAGATTAGAAAATGTGTGTTTCAAGCCAAAGGATATAAACAATCCAATTATAACTAAACTGATGTTCGCCAACATATCGTTTTGAAGTTTATGTAATTAAAACAACAACACCAATGCTGCTGTTATCAACATTCATTACGGTTTGACAGGAAATCATTATATCTCTGTTGCCATAAATATTCGAATAGTTGGACCATACAATATCGACTTAATATATTGTATGAATATTGTAAATCAGTCAGTCTCCTTTGCCACGTCTGTTCAGATGTCTGCCTAATGCTTCTCCTTATGTAAATGCAATAGTTCTGCTTTCTTCTTGTCCAAATAGGGTAATACTGGTAGTGTCTGTCAACGCTTGGTTTACCTCGGTTTAATTTTGGCAGAATGTCATTTACCTATGGTTCATTTATAAATCCAATTATTTCAGGCATCACCCGAGTGGTTGGCAATAAAAAGGGGTTGCTAACAAGACAGCGACAACCAAAGATGTCGGCCCACTTGATACGTGACAGATACATGAGAATGATAAATGGCGACACAAAAATGTGTACTAGATACTAGATTCTCAGAGTAATATTCTCTAAACAGTATAGTTTATCCTCGCGAATCAGCCACGAACTGTTTCCCTATACATGTACTTCCCCTATTATATTATATTATATTATATTATATTATATTATATTATCGGTTTGGGCCCTTAGATGTAAAACTGGTATAAATCTCAGCTATACTTGTAATCAGACATATAACTGATTGTTTGGTGTGCACTTTATCACGTGGCTTTGTTATATAACCACAAAACACGTCGTGTTCGGACAATACCCAAATAATGTTCTCATAATATTATGATAAATTTTAAATACAACTTATAACTCGGCGATACGGGATCAAATCTCTGTCGCGGCAGATCATACCCTTCTATGAAAATTTGACAAAATGTCAATTTTCTTCCATATGTGGAGAAGTTGCCGGGTCCTTGTGGGAGGGTAAGCTAGTATTGGTTAGAATACAGTCCAGGAAAACTCGTTAGGTTAACTGGCCACCGTTTTTAACTGAAACATTGTTGAAAAACGGCGTTAAACCTATTGGATAATTCAGTCTGTATACACTTACGGCTTACTGATTGTTAAAAATAAACTCGCTGACGCATGCAAAAAACGAAGAACCGGCTTTCGGTGTATGGTATAATGCCCTGGAAAATGTATAGTTGGCATTTGCCTTGGTTCGTTTTGGAACCACACATGTATGCATGTACTTAATCCGCATTATTTCGTCACAAAGTATACTTTCTAATAAAACTTATATCAGGTCTGAATAGAGTTGTTTTATATGTTGATCTACGTTAGGGGATTACAATTACGTTAGGGGGTTACGAAAGAAAGTCACGTGACAATATTATTGCAAGTCAAAGTAACAAGATAAGGGTCTAGTGCAATGCTTCAATCATTTAATAGCTTGATGATAAATCCAAAATTGAATTGGTTCATAGACAATCTCCATAGCTCTTGACATGCAGATCTCTGTGTGTGCATTTGGCTTTCTCGTATTCGCAACTGAAATATGGATACAGTCAAACCTGTGAATGAAGGTCACCCTTGGCAGAGATAAAATGTGGCCCTTATTGACAAATGGCCTTTATTTGGAGGTCAGTTTGGTCTGAATAATCAATGATGTTTTTCTGAGAATGTCCTTTATTCACAGGGTGGCCTTTATTCGGAGGTGGCCGCAAACACAGGTTAGATTGTAATTATGTTAATTTGAATACGATAACTCCTTAGGAGTGTGGAAGATAATCACAAGGTAGGAAATCCTCTGGAAATGAACAAGCAGTTTTGTGAAGCATAAAACAGTAGATAAGGTACAAGAAACTGTATAAAAAATTCGTTCGATTTACGAAGCAAATGTTGATTATTTTTTTAGCAAGTCTTAACATGCATTTCGTGCAAATATGTGCTAATTATATAACAAAGGATTGATATTTGTTAGCCGAAATTCAAACTATATTTTGTATTTACCATAACAAGTTGCTACTTCAAGTGATGTTGTTTTTATCTGCAACTGCGACATCGCAGAATAGGATTGGTCATGACGACGATGGTAACATTTGTATGATAAAATATCAAGCTCGACATACATTTAAGAATACAGTGCAACCTCTCCAGAGCGGTCCTCTCTTGAGCAAAAACCTCCCTTCAACATTTAACCTTTCTATAGCAACAACCTCTCGAAAACAACATAATTTTGCTTCTCACAAAGGGTGTTGTTTTGGAGAGGTTGCACTGTGCTACAAATGCTCCGCACGCGGCACATCAGTAGCATGCAACATGAAGTTTACTAAATTCATACACATGGCAATTTTATCAGAAAACAGATTGTGCTTATTCAAAATATTCATCCGACATCGAGATTACGATATTATCTACATCAGTAAACTAAATGCTTACTAATTGGTATATGTACGTCCGTCTACAATATTATCTACATCAGTAAACTAAATGCTTACTAATTGGTATATGTACGTCCGTCTGTGGCGCAGATTTTGCTCTCTGTTGTTGGACAATCATCCTTGCTCAGTGATGTACAAAAGAAATCCACAATGACTTCATTTCCAGCTACCGGCACAGCAACAGCTACATCCGCATCTGTGCATTTACCAGCGTGCAGCAGGTCAATAGTTTGATCAGCACAATGTGCTTTACTGAATTCACATCTGAAAATATAACAATTTATCACACGTCTGTGTAACTTTTTACTGTGCCATAATGATAATGATACTGCACACTGCAATAACAGTGCAAATGACGTGCAAGCTACGCCCCTGATATCGACATCAGTATGTCAGTACCGACGATATATCGATACAATTATACTTCTAAACTGAACAGGCCAATAATATTTCGTTTTTCATGTACTGTATATTTCACTATGTAAGTAACTGAAGCAATGACTTTCAATGCATTTCAGGAAAATAAGCCCCCCCCCCAAAAAAAAGATACTTTTGAATAGTTTCGCCAGTGCGAACTTTGAAAAAAAAAACAGTCTCTTACAATAGTCCCACATAGATAGATAGTATGAATACAACACTTCTGTATTTTTTGTAGACATTTATCTCCAAAATTTCTTTCATTTACTGTTAACATTAATTCGACAATATTATTGAGTTCAAACTTCGTTCAAGCCGAAATTACTGTAAAACATAGGGACCGGGCTCATGGACTATAGTGTTACATAGAAATATAGATAAAATCCACATGTCCGGTTACTGTGGAACCCCTCTAAACCGGTCGAGCCCGGGACCAGGTTATTTGGCCGGTTTAGAGGGGATGCCAGTTTAGAGGGGATTTTTAAATTATATAGAAATGAAGTCGAGACCAAAACATTTGGCCGATTTAGAGGGGAAACTGGGTCATAGAGGAACCGGTTTAGAGGGTTTCAACTGTATAGTTTTCTACTGATTAAAACTTGTAAAAAATGAAGTCAATGAAGGGATCTCTGACCTGTTATCATAGGTCACAATGTTAGTGCCACAATAAGGTCCTGATATAAAGCGGTTACAATCAGCAAATGCAGTTATATAATCACATGCGTAGAAAGGTGAGCTTGTGGTTTGGCCAAGTACTCCTGTAACAGATAAAAGTATTACAACATTATTAATCTGAAAGAACTTTAATTGTTTTCACTGATTAGATTCGTCTGTTTCGTTCACAAGAATCTTATCTTGGAAGCCATAATTATTCAAATAACTGCACTACAGTATCGTCACCTACTTATTAACATTCTAATATCAGTTTTCAATTATTGACAGTCAAACCTCAGCATTAAAAAAATACTGTAATTAATCTAAGCAGTCTTATCTGATGGTAAAAAGATTACAGTGCGACCTCTCTAGAGCAGCCCTCTTATGAGCAACAACCTCCCTTCAACAAAATAATTTTGTTTCTCGCAAAGGGTGTTGCTTTGGAGAGGTTGTACCGTATCACTATTCGTACAATAAAAATTGTAGTTATATGTCTATTGTGAAAGTATGAATCCGTGTACGTTTTTGTAAAATATTTTCTAAGCGTTTATCGGTATAGATGTTGAACAATCTCAATGCCATACAAAATATTAAAAAGGACCATCCATTCTATTAGCCTTATACACTACAACTTTGATTATGAGAAACAAGGGGTTATGTTTGCCAACCTAGTTGTAGGCGAGAAATGTAATTTAAACTTGACTAATGAATCATGACATTTAATGACTAAGGAACCGCTTGTTATTAACCGAAGATCTCGTTGGAAACCTGTTGAAATGAGACAATAGACCAACGGGAATTTGCCCAAAGCACCCAAAGTTATATATATATCTATGTTTGGTTACATAAACAAGCCGTATAAGTTATAATATCGATCTACTTATGACCCGCCTTTTTGTAGCTGAATGCACCTCTCTTTTCTCATTGTCCCTTCCTCAAATTTATCCCTACTTTATGGGGTCTAAAATTAAAAATAATACCTAGCGCTCAAATAGCAGATTACAAACTTTACTGAATTTTAGAGTGAATTTCTTCAAGTTTTCAGTTTCGTTTTTGAAATAACATACGTGTTCTGCTTCAGAGCAAATCTGTAAAAGTAACTGTCGCGCGTGTTCTGTATATGAGACTCTACAATATAATGCATATAGATATAAAAACATGCACACAGAAGTTCATAATACAATATGAAGTGTCACAGTGGACAATTCACTTCGGACATTCCACTAGTATGTGTTAAATGTTACATACATGTATAAATAATTCTTACCGCTTGACAAGGCAATACTTAATACGACTAATGTAAACATGTCGGTAATTCCAAATTTGCTTTGTTCTAATGGTTGTACAAGAATGAATACTTACAAAGGCATATTTTGGAACAGTCTTATCAATAAACGACAGAAGTGGGCCGAATGTGACTTTGATAATCAGAACATGACTACAAGACTAATCACGTCGATGTAAGATATGTCCAGTAAGCATACCAGTCCTGTCCTGGTTATATAAATAATATGGACGAGCTAAAAGTTGGCCTTTATTGGAAATGGTAATTATCCAGAGATTATTTTAAAGCCAAATGACTGAGGTATTACATTATCACCCAAATCATATGAAACATGACTGGTGGTACTTGGCATAATTTTATTAATATATAACATAATTTTAGCGTTAAAATGAACTCCAACTGAAGTATAATAAAAACAATTGCTTAAAATGAGTTAGCTGGTGTGTATGATTCAGGGGCCCGTTTCATAGACATTTTTTCACTAAGATAGCAGGTTTTGAACTTAAATTCAATAAAAGTATTTCATTCTTTTGGTCGTGTTATTAGCTATTAAAGGTAACGATCTGAAAAATATACCATCTACTTTAACTTAGATACGTCTTTGAAACGGACCCCTGATTAGGCAGTGTTTCGGGTCAGTTGTGATGTCGGGATTCCGGATATTTTTTACTTTAAACCCAACTTTCAACATGGCCGCCTCCATACGTGTATAATTTGTTTGCATCATTTTGTACGATTTTTCTCTTAGTTTAAATGGTCTGACTTCAATACGCTTGATAAATTTTGCACAATTTTGATGAAGCAATCTACGGTAAGTCCTATTTTTTCTTTGTTGGATATGTAGCGTCTGCTGGTGGTAGGTCCAACTGATGTATTGAAGATCGGATAATGAATGATTTCGGATTGTTGACATATGGTTTACTCATTTTTCTTAATTTAAGATTATTAAGGTAAAAACTGGTATACATATATATAACCAACCAAAATATCAAATTTAGGGAACTGAGGTGCGATTAAGTTGAAATGGAACAGTAAAGTTTATTATTTTAAGCAATTGATTACACTCCCAGTTGGACTTACGTTCTGTGGTTTTAAGATTGTTGATAAGTTTATGTTTTTTCTCTCCTTGAATGTTCTTATGACTGACATGTCTGACACTTCAAGGTCTTATGAAATGTTGTTTGTGCAGTGGAATCATTTTTGTGTTAAGAGCCTGTCTACTACAATCTCAAATACAATGTAAAAAATAACGGTCAGATACTTTACTCAATTTACCTCAACAGTACAAATAATTGTTCTTTTCTTAATCCAATAGAATTTGTTCATTTTTGTTATATTTCTTTGTAGAAACAATATACAAATATGGCTGAGAAAACAGAAACACAAGGCAGTAAACTTCTGGCTGGGGCTGTAAAGGCAGCGTCATATAATATGGTATTACAGGTGAGCAATTTCTAGATGTGGTAGTGTGATAGGATCTTACTAGATAAATACATTAGGGTTCATTCCTCATCATTTATTTGGTCTACTTCTCTGTGCCAATGTGGCTGGTAAATGAAAAAATAAGACATCAGCTTTTTTTTTAGAATATTATTTGCGCTATTTATTGAGTTACTAATGTCTGTTCATGGGCATATAATCTCTTCGTCTTTACTATTTTTTTTTAATTTACTTTCAGCTTATGCTCAGAGTTTTGACATTCTTGATCAATGGATTTGTCATACGTTTTATTTCCAAAGACATGCTTGGGGTGGTGAATGTACGTCTCACCTTATTATACTCGACAACACTATTCCTAGCTACAGAAGCCTTTGATAAAGCTTGTCTTAGTAAACTAGAGAACCAGAACTGGTCCAAGATCATCAACTTGATGTGGTGCACGTAAGAATATAGCATTTATATTATACTTTTAAGTGTTCAAAAATTAGATACAAATGTATAAATCACATTAATTCAGCTATTGAATCTTGGTATTCAAAATTGTGAAACTTTGGTGTTCTTGTATGGAATTGTGAAAAACTGCAGTTTTGTCAATTTGTGCTTGTTGGGAGCTATTTTGTAACAGTCCAAAATATTTGGAAGATGGTTGCAGTTACTGACTGTTGATTTTTAATAACATTGATCCACTTTTTTATTTTGTATGCATAAATAAGTTAAGAATCTCTGTCATTCATATTTCCATTTACACTATGTAAAGGGATTATTCCCCAGTTTTATGACCTATTTTTTAAAATTTGACAACTAGTCCAATTTGATATTTTTTACAACACTTCCTTAGGCTGTAAGATATGTAGAAAATTATCTTAAGCATTTTGCCAATCTGCTGTATAGAAATATGCTATAATTAATTTTGAATTTAGCTGTACAAAATTTTCATATTCATAAACAATCCTCAGTGTCATTTATGAATGAGCGATATTTTATGAAGTTTATAGGGTTTTTTTGCATGTTTTTATTATTATGTTTTTCTGTATTCAATCTACATGGAGTCTCATCAAGGATAATGAGTATATTTGTACATACAGGCTATTATGTCCATTTCTACATTTTAGTGTTCCTACAAGTATTGTTGTGTCGAGTATATTAGGCTCAGCATGGATTTATCTATGGGAGACTCCTGACCCTTATCTTATGCCTAACTATAGTTTTGGTGTTATCAGCTTTGCTATTTCAACTGTCTTAGTTATCCTGTCAAGACCTCTGTATATTGTTGGACAGAAATGCATGTTTGTGAAGTTAAAAGTAAGTGGGTTTTTGATGTTTATGTTAATAAATTGAATACAAAGTATGTGTTTGATTTTTAGAACAGTTATTTTCTCTTGGATTGTCTCTTGAATACTTGGTGTGGGATAAGCAAAACTGTGTAAGTCTGAGTGTGTTAGCATTTTAACTACAAATCATTCTTTCCATTTAACCATTTGCCTCATGATACTGCATTTCCCCATATCTTAAGCAGACAGCTTTTGAAAACTCTGTTGCAAGAGAAACTATTGCTTGTAATGAGTAATGGCTCCTTTTTCCATAATGTTTTCCACTCTTTCAGAGAGAAACAACCCATTTTTCTATAATTAATTTATGTTTTGTATCAAGGCTTTGAATTTAGAAGAATCCAAAATAAGCTTATTAAGCAAAGGGTTAAGGTTGATGCTAATGTTTATGATTCATGAATCTTAAAATTTACAAGTATTTTTTATCTGAGTTAAAGATTAGGTTGTAATATTATGGACAAACATGCTTAAGTTTGATTTCAGGTCTAACAATGCTTATAATTTTGATGTTGTAAATTTCAGGTTGTGTCTGCTGGCATTGCTGAGATCTGTAAATGTGTTTTAACTATTATACTTGTTATATACTTTCCTAGATTAGGACTTATCAACTTTGCCATTGCTCAGGTAAGTTTTTATGTATTTATTGTTATATCAAGAATATTTCAAATCCATATTATAGATTGGAAAGGGAGATAATTTTGATTTTCTTTCTGGTGGATGGACCAATGTGTTTAACTTGGTCTTTTTGTTATACCTGTTTAGGTTCCACTCTCTTATTTATTGCATAAAAATTCAGTTTACTCAGAATCGTACTGTCCTTGACTGGATAAGGACTTACAATGTTTATTTCTTGTTGAACTTGATCATACTGTTTTGTCTCTCGCTTTGATACTAAGTACACTCTCTGCAAAACAATATCGCCTGTGGCAGTGTACAATATACACACAGTCGGTACAATATACACACAGTCGATATGATAGCTTATGGATCATTTGTCAAGTGCTTAAAATTGAAATATTGGTTAAACAAAAGTACGGTAGGAGGAGTTATTATTTTGATTTTAGGGCAGCATGGCGCTGATTGGGGCAGCGTGGGATTGTTAAAAAGGGGAGGGGCGGCCCACCCAGCTATTCCATACTAGATACAACACTATGCTTATTCAGTTGTTGCCTTGGAATTTTCTGTATTGTAGGTAGTGTATGGACTGGTGACCAGCTTAGTGTATTATGGATATTTTATATATTACATCACAAACAACAGAAAGAAGGACGACAATTTTCCATTTTCGTCTGTTCTACAATTGTTTCCAGCCAGGTTGTCTGATTCTGTGAGTTATATAGTAAAATTTTCATTTTTAATTCTTTATTACAAAACGTTTTTGTTTCATTTTATGTTTTTTTATGTTTATTTTGTATTTACCATGACAAACAAAAGGAATGAAAATTAAAGATACAATAAAACCTCAATTGCGATCACCCCAATTTTACAATCACCTTGTTATAATAACAACTTATTTTCAAACCAGCTGTTAATTACTCCCCTGTAATGCAGCTTGATAATGAAACCACCTCATTATTATGACTGATTTTTTTTGGTCAAGAAGGTGGTCTTAACTTTGAGGTTTTACTGTATATGGTCAATGACATCACATTTTTTTACATTCTCAAAGTCAATAACTCTATATTGTCCTGTTATAGCTCATGCACAGATTATTATAATTTCATGTGACATTTTGCATTTTATTTTTAACATCTTTGAGAAATTTCATTCTATTTATTTATAAAAAAAATTTCAGAGTAACATTGCTACTTTTTATGGGACATATACATATCAAAATGTTTGTATTGTAATCTATGGTTGTTTAAGTGGATAGTGAGATTATGTCATTGTTTTGGTCACTTGATTTCGTTTTATTTCTCTGGTTTATTTCTATGTATTTTTAGAGTTTTATTGACAAGCAGCAAGCCTGGTTGACGTTCAGCATTTTTACCCAAAGTTTCCTTAAACAACTTCTTACTGAAGGTATTGACAACTTATTTCATTTCAAATTTGACATTTTAAAGAAAAAAAACTATGAATAATTTATTTTAGTTAATGGAAACTTGCAATAACTATGGCTTTGTCAAATCTTATATGCCTAAAAATGTGTTAATGTGGCAAATATGATGTCCATAATTTGATTATTAATTTGATTGAAAGTTGATATGCAGAAGAAGTTGATTAGAAATGAGTTTGAAGTATTGTCATCTGTAGTTCTGATAACTGTTTTAAAGAAAATTTTCTCATTAGAGCTGAGGACCCACAACTTTCTAATAAGTTATCTGTTTTGATGATGATATGAATTTTATGAACTTATATATATTGATATACTGTAAATCCTCAAATAGCAACCATCTCAATATAACAGCACCACCAACAATAGGACCACCTCATTATTACGACCGATTTTTCTTGTCCCGAAAGTGGTCTCAGTATGAAGGTTTTACTGTACATACATACACATATGATTATTATGTATACATAATTCTACAGCAGTATACATGTACATATATTGAAATTCTTACATATGTTCATCTGTTTACAGGCGAAAAATATATTATGACCATATTTGGAGTATTGAGTTTTGCTGATCAAGGTTAGTAAAGTTTCATAATTATGTTACATAAGTTTTATACGAGCCTCACAATATTGATTCATACATCAATGTTATCTTGTTGTAATTTACCGAATCATATTAAACAGGATAACATCTCATTATGAATTCTTAACATTTCATGTTCATGTAAATACTTTGAAATCTAAGAAGTTCGTGCATATCAATCAATGACTATCTGATTATTTTTCTAAGAAAAATCAGTTTAAATGTTTTAGAGATTTCATGTATGAGTATTATATCCATACTGATGTAAGCCTGGGGTCTTCCTTCACTGTTGAAGCTGGAAAGTCATCATATGACCCCAGCTGTTGGTGCCATGTTTAACCCTAAAAACGAAAGATCTGCTCAATACTACTCAAGAATGTTAATATTTAAAAAATAGTATTGCCCAGTTACTGTTACTTTTTTATAGTTATCCTGAAATAAAATAAAAACGAAATACATTTATTGATTTTAATTTACATTTGAAATATTTTTTGTCTTTGATCTTCTGAAAAATGAGCTACTCCCATAACCTTCTATGCAAATTTATAGGGTCAATAATTCAAATGATTGGTATTGTTTTGAAAAACTTCACTGTAAATCATTTTCTATCACAGAAACCTACAAAACAGAGAAATGTTCTCAAATTCTGTCTGCGGCATTTTGAGATAATAATTTAGGATATTATGGATGTAAAAGCTTAAATGTTATGTTTTACAGGTATTTACGACATTGTTAATAATCTTGGTTCCCTGGCAGCAAGATTTGTGTTCCAGCCTATAGAAGAAAGTGGATATCTTTTCTTTTCTCAGCTTTTACTAAGAGGGGAACCAGTGGAGAAACAAAAACAGGTCAGTTGATGAGAAATGTCATATAAGTTTAATGAAAATTGGGACAATATCAATTTATTTATATCACTTGTGCATTAAATAAGTTGATTTACATGCATAAATGTACATATTAAAAATTTTTGGGCTAATTTTGCAAATAAGTTGATGAAGTTGTATAACAAGATCAAATTAGAATTGAAAGAAACTTCCATTTAAAATTGGCTTTGGTAAGCACAAAATTGTCATTTTGATTTCAGACAAGCAGTTTTAAAAACCTTAATTCACACACTGGTACACTTTATTTTCAGGATTCCTGCCAATTAGCAGTGGATGTTTTAAGCGTTTTATTGAAGTTGGTGATATTGATTGGTGTCATCATACTGATGTTTGGTGTTCCCTACTCATATCTTGCCTTAGATTTATATGGTGGAAGTGTACTCTCCTCAGGAACAGGTTGGCTTTTCTTTTCCTTCTTTGTTTTTGTAATACAGTCAAACCTGTGAACAAAGGCCACCTTTTGGAAAGATAAATTGTGGCTCTTATTGACAGATGACCTTTATTCAGATCATCATAATCAATGACGGTTTTCAAAGAATAGCCTTTATTCTCAGGGTGATCTTTATTCGGAGGTGGCTGCAAACACAGGTTTGACTGTACATGTTCACTGTGGTTTAATGTTGCACCAACAGCCGGGGTGATTTGGCAGGAAGACCCTGGCTTACACCTGAGTTGACCCACCGACTTTCTGTAAGTAGGCTGGACAGCTTCCTTACATATAAGATTTATAAGGTAGGATTCGAACTCACATTGGTGAGGGGCTAGTGGTTACCAGTCAGACTGTAACCACTCGACCACTGAGAATGTGTGCTCAGTGAAACTTATAATGCCTCTCGCAGGGTTCCTTGTTGAATATTTTTTAAAATTAGAAACATTAGAATGTTAAAATTTTACACTCATATGTTAAGACATATATACAATATCTCTGTGTAATGATAATGCCTAAATTGTTTATAGTTCACCCACTGCTTAGGTGGGAGAATAAAATATGATGAGTTACATGCAGGAATTATGTTTCTTTCTACATTTCATTTCACTTGACTATTGAGACCCCTGTAATACTCTATAACTTGCTGTTAACTGATGAATATACTTGTGTTACAGGTCCAACATTGTTAAGATGGTACTGTTTGTATGTTCTGGTCATTGCTGTTAATGGAACTACAGAATGTTTTGTTTTTGCTACAATGAGTAAAACACAAGTTGATAGGTAAGCTTAAGCAGGTATAAGTTGTTTAACAGTGAACATTTTCTTTCACAAAGGATATGTTATTACTACATTTGTTTGGATTTTGCAATATGATTTTATAGCTGCAAATTTCACCTTTCTTTATCAAGATATTTTAGGCTTGAAATAAATAGTTACGTTTAAGGCCGTTTGATCCAATAATAGGGTCACAAAGACATAAAACTTTTTTTCAAATTTTTCTTCTTAATATAAATTAATGCTTTGGAGACATACTCCTTTCCTAAATATTTTCATTCTTTGGATTTTGATTGGCAAAACTTAGGATCAGTCAACATGGTTATTTTTTGGCCCTTATGCGTTTTTTCTTTCATCTTTTTTTGTGTTGCATTTCTTTGCTTTTTTGGCAGATGTTCAAGTTACGTTTATTTTTATTCTGGAATAGCAGAGCCACTTGTATATACAGTGTCATACTCTAAAACTTTTGAGATACGAAATAAATATTCCATAATGATACCTAAAAGGTTATGTAATTTGAACTCAGACTCTTTGTGTATGATTTTGTTCCTAACAGACTCTTTTATTGAGAAATCTTGTCACATCAGAAGCATTGAAAATATGGCCAGAGAAAATTGTCTTGTTAATGGTTACCTTACTGACCCCTATTTTTGGTGCTAACCTTTAAGGTTTAAAAAGGCAAAATCCAAAAATTGGAAATATTTGAGGATGATTCATGCCTTATATTTTCACAAAAAGGTGTTGAAAAAATTAGAGAACTTTTTTGACCTACCAACCATAATTATTTTGGTCGAGTAACTGTTAACTTAAGTATGTACTGTATGTCCTAGGCTAATGTTGCTTTTTTTCACTGGTGTTTAACATTGCACCAACACTCAGGATCATTTGACGACTGTCCAGCTATAACCTGGGGACAACCAGTAACCTTCCATAAGCCAGCTGGACAGCTTCCTCACATGTTCAATTTGGTTCTGGCTGGGATTCAAACTCGCAACAGTGAGGGGCTTGTGTTTACAATTCAGAGACCATAAGATTGTATCAAGGACCCGTATAATGTTGCTATTGTTTATTGTTACAGATACAACCAGAAGATGGTGGTGTTCTCTGTCCTGTTTTTATGCTCCTCTTTGATTTTGGTAGAATTATTTGGTAGTGTAGGATTCATATTAGCTAATTGTTTGAACATGACAGCTCGTATAATCCATAGGTAAGATTGATTTGGATGTTTATAAAACTTTACCAGTACATTAGGTATTAAGTCTCCTTTCGCATATTGTAAAAAAAATATTTGGATTTCTTCTCACAGAGTAATGTCCCTTTTTCATTTGTCTGTAGACAAAATCTTGTGTGGGCCTCTTCTCCTAGATATCTTGTTCTAAGTTATTAAGCTTTTTAAAAAGGGCTCTGCGGGAGGTATTAAATCATTTTCAGTAAGTTCTAGTTTTATTGTCTAATATCATGACCACCTTCTGGATCAAAATAAATGGCAGGGATTTCATTTGACCCTTAAAACAGCATTTTGAAACTTGAAATATGTAAATAAAACTTTTGACTCTTGAGAATTTGTATTAAAGGGTCAAATTTACAATAAAATCTGAAGGAAATTTTGTTATGACCGGTTCACCTAACTAGTTTTTCCTCAACTGTATACTAACCAGTAATAACTTACCCTTTCACAAGGAGCCTGCAACTTCTCCATATATGGAGGAAAATTTACATTTTTGTCAAATTTTCATTGATGGGTATGACCTGCCACCACCTTTTGATTTGAACCTGGATCTCCTGGCTACAGGGCTAGCACACTAACCACTGGACCATGATCAGGGCTCTATATTCTGTCTAACCATTACCTCACTATATCCAAGTTCCCTATAACTGTGTTTTTCTGTATCTATTTTTTCTTATTTTCTCTATTTCTTCCAGCATATATTATATACATCACTACTTCAAAGACAGTAAATATTCAGCTTTACATGATATTCTACCGTCTCCCTATGTGATAGTAGCTTTGATAGCATCTTTATGTATTACTAGTTTATCTGAGGTAAGTAAATTACATACCACAAAACTATATGTATAAATAAACGTCAGAAAAAAATGGAAAATTATCTTTACTTTTCACAAGCATTTTATATATTTGTGTTTGTTAGCCAACTAATAATCAATATTTTGTTCATTACACTTTAGTATTTCCTTTTGATAACTGATATCTTGACTCCCAAATTATTTTTCTTCATTCCTGTTTAGAGCACGCCAGGTACTTAATTGTTACCATAGAAACTATCCCCAAAAGTGACCCTTTTTAGTGTTTTTACCTTATTTCTACCGGATATAATGTAAATTAGTAAATGAGTTCACATTTGAACGAAACTTTTGTGTATGTATTTTGTAGAGAAACTGATAAATATGTATAAATACAATAATATAAAAAATATATGTCTTTTCTCTAATTTTACATACTTTTGTTATTTTACTTCACCTATTGTTTCCTTTCAGAATATGTTCTGCTGTGATAAAGGACTTGTATTCAGACTGGTTCATATTGTGATTGGTGGACTGTGTCTTCTAGTTACTTTGGGAATAATCTATGTGAAAGAAACAGCTGTGATAAAATTTATTGAAGATCAAATAAAAGGGAGACGCAAACAGACCTGAAACGTTCAAATACAAAACTGATTACAGTAAAACCTCACATTGTGACCACCTCGATATTACGACCACATTGTGATAACAACCATTTATTTTTGGACTGGCTTTCAATAATTCCCTATTATTTAACTCAATAATGAAATCACCTCATTATTATGAACGACTTTTTGAGTTCTGAAGATGGTCTCAATACCGAGGTTTACTGTGCATAGACTTCTTCCAGACTAGTTCAGATATTTGTAAAACAAACTGGACTAGTGACCATGCTTATTTATAATGTGTACAATGTACTTACAAGTATTCTGTATTTACATGTTCAACTATTCTGTTCTTATTTTTAGCTTGTCTGTTTCAAAGAAAAAGTCAAGCTATTATGATTGCTGGGTTTGCATTGTCGTAATTGCTGTTGCGCAAAAAAATTAATGTAGCTCATTACTCACACTTTCAAAGATATCAACATGACACTTGGAAAACTTGATTATCATGACAAGGCATAGTTGCAAGACAAGGGGTGTTATTCTAAAAGCTATGTTTTTGGAGTTATGCCCCTTTTTGGCTTTGAATTTTGGTCAAAATTGCTTATTAAATAGGATGATGTAAAACAGATGAGTGATGGCCACACTTAGGAGTTCTTGTTTGTGAAGCAAATAATTTGAACCCGTCAAAGTTGGTTTTGAAATAAAAATTTGGGTACTTTTAGTATTTAAATCTACGTAACCATCATAGATGTACTTTTATCTAGCTGTTATTGTGCCTAGATGTGATATGTGATAAAATTAGATTCATTAAGTGTTGAAGTTTCAGTGAGTATTTAGTGTATGAACAACAAGGACTGAATTCATCATGTTTTTGACATATATTGTTCTTTTTTGTTTATATCATCCAAACTGATGAATCTTGTAAGATTTTAGGGGTCAAGTGGTTATGGTCTCATAATCGCTAGCCCATTGGTGCTGAGTTTGAATCCTGCTTTGGACCAGACAAATTGCTGTTGAGTGTAAGCTATTCAGCCAGCTTACAGAAGGTCGGTGGTTCTACACAGGTGTATGCAACTGGTCTTCCTTTGACGTTAAAGCAGAAAGTCCCCAAATGGCCCTTGCAGCAGGTGCGAAGTTGAACCACAGAGAAAAATAATGTTAGGTTTGACTTGAATATGTCTTGTCCTCATATATACTCCTAGAGCACCTTGTTCTTGTTTCTTATGTTACCACAAGGCAAATCTATTCAATATACAGTAAAACTTCAATAATGAGACTACATTCGGGATCAAAAAAATCGGTCATATTAATGAGGTTGGCTTATTATCGAGTTGAATTATAGGGAAGATTTTGAAAGCTAGTCCAAAAATAAGTGGTTGTTGTAACAAGGTGGTTGTAATATTGAGATGGTTGCTATGTGAGGTTTTACTGTACTTCTAACTACGGGAATTGCATCTTTACTTGGTTAAATCAGTATAAGTTTATATTCCAACTGTATAGAAATGCACTGTGTCCCTCATGTATACCTATTACATTTGCTGTTAAAATGTAACAAATAAACATAAAAGGTCAACATGTAACCTAAGAAAACATCTAATATCACAATTATTACAGTAAAACCTCACATTAGCATCGGGCCTCAATGTTTCGACCACCCAGATATAACCACCAATTAATTTCGAGGTTTTACTGTAATTGTCTGAATAATGATCAATTGATTTCGGAGACCATTAATCTGTCTTCACTACAGTGTCTGTTCTTCTCAGGTTTTAACTGTTTGTCACAGTTGACTGTGGATTGAATGTAAACAAATCGTACACATTATTTACCATGAATATGTTTATTGAAATAAATTAACGATAATGAATAATGTAACAAATGAACAGTTGGAGGATTGATCTAAGCAGTACAGTCAACAACATGAAGGTCTCTATGCGTACATTTACCCTTCTCATATTCACATCTGAAAATGCATGAAAAAAAGTAATTTTCAAATCATGAAATCACGTACATGAGAATAGCATGGCATTGAAAAATGTGATAAGGCGTAAAAGTTTGTTTGTTTCTGGTTACATGCTCATTAAAATAGGGTGGATAGGTCGGATTTTTAAAAAAAAAAATTATTCTTGAATGCAGCTGTTGAGATTATTTTTGTGCAAGAAGGTAAAATAAAGCGAGATAGTGGATGTTCTATTCCTCGGGCCTAATAAAAAGTCTAGTGTCGCGGGGAAAAATTAGGGTTGGTCAGGTAACCAGAAACTAGCAGTTTTTACCCCTTAGCTGGTATTTTTAAGTGGTTTTGCGTTTGTCGACTTTGTAATAACATTACAGATGAGAGAAAGGGAAATAAGCAACATTCCTTTGAGTTTAATACATGTGTACTAGACTTTCTGGACATTATCAAAACTAGCAGGAGTTAAATGCTCATGAATTGTAGAAATATTTCAGTCTTTTGTGACTATTCTCTAAGTGAAACTATTTCAATACATTATGTCATTTAGTAACTCATTTATTTTATCTAAGTTTTAATATAAAATCTAATCAGCTAAAATTACAAGTGTTTTGTTTCTCTGCAGTTTAAAGTAGAAGGGTATGACGTGCCACGACCGGGATTGAACCCTGATTGCCAGGTTACGAGGAGGCCGTACTAACCACTAGACCACGGTCGCGGCTAATGTTGTTAGATAACCCATATTATATATAAGTTGTGTGGATAGAACATATGTAAATATTCCCACCATTCTAAAATTAATGTACTAGTATACTTGTAATCATCAGATAGTAGAATAATGTGATAGCTATGGAAGCATGTTAGTGACTATAGTCTGTGTGGAAATTATGATAAACAGATAAGCGATTGTTTCCTTTTTTGTCCTCAGATAAAGTTGTAATCAGACCGTGACTCACCATAACCTCTACATGACTAATGACGTATATGAAATACGTCATCGTGTATGGGTACAGTAAAACCCCTGAAAACCGGACCCTTCCGTACTGAGCCAAAATGTCTTCCGAGTCTTTTCTGAGAATTCCGGTTTTTAGAGAATTATTGATTAAAGAAAAGAAAAATATGGGATTTGAAAAATTGTCCGATTTATGCGGGAATTCCGATTTTCAAGGGTTACATTGTATGAAAATGCTGTTGCATAATCTATTACTTTGCACGTTACGGTAGTACGGTCATAAAGTATTACGTAATCAACGGAAGCCGACTTGCTTTATTGTCACAAGAATCGATGACGAATCGTTTCGATGATGTAATTATCAAAAATGAAAAACATATCATGGAAGAAAACGGGTGTCGATTTTGAAAAATTATTTCAATTGACAAATGCAAAGCTATATCATCTACAAGTTGGTTGTAAGAATAACCTGTGTATTCTTATCGTCAAATCACATCCAAAGAGCTAATAAATGGTTATTTATTATTAGGACGACATTTCAGAGCTGGCCTACGTTATTATATATTTTAAACCATCAAATGATAGTTGCAATAATTTGAACTTACGCGTTTTCGTATGTCCATCCGTCATCAGCGCACACCTTCTCTCCTCCTTTTGGGCACTCCAAGTGGCTTAAAGATGTACACATGAAATCCAGTACAACATCAGATCCGGCCACTGGTGATTGTGTGGACATGGGGGTTGTAGCACACGTACCATTACTTAACAGATTCAGTGTATCATCTGCGCAATGAGCTTTACTGAATTCACATCTGTGACAAAGAATTGTATCTATATTAAATAACCCAGGAGTTTGCTCACTGTATGTATGTATGTTTGTTTGTTTTTATGTGACATTGTCAATGGGGTGTAACGCCGTTTTTCAACATTTTTTTTCAGTTATATACGGCGACCGGTTCACCTGACCAGTTTTCCTTGACTGTATACTAACCACTACTAACTTACTCTTCCACAAGAGCCGGCAACTTTTCCACATATGAAGGAAAATAAACATTTTTGCCAGTTTTTCATAGAAAGGTATTACCCGCCGCGTCTCGGATTTGATCCCGGATCTCTGGGTTACAAGTCCAGCGCACTAACCACTGCACCACGGTCGTGGCCATACGTACGTACGTTGTATATTAGTCATTTTGAATACCTCAATAAGTTCTTCGTGTACGCCTGACAATTTGAATTATTTAAATAAATCCAAAAGCCATTAATGCACAGACCATATAATTCACAAACACTGCTTGAGGAGGGGCCATTGAAAGCGTACGTCACGAGGCATTAGTTCTTTTTTATTTTTCCCTCAGTTTTGTTGATCGTATTTTTAGATAATAAGCCACCATGTTTTTAGGTTTATTTTTCATTGTGACGAAAACTAGTAAGACCAGAGACGTTGTTCTGAACTTGGAAGCAACAGTTTTACGCAAACAATATTGAAATAGAGGGTAAACGCAGACAACAAAGAAATAGAAGGATATAGGTACATTAATTTATATATAGAAAGTTTTATAGAGAGTTTCTTACTTGTTCGCATAAGTTACAAGATCAGTCCCGCATGTTGGGCTAGGTGTGAAAAGGTCACAGTTCACATCTGGTGAGTCAATCCATGAACAGCTATAAAATGTGTCCCCGAACGCTCCTATAACAGCACATACACATTGTATTAATATTAAATCATTGAGTTATAAATGTATGGTGTTTCGTTTGGGACTTCGTGGCCTTTTTATACCCCCTTAACTACCGGTTAAAAGCGTGTTGAAGAAATTTCACCATTGTACATTCGTCTTCTCATTTTCGACTTTCTAAAATTTTACTTTCAAGCATTTTGGGGAGTGGAGAAAAACCGCAATGATTCTAACAGAACAACTCGAGATAATATGGCTCTTTTCGTCATCTGTAAACATGTACATTGCAATTATATCTTATATGAATATACCCACCGAAATTCAACACATAAAATGCACATTTATTCATATGTATCGTTTCTTAAATAAGTTTTGGTACCAAGATAATTTATATAAAACATATTTTATGATTTGGAATCTTTTATAGCGATCAAAGTTTAATGTTCATTTATCTATATGTGCGCACATTCATTTTTCAACTCCCACATGCGAAGCTTTATTACCAGGCTTCCCGAAAATTGCTGGACCGTTGGACATTTTCATTTGGTCAGACAGAAATTCTATCTCTCAGCAGCTTCGAGAAGTCTGAATTACACCAATAGAAATATCAACATGATGGTCTCATAATTAGAGAGAGATTGTTTAACAAATGGAAATACGTTTGTCTATAGTTATGGTTAATTCATTAATATAATATTATTATTGTTCGTTGATACCTCCCCTGTTCTTTTTGTCCGCCATTTGTTCCATTAAATCGCGGCAATAAACGTTGAAACAATTAAGTTTTATTCCTCTTTACTAACGCTATGACGGAGTATAGTTGATGTATTATTTATCTACCATAGTAGTTTGTATGTAATAAATGAAAAATTGAAATATAACTTGTAATTGTACTGACCTGAGCAGCTGAGAAGTATTGTGACTGCGGCAAGAAATTTCATTTTCCTGGTGTCTGAAAGCCGATATAAAAGTAAGGACAACTAAACATTAATTGCAGTATTTATAGCCGCAGACTTGTATTAAATAACAATGTTCTGCTGAATTTGTCTATTTTTTGTTCAGAAATCACGTTTTAGAAAATGAGATAATAAGAAACTTTGACCTTTTCTGACCTGTTCTGTAACATAGAATTTTAGTTGATAATAATGAAATTTATTATGAAACGTAGACAGATGATTACTAATTACAGTGCAACCTCTCCAGAGCAAAACCCTTTGGAAGAAGTAAATTTATGCTGCTGTTGTTGAGAGGTTGTTGCTCAGAGAGGTTAAATTAGCAAAGTTAAATAAGAGGTTAAATTGTAAAAAGGAAAAAATATGCGGTTGTTAGAGGCATGGTTGTTGCTCAAGAGAGGGCCGCTCAAGAGAGGTTGCACTGTATGTTACATAAATAAATACCTTTATATAATTATGCATCAATTGTCTTGGAATGCTATTTAGGCACGACACACTCGCTTGTCACTAGGTATTGAGAATGTTAAACCATTTGTATTACATGTACGGTGTTCTAAATGTTTAAAACACGCCATTACTGTAAAATAACTTCAGCTTAGGCATTTGTTTATCTATGAGAGTTTCTGTACGGCGATTAATATTCATTTAGACATAAATTCACCAAATATGGCGGACTGGGTCCCGTATGATACATGTCAATAAGGAAAGGCATGTACGTTTGACTCGTGAATATCGATATGTGATCACCATATGAATTGTGGAAACATTTCAAAATTGATGTCTTGTCACCAATTCCATAATTAAAGTGAAAAAATTAGGATGATTAGGGATGTAATTATCGCATTTGTTCAGATATGGAGAAATATTGTATGTATACGTATTTTTACGAGTTACACTGCAACATCAATATTTTGTACAGAAAATGTACATGTACATGAATGTCGCTAAAAAGTCTAGAATTAATAATCATGGATAAATTGAGCAAATAAATACCGCATCAGACATAAGTAGTGAATTCCTATAGGCCGGGTTGGACCCCATTCATGACATTGATAGGCAGCAAACATCGGAACGCTTATGAGAATATCTCAAGAGGTTTATGAAATATAGCCGACTGTTACAGATAAATTTACAATATTCTAAACTATACAGATATTAACGCTTAATATAATAAGAAAAAAAAACAAAGATAATAGCGCAGTATACTGAATAAATGTATTATTCAAAATTAGTTGTTGTATTTTTTTCAAAAATATGTATAATCATATTGTTTACATAATACCAACCTATTTAATTTTTATATCTAATTCTCATATTTTTTACCTTTAATGCCTTTATATGGGGGTCTAATTGGCCAGATAAGAGGGGGTTGAGTTGTCTAGGGGTCGAATTATCCTGATGCCGTATTTACACCCGACATATATGGCAAAATATCTCATGAATCTCAATGTGTACACACAGGCCACGTGCTACTCGCATACCCCCCCCCTGTCTATCGCGCATTGAATGTTGGATAGGGAACTACTTTAACACAATGTTTACACCAAGTCACGTGGTCATAATAATGAACTGTCATAATCTACTGCGCACACTACAATCCTTGTTGAATATCGTGGTAAGAATTGCTGGAAAATCTTTACTTTGCAATATTAGTTTTATGCGCTCAATTTGTTCATGTATTTTAAACGTTGGTCAAATCTGAGAGTTGCGGCAGTATTTTCGATCAGTGCTAAGTTATTCAATGCCACTAAGACATGAAGCATTGTAATTGTGTATGATGACGTCATGTAGCTTACACAAATTCTATATAATCTTTAATGTAAATAAAAAAATGATAATGGATATGTACAACTAATGACATGTTGTGCCAGATAAAAACGTAGTAGTATTTTAATCAGGCGATCTTTGTTTGGTTTCACAAATAAATGAAATCAAGCGGAACTCTGCAAGGTTTTGTTATGCTAGCTTCTTGAGACAGGCGACTTTTGTAGGCGTAACCGGAAACAAATTTGTTCGTGTACTTCTTGATTACACATAGCCGCGGCCGTGGTCCAGTGGTAAGTGCGCTGGACTTGGAACTGGGAGATCCTGGTTCGAATCCCAGCCGCGGCAGGTCATACCCTTCCATGAAAATTTGACAAAAATGTCGATTTTCCTCCACATAAGGAGAAGTTGCCGGCTCCTTGTGGAAGGGTAAGTTAGAACTGGTTGGTATATAGTCCAGGAAAACTGATTAGGTGACCGGTCGCCGTATATAACTGAAAATTTGTTGAAAAACGGCGTTAAACCCGAATACAACCAACCAAAATCTTGATTACACTCATAAAATACGTGTGCTACGAAAAGTAGTGCCCAAACATTTTAGAGGCAACAAGCAAAACGCTTTTACTTCGTAACATTTCTACAATCTATAATTTATCTTTGTGTGATTTTGATCTTTTGTCCGTCTTTACTGTCTACTTGATACAACATATCTACTGTTCTTTGTAACTATAAATTGCAACAACCTTTGGGGAATACCTAGCGACGTATATCTCAAACAAGTACTTACGTTTAGATTGGCCAAATTCAAGTCACGTGGGAACATGTTTATGAATGAATCTTCGCATATTCATGCGCTACTACGACATTCTGTTCAGTAATACCTTTGCGAGATACTGACTTCCGGTTTACTTTTGACGAAAACGAAAAAGAAGTGATTCAATCAAATTTAAGACGAAATGGGTACGCTAGGTATGTTATTTCCGAATGTGTTTTATTTTTCAGATAATGTTTGCTTATTTCAAAACTGCGCATTTATGTGCGGAAACACGAACTACATAAAAAACATCAGCAACTGGTATAACATACTCAAATCGATAGAAATAATAATTATTCTAACACCGAACCATGAATTCTCAGCATCTAACACCAAAATTTAAATATCTGACTTAAACTTCTTCGTAACGTGTAGTGCACAAGCGGCCACATTTAATAATTTAAAAATTTACTCTGTACAACCACTGCGTTTGATGTGCGCTTCACATTATAAAATTTAAATCAGCTCTGTAAATGTTATTCTGATTTAATATTTTTTGCCAGATTTGCTGTATTTCAGAGGGGAATAACATTCAAGTAATACATACTTAACAAGTCTGTATTTGATGAATGATTCAACGGAAATTCAAAACCACTGGGTGTACTTTATTCATTTATTTTAACTTGCGACCAAAATCATATCAAATTAACAGAATCGAGTATCATTATTAGGTGCGAAGTGCTCAAATCATGCTGGCATTTTGAATTACAGTATAACCCCTGAAATCCGGACCCTTCCCGGACCGGGCGAAAAGTCCGGTTTTCTGTGAATTTCGGCTTTCAGAGAACTATTGATTATAGAAGAAAAAACGTGCGACTTGAAAAATCGTCCGAATTTCAAAGAATTCCGGTTTTCAGGGGTTATACTGTATATTGTTTGGTTAGGCAAGAAATCACCCCATAAGCTTCACTTTATCTATACTGGCTCGTAAATGTTTCCACCAAACATGCATTTTGTAAGTGCAGTGTTATGAAGAAAAGAAGTTATGTTGGGAAAAATTATGACAGACAAAATTAGCTGCACCATGATTTCCATGAGACTGAAAATGGGTCCTGACAAATGGAAATTTCAGCTTGTCGTAAATGAATGAATGAATGAATGAATGAATAAATAAATAAATAAATAAATAAATGAATAAATAAATAAATAAATAAATAAATGATAAATAGAAAATAAATATATAAAGATGTAGTTTTGCCTATTCAGTATCACATTTTGAAGCATTAAACATAAGACACCACACAATAAGAACAGATTTTCATGACATTCACTGAAAGCATTTGTTTGTATTTTTAACGTTTATAGGTAGTTCTGCTTATAACGAACACACCATGTCTTGTGATGTTCGTTATAACCCGAGTTTACTGTATCTACACTAGAGCTAAAGATGAATAATAAACAATCAAATGATTTGTAATTCACACATGAATAACTGTTGATAACGTTTTCCTTTTTTACCAAATGGGATCTTTTTACATTTTGTGTTGGTACGAGCTTGATGTATAATTCATGTGATAATATTATTATATGAAGTTTGCTTGTGAATTCTTTATGTAAATTGAAATTTGGGATGAGATGTTCAAACATTGAAAACCCTTTGAAATGCACCCCTCTTATCTGGAAATGTCAATAATTCATAACAAATTTGTCAGCACCCATTTATTTATTATCATTTATAATTATAACACTCTAGTATGTTTCTCTAAAATGGAAACATTTCAAACCAATACCTCCCGAGGCCGCGGCCGTGGTCCAGTGGTTAGTGCGCTGGACTTGTAACCTGGAGATCCGGGTTCGAATCCCAGTTGCGGCAGGTCATTACCTTCTATGGAAATTTAACAAAAATGTCGAATTTCCTCCATATGTGGAGAAGTTACCGGCTCCTTGTGGAAGGGTAAATTAGTACTGGTTAGTATACAGTCCAGGAAAACTGCTTAGGTGAACTGGTCGCCGTATATAACTGAAAAATTGTTGAAAAACGGCGTTAAACTTCAGTGACAATAACTCACATAAAAACAAAAACAATAAAACCAATACCCCCCTGCCAATGTCCTGAGTTAGCCGTATTATCTTAACGCGCTGTGGTTACATTATTCCGAAGTTGTGAAAATGTCTTTTTTCGGCCTAGACGTGTGAATAACAGAGCGCATATTCGGCAGAGGACCTGGTCATTGGTTCGAGTGTTCCAGTTTATGTGGCTAGCCATGTGGACTCGAACTTTATAGAACATTACAACAAAAACAACCAGGACCGGAGAATGAGTTCTAGTTTTTCAGAAACTAATTGTATAAACAGTGGTTAACTTTAACCACTGGATTAAATCAAGAATTTGGTCAAAATTTTGGTTAAATGTTCGGTTAGGTGTTGTATAAAATTTTGTTTAAGTTTAACTAAATGTTAAAACTCAAATAAATCTAACCCAAGTATAAGATGCTGGTTAAATCTTTACATAAACGGTAACCAGTACCAAAATGGCAGCCCTTTTTAAATGCTTAAATGAATTTTTAATGGTTAGTAAACCAAAATGGTTAAATTTAACCATTTGGTTAAAGTTAACCAATGTTTATACAATTGGGCGCAGGTTGTTTGAATTCACCGAGTTCAAGCCAACGAGAGTCCACTATATTAAGTTGAGAATGTACATTAATGATTTGATGTTTTATACCTAACGACTTCATGTATTGCGCAATAACAATTATGCGTGTTTAGATGCGGGGTGATATAGTACTAAACAGTAAAAGAACATGAAAATTGCATCGTTTCATTTTACAGTTACAGGAATTGTTTGGGCAGTTTTATTATTCAGGCGTGAAAAGTTTGATCACGTGACGTCCATGAACACATATTGGATTTGATTTTATAAGAGTCAGCTTGTTGGATGACATCGGATTTAGAGTACTACTCAAATTGTTTTAGAATTTAGTTGTGGCCAAACGTGTATGGCTGTGAAGGCAACAAATACATTGTAAAAGCTTGTACGAAGATGTTGCTTACAGCACATTGACAATATTTGCGCAAGTTTTCAAAAACGTTAGGCCACAAAAATATTACTGTCATATGCAATATGTGCAGAGTGAAAATTTATGGTTGACATTCTGATATATTGGCACTAAGACAAGTTTACGGACAAAATCACGCGTTAGTCTGCTGTTGAGCAAGGAGCATAGAAGGAGACAGTAAATGTTGTACTCAAGTGAGAATACATCTGGCAGATTTAATTAAAGGTTTCAGGAATAAGTATGATTACACGTTAGTATATGTAGAAAAATGAAACTTCAAGTGACATTATTGTTTTGTGGATTGGTTTTAATACAGTTGGGTGAATTGCTGAAAAGAGAGAAAATTCATCATGCGGAAAGGATTCACAACTCAAATTCTAGTTTTTACACCTTTGAGTGGCTAACAATGGTCAGTATCAAAGATTGTATTGAAGCATGCAAATCAAGAAAAGCTTGTCAGTACATCAACTATGACGTACGCCCACACCTGTGCGCTTTGATACGACCGCAAGAAGGTCACGAGGGAAACATTTGTCCAAATACAGAAATCAAACCAGGCTATGTATATGGGAACAAATCAGAGTGGTCAATGGTATGTATTTGACTATTACGCTTATTAAGAAAACTTCGAATATTTTTTTTTCTGTTTCATAATTACGATTCACTGGTCAAAATGTCATTCAATAGGAGTTGCCCCTATTGAATTTTGAAGCCTGAAACCAGGGGACTAACCGTATATAGTTATTTCTAGATCAGGGAATCACCGAATGAATATGATTTCATTATTAATATCGTGGGTTTCAAATGTGTCAGGTAGAATCTTTTCACTCGATTTCCTCGAATTAATATGATTACAGGGCGCATACACAGAATGCGATAATTGCGAAAGCTTTGGAAAGTGTCCAAGCGGTGAAGATTTAGAAGGGAAGTACAATATGTGCAGCAATTCAGGTAGACTGGCTACAATTTTCTCGCTGTTTTATAATTCATACAGTAAAACAATTCGATGCGTCAGATATTAAAAATGTTCGTGGTATGTCTGATACTATAATATTGTGCCAAAACATAGATGTAAGTTAATAAAAAAACAATGGATTGCTAACTTAGTCGTTGTGAACATCAAAAGATCCTCTGATCGTCCAAGGGTAAGTTAGTACTGGTTAGAATACAGTCCAGGAAAACTGGTTAGGTGAACTGGTCACCATATATAACTGAAAAATTGTTGAAAAACGGCGTTAAACCCCAGTGACAATAAGTCACATAAAAACAAAACAAAGAACATTTTCTGACCAAACTAAACTGAACTAAATCTGTGAATCGTGAATTACGAGTTAAGTGAAAACTAAGTTAAAGTAGAAACCATTCTTGTCAACATTCTATTGAATTGTGTGTCAGCGACTTGGCTGTAGACCCTTCAAACTGTAAATTGTGTTCCCGTCCCTCATTTTTGTACCTTTCTGTGTTCTGGGTTGTAGGGTTTCGGGGTTGGTGGTACTTTTAGAAATTAAGATTTTTTGGATGCGGCTGTTTGTAGGAATCGTTTTCTTATCTATATTTTGAATAGTTTATGATTTATGGGCCAATATATAACTGAAGCTGAATCAGTGACATTCCTGTGCGGATTTAGTGTGTTATGTACATAAATGAGTCTGTCAACTGCTTGTAATTACATACAGAGCCTGGTCGCTTTGATAAATTTGGAGAGCCTTACGTGTGCAGAATTAGAGATTTTTAATATGAGGCCCGAATTCTACGGAGCCCCTTAAGTGACATTCTACACATTTATTTTATCTGTAGCACACTTTGTTATTTTGTTTTTATGAAACAACATTTCGTAAATACGAGATAAAAAAGTGCAGAATGTCACTTTAGGAGCTCCGTAGTATTTTCTTTGCCGATTTGATTTTTTTTTCAAAATGATGTTTGACCGATTGATTATATACGAATTACAGCAATCGATGAAATAGTACCACCAGACAACAGTAGTGAATTTGATATTTTTTCTTTGTTGTCGTGTTAAATAACCGGCCTCGTTCTTTATAACTATCAAAATAACCGCACCACACTTTGTTGACTCTTTATGTAATGATATTAGTGGTTTGCCAAGAGATCCTGGGATTATCTGATGATAGTTTAAAAATTGTCATAGTCTTAGTGATTTTATTTTCTCAGCATTTGTTTGATAAAGAAAGTAGTCAAACTTCACGAAGTAACTCCGATGGTAATACAGTCTCATTGACCAGCGCCCAATTGTATAAACATTGGTTAAACCAAAACACTGGGTTAATTATTTTAAGTTAGGTTAAAAGGTTTACTAAATATTACCTTGAAACAAAATGGCTGCCTTTCTTGTACCCAACCCTCGGCAGTTAAGACAAGTAAGCAGACAATTCGAGGGTTCGGGTGACTTCAGCACCAATATCAGACACTTGGGCTGAATTTTACCAGAAAATGTCTGAACCAAAATGTTATACAATAACTTTACTCAAAGCTACCCCAAATTTTAACCTATTCTCAAATTTAATCCGTTGGTAAAATTTAACCAATGTTTATACAATCAGGTGCAGATCTTATTTTTCCTAACCAGATTTCTACATTTCTTCTTACAATCTTGATCATGAGACCTCCTCCGTCTGTTTTGTTTGATTCCATCTGTGGTCAAAATATCGCGGATTCACTGTAGTATAAAGTTTTTTTTTGAAACTATCTAAAATGACAATCATATTCATGAGTGTATTTAACATGGTGACAGGCTGTGGAAAATCAACTGATGTCGGATTTCACGGGAACATGTTTTCACCAGGTAGCCGAATTCGTCAGAAATGCCTCAATGTTTCTAACGTATTCCCTCAAAGTATCGCTTTAGCGTGTGATGAGAATGGAATTTGGGTTACTGACCACCATAAAGTTTGTCCAAACGTGTCTTTTGATAGTTCCTACTATCATTTACAAACACAATCTATGTCACGGAACAGGGCAAAGGTAATTATGTTTCTAGCTAAATTCTGACTAAACAATGAAGACATTAATCATACGTTATTCAGCCCGCATAAATGATCAACAATTAATATAAGCATTATACTGCAATACCTGTCGAGCCAGAATGCTTCGAGAATGAAATCGAGAATTGAGTAAGTAGAATGTTCTCAGGTTTATAACCTCTGGACAATTATATATCCAGTAGCATTGACGGGCCAACACTTTGTCGGCCGTTACGCCCTCTCGCAACACATTGTTCCCCTACCGCTTATTTCACGTCATGTATCATTAATTATCACAGTTTGATAACGAGAGTAATGGGTGATAACATGATTCAGACAATGAAACTAATGGTAGAGGAATAAATTTCTGAAATGTAAGTTAATAGTACCGTAAAACTTAAGGGTTAGCCGGCTGACCCTATTTTTTGCGCTGACCTTAAAGTTTAATGACAAAAGCTATTGTGTGATTATAATTGTAGCTGAAAAGTACCTCACAAGAGGTGTTTCGAAAAAAAACATGAACATTTTTCGACCTTCCTACCGTAAAAGTTTTTTTGGGGGGGGGGTCAACTCATCCAAAACATGACTACTTTTATCTAGCCTTATTTTAAATCCATTGAAATCAAAGTACTGTAGGTAATGAATGGTGAAATTTTATGATGCTCGGCAGTTCAGAGAATGAAACACAAATGCAGCATTTCCAACGGCAACTGAGTGAAAGCATAATGTTTCATATCCAAATACTACTTATTTTTTGTCACATACTGGACCGACTCATTAAAGCTTCCTTCAACCCTAACTTTTACGGACATTCAAACATTTTTTTCTTTTTTTCAGCTTTTGGATTTCAACACAAGAATTTAACTTTAATAACAATGCCTATCTACATAGTCTTTGTTAAAAGTTTGGATCTCATAACCACAAACTAAAACTTTTTTAAAATACAACCTTATAATTTTCCAGGCTAGCTGTGAGAGTTTGTCCGGGCATTTAGTGGACATCAATTCCGAAGAGGAACTTTTGTTTATCGTACAATTGTTAAAAGGTAAGTGTGTACATTAAAATAGGCCATACCAAATCGTTTCTTTTTTTTATTTAGCGTCCACCCTAAATTCGAAAACCTATCTAGCTATCCTGAGAAAAAACGAAGCCATCGAAAAAGTACAAGTCATATTGACTATCCTCATTAGAATATGGCTTCCGAATATAGCTTTCATGCATACCAATCATAACAACTTACAGAAATAACTAAAAAACATGTATATGCATGAGAAAAACTACAACACTGTGCTTATGTTTAGTGCCAATATTTAATATTAAACTCAATCTTTACAAATTTTATTCAGTAAGTGCAGAGAATATGTTTCCAAAGCAGTTCTTCCTTCACATAAGCCCACTTTTATAACCTATAAATCCACCGTTTTTTCTCTCCTGAGGCTCAAACTTATCCGTTCGCGGACACAAATCGAAGAAACGGTTTGATATGTCCTTAGGCAGTGTTCGTATTTTTAAGTGTTGCTTTTAGGCATATTCCTTACGCAGTAATTAAGCGTTTTATATACTTCGAGCATTGCAAGTATTAGACCTTCAAGAGCGGCTAATAATATCAATCTATATTTCCGGCGTTTAATCGACATTGTATCTTTTGTTATCTCTTTTCAAGTTAAGGGGTTTTATATTCATTTTAGTAACGCGGCGGTGGTTCAGTGGTAAGTGCGCAGGACTTGTAACCCGGAGATCCGTGTTCGAATCCCGGTCGCGGCAGGTCATACCCTTCTATAAAAATTTGACATAAAATGACAAAATATCGATTTTCCTCTATATGTGGAGAAGTTACCGGCTCCTTGTGGAAGGGTAAGTTAGTACTGGTTAGTATACAGCCCAGGAAAACTGGTTAGGTGAACTGGTCGCCGTATATAACTGAAAAATACGGCTTTAACCCCCAGTGATAATTAGTCACATAAAACCAAACAAATCATCTTGGAAACCCATTCCAGCAGTAGTAATCTTTATTTACATCTCATCATCGTACATACAATATATACAAAATTTATAGTACATAGAACACATAATACATACGCACAATGCCACTCCCGATGGAGTTATAAGAGATGATGACAACATTAATCACACATCTTATATAAATCATATTCACGATATCAAGTTAAAACTGCAATATTCCTGCTTATCATTTGATAAAATATGCACTAAAACAATAATAAGATTCTGAAAGACAATACAGGTACTATAACACACAAATAAAAAATGAGTATAAGAGATCAAATACCGTGTTGATCAGATCACCACGGTTCGGATTAGCAAGTATATTACAGGAGCATATAAAACTAGTCATCGACATATAAGAAAATAGCTACATTTGTACACTAAGATTTATTTACAAAGTAAGAATTGGCGTCTTTGTAATATTTGAAAACAGGTTTTGGCACAAGTTCGAACAACATCTAGGTTTGAAAATAGAAAACAGAATTGTTCTATATCAGTCAAAGAAGCATAATTTGCAAGCACAGAGTTAGCCTTAACAATCAAGTCTCGTCTTAAGTCATCATATACTGGACACTTAAGTATAACATGCATTTCATGTTCTATATCACCTCTTGTACAAAAAGGACATGTCCTAACCTCCTCTGGTAACCCTTCGTAACAACCAGTCTCAATTCTAATAAGGGCGACGCCCATTCTAAACTTACAAAATGCTGCGCGATGCCTCGGTGGTAGTATAAGTTTACATTACTGCTCAGTTCTAAACACTGTTTTATACAATTTGTACGTTCTTAATTTGTTACTACCGCGACCAGACATTGTTGATTCTGTTAGACCACTTAAGAACATAACTTTGAAAAACCTTAGTTTCAACATTATGAACACATGAACAAGGTATCACATTATCAAAACTTGTATAAGAATGATTATTCTCAAGCAAATAACTTTTAATATGATAACACCAATTTTTACAAGAAATACTAGCTTTACTGTAGGTCCAGAGTGCTATTTGCTTATTCAATCTTTCACTGCTCATACTGGCCAGTTTAGACCAATATAATGAGATGCTCTTTAATTGACGAACTATGGGTGGCTTCCAGCCCATGTCCGCAGCTATACCATCATTCGGACTATATTTATCAACTCCAAGGAAAAATCGCATCGCTTTGTTGTGTACAGCCTCAATACAAGAATATGAACGATATCCCCAGAGCGGAGCCACACAATAGCATCATAAAGCTTGGTAAAAACATCATGTGGTAAACCACCAATAGATTTACATCTTGCTATAAGTAAGCCTAGCGCACGACTAGCACTCTGGGCCATTTAAATCGAGATTTTCATGTAATATAACACCTAAGTAAGTATATCGATCTACAATATTAATTTTACTAGTACCACACATGAAATCGAAATTTGTACAAGTTTCAGAGACTGGACGGAAATGCACAACATTACTTTTGAAAGAATTTAATTTACTGTCATGTCATTCAAACTACACCATTCGTTTAAAGCATTCACTAATATTTGCAGGTCAGCTGCAGTTTCAGCCATTATAACAATATCATCTGCATACAACATAACACATAATTTTTGGTTATCTACTGTAACACCAATATCAAACGATTTTAAATATACAGTTAGGTCATTTATAAACAAGTTAAATAAAGGAGGCGACAAAATACATCCCTGACGTAGTCCACAACTGACATTGAACCAATCCGTTTTTTAAATAATTTACTCTTACACATGATTGAACGGACGCATACAGTGACTTGACAGCATGAAACAATTTTCCATGTATACCAATGTCCAACAAACGGTTCCATAAAATTATTCTATTTATAGTGTCATAAGCTTTTTTTAAATCAATAAAAGCACAATACGTTGATTGACGAAACTTTTTCCTAGTATCAATAACATTAGTGAGACTCATAATTTGGTCAACAGTGCTACGGCTTTTTCTAAAGCCATTTTGTTCACAGGAAATTTTATCATTTTCTTCCGACCACAGCAGTGTTTTCCATTTGAACAAAAATGAACACGGGATACTGTTTTCGGTTACTGCTCACTCTGTAAGTTAATGTAAAGTCTGTCGTTTTGCCTGTCTTGAGTTTTCTTCCGGTTTGGTTTCACCGCGAAGATCTCATTTCTTATTGTTTTTTGTCATTTTCTAAGTAAAAAGATTTCACGTACAGTCAAAGCTGTGAACAAAGACCACCCTTGTGGAAGGCAAAATGCGACCTTTATTGACAGGAGGCCTTTATTCGGGGGTCAGTTTGTCTTAAATAATCGGTGACGATTTTTTTTTTAAAAATGGCCTTTATTCACTGTGTGCTCGGAGGTGGCCGCAAACTCAGGTTTGATTTTACATGTATTACTATATTTGGAGACTACTAATTCCGTTCAACTGAGACAATTCTATTTTCGAAATCTTATTTACGGAGATAATACGATAAAGCCCTGAAAACCGGACTCTCTGAAAACCGGAATTCTTTGAAAATCGGACGATTTTTCATGTCCCACTTCTTTCTCTTCGATAATCAATAGTTCTCTGAATACCGGAATTCTCAGAAAACCAGACTTTTGGCCCAGTCTAGAGATGGTGTGATTTCAGGGGTTTTACTGCACTATTTTCCGAAATTATTATAACATGTAGCTATGTTTAACACAGTCACCATTTTCGGAACATTACTTTCTTAAACATCACAGTCAATTAACGTATTGTCCATGTACATGCATTAAAGATAGTGAAACCATATGATTTTAACATTTACATAAGTGACACTTTGTTTTTCGATAGCCGCTTCAGTTACATTTTCATGGACTGGGGCCACTAGAGCAGATGGCGAGGAATGGAAATGGTCTGATGGCTCAGAGGTATCGTGGTTTACACAACTGTTTACAGGCGACTTGCCTGATGACGGTGATTATTATCTGATTATTATAAGTGCATCAAGTGATCCCTTTGGGAGAATCATACCTCATAATCCTATGAGTTTTTTTAAAAGTGTTTGCGAATTTCATTAAACATGAATTCATTTCATTTCGAGAATTAAAAAGTTTTTTTTTCTTTTTTACCGATTTTATTATTCTTATGTGAATTTGTATACTGGCCGTTATAAGAAAATAACCATTATAAAAGTTCTTCTATCTTGGCCAGATATACTGACCTAGAAAATATAATGGTATACAGAAATTTTATGATCAATAATGGATAACAATAAACCATATCATGAAATGTTTCACCTATTCCCAGAATTTAATTCATCTCGGTTACTTGCGCTTTGTCTATTTTATACCAACATCACTTACTGGTTACTTTCTTATGACGACCAGTATATATCCATTGTATATTGTTTTAGGCCGCGACCGTGGTCCAGTGGTTAGTACGCTGGACTTGTAACCCGGAGATCCAGGTTTAAATCCCGGTCGCGGCAGGTCATACCCTTCTATGAAAATTTGACAAAAATGTCGATTTTCCTCCATATATGGAGAAGTTGCTGACTCAAGTTTTCATTGAAAGATATGACCTGCCGCGACCGGAATTCGGACCCGGATCCCTAATGTGTAAGTTTAGTCATGAGCTATAAAAATATAAAGTTTCCCAAAATCTGTCCACTCCCTTTTGAGATACTTAATGATTTATTCTAGTCTGATTTTACAATAAACGACATACTTAGGCCTAAAAATGGTTTGTTTCCGGTTACCCGACCGACTCATCTTGTACCTGCCGACTCATAAGTTTTTACGGCATCTAAATCTTAGTACTAAATTGTATTTTTCACAACAGTGTTACGGATATATGTAAAAAAACACGACAGAGAAAAAATCCCTACCTACCGACACATACTTTTTGGGGCATGTAACCGGAAACAAACCTTTTTTTAGGCCTGACCAGTTTATACTTTAACAATAAATAATTAATGTAGTTTTATACGTGACAATAAATTTTACGTGAAGTTGGATTTGTATCATCTGAGTAATTGTCATTAATACCTTGTATATTGCGGCGGGATCAGTGTATCACCATGGGGGTTGAGTGGGTCGTTGATTGTCGCTGCGAAGAGATTGTTGCATTCATGTGTAAACACTTAAGTCAACCCTGTGAACAAATGCCACCCTTGTGAAAGACAAATTGTGACCTTTATTGACAGATGGTCTTTATTCGCAGGTCAGTTTGTTCTAAATAATCAGTGACGTTTTTTCAAAGAATGGCCTTTATATATCCACAGGGTGGTCTTTATCCGGAGGTGGCCGCAGACACTGATATTTGACTGTAATTGTAGTTAATTTTTTATTATTCATTCTCTGTTGTTTGGTGTACGCCCTTTATGATAACAGCACATGTTGTTATATTGATTTTACTTTTAAATAATTTATGGATATTGGTTACGTAGTTACGAGTATGATTACTGATTATTTACTTTCCGTTTTTCATTATTTGTTTATATTGCACAGTGCTTTCAATAAAATCCTGCACCACTTTAGTGTTGTTTGTCATTTTTGTACCACGTTTTCGATGAAAATGAAAACATTTCCATTAAGATTTATTTGTAGTTTTAATGTTCACATACAGAGTTTATAACATACGTTGTGTATATTTGTGAAACAAAATTCTCACTTAACTGAACAAGACTTGCAACTATTTGCATAAAGTTCAACTCACATGAGTACTTTCAGTACTTAGATTCTTTATAATTTCTGTACAGTCCGTTTCAAATCCCTGTTGCGGCAGGTCATACCCTTCTATGGAAATTTAACAAAAATGGCGATTTTCCTCCCTATGTGTTGGCGTGGTCCGGTGAACCGGTCGCCGTATTATGTAACTGAAAAAATTGTTGAACTAAGGCGTTAAACCCGAGTGAAAATAGGTCAAAAAAAAGAAAAGAAGACAATATGTTTAAATTAACGAATGTGTTTATTGAAAAAATATAGCAATTATGAACAAAGTAACAATTTTGTGGTTCGATCTAAACTGCGCAGTCAACTACGTGAAGATTCCTATGTGTACATTTGGCTTTCTCGTATTCGCATCTGAAAATGTAGAACAGATATGTGTGGAAATAAGGTTTTAATATTCACGGAAACCGTGTAAATGAATGCATCAGAAAAAAGTAAATTAACCGAAAAAGGTCGAAAGCCGACATGTACTGATGCACCTAAACACATATAATTATATGCATAGCAAAGGTTCGGCTAGATTTATCGCAAAATTTTCATTCGAATGTCAATATGACATTATGTACCATACTGTACAATGTTGAAATTAGCAAAATTAATCTTATCATTGGCAAATGGTATCTAAGATCACGTTGATGACAAACTTGAATTAGTTCTGCATTAGTCCGTTCATTTTATAATGTACAGCTTATCATTAAAATGTAGAACACTTAAATTAGTGTACGTTTTAATAGCATTTCGTTTCATGATTTGTTTAGTCCTGAAAAGTGGTACTTATCAATATGAACATATGAACATATTTATATATGACTGATTCACAGCTGATGTTATTACAGTGCAACCTCTCCAAAGCCACATTCTTTGTGGAAGAAGCTACACTATTTTGTTATTGAGAGGTTGTTGCTTTAGAGAGGTCAAATTAATAGTTAAATGGTATAGTTGGAAAAAGTCACGCTGTTGTTGAAGGGAGGTTGTTGCTTTAGAGAGGACGCTCTGGAGAGGTTGCACTGTACCATTCTTTTCTGTTTAACTGTTAAAAGATACAACTTCAACACAAGCATTACAAAAACATCGCTTTCGGTTCGATAGAACCTATTACATCTTTCAACTAAACCTGCGAAACAAACATATATCCTTACGCATTGTCATATGTTCGTCCGTCATCACCACACACCTTCTCACCACCAGTGGGACAGTCCATGTGACTCAAAGACGTACACATGAAGTCTAGGACAACTTCGGAACCAGCCACAGGAGGTGGTGTAGTTCCGTCAGCTTTTGTACAGTCGTTGTAATGTAAGAGATCAATTGTCTTGTCATTACAATGAGCTTTGCTGAATTCACATCTGTAACAAGCATTCAATTTTGTCATTTAATATACAGTCAAACCTGTGAACAAAGGCAACTTTGGGAAAGATAAAATGTGGCCTTTATTTACTGATAGCCTTTGTTCGGAGTTCAGTTTGTTCTAGAGTGTTTTGCAAAGAATGCCCTTTATTCAAACGGTGGCTTTTAAAAGGAGATGACTGCAAACACAGGTTTGACTATGCATAAAAACTCGATATTAAGGCCAAGTTTGGAATCCAAACATCGGCATGAATATTGAATTGGTCTCAAAGTTAATTTTGAATATTGAGAATTACATTTGTATTTGAACATGTGAAAACGGTCGTCACTAAATGATTGAATTTGTCTCTATCTGTGACTTTACTTAATAAATACTAGAAAACATATTGCACGATATAATCTATTTTGTTGTGTGAACCAAATTGTATTATCTTGTTTGAAATAAAGTAATTGATAGTTGATACTTGTACAGCTATTGGTGGAAAAGGGAATTTTAAAATATATATTTATTTTCTTATTTTAAAAATTAACAGCAGTTACAATTAAAAGTAGCATACATTCTTCGATTTAGGAATTCTATATTCGAAACACACTAGCTTAACCCCCATTTTATTCTGGTGTACGAGTATATAATGTCGACAAGAAGCTGTCTAAACAAATTTATAAAAAAAAAACATTTTTAAAAATAGAATTTAAATGTCTGTGTCCAAAATGAAACAAAACATCTTTTAAAACTTTGAAAGTTGAAATATTGATGATTAATCAATACAACTTACTTGTTAGCATATGTTACAAGGTTTGTCCCGCACGTGGGATCTGGGCTGAAACGTGCACAGTCTACGTTTGGTGATGTGATCCAGAAACAACTATAAAATGTGGCTCCAAGTGCTCCTAGAATAGTATGTGAATGTGGAATTGATTTTTTTTTGTTTTTTTTTTATGTGACTTATTGTCACTGGGATTTAACGCCGTTTTTCAACAATTTTTCAGTTACATTATACGTTGACCGGTTCACCGAACAAGTTTTCCTGGACTGTATACTAATCAATACTAACTTACCCTTCCACAAGGTGCCGGCAACTTCTCCACATATGGAGGAAAATCAACATTTTGTCAAATTTTCAAAAGGAGGGTATGACCTGTCGCGACCGGGATTTGAACCCAGATCGCCGGGTTACAAGTGCATCGCACAAAACCCTGGACCACGGCCACATACAAAATTTAAATGATCTGAAGAATCTCGTGTACACAATAAAATGTCCATTTTGTCATTGAGAAAACAAGATATACACAGGCTATTCAGAGTGGCAAATATCCATCTGATACAAATGTTATAAAACTTTGTCATTGAAAACATAGTTTGGATAAATTGTCGGCCAAAAGATTCTTTTTTTCACTGAGTTTCAGGGTTACAACAGTCAGGGTGATCAGTCGACTTTCAGCTTAATCGTCGGAGAAGACCCCTTAAGCGTCCACCTGAGTTGAACGACCGACTTTCCTTAAGCTAGCTGGACAACTTCCTTCCTCACATGCGGTTTTATTCTGGTCAGGCACGTGTTTCGAACTCGGGATTCGAACTCACAGCGATGAGGAGCTAGCCATTCCTTGTCTGTGACCATAACCACTCCTCTAAAGGTTGTATTATGGTCGTTATGGTATGGCCGCTTAGTGCAGTTGTACTGAACATATTAACATTCAAACTTGGTTCCTCTATATTGTTTAACAATTGTTCATACGGAACGTTTTAATTGGAAGTGGCTAACAAACATTTTTATGTCCATACTATTTTATTCTTGGTAAGAAAATCAACGTTCATATAAAACTGACGACGTATGTTTTTGTTTATCATAATACAAACAAATAATACAGCATCCAAATAAATATTTATAATGTAATATGTTATTAAAAATATGAACGTAATGATTACACACAAGCATTATTTAGTAGAAGTATGATTGTACTAACCTGAACAGTTGAGCAATAATGTGATAGCGGTTAGAACTTTCATGTTTGAGTTGTCCACAAGCCAAGATAACGATTTCTGCTGACCACAGAATGTAATACTCGTATTTATATCTTTAATCAGATTGTGTTAGATAAGTAATTGTCTATGAATGGAAAGTATAGTCAACAAATCTGACATCACGTTTTATCAAACCTGATTATACGACCAATGACCGATTTGAAATGGTCATAAGTAGTGATGGGCCGTGTCGCACCCCATTACGCTCGCGTCGCAAAACGCTCACTTCGCGAGCGTTATACGGCGGAAAACGCTTTTATGCCATGGGAGCGTTATACGACAAAAAGGCCACCTAACGCCGCATAACGCTCGCCGAAACATCATCATGAATTCAAATCCACATCAATTCTAAAATCTCAGTATCACCTTCACACGGCCTCAGCATTATCAAATTAACTCTTCAGTAAAGTTCATTATCATCTACAATTAAATCCGCATTACCACCAGTTCCAGCAAGTAAATGCAGAGAAGCAGCATGGGAACGATTATTCCTCCATACGCATACTGCATTACTTCTCAAGGCCTATAACTCTGACCCAAACAAGTCGACCATATACGTATCTCTTCTTGGTAATGATGTTTCCCATAAAGTTTCGTTCAATTCCAGCCAGTAGTTGCAGACAGACAGACAGCCAGAATGTTTATTGTCGTAAACTTCTTGACATACAAACATCTACATATTTTACAAATAACAAACAAACTACAAACGTCTCGTGCCATGGGACAGAGAAGTTGCGCGGAATCGGTTATTAATTTCTTGGTTACTAATTGCTCTGTATGCTTTTCAAGGGCCAATACTATGCGTTGAAGGACCAGAGGTCGTTTTTATCAAGCTTAGTGCGAATTTTGCATTTTTTTTCAACACTGGTTTCTAAAAATATATTTTTACAATGGGTGTACTTATTTTCATGTAAATTAATGTACGAAGCTTGATAAAACGATCTCTTGACCAGGACAAATCTTCGACATACGCATCTCCTTTTGCTGCTACTTCTACTACTACTACTACTACTGCTACTACTACTACTACTACTGCTGCTGCTGCTGCTGCTGCTACTGCTACTACTACTACTACTACTACTACTACTGCTACTGCTACTACTACTACTACTACTACTACTACTACTACTACTACTACTACTACTGCTACTGCTACTGCTGCTGCTACTACTACTACTACTACTACTACTGCTACTACTACTACTACTACTACTGCTGCTGCTACTGCTACTACTACTACTACTACTACTACTACTACTACTACTACTGCTACTGCTACTGCTACTGCTTCTGCTTCTGCTACTGCTACTGCTACTGCTACTGCTACTGTGCTAAAAAATGATGAGCGTTTTGCGACAAAAAGGCCTAGTTGCGCCGCAATTCGCTCTTAATGACAAATGTGAGCATTTTGCGGCGCTGTCGCCGTATAACGCTCGCGGGTGAGCGTTTTGCGACGCGAGCGTAATGGGGTGCGACAGGGCCAATGATCGCGAAATCGACGACGTGGGTTAGAAAAATCCGGACCGACGCGACAATCGATTATGATTTGGACACTCGCGACGTCGCGATAAACGGTAGTTAAAATAAATTATGATCTCTGGTATTTTTTTTATATTGACTTTGGATTAAAGTCTAGTCATGTTTTGTCAAGTCAATTATTGTTGTCATTTTTATTGTTGTTAATTGAATAATAAAGATTAATAATCACTATTAATTAACCAGTATTTGTATTTTTAACATAAGGTGAATGTAACACAACACAATAACTTGACATAATCTGGTAATTGCTAATTAATGTATAAATTGTACATATTGATTAAACCCTACATTGAATATTTAGCTTCCATCGATTGCGATTTTTGCCAAACGATTACCATCACTAGTCATAGCTTATACTATGCCAATTTAGACATGCTTCGATATAAATAATATGTTTTTTATCACCGGATGAACTCAGCGTGAATATTTTCTGGTATCTTGGTACGGATTTTATACCATTATTGTACTTTATACTAAACAAGAACAATTTTATAACTGGTTTTGTTATTTGTTAAATTGACAGACAATCAACGTACACATTTTATCTAAATTCACACACATTTTGAAACATTCTGTTAGCAATGTTTTCTTTGAATTTCATTGATATTAACTCAGTAATTTAGTCGTAACAATGCATTGATTTCACGGAATCATGACATGTCCTCTTGTTCCTTAGCAGTAAATCGACAGCCCCATCACAAATATAAGGTGAAGACGTACAGTGCTCCCTCCGAAGACAACAACAATAGTAGTAGTGAAGGGAGGTACCCTGGTACCATCGTAGGTACTTCTGGTACCACTTTTCCCTCACTCGGGGAGGTACCCTGGTACCAAATTTTCGGAAAATGAGGTGAAAATGTGTGAAAAAAAGGGGTGAAATTGTGAAATTTTGGTCAATTTATTGTTTTCTTCTGGTACCCATTTTGGATAGGTGGGGGTACCTCATTTTGTGTTTTGGGGTACCATTTTTTGAATTTGAATTGTGTTTTTTGAATTTTCAATTTGTTTGGTGTGGGATTTTGTTTTTTAGACAATAAAGACAATTTGACCCAAGTCAATTTCTCAAAAACATGGTGGCCCTGAAAAGGGCCGTTGGTGGTTTGATCAGTTTGATCAGTGACTTATTTCTTCATGACTTTACCATAATGACCCCGACCATGGTCAGTTTTCTTTTTCTCAGGTTTCTTTGGTTCTGTGGTCTCATGTTTACGTTTTTTAGAGTCTTTTTTCTCCTCTGTTTTTTGGGGCTCTTGGCTATCCCATTCGTCAGTCACAAAGTGTACAGGCACAATCAGTTTGTCTGTTTTTAACTCGATTTCACGACGGAGTTGCATGACTTGCTTTAGCTGTCTTATTTCTCCCCTGATTCCTTTGAGTTCTTGTAGCATAGCCATCTCTGTAGTCGGTGGATTAGGCTGTCCATGAGTCTGTCCATTCACCACGGACTGTACTGGCTGTACATTCCCCTGTAGATTCGGCTGATTGTATTGGAGTTGACTGTACTGTGGCTGACTGTACTGTGGCTGGTTAGTGCCATACACTGGTCCAACAGCATTTTGACCTATCAACTCAGACGATTCTAACGCTTCTTTCAGAATGTCATACGGCATGTTGTATGTCTCCATGTTAAATAATAAATAATGGCTCTGCGCCTGACAATTTATACGACAAGCGCGAACCTTTGTGAGAACATGTTAAATGACGTCACGTCATTTTTTGTTCGCTAGTGTTTGTGTTAGTTTTTGTGTTTGTTTTGTGTTTCTTTAATCCTAATAACAACAAAATAAAAACCCAAGGATCATAGTAAGCCTACAGAATAAACGCAATCATAGCCAACCAACAAAAATATACAGTCACAGTAAAAATTGTGAGTCAAAAAATAACATAATCATAGCAAAACGTACAATAAAAATACACGATCACAGCCAAAAAATGCTGGAGCCCAAAAAACACACGATCACAGCCAGCCTACAGAATACATACAATCACAGCCAAATAATGCTAGTAAAAATAACATAATCATAGCAAAAAACTTACAGAAAATACACGATCACAGCCAAAAATGCTGATATACAAAAACACACGATCACAGCCAGCTTACAGAATACATATAATCACAGCAAAAACGTACAAAAAAATACACGATCACAGCCAAAATGCTGGAGCCCAAAAAACACACGATCACAGCCAGCTTACAGAATAAAACATAATCATAACCAACCTACAAAACTATACAGACAAAAAATACAGTGTGACTTTTTTTATATTTGTTTTTTTTCAATTTTATTTTTAATTTGTTTGTTTGTGTGTGGGGGATTTTTGTTTTTAGAAAAAAAGACAATTTGACACAGGAAAAAATCGATTTCGCAAAAATATGGTGGCCCTGAAAAGGGCCATTTTTTGGGTAGAGTGACCTAATGATGTTGGCCACATCTACCCATACAAGCGGGACACCACTTGTCCCACTTTCTAAAATCTCTGTCCGTGGCGGTGGAGGCCAACCTGAAAGGAGGCTCATTGTCCTCCTCCCAGTTTTCAGCTGGGGTGGATTCCTGGGGGTGATCCCCCCAGTCCTCTTCCCCAGAACTGGCCACCACCACCTCCTCCGCAAAGCCCTCCGTCTTCTTTGCCTCCCGCAACGTCTTCACTTCAAGACGCAGCTCTTCTAGCTGTATTTCAAGCTGCTCTATGTAGAGCCCTAAGGAGGCGTACTTTTCTTTAATGATATTAAGGGTTCGTTGAGACATTGTAGTAGGATGAAATGAATTTCGAGAGTGACAATGGTTTTTTATACGGCAAGCGCGAACCTGTGTGAGAACATGTTAAATGACGTCACGTCATTTTTGTGTTTTGTTCAATCCTAATATCAAGAAAAAAATCGGATTGACCTACTTTTTATAAAGTTATCGGATTGACCTACTTTTTGTGTATATAAACGTATGTGCCTGTGTGTTCTACATTCAATCCAAAAACATGGGAAATTGTTTACGTGCCCCTGAAGAAATCTTTGTAGAGGAAGATAGTGTACCTATCAAGATGGGGAATTTATATCCGGATCTCTCCATCTATTATGATGATGAGTTACGCGCCAATTATTGGCGCTATTTGTATTTAGCTGAAGCTAAATATTGAATACATTTCAACGGCCCTTTTTAGGGCCACCATATATTTAAGATAAGTTTTACTGTCTCTACAACAAAAACTATTTTTTTTTCATTGTTTTTTATTTTTACAACAAAATCACTTACAATCAGCAAAAACAAAATAACTTACAATAATACAAAAATTACAAAGTAACTTACAAATACTGTCACAATTTAAGAACTATTCAAGAACACTGTCCAACACATCAAATGTTCCAACACATCAAATGTTCATATCGTCCATTTTCTTTTTGTCCTCTCTCTTTTTGTATTTTCGTTTCTTTTGCGGTGGATCCATTTGGTTGGCTGAGTCAACAATGAATTGATCACTCATTCCTTGTGGTGGTACTTGAGGCTTCTTTTGTGGACAGTTCGCTGCGAAATGTCCGTTTTCATGACAATGAAAACATTCATCTTTACCTATTTTTTCTGAACACGTAGTCGCATAATGTCCTTTCTTTCCACAACGATAACATTGTATATGATCCCATGTGACATGTTTCTGCTCACAAACTTGATCCACTATATTGTTTAACTCTTTTATTTTTTTCTTTAATGAATACATCAAAGAAGATTGTTGATAAATGCTATTATTATCGTCAGCTTTTTCCATTCTTGGATCGTTGTAGCTCATATTGTGAGTGACTAGAATGACTAGAGTGGTGTGGCGCACTCCCTTTTATAAGATGTGAGTGACCTTGAATGCGACCTTGAAGGTAACCTTGAAACCATATTATGAATACGACCTTGAATGTATTATATAATTGACCTTGAATATATTATGAATATGACCTTGAATGTAATCTTATAGATCTCTTGACCTTGAACATCATATCTAAAAGAGGAGTGTGAAGGACTATAGGATTCATAATCATGTCAGACACCGACAGTGACAGCCATGAGCCTCCAGCCAAACGAACAATGTTGGAGCATGTACGAGAGTATTATCAAATACAGTCTCGTATGGAAAGAAAATCAAGGAAATTCAAGATGCAGTCTAGAGTGTATGATGTGACATTTCAACCGTACGATCGGTCGTTTGAATTTACAAACCGGCTGTTTCATGATATGATGAATCAACTTTATAGGACATGTCAAGTAAGATCTAATGATAGAGTCCGTGTATCCATACAGCATCCTCATTTGGAATTTGGAATTCATATTCCATTTGACGTGGCATCTCGTATCAATGGAGATGTAGTATTGGATGAAATTGAACGAGTGGCCCAGAGCAACCGTGAGTTTAAAATTCATGACGGAGAAGCACAGATGGAAATTACACATATTGCTATGCCACAAGGTTCGGGAAAAAAGACATTCAAGTCGGCAAACGTACTCAACATGGTGAAATCAAAGACAAGTGTGGTGTGTATTGACAATAGTAAGGACTCGATGTGTTTAGCTAGATCTATTGTGGTTGGTATGTGTAAGGCGAATCAAAATCAAACCTCGGAATGGAAAAAACGATGGAATCTCATACGCCAGTCTAAGAAAAATCTACAACAACATGAAGCTGAAGCCTTATTAAAACAAGTGGATATTTCATCGGATCGTGCTTGCGGTATAGAAGAATACAACAAGTTACAAGATTACCTCTATCCCAACTATGTCATTAAAATTCATTCACAACATTATGGAAATGAATTATTATTCAAACCACCAGCGATGACTGAAAAAAGTCGGGTGATTCATATTTTTCATCATGACAATCATTATGATAGTATAGTATCGATCACAGGATTTCTTGGACGGAGTTATTATTGTGAATGGTGTGATGTGGGTTATGATCAGCGTGAAGCCCATCAATGTCGAAACATTTGCCAGTGTTATGCCCACACCCTATGCCCCGTGGAACAATCCATTCGATGTCCTGATTGTTATCGAGTATTTCGAAGTCAAACCTGTTTTGATCGTCACAAAACAAAAGGTGGAAAACAACGTAAAACCATCTGTGAGTCTGTGTGGAATTGTAGAAAATGTGGACAAAAAGTTGTAGGAACAAAACGAAATCATATTTGCCCAGGGCAAAAGAAATGCAAGTATTGTGAAAAAATAGTAGGACCAGATCATGAGTGTTACATTCCAACGTATGTACCACCTGATAGAAAAGGCAGGCAACCCGAAGTCCCCTTCATCTTTTTTGACTTTGAGTGTCGTTTTGATTCTGGAGAACATATACCCAACTTTTGTGTAGCTCAACGCGCCTGCGGTGAATGTATGTGTAAGTCAGTGCAAGATCCATGTGAGTATTGTGAAGAAGTGAATGAAGCAAGACAAATGGTATTCCGTGGAGAAAACACGTTGGAACAATTCTGCACTTGGCTATTCAATCCTACCCATCGAGGATCTACAGTGATTGCTCACAATGCTCAAGGTTACGATGCCCAGTTTATTCTTAGATATGTCGTTACCCACGGGACAGCTAAACCACAACTGATTATGAATGGAAGTAAAATCATTCTGCTAAGAGTGCATGGAATACGATTAATTGACTCACTCAGTTTCCTAAGTATGCCACTCTCAGCTTTTCCTAAGACATTTGGATTGACTGAGTTAGCTAAAGGATGGTTTCCATTTTATGCCAATACCTTATCCTATCAGGATTATGTGGGACCTTACTTACCGCTACACTTTTACAAACCTGACAGTATGAAACCAGAGCAACGTCAACAATTTCTAACTTGGTACCATGAGAAAAAAGGTGATGAATTTGATTTTCAAAAAGAAATGGAAAAATACTGTAAATCGGATGTGGACATTTTAAGACGTGGTTGCGGTGAATTTCGTCAACAATTATTAGCCAGTGATCAAATTGATCCCTTTACGGAAGCGACCACGCTAGCCCAAGTGTGTAATAAAGCCTGGCGGAAAAATTCCATGCCACCTCATAGTTTAGCCGTGATTTCTGATGCAGGATATCCTAATAAAACTCGGTATTCCATGAAAAGCATACGTTGGTTACAAATGACTGCTGTAACTGAAGGGATTCATATTCGTCATGCCTTGAATCACAAAGGCGGAGAAGTTAAAATTGGACCATATTATGTGGATGGGTATTGTGAAGAGACAGACACCGTGTATGAATTCATGGGATGTTGGTTTCATGGGTGTCCCACCTGCTTTCCCAACCGGGGTACCATCAATCCATATACGTTGAAAAGCATGCATCACGCCTATGAAGACACACAAAAAAGACTTGAGAATTTGAAAGAGCAAGGGTATCCATTAGTGGTCATGTGGGAATGTGAATTTGATCAACGTTGTCAAAAAGACCCTGAGTATAAAACCAGAGTAGAACGATTTTATGTGGGTCAAGACCCTATTCAACCCAGGGAAGCTTTGTTTGGAGGCCGTACCAATGCCGTCCGACTGTATCATGAAGTAGAAAAAGACCAAGAGATCAAATATGTGGACATTTGTTCCCTCTATCCCTATGTCAACAAGTACAGAGAGTATCCATTAGGTCATCCCGTGATTTTGAGTCAAGAGCAAATTGATCCACACCGTCTTGAGGCATACAAAGGATTGATTAAATGCCGTGTTCTTGCACCGCAAGATTTATGGATGCCTGTCTTACCTATGCACTGTAATAACAAAATGGTATTTGCTCTCTGTCGTACCTGTGCGGAAGAGGAGTTAGATTATTGTACACATGCACTGTATGAACGGGCATTGTATGGAACGTGGACCCATGTCGAATTGGCGAAAGCCATTTCTTTAGGGTATAAAGTATTGAAAGTATATCATGTATGGCATTGGGATGAGTGGAGTACGGACGTGTACCGTCAATACATTGACAAATACTTAAAAATGAAGCAAGAAGCCAGCGGGTATCCTCCCGGCGTGGACACAGAGGAAGATAAATTGAAGTTTAAACAAGATTATTTGGAAGCAGAGGGAATTCGCTTGGAACACGTGAAAAAAAATCCAGGAAAAAGAGCTTTTGCCAAAACCATGTTGAATTGTTTATGGGGTAAAAATGCTCAAACCAACCTGTTACCAAAAACGGAGTATGTCCATAAATTGGATCGTTTCTATGAGATTCTGAATGATCCTAAAAAGTCGGTGAAATATGCCGAGTGTTTTGATCATGATGAATTCGTACTGATGAATTTCACGGATGAATCGGATCGAGCTGATCCCCATTCTTCTTCTAATCCTGTCGTGGCTTCTTTTGTGACGGCTTATGCTCGATTAGAATTATACAAAGTGCTTGAACCTCTGGGAAAAAGGGTACTCTATTTTGATACGGACAGTTGTATGTACATTTATGACCCTCAAGAATACAATGTACCGATTGTCTCCAGTCGTTTGGGAAAATGGACGGATGAAGTGCCTCATGGACGTATTGTAAAATATGTTGCTTTAGGTCCAAAAAACTATGGCTATGAATACATTGAAAATGGAGAACGACATCAGGCGTGTAAAGTGAAAGGCATTACATTAGACTATAATGCAACTCAACAAGTGAATTTCAATAGTATGGTGGACTGTGTGAAAGACAGAGAACATTATTCTACCGTAGTTGAATATGCGTCCAGGATTAAACGCCATAGAGATAGAACAGTGACCAGTGAGAAACAAATCAAAACATTTCGTTCTGTGTATACCAAACGTATCATCGTCGATGATTACATGACTGTTCCGTATGGATATCTGCATGACTGACCTTGACCTTGTTGTTTTTTGGTCATATAATAATCATAAAAAAAAACCTTGACCTTGTTGTTTCTTATATATAATGGTGCAGAAGCATACAAACACAAAAACAAAAATACAAACAGAAACAGAAAGAAAAAACAAACAAGTATGGATTGGATACCGTTACTTCCTATAGAGTTAAGACTTAAAATCTATCGTTATGTGATAGAGGCTAACACTAAACCATGGAAGATGGAGTTAGTACATGCATGGGCGACCCATGGTGCTATTCATAGTTTACAACGTATGGACCCTGGACGGGTAGATAGACTATTAGAGGATGTTAGTGAACGTCAGGATTTGACTGTCAGTCAGAAATTACCTATGCTACGAAAGTTTAATCTAATTCAACAAAAATTGGATCGCATGATATCGACTGGATGGGTGTTTTGTATCCACGATGCTACTTTGAATGATATATCTGCATTAACGAATGCATTTAAACCTACGGACAATGTCATATGGTTTAGCATGGCTGAAGAAGACAATGGGATATCTCAACCTGGATGGCGAGTGTATTCCCAATACAAACTACGCGGTATCCTGTTATTTAAGGAACCGATCCCTTTCACTGAGGTCAGATCGATTCTATCCTACCGTGCTGTGTTCTTTAAACAAAAACATCATTTACGTGTAGTGACACAAACTATTGATGCTCTCCATGCGGATGTACCTAGACTTATTATGAATGCGGGGAATATTCCATTATGGAAAGACCATCAAGACGACCCCGATATGTGAGTTTATTTTACATTTTGGATTTTGAGTTGTACAGAGAAACTTTATTCAGTATTGTACTAGATGACCTTGACACGGTCAAGGACATTCACGCTTGGATTCTGAATCCGCATACGTTTGAACTATTTAAACGGATGATTCATCAGGCGATGATCAATGCACATTTAGACTTGAAAGCTATCCATCGAGACGATTGGAATACGTACGTGGTGAATAACAAGAAAGTGATTCAAACCATTCAAGAATGGAACAGTTTGATATTATGAAGCATACCATGTTAAGAAAAGCATTGATTTTTGCTTTTCGTATGAAAATACCTGAAGGTCATCATAATGTAGAATGGATTCGACAACGTTTGAGTACACCAGAACTGTTTGAAGAATTTAGACATGGACTTCATGTGATGAATTCATTTTATAAACAGACAGTGCCACTAGACTTTAGTGAAACGGATTGGATGAACCATGTAGTGAACAAGGACGAAGTCATCACTTTTCTGAGTGAATATGGACATTCAGAATGTGTGTTTGAATTTTCGGAGAAAATACTTCCACCACTTCATGACTTTTGTTGTCAGTGTTGTAACTGTGTGTCAGTGTAACTATTGTATATTTAGTGATAACAAAAAAAAGTTGACATGTAATAATATAGAATTATTGTTAGTGTAACTAAAACAAAAAAACAAACAATGTTGTATGTTTAGTGATCACAAAAAAAAGTTGACATGTCATCATGTAAAAATTATTGTTAATGTCACTGTTGTATATTTTAGTGATCATAAAAAGTTGTTGTTGTTGTTGTATGTAAAAAAAAAGTCAATAAAATACTTTTGTTTCATTCACTTGATGTTAGTTGTGATTGTCACGTCATGGAGTCCAGTTTATTGTTTAAGCATCCTTGTAATATGTTTATCTCAGGTCCGAGTGGATCTGGTAAAACACAATTTGTCAAAAAGATGTTGACTTACAAATCGGATCTGTTTCAAGTGGTACCTGAGCGTATCGTATGGTGTTACAAAGAATGGCAAACAGCCTATGCTCAGTTACAAGAACAGGAACCCCACATTCAATTCTTACAGGGTATTCCTGAGGATGAGGAGGAGTTGGTGGAGGATACCTCCATTCCCCATTTAATTGTATTTGATGATATGCTTGGGGATAAAGATGAAGAGAAAATTAAATTATGGTTTACACGAAAAGGTCATCATCGTAATGCCAGTGTTATTTACATTACACAAAACATGTTTCAACAATCGAAAGCCAGTCGTACATTAAGTTTAAATGCACATTACATGATCTTATTTCAAAACACAAGAGATAAAGGACAAATCAAAGTATTGGCGAATCAAATTCAATTGCCACACTTGTTACCCGCGTATCAAGATGCGATCTCTACACCCCATGGGTATTTAGTGATTGATTTTCACCCTCAAACACCAGACACGTATCGGTTGAGAACCGATATTTTTCATCATTGGATCACTGGAGAGGAACGTGGTCCGACGGTGTATATATAAAGGTGATAGAACTTAGAGAGTCATCATAGTCATCATGGCAGACAGAATGAACACCATAGCTCAGTCGCTAGAACATTTGAGTCAGGAACGTGATCCTGCTCAACGGGAGCAGTTGTTACGATCAGGATTAAAAGAAATGGTCAAATGGTTTACGTTAGCTGCTAAAGTGATTTTACAAAAGAAATTGCTGTTACCTAAACAAACACAAAACTTTATGCAAAAACATCAGCATGAACTAGAGCAGTTGGGTGATGATCAAGTGGATGTGGACACCAAACGTCAACTTATATTGAAACCAGGAGGGAGTGGATTTCTTGGAGGGGTCATGATACGAAGTTTACTTCGATGGAATGGTCAAAAGACCATTCGTAAATTTGGCCCTAAGAAAACGCCTGCAAAAAGAACGCCTAAAAAGAAAGCTCCTAGAAAGAAACGTTCTCCTAAAAAGAAAGCTCCTGCAAAAAGAGCTCCTAAACAAAAACCAGCAAAAAGAGCTCCTGCAAAAAGAGCTCCAGCAAAAAGAGCTCCTGCAAAGAAACGTTCTCCTAAACAAAAACCAGCAAAAGCTCCTAAAAAGAAAACACCAGCATTTACAGTTTCACCCACAATCGATGAACGTTTTATCACCCTTCGACGAGGTTCCCGTGGATCTTCCCGTGGATCTTCTTTATCTAGAAATGGGAGTTTATCTAGAAATGGGAGTTTATCTAGAAATGGGTTGTCACCCATTGGATCTTCTTTAAGTGGTTCACCTCCCAATGGGTTGTCACCTCTTTTATCTAGAAATGGATCACCCCAGAGTCCATTGAGAACTCAATCACTATCCAACTCTCCTATTTACACGGCAACACGATGGTCACCTCCTGCCACCAGTACTCCATTGACAACTCCAATGAAAACTCCTATGAGAACGCCATTGAGAACTTCTCCAAGGACGCTAAGAAGCAGTTTGAGTTCGTCTTCTTCTTCCACCAGTGGGTCAAGCCGTACATGTTCGACCTGTGGATCAAGCAGTTTGAGTTCTTCTAGTGGGTCAAGCAGTACATGTTCGACCTGTGGATCAACCAGTTTAAGTTCTTCCAGCAGAAGCGGATCCAAAAAAAGCAGATCGAGAAGCAGATCCAGAAGCAGATCCAGAAGCAGATCCAAAAGTGGGTCAAACAGTTTAAGTTCTTCTTCTTTGAGCAGAAGCGGATCCAAAAAAAGCAGATCCAGAAGCAGTAAAAGTTCTACTTCGTACATCAGTTCTTCATCACCAGATACCCCTGTGACTCGATTTTCACCCTTGAAATTATCGCAATTATCAAGACAGATGGTATTGAAACCTATCTTACAAGGACGTGTGAACTTAATGAGAACCCTACCGATGAGTTCAGCTTCTAAACAAGCCTTAGATGCTTTATATAAACAGTGATGTATGAAACAACAGCATCAGTTGATATCATGGCTCCAAAGCGTCCACTCCTACACAAGTACGGTCATCTGGTGTTGGGTTTAACTCAAGCCCCAGAGGGAATGAGAAGAAAGATGATACAAAAAGCACCTAAAGAAGTGATTCAATGCGTCTCCGAGTGTTGTCACAATGTTTTAAAAGGCAATGTTGCCTTATCCCCCACTCAAAAGCAAAGGTTGAAGTCCAAGCGTCAACATCTCCGTACCTTAGCAGATAAAAAAGTATCGATTCAAAAAAAGAAACGGGTGTTAAATCAAAAAGGAGGATTATTTCCATTATTGGCGCTCGCTCCAGTCATTGCTAAAGCTGTAGCGGCAGGGGCACTCAGTGGTGGAGTGGCTCAACTCGTGAAAAAAATATGAAGAAAATGGCTATCGTCCCGTTTAAAATGCTAGAAGAGATGAATCGATGGAAATCAGAACAGCGACCACGTTTACCTCCTCCCCCACAAGTCACACAGACCTCTGATTTACAGAAACAAATGGGGGAAGTTCTACAAAATGAATCCTTGTCCGAATCAGAAAAGGCACAACACTATGGACAAGTCTTACAAAAGTTTCAATTGTCACATCAAAAAGCGCGTGAACCCTCCATGCCACCCCCAGCAGTTCCAGCACCAGCACCAGCTCAAGCACCAGCTCAAGCACCAGCTCCAGCAGCAGCTCCCGATAGACTAACCCTAGCCGATAGGATTCTTGAAAGTGTTCCCCAAACCATGCGTCGAAAAACTCAACTCTTATTACACTTTCTTCAAAATCATCCTCATATGTCATGGAATGAACAAGGTGTTTTGGAATATGATGGAAAACCCATACAAGGATCCAACATTATAGATTTAGTCAATGATGTGATTCGTCAAAGAAAAGGGTCTAGCCCAAAAGGATGGGAACAGTTTTCTCGTGGATTAAGAGAAGTCAATGTACCCCAAGAAGTGGTAGGAAATAAACGGAGATGGTCCTGGATACAACAACCCGAGTCAGACTCAGAGGAAGATGAATTTTACGATAGTTTTGTCGATCCTTCTGCGTCTTTTACTTCTTCTCCTAGGAAGAAACCTTCTGCGTCTTTTACTTCTTCTCCTAGGAAGAAACCTATAAAACAAGAAAAAATCAAACCAGAGCCTCAGTGGGAACCTTACTAGACTCTTACTACTACTTAGACCTCTATGGATCCCAAAGTAGATACCGTGTTACAGAAGATCTATTATGATCCCTTACATCCTGCTGCTTTTGGAGGGATACGCCGTCTCTATAAGACAGTGCGAGCTCACGGCATTACTTTGAATCAAGCGCGATCCTGGCTAAAAGGACAAAAGACGTATACATTGCATATACCCATCCGTCGGAAATTTTCAAGACGGAAAGCCAAGGTGGGTGGTATCGATCATCAGTGGCAGGCGGATTTGGCGGACATGCAATCCTTAGTCAAACACAATACACCGTATCGATATCTGTTGTGTGTCATTGATGTATTTTCAAAATATGCTTGGGTCGTTCCACTCAAGGATAAAACGGGACTCACTTTGATTGAAGCGTTTCGCTCTATTCTGAAAACGAGACAACCTAAAGCGCTGCAGACGGACAAAGGCACTGAATTCAAGAATCAAAGATTTCAAGCGTTTTTAGAGAAAGAAGGAATTCACTATTTCACGACTGAAAATCCAGAAACCAAAGCCAGTGTAGTAGAACGTTTTCAACGTACTTTGAAATCCTACATGTGGAGATATTTTACCCATCATCAAACACGACGATATATTGATGTATTACCAGATTTTGTGCAAGCCTATAATCATCGATTTCATCGAAGTATTCAAATGGCACCTGCATCCGTAAATGAACACAATGAATCTGAGGTGACCTTGACCTTGTATGGAAAAAAAGAAAAACAGAAACCACAACCACATCAACAACATATTCATGTGGGAGAGATTGTGCGCATCAATAAAACCAAACGTACCTTTGATAAAGGCTATCTACCAAACTGGACGACTGAAGTATTTAGAGTGACCCATGTCAAAAGAACTTCACCTCCGACCGTCAAATTGACAGATTTAGATGGAGAACCCATTCTGGGTTCGTTTTATCTCTCGGAAATACAATCTATAAAAGACGATGGTATCTATGAAATTGAATCAGTGTTGGCTCGTCGTAAGAGAAAAGTAGACGGAAAAATAAGACAAGAAATTAAAGTGCACTGGAAAGGATACCCTTCGAAATTTGACAGTTGGATTCCTGAATCTCATCTTGTTTAAATACAGCATGTCTCAGTCTGACACAGCCAGTGTGGCCGTGAGTACCTCAGTGAGTACTTCAGAGTGTACCTCAGAGCAAGTCAGACCCATTGAGCCGAAGAACAAGGTCGCCTTTTTGCCCAAATTGCGGTGGTGTTTATCATTATTAGCGTGTCACTCTTTAATTTGTGTTTTGAACGACCCGATCGTGAATTGTGGCTCCTTCTTTTAAGTAGTTCTCTGGGTTATATTCTACCGAATCCCTCTTTGAAATTCAATAAACCCAAACCAGCATGAGTTCGTTTTACATTACCCTGATGAGTGACAGTTCGATGGATCTGTTCCCAGACAATACCCAATGTTGTTTTCGTACCAAACTACTCAAACCCATCCATCTCAATAAACAAAATTGGGAAATTGGTTTAGTAGAAATGATTGTACTTAGTCAAGTCATTAATATCACGGAGGAAGAGCGACATTTTTCCATTGTCACACGGGATCCTATCCTGGCCAAAACGTTTGAGGCTTTTCCCCATTACTGTCTTTTCCCCAATGATGAAAAAGGAATACGTCTTTGTATTCCGGTAGGAACTTATGTTACACCACAACATCTGATAGAGACTCTGGATCGAGTCATTAAAGATTATCTAGGTCAACTGTTTAGAGAGAAAAACCTCCGTTTTACTGTAGGTTTCTCAGGAACAAGTAAACGTATTAAGATGGATAGTTCAAAGAACTTAGGCATTCAGTTTCATCCTAGTATGTTTATGAAATTGGGTGGGTCTCCCCATAGTGCTCCTACCATTTATTTAACTGAGAATCCAGATCCATTTCCTCACGGGGTAGACTTGAACATGGGTCATAATCATTTGTTTGTCTATTCTGACCTGGCGGCTTATACCTATTTGGGAAACATTGAAGCTCCCATTTTACGTGTGGCTCCTTTTGACCCGAGAACCAAAGCAGGGACTAATCCACATATTCATTTCGAGTTCTTGAATGTACACTACGTACCACTGGCTAAAGCCCACTTTGACACCATCGCTATCCATATAAGGGGTGACACAGGGCAACCCATTCAGTTTATTCATGGGAAGTCTATGGTGAAGCTACATCTACGCCAACGACAATGATGCCTATATACCAAGGTCAACCTCGTCAGTATGGACAGGGGCTTGGATCTATGTTTAAGAAAGCCATGAAACGTATCATGCCTTTACTGAATCCTTTGGTTCGATCTGGAGTTCGAACCTTGAAAAAAGAAGGACTCCAGCAAGGAAAAGCGGCCATGCAAGAGATCATGTCAGGATCCAACCCTAAAAAAGCGATACGAAAAAGACGAGCTAACGTATTGAAAAATGTAACCGCATCCTTGTTACGTGAAGTCACCAAAAAACCTAAGAAAAGTATAAAGGCCAAACCCATCAAGAAAAAACCTCATTCGAAACTTCATCGTCGTCGAGTGAAGCAGGCCAGACCACTTGATATTTTCGACTAAAAGAAAAGAAAAGAAAAAAGAAAAAACAATCATGATGCAACACGGTTCTTGTGAATGTAGTAAGACAGAATT